>CM075938.1:43674285-44961833 GCA_038030265.1 Corythucha ciliata | reverse complement strand
CACTTTAAGTACTAGACAACTCTACAGTAGCTAAGTCCAGCAGCCAACCGCTGAATAATAAAACATATATTATGCGATTTGAGTATGGGATCTCCTAAAAACAGGCCAGATGGCCTGCTACAGATGGGCCACTTCATTATTGTGGGAACAAGGAAAAAGTCTTAAATTTTAGGAACATCGAGGACGGATTTAACGTCCTACTTTCTATACTTATTTGGAAAAAACGAATAATAAATAAATTCTATGAGGGGACATACGACTCATATGAGAGTTGAAATACAGGGTGGATCCGTATAAAGTGTGACAAAAAATTTTGGTTAAAACTATACGTCAAAACTGGAGTAAAACGTTTCCTTAGGAAGTGTCCTACGCCGTTCCGAGTTACGATTTTTTTGTCTTCTTTGTACTTAAGAAATTAACCGGCACTTGCTTCAAAAAATCCGCGATTTCTCGGCTTATATCGCACCAAATCCAAAAAGTGATGCAATTTTAAGAAACTACGGAACATTTCCTTTAGGATGGAGGCCATTTTATTGCTAGAAATAATCGTTAACACCATTGGCATTTTTGCCATAAACTCACGTGGTCTAACTGTAATTTGTACGTTTTACGCGTTTTACGAAAAGTCGTTGTACCCAATCGGCTTCCTCTACAGACTTTCGAGCACCCTTCACGAATATCGTAAGCAATTGCCCTCATGTTCCGTAAAAACACAGGTTTTGTGCATTCTCGTGACATTTTCGTGAGAAACGTTAGTGGTAACATGAAATGTGAACAAGCCAAAAGAAAAATTTAAAAAAAATGGAGACGTTTTTCTGATACATCGAAAGTCTGTAGAGGAAACCGTTCGGGTACGGCGACTTTTCGTAAAAAAGGAAAAATTATAGAGGCCACGTAAGTTTATGGCAAAAATTCCAGATTTCTGGGTGTCAACGATTATTTTAAGCAATAAAATGTCCTCCGTCCTAAGGAAAAGTTCCGTAGTTTCTGAAAATATCACCACTTTTTGGATTTGGTGTGACATAAGCCAAGAAATCGCGGATTTTTTGAAGCAAGTACCGGTTACTTTTTTAATTAAAAAAAAAAAATCATAACTCCACTACACACACACACTTCGAAGGACACTTTCGAAGGTACCAATTTACTCCAATTTTGACGTAGTTTGAATCAAAAAATGTTGTCACACTTATACGGATCCACCCACCAATCGACCGTAAAATTCAGGATCGGGGCCAAAATACCACGGCAAATGGGTGCAAAATTGTCCGCGAATGATAGGGAGGGGGTGGAAATCAATACGAAGACAGGTTTTCTATGAATTTTGTTATGTTGCAATCCCCGTTTTCTGCACAGTGATTGGATCGTTAACTGGCTGAGTCAAGAGTGTTATTTAGAGTCTGATAGGGCCGACTTTACTACAGTCGGGGGTCCCTGGGTTACATTGGGCCCCCTCATTGATAGGGGGAGGGGGCTCACTTTTTTCCCTACATTTTTCGCTACAAAAAAAAAAGACAATTTCCTCATAAATTAACAATTCCCAGGTACGATTTCCTCTTGAAATTCACAATTTCCTAATCAAACTGACATTTTCTTCAAAATATTGAAAATTTCCTCGAAAATGGCAATTTCATAATGAAGAACTTGGAAGTAATAAGACCATTTCCTCGCAAATTGACAAAATTGACAATTTCCCTATAAAAATGACGATTCACTTGTTAAACTGTTACATTTTAAACCGAAAATGTCCTCATTTGCGAGAATCAACCCCATATTGACAATTTCGTCGTGAAACTGACAAGTTTTTTGACAAGCATTTCGCGTAAATTTCGCCTTGAAAGGGGCTGTGCTAGTGAGTGTTTTCCCGAACGTTGCGTTTTACCCACAATGGCGGGGCATTATTGGCGAATTCCCTTGGTGTGCAGTGGCGCCGTTTTTCTAAACAATTTTTCTCTTACACACGTTATGTGTTGTTGCGCGTAAACTTTGCCCTTGGCGTAATAAATTTTGCCCCAAGGCGGCGTTGGCTTTTCGCGTATAAATTTCTCGGATTTTTGGCTCAATGAACAAACAAATTCCGGGAATTTTTGATGCCGGCCAATCAATTTCCCCGGGTGTCTCAATTCAGAGAATCATCCTTATTACTTTGGGTCACCCAACGAAATTGGTTTGCTAGCAACAAAATCCCCGAAATTGGTTGTTCAGCAAGTAAAATCTAAGAAATTTATTTCACAGTGAGCCAGATCCGGGAAAATTCCTTTGTTTTGCGAACAAAATTCGCAAAATTTGGTATTTTAGATATCCAAATTTTGCGAAAATGTTTTTTTTTTTTTTTTTTGTGCGAAACCCAGCGAAATCGTTACCTGAAGTAATCCGTCCGCGAAATAAGAGGAATTTGTTTTTCATGGAGCCAGATCCGAGGAACGTTTAGTTTGGGGCAACAAAAATAAGGAAAATTGTGTTTCAGGAAATGAACTCTGAGAAATTAGCAAACAAGCTAAAATGAAGTTTTAGTACGTAAATCCACGAAAGCGGTCTCCAGTAGCGGGGCACCCCGCGAAATTTGTTTTATAGCAACAAAAAGTCATAAATTGATTTTTTTAGAGAGCTCGATATATGTGAGTATTTATTTTTGTTTAGAAAAAAACACAAAATTGGTGTTTTTGCGAGTGAAATCCTATTTTGTTTTTCAGTGAGCTAATTTATTGGCAAGAAAAATCAGAAAAATGGTTTATCAGTGATGGGAATCTGAGAAATTGATTTTTTAGTGGGCCAGAGCTACGAAAACGGTTTTTAGTGTGTGTAGATTTAGTGAGCGAAATTCGAGAAATTTTGGTTTATTGCTGAGTCAGGATCTGAGAAAATGTCGATGAAACAAAATGTACCTATAGCGTACATGTTGGATTTTTCACTGTTTGACTCTGCCCCTCTAAATCTGCGCATTCGAGTCTAGGAGAGGGCAACTGCCCACCCCTGCCCCTCTCTGGCTACGCCCATGATTCGCGACTGTAAAATTAGGAAAACACAGCGGTCGATCGCGCTCAGGAAGCTCTGCTAATATTGAAAAAAAAAAACGCTAATTCGTAAGTTTTTCGAAGCAACTTCGTGACTATGATTGAGGAAAAGCGCTAATCAGAACGGATATAACAAAATTCGAAATGAACTCCCGTAAGTTTCAAGGGTGCGAAAATCATGATTTTCTCTCGCTCTTCCCCATTCTCATGCCTGATGGGAAGGAATGGGCATGTTTTATAGAGGGGGTGCGAACAAACATTAATTCAATTCACTCAAATCAATTCTAGTCCGGGAGCCCACCGTGTGAAAAATCCGTTTATCATCTGATCGCGCTTGAAACCACCATCACGACGTTACAGGGTCACTAGCAAATGCGCCTGTAACGTCGCCAGAAATTTTTAGCGGTACAAGGCCGAGCAGGGCGTCTTGCCGTTTGCAAAAAAAAAAACAAAAACTCGTTTTTCGTATCATCGGATCGAGTCTGGAGTTTGTAAAGGCTTATCATACGCATAGAGAGATTTCCTTAGTAACAAACGCCAGAAAATTTCAGTGGGGCATAGAGGGACGACAGCGTTCGAACTTTGCAAAATTTGTCGCCCGACGTGGGATCATCTGATCATGGGCTTGGAGGGGGTGTGCCGCCTCATGATAAGTAATCCCGTCCCTCTCCTAGTGTAGTTATGGCAACACCACGGTCATTATTTTATTATTTTGAAAACCCATCCTTCTCACCCACTTTCTGATGGCTGCACTTTATCAGCAGTGATGAGCAATCCATTTCTTTTACGTATACTATATCGTTGGGCTTCACCAACGATATATGGACCTAAGGATATAACTATATAAGGACCTAGTTGCCATAATCTACACGAAAAGAGAAAGAGAAAGAAATGTGTGGAATTGGTCACTATTTTATCAGGGGACGGCGCACCCCCTCCACACCCCTCCAGCCAAGCCCGCTATGAGCAATCCAGGTTTATACAGGGTGGATCCGTATAAGTGTGACAAACATTTTTGGGTAAAACTACGTCAAAAGTGGAGTAAAATGGAACCTTCGGAAGTGTCCTCCGGACACACCCCGACACTACTGACGTTTCTCACGAAAACGTCACGAGAATGCGCAAAAACCGCGTTTTTACGGAACATGGGCAATTGCCTACGGTATTCGAGAAGGGTGCAGGGAGATCGACAATAAGTGAGAACAGGATATCCTACCATAGAGAAAATATCGCAGGCAAGGGACATTCAATTTGACCCCCCCCCCCCATCCATTTCTGCCGATCTCTGAGCACCCTTAACGAATATTTTTGGCACTTGGCACGTAGGCAACTGCCTACATTTTTCTGTAAGAAAAACTGTTTTAGAAAGGGAGGGCGGGATATTTTAGGAAGAAGGTATCTTAGGCAAACGGCATTAAATTACACCCACTCCCCCCAATCCTGAATGGCGACAATTTGATGAATCAATGAGGGGGGGGGATCAAATTGAATACCTCTTGCCTTCTCCATGGTAAGATATACTGTTCTCACTTACTGCCGATCTCCCTGCACCCTTCACGGGTACCGTAGGCAATGGCCTACGTTCCGTAAAATCACAGTTTTTGTGCATTCTCGTGACGTTTTCGTGAGAAACGTCAGTGGTAACATGTAATATGAACACGCCAAAAGGAAGCTTAGAAGACGGAGACGTTTTTGTGATACATCGAAATTCTGTAGAGGAAGCTGTTTGGGTACAGCGAATTTTCGTAGAACCGACAAATTATGGAGGCCACGTAAATGGAAAAAATGCCAGATTTCTGGGTGTTGACGATTAATTCAAGCAATAAAATGGCCTCTATCCTAAAGGAAACGTTCGTAGTTTCTGAAAATGGCACCACTTTTTAAATTTTCTGCGATATAAGCCGAGAAATCGCGGATTTTGTGAAGCAAGCACTGGTTACTTTTTTAAATAAATAAAAAATCATAAACTCCGGAACGGATCGACGTAGGGCACTTCCGAAGGTACCAATTTACTCCACTTTTGACTTAGTTTTACCCAAAAATTTTTGTCATACTTATACGGATCCACCCTGAAAAACGTTGGGCTTCACAGACGCATAGCAAAGAGCTTGTGAACAGGGCCATATGGTTTGTTAGCAGGGCCAAATGGTTTGTTAACAGGACCATATGGTTTGTTAACCGGACCTCAAAGATTCCTCATATGTACGGAGCTGAGAGTAACTAAAACTATCATTTGTCAGCTATTGTCCCACTCAAAATGTCTCAGAAAAACAGATTCGAGTTCTTCATTGAGCTAGAAATGACATTTACTTTGGCAAAATTTTTGTTCAAATCATCCAAGTCCCCCATTTTTTTTTTTTTTTTTTTCAATTTCACCCTTTCACATCAACTCAGTGTCCCTTCCGATTTGTCTGGTACTGAGATATTCCTACAGGGGAGGATTCAAATATGTAGTAAGAAATGACCCTCTAAAAAAGGGGGAAATGGCCCTCTAGAGAGGGCTCTTCCACAAGCCTATTGCTCACATTAAACTTTGAAATCAATCAAGGATGTTTTTTAAGCGAATTTTTAAACATTTTGAGTGGGGGTTCGATTACGTCAAAACTTATTTATTGAAATGGATGATGTGGGGCGAAGAGGGGGTTAGACGCGTTTACTGGAGGAAAATTTTTCATGTTATTTCTAAACAAACAATTTTAGAATTCCCTGAAATGCTTCACAAGTAAGGATTTACGTCATTTCCCCTCGCACCATCAATCCCCTCCTGAAGAACTTTGAACCTTTTTTAAAAATCTTAAAACGCACCAACCGGGTCGAATCATCGGTATGCTTTTCTTCCCTATCTGAGATTCGTGCAAGTTCCCCATTGCCGTTTTCTCAATTTCAGCTGCGAATTAGCGTTTTCCCCATTATTTTAGCGGTGAAGCAGCTAGCAGAAGAAAAATGACAATTTGTTTGAGTGAAAAATCAGTTTTTCTGGAGAAATCTCAAGATAATTTCTTCTTTTCAAGAGCAAAATGTTCAGAGCTTCTATGCTATTCAGCCAGTTGGCAGTTTCCGATTGTAGCTCCCCAAAATCAAATTCCCGAATCTTGCATGTCAGAAAATAATTTCGCGGGGTTAGCTTTTTACCAACAAATTTGACACATTTAAAATTAAACTTTCGCTGGGTTAGCCCCGACGTTACATGGTCACTAGCAAATGCGCCTGAACCGTCGCCAGAAATTTTTCGTGGGACAAGGCCGAGCAGGGCGTCTTGCCGTTCCAAACCATTTAAAACCAATATTCACGGGATTGGCCTGCCCCAAAAACCCATTTAGAGGGTTTGCACCTGTGGAATAGGCAATTTACAGTAGGAACGCATTTTACAGATCTTAAATTGCGTAATTTTTCTTTGTTCTTGCTCCCCTCTCACGGTCATCAGTCGGTTTGTCTTTTCCCCAAACTCTTTGAATACAGTAGGTATAGGCATAGGCCCTTGCACGAGCTTTGATGGAGCAATACCTTCAAGGAGCACCGTGGGTGGGGTCAGTACGTACACACGGTCAAGAGGACAGCAGACAGCACCCGGCTAAGGGTAGTGTGCCCTCATAAGATTTTCACGCGTACCCTGAATCGAACACGAGTTTAAATTCAGAAGAGGAGGACTTATTCCCTCCCCACAGAAAACGCACCGATTGAGTTATGAAGCTATCAATTCATTGTTCGGTAAAAAAAAAAAAATTGGTAATTTGGCCCATTTGCCCTAAGAGTTGGCAATACCTCCTAAAAAGGGATAGTTATTTCGACAGGAAGTTTAATCCCCCAACATTTTAAAGTCGCTTGAAACAGACCTCCCCACCCTCCCTCACCAAGAAACCGACAAAGCGACGTGGTGGCTACTGCTGGATCAGAGGATCCGCATCGTATATTGCTCAGTATGAAAACTGACTACTTTTAATGGAGACATTTCGATTCAGCCCCAGAAACTGCCACTTCCTTCACCGGAAACTGACCATTCTCCTCTTTGAAAATTCAATGTGCATCCTGAAAACTCGAAAGGCTGAGCTCGTTTGACCTCCGCAGTTTAAAACCCAGTGTTTTTAGGCCAGAAATACTTCTATCCGTCTGTAATAAAAAAAAGCTAAAATCATGTTGCAGAAGTTTCCGTCTCTCCAATGAAGATTTACATAGCTGGTAAGGCTTAAATTCGTGTATTTCGCCTTTTAGAGCTTTGAAAAGATAATAAGCCAATTTTGTCTCCTACGAACAATTGAAATTGTGATTTGTCATAACCCCTCCCCCCTCCTCACCAAGAATGCGAAAGGAAGAAAATTCGGTTTCGGTGACTTGCACGAAGTTTTTTACTTTGCCAAACTTCTTTCTTTAAATATAAGATTGCAGCATTATTTTTTTTTATATAGTCAAAGCTTTGTATTTTTAATCCTTTATGGGGCCAAGCCGCGAAATCAGAAAGATCTCTCAATTCGAATCCTAAAGATGCCCTTTTGTCATACCCAACATTTTAAAAATCGTCGTGAACTCGTTTTCTGTCCTCAAGACAGGGCGATACAAACGTGTTTCCATTTTGGAGTCTCAACTTGAAACCCCGTCATGTACGCTGTATTGCACATTATGCCTACGTAGCATACAAAGCATGTGAATTAAGACGTTTTATCAACAGTGAAATACTTAAAATTCAATAGGTAATATTAATAAAGTAAAATATGACATTCGATAAAGAAATCATTCTGATTTGTTCGTCATAATTCGAGGCCCAAAAGCCGAAATGAATGGCTTAAAAAAACAATAACAAATGAAACACAAACAACAACAACAACAACAGGACAAAATAATTTGTTTAGGTACATTTACCTTAAATAGTAGCCGTTGCCGCTAAATCTCCAGTTCTTCCTATCTCTTTCTTTCTCTTATTCCCTCAGTGGTCCGATCTTGTCACCGACGCCGACTGATGCAGAAACTTCTTCCACATCGGTTACTATACCCTTTTCTCCCACCATTTACGAGAGGGCCGCATTTGTATTTGGACGAAGTAGTCAACTTACCCTGTCATCAATTAAAAATATGTCAATATACCCCTCCACTCACACACACCTACTCACTCTCATACGCCGTTCAGCCCCAAACAGTTAGCTCCCCTCTCTTCGCCGGTCTCTTCATCAAATTTGGTTTTGATTTGTTTTAAATTCAACTTTCACATCTGTTCCGTCATTTTTTTTTTCCATCCTCGAAGCTGTCAGTACCAGTGGAGTGCACAATATGGTGCCTGACGAATATTTTAATACGGAAACAACGTTTTCCCCCATTATTATTTAATTTGCTAAAAATCCTTACGCTCAGATTATAATTGTTTTTATGTATGAAACTGGAGTCTAGAAACAATTAGAAGTTATTATCCGTCTAATTGGACAATTGACGGATTGTGACCGACTTACAAAGATTGTGAGTTGAGTGGGAGGGAGGGAAAAACAGTTCGCAGATCCAGTTAAAGTGTGTTTTGGGGGAGGAAAGTGTTCGGCTTAGTTAAAACTGGAGAAGCGAGTCTATCTCCTTTCAATTTTGTTTGAAAGTCACAGATTAACGGTGTTCACTCGAGCTAATTTTTTTTTTCCTCCTTCTTCCTAACAATAATTGTCTCCTTTCAAAACGAATCACTTCACGTTCCAATTTGCCAGTATTACACTAATCATTGCGTTTTTCTTTTATGAACGCCTGATAATATTGTCAACATTGTTCTCGACATTGTTACGACATTTTAAACGTTGACTAATTATATTTATAACCACACGTCTTTCTCTCATACCTGTAGACCCAGCGCCTAGAATTCTAAAACGTCCATCATCTGTCCATTTCCATTCTCCTGAGAGTCCTTCGACTAATGCATTCAGCTGGGCAAGACAAATCCATTGACGTATTGCCTAATACTAAATAGATAGGTGTCAAGGTATTACGTGGTGTTAAAGACAAGTTCAGTGAACTTTTTTTCTTCTTTACATTCCTTTTTTTTCGCGGAACTATGCACTTATTTTGGAGAAATAAATTCAATTTCTTCATCTCTCCATTTCCAATCAACAAATGTGCGCAAGTGCTGAATCGTCTTCCGTGAGATATAGACCTGTACGGCACAGACTGTGCCCCAGCGCTGGAAACGCATGTTTGAGGATAAAAATGAATTTCCCTGTGTGGATAAACCTCAAAGAAAGAAAGAAAGAAAAAAAAAATGAGAATAGGATTGAAATTGAAAATCTTCCTGTCTCCGATAAGAAAAATATATAAAATAAACACGAGGGGCATGACACAATCACTAATTGTGTTCATAGCTTCGCGGGGTGCTTTAGCGGTAAATAGTGGGGAAAAAAAAGAAAATAAGTTTAATGTACGACAAAAGCAGGTGTCTCAGAGCCGTTTACACTAATTGCCGAGACTAATTTTGGTCTCAGCCTTAATCTTGCATTTAGCCTAAGAATGTGAGAAACAAAGAGAGCGTGTCAGATAAAAGATACAACGAATCGCGAGCATAGTTCAAGCCAAAGTGATTGTTGAATAATTGTGGTTGCTTAGGGTTGCAGTCGTTGCTGTTAAAACCGCTGATAACATGAGAGTTGGGGTTGATGAAGTGGAAGGCAAGATAAACTAATAGTTTTGCTTGCCTTCATCAGAAAACCGCGTAACGGCTGCTCGAATTTCTCTGAGCTGGTAAAAATCGTCTTATGGTTTATTATTTTCATTAAAATATTAAAATTCATCAAATTCGTTGCAATAAATACATATCATTGCGTGCTTTGAGTTGAGGAATGCCAGCCGTCAAAAGTGGAAGTTACATGCAGCGATTTTTCGAAAAGCCTTTTGGCCCGCTCACACAGCCTCAAATTGATGGATCCAAAAGGCGAGGAAGTCCCCCTTGGAGTCGAGGTAATTTTGCCCAAAATATGTCAACAAAACTAAACCCCATTAAAGGGGATGGTCTGCACGTTCCAAAATGTAAGACTATTTTTGTCAAAGACACAGACGTGGTTTATGAGATCCTCGAACTATGCTCAACCGATATGCCACGAAATTGGATTTTTCAAAGAGTGAAGATACTCAAAATTGTGGTATACATGTAAAGTAGCAAAAATTCGTGAAATTGGGATTTGAAAGAGCAAAATTGCCTGAACGAGACGAATCCGCAAAAGAGAACATCAGTGAAATTGCGGGGTTCGCAACCAGGGCCGTATCAACACAGAGGCAGCAGATGGGGCAGAGGCTCTGGGCCCTCTGGGGGAATACAGACATGTATTTATGTACAGTTTAGGTATTTATGTACAGGTACATAAATACAGATAAATTCAAGTTATTGTGAAAATGACAGGTTGCTAATGTGGCACTTATTTCTGCAAAAGGTTTAATTGTATGTAAAAAAAAAATAAATAAAAAAAAAAAAAAAAACAAAAAAAAAACGTGGTATTTGAAGGGAACTTCTCGGGTACAATTGAGAACGGTCGCTAATCTGCTGTTTTTAGCCCAAGTACGAGCCTACAAGTCTCGAAAAAGCGCTAATTCCTTGAGAGATCGAGACTGCATTTTCCGGACCGAGACCGAGATCGAGATTCCATTTTCCGGACCGAGACCGAGACTAAGTCTCATTTTCTCGAGACTTAGTCTCGGTCTCGGTGTGATACAAAAAACACGATGCGTATAGTGCAGGTATACATCTTTTTACACAACAATTGAACCCAATCTAATGCTTCTCTCTCCGAAACCGGTTTGGGTCTTTAGCCCGGACCGAAGACCGGCCCGAATTCGGTTCGTTTCGTGCAGAAATAGCGTGCCTCTAATTTCTCAAGTTTGGAATACTGTGACCTACACACGCACAGCATCAAGCATCGGACCTTTTGAAGGGGGGGGGGATCGAAAACCCTCTCATAGAATAACCCCCTCCTCACACGAGTTTTCAGCGATTTGACAAGACCTATATACTAGTCTACTAGGGTTAATCCCATTTTTACGC
The DNA here is from genome assembly GCA_038030265.1 of Corythucha ciliata. Taxonomy (NCBI): domain Eukaryota; kingdom Metazoa; phylum Arthropoda; class Insecta; order Hemiptera; family Tingidae; genus Corythucha; species Corythucha ciliata. Next base: position 44,950,832 of record CM075938.1, on the reverse strand, counting down.
CCATTCTTGGATCGGATGCAAACTTCTTCCCCTCTAAAGTGTAGCATTTTGACCTTATAAAGCCCACAAAATGTGTACGTATATATAGAGCCAAGGGCGGATCTGTGACCTCTCTCAGGGGGAGGTAATCGAAACCCCTCCCCCTCCCCATAAACATCCCCACCACCTTCCCACCCCACCCCACACCTACGTTTAAAGGGATTTGAACAGCTCTGCTGAATTCACTTGCAGGGGGGGGGGGTTATAAATTAAATGCTCCATAGCCGACCACTAGCTGCCGTAGAGGGTGGGGCAACAGGGGACCTGTCAAAATCACTCTAAACATATGGGTGGGTAGGTGGCGGGGGTGAACCGTGGGAGGAAGAAGGGTTTTGATCCCCCCCCCCCATCCACCTTCTGTCATTAGACCGAGACTTTCGAGACGAGACCGAGACCGACTTTTTTAGTACGAGACCAAGACCAAGACCGCGAGATCATCTTGCTAATGACTGAGACCGAGATGCGTAAGTCTCGGTCTCGTGCTTCACTAATAAAAATCGCTGATTCGTGGCTCCCTGCATCGCTGTCATTCGCTGCTGAACATGAGAAAAAGTGTTAAAATTGAGGAAAAACGGTAAAATTCGGAGCTAAAATTGAGAAAAACACCATTTCACGGAACAAATGATGAAAAAAGGCCAATTCTCGGCTAAAACGAAGAAAAATCGTCCATTGACAGCTTTAAAACTGAGAAAACGGGAAACACTAAACTTATTATTCGCAGAATAATACAGTCAAATGGTATGGATGTGGAAAAAATGGAAACCTCGGGTTTACATTAGATTTTTATGGTTTTTGGGGTGATGAATCCGAATCTGAAGTTATCCAACAAAATTTCGTGTTTTGTTTTGTGATATCGGCGGAAAACGGCAAATTTATTTTTTTCACATTTCCATTCATAAATTCTTACGAGTGCGACTGACATGAAAACCCACTATGTACACATTGAAACCACACAAAATTTCCTACAAGTTGTGATCGGAACGGAATTTTTCGTACCAGCATCTGTTCATAAGACACAGCGCTTCAGAAAATTGGTTATCCCCCCATCACAAAAGATAGTCTATTTTTACTCAGTGGGAGGGGGTCTGGGATTGAATCGGATATGGATAATTTCAAACTCTGAAGGGGAGGGGGGGTTCGGGATTCAATCAGACATGGATATTTTCGAACTTAGGGGGGGATCAGGGATTGAAATAGATATGGATATTTTCGAACTCGGGGTGGGGGGGATCTGGGATTGAATCAGTTATGGATATTTTTGGACCTTGGCGACATCTGAAATTGAATCAGATATGGATATTTTCGAACTCAGGGGGGATCTGGGTTTGAAATAATACGTGGATAACGTTTTACTCGAGATGTAGAGTGAGTGACTAGATGAAATACAAAAATGACCTCAGAGCGCTTGCGCGCTGCCTTCTTGGCGAGGTGTGGTGATGGAGGTGGATGAGGAGGAGGCGTTGTCCTTCTCATCTTTGGTGTGGACTGGAGTTAAGGGGGGGTTTCAGGCGGGTTTCTTCGACCCGTTCCCCGTCCCCCTCGCCTAAACTTCGCACATAAATTTTGGCGCCATTTCTGCACCAATATTCGATTTCAAAGTCTAATTTTAATCTTCAGGAAGTTCTACAGTGACGTTAGATCTTGCTTTTTCAAATTTTATCCCTAAAATAACTCTAAAGCACTTTGGAATTTGAATGTGTTTTAAGGTAATTACAGGGATGAAATTTGGAAAAGCAAGATCTAACGTCACTGTAGAACTTCGTGAAGATTAAAATTAGACTTTGAAAACGAATATTGATGCAGAAATGGAGCCAAAATTTATGTGCGAAGTATAGGCGAGGGGTGACTGGGAAGGGGTCGAGGGAACCCTCCTGAAACCCCCCTTAAGTAAGTAAATACGCAAAACGTTAGCCACGTGTGTTGTAGGTATGACGTGTACAAATTGTTGACCTCGGAAAACTTCCGGATCACTTAAGAAAAACAGTGACATTTACGAACTTTTTGTGGTTTGTGGCACTTTTTCGCGAAAACCACCCGGTATCATGATATCTGCGAGCGTTTTTGGCGGCGGGCCCCCCCCCCCTATTCTGTAACTCTTAAGCCGCCTTCACACGCAAGCTTTAAAAAGCTGAGCTGCTGGCTTCAACCAATGAGAGTGCTCCGCTCTGTGTACTCGGAGCGCTGTGATTGGTTGAAGCCCACAGCTCAGCTTTTTAAAGCTTGCGTGTGAAGGTGGCTTCAACGCGTGCGTTAGCGAAATTTCTCAGATGATTATTTCAACTATTCGCCTTGTTTATTTTACTAACGCACGCGTTAAGTGTTAAAGCCCCGTTCACAAGTTCTGTACAATGCGTCTGTGGAGTCTATGCAACCTATCAAAATGCTTCATTTTTCGAGGGAATAAATTTGTTTGGTCGCGTAGACTCCATACAACGTATACATTAAGCTTGTGAACGGGCCTTAAAGAATAGGGGGGGCTGGTGTTTCTTGAAGAGGGCTGTTCCTCAATACTATTGCTCACATTAAAAATTGAAATCAATCAAGGATTATTTTAAACCAAATTTTTAAAAATGTTGAGTGGGGATTTGATGACGTCAAAGGTTATTCAATTAAATGAATGGTGTGATGAAGAGGGGAGTATGACACATTTTCAGGGGGACAATTTTTCTTGTTATTTGTAAACAAAAAATGTTTTGGCGTTTTCCATTCACGTAAAATTCCGCTCTGGAGCCGAGCATTTCCACCCGTCTTTTCCGTTACCATATGATATAATTCAGAGAAGACGGGTGGAAATGCTCGGCTTCAAAGCGGAATTTTATGCAAATGGAAAACGCTATTAGAGTTCCCTCATCAAAAGTCAAAAGTGACCATTGACGTAATTTCCCCTCGCACCACCTATCATCCCCTCTTGAAGAACTTTAAAATGTATTTAAAAATCACCAACTGCACCAATCGGGCTGCAACTACCGTTGATACATCCTTCTGTCCATGTGCCAATTCACGGGTATACTTTTCTCCCAAATAGGGCATTCATGCAAGTTCCCCATTCACGGAGAAATTGGGGAAAAGGCTAATTTGTGGCTAAAATTTAAAGAAAACTAAAAGAAATAAAAAATTGAGTGAGAACGGCCATTCACAAGTAAAAAAAAGCCCATTCGAACCGATTTTTGGGAAGCGATTTTTTGACTACAAACCGTAATTTATTGATAGGGTAAAAAATATATTAGGGTCTTCATAGAGATGTCAATCACGGGCCCCGATGCTTTGTAGATACGCCACTGGTGGGGGGGGGGGCTACAGGATCCCGAGTTGCAATAGAAAAAATGACGAAATTTTAGTTTTTGAATGAGGCAAATATCCGTCAGTTTGGACTTTGAAAGAGCCAGTACATTGGATTTTCGAACTAGTCAAGCCAGTGAAACTTATAGCGTTCCCCATTTGCACAAAATTCTGCATTTGGGCAGTTCATTTCCACCCGTCTTCACTGAATTAAATCATATGTTAGTGGAGAAGACGGGTGGAAATGAATAGCCCCGTTGCAGAATTTTGTGCAAATGGGGAACGCTATTAGTTTAGAGAAGGCTTAACCACCAAATTCGTTTTTGTAGGAGAGGAAATAGACGTGAGGTATTTCTTAATATCAGCCGCAAATCATCGCATTTACACAATTTTAGCTGCGAATTATAAAAATTACGATTTTCACTATTTTATCTGCGATTGAGCGCTTCAACGAAATTTTATCCGGTACTTCGGTGATTTCTCTCAGTGTCAGCTTCGAACTAGCGGGGTTTCTCAAAATAGATCAGCAAATCAGCGTCTTGGCCACGATTCAGAATTTGTCCTCAATTTTCACGAAATACCTTTTTCTCAATTTATTCATGAAGTGAACCATGTGTTCGCGTTTCCTCAATATTAGCTGATGGGGACTAATGAGCGATTATTCACTGCTTTTTCAATGTCATAGCCGCGAATTTGCGATTTTCCTATATTATGGCCGTGAATTAGCGTTTTTCTCAATTTTCAGCCACTCTTTCAAACTGATTAGCCGCAAAAGCACTTTTTCATAACTCTATCCCGCGTACTTGCCCCAAGATTGGCACATTAAGGCGTCTTGTCAATTTTAGCCGCTTATTAGGGACTGTTATAGGGGTTGCCATTTTTTCTCTAATTTAGCCGCGAAGTTTCCTTCAGATATCTCAAATTGGTGTATTTGTTGTTAATTTTAGTGGCAAATAAGCATTTGCTCAATATTGGCCGCGAATCAACGCTTCAAAACTTAAAAATCCCTATTTTTTCATCTTTAAGCTGTTGCCTCCCCCCCCCCCCTGGACGGTGGCCCAGGAAGATCCACACTACTCGCCCCTACGCTACTGGAACCACGCAATGCTTGAACCACAAAAGGTCTAACAACAAATTGCTCGAACCACTCGAGGCGCACAAACCACCAAAAGTCCTATCCACGAAATTTCTGAACCACAAAATGCCCAATTCCCACAATGCTTGAACCACACAAAATGCTCGAAAGGCAAAATTACCTAACCACAAAATACTTGAACCACACAATGTTTGCACCACACAACGGTCTTACCACAAAATTCTCGAATTACGTAAAGTGTGAAACACGAAATGGTTTAACCACAAAATGCTTGAACCACACAAAACGCGTGACCCAGCAAAAGTCCTAACCACAAAAGTATTAAACCCACACATTGCTCGATCAACAAAATGTTCAGATGACAGGCCGTTTTAACCAAAAATTGCTCGAACCACATTTCCACGGCGACAATTTTCGAGAGGGCCATCCCCTCAAAATTTAGTCTTTTCAGGGAGCTGGGGGAGCAGGGATTTTTGATGAGCCTGGACCCGCCGAATTGGTTTTTCGAGTGGCCCAAGCTCGGCAAATGTAATTTTTGGGTGGTCAAATCCGACGATATTGTTTTTTCATTAGGCTAACCCCGTGAAATTTCGTTTTTGAAAAAAGCCGGACCCATGAAATTTCTCGGGACCGCGAAAATATGTATTTTTGTATCAGCGAAAGGCACGAAATTGTATTAAATTGGTTTTTGAGTGACTCAAACTCGCAAAATTGTTAAGAGAGAGGGGTGATCCAATTTTCCAATCTTGTAAAATTGTTTTTTGAATGGGTAATAGCGCGATTATTTGTATTGAAAGTCATGAAATTGCTCTTTTGAGTCGAATGAGCCCCACGGTTTTTTGTTTTTTTTTATAATGAATCAACTCTGCGAAATTGCGTTTTGAAAGGGCCATATTGCATAATGCGATATTTTGTTTAAAAACTCTGCGAATTAACGAACAATGCCTTATTATTTCGACTGTTTATGGGTTTATTATTCATGGATGTAGTCATATCCGGCTTGAAATTACATGAAAATCGACACCCCACACCCCTATGATCCCAAATCCTTTGAAAATCCCCATTTTGGACCCGCTTTTGGCCCTTAAAACCCCAGGGAGTTATTTGATCAAACTGATCAGATGTTAGGACCAACTAGACCCCAAATGCAGTCTATGTGCGAAAAAACGAGTTTTTTCGAGCAATTCTAGGAGAAGATGTGGGCCCGGACGGCGGACGGACATTTTTTTTTTATTTCCGATTTGATTCTACGCACTTTGAAACGTAAAACTACAAATTTTGAGAGGGGGGGGGGTCTAAAAAATTTTTTTGCTATACGATTACAAACACTTATTATTGAGAAATAATAAGTCAAAAGAGCCAGAGCCGTGAAATTTCTCTTGAAAATGAGCCAGTACGCAGGAAACACAGTTTGGGGAAAAAAAGGTGTGAATTCCCGTGAAATTGACTCGTTTTAAGGGATGCAGATGCAATCTTAGTGGAATTGGTTTCTGGTGCGCCAAATCCAAGAAATTTTGTCTCAGAAAGAGCCAAACCGGCTAATTCTTTCTTAAAAGACGCCTGCACACGCGTTTGGTTATTGAATTAGCCAAAAACGCGACACTGGGTTACGTGAGCGTCAAATCCGTGATAATATGGGGCATCGAAAGTGTCTCACCAGCGGAAGTACATTTTTGAATGAGTCTACCCGGTGCAATTGGATTTTTAGGGAGTCAATCCTGTGACATTGGTTTTTTGTGTGAGGGAAACCTTTGAAATCGAGCAATAATCCACAAAATTTGGCATTGGATTTGATTTCAGGGATCTTGAGCTCAGGGCTAAGCCCCTCAAAACATTTTACCCTAAATCAGAATTAACAGGAAGAGGAAAACTCTGTGGTCGAAGTTCGAACAGCGTTCGAAGAATAACGCGTTTAAGGCTTCAAAAGGTCATTTCGCCTAATAATTCCACAATTTTTTTCACGCAAAGTACCTTGAAAACATGTGAAGTTGATAATTAAGGTACTTCGTGGAACGTACCAAAAGAAATCCCGGTTTCTTTCTCTTTCCAAATAAAAATAAGCCAACCTCGTAGGATCCCCTTACAGAAAAAAATACGATGGAAACGTCTGAGTTGGTTGATGGTGAGGGCAGCAAGCCAGAGAAAAAACTGACCGCGACTGAAGTGAGCATTGGATAACTTGGGAGTCATGCCATATTTTAATGAGTGCATTCGAATTAAGATGAGCCTTGGAGTCAAAGGAGTCGCACTGGACGATTTTCTCAAATTAACGGAAGATGTTGAAGGATCAATAGATTTGAGTATATCGCCGTCCATTGAGATTCGACCCATCGAGTCGAAAATAAGAAAGGCCAAAAGAAAGAAGGCTCGACGACTGGCCGAAGAGGCCAAGTTGACTGCGATAGCGGCGCTTGAAATCGACGGTGAAATTTCATTGGGTGAGGGCGAAGAAGAGTTGGAAGTGGGTGAGGGCGGTGAAGAGGTTGATGAAGAGAAACACGAGGTGTGGGAAGAGGCGAGCGAGGAATTTGACTTGGAGGAGAGAGAGACGGAGCCGGGTGAATCGGTTTCCATGTTGGCTGAGGATCGAATCAAAAGCATATCTAGTCTGGCCAGTTCTGAGGCCTCGCATCCCAGTTTATCGTCAAAAGTAATAATTTTTTTTTTAAATCTTGAAAATGTATCACTTCAATGAACACTTTTTAAAAATAGGACTTGCAAGATTCCATCAGAAGACTCCTTCTTCCTATTGATCCTGTCGTCAATGTAGATTTGGTTGAATACAACTACAAACTTGGAGAATACATTCCCAAACTTCCCAGACCAGGCGAATTATTACTATTAGACATAGAAGGGAATATCATGCACATCGAATCTCCTGAACTAGAGGGCGTTAGGCCATTGATAGACAGTATTCGTACGGAAGAAAAACAATTTTAAGTCGAACTCGAACTTTTTGTAGCAATACATTTCTAGCTGCACCAACGATTCTTGATTTTGACGAAGGGAACGCACCTGGACACAGGCAATTGCCCGGGCTCTACGACTATTACGAACAGAAGTTGCCTGAAGAATCGTCGGAAGATTTGCTGCTGAGAACCGCCTCCCAGGAATCGACTGAAGAGAAAAAAGACACATTCAGTGCCGAGTTTGCGGCTTTTCTCGAATCTGAAGAGGTTGAGGAAGGTGGGGAAGACGATGAAGAAGTAGAGCGTCATCATAAGGACATTATAACCGTGAAATTTGTTAAGACCACAACTGGACGTTCGAAAAAAGTGAAATTCTTTACCAAAGCGACAGGAACAGCTAGAATTCATACAAAGGCAAGCCTTTCCGGCTGTAGTTTGCAAACAATAACAAAAAACTAACGCTATAAGGGGTTAAACAGGATGAAACATCAGAAGCTCTGCCTCCGCTGTTAGAAACAGCAAAGTTCCAAATGAGCCAGAGAACCTTACAAAGGTCATACGAGAAAGATTATATGGAAAAACTTGCAATAAAAGAGCGAGAGGAACGAGAACGACTAAGTTCGAGAAAAAGTCACATCTCGGGGATTATGCCTCAAATTACGGTCGACTACAGAACTAGCCAGCTTTTAATCGACGAGAGGAGTCTGTTCCATACTGGAAAAATTCTCGAAAGAGTAATCGTTCAGAACATGCTCGAAGAGATAACTTACGGTCCGCAAATTATTATTCGGAGTTAATAGAGATTGAAGTTATTTCAGGCTCTCCTCTTTGTAGATTGCCAGTTTTATGAGGATCCGGCGGACAAATATCGAAACCAAGAAGGCGTTTTGCTGCCTCTTTGGGAGCTATTTCATAAGGATTGCCACATGAAACCAGTGACTGACATAGCGTGGTGTGCCAAGTACTACGATTTATTCGCCGTGTCATTTAGCTACGGTGAGAGGATATTATTGATCGACAAATTTCGAATTTTTTTACCAAATTTAATCCGCTAACATAGAGGACGCCACCGGAGAAAGTCAGGGCATTGTATGCTGCTATACGTTGAAAAATCCTTCCCACCCTGAGTACAGAATCAAATTTAATTCGGGAGCTCAAACCGTGGATTTTCACTACGAGAAACCCTACTATTTGGCTACGGGTCTGAAAAATGGAAAAGTCGCAGTCACAGACATACGCCACGAGTTGAGTTTATTCACTATTGAAAGCGAAAAGAAACATAATGGCTCAATAGTTGAAGTAGGGAGCGCATAAATAATTCAACCTTTGTTTATTCCTTCACGCTACTGATAGTGCACTAAAAATTGATGGTCTTATTCCCTCCGTACAGCTCCGATGGAGGGACGACCCTAGAGACAGGACCCTAACGATGTATTCAGCAGGAACTGATGGAAAAATATTCAAATGGTTGGTCGACCCTCAGATGTTAACTCTTATCCCTGTCATTACGCTACTATTGCAAGACGAACCCATTCGTAATATCACTGGAGATTTAATTTATCTCGTTGGTAGGTGATCAACAAGTCCCCCACTACACTAAATGTGTGTTTAACGGTCTTTAATCGTGACATTACGCAGCATCTTGCACTTGTATCGCTTTTGAGCCCGAAGAATTCGAAATATTTTGCGCCGGTACGGCCGAAGGGCGAGTATATAAATGCAACGTCTCCTACTCGTGTTCGTATTTGTTCATGTACATGGCGCATGAGTCAGCCGTTACGAAAATCTCTTATAACACGTTCGATAAAGAGCTGTTCGCCACTAGCGGCGCCGATGGTTACATTAAAATATGGGTCGACTGCAGGCCGTAAGAAAAGCCCCCCCCCCCATAACTCCAGAACAAGCTATTAATATTATACCCCGGCAGGGACCCCATAGTTGTCCTCAATTTGGGATCGTCAGTAGGTGACGTCCAATGGTCCCCATACTCGAGCACGATTTTGGCCGGCGCCTCGTCCGACGGTCGCGTTCAATTGTTCGATTTGAACGTTTTCCCCTCGAAACCAGTTTGCTCCCAAATTATATCTTACCCCGAGACGTGTCTCATAACCAGGCTCAGATTTAACGACAGGCTACCCTTAATATTCGTCGGAGACAGCATGTAAGTTGGGGACGCAATAAAAAAAGAAAGAACTCTACATTCAATCCCATCCTCCGGCTCGTAATTATTAGTGGACACGTTACCTCGTACAAAGTATCGCCAAACTGTCGAATTCCAGCCAAAGAAAAGAAGGTCGGTGGCAAAAAAGTGACGAATAAAGAGAAACTCGAAGTAATGAAACTCGAAAAAGTCATGCGAAATTACAAAAGAAGAACAAGTTTCAAAGGAGAAGAAGATGAAAATGGTAAGCTTCATAATCATTTTATAGAGGGAGAAAAACGCAAAACTAACTTGTATTTATCCGCATTTAAAGCATTAAAACAACATACGGACGCCCAAGATAACACACATATAAAATAAATTAATTGACTAAATGGACAGCTTTACGACAAACGTAGCCACACGAAGAAGGACAGCACTTTTGATCTTTTTCACACTCATCGTCACTGATACAGAGATTTCCACAAAGAGACGGTTTTTCAAGATCAGGAAAACTCTCAAAACCCTTCGGTACAATTTTTCCAACATACGGACACAGCCCTTTATGGCCTAAACGGAGGGGAAAAAAATCTATAAAAATTATTCGGAAAAAAATTATCTTTTAATGTATCAAACTTACATTCTCTGATGCCAGACGTGGACATTATTAGAACGGAAAAAGTAAAAAACAAGATGATCGAAGACCTGAGAATTGCCATGGTGAGGAAAAGTGTGTCACAGGACGAACGGACTTGAAGCGAATGAACTTCAAATAGAAAGCCTCGACCCTTTTTAAAATTTTGGGGTAGGGACTAACGGCACTTTCGGGAAATCCCTGAAAGCCCTTCATTTTAAAAACTGGGACTATAATTGGTTAGAGAGAAGGGAAGCGGCTAATGAAGTGTTTCTTCTTTAATCGTAGTATTTTTCAGCTTACCAGCAGAAAGGTTTGAGTTTCTCCGCGGTCAATCCCTAAAGAAATATTATGTTAGATGTGATGGAGGGGGGGCAGGTTTTACCTTCGTTTACTTGCGAGAGATTTGTCCATAGGCACTAATTAATCTCCCCCCCCCCCAGCCCAACACTTTATTTTATACAAATCAATGGATGGGGGACATCCGACTTATTCAGTTCTCGAAACCCCTTGGCAAATAGAACAGATGCATACAGTCGTAAAGAGAAGTTTTGCGGGTCCGTAGTGTCTCAAGAAGCACGCAAAGCTTTTATTCCAGTAAAATAAGAACTAAAAAGGGGGGGTCAGGTTGCAATAATTAGGGTAGATGATATTTTTTTTGTATGTTGTCTGGGATGGTGCAGGTATGTTGTGTTCAAATTGTTGACCTCGAAAGACATCGGGATCATCCTGGAATTCTCGGAAAACCACAAAAATATGGGACTTTTTGGGGGTTTTGGCTCTTTCACGATAAACTAGCCATTTTTCGGTTGTGGCTTCGAAGTAACTTTTCAAAGTAGAGAAAATTTCTGAGAAAACCAGTCTAAAGCGGGTTCTAAAGTATTATCGTTTCCAAGAAACAGCTCGTCAAATTTAGGCCCTTCTATGAAAATTCCTCATTATGTTCCTGTCCAGGAATAACGATTACACAAGGCCGTCTTTATTAAAGTCGGGGCCCGGGATAACATTGGGCCCCCTCTTTTACCGAATTTCGCTCACTAAAATAAATGTTGTATTATTCTGATATACCAATTTCACGGGGGTTGCGCACAAAAAACCCATTTCTGCAGGTCTGGCTCACAGAAAACTCAATGTCGCAGCTCTGTTGCTGGAAACCCAATTTGGTGCCTGTTTGTTGCTTAGAAACCATTTGCATCTATGACGAAAGAGTCCAGTTTAAGGGACTAAAATACCGCAGTTACCATCACAGGAGACAAGACTTCCAAGTTCAATTCCAAAACTATCACTTTCTGGGGGAAAAATTGCCAGTTATTTGGCTGAAATCCCGAAATAAAATGCAAAAAAGACAGTTTTAACAGCAAGGATGTTAGATTTTGACGGTTCACGACTAATTCAGTTTCTGGGGTCGAATTGACGTTTTTCCGCGTCGATTTACCTCCCGTTATATATTTTGATGAGCTACCGAGTTCTCTTTATGGTTCCCTGGGTTTCTGGTTCTCTTTTTTTACTCATCCCCGAATTTAAGTCTACTTGACTTTCCACGTCGAGCTGCCCACCCAAAGCTCAAAGGGTGGCTGCGACCCTGCCTTGAACCGCCTTTAGCCGCGAATTAGCTATTTTTCTCATTTTTATCCGCGATTAGCGTTTTCTTAACTTTATCTGTGAATGAGCGATTTTCCTCAATTAGCACTTTTCACATTGCCGACAATATTGTGAGTTTTTCTAGATTTTCGAGAATTCACTTTCTTCTTCCACGAGTTATCAGTTTCTTTTGCATTAGCCAGGACATAGCACTTTATCTCAGCAACGAAGTGGCCGTTGAAACCGTGAGTTTTCTCAATTTTGGCTGTAAATTAGGCAGTGGCGCACACAGGAATCGGTCCTATGGGGAGGCGGGGGGGGGGTTCGAAACACAAAACTGGGTCCATCTCGACAGAACGCGCCGGACTGCACGAAAATACAAGAATCTTGATATTTATTAGTAAAAAAAAAGATACGATTTCTTCTGGAATGTCCGCCGCCGTCCCATACCTTGCCATAGGATTGCTCGAAAAAATTCATATTTTCGCACATAGATTCCATTTGGGATCTGTAGTTCGTCCTGACAACTGAGCAGCTTGATCAACTAACTCCCTGGGTTTTTATGGGCCAAAAGCGGGTCCAAAATGGGGGTTTTCAAAGGTTTTGAGATAATAGGGGTGTGGGGTGTCGATTTTCATGTAATTTCAAGCCGGATATGGCTACATGCACGAATAATACCTAAACCCATGTGTAAAATTTGCAGCGTTTTTTTGAAATGGTTCATATTGATTCTAGACTAGACAAGCTATAAACTGACCCAGGCGCGGAGGTTTCGGCTTGAAGGAAGCGGGCGCTCTGTTCAATTTTATGTTCTACAAACGAAAACTGGGGGTTTTCATGCTCATTTACAGCGTAATTTTTCCCGCGATTCAATTGAAATTGGAATCATGTGCATTTTTTCCAGGCTCTGGGGGGGGGGGGGTGTTAACCCCCAAAATCCCCCCTTCGGTGCGCCAGTGAATTAGGATACCCCGCAAATTATCGCTATTCTCAAATTTAGCCATGGATTTTCCGAAATTATTTCCAGCTATGCCATGAGTTAGCACTTTTTCTCCATTTTATCAACGAATAATTAGCGATTTTCTCAGTTTTAGCAGTGAATTAGCGCTTTAGATCTATTTTATCAGTGAATTGGCAATGTTGTATTACTTGTATTCACAAGTAGCAATAAATTAGCACTTTTCTCATTTTTAGCTCCGAATTAGCGCCTCTTCTCAATTTCATCTTGGGGAACTAGCATGAATCTCAGATTGCGAAGAAAAGCATACCGGTGATTTGAGCCGTGAACTGAAGGATAACAACGGAAGATGCAACCCGATTGGTGCGTTTTAAGATTTTTAAAAAAGGTTCAAAGTTCTTCAGGAGGGGATGGATGGTGCAAGGGGAAATGACGTAAATCCTTACTTGTGAAGCATTTGAGGGAACTCTAAAATTGTTTGTTTACAAATAACATGAAAAATTTCCCTCCAGCAAACGCGTCTAATCCCCTCTTCCCCACATCATCCATTTCAATAAATAAATTTTGACGTAATCGAACCCCCATTCAAAATTTTTAAAAATTCGCTAAAAAAGCACCCTTGATTGATTTCAGAGTTTAATGTGAGCAATAGGCTTGTGGAAGAGCCCTCTTTAAGAAACACCAACTTTTGAAAAATGTGCAAGTTCCCCATTGGCGTTAGCTCTCAATTGCAGCTTTAAATGAGCCCTTATTTTCACTTTTTGACGTCAATTAGCTCTTCTTAATTTTGGCCATAAATGTGTGATTTTTTCACATATAGGCCTGTAGTTAGCGCTTTTTTCTCATTGTAGCAGTGAATTAGCGTTTTTCTTCAATTTAGGGTGACGGGTTGATTTTTGTGTGCGTCAGTAAATTACAATGCCCCGAAAATTATGGGTTTTTTTTCAAATTTAGCCGCGCATCAGAGGTTTTTCAAAATTATTTCACATTTAGCCATAGGTCCGTTCCATTGTTTCGCGAGTGCTACACTTTTGAAGAAAATCATCTGGTTTCATTCTATTTTTCAGAATACGTCAATGAAATCACACTGTTTTCTACACTAGTGTAGCCAGTGCAAAACAATGGAACGGACCTCATGAGTTTAGCACTTTTTCTCAATTTTAGCCGCGATTTTCTCAATTTAAGCAGTGAATAAGCACTTTTTCTGTGTACTACCAGGTAAGTGACGACGCATTCACATTATGTAGCAATAACTAGTACATTTCTCATTTTTAGCGTTCAGTTCGAAAAACGTATGTATGTGCACATGAATTTCGGGCGAGTGACTGAGCTTGCTATATCCCGTCACGGAATTGAGGTCGCGTTTACGTCTTCATTATCCGGCGTTTCCAACACGTTTTGCGACTCCTGTATGTTTGATTTTTGTCAATTCTTTCGACATCCTGATAATGGTGACCAAAAAACCCGTACTTATTAATGAAAATAAAGAAGAATAACGTGAATGATGTGGACTACATATTTTCAAAACGTGAATATTGTGTAATTTTGTCCTCATGGACATCCATGTACTCTTCGGAATATTCCAGTTAACAGCAAGTATGAGTATTCCAGATATTGCATTCTGTAAATGTTCCAAGGAATAATCGAATCAGATAATTCTAGTAGGGAGAAGTAGGGATGTTTGATCCAATGTGCCAATTTCTGTGCCTACGGAAATATAAAAAATATTGAGGCCTCCTCGAAATGCCCTTCCAAAGAGCTAGCCAGTAGCTCTTTATAAGTAGCTCTTTGGCGGAGCATTTCAAGAGGCCTCAATGTTGTTGATAAATAGCCCTTAGACACAGAAATTGACACACTGTGTCAAATTCCCTAATTTTCTCTATATGTAGAAAAGCTCAGCATTTTTGAAGATCTAAAGAATATTCGAAGTTCATTTAGAATATCTACCGAACATTCGGTGAATGGTCCATTATTCTAAATAGATATTACTGGAATATTCTACGATTAGGAAATTTGAGCTGGAATATTAAACCGATATAAGTATTGAACATCGTAGTTACTTAAAAAAAGAAGAATGAATAAAAATACGCAGTTTTTGACGCGGAATATCCAGACGCGTAGCCGTATTTCCTATGTCCTGAAGGAGACTTTTTATTTTTAATTTCTTCGCTCACGCATCGGAATAACATTTCACAATAGGTAATGATAATTAGTAGTAGTAATAATAATGATAGTAGGTATATATTATTACCTATAGTAGCGCCGTTCCTGTTTGCAATCAAAGGGTAAACAGATGAAATCCCGGAGCAGGTGCATAGATCCGCATGTTAAGTCAACGACCTGGTTGTTTCTCTTTAGCACCCTAATAATGCAGATTCAACCCTTCTGCAAGCCAAGGTATAGATGATCTCGTGGTTGAAGGCGCCAAAAGAGGTTTGACGATTTCTCCTCCGAGTTCTGAAAATCCTCGGAACTTCATTTTTGTAGACTGCGTGGTCGGGAAATTCAGCCCCGGTTACTTCTTCAGAATGTTAAAATCCCCTTCACGAATGCGCGCAAATTCCTGGGAATTACTCTGGTTAGTGGACTGAGGTGGAAAGAGCAGATACAGGATGTCACAGGGCGTACCAAGAAATACCTCAACGTGATCTGAACAATAACAATTGCGGGTCACAAGTTTTGATGCTCTGATTGGTTCAAAGATGGATTACGAGTCTGGAGTATAATATGGATCAACCCGGCGTTCCTGGCTTTGTACCTCTTAATCGAGTGTCAGGATCACAACCGGGGTCTTCTGTTCGAGTCCTACGATAACTCTGTTTGTGGTGTCGAACCGCCAACCTCACATTACAAGCGGAAGCAAATCATTCATAATTACATGGTATAGGGGGTCAACCAGGAGCTAGTGTTAAAAAGTATCGTAAGCGGGAACTAAGTAAGGACGCTTTATCACGAATAATGTTATAACGCCAGTAATACCGCCTTTTTTGGTATTTTCACGCCAGCTCATGGTTAGGGCCCAGGTCTATTATTTTTTAAACGAGCACTTAACTCTAAATAATCCACCAGACTACGATCGACTCCCGAAGACCGTCCTTTGTTCGTGGTAAGGAGTATTTCGAATTATATAATTTCGGTCAATACCTGATCTTACTACCACGGGTTGAATTTTATATATATCTTGAACCTTGAACAGAGTGAGTCAATGCTATTTGCTAAGTGTCTCGAAACGCGAAAATTTTGTGAGACCGGATTTACAGAGAATAAATTCTGTCTTTTGAACAGAGCCTAAGGTGATATAGGATTGGTATGTTGTTAAAAACTGAAAAGAGTAAGCTTAGAGTAGAAATACCCCCCCCCCCCACCACCAACGATTCTGGACCTTCACCGGACCCCTCCCAAAAAGAAATCCTGGCTACGCGCCTGGTGGAATATTACGATTATTATGCAAATGAATGCTGAACTGCAAATTCTTTGGAATTATTTAGAAAAAAATTGCTTTGAAGCTTGTAATTAGCCAAGTTGATCAATGAAATTAATTGAATGTATTTCTTGAACTTGAACGTATTTTTGAATGCATAATAATGAGTTTACCTCTAAAGTGGGCGAGTCCTGAGTCGTTTGAAAACTCATCTATTAATGATGTTATTGACACGTTCCAATTAATTTGTTAGAGATTCACGAAGTTCAGAGGTGCAAAGGAAAAGCACTAGTTTTTCAAATTAGAATGTTCGTCGGAAGTCGGCGAAGAAGAAGAAAAAAAAGATGTTGGTTTAAACTACGCGAGAGCGACATTTCAACAATAAAAGTGTGCACAATTCCTGCCAGCCAACTTCTTGATAGTCGAAAACAGCTTCCTACAATTAATTCTAATAATTGTCATCGTTGTGCCTGCAGCAAAGGCAGTCTACACTGTGTGGCTCCACGCCCCCGCTGTTGACCATATCTTTGACTCGTAGTTGTATAAGAAGAGATTTGTCGGCCGTTTTATTATTATTATTATTATGTCTCTTCAGTGCAAACACCTAGAAGGTGTACAAAAACGCTGTCCAGCCTGGTAAAATAATTAAAAAGCATCACAAGCCAAGAACTCATAAAATGAGTTGCTAAACTCATGAGGCCGTTGCTAAACGGTTGAAATGCAAATACTCGTCGGAATGTAACACTATTTTTTTTAAATTTAAATAATTTAATTAAATAATAAACTAATTCCATCATCATGGAGGAAAAAGAATTCTTGGTTTCTTGAGAACAGTTTGAATTGGAATAGTCACAGTGAGTGTTAGGCTCTTCGCTCTTGTCTTTGCTGTGTTCCCCCCTTCCATCGCTAAGAGTGAAATTGCCTTATTTTTCCCTGGAGCGTGTATACAGCCCTGATCACACGACAAAAAATTAAAAGTTTTGCTGTAAATGCCGCATAGTGAATGAATACACCATCATCAATTATGACCGACAAATACTCTCTTTTTCGTAATCTTTTTCGCCCTTGCGGAAATAAGGGGCTGACCTTATACTAAACCACCCTAAATCGAGATCGTTAACATTTCACGTTGTGCAACATTAATGAGATACACATTTTTATCTGTGCTACTCTCGTTGTTGATATTATATTCTCGAAAACAAATAAATAAATTAAGTCTCTTGACAAGAATATCCAGTGGGCAGGGGAACTATTAATGTGAAGACGATGTACTACGTAGTCAAATTGAAAATATATAAATAAATAATAAAAAACAAAAGAGGGGAACACGACTGATACGCGAAGACCACTTACACTAATTTCCTTTTTCTCCCTCCGGTTTGTTAACGTCTCTCTAGCGTCTCAGTTTGCAATAAATTTCACGCCGCTTGTGTTTGCCGCGAGTCCTTTTTTGATCTTTAAAACAGTGCGGTGTGGTGTCGAAGAATCGGTAAGGAAAGGGGGATGTAGCGAGCTCGAGCTGCTAAATTTTACGATAGCTCCGAACAGTTAAAAATACGATTTTGTTTAGTGACAGCTAGTGCTACGATGATAATTTTATTCAAATTGTCACGCTGGTCCACTCAATAAACGCTGCAGAAGGAACGCCACAACGGAAAGCGAAGAGTCTCGCGAATAGATCCCGCTGAGGAATATATTATTTGGGGTGAATAAATATCGAAACACTCTATAAAACAGTTTGAAATGGTTCTTGCGAGAGATACGGCGAATGTGGAAGAGGACGCTACGGAATTGGACTGCTTAACTGACGACGGAAAAATTACGGTGGTCCGTAAAGAATCTGATGCGGGTACGTTTTACTTGTGTTCGATCAATGATAAAATAAAAAAAACGTGTTTTCTGGGATTATTCCACGCTTGTTTATTGCTCGAAAATGTTTGATTCATTTTACGTCGTGTACCTCTGCATGAACTCTAGCCGGAAGAAATTATACGATTATTGAAACTAATGGACCGTTTTAAGCTACAACGTGGTCGTACTGTAAATAGTCTCGAATTGAATTTTTGAAACTGATTAATCGATTCATTGACCCCATCTCTTCACTCTTTTTGCCAATAAACCATACGATTGATGGACTACAGAGCAAACCCTGTCCCCCCCAACCCACAAGGGAAGCTTATGATCAGTAATCGCTGAGTAATTCCAGATTCTTTCATGCCCTCATACTGCTATAATAAATGGGATTTTTCAAGTTTCTTTTGGTAAAACACTCGAACGCCAGGTGCTGACTAGAGAACATTACGCAAATCTCGATTTTGTTTTAAATGCGCACTTTTCTACTTTCTAGATTAGTGCAATTGCACTTAAATTGATGACCACACGGGAAAATATAGATAGTAATACCTTGGTTTGAAACCAACAATACCCCTCCTCCGTGCCGTAATAAGAACTTGTTTTAGTGGAAACCACTAGAAAAATTGATTTTCATTTATTTATCTTTAATCTTCCAATTTAAATATTTAAATTAAAAGGTTGATTTGCGGTATGCATAAATTAGCTAGGCACTGGCGCGGCGTAACTTCACCGATCTCAAAACCTTGAAAGGTCTGAATATGAACGTGAATAAAACACTTTACTTCTCCGGTGAACAACACAAGAATTCAGGGACCATATAGCTGTAGGACTACTAGACTTCAGGGGCCGTATTCCGAAGCCGTGTGAAAATGCCGCATAAAGCGGTTGTTAGGGCGGGATAATGTTATTTCTTATTCTGCTGCGTCCTTGGATCCCGCTTGCGGCATTTTTTCCCGACCGTTCAGAATAAGGCCCCAGGTCACGACGCCGTGCACGTTCGCCTTTGAATCTTTTTGGTTTTACTGAAACTCCCCTGTCCAAGTATCAACTTCTTTGGCAAAAAATAATCTCTTCGGAGCGTAATTAACGTCCACAGATCAAAATTAGTGATGCACGAGACCGGGACTTACGCATCTCGGTCTCGGTCATTAGCAAGATGATCTCGGTCTCGTACTTAAAAAGTCGGTCGCAAGTCGGTCTCGAAAGTCTCGGTCTATTGACAGAAGGTGGATGGAGGGGATCGAAACCCTTCTTCCTCACACGGTTCACCCCCGCCACCTACCCACCCATATGTTTAGAGTGATTTTGACGGATTCCCTGTTACCCCACCCTCTACGGTAGCTGGTGGTCGGCTATGGAGCATTTAATTTATAACCCCCCTCTGCAAGTGAATTCAGCAGAAATCCCCCCCCCCCTTGAGCTGGTCAAATCCCTTTAAATATAGAAGAGGGATAGGGTGGGAAGGTGGTGGGCGTGTACTTGGTGAGGGGGAGGGATTTCGATTACCTCCCCCTGAGAGAGGTCCCAGATCCGCGCTTGGCTCTTTATGTACACATTTTGTGGGATATGTAAGGTCAAAATGCTACACGTTAGAGGGGAAGAAGTTTATATCCGATCCAAGAATGGGCGTAAAAATGGGATTAGCCCTAGTAGGCTAGTGTAGGTCTTTTCAAATCGCTGAAAACTCGTGTGGGGAGGGGGTTATTCTGCAAGAGGGTTTTTGATCCCCCCCCCCTTTAAAAGGTCTCTGATTCGCCCTTTGATGCTTGATGCTATGTGTGTAGGTGACATTATTCCAAACTTGAGAAATTAGAGGCACGCTATTTCTGCACGAAACGAATCGAATTCGGGCTGGTCTTCGGTCCGGGCTAAAGGCCCAAACCGGTTTCCGGAGAGGGGAGCATTAGATTGGGTTCATTTATTGTTTAAAAAGATCTTTACCGGCGCTATGTGCATCGTGCTTTTTGGATCCCACCGAGACCGAGACTCTCGGTCTCGGTCCGGAAAATGCAATCTCGGTCTCGGCGCAACACTAATCAAAATGCTTGGTTTCTGGGGCTGTTCCTAGGTCAAACAATCACATCGAAATTTATTTCCATATAGTACGGGAACAATAAATCAGCCTCCCGAGGCAAGACCACCAATCACATGTGGATGAATATTCAGTTTTTTTGGACATCATTGCAAACTTTTGAGCACACTGAACAGGTTAGAGGTGCCGATCGGTAAGCTTTCAGGTTTTATTGCCCTCGTGGAGTAAAAGAGTCGGTCCCCACTTTTCTAGTTCAAATAACCGCGAAATAGAACGTTTTCTGGTCATATTTTCGTCGCACGTAGACAGTAGAAGTATGTAAACGGTATAGTTGCAGCCTGATTGTGATTTTAAAATAAAATTCCAAATTCTTCAGGAGAGGATGGGTGGTGCGAGGGGAAATAACGTAATATTAGATTACTTGAGAAGCACTTGAGGGACGGGCACATTTTGATTGATTTTAAAATTTAATATGAGCAATGATATCGTGGAAGAGCCCTCTTTAAGAAAACCCAATGCTTGAAAAATGAGCAACTTTGCCCATCGGCGTTTTAATTCCATGTTCTTTTCCCAAATTTCGACGCCAATCAGGACTTCTCCTCAATGTTTGCCACGAATTAGAGCTTTTCCCAATTTCAGCCACGAATAATTTCTTCATTTTTACCGCAAATGACAGCTTTTACTCTATTTTAGTCGCGAATTAGAGTAGGGATTTTTTTATGGTGATCCAAGTATTGGCGTTTTTCGACAATATAAGCTGCGAAAGAGTGCTTTTTGTCAAGTTTAGCCGCGAATTACGCTTTTTCTTCATTTTAGAAGCGAATGAGCGTCTTTTCACAATTTTATCCGTGAACTAGTGGGTTTTCTCAAATGTATCCGCAAATTAGAGCGTTTTGTCAATTTTAGCATTGAGGAGACACAATTAGCGCGAGAATTGGCTTTCTTCTTTCAATAGCAATAAGCCATACACGTTCGGATTTTTTGGACAGGCCAGAACCGCAGTCTGGGCCCGCGGGTTTCTCTGGCATGCCCCTATAGGGTCGGACTCGGAAAAGCCTAATGCGGATCCGCAAACCTATCTACGGCATTCACAAACTGAAGGACTCGGACCCCCCCGGCCCTCGAGAATGTGATGCCTGGCAACCTATCTGTCCCGAAAATGCGGAAACGAGTAGCCGCATACCTCTCACACTCCCCTACAAAGTGCATAGCCGATTCCTCTTCCAACTCGCAGCCCCGACACATCGGGTGTGCCACCATTCCCATTACGTGGAGGTGCTTACGTAGCGCAAAGTGGCCTGTAAACATCCCTACAACTCCCTCTAATTTGTGATAGCAGCCACATCGTCGCCTCCCTGACCCATTCTCGCATGCACGCCCTCGCTTGCCGACAGGACAAGCTGATAGGCTATTCTAACTCCTGGTGGCTCCCTATCCGCCCAATCCTTTATCTGGGCTCTCCCCACTGTCTTGGAGACCGCAATAATCCTCCTCTCCAAACTTTACGAACTAACTACAACCAATTACTTTGCAGTCACCTTTAATCGTCGAATGCATTTCGGGCACAACAGTGATCCCTCATCAGCAACTTACTCTATATACATGAATAGCACGGAAATCGGGACCGAGCAAACAAAACATGGTGTTGTCGTGGGGGAAAGAGATGGCCCGGAGTTGAATAGTTCCTGGTGGCCGCGGTGTCTTGGTGGTCTAAGAGCCGTACCGGAGATACGGTGTCCGGGTTCGATTCCCTCTCCGTGGCAGTTTCTTTTTCTCACGACACATAAAGCACCATGTCACTGTTGTTTATAAAACTACAAGTCCGAAATAACTTTAATTTCGATACAAAAAAAGCTTTAAAATTAGTTTGTAAAGTTTGGAGAGGAGCATTCACAGAGGGACAACCGATATAAGGAGGTGGATTCCACCGCAATAATCGGCTCAGGTCCCCATACTTCTTTATTTGCCCCCTTTTTCACCATTTCATGAGCTTTCTCATTCCCCTCGTATCCCCTGTGTCCAGGGATCCACGCGAGGGTCACTTCATTACCCATTTCCTGTAGCCTTGTGATGCCCCGCCACCAAGGCCGACTCTACCACCGGTCTGGCCACCGCCCCCAGGGCTGCGCGGCTGTCCGCGTAGATCACCACTTCCCTAAGCCTCACATGATTCCTAATTAGCTCCAGGACACAGTCATTTATCGCCACGACCTCTGTCTGAAAACCCCTGGCCAACTTTCCTAGGGACCTACAATCCCCACCTTCAAACTCCGGTATCCAGAACGCAGATCCTGTCATTCCCGATTCCAACTTGGACCCATCTGTGAAGCAATTCATGTTTCCCTCTTGCACCCTGAATTCCTCTCTCGTACTAACTCGAATCCGTATCTTCCTTCCCAAGTCCAGTCGCTCCTCATCCGGGTGGCAGGCGCAGGCGGCGCAACCCTCGGGAGCTCCGTCGCTACTTCCCTGTGTCGTGTCCCAAATCTCTCCCCCTATAACCACCCATTTCCCATGGACTTGCAGTGCAGGACGCCGAATAAGAAATAACATTATCCCTCCATAGCAACCGCTTTTTGTGCCATTTTCACACGGCTTCGGAACACGGCCCCAGAACCGCAGATTTAGACTGTGGGTTTTTCCAACGGGTCAACGGTGTTAGAAACCCCCTTTCTTCTTTCGTTATTTCCACCTGTTTGTCCCCTTGATGTCTGATTCCTACTAATCATTATCATCATTAGAAGGCTTAGATGGAGATTACCGTGGAAAGCCAAGAGCCGTCGAAAGGGTGGGACTCTCTATCCGGGCACGGGCTTTCTGAGCAGTAGCGTACCGAGGTAGAGGCGACAGGGGCGGGCCGCCCCAGGCAACCGTTCGAGGGGGGCCCCGAAAAGCTTAAATATGGAAAAATAGGGATTTTCACGTTTCATGTTCATGGATGTAGGAACGGAATTTGTAGGTTCAATTTTCCGGTCCCTGCCAAAACGCCTCTATATATAACGGGTCGTCAGCGCCGAAAACCGAACATTTTGCCTTGGTGTTGGCTTTGGACGATTTTTCATGGCCCAGAAACCGCAATGTTGGCTCTATTACAGACGTTTTAAAATTAATATCTGTCCCTATAGACACTTTCGAATAGCGAAAATTGTCAAATCTGGCCAACTTAGACCCTGAAACTAATTATTTGACTACATAAATTAACATTTTATATTGATATTTTGACCCAGAAACCACTTGGCCCATGCGCTCTACTGATTTATTACCAAAAATCCGTTTTTTGATAAAATTTGGTTAAAAACTGGTAATTTTGCCGCTTAGACTGGCTATTTAGCCCTAAAACCGTTCAATTACGCACAAAGATGAGTCAATTTACCCAAATAATATTAGTACTTTGACTCGAAAACGAGTAGGAATTCAGTCTAAGAACTGACTATGCATACAGGTACCTTAAGAAAAGTCCATTTTCATCCGAAATCTTCCCTATTACATTTAGGGAACTGTTGATTCTCTCAACCAAGATATTACCTCACCTTTTTTTTTACCAGGAAACACAGGAGTACACGGGTAAATAGGGCATTTTAAGGAACGGGAAATTGCCCCCTCTTTATTGTATCCGCCAGTTGCCGTAGTTCTAGAATTTTTTTTTATTTCTGATGATTGAAGTGTATTATCACCTTTCACCTCCCAACTTTTGTAAGACTATTATAGCCGCTGAACAATAACCTTTGGTGGATGACTTTATCGAGAATGCAATGAAAATACGGTGGGGGAAGGGAAGCAAACATACTTTTGCCCACCCAATACTCCGGTTGGGTGGGCTATGGCCCACCTCCCCCCCCCCAAACTCCACGCCACTGCGTCATCAGTCACAAACTGCAGCTTACCCAAAGTTCCAGAATAATTTCATTAGCGAATAGTAAATTCAGCCGGGAATTAACGTTTTTCTCAATTTTAGCCGCGAAATAGCGTTTTTCTCCATTGTAGCCGTGAATTGGCGTTACCTTCTCAATTTCAGACGTGAATTAGTGCTTTTTTTTTCATTTATAGCCGTTTTTCCCACAAAGTGTAGATGGGTCGAAATAGTAGGTAACCAGTTTTTTGGAGCACATTGTGACGAGTATCCCGTTTTAAGGGCTTACATAGACGGGTTTAGTTAAACTTACAGTTCTTGAACACATTGTAACAGGATTTTGAGCCAGTTCACAATCCCACTAATACCAGTGTGTTTCTATGTACAAAATGTCAACCTTTGAACCTTAATAATATGCTTCTGGGGCCAGTTTGCCCGTGTGGTCAAAATTTCCAGATTCCTAGCTGATGCGATGATTTTCGAGTAAAAAATCTCCACATTTCTGATCAAATTGTCAGAAAATTTAGTTTCCAGACTAATTTAGCTGACTTCATAATCCTCATTAATTTTCGATTGTTTTTAAAAAGTTGACTAAATATTTGTTGTGTCTTTCTCTTTCATTGATCGAAAGCCGACATTGAGGAATTGACAAGATGCGGTCTTGGAGTGTACAACCCCGACTGGATTCAGAAATTGGCCAACAAAAAAGTATTCATAATGATTTTCGGCCTTCTGGGAATGATGCAAACTGTAGTTGCAGCCTACTACGTTGGATCTATCAGCACGGTGGAAAAACGATTCAGGCTTCCTAGCAGTTACACAGGTTTTTTCCGTTCAGAAATGAATAATTCGAACCAAACTTTTGAGACGTATTTTCAGGCATCATATCAAGTTCTGGAGATTTCGGAGCGATATTTTCTATAATGTTCATTGCGTATTTTGGAGGATCGAAGCACAAAACGAAGTGGGTGGCTTCGTTTTCGGCTCTAGCCGCCGGAGCCTGTTATTTGAGGTACCTTCCTCACATGATCTACGGGTCGGGCAGCGACAGCACTCCATGGGTGACTCTCAACAACACTCAAAGTGATTCATTCAACTTTTACCTTCTCTCTCTCTTTCTTACGTAGTTTACTTTTGCGTGATTTACGGGCTTATATGTCATATTTTGGTTCCAGACAGATCGCAATGCGTTGGTGCTAGCTGGATCGAAGACGAAGATTGTAACATCAGCTCCGAAGGGTTGGTCTCTTTCGCCATCATGGTCGTCGCACAACTGTCGATTGGAGTCGGTTGTTCAGCGCACTACACGCTGGGTGCGGCTTACCTCGACGACAATGTAGTGAAATCAAAATTTCCTTTCTTATTCGGTACAATTCTCGAAATTATTTCACACTCATCAAAATAATAACTCGTCCTCAATGTACAGCAATTTCTGAATGTTTCCATTACATCGGACCAACTGTTGGCTACATTTTGGCTTCCTATACGCTTAGTTTTTATCACGACCCAAACGTGGTTCCTCCTTTTGACAATAGCGACCCAAGATGGATTGGAGCGTGGTACAAGGGTAAAATTTTCTATTTAAATTGTCCATTCCTCAGCTTATAATCCAATCGGATTATTCCGTTTTAAACTGCAGGATGGATTCCGTTGGGAATTATACAGTTCGCCCTAGCACTGACTATAGCGTTTTTCCCGAGGATTTTACCTAGGGAAGCCCAAAGGAGAATCGAAGCCAATGCAGAAGTAATTCCCAAGAAGAAAAAATCGTCATTCAAAGGTAATTTATTTTAATATTTTGGATAAGTAAATTACAATTTTCAAGTGAGTGTTTGGAGCGTTCCACAGACTTCATAGCTGTAATTATGAGACTCATAAAAAATAAGGTCTTCTTGTACAATTCACTCAGCTCCGTCTTTTATATTTTCGGATGCATGGGATACTGGCTTTTTATGCCAAAGTACATCGAAACTCAATTTAGGAAAAGCGCTTCAGTAACCAATATAATTTCTGGTGATTTTCACTAATTCGCAATGTAAAAAACCAGGACTGTAAAGCCTTTTCCGTTAAAGGTGTCATTGGTTTAATTTTTCCGGCCATCGGTATTCTCAGCGCAGGCGCTGTAGTATCCAAGTTCAAGCCGAAAGCCAAAAATCTTGCCATTTGGAACGTCATAACCGAAGCGGGTGACGTCATTGCCCATATTTGTTTCGCTTTTTTGACTTGTCATCGCGACGATATGCAAGGAGTTTTTGAAACGGACGGCAGGTGATTTTCGGTGACTTTTTATATTGTCGAGCAAACTTATCGGGGCTGTTTTTTTTTTTTTTTTTTTTTTTTTTTTTTTTTTTGGGGGGGGTTTGTTTTTCAGCTGGAACGCGACTTTTGAATGTAACGTTGGTTGCAATTGTATGGCAACGGCCCCCTACGACCCCGTGTGTTCAGAAGACGGCACTGTGTCTTTCTATTCTCCCTGCTATGCTGGTTGCACTACCACCAGAATAATAGACGATAAAACGGTAAAAATTTAAATAAAATCAACCCAAGCTTCCGATCAATTTTAATTTTTTCTTACAGATTTATAGCAATTGCAGCTGCCTCGAAGGAGGATCAGCGGTGAAAGGAATGTGTCCCGCTCAATGCGGCAACGATTTCGCATACTTCCTAGTCTTACTGTCCATCTTATCGTTTCTGGGATCAACTGGAAGATCTGGAAATACGATCATTCAGTACAGGTGTAATCGCTAGGCTCATCTCGTGTTTTTTTCATTCATATTTTATCGTTCATGTTCTCCCACGCAGATCCGTCTCATCCGAAGACAAATCCATGTCAATCGCCTTCATTGAGGTTCTGCTCTGCATAGCTACATTCGTGCCTGCGCCCATTTTTTTCGGCGTCCTTCTAGACAAGTCGTGCCTCATTTGGGACTTTGACTGCGGCGAAAGTGGAAATTGCTGGCTGTATTCAGGTCAACAGCAGAGATACTACCTCAATTTCTCCTCAGCTGGTATACTATAGCTGTTATAAGACGCTTTTTAATCTAAAACAACTGCTGCTCACCCTCTGCTCCCCCACCCCTATTTTTCAGTTTTCCTATTTCTGGGTATGCTACTCGACATCGGAGTCGTTCGAAACGTGGGCTCGTTAGAGTTGTACGAAGACAATGAAACGAAATACGAAAAGAAAAAGGAGAACAATCATGCTGTCGATGAGAATAATCTTCTTAAAAAAGACGACGTTGCGGATCAAATTAATTAAAACATGCTGGTCATCAAAGGCATTTTTTTTTTCATCACGCTTTTCAGAAAATTGCCTTCCTTTTTCTCAATCCGGAATCCGGGCTAATTTTTCTGGCTCTTTGTGTGGGCGAAACCCGCAGTTTTATGAGCTAGGCGGCGAAATATAGAACTAAATAGACAATGACGGGTAGAATTTCGATTATCAGGGCCGATTAGGTAATAATATTTGGCAAAATTTCCTGTTTCTCAGCTAAATTACAATGGCAGCGAGACAAACGTGCAATTTTGTTGGGTCACAATATTTTTTGGGGGCAATGTTATTTATCATTTGAACCTGGGAAACAGGCCAATTCTTGACCAAACGACCAAAAGCTGTCTATTTTTCACTATGAACGGTCGTACTCAGGCCGAAAACTTGGAGCGGAAGAGCTAGGGGAGGCGTACAATATTTTAGATCCGGCTCCGGGCCTGGAAACCTTCAGGGCATAAAGCCAGTGGCGGGAAGAAGGCACAATCCTGGGGGCCTATTCTCTAACTCCGAAGCAATAGCTTTGTATCAGCCATATGTTAATTTCATTAATTTTCTTCAAATAAATGAATGAAATAGACACATGGCACATAGACACACGCTTTTTGTTAGAGAATAGACCCCCAGATATGCCGTCATGTGAGAAAACCCAGAGAGTTAAATAACAAAACACTCACAAATCAATTATTAATAATTCACTGGTTCTGTTGATGCTCCTATATGTCGTTGTTTTGAAGGCGAAGTCGTCTTCGACCCGATCATGTTCCCGTATTTTCTCGTAACATTCTCCTTGATTCCACGGCTTTTCGAAAGCTTCCGGGAAATTGACCTTGGTTATGACTATAAGACGCTCAACTCTCAATGCTTTCGACGAAATTCACTTCGATTTTTCCAATCCGTGCACCCGATGAGGTACGCTATTATTGTAAAAATTTGTTGTTGCTTCTTACATATTTCTCGATAGACATTCCGAACAGTGAAATTCGGTGTGTATGTGTTAACACAAGTGCTCAATGTTGTTCCTTGTACTTTCTCATTTATTTACCTTTCGTATCAACTCCCTATAGGCGAGCCCAATCAATCCGATTCATACAGGATTTCAAACTCGTTTTATTACCCTCCTATTTTGATTACTTTCTTAGTCTCCTCATTCTATAAACATTCTATAAAAAGGTATAGCAATCGGCTACGAGTTGCAGCTATCATGATAGGCCAAGAATCGTGTGTGATTTAATTATATTTGGCCGTTTAAGTTAAAATTGTGAGATCCGAGTGGTGTGATTTCCACACTCTCTCTACTTATCATATGAACGATCAACTCAATCAATGGCGTAGAGTTAGGGAGGACGAGCAGTGGTGGGCCTACACCTATATCACGGCCCGGGGCTGAAATCTCTATGACCACGTAGTCCCAAAGGACCCATAGTCTCTAAATAAACGAGAAATATAATGTTTACATGACGTTGAATTTTAGCTTTTTCTCAATTCTAGACAAGAATATGCCTCCATTTTCCACGAATTAGCGTTTTCACAATTATACCCGCGAATGAGTACTTTTCCACAATTTTAACCGCGAATCAGCGCTTTTTCTCAATTTTTATCCGCAAATTATCACTTTCAGGATGGGTTTATCAATCACTGGATATCTCATGGAATAGTGATCTCTCGGATAACTTTACATTACTGATTACAAAAAGGCCCATAGCAACCAGACTTATTTCAGCTTTGTCTGTAGAATAAGTGCATTGATAAACGCACCCTTAGCCATGAATTAGAATGTCTCTGTATTTTAGCCGTGAATTAGCCCTTTTCCCTAATTTCATCAACTTTGCTTAAAATTGAGCATGATTACTTCTACAACCAAGTTCAAAAAGCAGACAGACACAGTCAGTAAAATATGGAAGTCCATCAATAGCTCCGTAGGGAGAAATTCCAGCTCTACTGATAGCACTAAGAAACTATAAACCGATGGAGTTAACGTTGACGATTCACTAGACATAGCCAATAGCCTTTATGCTTTTTTCTCATGTATCGGTAAGACTCTAAACGCAAAATTCCCTCAGTTTGATTCATCACATATAGAGTTCCCCGAAAGTAGCATGTAAAATGAGCTTTTCCCAGGTCAATTCAGCTGAAGTGTATGAATGTATACATTCGATCAAGGGAGGAAACTGGTTCAGGAGCTGATGGTATTTCTTCTGAGCTTATGAAGAATTTATCCAGCTATATAAGTTCACCACTGGCCACTGGCGCATATTATCAATTTCAGTCTCCTGAACGGAGCATTTCCTGATGCACTAAAAATTGCAAAAGTACGGCGGTTATACAAGAATAAGGGTGCAAAGACCAATCCAGATAATTATAGGCCTATCTCGCTGTTATCAAACTTTTCCAAATTAATTGAAAAAATCGTAAAAACAATTATATGTATAGCTATCTCGGAAATAATAATCTTCATCCATCTCAGTTTGACTTTGAGGATGCTTTGTTCCGCGCTGTTTCACACATATCAAAAGTGCCTAATAGTGGTAAACAGGTTTTGAGTGTTTTTGTGGATCTAACCGAAGGCCTAGAGATACAGTGGAACATGGCAGGCTTTAAAAAAAAAAACTCGAAAGTCTAGGTGATTGTGTTGTAATTAGATGGTTCAAATCATATCTATCGGGTAGGTCCCAGCATGTGCAATTGAACGATTTTACGAGCAGGGAAACTCCAGAACAGTTTGAAGTGCCACAAGGTTCGGTATTAGGTCCGATTTTATTCCTAGTTTACGTAAACGACCTGTTTAAAATTGATGCTGGGGTTAAGTTCACTGCATTTGCTGATGACATAGTGCTTAGATCAAGTAGTGATAGCTGGACGCAGATGCACGTTAGCACGGATAAAGCCCTTAGGCTACTTAAAAAATGGTCTAATGATGATAGTTTAGCATTAAATGTTGCAAAAAACTAAATATATGACGTTTTCCTCAACAAAGGCGGGGCAGCCCTATCAATCTTCTCTCAGAAAGAGTTGACTCAGTTAAATACCTAGGGGTTATTTTAGACCGCTTTTCAAAATAGAAAGAGCACATAAACCAACTAGTTAATAGAATAAGAAAATCGCTACACTTTTTAGTAATACTTCGTAAATTTCTCTCCACGACGAACCTGAAAATGGTTTTTTGTACAGCCGGGCGTAAAGACTCGAAATTCGCCCGCCTTGAGCGGGCGACATGAGGTTCATTCCGCCCGCCGGGCGTAAAGAAAAATATCAGCCTGCTGCGTCTTCTTTTAGGTCTTTAGTTGTTTTTTTATAAATTCTTCTTCCTAATTTTGTTTTTAAATTGTACGTTAGCCTTAAAAACACAAAAATAAGCACTGTAAATTCACGCTGAGAGGCGATTAAAGTTCTCTCTGTATCAGCTACGTCATCCTTACATTCGCTGGCTAGAGTGTGTGTGTGTTCACTTCAGTTTATTAAGCAAACCATATGCTATGCGTCTGTGGAGTCTGTGCAACCTATCAAACTGCTTCATTTTTCGAAGGAATTAATTTTATTGGTTGCGTAGACGACTCCACAGATACATAGGACATAGCTTCTGAACGGGGCTTTGAAGACTGGGTTTTATGATTATTTTTATAATAATTATGTATTTTAGCTGTACAAAAAATAGCGTACAACACTCGGCTTCACCTCGGGCACTTCCCGTCGCCCTCGACCGTAATGAGCATCATACCGCCCTTGGATCGTATTATACTATTTTACGCCCTATGCTATAGTATCGTTATTTGTGGTATTCCATTCAGGGGTGGAGTTTATGATGCAGACTTCAAGCATTCAAAAATATGTCTAAATTCAATTATTCGCACTACCTCTCGCTCTCGGCAAGAAACACCTACAGCAGTATTGTACAATGGTTTTGGATGCCTATCATCTCGTGTAATCTATGTTTATCGAATACTTATATATTTCAATAAAATTAAGCCTTGCCTAGACCACGAAATTGAAAGCAACAAGAGCGGCTGCAGCAGGGAGGAGCTTCATTATACCGAGATCATATTCAAATTTCTTTGAGACAATTTCCGTGGTTGGGACCGTCTCTATACTCAAGCCTACCGTACACAATTAGAGAACGCCACACTCAAAGGTCGTTTAAAAAATTACTTCACGCTTATCTACTGGATGTTGACAGTGACAATACGCGTGCAAACCCAACATTTGCGGAAATTTTTATTTGGCTAGACGCTGTAGTAACTCCCCTGATATACTGTAACTATAGTCGGATCGGCGAAAGAATGTGCATGATTGGTGGGAGGCCATAAGCCCGCTTTTTCCCTCTCTTAACGTGGTTCTCTACTTCTCCACTTATTATCAAACAACTGCAACCAATAACAGAGAGTTTTACCGATAAAATTGGAGAGGCTCCACTCAGGTGATGGTATGGTAGCGGTAAGTCATGTGGGTTTAGGGAAAAGAGAGAGGGTAATTTCACGCACATTCTTTCACCGATCCGACTATAGATAAGTTAGCTAATGACCTCAAATAATTAATACGCAATTAGCACTAATATGTATATGTAATATATATTGCAAACATCAATAGCGATATGACAAAATGTCCTTCGACGGTCACTGACCTTAAGGACTAAATCAACAAATACATCTGTACAGATTATCTTTTATTGTTTTGAACGGTTGTATCAATAATTAATAAAATTGTGATCAATTAAAAATAAATAGCGCTCTTTCTCAATTTTAACCATAAAGTTGCCTCCATGAATCGTGAATTGGTGTTGTTTTCTCTATTATAAGGCAACTTTGTGTCCAACGCAGAGAAAAAGCGCTAATTCATGGCAAAAAGTGTATAAAAAATCGCTAAATCGCGGACGAAATTGCGAAAAAGCGCTAATACACAATTTAATTTGAGTAAAACCGCTCATTTGCAGCTAAAATTTGAAGAAATAGCCGATTTGAGATGAATTACATCATTTTGAGCTAAATATCCGTTAAATTGCATGTTTCAGGTCTAAATATCCGGGAACTTGGTAATTTCCGGCCTTTGATTTCGCGAAATTGAAATTTTCAGGTTTTTTTTTTTTTTTTAGTGAGTTGGCATGACGTGAGCTAGCCGCCCATGGCAGCGCCCTGACGAATAGTCGCAAAGTTGCAACACGTTTTAGGCAAACATCCTCGAAAGTGGAAGATTCTTGGCTGAGTATTTGCGATACTGAAAGTACCACGTCTTATTCTCGACATCAGGTTCAAATATTCGTGGAATTGCCAGTTTCGAGTCTAAATATCTCTCTGGAAGTTGCTGGTTTCCATTCTTAATTTTTGCGAAGTGGACAATTTTGTTCTTTTGTTTTTTTTTTCTTTTTTTAAAGGGCGCCGACCCATAGCTAGCGCCGGGTACGACCAGCGTCGACGCGGAGCTATAGCCATCACATTGGGCACATCAGGGCCCAAAGTCTGACCCTGACCTCTGAAAGCTGCCCACCCTTCTGTTGTTCATGGCCTTAGTTGTGAACGAACGCTTTTTCTCAATTTCAGCTATACGAATTGGCGCTTTTTCGAAATTTTAGCATCAAATTATCGATTTTTCTTAATATTATCGCCAAACTAGCGATTTTTTTTTTTCAATTTTAGCCGTGAATAAGGGTCTTAATCCACTTCACCCGTGAATAAGCGTTTTTTTTCAATTTTAGGTGCAAATAATAATTTTTTTCTTAATTTTATGCGCGAACTATCGCGTTTTCTCAATTTCATCAGCGGATTATCACCTTTTTTCAATTTTATCTGTGAATGATCGTTTTTCTCAATTTTATCTGCGTTTGAGTGTCATTTAAATTTTAGTCGCTGACTTGCCAAGAACATCTCATTAGCGTTTTTTTCTCTTCTAAATTTGAGCCGTAAAAAGGGACATCATAAACCACGAATAAGCGATTTTTTCTTAATTTTGGGCCCGATTTTATATCGAGAAACAGCGAATTGCCAAGTTTTCTCAATTTCATCAATGAATGAGCGCTTTTCTGTCATTTCAGCCATCATTACAAGGACTTTTTCTAAAATTGCAGCAGCGTACTTGCCTCCAAGAACAGCAAATATTAGCGCGTTTCCTCAATTCCTGACGCAGGTTTGTAAGTAGGCTTTCCTAAGAACAGTGCACACGGAACTTGATAGGCTACTCCGGTCATGAGCAATCGTCCAAAAGGCAAAACGTTCCGTTTTCGGCGCTGACGATCCGTTATAGGGGCGTTTTGGCCGGGACCGGAAAAGCCCGACTTAAAATTCCTGTTCCTGCAACCATGAAATAAAACCCATTTTTAACCTAATATCTAATAATAATCCCAACTTTCCCACATTCATGCTTTTCGAGGGCCCCTCTCTGAATGAAGGAGCCCGGGGCGGTTCGCCCTCGTCGCCCCATACCTCCGTACGCTACTGGCGACGAGGTGGGGATTTCGAGGGGAAGGTTAGGGGTCACTAGTGTGTTGAAATATAAAATGAAAACATTTCAATGGTACGGATGAGTAGGCTTCAACCAGCACGACCCGACAGAGTTGAAGGATGGGTGTCTGGGACTGATCTTTTCGCGCCTTCTATTATGCCTTTTTTTTATGCCCACAATAATAGGCTTAGGGTTTAAGGGTAGTAGGCATTAATTGCGGAGGTTTTTCGATATGGTGAAGGAGGGATATCACACCCCTCCCATTTACCCTGCCCAACAAAAACCCCCGTAACAAAATCGAAAATTCACGCCCTCCTCACTCTATAAATCGATGTTTTAGTTCCAAATTAATATTTTCTGTCAAAAACCCAGCAGGTAGAATTTTTGGCCCTACAAATCGAACTTAAGGTTTAAACTGACCATTTGGTTCTGTAACAGCCTATTACTTTAGTGTCACACAAAATACGTGATTTTTCCGACATACCATTTCTAGAAATGATTGTTATGTATATGCTCAGTTTCGGTCAATGCGGAACTTGCATGAATGCAATGAGAAAAGTAAACCGGTGAATTGGGACATGGATAGAGTGGTTGCAGCCCGATTGGTGCACTTGGTGATTTTAAAATAAATTTCGGAGTTCTTCAAGAAGGGATGGATGGTGCGGGGGGAAATGACGTCAATGGTCACTTGTGAAGCACCTGAGGAAACTATAACATTTTTTAATTACAAATAACAAGAAAAATTGCCCCCCTGAAAATGCTTCTTACCCCCCTCTTCCCCACACCATCCATTTCATTGAATAACCTTTGACGTAATCAAACCCCCACTAAAAATTTTGAAAAATTCGCTTTAAAAAAATCCTTGATTGATTTCAATGTTTAATGTGAGCAATAGCTTTGTTGTTTGAAGAGCCCTCTTCAAGAAATACCAGAGCTTGCAAAATGTGCAAGTTCCCCATTCGTTACTCAGAATTTCTGAAGGGGTTTTTTAATTTGCATGGCCGTAATCGCCAATTTTGCTCAACTGTTTATATGAATGAAAATGACGAAAATGCAAGCATAAGGTCATGCTCTTTTTCATTCTTACGGCTCATTGACTATTTTTCATGTGCGTTAAGCTATGTCTCCACTTGTGCCTTTTCGCGTGCGTCACAGGCATGCATCATGGCGCACTGTGTTGAGCGTGAGGAATGCACTATTGCATGCCTCAGAAATCTGGAAAGATATCAGAAATTTCGTGAATAGCTTAGACGCATGCGTTGTTGAAAGTTGAAGCGAAAGTTGAAAAGGCGAGTTGAATTGAAAGAGGAAGACGAAATCCGCTTTTTGAGGCACGCAATAGCGCATTCCTCAAGTTCAACACACCGTGCGCTATGACGCACGCGATAAGGCACAAGTGGAGACATAGCTTTAGGGTTATATTAATTAATGAGTTCAGTTCAACAAATTGTATTTTTCCTCTTCACGAGACTAGTTTCGGGCACTGCGTCCCATTATCAATCTCCGGCAACTTTAATTTACTTGTAGCGTCACGTGACACACCCACAACGCTTACAGTCACCAAACGAATTCGTCGTTTCGTTTGTTACGAAGTTATGAAAAAGACCCGCACCCGCGAATTTGATTCATGATAGAGCCATACTCACGGAATCTTGTTCTGGAAATAGCGAAAATCTGAAAAATTGTGGTTTCAATGAGCCGTCATTACGTGATGTCGTTTGACAGAGCGAAAATCCGTGGAATTGGGTTTAGAAAGAGCCAAATCCACGGAATGATTCTAGGTCTAGTGGGTTTTTAAAATTAACCAGTCCTGTGAAACAGATTTTATAAAAAGTCAGCCCCATAATATACAGGAATTGAAAGAGCGGAAATCCTGCGAAATTTTCGGGTTTTGAAGGAGCCAGAATCGCGAAACTTGGATTCCTAAACTCTTGGACTATGATTGACAACTACTATGATTGGAGCAGTGGACTGGCGTGTGGCTAGCGAGGTGGTCACAATGGGAAGGGTACAGTGGGCCATTGGCTCGTTTGCCCCCTTCAAAGCTTCTGGACGCATGGCATAATCCTCAAGCTCCTGCAGGAGGGGGGGGGCGGAGGTTGCCAGACGACTGTGTTGCATCTTCAGGGCTTACCTGGCAATGGGCAGAATCCCTGAGGTGTGGCAGAACTTCTGCCGCAGAAGGCACGGGTCGTGTTCATTTCTAAGCCGGGGCGCCCGTCATATGCAATATGGCTAAAGCAAATCGACCCATCTGTCTATAACATCTTTGATTTTGAAGACGCTGGAAAAACTGGTGGATAGGCATATCTGGGAAAACTGCTTCCCTTCGAGGCCACTACACCCAGGCCAATTTGCCTACCAGCAGGGTAAGTCCCGCGAGACGGCCCTGCACCAGCTATATAGTTATTGCTAGGCCTGAGGGTGATCTAGAGCACAAGGAGCTGGCCGAAGGGAATCTTCCTAGACATAGAGGGTGTCTTTGCATGATAACACTTACTATATCCTCGGTCATTGAAGCTGCACAGGGCGTGGCATCTGCGACACCATTGGTAGGTGGGTGAGGGTGCTGCTTGAAAGCAGAACATTTATTGCCTCGCTCCCTGGGGAGTCCCTTGAGGTGGCTATGAAGAAACGGAGCCCACAAAGGGGGGTTTTGTCACCCCGAATGTGGGCCATGGTGGCCAATTGAATTCTTTATTGGTGCGGTTGGCTGATAATGAGTTCTATGTCCAAGGATACGCGGACGATATTGTCATCGTCATCAGAGGGCAACATTTTGGGGTGGTGTCGGACTTGACCCAATGAGCATTGAATATAAAGAAGGACTGGTGTGGGGAGGAAGGGCTGAATGTAAACCCGGACAGGACCAACCTAGTGGCCTTCACTAGAAAGAAGAATTTTGGGGACTTTAAAGAACCTATATTCTACAATACCAGGCTATCTCTTCGGAGAGAGGTGAAGTATCTGGGGGTAACCCTGTACTCCACGCTCACCTGGAACAAGCACCTGAGCAAAGTTGGGGTAAAATACTGCTTAGAGGACGAAAAATGCCTGCGGCCAAACGTGGGGATCAAGGCCGCATATGGTCTTATGGTCTGTACACGGCGATAGTCAGACCCGCACTAATATATTGCTCAGTGGCCTGGTGGAACAATGCGGAACAGGTGCGGGGGCAAAAAAACACCCTCAAGGGTGTTCAGAGACTGGCGTGTCTGACGGTCACTGGGGCTATGCATTGAGATGACCCAGGGGATTATTAGGGAGATTTGACAGGACACGGGATGGACTCACTAATCTAAAGAAAAGCTAGCACTAACGAAAAAGAGGAAAACATTAAAAGTATATTAAAAACATCTTAAATTACGTTAAACACAGAATTGTTCACAATGGCATGGGGGGGGGGGTACGATAAGTTCAATAACTCACCAGTGCCGACGGGAATAATCTTTTTTGGGGTGAAAAGGTTCGGGATGGTCTTCTAGGATAGCCAACTTCTCTCCGCTCTCTTTTTCGCCGCTCTATCGCGGCACATTTCTTTTGTAAAAAGGGAGGGGGGCTTCCCCTTTTTCGGTATTTTCCTTTCCCCATAATTTCCTTTCCGCTAATATTGCGGATCGTTCAGCGAATCAGGGCCTCTGTTCGTTCAACGTCGGCCCTAGCGGTGGGGGTTTCCACGGGGTGTGGTGCGGGGTGTACGGGGTGGAACACGAATGGAGGCTGTCTACACCTCTTGGGGTTCACACCTCGGTCTTCCAAGCCGAAGCCTACGCAATTAAGGCTTATTGTGCTGCTGAGAATATGCGGAGGGACGAGCAGAATGCCCACATCCGTATCCTCACAAATAGCAAGGCTGCCATTAAGGCACTAACGGCTTAAATAGTGACCTCTGGCGGGCTCGTATTGGACTGTCGCCAAAGCATTTGTCTAATACCGGGACACAAGGGTATTCACGGGATTGAGGAGGCGGACTCCTTGGCCAGGGAGGGCTCGAGTATCGACTTCACTAGTCCGGAGCCGGCGTTCGGCGTCCCGCCATCGACCTTCAGGATAGCGATAGCCAAGTGGGTCAGAGCCCAGGCGGCTATACGCTGGCAGAGACTGGAGGGACATCAGCAGAGTAAGCGCATGGTCAAAGGACCATGCAAGAATCTTACAAGCAAAGTGCTTCGACTTAGCTGGAGAGACCTTAGGACGGTGGTAGGCCTTATCACAGGATTCTGCCAGCTCTGTTACCACCTACACCGCATCGGGGTAACCACAGAGTCTCTGTTGTATAGACTGTGAGGGGAAGAAGACGAGACTACCCTTCACATCGTATGATTCGAGCGTGAGGCGCTCGCGGGCCGCCAGCTCGGCATATTCGGGGTCGATATACTTGAGGGTGCTCCGGCCCGCGAAACCCTAGCTGAGGACCTCCTAAACCTTATCAGAGGGAAGGGGATCCTGGACTAGATCTACAGACCCAAGGGGGCCCAATAATCGACCTGGAATTTCGTACCGAGGGTGCAGGGCGCATTGCAGAGGGGGGGGGGTGTTGTCAAAACAAAAACACAAACTTGACTGTGGTTGGACGTTCTTTGTGGTTGGAGCTTGGCCGCGGTTTGATGTTTTACTGTGATTGTGGCTTTACCGTGGTTGAAGGCTCTAACTGTGGTTGGAGTTGGAGCCCCTGTTGTGATTAGAGCTGGGCCTGTCGAGAAGAGGGGGGAACTGTATCCCCCCAGGTCCTATGTTCCTTGGGGGCCCGGATTTCAGAAAACAAGAAAAAGTGGGGAAGGAGACAAAAAATAAAAGCAAGGGACCGAGACTTTGGAATGAATGGATATAAAGAAAAATCAGATAAAATCAAAGAACAAATAAAAACAAGAGCAGGCTCTGAAAATATTTGACACATCAAAATTCGAAGAACGTCAACATAGGAATTCGGGCTTAGTACGCGTGAACTTCAGTTCATATAGAGGCTCCTTGGGGAAATCTATTTTTTCCCCATTTTTTTTTACGACGTATTTATTTCTTCGTAAGTCGTAACGCAAAATAACGCACATAATATACGCTCAGATAATACGCGTATTATTGTGCGAGAAAATCGAAAATCTGGACGAATTATAATCGTGTACCCCACGAGAAAGAAAAATTTGCGTAGTATAATAATCTTGAAAGCATAAAGTTTCACGCATTGTGGAGTTAGACTAAAATTAGTTATTCTTATCTATTTATTCTCTAGATCTTATATAGGAACTTCAAAGTAAATAGCAACATGAAATATTACTACCGTTCTCATTTGGTTGTAAGGCTACCTAAAACAATTCTATTTTTTCCGCCTAGTCCCTCAACTCTTCAGACATGGAAGAGGGAGATGTGCCGAGGAAAACCAGTGAAAAAGAAAATCCCCAATCGACTGATGGATTAAATGACGAAGAATTGAACGGTTTGTGACTCATTATGGCGATGTCAATGTTGTTGTTGATTTTTCAATCATCATTTATAATAATACAGAAGAGTATAAGAAGGCGTCCCGATGTGGTTGTGGATCATGTGCCCCGAATTGGCTGCAAATATTCACCAGCAAAAAGGTTTTCCTCATAGTCTACGGTCTTATGGGCCTCAACCAGTCCGCCTTTGCTAATTACTTTAACGGAACAATAAGTACATTGGAAAAGAGGTTTAAATTACCGAGTGCGTCGTTCGGTAAGATGTTTTAAAGAAGAAACAAAGTACCTATTTTGACACTAAAAACAACGTTAATTTTTTTTTTTTTTAGGTTTAATATCATCAGCCTGGGATATTGGCGCTATCACGGCGTCTCTCTTCATAGCGTATTTTGGTAGTTCTGGTAATCGTGCGAAATGGGTCGGATGTTTGGCTCTTTTCCCCACGCTGGGGTGTTTCCTAAGGTACCTTCCTCACTATTACCTGGGACCGGGTGGTGACGTTTCGATTCGAAACACAACTGCAAATTCTTCTATTTCGGGTCACTTCTCATTGAGAAACGGTGGCGAAAATTAAAGATTAGACCCATCATTAAGGCACATTGAACCAATTAATTATTTTCATAGATCCCTTGTGTCACACTTTGCCACCTGAAGAAAACTGCTCAGTCGAAGAGGAGGGACTAATAGCTCTGACGATATTCATTATAGCTCATTTGATATCAGGATTCGGCTCAGCTGCTTATTACACCCTTGGAGCCGCGTTCCTCGACGATAATGTCCCCAAAAATAAGTTTCCCCTATTACTTGGTAAGCATTTCACTAAAATTTGCATATTTTATGTTTATGATTCATTTCGTTCAGGCATAGTCACCACGCTACGTTACATCGGACCCGCCGTAGGATTCACCTTCGTGTCTTTCGCTCTCAATCGCTACGTAGATCCGAGCGTTGAGCCGCCCTTTGGGAAAGAGGACGCTCGTTGGATTGGAGCGTGGCACATGGGTGAAATGCTGCATTTTACATGTGGAATGGCGTCAATTAAATGCCAATTTTCTTGATTTTAGGATGGATTCCGTTTGGAAGCTTGGAATTGGTTTTCGCCTTTGCAATGACATTATTTCCAAGATGGTTGCCAAGGGAAGCTTGCCGACGACAAAAAGCGAATTTGCCCGTTAAATGGGACGGAAACAAGCAATCTTTTAAAGGTTTTTATTTTTCAGTTTCTAAAAGCGCCTGATTTACATCATTAACGTAACAGATTTTAAAAAGACCATGAAAAGGATTCTTAAGAATAAAATAATTGTCCTGAACACACTCAGCGCAAGTTTTTATATTTTTGGCATTATGGGGTACTGGATATTCATGCCTAAATACATAGAAACTCAGTTCAGGCTATCCGCATCAACAGCTAGTATCTTAACTGGTACACTTATCGAATCTTTGTATATCGAAGGTATACTAACACACCCTAACCTTAGGAGCCGTTGGTCTTGTGTGCACAGCCGCTGGCGTACTAACTTCAGGAATGGTCATATCAAAATTCAAGCCGCGCCCCATTTATTTAGCGGCTTGGAACGTTTTCACCGAAAGCGCCGAAGTTATAGGGCGAGCGTCGTTCGCTTTCGTGGGCTGTCAAAAGGATAGCATTCACGGTTCGTACAGCACTGACGGCAGGTAGGTGTAGACTTTTAAAAATATAAATCGGTAACCCGGAATTTGACGTATTTGTACGCGAAAGTTGGAACTTAACGGCAGCTTGTAACGCCGACTGCAACTGCAGCATCAACTTGAAATATTCTCCAGTTTGTTCGTCCGACGGAGTGACGTACTATTCACCCTGCCATGCTGGTTGCCTCACGACTACAATTCAAAACGGCGTCAAGGCATAAAAAAACTGCAATACTGTCCACCAATACAACTGCTGAACTTTTTTTCTCTTGTCTTGTAGACCTTTCTAAATTGTACATGTTTACCAGCGACAAGTTACGCAACCGACGGGCCTTGCCCCGCCGACTGCGGCAACCAGTTAACCATTTTCCTCGCTCTCCTGTGTGTCTTGAACTTTCTTTCAGCCAGCGGTCGTGCGGGCAACACCATTATTCAGTACCGGTAGGTAACATGAATAAGATGATTATTCTAGATAATAAGCTTCATTGATTTTTCTTTTAAATTTCAGATCAGTCGCTCCGAAAGATAAATCGGTGTCGATAGCAGTATCCGAAGTTGTACTGTGCGCTTTCACGTTCATACCGGCTCCGGTGTTCTTTGGCTCTATCATCGGTAACTTTTACCGAATAATTCACTTTTTTCCTATTCGTGTTTTTTTTTTTTTTTTTTCAATCGAATAGATTCGTCTTGTCTCATTTGGGGTCATAC
Source organism: Corythucha ciliata (assembly GCA_038030265.1). Taxonomy (NCBI): domain Eukaryota; kingdom Metazoa; phylum Arthropoda; class Insecta; order Hemiptera; family Tingidae; genus Corythucha; species Corythucha ciliata. The sequence continues at coordinate 44,909,531 of CM075938.1, read as the reverse complement.
CTGCGGGAAAGTCGGGAATTGTTGGTTTTATTCCGACGAGAAATTGAGATACCTGTTGAACTTCACGTCTTCCGGTACCGCTATAAATATTATTATTCTAGAACGACCCCACGTAACTAACACTGAACTTGCAAAAGGGTTTTTACTCGTCGGCACGTTATTTGACGTCGGAGTAATGTGCAACGTCAGCAACTTAGAAATTTACGACAAGAAGGAAGAGAAGGACAAGACTCCTCAGGCGGACACGGAAAAAGAGGAAGTTGAAAAACCGTTGATGAAAGAAACTGACAAAGAGAAGAATGGTATTCCGGCCGAGAGCAAAGAAATGACGAACGAACTGGGAATGCCTCGAGATTCAGAACTCGGCGATCAGAAAGTCGAATAAAGTAAACGAAAACCGGCATTTTCATTCAAAACACAGTAAACGTGAATTTTATGTCTACATTTATGCATTCGAAATCAATCTAGCACTTGAAGAAATCAAAAAGGCAGGTTTTCCGTTAAAACAAGAGTGTCTCCCCACATCCTGAGAGTTGATCTGGATGAAAAACTTGTATAGAAAGGAAAAAACTCAGAAGTCAAACTTACAATACAGACTACTTTTGTACTCTATTTCCTTCGCCTGTATAGCCTAGTTGGTAAACCGCCCCTAGTATGATCGTAATGTCACTTTGTAAGCTCTAAGTGCCAATAGTCGTGCCGTTAGTTGATTATTCAATTTAATACATATTATTTGTATAGATCTTTTCTGTAAAAGTTGCTGAACACTTGAATAAGATTTCGAAATACTCGCATCTGACCGTATTCGAGCCTCAAGAATTACCCTCCACTACAGGCTACAGGGTGTGGGCCCAAAAATTGTGAGAAAAAAAAAAGGAGTAAAGAAGAGCGAGACAATTTCGAATCTCATTCGAGTAATAGAGGACTAGTAATCAAGTCAAGCATACACAACCCAACACAACGTTCCACACCGAATCGGGGCCGGACGCGTTCTTAAAATGGCAGCGTTGTTATAGAAAGTCTCACTTAAAAATTTCGCGTATTGTGCAGAAAAAAAAGCAGTGATTGATACGATGGCTATCGCCCGATCTCTATGCGGTGCTGGCTAAAGTGATCGAGTCGGTGGAACTCGCCAGACTCGTCATGACACTTTGAGAATAATTCCATCCTTGATGAGAGACAGTATGAGTACCAGAAAGGGGTAGATCCACGACAACAGGTAACGGGTGCTGTTTGGCTTCTGAAGAAGAGTCTGGATCTACTTGAGGGTATTAGGCAGGATGTGTTACTTCGTCTTTATCACCTCTCGTATTGATATCTTGATAGCCAATATGAAACACTGCGGCTTCAGCGACTCTGTTCTGTCTACCTGTCTTTTTCCAGGGCCTCTTGTCTGGTACGTGATGTGAATTCAGGGGTGAGGTATCTCAGCTGGTTGACGGTTTGAATTAGGGTGTCAAGCAGGGTTCGCTCTTGGGTCCCATTTTGTTTCTTGTCTTCGTGAATGATCTGGCTCCCAATCTTGCCACGGACTTCGTACATCTGGTAATGTATGCTGACGATGTGACGGCCACATGGTGCAATGTAACGACAGGGACGACTGTTCCTCTGTCTTCTTGGCATGGTGTCAGACCAACACGTTGGAATTGAGTGTGTCACAAAGACTCAGGACTTGGCAGCTCGATATATCATCTACTTCTCCGACGAGTCACTCGGTGAAGTAAACCCTCGAATTAAGAAAAATACTTAGCTACTTTCGAGGCTAAAGTTGCTTCAAGCTTCCGCGAATTATATAATATGTGTAGAAAAAACGCTAATTAGAGGTTAGAAGTACAAGTACGGAAATTGGAAACAACAATTTTCGGCTTACGGTGGGACAATTTCGTGGCTCAAGCTGAGAAATGGCCCTAATTCATAGCCTAAAGCGAGAAAAAAAAATCTACCAGCAGAATCTACAAATCATGTTCGATAAAAGGTTGGATGCCAAACAAACGTTGTCCGTCCCCTATGGAAAACGCCATAATTTACATCTAAAATGCAGACAAATCGCCAATTAACCGATAAAGTTGAGAAGAAGCGCCGAAGTGAGGAAAAAACGCTAATTCGCGGTTAGACTGGAGAAAACATCAATTCGTGGCTTCTGAAGGTAACTTCATGCCAGAAAGTGAAAAATATCGTTAATCCCAGGCCAAATTTCAGAAAAAGCGTTAGGTAATTCGCGGCCAAAAATTGGGGGAACTCTAATTTGTTGATGAAACGTATAAAAATCCATAATTATTATCGGCTAAAATTAGGAAAAACGCTAATTTTCGGCTGAAATCAGTAAAAATGGCTAATTGGGGGGTTAACTAGAGAACATTGGTTAATTCACTGCTAAAATGGTGAAAAATCGCTTATTCACGGTTAAAATGGGGAGAAATCGGTAATTCACCGATAAATTGAGAAGAAGCGCTTACGTGTGGAAATTACGTTAATTCGCGGTTAAAACGGAGAAAACGCGCATAGCGGCTTATTCTGAAGGTAACTTCGTGGCTGAAAGTGAACGAAATCGCTAATCCACGCTAAATGACGATACTGCGATAAATCGCGGATAAAATTCAGCAAAAGCGTTAATTTGCAGCGAAAATTGGGGAAAAAAACTCTCGTTGATGGCTTGCTAGGAGGCTAAAATTATGTGAAACGCTAGTTCATTGCTGAAGTCAAGAAAAATGGCAATGTGTGGGGTTAAATTGAGAACATTTGCTATTTCACAGATAAATTGAGTAATAATGGCAAATCGCGGTTTCCGGAGACAACTTCGAGGCTAAAATTAGAAAATAGAAATTGTTCATAAGCGGCTCAAATCAGGAAAAACACAAATACCCTTTTTCTTTTTATGTCCATCAATCAGTGGATTAATTGAATTCATATAGTGTTGTGTAGTGTAGTAGAGTTCATATAGTGAATAAATTCTATGCCACTCGCCTGCCAATTTCCCACCCTTTTTCATTTTCTCTTTAAAATTGAACGTCATAATTGAAATATCTTTTTGTCCCGACTTCAAAACCCCATGGGTAAATCAGAGGCACACATTTCACGATTTTCCGTAATTTCAAACCTTCAATGATCAACCCCCCCCCCTCACCGCCAACATTAGAAGACTAAACTTTCTCTGAAGATTGATAATGTCGATAGATTGCAATATTATAACGTCGCGTCTTTACCCGATGTGAACGTCTCTCCTTTTTTTCTGTATGAAACCGTCGTCGCACCTCCGGCCTACAAACTCTTGTACCCCTATTCTGTAACTCTTAACGCGTGCGTTAGCTAAATTTCTCAGCTGATTACTTTCAATTATTCATCTTGTTTATTTCGCTAACGCACGCGTTAAGAGTTACAGAATAGGGGGGTTGGTCAGCATGTTTCAAAGGCCTATTGCTACATTCTCTCCCCCAAACCTAGAATAAACAAGTGAAATTTGGCGATTTTTTCAAATTTCATGCCCTCTATTATATCCCCCCCCCCATCGTCGTCAAATTTTTCAAGTGACCCCCCCCCCCTCAATTCCGCTTCAGATCCGCCTTTGGCCAGCACTGGGGTGCATGTACATCGCATTAGATTCCCAAAACCAGAATGTGATAAAAAAATAAGCACTTCGGGTTCCTGGTCAGGGAGCGAAATAATGTGAAGAGGAACATTGTGAAATAGTGATTATAAACCCACCACAAACGCACAATCTAAAAAAAAAATTGGTTTGGTGGGTCACAGGGGCGGATCCAGTTCTAAATTCTAGGGGGGGGGGGGTAATGCCAATGACCCCACCCCCACCCCCGCCCTTTTCACCAACACCCTCATGTTACACATCATTCCAACGATTCCAAAATTAATTCAATTTTGGGATGATGTTTCAAAACAAATAAGGATGTACAGTACATCTATATGCAGTATTAGTCCAGTCAAATTAGGCTTTTACCCTACAAATTACCAGTTACCGACGCTAGGGAGTCGCAGGACACCAGAAGTACCAGAACATCAAGTTTAACGCATAAATTATCGTTTTCTGGAGGCAAAATGGTTAGTTTTTTTTTTATAGAAAATCTAGAATAGAGGGCATCGAAACCGTGGCGGAGGGGCTTGAAAAAGTTGGGTAAGCTAATGGAAAGAAGGTTGATGGTCTGAAATGAAGCTCTCGGAACATAGATTGGTCGGAAACAGGTGATTTTAAGACTTTCAAAATTTTAGAAAAAAAGGCCCGAAAGGTTTTATCGTGCTCCGTATTGGCCGTGGACAGGGCCAAAACTAGGGATTTTCTAAGGGGGGGGGGGCAAGCTCTATTTTGCCGCCTTTATCCCCCCCCTCCTCATTCCAGTTCCCAAATCCAGTAATAGTCACCTTCAATCACTTTCGAATCGGTGGTAGGATTAATACAAGTTAGGTGAAACCCCTCCGTATAGGATCTTGGTCTCTAAAAAGTTTCTCATCATTTTGTTAGTTAACTGCCTTTTTTCGAGCCCTTTACTTCTAGGTTCTTGCGTCTCTGTTTTAATAATAAAAGGTGGGCGGGGGACTCGTGCGGCCAACCGAGAATTTGAGTTTGACACCCCCGCATTAGAAGTTATTCCACCACCAACCACTGGGCCTAAGTGCAGTGACATACTGATGGCGGAATCCAAAAAGCGGTTTTCGCCTTTTCGGGGGGAAACAACCGAGGGACTGTACATTTAACATGATAGAGAGTGACAAACTGGTGAGGTGTCGAGGCGATTTTTTTATCCGAAAAGCGGGTAAATAGTCTTTTCGGGCGACCCTCCATACCTACAAAAGTTACAAATTTTGCAAGTTGTGTAGCTTTTAAACCAATTAAAGGCATGTTGCTATGTAAACAACCTACAAATTTGTAACTTTTTGTAACTTACAAAATTGCAAGCCGCCCCCCCAAAGTTGTCGTCGGGGGCACTTGCCCCCTTTGCCCCTCCCTAGTTTCGGCCCTGGCCGTGGAAAACCAATGTATTCACGAAAGGCGTAGGAAATTTAGTACGAGAAGGATTTCCTCTAAATAAGCCACTCGTTTAGGCAGGGGCGTAGGTACGGGGGGGGGATATGGTGGATAGATCCCCTCCCAGAGCTACAAGTATACGAACGAAGGAGCACTAGTACCATAACGAAGAGCCCCATAAAATCTCCAAAAATGAGCGTTTCACGTTGAAGTTAGATGTAGCAGATTTTCTGGGCAGATTGTCTGAAGCAGCCCGAAAAGGTCCGAGCACGTCCAGCTTTTTCCGGACTTCAGACCCTACGCAGCAGTGTAATGAGGTACGTGGGGGGGGGGGGGAGTTTCGCCGCGGACCCTCTATCAGACAAAAATCGGTAATATTCGTAGCTATAGCTGCTAAAAAGCGCTGATTCGTGGTCTCGCGATGCAACTTCCAGACTAAAATTAAGAAAAAAATCGCTGATTCGCGGTATATGGAGGCCATTCTACGAATAAATTATGGAAATCAACGCAAAGGTGTCGTATTTGGGCAAACCCCGCGGTTAAAGTTGAGAAAACACTCTACATATAATATTGACAAATAAAAGACGCTTTCAGGTTAAAATTGGACAAAAATGGCAAATTCACAACTGAAATCCATGTATGGCTATAGTATAATGTTGAAAAATACGCTTACTCACGGCTAGAACTGAAAAGAAGCAATAATCTATAACTATAAAAGTTATACATATAAAATTGCTAATGCGATGGTAAAATGTGAAAAATCACCAGTTTATGGCAGTAGGTGAAAAAACCGCTAATTCGCGAGTAAACGGGGGTATGGTGAACCAAAAAAATTCTAATTCGTGAAAATTCCCCCTATTTTGCGGCTAATATTGAGGAAAACACTTAAGATAAACATTAATTTCCAGCTAAAACTGGGAAAAGTGCTAACCCCCTGGTAAAAAATATTTAAAAAATCGGTAATATGCTGCTAAAATTGAGGAAAACGCCGCAACTCGTGGATAACTAAGAAACATCGCTCACGGGATAAAAACGATACTTTGCTGCTAAAGTTGAGAAAATGCGCAAATTCATGGTTATGGGAGGGGGTGGGGCAAAACCGCTAATCTGCGGCTGAAATTGAGAAGAACGATACACTCGGGCAAAACTGAGAAAAGCGCTAATTTACGGGTAGAGTCCAAAAATCGCCCTTAACTGAGAGTGTGCTGGCTGGGTGGAATTATGACTAAAATGTGAAATTACCCCCCTCCCCTCACGCTTATGAGATTTCAATATGACCCCCCCCCCCGGACAAATTCCTACCTACGCCACTGCGTTTAAGGGATGTTTAGAAAAAACTGATAAAATGACCCAAAAATCGTGGTTTTCGGACTACCAAAAGTTGTGCCTAGCGTTTCAGAGGTTTCATTTTTTCTATTGAAAACTTTCGATAGAAAGAATGCCCCAGCAAGCTGGCTGTCAAATAGAGCGTTTATAATAGTTATGATATATATATATAGATGATGATAGAGATGATATATTAATAGAGTGCATTTCGACGTTTTTAGTTAATTTGCTATTATGTATTCTACTCATTGTGACTATCTACTTTAATTTAGCCATTTCTGCACAAAAATCCCTAATTTACTAACGTACTACTTAATAAAGTACTAATAATCTCTAATTAACGAATAACTCTGTTCGACAGCCAGCTGCCGGAGCGATATCTTTTGTTGCTTTGGTGAGCGTTCACATTCAGTTCCATTCAAAGGACCGCTTCACATGAGCCTTTAATGACTTTTAGCATGTTGAAAATCGCAAGGATCGTTTGAATAATTTTGCTGGTCAAACCACTGAAGAGTAAAAAGCACTCTTTTTTCTCAAAAATCGCTTATTATTTTTGTATGAGCTCATTGGTAATTTTCATGAGTTTCCACCAAAATTGTCCCATAGAAACTTCAGAAGGACCGAAAACCTGAGTTTTTCCCCCTTTTACTAGAAAAGTATGCGTTCTACGGCCCGTAAAACTGGGTTTTCCTCTAGCAGCGCAGAACGCTTAGCGCAGCGTGTTTTAAATTTATTCCTAGTTACTACAAGTACACTTTTTCGACTAGGATAGGAAAATCCGGCTCAGAACGTTTGAAGCGCTAAATTTCCTTTAGAATTCAAACAACCCTCTACATTTATGGACCAGCTGATGATACATTTCTCAACATGTAAAAATTCTGCACGATCTCATACGTACAAAGACTCACTTTATGAAAAAGGTGAGGCTAAGAAATTGGAATTCCTGGGGAGGCGGTAGTCTTCGTATATCAGAGAATCGTCAAATAAGCTTGAATAAGCTTGTCAACCACCGCTTGTCCTTAGGGAATCGTCGTGATATTCTCCCTACATTTCTTAAAAAATCAACTTTTCTGAAATCCTTGGGGGGGGGGGGTAAGTACCGCCATTACCCCCTCACCCCTCCGGTGGATCCGCCCGATATCTGTACATTGTTCATTATTATTCCACAATCTAACGTTTCAGTCAAACACCGTCAACCCAACTCTTCGTGCTCCATTCAACCACCCAACTTTAATAGCGCCAGCGCTCGGTCACCGATCCTTTCTGCTTTTTCTTTTGTTCTTACTTAACTTACCTGAAAATGAAATTTAGGGGTTTTTTTGTGTCTTAACCGGCCCATACACGTACAATAAATATTGCGCGAACGTTTGTGGGTTGTATTGATGGGTTGCACAATATAACGAACATCCCATGTTTTATCCGTAACTATCTGGAAACAAAATATTGTACAAATTTATTGCGCCCCTTATGCAGAAAATGATAATTTTAAAATTTGAAATGAGACACACGGAATTGTACAGTGTGAGTAAAGGTTGATAATAAAAGAAACAGTTTGTGTTATTACACTGGGTCACAAAGAAAGGGCCTCGCTCGTTCTCTCCGAAAATAAACCCAAGGTCCAGTTCATAATATTAAATCCCCTTAATTGTTAATACGTCATTTGTATCAAGTTTTGTGATACCTAATTATACAAAGCCGTAGTAGTAGCCGTTATTGTAGCCGTAGTTGCCTACGTTGTCAGTCATACCTTGTTGAGGTGTATATATAACGATGTTACTAACCCTAATACCTAATTATCATTATGCTAGCTAACCCGAAAGCCCGAAACTACTTAAATGTATTCATGTTTCCTTTCACGCACCCCCCTCCCTTTCTATTTCGCTCGTCAATTGAAATAACGTTGGCCCGGTATACGCCCCCCCCCCCTAACTGGGTAAGGGTACGATTTTCCATGCTGGTCTTAGATAAAATGAATAGGTATTTCACTACGGTCTACGGTAAGAGCAAAAAGACGTTTAAAGCGGGAAGAAGACGCTATAAGATTTTTTTGTTTACTATTAGTTTATAACGAATCGGCGAAGCAACTTCTTGAAGAGCAACCTCTCTTTTGAATTTTATTTTCTAAAGAGGAATGATTGCGAAATTTTTCTTTTTTTTAGTCCCTTTTATTTAAATTACAAACTTTAACTACCTGTAATTTCATGGACATTAACGGAAGGAATACATTTTGAAAATGTTGCCCGTTCGTCTCATATTGAGAGATTCCAGGTAGGGGAATGGATTATTAAAGGTATTAAAAACCAATGCTCGGTAAGGTCGAATTTGCAGTTCGGATTCCAACACAAATTCACTTCCTTGTTATGATACTGTCAAGCGAAAGTTTTCAATTCGAATGTGGCGCGCAAATGGTTCCCGCCACGGACCTCAAAGCTCAACTCCTTGAACTCAATTCTTGCCTTAAAAACATTTCTGTAATTAAGATGATATCTTATTTGACTTTGCCATTAACACAACGACGAATTTATAGGTCTGAAACTTTCGAAAACTCGGGTAAATTTCATTTTTAAGGTAAATCGAGGACAAGTTTTTAGGTTAGAAAGACCTAACGTCAACTGTGAAAACAACGGCCATTAGTTTAGGGGGGTCGGTGTAGTTTTCTGAGTGTATATTTAAGCGAGGGTCTTCAATGGCGTAGTGTTTCCGACTGGTGTTTTCAGTACGGCTCCCCTTGTTTCAAAATTTCGTTCGTCTCCGCGATTTGCGGTCTTTTTTTCGCCGGAGACGGGGCCTTTTTTTCTCTCGTGTTATTTACTGTCGAACGCGTCCACTTTCTTTGAATCGCTCTCGGGGTCTCCCCCTTGTATTTTTTCCTGCCCCACTCGCGAACCAGTCCGAATGCTCCGAGTTTTTCAAGTTACTAGTTGGGGTTGTTAATCTTGTTTACTGTAATCAATGGAAGATTTCGTCGCGCGTGTGGCGATTTTGTGGTGGTTTTTTCAGCGCATCCAGTTGAACAGTTAACTATGGGCTTTTTGATATAGCGACGAAAATAAAAGTGAGTATCCACGGCCACTTTTCTATGTTACGCTTGTCGTTTTCTTCTCGGAGGGAGCCGCGGCGTTGACGAACCTCGTCTTGGGGTTTTCACACGCCAATTCCTCATTAAATGGGCATGTTCCTTTTCAAATTTTGTCTAGCCGGGCGTTTATTTACCAAGGGCGATACGCCCAAGGCTTTTCTTTTTCCCCATTGGTGGCTGTCTGAGAGTGGTCTCAGCTCTTTGGGGGTATCATTTACAGTCGGCTCCTGTCGCGATCAACTCGATGACGATTCTTCAAATTTATGTTACTGTCTATGAATTTTATTCATTAATTTTACTTTCTCTCAGAGGACCTGCATCTCACTGGAGTTTTGTTTTTGTCCCCAATGATCGGGTTGAGGCTTGTCACTTTGTGCCCCCTCTCTAACATTTCGCACCTCACATGACTACATTTCAAACGTTTCCTTTTATTTTATTACTCTTGATTCTCTAGATTTCATGTTTTCTCCTCTATTTGATGTCATTACTTCTGGATCCCATCCCTAATTCACGATACACTTTTAATTATACAAAATCAATTTGACCTAACCTCTTTTCACAAATTAACACTTCCTCAAGACCATTTTATTCAGATTTGCCTTTTATTTTATGACATTTCTCAAGTTTAATAAAGACTAATTCGAAATTGACGCCGGGACTAATTTTGGTTTTGAAAATCAGAAATGTTTGAAAAGCTAACCCTCCTCAGTTTTGTTTTTCTTCCCCCCCGGACATCTTTCTCCTGTTTTGAATAGGCGATCCCGCTGTATCAAAATTGGAGTTTTATGTTCCTCATAATGGGAATGTATTGAGTTGTGTGCTAATTTGTGTAAATTTTATAATTTTTATCGGGGAACGGTATGGACTTTTTGATGTCCTTTATATTTCGTTCAGCATGTAGAGTTTGATTTTTGAAATTCATTCCCGCACCTTTTTCATATAATAGGCAACAGGTCATTAGTTATTTGTTTATTACCAGTTTTTTGAAATCATTTTTGTTGGGGAGGTATACCGCACAAATATATGAGCCTGTTAGCGGTCGCCACTGCTTGCCTCAGACTCGTTTAGACTTTTTTTTATTGATGTCCTAACTACTCATTTCTTTGTCTCTACATTTAAAAAACTATCAAAGCCGGATGAGATTACAATCAACGAAAATTTTAAGACTGCCAAGAGCACTTTGATTCACTCAAATTGGTGGTTTAGTTCTCCTTTTCATCTTTCCCGTCATCTCGAATGTGATGTGATAAGGGAGGGGGGGAGTACTATAACATGCTAATACGATTGTCTGTTAATTTTTCATATTTAAATCCCTTCCCCGCTCCTATTTGCGGTTGGGCAAAATTTTATGACTGTGGCACTCACATGGGACCCATTTCTCGGTTTTGGCCATTTCAAGTACCGATTTCGCTCCAAAAGAAGCAATTCGCAGGTTGGCCCTTTCATAACCCAAATTTCGTCGACTTCTGAAAACAATGGGGAACTTGCATGAATGTCCGATTCGGGAGAAAAGTGTACCGGTGAATTGGCACATGGACAGAAGAATATCAACGGTAGTTGCAGCCCGATTGGTGCATTTGGTGATTTTTAAATAAATTTCCAAGTTCTTCAAGAGGGGATAAATGGTACGAGGGGAAATGACGTCAATCCCTACTTTTGAAGCATGTGATTAGGGCACTCTAACATTTTATGTTTACAAATAAAAAGAAAAATTGTCCCCCTGAAAATGTGTCTTACCCCCCTCTTCCTAACACCATCCATTTCATTAAATAGGCTCTGACGTTATCAAATCCCCACTCAAAGTTTTTAAAAATTCGCTCTAAAAAAATCCTTGATTGATTTCAATGTTTAATTTGAGCAATAGCATTGTGGAAGAGCCCTCTTCAAGAAAAACCAGTGCTTGAAAAACGTGCAAGTTCCCCATTTTGCGGGGTTGGCTCCACAGTAATCCCAACTGTCCAGGGTATTGGCTCATTTGAAAGAGGAATGACGGCGGGTATGATTCCTTTCAAAAATAAAATTCCGGATGATTGGCCCCAGTGAGCACTTATAAGAGATAGAAGGAGTGTATTCAGGGGCGTAGCTAGCCCTTTATCCATGGATGGGCAGAAGATGTCGGATGTTCTAGAGACCCCAGCAAAAGACCTGTTAGTTCATTAAATCAGAAATATGCGCATTAAATTCTCAAATTCTTAACCCGGAAACTAAGTTTTCACAAATAGGGTCGTAATTCATCAATAACCATTAACTTCTACTGTTATAAATTAGCCCTACTGACAATGTTTTCCCCAGAAATCGATACTTGAAGAAAAGGCTTGGTACTCAAATACAGAGTGTCGGACTTTTCATCAACGTGTTGTCTAAGAGGCGAAAAATCTAACATTTCTTAACCCAAAACTAACGATTTTTAACTCAAAACTGACGTTTTTCAACCAAAAACTGAAGAATTCACTCAATAACTGAATATTTTACTTCTAAACTGACGATTTTACCCCTAAACTAAAGATTGCACAACACAACTGGCGATTTAAAAACCCAGGGTTTTACCTCAAAACTGCTGATTTCACTCTGAAACTGGAGCTCTTAACCCAAACTGATGGAAAACGACTGATCTTACCAAAACAGACCACTCTGCATTAAAAACTGCCGATTTTATCCCTCAAGTGGCGATTTTACTCAAAATCCGTACGATTTCTCGCCAAAGCGGGCGTGTTCCATCCCCAGAACTGAACCGGATGACAAAAAAGGCGACTCTGCCTTCAAAACCGGCGATTTCACCACAAAACTGACGAATTCGTCCCAAATGTGACGATTTTATAGCAGAAATACGACGATTTTACGCCAAAGCTGTCGTGTTGCCCCATGACTGAAGACGTCACTGAAAAAATGGCGATTTTACCCCAACACCAAATTCGACGGTTAACGTCAAAAATAAATATTTAAACGCGAAATAGGGAAGCTGAAGTGTTCTTACGAAGATTTATCTACAAAAACTGGCAATTTTACCTCAAAACTGACTGTTTTAATCTCAAAACTTACGGTTTCACCTCAAACATTTTTCTACAACTAGCAGTTTTTTTTTTAACCTCCACTATCTAAGAGCAGGGGCATGGTATACGCCCCAGGCACGGAATCCTAAGTGGATTATTGTGCCGCTCTTGGATCGTTTGATCTAGTCTAGCGTCCCTCTCACCGTATGAGGTTGAGGAGGTCCTCAGCTAGTGTCTCGCTGGCCTGAACATATGAGGCGTGTGAAGCCCGAAAATGCTGGTCCTGCAAAGATAGCTCTCTCCTCTTAATAAGGTTAGAGGTCGTCGCTTCTTAGAAACGATAATAAGAGTTAATCGCTAACTGGACCCTTGAACACGAGAGTGACAAGGATGACGAGCTAGTGCGCGCCGAGTGCGTTGCCCTCGAAGAATAAGCCCCTGCACCGGGGTGTGTTCTTTAGAACGGCCCGCCTAGGGTGTGTTTTTTAAAAACTCCCCTCGGCGGGTGTGCTCCTTAGAACTGCCCTCCACAGGTACATCCCTGGTCCCATCAATGTCGTGTTTGACCTCGGTGGTATCCATGGACGGAGCAGCCGGTGACTGTGAATTTTGAGTTTAAGCGTTAATCACAAACGTTTAAAGACCAGTATGAGGAGGTTTTTTATTAATTTATTTGAAGCAATTAAGTGCATCTATGCCCTACTATGTGTTCATATTTTAGCGCAACTATTTTTTGCAATAACTCTTTTCCCACCGACTCAAACGGCTACGCTTATGGTGACGTCACATAACCGTAAACGTTAAGCGTCAGACGGCTATGCAATAACTCCCTATTGCAAATAATAGTTGCGCTAAAATATGAACACATGGTAGGGCATAGATGCGCTCAATTGCTTCAAACAAATTAATGAAACACCTCCTCATACTGGTCTTTAAACGTTTGTGATTAACGCTTAAACTCAAAATTTGAATTTTACTCTTATCATGACGTCACATAACCGTTAACGCTAACCGTCAGACGGTTATGCAATAGGGAGTTATTGCATAGCCGTCTGACGCTTAACGTTTACGGTTATGTGACGTCACCATAAGCGTAGCCGTTTGTGTCGGTGGAAAAAGAGTTATTGCAAATAATAGTTACGCTAAAATATGAACACATGGTAGGGCATAGATGCACTTAATTGCTTCAAATAAATTAATAAAACACCTCCTCATACTGGACTTTAAACGTTTGTGATTAACGCTTATGGCCGTATTCAGAAACCCACCTTTACGAAGCCTTTACTAAAGGAGTTGAAAAATATGATGGTTTATTAAAATGTGTCATCTGTTTTGAAGCGCTTAAAGGAGACGTAAAGGTTAAGGTTGGTTTCTGAATACGGCCCTTAAACTCAAAATTTGAATTTTACGCTTATCATGACGTCACATAACCGTTAACGTTAACCGTCAGACGGTTATGCAATAACTCTCTAATAACTCACTAATATCACCGTAAAACTGACGCAATCCACCCATCCTCTCTGGAATAGAACATGTGTTTTTCGACAAGACGGGTGGATAGCGTCGGCGCTTAATTTTAGTAAATAGGGGTTTACCTCAAAACTGGCAATTTTTCCCACAAAACTGACGAGTTGAAATTGAAGTTTTTACCCTAAAACTGTCAACTGAGAACTGATGTTTTCACTGAAAAACTAGCGATTTCTCCATAAAAATAAATTTAGTGGGTTCATCTCCTGGGGGTGATTGGGCGATTTTAGCTCAAAATGGCGATTTAATCGCGAAAATTGCAATTTAGGCCCGGATCGAACACATAGGTTCAAAGTTCCGTTTATCCCGAAGCTGAGCTTAAGGCCCGCCGCAAATTGAGCCCACGCGTGGGTCACTTAAGTTAAAAAAAAAAACAGTTGAAAATGGATAGTATTTCAATCATCATTTAGCATTTTGCATACAAAAATGTTTAAACGGAATTGTGATTGTACCAAAGAAATGGAAGGTCCGTTCCATTGTTTCGCGAGTGCTACACTTTTGAAGAAAATCATCTGGTTTCATTCAATTTTTCAGAATAAGTCAATGGAATCACATGGTTTTCTACACTGGTGTAGCACAAGCAAAACAATGGAACGGACCTGGAGATTTGAGTATGCTCTAAAACTGTGATTTTTGGCAAAAACTGGCAATTTGATCACTAAGCTGGGGCCACCTTGGGCACAGTCACACGGAATACGCGCCAATGAGGTCAAGAGGTGCTAGTCTGGGAGATTAGGGGGTTGAATGCGTCTTCCGGATATTCGGGGTCGTCGTGCCAAAACCTCTGGGTAGTGCTAGCCGCGGACATCAGGGGCTCCCCCCCCCCCGCAGAGTTATTTCACGTCAAATAGTGGTTCCATGTTGTTTATAGATTTTTACGCCGTTCGGGTTCCCATGAATTTGTGCCATCTTTCATTGTCCGAAAACGGCTAGTGTGCACACAGATATTGTGTGGAGGGTTTGATAGGGCGTGGTGGCAGAATGTTTTGGCGATTTATTGAATTTTTGAACAATTCTTACTTCCCCGTCCTCATTCATTGGTCTGTATAGTAGATACCTCGTAGAAGCGCGATCTCATCGGCGCGTATTTTTGGTGGTAGTAATGACGTACCACGTACAGCCATCAGCCACCCTTGGTCTCTTCATTTCGGTTAATCATTTTGGTTTAGTTGGGGGTGGGGAACAACTTCTCGGACCTGGCTAAATTGTTGTTTTCTGAACCAATAATAAGGACTCTCTAACCTCTGAACAGTTTCCACGCGCAAATATGAGAGTGGAGGGGGGTGGGCACTGTCTTAATAAACTTCGAAGTTTCGAGCCCAGTAAGGCTCAGGAGGTGAATTGAGGCTAAAACCTATCTGAACCTATCTTGTGGCTATCTGGATTAATCTAGTCAGATTCTGTGGTCCGATTAGTCTTAATTTCGTGCAAAATTGCCAGATTTTGTTGAGAAATTTTCAGTCTTTAGGCATTTATGGTGGAAAATCATCGACGTTATCACGCCAAATCTTCATCCTCCCTCAATTTTTATCTAATAACCGTACTTTGGGCCTAGAAATATTCGTAATAAACATAACAATATCCTTTGAAAGTAAGTTTTTGGGATTTTGGCTTTAATTTTGTGTTAATGGGATGAAAATGATGATTTCAATCGAAAGGTTGAAAAGGTTCTGTTTTCGGCAACGTTGCAGACTCATTAAAATAGCACTATGAATCCGAAAATAATGTTACAAATTAGTCTACAGTGAAGCACACTGAGTATACTTTGGTCGGAAACAAGGATTTTAGGACTTTCGATCATTTAGAAAAAAACGCTGCGAATTATCGAACAATGCCTTATTATTTCGACTGTGGGTTTATTATTCATCGATGTAGTCAAATCCGGCTTGAAATTACATGAAAATCGACACCCCACACCCCTATGATCCCAAATCCTTTGAAAATCCCCATTTTGGACCCGCTTTTGGCCCATAAAACCCCAGGGAGTTATTTGATCAAACTGATCAGATGTTAGGACCAACTAGACCCCAAATGGAGTCTATGTGCGAAAGAACAAGTTTTTTCGAGCAATCCTAGGGCAAGATATGGCCCGGACGGCGGACGGATATTTTTTTTTTTATTGCAGATTTGGATTCTACGCACTTTGAAACGTAAAACTACAAATTTTGAGGGGGGGTCAAAAAAATTTTTTTGCGATACGATTACAAAGACTTATTATTGAGATAATAATTAATAAGTCATTAGTAATTAATTATTAACTAACTAACTACTAAACTATTCATTAGTAATTAATTAATTAAAAATTTTTTTGCGATACGATTACAAAGACTTATTATTGAGATAATAATTAATAAGTCAAAAAAAAGGCTTTAGAGGCGGTAGCATGTTTCATATTCGTCTTGGAAAACTACTTTTTGTACAAAATTTGTAGGACATTTATTGCTTAACAAGTTTTGTAAGTAAATATTTTTCTCTAAAGCCACTTGTTTCCGGGATATTTAGAAGAAACAAAACTAAGTGCCAAAAAATCTCGGTTTTCGGAACCCGCAAAAATTGTGCCGAGCTTTTCAGAGTTAACTTTTTTTTTCTCTCGAACACTTCTGACCTGTAAATGCAAGATAACAAAAAAATTGACGTATTCACGACAAAGCTATATATCCTCCCACAATTTTCGCCTCAATTGCCGTATCTGGGGGCTAGAAATATTCGTAATTGAAATACGAAGTGCCTTTTTAAGTCTTTTTTGTGATTTCAACATTGATTATGTGCTACTGGCCCTATTGTGTTGAAAATGACGATCTCGACCAAAAAATATATGGGGACTGTTTTCGGCAACGTTGTAGTCAATTCGCGTGGAAATTGCACGAGGAATTCGAAACAAATAGTTACAACATTCCAGAACCAAAAACGTCTCGAAGTTACGACCGAAAATAGTATTCCGGTACGGAGAGAACATGCCTGGGAAATGATTTTTCCTTTTAAAAAGAAAAAGGCATATTCGCGTTTTCATACCAAGAAACAACTAAATTTCGATTACTAGGTATTCTGTGGCAAATTATTTTTGGCGTGGTCACGCCAAATCATTCTCCTCCCACAATATTCGCTTAGTCTCCGTTTTTTTTTTTTTTTTTTTTTTTTTTTTTTTTTTTTTCAGGCAAAAATATTAGAAAATAAGACACGAAGGGGCTTTCGCATCTCTGCTTTGCAATTTAGACCGTTATTGTGTACTACTGGTCCTATTTTGATGAAACGACGATTTTGACTACTCTTAAGGGCCTCAGCTGTCGATTTCCGGAGGGTGAAATGAGGGATGGTTTAACGGAACAACGCCTTGGTGATAGTTTTAAGCAAAATTGAGAAAAAAAAATCAAGGGGAGGGGTATTCTGTAACTTTTCGGTATCGAATTTGCTATCTGAACTCACCTCATTGACAGTGGCGGCGGAACCGTGGGCAGGGGGGGGGACTGGCCCTCTCTCATTTTTGCCGGGGGGGGGGGCATTGGCCTGGATCAAGTGCCGACCTCATCCTTTTTAAGGGGAACTACGGAAGGGGTTGGGAAAGGGGGGAGGAGAGGCTTGATCTTCGCCCCCTGATCCAAAATACTCGAGAATGATAAGTTTCAGGGCCCGGATACATTCAGCTCCACGGGTTTTAATTTCATACTTCATTCAAAATGTCGCTGAATTGCATGTTTCATTCAACATGCTTTCATCCATGTGCAAAATACTACGATATTGGTCCCAAATGACGTCCCCAAGCTCAGGGTTTTTCTGAGCATCTCGTTATTGTACACCCTGTGTAGTTAACGCCAGAAATAACAGTTTTGTGAACTAATTTAGCACACGTGGTTGACTTGAGACTAAGGATTCTGATCCTTACTGCACCTACAATTGGCACATGGCACATCGACTGTGCCTATAAGACATTTCTTTGCTTCAAAATCTGCGATACTAGAGTAGTTTTGCAAAAAAGGTGGATTTTAAAAGGTTCATTTTTCCCTCAAGTGTTTTCACCGTGTGATGACTCTTATTTACCACATTATGACTAGTATGAATGGGAATATTGTGCAATCCGCTTGACCGGAACAGATTTCAGAAACCCCGGAGTAGGAACCAACAGTACCTACCTCATTTTCTCGGAATTCTGCTCTGAAGGCGAGCATTACCACTTGTCTTCTCTGAATTATATCATGTGGTAACAGGGGAGGCGGATGGAAATGCTCGGCTCCACAACGGAATTTTATATAAATGGAAAACGCTATAATTTAAATTAAATGGCACGGAAAACCCAGTTGGTAAAATGCCAAAACATCAAGTCTTATATGTATACTCACTCATATTAAAGGCCCAATTACACGTACCGAGTTGCTCGGCCGAGACAGTGCACTCTGCCGAGTAAAACTCAGTGTAATCAGCTCAGACAGTACTCGGCCGAGTGGCGAGCATGTGATTTTTTCTCTGCCCGGTCTCGGCCCACTACTCGTTTGGTGCAATGAGGCCTTAAGGAAGAAGAATACTTAATATTGGCTTGAGATTGAACCAACAAAATATCCCAATATCCCGTTCTAACACTTAATTTATAATTTGTTAAATGCTAGTCAGGGCAACAACTCGGCGGTGTCAAAGCCTCTTTTGAAGGGGCTCATGCGCCATACCCGGACTGTTCGGTCGAAGCAAGGTTGTTATGTACTTTCATCGCCAGGAACACACACGAGAAGCAGAGTGCTTCATGTCCTGGCGAAACTGGGATGGTAGCTGGATTCGAACCCACCTTCTTACCACACATCTTATTGTAGTTCCATGGGCTAGTTGGCGTCGACGCTCACTCGTTTGGCCCCATACAAGAGTTGACCAAGTCATCGTGATCGGACTGGGCGTGTACAGGCCCCCTGTTCAGTTTAACTTTTGTCTCGAATGTGTTTCAAGTGTTCCGTAACGTACTTAATCGTTTACAGTAATGGACGAAACGTGCGGTGATGCTGAGGGAAAGGCCGGCGGAGGAGGAGGAGGCGTTGAAGATGATATGGAATTAGGCGAGTGCTCCGAAGAAGAAGAGGATGAGGAGGAAGATATGGATTTGGGCTCGTCTCCCATGCAGGATCAGTCTCCCGTTATCATGAGCATGACTTCGCCGGCAGGTATGAGAGCCTTGAACTTCATTATCATTATTTTAAGTGGCGATCAGAGTATCTATTCGTGCTAATTTTGAATGTTAATTTATACTTTCGATTAATCATTCATTGTTTTTGCACAAACGGTTTTGAATGAATTTGTGAACATCAACCTATGCCTTCGTGGCGTCACTAATCGTCAATTCTAATTTTAGTAGCCGTATTTTTTTCATTCCCGTATTTGCCTTTAATTACCTAAATGGAAAATGCGTATAATTTACAGCCCCAACAGCCTACGAAGGACTGGCGTCACCGCTAAGGGTTGTTCCTGGTGGCTTACCCGGCGGGAAGCCGTCCGTAAGCCTTAAACGCGGTCCTGGACGACCACGTGGGCCAGGAAGTCGTGGCGGTGGTCAGGCTGGGACTCGCGTCAAGAAGACCGGCGCTGGTCCGAAATTCAAAAGATGGAAAGGGTAATAAACTTATCGAGTATAACTCCCTTCCCCCAATTTATACAGTTAGCGTGTGTATAAGTATATAGTAATAACGACTAATTCTGAGGTCTAACAGGCTTCTCGTATCGGGCGTTTACGGGGTGGGAAACGGCAGAGTTCAAGGTGGTCCTGAAGTGGACGACGAGAGTACATCGCCCGTTCAGCCATCCACGCCTGTTGAACAAGCCAAGGCTCCTGTATTTGTCGACGAACCCAGTTTTGATGAAAGATGGTAAGAATGGTGATGATTAAAGCTTGACTCGTCGTGACCTTCAAAATATTGTATTTTAGGCCTGGCAAAGCGTGCATTTTGTGTAATCTGACGGAGCACAGCCAATTAGGTCAAGGAAGAATGCACAGGGTGGAATGTACAGTGGAAGAGCTTCCAAAGGAAGTCCCTAAAGAGGTTCTGATGAGTCCTCCGGAAACACCTCCATTGGATTCATCAAGTCCCACGAGGCACCAGTTGTTTCAGAACAGGAGACAAAAAGGAATGTCCAAATTTCGGTAAGTTTTCGTGTTAGGTCGAAAGTAGAGCAACCGTTCTGATTTATTTTGTAAATATGTGCTCGTATTAGTGTCCGTTGCGCTTTCAGCTTCCTAATTTTGAGCTTATTTTCTAAAAGGAATGCCCACGGCGGTGGCCAAGAACCAGTTGACGAGCTGAGTCTCGTCGGGCATGCCGACACCCTCGAGCCGACCGCGGTCGTTGACTCTGGCTTCATTTACATTCACGAATCGTGCGCCGCTTGGTGCTCTGGAGTCACTCGACAGGGGGATAAGGGCTTCCACAACGTTCCAGCGGCCGTTATGGCCGCGCTTATGAGAAGGTGTTACCACTGCAGTCGGTACGGTGCTGGGGGAGCGTGCTGCATTCCGTCGTGCAACAAACATTTCCATGCCCCGTGTGCAGCAGCTGCGGCTACTTTCCAGTATTCGCGCACGCTCCTCCTCATATGCGGTCAGCATATCGACCAAGTCCTTCATAATCGTACGTTGAATTTTGTTTTTTGATTATCTACTTTCTAATCGAAATAATGCAATCAATCTTATTCTAGCTGTTCTGAGCGACGTTGTCTGTTACTCGTGTAATTCGTTGGGTAACGTTAAAAACCTCGTCATGTGTTCGGTCTGCGGTAAACACCATCACGGTGCTTGCATTGGAAACGCTCTCCAACCTGGGCTTCGTGCTGGTTGGCAGTGCTCGGAGTGCAGAATATGTCAACTATGCCGCGAATCCGAAGACAGTGGCCGAATGCTTGTGTGTGACTCCTGTGATAAAGCTTATCATCCATTTTGCGTTCGACCTGCAATGTCGTCTGTCCCCAAAGTTGGTTGGAAATGCAAAGTGAGTTGCGTAGTTTAATTTAGTGCGTTATACCGCCGTGGGCGCTTGATCACTAGATGTTGAAACCGCGATCTAATTGTTTCCTACTTTTGTTTTTCTCGCAGAGATGCAGGCTCTGCAGTGATTGTGGTGCTCGAACCCCTGGCGGGGGTCTTTCATCTCGTTGGCACTCGAATTACACTGTGTGTGACTCCTGCTATCAACAGCGAAACAAGGGATTTTCTTGTCCTGTGTGTCATAAGGCTTATCGAGCCGCCGCCCTGAAAGAGATGATCAAATGTTCTCAATGCCAAAGGTTTGTGTCTAATGTGATGCGTTTATGCTAGATGACCTAATCTGACGGTTTGTTTGGTCTTTCAAGGTATGTGCACGGCACTTGTGACAAAGAGGCTGACTTTGTTAGTTACCATAGAAAGAAAGAAGCACATCCTGACTACGAGTACATTTGTTTGTCCTGCAAGAACAACAGCACAGTGCACTATTTGAAGAGGAAAGATAGTGAGTGAAGCTCTGTGTACCACCTCCTATGGATAAAGTCATTTAATTCCCTTCTGATAAATTCATTTCAGGTACTGAAGACCTACAGTTGGAATCAAATCTCAATGTGTCTCAAGAATCTCTACTCGGTGGGGATGACATCGACGGTGATTCTGAGAAATCTGACGACGGACCTCTTAGGATAAGTTACGGTTTAGGTAAAGGGAAACCTTTCTACGTGGCTAAACTACAGAAAAAACGACTTGGACTGGGCGTGGGACCTGGCCGACCCAAGGGAAGCGGCAAAGTTAATACGTCACTGACTGCTGGTTTGAGCCAATACAAACGGCAGAGGTTCGATTTTGGCAGGAAAAGAGGGGCTAAAACTAAAATGCGTGGTATTTTCGGCGTTCCTGGTCTGGGCCTTCAGGTATGCCCCCCCCCCTTTCATGAATAAACTTTGCTATTTCTGTATGATGAATTTTTCTTTTTTCTCCAGTTTTTACAGAGGCCGCAGTCCGACTCATCAGTGAAGACCGAGGAAGAGCCGGGTGTGGAAAATAAGCTAGTCTTGTGCTCGTCCCGGGACAAATTCGTTTTGGGGCAAGATATCTGCGTCATGTGTGGTTCATTGGGCATTGACCAGGAAGCTTGTCTGATAGCGTGTTCGCAGTGTGGTCAGTGCTATCATCCGTACTGCGTGACAGTTAAGGTGAGCTTTTGCTGTACTTTGGAGTGACTTTTTCGAATAGAGCAAGTTGACATTTATTTTCGTTTCCAGGTTACCAAAGTGATGTTAACGCAAGGTTGGAGGTGTCTGGATTGCACGGTCTGTGAAGGATGTGGACAGCGCAACGACGAAGCTCGACTGATTCTCTGTGATGATTGTGATATCTCTTACCACATTTACTGTATGGACCCTCCTATGGGCTCGGTGCCCACTGGTGTTTGGAAGTGTAAATGGTGCGCGCAGTGTCAAACGTGTGGTGCCATGTCACCTGGCGTCAATTCGACTTGGCAGTCGAATTATTCGCAGTGTGGCGCTTGTGCTTCGCGAACCACTTGCCCTGCGTGTATTGACCAGTACAATGAAGGCGATCTCATTATTAAGTGCAATCACTGTGAAAGGTATTTTTTTTTTTTTGTTTAGAGCGTATGATCTCTTCTAAATTGATTCACCTGCCTTACAATTATTTCTTTTTAGGTGGCTTCATTGCCTCTGCGATTCTATAAGTACAGAGCAGGAAGCTGACGCGCTATGTGCTCAAGGGTACACATGCGTTTTGTGTCGACCTAGCAACGTCCCCCTTGTTCTTCCATCGACTCCAGTACGAGTCCCTTCGCCCGAATATGCGCCCGGTTAGTACCTTCATAACTGCTTCGATCCTCTACGTTGCTGTTATTTATTTATTTATTCATTTATTTAGACGGCAAGACTAACGACTACTTCGTCGACGGAGTTTGCCTTTCTGAAGTCGGTCTCCAACAAATCAAATGTTTATCTCTTGAATGCGTTAGCCAACCACTGAGGCGGAAAAGGCCAGGTTCGAAAAGATCTCAAGATAGCGATTTAATAGGCGGTTCGATTGATGGTAACCTATCCTGACATTTCTTCTATTCATGTCTGTTGTCTTATTTATTAATTATTCGCCAGATAACGAAAATGAAAACCCCACCAACACTGTATACAAAGACGGTATGGTCTGGGGCCCAAAAGAGAACGGCTCGCTTGCCAGCCCACCCGAAGGGTTTTCTCTGTACACCATGGAAAGTGGCGTGGTGATTCTGAAAAGGAAGAAACAGAGGAACCTTCAAAAATTAGGAATCGGTGGATTTTCCGCCGTAAAAATGAGAAGTTCGCGGTTCAAAGACGAAGAAGAAGGCGGTGGAGGAGGTTTGAACACGTTCGCAGACGATAAGCCTCGGAGAAAACCTCGTTGCAATAAAAAAAGAAGTAAAATAGCTGAGAGCTATCCGTCGTATCTTCAGGAGGCCTTCTTCGGTCGGGAAATCTTGGACACGTGCAAGGACAATCCCCAGGAGTTTACGGTTGGTGGTAGCGGGGATTCCGACGGTGAAAAACCCAAACCATTAGATAAAACGCTTCATTTGTCACAGGTTTGTGCTAATTACTTGTCAATCTTGAAATATAGTTGAAAACAAAATGTCTCAAGCTGCGTTTACATTTGAGAGTTTTGCTCTCGAGAGCTTAACTCGCCAGTATAAACGGGCCAGAGAGTTTTCGGGAAGGGCATCCTGCCACTCTCAGAGAGTTACTCTCACGTTTAATAGCACCCTCATACGGACCTCCTTTAGTTGCATTGTACCATTAATTCCTTTATTTAATTTCGTTTTCTTCCCATACAGGACGAATTGAAGTTTATGGCCGAAGCCACTGTTTGTAAAAACGAAGTCAATCCCGCTAAAATATCCGTTAAGGTAAATGATTCTTCTACTCTAAACCAAACAATATTAAACGCTAAAATGTGGTTCAGAATTTTGTAGCAATATTTTTTTGGGGGCTTACAGGAAGAGGACGGTAGTGATGGTGAAGGTCTTAAAGACATTCTGCAATTACCCGACAATTTACTGCATAACGATCTAGTCAACACAATAATGAATGAGCGAGACGGAATTAAAAGTGAAAATTTAATTTCTGGTATGATTCATTATTTCGTTTGAATTGGCCTTATCCCGATTGCTATTAAAATTTTGGAATTCAATGTTTTCCGAATGCAATTTTCAGGTCAGGATGGCGTTAATCACCATAAGGACGAATTGTCAGATATCCTAGGCCCCCACTTCAGTCTCGAAACTATGGTTCGCGAGACTGGATTGCCCAACATGGACTCAAAAGACGTTGAAGAGATATTCAAGGGCGTTCTCACGACGACGACAACGACGACGCCGAATAGTGGTGTCACAGCGTGTGACTCGCAAGAATCTCCCAGTCCGACGACGACGACGACCAGCGGTAACGTTTTAGTGGGTGGAGGCGGAGGTGTGGGATCGACCAGCGGGGGTGGCGTTGTAGTAAACGCCGCTGCTGCTATCGGTTTCCCACCTGGGCGAGGTCGTGTTCCAACTCCTGGTACCCCACAGCCTCACATGTCACCTCAGTCCGGTAATTTTGAATTTTGACATCGTTTCTACTCACGTTTCTTTCCTCTTTTTACAAAAATGTCTCCTCCCCTTCTTCTATATTATCTTATATACTTGTCTTTATTATTAAATTATTCCCCCTGTGACTGGCTGTTCAGCTCTTGATTTAAATTTCGGCACTCTTTCCTATTTCAGGTCAACAAAGCGTGCTCGTCGCTCGGGCTGGTACTACTGTCAATCAAGTGCACTCAAATCTGCCCTCACCCATTGGTTTCCCACCGCCTTCTCCCTACAATTCCGAGTATACCAGGTTCAATACTATTAATGGTTTAAAGTTACCATCTTTCATTCATGCGTACCTTCTGTCATTTCAGTAGTCCGCAGTTCAGCCCAGAAGGAAGCTCTTGGGGTGGAGATGATAATGTCAACTGTCAGAGGAATTCTGTAAAAATGGAACAGGATGAACACCTCGGTCAGGACGCAACCATTTCATGCGTTCTGTACGCTAATATCAACCATCCCGAGTGGAAAAAAGAATATCCAAGTAGGGCGTGCTTAATTTTATTACATTCGGGTACTCATTCATAGTGCCTGTAATTCATTAGTTGAGTAAAACGGTTATTTTCCCACACTCCCTCTTTGAATTACAAATATTTACGGATTTGACCGGTGGGGGAAGCCCCCGTGTTTCTCCATTACCTAACTACAGGCCTTTCAAAATGAGTACCTACACCAATTTCATTACATTTTCTGACTTCTGTTTCGTTAACCAGCTTGGTCTGAGAGATGTAAACAAATTGTTAAAAAATGGCGCCAACTCCCTAATGATAAAAGGGTACCTTATGTCCAAAGAGCCAAAGAGAATAGGACCAACGTGCGAATCAAGAAAAGTCAGCAGGTAAGTCGTAGTATAGTCTTACCACCACCCTCTTTGGTCATTTCTCTTTATACATACGCCCCTTTGGAGAAGATGAAAGATTTATCCCGAAAAATTATTTATTAGTTCTAAAATTTAGCTTAAAAGAGTTCAATAGCTACACGTAATTAAAAAAATTTAAGTGTGTGTAAATCCAAAGTGTAAACTATTTTAACACCCTGCACATTTGAATGCGTTTTTTTTATTCACATTAACGAAATACTAACCCGCTAACCAGTTTGTAGCCCTTTCCTCCATTTTCACTTTATTTGATTCGAAAGTTATCACAAAAAGGAGAGTTGTTGGGGTGTCTCTCCAAAAAGAGTTTACTCTTAAGAAAAGTGGTATTTTATCACATCCCTCGCTTTTCGTTCTTTTGTTTTGTCTCCTTTCCCCACAAATTTTTATTTATTCTGCACCGTAACACTGAGTGATGGGTGTGCGAAACAGATTGTGAAGGAGCCGGCTGATGAAGACTCAGGCAGCGGCAAGCCGACATCAGGCGGTGGTGGCCAGAGCTTTGAGGTGTGTCCCCCCTCGAAAATTCTCCCACCCACTCAACCACATCCATCCGCACCATCATCACAGCCACCCCCACCGTCGTTACAACTTGACCAAGCCTCATCCCAGTCCTCTCCAGTGACTCCACCCACGCCCGATCAAAAATTAGTGTCAACTGCTTCAAACACGTCACCCCCGTTGCAATCACCGTCAACACAGCAAGAGACTTTCCCCACCACCATTCCTTCCCATCCGTCGACTATACAATACATCCCGTTGAGTACACCCGGCATTCGTGCCACTTTTCATATCATCCCCACATCTATCGTCACGACAAGCGACACTCAGCCAACTAGAACCATACAATATCAGTACGAACGCAGTACCATACACTATCCACCGACCAATGTCGTCATTCAATCCGTCCCACCACTCATCATGACCTCGTCGTCACCCGTCGTTCACAACACTTCCGACACTCCCAAAAGCGTCCTTCAACTGATCCCCGCCAAAACCGCTGTCAACAATTCGTCCATCATAACCCAACCGTCGGCTCGATCTCAAGTTCAATTCATACAGACCGTTAAAACAGTCCAAAGTACTTCAGAGTCCGATTTGAGAACGAACAATACTATATGTTCCCCAGTCTCTGATCAACACATCCGCGTGTTAACTCCTTCTGAAATTATGCGCACACTCCCCTCGTTAGGGCAAGAAACCTACGACACTCCACCTTCTACGGTGAGCCCTTTTTGCACGACTGTATCTCGTTACGATCTCATTTTTTGAAACTGATGTAAATTTACTCTTGAACAGTGTTAATTTTGCTGTTTTTTAAAAGTAGCATTTTCCTTTTTTCTGTTTTTAGCTAGAGATTCAGTAGTAAATGTTTTGACGTTTTTCCTATTTTGTGGGGTCTTTTTTTTGTGTTTTTTGTTTTATTTTTGTCATTAATTTTTTTTTACCATCTTCTCATAGAAGAAATATCCTATTGTTTTATCTGCCTGCCCCGCCCCTAAATAGCCCACAATGTGCTGCTAAATCGTGAGCCTTGCGCCCCCTTCTCCCTTCGGTTTTTCCTTACACATTTTAACCGAACTACATCCTCCGACTTGAAACCTGTCGTTGAAAAAAAAAAAATTCATGTTACAACGTTCTGCTGTTATTGGTGTGGCTTTGCATGCGACATTTTACTGTTTATCTATAAGATTACTTATTTACCTAGTAAGTGTAATGGTGTTTTCGGCTACATCAAGTCTCCTGCTTTTAGATTTCCACAGCTCTTTGTTCATCTTCAAGGTTAGGTTTAGTCTCCTTAGCTTGTGCACCGATACCAACTCTTTCGCTGTCTCAATGAAGTTGAAACAGTCCCTAGAGAAAGGAAGATGCTTTTTTCTTGGGAAATATTCAACCGTAATTTTCGTGGTTTCCTTCTCGTGAGAGAGAGAGAGTGATTGAGAAGAAATATTAGGCTTGTCAAATTGGGGTTTTCGTTTTTCGGCCTTGTTGTGCACAGACGTGCCATCGTATCGTATACCATATTCTGGTAGGAATTGCTAATTATTTCCGTTCATTTTAGAAAATACTTGATCGTTGTGGGGGGATTCGTAGTGGTGGGAGGGGAGGGGATACTCACCCTCTTCACCCTCCTTACACACACTCATTTATGTTGTGAGTGTGAAAACATTTTTAAAATCAAATTTTACGAATTACTGCCATTCGCAGAACCAATTTTGCGGGGCTGGATACTCGAAAATCCAATTTCGTTGGTTTGCCTCCCCTAAAAATATTATTTCGCGGGGTTGATTAATTCCAAACACAAATTTCACGGGGGTTAGTCGTTCAAAAAAGCAATTTCACTTGTTTTGGTCAAAGGGCTCTTTCGGAGTCCAAATTTCGTACATTTGATATTTACAGAATCAAATTTCAGGGTTTTGGGTAATTCAAGAATCAATTTCGCCTTCGGCTTCTTAGAAATAAAAAAAAAAAACAATTCCGTCGGTTTGGCTCTTTCAAACCACAAATTTCGTGTGACTGGCAGGCCAGAAATCAATTTTTCGGGGTCAGGTCCCTAGAAAAGCCAACGGGTTTCACACCTTAAAAATGAACATTTCCCGTGAGGTTCAAAGAGCAATATCGCGGGTCTGGCTATTTAAAACAAAAAAGAAACTCCACACTGAAAATCGAGATGTAGGCCTTTTCGGGGACCAGGAACACGAATCTGGTGTCAGCTAATTTTTTTTTTTTTGCCATTACCAAACTTCCATCGCTACAGGAACATGGAAGTAACAAAATTTCGCAGGGTTGGTCCATTTAAAACCATTATCACGGGATTGCAACACTCGAAGAAACAATTTCGCTTAATCAAATAGAAAATTTCGCGCTGTTGACTCATTGTAGAAGCATTTTCGTTGGGTTTAAGTTGTTTTCTTTGCTTTGTTAGGCCTCATATCTAAAGGAATTTGTGATTGAAAGCCTGAGTTGTACATCTTTTGAGCTATTGGTAGTCTTTGCGTGTGACCAGTGAATTTTTTGATTCTCAGCTCTGTTCCCTTTGGCAAAATACAATTTTGAAAAGAGCGTTAGCAGTTGCCTGATAGGGTCGTACGATAAGTTGATCTAAAAGTTTCCTGCTGCATGGGCTTGCGATATTTTCAGTGTTGTACCGGAAAAAGCATTCTTGATATGACTAATCTCTTCCTTACGCTGTTATTTTCAAGCTATTTCAGAACTTACTTTCCGTCTAGATGTTCAGTTAGGAGGTCTGGTTTCACGATATTTTCTTCAATTTTTGTATATGTATATTTTTTTTTTAGGATCAAGAAAAGACACAAATCAATAAATCGTGTCGAGAAGCTGAACAGGAAAGGCAGTGGAAACATATTCAGGCATTGCGGCAGCAACAACAGATCATAACGCAGGCACGGACTCAAGGTAAGCATTGATTACAGTCACTTTGTGCATTCTAATACTACTATACGGATATTTCGTTTAAATCAGCCGTAACGCGGATTCAACGACAAGTTAGCGGCGATGGCACTTCAACTATTGTGCAATACTCCAGTGAGACGACCAACGGCCAGCCACCGCTCACTCAACAACTCGTCGTGTCCACTTCACAGGTTAGAATTGCAATGCATCTCACCCGTGTTTTTTGACGTTTCATTCGCCACTTCCGTATTTTCCATGAAGCAGGAACAGCCGGTTAACACATTGGGCGGTCTCGTGTCACCGCGTAGTTCAACACCGCAATTCGTGCAATCACCCAGTGGTACCATTGTCACCACCGGTGGAGTTCCCGGAGGCATTAAAACCGTTCGAGGTCTCGTTCAGAACAGCCTGCCGAATTTCCAGTCTCAGCAGCAGCAGCAACAACAACAACAGCAGCAGCAGCAGCGATTGACTCTTCGAGCTCCCCCACCGAGTTCCGTAACCACTGGCGGCGGTGTTGCAGGTCAAGTGGTAACCAATTCGCCGTTCTCACCACCTCGCCCTAGTCTACCAAACGAGGAAACGAATCGCCAACTGAGAGACTTGCTTCAACGTCAACACCCGGTGAAACGTAAGTGGGCTGATTATGTAGAATTTCATTTGTAAAAGTGCTTAAACTACGAGGGTTAGTAGGTAATATTAGTAAGTATAATAGACATCAAAAAGTCGTTGTCATAGGAGCCTCGTTGGGGTGCGTCATCGATGGACCAGTTTCGGCTTTTCACCATCTTCAGCGTCTGATTTCACGAGTGAAACTCTTTGCAGTTGTGAAATCAGACGCTGAAGATGGCGAGCTGCCGAAACCGACCCGTCATTGAGGCTCCCCAACGACGAGGGAAGACTGACATCGTAGCCTCCTACGGCTAGACGACTTTTTGCACTGTATTATGATGAAGTTTTCAATTTTTGGTTTTAATTCACCGTCCATTACACTTGTTTCAGAAGAGCCTTCTGCTGATGGAGGAGGATTGCATCAGACCGGTGTTGTAGTGTCTCAGTTAAGACCGTCACTCCTTCAAACGTCCCGGCCTCAAATTATACCTCAGCAAAGCCTCCAGGTACTTTTTCTTTACATTAATTTTAATGTTACATAATTACGAATTACTCTCTAATATTTATTTCTTAATAGGGCGTAGAAGCTCGGGTTCGATACCTATTGCAACAACAGAAGTTCCCCACAGGTGCCACTCCCGTGCGGATTGCCGCCCCACGTAAACCGTTGGATCAGTTCGGTTTGGTCCAACGGCAGCAATTCGTAGCTCACCGTAAGTATCGTCCATTTAGCGACTGTCACTTCGCTGTGCCTTGAAATAATAAATAAGGAGGTTTTCTCAATTTATCGTTTACAGAAGCTAATTCCACTGGTTCCTCGGGTGGGGGTATCATGCGGCCGCAGCAAATCGTTGTGGAGCAATCAAGACTGCAGCAACAACAACAGCAGCAGCAGCAGCCACAGCAACCTGTTGATCCAAGGATAACTGGTAAATCTCCCTGTTTACCTTTTCTAGCATAATGTGCTCACCCGAAATTTCATGGAGTGGAGGGGCGTCGATTGTTTAAACTGTGTGTTAAATGCACTGTCTTTTCAAAGGAGCGAGAGATGGCGAAGAGATACCGGACAGTGTCACCGCTGAACTCGAAAAACTTGAACAGGAAGGTGGAAGTATCGCTGAGGCTGACGCTGTATCTGCAATATTTGGCGATCTGGTCGATGATGACGGGGACGCGGACCTCTTGGAGGAAATGGGCGCTGACTTTAACATCCTAGAATACGCCGATCCTGAGCTCGACAACGTGACCGGTGGGGAAAAGACGAACATTCTTGATGATCTCGAGGATGAAGTCGAAAAGAAAAAACAAGCGTATGTATCTGCTAATGTTTTATCAGTTGTGAATTGTCGCCTATTGTCTTAATTTTGTGTCAACAGTGCCGCGGAAGTAAAATCTTCCGTCAACTCTCAACCCGTTGAGAACAGAAAACTGGGTCCCAATGTAGTTCTTCAACAAAAACAACCCGCTCAGTCGCCTCTTCCTCAGCAGAACCAGTCACCTCTGCCCGGATCGGTCATCAGTTCAAACTCTCTCCCTGGCACAGTCTTAAATCAACAGGTCGCCCCTGGCAATCAAATTCCTCAGTTACCCAAATTGGTCTCCAACAACAGTTTCAACACACCTTTTGCCGCGCCTCAAATCCCTATGTCCAAAGTTCAAGTCCTTCCAAGTGGTGCGTATTCATTTTTTTGTTTCCTTTCTAGTCACAGCGCAGGTCTTCCTTCTAATTCGACCCATTTTCGATGTTCACAGGAGGTGTAACGTCGCCTAGATCGCAGTTGCCACTGCCTCAGCAAACACAAAATTTTATTCAAATCCCAGCTCCTCCACCGCCGTATCCAGGCCCACCTCCTCCGTACCCTGGACAGCTTCAGTCTGGGGTAAGTTGAAATCTAAATACTTGTGTAATATATTTTTAGTACCTATGTAAATATCGTGAATGCAACGTTTTATTTCGAAATGTTTGCTTATTTTTGATTGCTTCGCCTTTTTATCTTTTGAGAAGGCGCAAGCAACTAATAAGCGGCATGAATTTCTACTTGCTGTTGTTGATGTTGTTGTTCTGTATCCCGCATGAATTATTTTTATTGTTACCGTAGTTTCCCGTATTTCCAGTATACATTATACATTCATTTTGGGGTGTCAAGCATGACCTCTTTTCCCCCTTACATCGAATTAAAATGCGGGCTACAGTCTCAACGTCAGTTCCCCCTCCCCCCCCATTTTTCGCATGGAAGTTTCGTAAAGAAAACTCAAGCATACCTCCCTCGTTGCCCTCCTTCCACCTTATAGATTCGCATCGGAGGTCCTAAAGTTGTGAGACCCTCAATGTCCGGTCCTCAAAGAAGACCCATTCTCCTCCAGGTGAGAGTTAATTTAATTTTTTTGGCTACCAAAAGTTGGATAAACATCACGAATCAGTTGCATGATGTGTGATAGCATGGATTTTTATTAGCTTAGAATTTGTGGAACGTCTTTTGTAGTATTGGAAGCTCTTTCTATTGAAACAGCGCAATGAACCTCTTCAAGTGAAGAGCACCAAGCTCAAACAGCTCTTGTCGTGAACGACGTTTCAAAGTCTACGTTGATTATGGTTATGGAATGTTGAGGAAGATAAATTTCACCTGTCATGTGCATTCGTATAACAGAACGATGCCACAATTTTGACGTTTCATGTCTTCCTCGCCCTGAACATTTTGTTTGGATTTTCTCTATTCAGGAGCAACCTTTACTTCTTGAGGACCTACTTGAAGAGGAAAAACGAGAACAGGAGCAACAGTCTGTGACAACTGGACCCAGCTCTGGTGCCTCCCTCATGAGCGATGCCGACTTTGAAATGCTTCGTGCCGATGTTCTCGGGACGGCGATTACGACCGTGTCTAGCCCACCTCACACTGTTCAAAGTAATTACTGTCCGACATCCCCCCCCCCTACCCCACTGAGGTATGGCCACTTCATCACCCCGATCTGCGCTTTTTAGGTGTATCATTGTTGAACATATCATTACAACCGGCGCCACCAGCCCCACCTGAAAACATTGTGACTGAACAGGACCGGCAGATGCAGATTCAGTACGAACAGTGGTTGCATAGTAACAACGCCGCTGTGACGCAACAGTTGAAATACTACGAAACAGAAGTACAAAAATTAAGGAAGATCCGAAAAGTACGAGTGCTTGCGATTATACACTTGTTGAATAGGCGCTCAATAACAATTTTTCCGTATCTTGCAGTCATTGAATAGCAAACAAAGGCAACTTCGTAAAAATGGGAGTGAGCTAACTCAGAAAGACGCTATTGAACTGCAGAGGATAGCGAGTGAGCACGCGGTCCTTCAGAAACATCTTGAATCGGCCAGGAAGCAGAGTAAAACTCACGGTCTCGTGATGCAGGTTAGTAAACGCGCAGAAGTTGGATTATTCACCCACTTATACATTCGTCTTTGTTGGTGTCGTTCTATCTGTCATTTTTCAGACAACTCCTTACGCCAACGTCTTGAGCATTAAATTACGTTTTTCTGTGTTTCCAGGAATATCAAAACAAGCAGGACCAAAAGGTGAATATGGGGTTGGTTGGAGTGAACACTCCTCACAGCGTCGGCTCCTCGTCTCCACAATCCCCCGCCGCGGCGCTGATGTCTCCTGGGGTGCAACAGTCGGCCATGCCGTCGCCTCAGACGTCAGTTTCACCGCTTCACCACAGTCCTCGCATTGGTACTCCTCATTCTCAGGTGAGGTGTTTATTATAATAGTCGTGAAAACATTATTTTGAAGTTCGAATGTGTTGGAATGAATTCCGTGGATTCATTTAGATAAAGGGCCGAAATGTTAAACTTTGTTCCTGCGTTTTTTGTTTTTTAGAGTGGAGACGATAAAAGTGAAAATGGGCTGTCATCACCGAGACCGCCGTCAGTCGTCCCTACGCCGCCCAGCCCCCATCAATTTCACCAAATCCGTCACCCTGGTATGGTACCACGATTCGCTCGCTCGCCCGACGGAGCCCCTAGACCAAGAATGGTTCTCGCTGGTTCCGGTCAACTACCACCCAACTCTTATAACGCGGTTCGCGGTTTTGTGACATCGCCGCAATCCCCCAATCTTTCGCCACAGGGCTCAAGTCCAACGATCCGACTTCAGACACTTCAAGGTCTCACGCCTCAGCAACAGCAACTTTTGATTCAACGTCAACAACTCCAACAACAGAAGCAGCAATTGCTTCAACAGCAACAACAACAACTTCAGCAACAGCTTCAACAGCAGCAGCAGCTTCAACAACAGCTTCAACAGCAACCCCAAGAGTTACATCAACAGCTTGAAGTTAGGCAACAGGATGGTATTCAGAGGCAGGTGCTGATGAGGCAGACGATAATTCAGGATGACGGGATGGGAGGCCAGCAGCAACAGATTCAAGTTTTACAGAGGCAGCAACAACTTCAGAATCGTCAACAGTTGATTTTGAATCAACGGGGTGAAGTCGGGCAGTTTCGACAACTAATCCAACAGACACAGCCTAATTTCAATCAGTCGAACTCCATGCAGTCACCAAATTCGATAAACCAACAATTTTCCAGTGGATCTTCAATGCCGCCGAGTCCAATTGTAAACCAATCGCCGTCTCCCGCAGCCATGCAGCAATACAATCCAGCCAGCTCACCACTTCATCCTCAGAGCCCGATGATCTCCCAGTTCCATAATACTGCCAGTTCGCCCATGCCTCAGCAGAGCCCTCGAGTACAAGGCGGAGGATATCAAACAGCAAGCTCGCCGATGACTCCACAAAGTCCCATGGTCTACTCCGGACTGCAAACGCCTACTTCGCCGATGCCTCAATTCAATCAACCCAACTCGCCAATGCCGCCACATTCACCCCGTGTTCAACAACAGTACGCACAACAGCAACAACAACAACCGCCAAGCTCTCCCATGAGCTCACACTCTTTCGTCCACCGGCCCAACTCCCCCATGGTGTCAATGGGCTCTCCAATGCCTGTTCGTCGACCTTCGAGCACTGGGGGAAGTATTGCGAGTAGTCCAGCTGCAGAGCGCCCACAAAGCGTAGAAAATCCTCGGACGCCTCAAGAATATGAACAACCCGGCGGTGGTGGTAACCACTATTTGAACCCTATTCCTTTGTTACCAGGCTACACCAAATTGGGTTTAAAAGGTGGTTCGATTGTTCCTCCCAAATGGTATCGTTACTCAAAGCTGGGCCTCAAGGGTGGGTCTCCTATGTGGACTGACAAGGCCATGCCCAGAAATCCGTTGCTCAAAGGTAAAGTAGGGCAACCATCGGCGGGTACCAGTGCAAATAACGACGAGATAAAACAAAGGAAAGACACTTCACCGCCTAATAAAGGACCAAGCTTGGTATGTGTCGACTACAATGATTTTGACGAAGAGTCAAGGACACCTCCAATGACGCCACCGGCTAAGCCAGCGCTGATTAAAAAGTCGGATAGTGGAGCGACCAAGGCGAGGCAATCAGAAGACACGGATTCCGAGTTGACGGTGTTTGATGACATTGTTCTTGTGGAGAGCTGTAAGGAGGGGAACCAGGAGGTTGAGGAACTTCAGTCGGCTTTGGAAGGAAATGTCATGAGTGCGGTCGTGTCAATGCCGATGGTCATCGACCCGGGACACTTCCAAATTATGGAGGATAGTGATATTTTGGACGAGTGCTTGGTGAGTTCGAGTGATCTCGTGGTTTTAGATGTGGACAACGGGACTCATGACAACGAGGAGTGCATTCTATCGGAAGTTGGAAAAGATGACGAGGAAATGTTAATGTTGGATGGAGACATCGGAGACGAATTGAAAGACGACGATCTGATGGAACTTGAAGACGACATGCCTTCACCTCCGCCTGGGAGAAAGCGCATGGTGGGCAAAGTTCTACCGGGCGAGGTGATGCAGAAAAGTGAAGAAAAACGTTCTGATTCAGCCGATGAGGAGGTTGCCTCACCTGAAGTCAACCAGGTTGAATCAGAATCGATGTCGACTACCATCAGTGATAAAAGTGTCGTTGAATCTCAGCCAAAAAGCATTCCAGAGAAAATCACAGAAAGTCTGTTGGACACCCGGCCGCCGCCAACTACAGTCGCTCCTCCAAGGCCACCCGTTACTTTTACACCAGTCAGCACGCAGAAGTCGATTCCACAGTGTTCGGAGAGAAAATTGAGCATTCAACAGCAAGCGGTCGCCAGTCTCGTCCAAGATGCTGTGAACGCTGCAAAATTAGCGGCAGAAGCTCAACAGAAGAGTAATGCCAACGCTGAAATGACGAGTAATGCAATTCCATCTCATTTGTTCCAAAGACCTGTTACAGGGCCTGGTCGCCCGCCTCAGTCTCAATATTTATCCAACGCAATAATCGCCAACAAAATTGAAAGTCATCTCAGTGGACTTGACAATAAAGAGCCTCCAAACAGCAACAAACGTGACCCTACACCGCCTGGCTGTATTACTGGTAAACAAGACAGCAACCGACTAGCAGAGCTATTGAACAAGACAGACGATCACGAAGAAAACGATCTTCAGAGACAGCTGGCGAGAGATCGGTTGTTTTTGAAACTTGATAGTCTGACAGATGGAAAGATTAGTGAAAACCATCAGATTCAAAGCCGGAACGACCGGAAAGCTCAAATCATGGCAGACTTGTTGGATCATAATCTGGATCTTGATAAAAATGATAGACATAAGCAGCATAACTTCATTGATTCGGGCTACAAGTCCGAGCCCGTCACTCTTCCATCTGTAAGTTCAAGCATTCTTGAAGCTCAATTGACGTCAATGCTAAGAAGCACGTCCGACGCCCCAGGCAGTCAGTCCAGTCAAAAACTAGTCTACGCCGTCGTCAACAATAAAGACAATGTTCCCAAAAGGGACAGGAGTCCCCAGGATGATATCAAAGTCGAAGGTCTGGCTGCTCATCTGCAACGGACGATCAAGAATGAGACAGATCACTCAAAATCACTTCAAAACGTCAAACATGGCAACATTAACCTGTCTCCTAGGATCAAGGCTGAACCACCTCAGTACATGGTCGGTGGGGCGTACAAGGTGCACCAATCGAACTCTTCCGACAGTTTAACTGACGATAATAACCACATGAACAGCACTCAGGATGGTATGACCAACCATTCCCAGATCATTGTCAAACAGGAGTCCAGCCCAGTCCATAAAACTTTCAACCGTCTAGGAAACGACATGGTGCAGCAGAGGGTTGTATCTAGTTCGGAGATATCGCAAATGCTCGCTGAAAAAGAACCACAGCAAGCACAACCTCAACAACAGCCGCACCATCAAATTACATTCAGTGGGTCAAAGGTTATTCCACCAGACGGTCGTCCCCGAAGTTCGGACGAAATCAAGAAATTTGTATCGCTGACAAATATGCTCCAAATGAGGCGGGAGTCAACTGGATCGAATGAAGACGTCAAACCTCAAATTCTTAACCGACCGACTTTGTCAAGATCTTCTGACGACTCGCAGAACGTTCTTTTGAAACAACTCTTGCAGAACACTGCATGTGCCACCTCATCGCCATCGACGCAGACGACGTCGCCCAGTATCGGTGGACCCTCACTCCCCATTGTACCATCGCTCGAAGCACAACTGGCCCGACCAGTTCCACCCACGCCTTCTGCACTTCTACCCCCTGTACTAAACGAGCCGTCACCTCAACCGACTCCTCCACCTCCGCTCACACCCTCGCCCGTAACACCGAAGGACATTCCCACATCGGCGATGACTCCAAGGCCCGTCGTTCACACGCCCTCTTCATCGGACGTAATCTCGCATCAGCCTCCGCCGTCAGCACCTCGCCCTTTACCAACTCGTCTCGACGAACTGCTCTCACCCCCTCCACCACCGACGCCAATGTCGCACCATCACATGCCTGTTATCAAGCGCGAACCAATGACACCTGGGCCTCCACCACCCTCGTCCATGATGTCCCCTCAGACTCCTACGACACCTTTGCACGACATCAAAAAGGAGACCATCCCGATGAACATGGGCATACCGATGAACATTGAAGTTAAAAAAGAGGTAATTTCATCGGACGAGATGCTTTCTCCGGGACTGCGTATGGACACGGAACAGCCAGGTGATACCGCTCTTCAAGGTAAAACTACCCTATGCCCTTTTTCCTCCTAATTTTACTGAAATTCCTTCTTTTTGTCAGATATTAAAAAAATGAAAAGGCGCCAGTATCAACAAAAACGTCGTCAAAGCCTCGGTAAAGAATCCGTTGGTGGTACGCCCAAGAAAAGGCCCAGAAAGGTACGTCCCAACATTTATCCTCTCTCTGCACATCCATCGTCTTAACGTTTGTTTCATTAATTTTTTTCGCAGAGCTCTAAAGTAGAAGAGGACTACGACTCCTTCATCGACTCGCTCATGCATCAGCTGAGGCAGTCCTCGTCGAATATGACCATCTGTGAACCCAATCTCACGTACAATTTCACTGGTAGCCCCGTTGTTGGTTGCGGTGACATGAGTAAAGTCAACAGTTGGTAAGTCTATGGGTATTCACAACACTAGGGGTCTGGGGTTAAGCCGCTTTCACATTAGGAGGAAAAAAAAAACACGTACATTTTCTCGGACGTGGGCAGTGCCGGCTCCAATTCCCGCGTCCGCGTCTGATATGTGAAACGGCTCACAGAGTTCTATGTATTTTGACTGTAAGAGTCAGCGTCGCACGCCTCCTAGTGTGACAGCGACCTAGGTGTATTGAAGGGGTTTGTTGCTAAGGCAATCAAAAGTAAAAAACGTTAAATCCTTTGTGCGAAACAATCGTTCACGTCATTTTTAAACATTCTTATTTCGTTTCCGACCAACGCTTCTCCCACGTAATTAGACCAAGATTCTCGGTATCATACCGAAATCTTGGCGATAGCACAGATTTCGATGCCTGCAAATAGTCCCGGGTTTGTACCAAAATGACAACAATTTGCAATGGCTGGATTCGGCTGCAGCTTCCAGCCATTTACTATTGTTTGAAAGAATCATAAATCACGTTCACCTCAATATTATCGAGGTGAAAATATTGAAAAACACAAATCGAAACATTTTGAAATGACCTTTAGAAACTTCCAAATTGCTCAAAATCGGAATTGGACGAAATAGCATAACTGGGATTTTTGACGTTGGTAATCAAAAATCGAAATGCATGTTTGATCAGACGAGTCGCTGCGGGTCCGTGACGGACGTGACTTGAATTTATTTTTGGATTTTATATTTTTAATTTATACGTACATTATAAACGTCTTCAATTCATCCTTATAGAAAAAAATGAAAGTGACTCGTCGACATAATGTTGTACATGGGGTTCTGACATATAGCTACCTCGTTCTCACAGTGCCCGTAAGCACCTATAGGTGCACCTACCATATATTACTTAATATAAGGTTTGAAAAATTCACGTTATTTTTTAT
The DNA here is from genome assembly GCA_038030265.1 of Corythucha ciliata. Classification (NCBI taxonomy): domain Eukaryota; kingdom Metazoa; phylum Arthropoda; class Insecta; order Hemiptera; family Tingidae; genus Corythucha; species Corythucha ciliata. Next base: position 44,870,707 of record CM075938.1, on the reverse strand, counting down.
GGCGTTATTTTGACCAAAAATAGAAGAGAAAATTCATTTTTCAACCCTCAGACCTTATGGGTATTGGAGGGTTAAACTAAGACCCTTGCTTTGCTACTTCGCTTAAATTAACACTTTCAATTTCTCCTTTATTCAGCCAGGAATGTTGCAAATTTTGTTGCATATGGGCCATGTCGGCTTACGACTCGGTTGGTCGCAGCATGTTTGCCTGGGGGTCCGAGCCCACAAAAAACAATTGAAACTTGCAATTTCACAGAAATTTAGCACCGAAACTTGCAATTTCTTCGGAATAAAGTGACCCTCGCAATATTGTTGAAATTAAGACCCGAAACTTGCATTTCTCCAAGAATCAAAGGCCGAAACTGTGAAATTCGCGTCTGTTCTATCGCTATCGCTCAAATTAGGACCCGAACATGCGAACTCGTTCAAATTTCAACGTCGAGATCAAATTCAAAGTTGAGGGCGCAGTCGGGATCGGCTTGGCCTGGGTTCACGCACAAAAGGCCCTGGAATTGCAGTGTCGCTGACTTCAGGACGTGCAACGTGCAAAATCGTGAATATTCAGCCAGGAAAATTCCAAATTTCGCGGCTATTTACCTACAAAATGTTGAAATTATGCGGCTATTTCGGAAGACAGGGTACCGTCGTGTCCGGCTAGGCCGGGTTCCGTGGTTACTTAATGAAAGATTCTTGAAACTCGAAATTTCGCGGAAATAAATACCATAAACTGGCAATTTTGCAAAAATATACTGGAAAATAGCAAGTTCACCGATAATTAGACCCGATACTGACCATTCCACAGTTTTTGTAGCCAGAGTGTTGTAACACCATATTCGTGCTTTATTCGTGAAGAGTAACACGATAAACTTATTTAGCTCTTTAGCTCTGATTTAATATTGCGACTGTTTCTCTCCGTTTTACCCACGAATGTAGGTTTTTCATCAATTCACGCCTGCTGTAAATTAGCGATTTTTCTTAATTTTAGCCGCGGTGGACTCGACCCAAGAACAGGACATTAGTGCTATTCACAATTTCAGTCGCGAATTAGCAATTTACCCCTATTTTTAGCCATCTACGTTACCACGGAATACGTTAGCCACTAAGTTGATTCCAGAACCGTTTTTGTTTTTTCTGAAAAAACAAACCCCGTAGTGACAAGATTACGAAGGTTGATGTAAATACATTTTTGTTATCTTTTCTGTGGCAATTTTAGCACTCGCATGGGTGAATTGAGAGGAACTTACGGCAACGGCTATCTACCACACGAAAATGACTTCTACAACACAATGCCGTTTGGTGAGCTTCCACCTCGTGCTCCGTCAGCCCCCTCTACTCAACGTGGTTTTTATAACGAAGAGTTCGCCCCTCTGAAACTCCACGCCACTAAAGATGATTGTAAAACATTTTTTAACTGTGCGTTGGATGTAAAATGGTGCTAAAGTAATCTCTGTGTTTCAGTTGATGAAAGAAAATACGATTACAACCGAGATCGAGACAATGATACGCCTGACACTATCATCAGTTCGTCCAGCCCCGAATGTATTTTACCGGAATTCCCTCCTGCGTATCCAGGTAATTTCATTTCGTAATTTTTCCGTTTCCTCTGGAATTACCGTGGGGTTTCTGGTTATAGGTCTTCAGTTTTACGACTCTGATAGCGAGGATGAAAAAGCCAAGCTTTCTAGATTTTCTCCAGAAATACCAATCATTTCACCTCTAATAGTCAAACCAAAGCCGATCCGATTCTACCGAGACATGGTGAGTACTTTCGTTGCGTCAATGAAACCATCCCCTCATTTATTGATTTCTGGATTTCAGGACAAAGAAAACGAGGGTCCCCAAGGAAAGAAAAATGGTGAAAATGTGACTGTGACGCTGACACTCAATTCACACGCAGCCGATGACGTCCTTCAGGTGCTGCGAAACCTAGCCAACGTGCTCCGTATACCGGTCCCAGTGCACTACAGTGTCACTGAGCGAAGTCTTCCACCGTCCAAACGACTCGGCATGTGTAAAATCAAAGGGCGCGACGGAAAAGATGCTGGTTGGTACCTTTCTTTCACGCGCCTACTGAATCTTTCGCACTCAGTTATTGCTAATTTTATTCTTCATTAAACAGGTCAAATAGATATTCAGTCTATACTGAACGGTTCGACTAAATTTTGTCGACATTGTGATATTGTCGTAAACAATAACTTTATGAAGAAGAAGTCCTCGGAAATGCCTCTGGTGGCACAACGGGGTGACGCACTATCATATTTCTGTAGCATGTCCTGTTACATGCAAATGGCCCTGGTCAACTCTTCTTCGGTGGACGGGGAAGCCCCTTCTAAAAAACCTAAGCTCGACACTGTCTGTGATTCAACTGTAAATAAATTTGAGTCGAGGAAAGAGGTGAATTAAACGGCTTACTTTTATTTTTGATGCATTTATTAACAATTTTGTCTTTCCAGAAGGGGAACGATACGTCACCTTATGCTCGTGGATCGGGTAAACGGGATTTGAAACTTTTCATCGATAATAACAAGACGTCGCAGAGTCTTGCCGGCCGCAAATCGCCCTCGCGCTATCGTACCTGGAGCGCGTCGAGCATACCTCCGCCTCCGGGCCGCCACAAAAAGCTCAGCGATAAGGAGATCACTGAGGTAAGCAGCAGACAGTGCATTGTTTTGTAGGATTAATTGCCACCCTCCCTTACCACCACCCTCTTTCTCAAAATTTGAAATAACTGGGCTAATTTGAATTCTTGATGATGTCCCGGAACCACTAGATGCTGTTTAAGGCGAGCATCACTGTCATGCCACCGAAACTTCCTGAGGACACCCGAGCCTGTCTCCTATGCCGACAAATCGGTGACGGTGTCACCGACGGACCTGCTCGCTTGCTCAACTACGACGTCAACAAGTGGATTCATCTAAACTGCGCACTATGGTCAGACGATGTGTACGAGACCGTTAACGGGGGTCTCATGAATGTCGACGACGCTATTAGAAACGGAATGTCCGCCTGTTGCACCTATTGTAATACCACGGGAGCAACGTTGAAATGTTATAAAATCCGTTGTACGTCAATTTATCATCTTCCCTGTGCTGTGAAAGACCAAGCTGTGTTTTATAAGAACAAGGTAACATTTCAACCATTGTTATGCCATTCAGTGTCAGCTAAACGCTAATTTTTTTTCCAGACGCTCTACTGCAATTGTCACGTACCTAAAACTGAAAAAGAAAACGAGCTTACCACGCTGTCCGTCATGCGTAGAGTTTACATTTCGCGCGATGAAAGCCGGCAAGTCGCTTCCATCATGCACCACAGCGAACAGTCGAATCTTCTCCGCGTTGGAACCCTGACGTTTCTGTCAGTCGGTCAGCTCCTCCCCCACCAACTTCAATCATTTCATAGTCCTAATTACATCTATCCCATTGGATATAAAATTGTTAGTTGGTAAATTCATAAACAACAGGAATATGGTCTGAACTTCATTTTCCATTCCAGTTGAGAATGTACTGGAGCATGCGCGTGGTAAATAAAAGATGCGGCTACGTCTGTTCTATCCACGAGGTGGACGGACGTCCGGAATTCCGAATTGTTGTTCAGGAGCGTGGCGAGCAAGATTTGGAATTGAAAGACACGTCGGCCCGTGGAGTCTGGCTCAAAGTTCTCGAGCCGATAGCCGCTCTAAGGCGATCAAGCGATCTTATCCAATTATTTCACAAGTACATCACCGGAGAAGACTTGTTCGGTCTGACGGAGCCGGCGATCGTTCGAGTTCTTGAAAGTTTACCTGGTAAGTAAATTCAAATTCTCACCTCCGACAAACATTTAAGTGTACGCGGGCCACTTCTTTTTTAGGCGTTGACACACTCTCCGACTACAAATTTAAATATGGCAAAAACCCACTTCTCGAACTTCCCCTGGCTATAAATCCAACTGGCTGTGCCCGAAGTGAAGGGAAACCAAAAGGTCTGGGCCAATGGAAACAGCGTGCTCACACCTCGCGAACGAGCTCACTGCTGAGGCCGCCGTTCACTCCGTCCGTTCCCCTGCCTGGCGAGCCCTCGTGCCCATATTCGAAACAGTTCGTTCACTCCAAGTCGTCACAATACAAGAAAATGAAACAGGAATGGAGGAATAATGTGTACTTGGCCAGGTAACTTGCAAGACTTCTTTCAGTTAAATCCGTTAAAAAAATATTCGATTCTTATTGTTTCTTTTCATTTTTTTAGATCAAAAATACAAGGATTGGGGCTTTATGCAGCTAGAGACCTGGAGAAACACACGATGGTGATAGAATATATTGGTGAAATCATCCGGACGGAATTAGCTGAAATTAGGGAGAAACAATACGAAGCCAAGGTGATACACTTGACCTTTTCTCTTTCCAATTATCTCTCAGTTTTCGTCTGCTAAACTATATACTTTCATTTTAGAACCGAGGAATTTACATGTTCTCCTTGGACGAGGACCGAGTCGTCGATGCGACACTTAGTGGCGGTCTCGCTCGTTATATCAACCACTCGTGTAGTCCGAACTGCGTTGCCGAGACTGTTGAAGTGGAACGAGATTTAAGAATCATTATTTTCACCAAACGGAGAATCAATCGTGGCGAAGAGGTTAGTGCATTTCAAAAATATTTGGGTGGATGTCGGTTGGACTATAGTGAATGATTTTCGTCAATCACTTGAAATCCAATCCACTACGAGCGTAGGATTTTTTCTATGGATGTTTCCTTGGATGGAACTAGAATTTTCCACGTACCAAACCCGACCCCTGGCTCCATTTCGGGTCATAACCCATGGTTTCAGGACCCAAATCCTCCCCATGATCTGCTTGCGTTGGTAAAACGCTGTCTACAGATATGTGCTCCTACTTCCCCCTCTCCTACCTCTTGATCCTCTTGACCCCCGCAGTACCCAACCTGCGTAGAGTGCGTATTACGTAGAAATAAACGGTTTGGTTGTCCCTCCCCCGCCTCTTTTTTTCTCCATCTCTTGCAAAGGTTTTTTGGAAGGCCCTGTAACCTTCACTATGCTCAATTTTCTCCCAGAATGCGCGAATAGTCAGTTTAGCCAACATAAGGACACGAATAGCCAGCCAAGCCATTTTATAGAGCGAGAGTAGTCAGTTCATCCATTCGGGGGGGGGGGGGAGCGATCGATGGGTTTTCAAGTCCCGGATCTCATACGTTGGCTCCGGAAAAGTCGAGAAAATCGTGAAATCTCCAGAATTAATGTAACTAGCCCCCAAAACTTGTCACGCCATAATCTGCTTTGCGAATAGTCAGTCAGGCCATTTTGTAGCGCGAGCAAAGCTAGCACGAGAAAGTATTGCAAGGCACATCAGGCAGGTGTGCTGTAACCGACAGGACCGTGAATTGCTGGTACGAGTATGGAATTTTTAGGGCTTAAGTAGCCAGTTTTGATATTTTTAGGGCACCGTCAGTTTAGACAATTTCGAGGTGTGAAGCTTCAGTTTGACCGTTTGCCATTTCCATGACATGAATAATCTGTTTAAGGCCTTTCAAAGCGCGAATCGTTAGTTTAACCATTAATGAACCGCGTAGAGTTAGTTTTAATATTTGTAGAGCGTGAATAGCCAGTTTCGCCATTTTAAGGGCCGGCGCACTCTAGGAGAAAAAAGACGCCGACGCGCGAGTCGGTGTCTTTTTTCTCGGGGAAGAGACGACTCTCGCGTACGCGTCCAATGTGAAAGGCCCCATAGAGTTCTATGTGTTTTGATTGCACGAGTCGGACGCTGACGGCGCAAACTGCCAGTACGGTCATTTCTAGGGCACGAACGATGTCAAGTGTGATATTTTCAGGGCATGAATCGTCAGTTTTGATCTTTCAGGGTCCAAATGGTCAGTTTTGCCGTTTTTAGAGCGAGAACTTCCAGTATAAGGTTAATTTTAAAGCGACATATGTCCGGTTTTTTAGGCATGTCAGTTTGGCCAATTTAAGAGCAGCAAAGGCGCGAATCGTCAGTTGAACTATTTTTAGGGCTCACAGAGTCAGTTTTGTCGATTTCATGACTTGGTTAACGAGTTTGGCCATTTTTGGGGCGCATGGTCATGAGTTTTGAGCAAGGCGAGAATGGGCATTTTAGGCGCGGGACTGGTCGGTTTTGCTATTTTCAGGTCTCGAATAGCCAATTAATCATCTTTGAAGCTCATAAAGAGAGCCATTAAAGTGAGTCATAAAGTAAGCCATTTTTTGCGCGCGAATAGTCAGTTTTTCTATTTTTAGGGTGCAATTATCGTGCCGTTAAGCCAATTACGCACGAATGGTTATTTTGACCATTCTTGGCGCGAAAATGACCTGTTTTGCAGCTTTCAGAACGGGAATGAACTGTTGAATTAGTTCAGGCCGCGTAGGGTCATTCTGGCCATTTTTAGAGCGGGAATCGCCAGTTTGGTGATTTGGCGTTTTTTATCATATTTCATATTTTCAGGGCTTCTCAAATCGTCCGTTTAGCCATTTTAATGACGCGTGAAATATTGGCTATTTTATAAGCGGTAAATGCTTGTTTTTTTTTTTTTTTTTTTTTTTTTTTTTAGCGCAAATAATCATTTTTAAGGCACGAATTGACAGTTTAGCCGTTCTGCTATTTTTAGGTAGTGAATGACTGTCAAACCATTTTTAGTTGAGCGATGCATACAATTTTCCAAGCCCCTCCCTTGAGCAAATCCGTCGGTATTGGAGTTTTCAAGGCGTGAAAAGTCTGTTAAGCAATTTCAAGGCTCATTGAGTCAGTTTTGCGTATTGTAGGGCGCAAATTGTCAAGAAACCGATCTTAAAGGCACAGATAGCCGGCTTAGGCATTATTAGGGAGAATTTAGGGCTGTATTCAGAAACCAACGTTAGTGAGAACTCGACTTGAGTTGTTTTGAAATCATACTTTTCGAAGCGCTTTAAGGAGGCCTTAAATTTAAGGAAGGCCTTTAAATCGGCTCTTGGTTATTTATGCTTTTTTGTAGAGCGTGAATGTCCAGTTTGGAATTTTTTGGGCGCCGATTGTCAGTATGACCATTTTCAGAGCCTTTCGTGACTATTTTCAGGGGCAAGGGCTCAATTTTGAAGCTCGAACCTCAACCGAGGTCGTTCAACCTTTTTTTTTTTTTCATGAAATCGCCAATTTTAGGACTCAAATAACGAGTCATGTCATTTTATATGGCGAGAGTAGTCTGTTCATCCATTCTTGGGGCGCTTGTCACGATAACATCGGTTGAGGGAGCCGACCTAACCAACTAGGTGGAGACGGGCCTGTGCGGAAACAAATGGTCAATTAATACTTTAATAGACAGTTTTGCCTTTTTTGGAGGCGCAGATAGTCAATTTAGCCGTTTTAAAGGTGCGCATTATCAGTTACACCATCTGTAGGACGTGAATCGTCAGTTCGGATATTAATAGGGCGTTAACAGCCCGTTTTCAAGATGTGAATCTTCAGTTTGGCAATGTGCAGGGCGCGCATAATCAGTTTTGACTGTGTCTAAAATCGCTGAAGAGTGCCTAATCATAAATAGTTCAACGTTCTCTGATTGGCTGACTTATTGGAGGGAATTACGAGTGTACCACCTTTCCTCGTGACTGTTTCCGTCAATTATGAATTTGCCTGAACTCACCTCCGCGTTGTAACTCCCGTCATCACTCTGTACGTGTCAAGTTAATGAGTAAAATTTGTATCCTCGATTGGCGAGAAATGCAAGCCCTCCATTATGACGTACATCATGCCTGAGAAAGAAACCATTAGATGTCATTTTTGAAGACTTATTTCCCAATTTCCCCGCACTTTTGGTGCTAATCGGTTATTCTGGGAATTCTCTACGTTTCATTTCATGTGTACCTATTCTTCATTTTCCCTTCACCATCTGGAAATCCGAGCTGTTAGTTTTGTACAGGTTTCTATTCATCTTTATCTAATCAACGAAATTTGTATCCCAACCCTTCACTCCTTGGTTTCCTTATGTTTTGGGATGATTTACATCAATGAACAGCTCGCCTACGACTATAAATTCGATATCGAAGACGACCAGCATAAGATACCCTGCATGTGTGGTGCTCCCAACTGCCGCAAATGGATGAATTAAAAGTGTGAGAGTAGCGTAAACAAAGGATCGTGAAACCGCCTCAATAACAAATGGTCTTCTCTTCTTCACCCCCTCCCTCGTACTTTTTAGTGTAAATTTTTCCTATTCGAAGGAAACTTGTACATAGCGTTTCTTGTGATAGATTTGTAATATAATGGAAAAAGCGAATTTAATAATGTTATTATCAATGAAAGAAATTAATTGTTTATATGCACATTTTTTCCCTTTTCTTAATTGATTGTATTATAACGGTAACTCCGTGCTTTTGTCAAGGAAGCCATTTTTTTTATTAGTCTTATCATTATACTTCTAGTGCCTAACAAAACTGCGACAGGATTTTTTAAACTTGACGCCTTAAAACAGAGGCTTTCTTTGTAGCTCTTATTTTTTAAAGAAAACACGGTTATTTTTATCTGGAATTGAGAATATAAAAGTGAATTTAAAGAAAAGGGTCCAAATAAGGTCGATAAATTCTCTCTAAACTATTTTAGTTGTCCTTTACCTTCCCATCCCTTCCCTGTATTTATCAGCGACATTAGACCTCCCTTCCCTACCCTTCGATACCTGTCCAATCTGAAATTATTTGTGTAAATAAGAGGCACGTTCTAGTCTTTTAAACAAAAAATGAAGCTAAATTTAATTTTAAGATAATCCTTGAGACTATCTCTGAATGAATATATTTTTTGATAGCACTAAGGTTCGTTTGTATAATTTTGTAAACTACATCCACACCAAAATTGATTTTGGTATAAACATATAAAAAACGTAATATATAGAATATATATTTGTATATCGATTTTGATAGCTTTCTCCAAGGTTGTAATTAATAGTTTAATAACATGTGAATATGTTGACTAATAAATAGTTTTTTGCATATTTAGTGTGTTTTATTCCGTGTTTTATATTTTAGTGAAATTGTAATTCATTTATTTTAGCGTTCTTACATTGATTTTTAATTTTAAGATGTTAATTGTGTCCCCCGTGTTTTTCTTTGTAAATATTATTGACGACCCCCAAAAACAAAATGGTTACCGTAAAAAAACAAAAACAAAAAAAAAACAAAAACGTTTTGGGCGAACTGTGCGTTGCTTGAAATTGGGGTGAGCCTGCATACAGTCTCCTCCATCCCCCACCCACCGCGCGTGTAGCGGAAGCAATAATTTTTTTTTTTTGTATTATTTTGTTCGTTGCCAATTTTTATCGATGACTTGATTTTTTATTGATTTTAAGAAGAAAAAATGATGCATCGTGCCTACCAATTAACGTATAACTTTATATAGTTGTAAATAAAAATATATTTATAAAAAAAAAGAATGAAAATTAGAAATTTTAGAGAGACAAATTTCATTTTTTTTTTCTTGCACTGATGTGCAGTTTTTTGTTTTCAATATTATGGTTATGTCATTGCGTGATTTCTTTTTGCGTAAATAGCGGTCTTAATAGGTATATTTGTATAATTTTATTAATGTAATTTTTCATACCTTTTACGCAAAAAACAATAAGTGTACATTTTTTTTATTCAAAGAAACAACCAGTGACATAGCAATATTTCGCAGCACTTATGTATATTTAATTAGCTGAATGTAACTTATGTGAAAAATACGCGTTGTTTTCCTTTCTCCTTCATTTTGTCTTTTTTTGTATATTTCTGCATAGTTGTTACATTTGTCATTTTTATGTTATAATTTTGTTTCTCTTATAATAGTTACTTATATTTTACACTATTATATTATATAGATGCTTTATCTAAGAGAAAAAACAATTATTTGAACTGTCAAGAAAGAGAAGAAGAAAGATTCTCGTATATATATGTAGTATAAGATATATTTTCCAAAAAACAAAATCTGTTGAAAATTATATGTTCTCAAAACATTTAAAACTCGCCTTCTGTGTTTTCCCTTTGTAAAATCAAGTTTGAATTTTGAAAACGTTCTGTTTTTTTTTGTTGCAATGTTGTGGCTATATACCCCTGAAACCAGTATTTCGCGGGTATATATCACCGGATCTGGCGATTTCGCGAATATTTTGCCCTAAATTAGTAATTTTGATACAATTTACTACTTGGAACCGGCAATTTTGTAGCTATTCATTCCACATTCTACAAAACTGAGGTTTGAAAGAGCCAAAACGATGAAATTTGAACGAGCCGAATCTGTGAATTTCCATTTTGAAAGGGCCACATATTAGCCAAATCCGTCAATTTAGTTTTTGAAACAGTCAAATTAATTTTCTGAATTAGCCAAACCGGTCAAACTGTTTTTAGAAAGAGCCAAAACCACGAAATTTGGGGGTTGAAAGCGTGAAAATCGGCGAAAATAACAAAAATCCGTGAAATTCAGTTTTGAAGGTGCCAAATTTGAAACATGGAAAGTGTTCAGCGAAATTGTAGTGCGAAACTTTTTTTTCCCCTCAAAGTCGCAAATCTCCGTGGGTTTTAAAGGCCCGTTCACAAGCTCTATGTTTTCGTTGTGCGGTGTCTATGCAACCTATCAAAATGCTTCATTTTTTGCGGGAACAGATTTGTTTGGTTGCATAGACTCCGCACAACACAAACATAGAGCTTGTGAACGGGCCTTAAAGGAGCTAAGTACATGAAATTGGGTTCCGAAAGACCGTAAAATGTGTTTTAGAGGCAACCCCTCTGTAGCGAGTGCGGTATGTGTGAGGATATTCGCCTTACAAATGTACTCTGAGCCGACGGGTTGCCTGATTATAGGGCCCGCCAATGAACAACAGAATCTGGCCGAGTGGTTGCCGATTTAGGACTCGCACTCGGACGCAGTATTTGTTAGTGAATTACAAGCGAAGGGCTGAGGGGTTGCAGGATTAGGACTTGCCAACGAACAACTTGTTTGTAAAGAGAAATTCAGACCGAGGAGTTGTTGGGTGAGAACTCGCCAACGGATGAGAATTTCTCTTGCGTGGACGATAAAGAAAATAAACACGTTGAGAGCTGAAAAGGAACTCTTGATTTTGAGGGACTGACGGGCTTCTCAGCCCACTGGGAGCCCTCAGGGCTCAAACCCCTCCACTCTCGTTCCAAGTATTTTATTTTTAAATATAATAAGTAGTCGCAATTCGTGAAGTGACGTATAGTTGTAGAGTGAAGGCAGCAAGAAGTTGTAATCAGTGAAGGCGGCGCATGATTACGAAAAAGTGAAGGCACGACACCCTCGAATTTGGTTTTTAAGAGCATGAAAATCAGCAAAATAGGGATATGAAATAAAAATCCGTGAAATTTGGTTTTTTTAGGTGCCAAATTTTAAATTTTTGGTTATGGAAGAGTTAAAATCTCCATGGTATTTTATTTATATTATTTTTTAAAATGGTATTTTAAAAAACTAAAATCACGATTTTTTTGTTCTATTTTCGCCAAATGTACCGAATCTGTGAAACTGATCTTACAAAGGGCTGAGTCCAAGAAAAAAGTTGGGTTTTGAACTGGCAAGACCTTCTCCCCACCCCTCCCGAATGTGTTAAGCCCCTTTTCCACGAGTAAGTTTTTTTATCAAAGTAGCCATTTTTAAAAACAAATATCAGCTGACCCCTGCCAACAATTAACTGTTTCAATTCAGTTTGAACATATTTTTAATCTAAAAACTTATTCGTGTAAAACAGGCTTTATAAAGGTGCTAAGTTCACGAAACTTGGTTCTGAAAGAGCGCAAGTCCGTAAAATTGGTGTTTGAAAGAGCAAACCCCACGAAATTTGTTTTGTTGAAAGAACAAAACCTTTTAAATTGGGATTTGAACGAGCCGAATTAGTTTTCCGACCTAACCGCAAACCAAAGAAAATGTTGGGTTTTTAATGAATTAAGCGATTTTGGGCTTGGAAGGTGCCAAATTCAACGGTTCTGAATAGTCAAATGCCCGCGAAATTATGTTTTTGAAATAGAAAAATCCCCTAAAATAGGATTTTGAACGAGCTGTTCCGCAAAATTTGATTTTGAAAGAGTGAAAATTCCCAAAACGAGGATTTGTGACAGCCAAAATGACGAAATTTGGTTTTCGAACGAGCGCAGGATCCGTGAATTCGCTTATTGAAAAAGGCACATTTGTTTTTAAAATCTGCGAAACTGATTCTAGAAATAGCTGAGCCCACGAAATTTGGTTCTTGAACGAGCGAAATTCCTTAAAATTGGAGTTTGAATGAGTCGGAGCCCGCTAAATTTGGTTTTGGAGGGGCAAAATTCGTGACTTCGTGCTCTTGGGGCAGGTCCGCTCCGAAAATTGAGAAAAAGCGCTAAATCATGGCTAACAGTGAAAAAAAAACTTGAAAATTCGCGGCTAAAGATGAGAAAAATAGTAATCCGTGGCTAGCAAAATGAGAAATAGCACAAGTTCACGGGTAAAAACGAGAAAAAGTGATAATTTTGCGCCTGAAATTGAGAAAAGGGCAAATTCGCCGTTTGCCGTTTCTGGATGCAAATGCGGCTGAATTAGAGAAGAATTTGAAGTCAGCTCGGAATTGATTTTTTTCACGAACACCGTACTTCTATTCCCTAGGGGAACATGGAAGCAAAAAGAGCTAAGTCACGGCTAAAAGTGAAAAAAAAAACAACTGTTAATTTGACGCTAAAATAAAGAAAAACGAAAATTCACAGCTAAAAAAAGAGAAAAAGCTCCTATAAATTGGCTCTAATTTACGGCTAAAATTGCAAAAACGCTTAATCGCGGCTAAAATTGAGAAAAGTCCTAATGCGCAGATAAAATTGAGAATACACCGCAGATTCATAGTTCTAGAGGCTATTTGCGGTAAAATTGAGAAAACTATTGTGTGATGCTTTTGGGCCAAGTCAAGGGGGTAATCGCAACCCCTCCCTCTCCCTCTGTAGGCCACTAACACCTGCTCACCCCACCCCAACACTACGTTTAGAGCGATTTGATTTTACCATCTCAAGGGATGATGGGGGGAGGGGTGATGTTCGTGGGTCAGGGTCCTTCAAATCAACAATTGTACCAGATTTAGCTGTTTCTATCCCCTAATTTCGCGAATCTGGTTCTATTGTAGGAACCAATTTCGCTTGTTTGTCTCCTTCAATTACTAAACTTCACGGGGTTTGTTCCTTTGCGGCTCACGAAACCCGTTCAGTAGCGTACCGATGGTATAGTGGCCAGTGGGGCGGCCGCCCCCGAAAAACTATGAATTTTGAGTTTTATATTCATGGATCTAAGGTACGTGGAAAGGAGTCTTGGTATCCGGTTGGGCGGGAATTTGACTCCTTTTGACGAATTTCAGTTCATCCGACCTGTAGGACAGGAGCCGTTGAAAGGTGCTCAGCAAGCTGACCAAGAGTTTGTAGGCCGGAGGTGCGACGACGGTTTCATACAGAAAAAAAGAGAGACGTTCACGTCGCGTAAAGATTACTTTATAACGGGACCGGTTTCGGCTGCTGCCAGCCATCTTCAACCATTATATAACATAAAACAATAAATAATTAGCTAAAAGCCATACCCCTTCAAAAAACAAAGGCAAGGCTTCCGGAACCGCAGGCCGTGGCTAGAACTGAGGAAAATCGCTAATTCGCAAATAGAAGTGAGAAAACTGAAGCTAAAATAGAGAAAATCGCTAATTACAGACTAAAAAACGCTAATTTGCGTCTAAAATTGAGAAAGCGCTAATTTGCGAGTATAAATGGGAAAAAGCGCTTAATTCATGGCCAAAATTCGCGGCTATAATATTAAGTAAACGCCCATTCCTATTCGCGACTCTCTGACGATGGAATCTTCTTGACTAAAATTGAGAAAATGCGCTAATTAAAGGTCTATTCACACACATCAGTGCTGTGAACGGGACGTTCCGGGACACGGAAGGTGCACGTCCGACGAGTAGAATATTATTCTCATATGGGAATTGAGAGGCTCGTTCACACACATCCGGTGTCAGGGACGTGACCCTTCAATTTCCATTGAGAATAATATTATATTTGCCGGACGGGGCACTTCCCGTTCACGTCACTGATGTGTGTGCATCGACCTTACTGGACAAGAGTGAAAAAGTCGCAAATTCACGGTTAATATGTATTCAGAAAAATAGCTACTTGTTAGTTTGTGGCTAAAATTGAGTAAAAACGCCCGTTCATGACTAGGCGTGAAACAAACATCGCTAATTTGCAGAAGGAAGGCACTAATTTCCAGCAAAAATTGAGAAAAAACTCAAGTATTCGCAGGTAAAATTGAAAAATTACGCTGATTCACGGTCATAATTGAGAAAAACGCTAATTCGCGGGCTAAAACTGATAAGACGCCGATTTTGTTCGAAAAAGCGCTAATTCATGCCTAACGGAATTTGCCTCAAATAAAAAAAAACGCTAATCCACGGCTAAATTGGAGAAAAATCGCTAATCTGCGGATAAGTGGTAGTATATGCGCTGTTTCGCTGCAAAAATTGGGAGAAAAACGTAATATTACGCTACGCCAAACTTATATTTCTTGAGACTACAAAGATTCTCATTGAGATGTCCGCCCCTGGCCCCGCTTTGATGTAGGTCCGCCACTGATGGCCGGGCCGTCTTTACTGGAGCCCCCGGCCCGGGATAACAGCCATTTCATCGATTTTTCTCGCTAAAATCCCATTTTTGCGGTTTGGCTAACAGAAAACCCAATTTCGCGGTTTTTGTCGCAGAAAACCCAATTTCACGGCTGCTTGTTGTCTAAAAACCCAATTTTGCGGCTGTTCGTTGCTAAAAAAAAAAAAAAAAGTAAATACAATTTCGCGGAGTTGCCTAATTTAAACCCAAATTTTCTGGATGTCTCTCGCCAAAAATAACATTTTCGCCTGTCTGGCTCACTAATAAATAAAATATCTGGGTTTCCCTAGCTGGAAACTTTAACATTTCGTGGATATTTTTATAACGTGGTTTTAGCACACTAATCGGGAGCATTTTCGTGATTCTGGCTCATTAAAATGTAAAATTTCGTGGCATTTGCTCGATATAGAACCAATTTTGCACCCGTCCTGACTCACTAAAACGCTAACTTCACGGGTTTTTCCAGCTTAAGAACGAAAAATACCCCAATTTCGTGGGGTTTGGGCTTGCTGAAAACCCGATTTCGTGGGGTTGGCTCATTAAAATGATCCATTTCACAGATTTGGCTTCCTAAAAAACTTTCCTTTTTGTTTTTTGACTTGTAACAAAAAAGCCCCTAAAAAGCCAAAGCTCCGTAAAAATCTCAATTTCGTGAGACCCTTCAGTATCAGACGTCATGCGATCTTCTCAGAAAAGTTTCCCTTTCTAAGAACATGAGTTCTCAGCAACGAGGTGGCCATTGGAGCCGTGAATTTTCTCAATTTTAGCTGTGAACCCTGAAATGATTTCCTTTCTGAAATTTAGCCGTGGATTAGAACTTTTCCGAAATTGTTTCGCATTATTCGGACCATATGAGATAGCACTTTTTCGCAAGTTTAGCTGCGAATAAGCGATTTTCTCAATTTAAGCCGTGAATTAGCGCTTTTTCTCTATATTTTCAGTGAATTGGCGATGTTGTATTCACATGTAGCAACGAATTAGCGCTTTTCTTATTTTTAGCCGGGAATAAGAACTTGCTCAATTTTGGCCATGAATTAGCGATTTTTTTCACATTTAGCCATGCCTGCGAGTTAAGGGTTTTTCTATATTTTAACCGCAAATTAGCGATTTTTCTCAATTATAGACTATTAGAGTGCCGGGATGATATTTGTGTGAATCAGTAAATTATGATGCCACGCAAATTATCGTTGGTCACAAATTTAGCCGCGCATTAGAGCTTTTTCGAAATTACTTCACATTTAGCCATGAGAAGCGCCTTTTTCTTAATTTTATCCGCGATTTTATCACATTTATAGCCATAAAGAGTTAGCGTTTTTTCCCCATTTCCGGAGGGGATTAACAATTTGTCCCAATATTATCTGCAAATTGCGAATTTTTGCTGCTTATTATGCATAAGTAAGCTTATGCACAATTAACTGTGACAAAATCGCTAATTCGTGTCGAAAAAAAACGTTCATCCATTTTAGCTGAGAATTAGCGGTGTATTTACGTGTAGCGAAGAATTAGAGCTTTTTTTCTCAATTCTAGCTGCGGAAGGGTCCATATTCTCCATATTAGCCACCCTTTTTTGCGCATTTTCTCAAGTTTAACTGAGAATCAGGGTTTATCACTATTTTAAGCGCGGATTAGCTAAGCTCCCCCCCCCATTAATTTTAGCCCGCCCTCAATCCTTTGTATATGTATAGTTGCGCTACTGGCTCCGAATCAAAAACCACTAGAAAGAGGCTGTAATCCGTGTGGTTGCAACCCGGTGCGCGTGCTCTCTTTGCACCCCTTTGATACGGGCAGGTCCTTTCCTTTGTTTGGAGAGTGCTACAGTAGTGGTGTGAAAAATCGTCTCGTACTACTCCCGCCGATTTTGCACTCCCGTCTTTCGTGGAGTCGAGGGGAAATGGATTTCTGCAACCCACAAGGACCACAAAAGTTGAATTTTTGTCACTTATATCCAAGAAATTTTATTCAAATCTAGATTAGTAATTTCAAATATGTACAATAAGATAATAAAAACAGAAGTAAATTTTGTTTCTGAATTCAACTAATATGACAGTAACATTTTCAAAACCGTTCGCCTTAATCAACGGACTCCATTTCTTCAGCAGTTAAAGTTCGTTCGTTATCGCTATTTTCAAAGTCCTCTTCATCTTTAAACCAAAAAAAGACAACATTAATAATTCAACCAGTTTAACAAATTCCATTCTCCCAAGTGTGTTAGTACCTGATGGGTGTGGGTTGCTATCCAGCAATAGATGATCTGCACCCACCGTTTCCTTCTTCTTAGCCTTTGCTTTCACTTCTTTCTGATCGGAATCATCCGATTTACCACCTTTTGCGTCGCTCTTCTCCTTCTTCATTTTCTCTTTTGAGGGCTTCGTATCTTTTCGATTTGTACTTTTGCCTTTCCCTATATACACGAAAAAAAAAAAAAAAAAATGGTGGATTGAACAGTGAATGAAACGGTGAGTGGCTATATTTCATACAAACCTTTTGTACTTTCTTCTTTTTGGGGGGCGGGCTTTTCTTTTGGTCTCGCTCCTTTTCCAATGTGTTTGTCCTTTTCAAGGTTATTCGTTGTAACTTTACGTGAATAAATGAAAAATTTATAAACAAAAAAAACTTAAAGAAAATTAATAAATGTGCGCACCTGGGTATTCAGCTGTATCTCCCCCTCCTTCGAGTTTCTTAGAACCCTGCTCTGATTCCTTCTTTTTACTCTTTTTAGCTGAAATTACCACTTTTGTCACGTCACATTTTAAAATGGAATGAATGAGAAAATAAATTCTTGCCTGTCTTGGTCCGCGGGCCTTCTTTTGTTGAACTCTTCCCGTTGTTTTCAGGGGGAAAAAGAGGACAAGCGTCGTCCGTCGACGTGGGTCTACTCCTCGTAAAATACCCGTGCACGGGAGGGTCGGCTCGGGGTTGAACGACATAAGTCGTGTCCAAAATGGTCGACTTGGGCAATTCGACTGTCGTAGTAGCCGGTGCAGGCTTCCGCGTTCTTTTTGACGTTTTCGGCTCGTCTGTAAGTGTTAAGGCCTGTATCTCGGACGCCGCCGCTTCTACGGAGATATGTTGGGACTTTGTGGGGTTTACACTGTCGTCGTCGTCGTCGGTTGTTTCCTCTTGTGTCGTTGATTCCGACGGTTTTTCATCGTTTTTTTTACGAATGCCATCGGTTTTTTGCCCTTTGACATGTTTTTTTGGCATTTTAATGTGACGAAATACAACTTGGTGTAAGGACGAGCTCGAGACAACTGAATTTCATTTTCCATCCGCCCTTTAAAACATATACAGTTCAAAGAAAAGTCTGAAGTTCAAAGAATAGTTATCTGGCTGTCCGTCCAAAGGGTAAAACACGGGATGAATGATGATGGTGAGGGGAGGAGAATAAAGATTACTGAACCGATTTTTTATTTAAAAAATGAATTATTCAACTATTTCAACTGACTTAGTTTTACAAAGGTGTCAAGTCAACATAGAACGGGCGACTATAATCAATTTTATTCATCCCACTTTTTTCTTTAAAAAAAATTGAAGGAAATTTAATTGTCCTCATTTTTTTTTATAATTTTCCTCATTATATGTATAGTAAAAGGTACCTACTAATCCCGAACCTACTTTTCCATCCCGATTTGCGTCTACTGGTATATGTATAAAGTAGTGAGACTTCACGGGTTTTATATCAAAAATATCTCGGGGGTATGAATTTCATTTCTCGTATTGTCGTTTCTTCTTAATTTCTGCCCAGTTAACGAAATGCCGAGTTTGCGGGGAGTCCTTACCGGTTTCGGATTGAGACAGGATGAACTCCTGCCATGGAGGGTAGTATTGAACCCAGATCTCGCGTTTCAATTCGATAAGTGGAGCGTTGTCAGCTTTGAGACCGATCAGGTAGAGTTGAAAACGGTGGTAACAATCGAGGTCCCGAAAGAAGACGCGGAGGAGGTGAAAAGGGTAGGCTACTTGGGAGTGGAACTGACCCGGGTCAAGTTCTGGGTACTTGGAAGCCCGTGGCTGGGGGATGAAACTGACGAGGAAGAAATCGCGATGGAGGTAGAGGAGGAGACAACGGTTCAGAGACAGCAGCCGGGGGGGAGTGGGTTGGTCGCCACGACAACTGCAACAGCCCGGCGTCCACCGTTTGGTACAACTTTGGAGGAGGTGGAGGAAGATTTGCTCCGGTCCCCCCAAAAAAAGGGGGGGGGGAGGTAAGTGAGGTTCCTACAGGCGAATACCCAGCATAGAAAAACGGCGGCAGCTGATGTAGCCGTACTGCTGGGTAAAAAGGAGTTCGACGTGGGACTGTTTCAGGAACCGTATGTATATAAGTCTAAGATTAGGGGATGGAATAATCAATATTATGTGTCTTTTTATACAGGAGTTAATGGAGTGCCTAGGGCATGTGTAGTCGTAGCAGCGAATTGGCAACCGGTGCCACTGCGGGTGTACGAGACGAGGGACTTTGTGGCGGTTGCCGTCCAAGGAGAGATACCGGGCGTAGGACGAAAGAAAATAGTGGTGGTCTCGTGGTACCGGGCGGCGGACAGTGATGTGGTCCCGGAGTGCCTGGAACGCCTAAGAGATTATTGTAGCGCCACCGGGAGCCTGTTGGTGATGGGAGCGGACGTAAACGCCCACCATGAAGTGTGGGGTTCCTCAAATAACAATCGGCCTGGTGAGGAACTCCTGGAAGGATTGGTAAGATTAGGATTAACTATTGAGAATGTCGGGAGTGAGCCAACTTTTGTGGTGCGTAATAGGACGGAGGTCCTGGACGTTACTCTAAGCTTAGGGCCGACGAGTAGATGGATTACTAATTGGCGGGTCTGTGACAGATTAATAACCTCTGATCACAGGCCTATTATGTTTAGTTTAGGAGCCAAAGGAGTTAAGAAACCCCCTGGGAGGAATCCGAGGCGAACGGACTGGGAGAAATTCGAGAGGACGGTAGGAGAAGCAACGGGAGAAGTATCCAAAAACACTTTAGATGAAGAGGAGAAAGAGATTAGAGAAATTATAACTTTGGCTTTTCAGGCGGCTTGTCCCGAGAGAAGAGTCAAAGAAAGGGGAGTGGTGTGGTGGAATGCCCACCTCAAAGAAAAGAAGCGGAGGATGAACTCGTCGTTGAGCGCGGCTAAGAGAACGGATGGAGAGGAGGAATGGGAGGCGTATCACCGGGCGCGGAAAGAGTGCAAAAGTGCGATTCGGAGAGAGAAGAGGAAGTCGTGGAGGAGTTTTTGCGAAGAGGTGGAGAGCTCGCGGGAGGCGGCGAGACTTAACCGCATAGTAAAGGAGGATAGCCGGCAACTTCTAGGCACAATTATTGAGCCGTCAGGTGAAGTAGTGGTAGAAAGTAGGAAAATTTTGGAGTCGTTATTAAGCGCGCATTTTCCAGGTTGTGAGGAGGAGGAGGTTGTGCCCAGCCAGCATAGAGCGGAACATGAAGGAGCGATGAAAGAGAGCGACGCTATTATTAATAGAGAGCGCTTCAGATGGGCCCTAAAGTCGATGGGCCAATATAAAGCACCGGGAATCGACGGGGTATACCCATGCATGCTGCAGAGGGCCGGAGGACGAGCGCAGGAAAGGATAAGGAGACTCTTCGTCACATCTCTGGCGACGGGGCAAGTACCAACGCCATGGAAAAGGGTGAGAGTATCGTTTCTTACCTAAAGGTGGAGGAAAGCATGATAGGGCCGGAAACTTTAGGCCCATAAGTTTAAGTTCGGTAACGATGAGGTTGATGGAGAAGACGCTAGACGGGTATATTCGGGAGGGCATAGGTAAAAGTAGACCATATCATCCGAGGCAGCATGCATACATAGCGGGGAAATCGACAGAGTCGGCGTTGCAAGAACTGGTAGGGAAGCTGGAGGATACCATAGCCCAAAAAGAATATGCATTGGTTTTGTTCCTGGACACAGAGGGAGCATTCAACCAGGTCACTTTTCAGTGTATAGTGGAGGCTTTGAAAACCTTTCGGGTGAACCCAATGGTGGTTAGATGGATTAGTCATGCTCTGAGGCATAGGTGGATTAGGGCAGAGTTAGGGGGAGAAACGGTAGAAAGGAGGGCAAAGAGAGGAACCCCGCAGGGGTCTAGCCTCTCGCCCCTCTTATGGATAATAGTGGTAGATGAACTAATTAGATTAATGGAGAGAAATGGCTTCTATATGCAGTTTTTTGCGGATGATGGAGCCATCGTGCTTAGAGGAAAGGTATTGTCGACACTTTTTGAACTTATGAGGCAGGCGATTAGTTTAGTGGAGGAATGGTGCGAGCCAAGAGGGTTAACCATTAACCCGAGCAAGGTGAAGCTGTGTCTGGTCACCCACAAGAGGAACAGGCAGGGGCTTCAGACTATACAGATCAGGGGCAAGGAGGTGGAGTTAACAACGGAAGTTAAGTATTTAGGGGTGTGGCTAGATCATCGACTGAACTGGGAGAAGCACATAAGGGAAACTTATCAAAAGGCGATGGGCACCTTTTGTCAGGTTAGAAGGGTAGTGGGGAAAACATGGGGCCTGAACCCCAAAATGACCCTATGGTTGTGACCAAGGATCCTCTACGGGGCCATGGTCTGGTGGAGGGCGGCGAACAAAAAGGGAAACCAGCTAAATTAGACAGAGTGCAAAGGCTGGCCTGTCTGGCGACACCAACAAGACCGATGGAGGTAATGCTAGGACTAAAACCCTTAAGCCTTGAACTGCAGGCACGGGCTATGGAAACGGCATACAGATTGGACTGAGAACACATGCGCAGAGTGGCACCGTCCACGGGCATGAGATCGGATCAAATGGTAAAACAAGGGGACTTTGTAAAGACGATCGTGGTCAAACTATCCCGGGAGACCGGGCAAGAGGGGGATACAGAAGAGATTAAGTGTTTTATGGACGGTTCAAAAATTGGAACCGGGAAAGGGAAGGCGGGGTCAGGCTTATACATCCCCGGAATGGGGGTGGAAGAGAGCCTGACGTTGGGGAAATATGCGACGGTGTTCCAGGCGGAGGTTGCGGCCTGAGACGGAAAGGTGTGACAAATAAGCGAATAACGATATACTCGGACAGCCGAGCCGCCCTCGGGGCCATTTCCAGCCCGGTGGTCAAGTCGGGGGCGGTGGGGGGCTGTAGAGCCAGTATATCGGCACTGCTGACGGAGGGTAACACGGTTACATTAGGGTGGGTACCAGGTCATGCTAGTGTCCCGGGGAATGAGAGAGCAGACGAGCTGGCTAAGACGGGGGCCATGACAGAATATGTCGGCCCAGAACCGGTGGTGGGGATAGCAAGGGAAGTAGGACTCAGTGAAATTCGGGGTTGGGCGAAAGCGGAAGCCCAGGCACTATGGGAAGCAGAAGATCACTGCAGACAAGCGAAGGAGGGCATTAAAAGGTATGATGCCAACACGACAAAGTGGCTGGTAGGGTTAGGGCGAAAGCAAACTAGGAAGATAGTAGGAATATTTACAGGGCACTTTGCAGTTCAGAGACACTTGCACATGATGGGGCTAATAGGGGACCCTACATGTGAGAGGTGTGGAGTGGAGGAGGAGACAACGGGTCATTTAGTGAGAGAGTGTGAGGGGTTTGCGGCAGCGAGGTTTGCTGTATTTGGGAGGGACAGGTTGACCGACCTAGAATTTTCCAGGGCTCAAGGGGTCCGAGTACTGGATTTTCTGGGGAGGGTGAGGAGATTTGAGGAGCCGTGCTAGCCCCTCCGAGTCCGGGACCCGTTGGGTATGACGTAGGGGCCCAATTGGTGGCCTTGGCGTCGCCGGACTCGGCTTGGCCGGGACGGCACCCCCCCCCCCAAATGCCGAGTTTTTGGGCTTATGATAAAGGTTTCTTCTACGAGTCAAGCAGCGAATTTAACCGGAAATTCAGACTCTAACGCACACAAGCAGGAGGCATACAAAAGTATTACCCCTCGCCCATTATCCCCTTACCGTTTTACGCGCAAAGTTTTGGAATATTTCTTTTTTTTGGGGGGCCTCATATGAAACCTTATAGGCTTGAGTCAAGGCCTGAATTTCAATTTTGACTTTCCTCGAATTTCAAATTAAATTCATAAAAGTAGGTACCTACTAGTAATTTTATAAAGTTTGCTGACTAAATAGTCAGTTTCCGTCATTCCGTCGATATATTACCAGTATTTTAACTGAAAACAGTTTCAGCTACTAAATTGACGTACTTCGAGTTGATAGGGCCGTACAAAGGGCCAAGCCCCCCCCCCTTCCTCTGGAGTCGTTAATATTTTGTGGTAAATAACAGCACGTAAATCTGTGAGTTCAAAATTTGCAAAATTTCAAATTTTGGGTCTGAACATTCGCGAAATGGGGAACTTGCATGAATGTCCGATTTGGGAGAAAAGTATACCGGTGAATTGCACATGGACAGAAGGATATCAACGGTAGTTGCAGCCCGATTGGTGCATTTGGTGATTTTTAAATAAATTTCAAAGTTCTTCAAGAGAGGATAGATGGTACGAGGGGAAATTACGTCAATCCCTAATTTTGAAGCATGTGATTAGGGCTCTCTAACATTTTTTGTTTACAAAAAACAAGAAAAATTGTCCCCCTGAAAATGTGTCGTACCCCCCTCTTCCTTACACCATCCATTTAATTAAATACGGTTTGACGTTATCAAATCCCCACTCAAAATGTTCAAAAACTCGCTCTAAAAAAAATCCTTGATTGATTTCAATATTTAATGTGCGCAATAGCATTGTGGAAGAGCCCATTTCAATGAACACCAGTGCTTAAAAAATGTGCAAGTTCCACATTGCCAGTTTCTGATCTTTTATGTGCATTAAGTTGCAAGTCTCGGGTAATTGTGATTTATTGAACGCGGAACCCGGGCTGGTCGAGTTCATCGCCCAAAGAATTGACGAATAGCTACAAAATTGAGCGTTTTCTTAATTTCACCACGAATTGGAGGCTATCACAGCTCAATTCAAATTTAATAGCGCTAATTCACGGCTAAAAATGAGAAAAAGTGCTCATTTCTCCATAAAATTAGCACTTTTTCTCAATTTCAGCCGTGAATTGGATCTATTACGGCGTTTTCCATTCAATGCAATACACAATACACTAGTGTGGTGTAAGTTTACCCACCCGTCCTGTCAGCATTGAAACTATGTTTATGGAGAGGACGGTGCACTACACTTGTGTAGTGAGTTGAATGGAAATCGCCATGAGTCTCTCAGGTAGCGTCAGCGTTTTTTCTAGATTTTAGCTGACAATGAGCGATTTATATTTTTTTCGCTGCTAATAAGCGGTTTAATTACTTTTAAATCACGAATTGGCGTTTTCACACAGTCCAATTCAAATTCAATAGCGCTTATTCGCGGCTAAAATTGAGAAAAAGTGATCATTTCAGCTTAAAATTAGCACTTGTTCTAAGTTTTAGCCTGAAATTATGTTGAAGAAGCCACGAATTTTACCTGCGAATTAGGGGTTTCCTTAATTTAAGCACTTGATAGCGAATTTGCGAAAAATGGCCTTCTGTGAAACACCTGTTTCATGGGCGAAATTTCCAAATTTTTTCTTTTTAGAGAGCAAAATGTTCAGTTTTAATGCAAATCAGCCATTTTGAGGTGCCATATTCGTAAAGTTCAAGTAAATTGAGTAAACGCTAAATTGTAGTTTCTGGAAGTAACTTCAAGGTTAAAAGTAAAGAAAATCGCTAATTCGCGGCTAAAATTGGACACACGCTAATTCACGGCCAAAATTGAGAAAAATCGCCAATTAAATCGCTGCGCTAAAGTTGAAAAAATCGCTAATTCACGAATGAAATTGAGAAACCACGGGAAAAATATAGAGAATTAGCAGCTTTGGAAAAAGCTATGGACAAGAGCTAATTCACGGCGAAAATTTAAAATAATCGCACTAATTTGCGAATGAATACGGATAAAACGTTAATTCGTGGATACAAATGCAAAAAACAAACAAAACACTGATTCGCGGCCAAAAATGAGGGAATGCAAATTCGTGGCTTCTTCAAGATACTTTCAGGCTAAAACTGAGAAAATGCGCTGATCAATAGCCGAAAGTAAAAAAAGCATATGCGGGGATAAAATGTAAAAAAACACGCTAATTTGTGGCTAATATTATTTGTGAGATAAGATTAGTGCGGCTAAAATTAAGAAAAACGATAATTTTCAGCTCAAATTGGGAAAAAGTGCTAATTTGCTGCTAAAAAATTAAAAAATACCTCACATGCAACTAGAATTGAGAAAAAAACGCTTATTCACGGGATAAAAACGCTAATTTTGCTGCTAAAATTGAGAAAATGCTCAATTCTCTTTTAACATTTGCGGAAAATCACTAATTCGGGGATAAAGATGTGGCAAAAGCTCTAATTGATAGAAATTATAATTTGCGGCTAAAATGAAAAATACGTCAATTTGCGGCTTCTGAATGCCACTTTGTGCTTGAAATTGAGGAATAAAATTGGTGAAGTCTATAGGTGAAAAAAAACAACTGCTAATTCGCCAATTTGCGGGTTAAAATTGTCCAAAAATAAACTTTTTCAGGGGGTCATTTTGGTTTCTGCCCTTTTTATTGACCTGAGAGCGTCCCATAGCGGGGTTCAAACCAGCGAGGGGCGCTTCCTTGGACTCTTAAGGGCTGTCAATCGCGCGGTCGCAAAATGGTGAGGAGGGGTCGGAGAGAGAATTCCGAATTGCGGTTAGCCTTCGCTGGTGATTTTTGCTTTTCTGTAACCGAATGTTTCAAATTTGGCGTCTTAAATACTCAATTTTACGGATTTTTGTGACTTCCCATTTTCTCATATTTTCACGCTTTACCGCCAATTTGTGTCTTTCTTAACCAAATGTTTCAAATTAGGGACCTTGAAAATAAATCAAATTTCACTAAATTTGTGTTACTTCCTACTCACAATTTCGAGGTTTTTCACGCTTTTCAATGCCAAATTTCGTGGGGATTATGCTCTTACTAAAATTAGTTTCGTGAATAGTTTCGCTAATTCAAAAAAGAAATAACAACAACAAACAACAATTTTAACATAAACTGATTGGGGGGGGGGGGCATAAAACTTTTCTGTCCTACTCTCCGTCCGATTTTTTCGTGCCAGGCGTCCTCGGAAAGTAACTTTACATCTGGTTATACCCAGGTGTTTAGTCATACGTGTATTCCATAGAACCGGGACTGAACGACCCTATAACTATCATGTACTTCATACTCAGGAAGTGGGAGAGGCAGAGACGCAGAAAAGTGGGCTTAAGCTCGTGGGTATGTCCAAATGGAAAAACGGACAATTATCGAAATATAAAATGGCTAAACCAACCATTCACACCTCAAAGTTGACTAAAAGTGACGATTTGTCCCCTGAAAATAGTCACTATTATATAGTCACGTCCTAGAAACGAGCGTACTCATAAGCGCCCTAAAAGTGTTAAAAAGGACTCTATCCACCTCTAAAATGGATAACTGGCAGTACCTGCCTCAAACTACCGCTGACAGCTGAAGTCCTCAAACTGTGACTTAATGTGCCCTGCAAATGGCAAAACCGACCATTCGTGGTTCAAAAATGGTCAAAATGACCATTCCGGCCTTGAAAATGATTAGAATGACGGTTCGTGTCTCAAAAAATTAGCGCCTAACTGGCTATTCACAATTCACGCCCTAAAAATAGAAAAAACCGTAAATTATCGCTCAAAAGATTTTCGTGCTGAATTTTTACATTTA
Source organism: Corythucha ciliata (assembly GCA_038030265.1). Lineage (NCBI taxonomy): Eukaryota > Metazoa > Arthropoda > Insecta > Hemiptera > Tingidae > Corythucha > Corythucha ciliata. Next base: position 44,844,393 of record CM075938.1, on the reverse strand, counting down.
AATAGCAGAACTGACGACTCGTGCCTTGAAAATGGTAAACAGTCGATTCTCACCCTAATCTAAACTGACGATTTGTCCCCTAAAAATAGTCAAAGTGACTTTCCACGCCGTATATGTATATTGACAATGTGTGCCCTTAAAATTGTTGGATGTTAACAATTTCAAACTGTTATCTCTCTTACAAAAACCAAATTCATCAATTTGGCACATTCAAAAACTAAAATTTCGTCATTTTTGCTCTTACAACCTCCCATTTTGCGGATTTCGGTTCATACACAAACTAATTTCCCGGATTTTGCCCATTCAAACCCCAATTTTACCGGCATCGTGGGGCCCTCACCAGTCACAGATCTAAATAAGTATCGGGGCCCGCGGGGTCGTCATCTCTAATTTCAGCCGAGAATTAGCGTTTTTCTTCTCAATTTAAGCCACGAATGACCGTTTTCATCCCATTTTTCTTTCAATTTTAGCCGCTATTAATTGGCTATTTTACAATTTTTGCCGTGAAATTAGCGATTTCTCCAAATTTTACTCGCTAATTATCGTTTTCTTCGATTTTATCCACGAATTAACGTTTTCTCAATATAAACTATGTTACAAATTTTCTCAATTTCATCCGGGAATTAACTTTTCCTAAATTTCAGCCACGAATGACCTTTTTTCCTTAATTTTATAGGGGCGCTTTTGCGGGAACCAGAAAGGAATTTTTGCCCTAAAAATCGCCCAGTTAAGCCCTCGGTGGTTGTGGCAGAAGCACATTTGCTTATTGCTATATGAATAATTCAAAACTATAAAATACGAAATAAATTAGTTAAAAAGAGCGTTGGGATTGCTAGCTTATTTCTTTTTTAAATAGTATATACTATATGTCTACTTCTTGGCTTAAATGAATAAATAAAAATAATCACTTATTTTTCCTCAATTTTTTCTGCAAATTAGCGATTACCTTTTCAGCAAAGAATTATTTTTCTCACTTTGAGCTGCAGCAAACCAAAAAAGTAGCGTTTTTCTTAATTTCAGCCACGCTGTGGCTGAGCTATGGATTAGTGCTTTTTCTCAGTTTTAGGTCCGAAAATTGCCTTCAGAAGCCACAGATTTGTGTTTTCCTACATTTTAGCCGTGAATTATACCGTTTTCCTCAATTTGGCTCCGTGAATTAACCGATTTTTTTTTCTTTGTATCCGCATATTAACGTTTTTTCTATTTAGGTGATCTTTATCTCTTTTGTATCCGCGAATTGCCGATTTTTAGCAAGCTTCCGCGGATTAAGTGTAGAAAAAACGCCAATTAGAAGCCAGAAGTATGGAACGACAATTTTTGGCTTTCCTTCGAGGCTAAAACTGGGGAAAAGTGCCAATCGTAGCTAAGAGTGAAACCTTCGCAAATTTGCAGTTAAAATGACGAAAAATTTGCTAATTCATGGATGACATTGAGAAAAATCGCTCATTAGCGGCTGAAATAAGGGAAAATACGAGTTCACTGCAAACATTCAGAAATAACGCTAATTCGCGGCTAAAAGGGAGATAAATAGCTAATTTACTGCTAAATTGGAGAAAAATCTCCAATACGCCGCTAAATTTGATATCCTTCTGTCCATTCACCGGTATACTTTTCTCCCAAATAGGACCTGCATGCAAGTTCCCCATTCACCGATAAAATTAAGAAGAAGCGGTTTAAATGGAGAAAACGTCAAGTCGCGGGTTCTGAAGGTAACTTAGTGCCAGAAAGTGAAAATAAAATCAATAATCCGCGGCCAAATCCAGAACAAGAGCTAGGTTACCTAATTCGTGGCGAAAATTGGGGAAAAACTCCAATTCGTGGCTGAAATGTAGAAAAATCTATACTAATTAGCTGCTAAAATGTGGAAAAAAACTTTTGCGATTAAAATAAATAAAAATGGCTAACTGGGGGGGGGGGTGACTAATTTGAGAAAACTTGCTAATTCGCAGAAAATTTAGAAAATAATGGCAAGCCGCGGTTTTTCGGAGGCGTTATCGACGTGGCCAATTAGGAAAAAGCGCCAATTCACGGCAAAAATGGATAAAAATCGCAAATTTGCGGCTAAAATGGAGACAAGTCGCTTATTCACAGCTAAAATGGAGAAAAGTAGCTAATTCACCGAAAATTGAGAAATTGGTAAGCCACGGTTTCCGGAAGCAACTTCTTGGCCATATAGAAAAAAAACGCTAATATACGGCAAAAATTGAGAAAAATCGCGGCTAAAATGGTGAAAAATCGCAAATTCGCGGCTAAAATGAAGACAAATCGCTTATTCACGGCTAAAATAGAGAAAAGTAGCCAATTCACCGATTAAATTGAGAAAAATTGCTGAAGTGTGGAAAAACGCTAATTCGCGGATAAAATGAAGAAAACGCTAAAACACGGCTTATTCTGAACGATGAATTAATATATGGGGGCGCCAAATGTACAAGGCCGGCACTGGACTGAACTCCGCGCCCAATAGTTGACAACCCCCCGTTCTAGATTAATACGCTGGTTCAGGTTATGAAGATGGGAAAGGGGTGAAAATTTTAGCTGCGCCAGAACCAGACATTACAGGACTGTGTCTCTACAACACTAGTGTAGAAAATCATCAGATATCATTCATTATTTCTAAATTTATGAATAAAATCATGTGGTTTTCAACCACTAGTGTAGCAACGGAACAGAGCTATTCACTCAAAATACAACATGTGTGGAGTGGGGACGGGTACGCTAGCTGAATCTTGCTCCCCCAATGTCGTGTGGGTTCCGGCGCCGCTGCCAGCGATTGCTTTTACGTGTGTTGCTATACCAGTTCCTTCGTATAAATTATAAAAACTGCTAGAATCTTCAATAAAAGTCGTGTTTTTACAAATAAATTGTCATTATGTAATATAATAATAAAAGGAAACATGTTTATATATTATTACTTTCGAAGTGCAGAACGGGGTTCGTTCGAATAGTACAATATGTTTTATTTCTCATGAAAGCATTTTTTTAAAAATTTGTCGAAGGCGGGTTGGACAAAATAAGTTCATTTCTGAAAGTATAAATATAAGCGTACATAGATAAAAGCCGATGAGTGACGTCACAGCGCCAATTCATAAAATGCGATTTTGTTTTACATTTTGGTAAATCTCTTGGAGCTAATATTTATAATTTTTTTTTTTTTTTACACAACTCACTCACAACGTCAATAAATATACAACTTACAAAGTGGGAAATCACATTTTCAATGTCATAAAAAATTAGGATGATCACCAGATTATTAAAAAATGAACACAATATAGAAGTGGAGGTACACATGAGCGGTTACTGACTGGGTGGTTGAGGAGGAGGAGAACGGGAGTAAAGCACCAACAAGAACGTAAAATTTGAACAAAATGCGCACACTACTACTTTATCTTTACTATTTTTAACCCTTTTGTAAAAAGAGAAGTCCAATATTCAGTTTCTTACATGGCCGGAGTGATGATGGGTGAACCAGCCGGCAGCGAATGAGCGTGAAAAGTGTCCCAAACGTCTTAATCGACCTGTTGAAAATAACCCAAGGTAATATATTTTCGAAATATGTAACAATAATGTAAATGAGAAGTTAAATGTGCCGTGGAGGAGGTTCTTACGTGCGTATAATACAATGGGAAACATGCTCGTAAGAGACAAAATGAAAAAAAGAGGAAGACAAAAACTGTTTTAAGTTACACAAAATTCTGCCGTTTCTTTTACATGTTTTTCTACAACAGCCACAAGGTATACTTGTTCTAAACAAATATTTTCAAGTTAGCAACTACCCGTAAACTCAATTTTTGTTTACAACCCAGCGCCCTTCGGTAGGAAGGATGAAAACTTAAAAGGTGAGATGGGGGGGGGGGTTAGGTTCATGCAAAACAAAGAAAAGCTTACAAAGTAAATAAATAAAAATGTTCAATACCTAGGTTTTTAAGGGCCTATGAGGTAGGCGCGCCCGCCCGGGTTTGGCGTACTGCAAAAACACACATTTTTCGTTAACCTGTTATTCAAGGAAAAAATGAAGAAGTGGGCGTCAACATTTCTACGTCTCAAAACATAAGAAATGTTTACACCCTTTTAATTGAAAAATTAGTCAATTCAAGACGAAAAACCACACAGTTATTCATAATATATATCAGCCCATGCTCTTTTTACGAGGCTTTTTCATCGAGGATATGCAACTTTTGTTTCGAACAGTCTTTTTTTGTGTGTGTGTGCATAACTCGACTCACTAAAATAAAAAGCAATAACTAGTAATGTCCAGTGGTTTTGGTGATATCGATTACGGAACGCCGAATCCGGCCCTGAAGACCACAAATAAATTTTGGGACTTAAAAAACTCCAAGTCACCGAAGGTGTATTTTGAAATTCTTCCAAGTTTGTTTGTTGTTGAAAAAAATGCTAATTTTCGGCCTTCAGACCCGAGAAGGATGGGATGAATTTAAATCGGCCGAAAAATTTATAATTTAGTAGGAATGTTAGTTTTGAAAAGTTAATGCACCAAACAAAATGTTACGAGTAAAGCGTGAAAGGCGGCGTGGTAAAACGAATATTTTTTCTTTTGTTCTGTTTGTACCTTTTAAAAAAATATTTATACATTTTAAAATCTTTCCTGAATAGCCGGCACCCCCTATTTGATCAGTTTTTTCTGTCGAAGTGGATTATTAAAGAATCTGAATTGTAGTCTCAGGGAAAGATCCTTCCGTACTGAAGAGAGAAAAACAAAAGAAAAATTATAAACCTTTTTTTTTGTCTCCCGGGATTGTTTCATGTATTATGGCATTTGCTGGTTTTTTCGTTCATGCTTAACAACTAAGGCTAAACCTCCCTTGACGCAATCTCAAATTAGATGGTTGTGGGTGTGGGAGGGGGGTCTCTCGCCGATTAGCAGAAATGGACGTTAACAAGAAAATGAATATACCGCGCCATGTACAGGCACATGAAGATCAGTGTTGGGAGAGGTCAAGGTGACTGTAGTCGAGGGGAGTCGCAAAAGGGACATTATGCGTTCAACAAATGCAAAAAAAAATCCTAGTTTCTAGGAGAGCCAGCAATTCTTCCCATTCAACGGGCCATATCTTTAACAAAGGCAGCGAACGCGTCGGCACGATCTGTATTGACGGGGCAACGTGATGTTATGTTAAGCTTAGCCGGGCCGTGGCTTCATGAATTTAAGGGAGCTAGGACGCAGGTGGTGCATCACCTGCCCCAACAGGACAGGCCCGAGTAGTTACGTATTTTGATTTTTGAAACAGCGGAGTGTAGTGCTGCGCGACACTAAAATGCCACAACAAATGCGTCACGTCAATCGCGCGTGCTACTTTCTTGTTACTTGCCGCTTTGATATACAGCTCAAACAGTAAAAGGGGGATTAAATTATACGATTTGACTGAAGTTTAGCCTTAGTTCATAGTGAAATCAAGACAATGAAATAAACCGTAGATCTGTCCTGAAAGAAAACTATTTTATGACATCGTAGTAGAACAATTATAAAAATGAAAGAAATAAAACCGAAACAAAAGCAAAAAAGGCGACAAAAGAAAATAAAGAAATTGCTCTAAACAGACCGATTAGGGGTTATTGGCCTATTTGGAAACTCGAAGATTCTCCTTGAAGCCTGATGTTGAATTTTGCCTCTGTGTCTCTTCTGAGACGCCCATCTTTAATTTTTTGTCCATTAAAAACAAAAATCAGCAACAAGTTAGAAAAAAAAGCTCATAATGCGAATGACAAATGTATTTCAGTTTAGTTCGTGCAGCGTGGGGGAAATTTAGTATTTCGAGGTTGGTTGCTTGTGAGTGGTGGGATAGGTTGTCCGGGACGATTTCAATCATTTCATTCGCGACATGAATTTCAATAGAGTTGCAGGTTTCTGGTGGGTTGAGAGGGGGTGGGGGCATTCTCTGCAAGATTCCGGATGCAGTATTCTCGTTTCACAATCCCATTCAAAATTTACCGCGATATTCTTTAGTTTTGTTTCCTTTTTTTTTTGTTCTTTTATTCCTCGGGATTCGAAGATTCAGCCTCCTCCTCTTCACGAGGTTTCATTTCTGTAGGGTGGAGGACAAGTGTATGCTCGCGAGGGCGAACAATATCATCGTCAATGGGGTATATTGTCTTCTTTAGTCGTGAGCTATCAGCGCCGTCCAAATTCTCCTCCCCTTGAACCTCAAGTTCGAGTAGTTTATCGTAGTAAGACTTGTGAATCGGATGGTCAAGTGGTTTATTGCCCGGGAAACGCGGTAGAGGCCTAAGCTCGTGATGTTGATGATGGTCTGTTTTTGTTTTTTAGGGTGACAATTGAATAAAATAAATAGAATTTGTTAAAAGCAAATTAAAGCTATGAATATAAATAACTTAAGATTGAACCTAAATGAAGAAATTAAGCATTTAATCTAAGTTTTTAAGACAAAAATTGAACTTCACTTACTCCTATCGATATTCCGTTGAAGATGAGCCGCGACCCTCTGTCTCGCGTCATTATATTCAAGGTGAAGACCTAACCGAAGTAGCGTTGGGTTTTGCTCCACGATCTGAGTGATTTCCGTCTCAATCTTGTTACCAAGCACGTAGCATCTCTGTTCAAGTAAAATTAATCAATGAGAATTCTGGTTCAGTAAGTTTACAATGCGAATTTTCGGCTTACTTGGTTGGCACCCCTGAACTCCTCTAAACTCTTTTGGACTAAAAGAGATTTGATGAGTCTCAATATCACGTTAGGGCTCAGAAAATTGGTTTCGACGCTAACAAATTAAAAAAAAAATCAACTTGAAATAATGATGTTCGATAAGGGAACAACTCACTTTAAGACTTTAAGGGTTGAGTTTTTCTCCAAAGCTTCTGCCAACTTTAGAGCGTGACGGTCCATAAGGCCGACATTCGTCAGACTTAGTGTCTCTAGGTGGGTATTATCCCTTAGGGCCATAAATAGTTCTGCGTATTTTTCGTCAGAGATGTTCTGAAATAGTAAAAAATAATTAATAAAGTTTAAGCTTTACAGACAGGAGCACAGCGGTGGCTAGGGGCTCACCCTAATATTATTCCAATTGAGATTTGTAAGCTCGCGATCGTCGTCTTTGACCATTTGAAGCGTCTTATCGACATCCGTGTCATTCGGTGGCTCGGCGGGGTAGGCTTTGGGTTGAGTCGCTTTGGTAATGCCGTCCCACCCGAGTCCGACGGGTTGGCCTTTGTTGAGGAGCGATGAGTGGTACTGTTCTTGGTTCATCATCGAGTGAAATCCGAGTATAGCTAGAGAGATAGCAATGACGTAATAATGAACGCCAACGGGTTTTATTTGAAATTTTGATCCTGTTCTTACCAGCCAAATCAATGATCTCTTCCTGAGTAGCATCGTTAAGTGCCTGCTCGTACTCGTCACCAAGGTCAATGGCGATTTGCTCTTCGGCCTCTTTCTGTTTGGCAGGTGCAGGCGGTGGTATCCATTTTTTCCCTCGGACGACGCCGGCGACGTAGGGTTTGGCTTCCGGCTTGTCCGGTGTTTCCATGGCCTGCTTATTTATATGTTCGATGAGTTTTTTGCGATCGAGCGGCCCAGTTGGTTGTTTATCGCACTCGTACGAGCATCGTTGCGACGGTGGTAACAGATTGTCCTGTGGAAGGATAATATAGAATTATAATTGATAGGATTATGGCTGAAGGATTATGCGATTTTGAGGATTTTTTTTTTTCAAGATTTTGAATTAATGTGTGTGTTGTGTGTGAATTTCGTATTTGACACTTGCTTCGATCAAGGGAAGCATACTACCCATTTCAAATCAATCACATTTAATCCCAGCACGCTGTTATCAATCTTAATTTGATGGTATTTCTCTTGTTTGACTGTTTTCAGAAAAATGAGGTACTGATTTTAATTCGATGCAAGCATCTCGCGCAGTGTCGGCCTGCTGTCAAAATCCTCTATCTGTAGGGGAGCGGAGGGAGTGGAGGGAAGCGGTCAACTTCACGGACCTGCCTCGAAAAACTGAAACTGACTTCACCGCACCGCATTAAACGGAAGTTTTTCCCTTCGGGAACACATACAGTGGCCTGGAAACTGCTAAGTTTACCTGACCCCCCCCCCCAACCCACAGAAACTGACAGTACGGCCTGATAGAGGTCAGAAATTGTGATTTTCTACCAAAACTTCGAATGCTTCCCTCATAAATCGATCAGCAGCCAACTGCGATGGACAACCAACTGACAGAACTGTGGGGTTTTGCCCGATTTACTCCATATTGTAGTTTGTGAGGCAGAAAATTTCACGTTTATCATCCAAAGTGTCATCCTCTGAGGTTAAATTAACACTTTTTCACAGATTGGAAGGCTTCACCGACAGTTTACAAGCAAATGACGGGGAGTTTTTGAACCGAAAATTGAGATTTAGGGGTAAAATTATAGATTCCACTCTGTTTCTAGCCTTTCTAGGATAAAATTGGTTGCTTTTAGTCCTTTTTTTTACTGACGCTCGGCCAACCAAAAGGGCCCCAAAACTTGCAATTTCTCCGAAATAAAGTCACGAAACTCCCTATTTCGATGAAGTTAAGCTCCGAAACTTGCATTTCTACTGAAATTAAGACTCGAAACACGCATTTTTGCAGGAATAAGGACCCGTAAGTCACACTGCGCCGTTGCCAATATTTGGCCCATGGAACTTCCTATTCCCTGGGTATTCGACAGGCTCTGTGTAGCTGAATCTGTTGCCACGAAAAAGGCACAAAAATTTGCAACTTTGTTTAAACTAAGGTAATGAACTTTCAATTTTGTTTACATTAAGGGGGAGTTGTACATGTTTTTCCTCGACCCCCCACCAATCATACCTCGCCTACTCCGCGTTACGGAAATTACCGCCGTATTTCTGCACCAATCCTGGACTTCAAGGGCTCATTTAAATCTTCCGAAAATTCGAGTCGTCGAAAGAGTAAGAATTTCCAAGGAAAAGGTTTGTGTGCGTTTTACAGCTATTTTAGGGATGAAATATGAAAAAGGAAGCTCGTACGCTTGTACGGAATTTCCTGAAGATTTAAATGAGCCCTTGAAGTCCACGATTGGTGCAGAAATACGGCGGTAATTTCCGTAACGCGGAGTAGGCGAGGTATGATTGGAGGGGGGTCGAGGTATCACATGTACAACTCCCCCTTAAGACCCGAAACTTTTAAGTTCACGGATATTCACAGGAATCTTATAATTTTGACCAAATTAGCACCCATCCATCCAAATCCATAAATATTCATATCTAAACATTGCAATTACACGGCTACTAGTCTTGGTATGGGCGCCGTCAGGGCCGGCTAGCCCAGGGTCCGCGACCTCTACAATAATAAAGTGGCCCTGAAACTTGCAATTTCGCCAAAATTGAACCTGGAAACATTCAATTTTGGAGATATTTGTCACCAAAATGTGGCAATTTTGTTAGGGGTGGGGCTATGGGCCTCGAAGAGAGCCAGCGTCCGTCGTGGCCTGGCTAAGCCCGGGTTCCGAGCCCACAAAAATCATTGCAAACTTTTAATTTCAAGTTAATTAGCACTAAAACTTGCAATTTTCCCGAAATTAAGACGCGCAACTTGCAATTTTGATGAAATTAATACCCCAAATTTGTATTTTTGCAGAAATAAGATCCGAAACTCCCAGTTTTGTGGGTAACCGTCATGTTATGGGTTGGAGGCGGCTAATCTGGATGCTGCCGCTACAAAAATGGTCTCTAAACCGAAATTTTGCTTTAAAACCGAAACTTGCAATTTCACATAAATTAAAAACCGAAGCTGTCAATTTCTCGTTTATTCAGCCAGGAAACTTGTAATTTCGGTCAAATTTGGGCCTCAACTTTGCAAACTCATTCAATTTAAATAGCAAATAAATTCCAGTTCGTGAGAAGGATTGAGGGGGAGGTCAAATATGCCTAGACCTCCAGCGGCGAGTGTCTAGGGCGGCAATTTCATACAGACGAAATTGATCTGACGGACGATTATGGCAGAGTTACACACAAAAATAAGATTTTCTGCTTTTATCGTCATTTTGTTTTGTGGCCGATAACAAAGCACGAAAAATAAAACATTTTTATCAGATTCTTCCGTTTTTGTCTTGTGATTTGGCCATCCGTCAGAAGACTTTGGGCACTAAGTCCGTCACTAAGAAAGATCCCGGGATCTCGAAATTTCGCGGAAATAAAGACCAGAAACTGGCAATTCCGTACATTTTTCATCTCCGAGTGATGTGGTTTTTATGACTATATTTCTCTGGGTTTGGTTGATGTCACGGCAGGCTGGGTTCACAGCCTCTTAAAAAACCCCGAAACTTATGATTTCGAGAAGGTTAAATAAACCAGAAACGTGCATTTTGCAGGAAATTTAGAGCCGAAATTTCCAATTTCGTAGACATTTAGCTACGGATTATGTAATTCTGCGGCTATTTCTCTCATTTTTACCTGCGGATTGCTGGTGAAATTGAAAAGTTTTTCCACAATATCAGCTGTGAGTTAGAGATTTTTCTCAATCTTATCCGCGAATTCGCAATTTTAGAAGCGAATCGGCGATATTTGACTTTTAGCATTGAATTAGCGTTTTTTCTTCATTTTAGCCGCGGACTCGACTCAAGAACAGCACATTAGCGTTTTTCTCTATTTCAGCCACGAATTAGCGATTTTTTTACAAACAATTTTAGCCAGGATATTAGCGCTTTTATTTCTACGTTAGACACGAATTTGCCTCCAGAAAGCAGGAATTAGCGTTTTATTCATTTTTACAGTTGAATTGGCAATTCCTCTATTTTAGCTGCCAATGAGCGCTTTTCTCAATTTTAGCTGCGAATGAAGCTTTTTTCTCACAATTCAGTAATGAATGAGCGATTTTTTAAAATTTCAGCCGCGAATTAGCGTTTTTCTCAACTTTAACCGTGAAGCGACTTTGGGACAAATTACCATTTTTCCTGTAAAAATTCTGTGTTCTAGAGAACACACATAATCCTGTTTTTTTAAACGCAAAATGTTCAGCTTTAATGCTAATTAGCCAGTTTCTAGGGGCAAATTGACGGTTTCCTATTGTAGCATGTTTTCGAACAAAGACGACTTTAAGAAGGGTGGGCAGCTGCTCATGGAACTTGCCCCCTCTTGGCTACTCCCTTGTAGGGCCCCGCGAAAATTCTCGCCTAGGGGCTCCGAGAGGGCTAAAAACAGCCCTGAGGCCCAAGTACGAAGGGATGTTAATATGAAATGTCACTGGTGGTATCCACGTGACAACCACGTTAGGTAGTATAACGCCCCTTCTTACTTGCCCCCCCCCCCCGGTCGTGTATCAAGAATTTTGGGGAAGATAACCTTTCTACAGCTCCTAGGAGTGAATTAACAAGCATCTCTTAGCCCTTCAGTGAGAAAAATTACATTTTGTTTCGAGTGTGAAGAGAGACATTATTATTCTACATTTCGTCGGAACACAATGTGGTGACCCAGCCCAGTAGTATTCGTACTTTGCGATGATATCTGGAGGAGGTCAGCTGCCCCACTGCGGCTTTGCTTTCGCGTCTACTAGGGAAGCGCAACTGCCCACCATCTGTCTTTTAAAGCGGGTATTTGGTCGTAGCACTTGGGGTCATTGTATCAAACGATTTTCACCATTGAACATTTCTCGAACTTGGGTTATTCTTGGTAAGAGGATGTTGTGGCTAATGCCCCGTTTACAAGCTTTATTTATGCGTTCTGTGTAGTCTGTGCAACCAAACAAAAAATGTATTCTTTCGAAAAATGAAGCATTTTGATAGGTTGCATTTGCATAACACTCCACAGACGCGTAGCCTACGGTTTGTGAACGGGGCTTCAGGCATGCTGTCACAGTAGTTCGAAAATGAATTGACGAAAGAGATGTGTAGAGTGCATGAGCCAGGAGGCAGGTGAAATTTACTTTATAATGTCGATTGGTTGAAAAGAAGGGCATCATTCTGACTGCCAACAGCTGGGGAAGCGAGAAAAGCTAAACATTTGGCGCCCCTTGGTCTGTCATTTCTCATCTGCCGGCCCCTTATGGTGAATCTATGAAGAGCGAGCCCCCCCCCCCCTCTCCCAGTAACTATAACTTTGATATTCTCAAATATTAATCTCGCAGTGAGCTTGACCACAGCGAGATAAAGTAGCGATCAACGCCTAATGAGAGTAATTAGATTACTATTCCTTCCGTGCGTGACTTTCTTTTCCATAAATTAGCGTGCAATATTGCACGAATTATGTATACAACTTATAGTACAGATCGAATCGTCCCAGCGGTTTCATTTACTGTCAGAATTTGTGTTCTGGGCATCACGCAAAGTGAATCATTTCGTTGGGAATTTCCATCATAAACTAAAGTCAGGTTCAATCATTGAAAACTTTAAAAGCTGAAATCTTGAGATATGGCGTGAAATGATCCATAGGAGTGTTATAATCACCAAATTCGCTTATACTTACATCTGGGTCGACTTCTTTGACAAGAAGATTGATCTCTTCCTGAGTCAACTGGGACAAGAGCTGATCCACGTCCATTTCCTCGTACTCGTTCAAGTCCTTTCCATAAAGTTTCGCCGCCGTCGTCATTGTGGACGTTTTCGTTGTCGAAGACGTCTGCACAGAAAGAAGGGAACAATATGCGTAAATATTTGAGCTATTTATTTTTATCAATTTTTCAAATCGTATTTAATTATGTAGGTACTCGAATAATACGGAAAGGGAGGAGAATGTTTTACCAGACACCAAGGGGTTTCGGTGGATCAATAAGCCACAATTTTTAGTAGGTCGTGCGTGTCGGTTTCAACTGTCAATTTATTGGCTGATAATTTTATTCTGAGAGAATTGTGCAGAAGAAATAGCCAATTTTACAAGTTTAAACGATTAAAATAAATTATTTCATGGAGATAAGAATTAAATAACCTACGAAACTTACTGGGAAAAACTACCAAAATGCAGGAAACACCAGCACGAGTGACAATTTTTTAACAATTAAAATAAGATCCAGCTTATGGCGACACTTCAAAGGGCACCCAAATTATTATTTAAATGTCCTAAAAATTGAAAAAATACAGAAACACGCCCACTTTTATCACTTGACACTACAGATAGGTCGTTGCATAGCCTCGCCGAGGCACTGTCTGAGTCTCCGTCTCCGCTCAGTGGCAATTCACTATTTATGTAATTCTGGTTAGCCTAACCGATCGAAACTCCAGGACGCCAGACCAAGTGCCTCCAATTGGTGGCGACCTCGAACGACCAAACCACGAATTAATCCTTTAAAGGAAAAAAACCTCGAAATACAAAAAAAAAAAAATAAATTAAATAAAACGGTAACCGACCGTTGTCTTAACAAGGAAAGAAAAATTGACGTTACGAATGAGTCATCACTCGCCATCGCCGTCGTCATCCAACGTCATTGTGAGCTGATGGAGGGTGCGGAGGGTGCACGCTGCTTGAGTCGTCCGTCCATGGAAATAATTTATGTTCGTTCCAGTATGTTTTGTAAGTACCAAAAAATAGTTAAAGCGTTAAAGAACCAATGAAAAGTCGCCAAACGTTCATTTTCGAAATTCGGGGAACCTGTCGGCACCCAGTTATTCAATAACGAGTGAAATTTTCCCTTTTTAGGTAAACCTGACCAGTAAAAGAAATAAAAAAGGACGAGGAGGAGAAAGAGAAATTTCAAGTCAATCTACTGATTTATTATTCTTTAAAACCGATTTCATAATCGGATTCGGTCGTCCGACGACTTCATGAAACCCCCACTGTTCCTTGGCAATTTATTATCCTTTGATGAATAATATCCGTCGTAATGTCGTATACACCGGAGGGGTGGCTGGGGTGGGATACAAGAAGGCATCGCTAGCTAATTTAACTTAAAAAAAATACGGTGGAAACCCCCGATAAATCACGCATTTATTCGCACAGTCTTATTCTGTTGCCGAAAAACAAGTCATTTCAGTCCTAGAAACAGGTTGACCGCCAAAGAAAGGTCAGCCAGGAAAATAAAACGGCCACGCAAATTGAACCTACCCAGTGGCGGATCTAGGATTTTATCTTGGGAGGGGTTCTATACTATAAATGCGCAGTTCAAATTTTCGCGGAATTATTAGTTTCTGGTTTATAGTATATTATCCTGGTTTCGGGTATTTATTTTCGAGAGATTGCAAATCTTTTTTTTTTTTTTTTTTTTTTTTGTCGTATTTTTCTTTATGGGCGTAGACTCTAGGCTACGCCAGCGCCAAAGTCTGACCCTGACCCCTGAAAGCTGCCGAACTATAGCTACGCTCTTGTGGTATGCGTACGAGCGCTTTTTGTCAAATTTGCGCTTTGTGACAACGCACGCTTTGTGACGAGCCAGCGCTTAATCTCAATGTTAACCGCGACATAGCGGGTTTTCTCAATTTTAGCATCGAATCAAGGGCTTTTCTGCGTTTCACTCGGGAATTAGCGATGTGTTTACTTTTAACCATGCATTTTGGGCTTGTTCTTTATCCTTTGGCCACGAAATTGCTTCCAGAGGGACCGTGAAATAGCGTCATCTCAATTTTTGCTGTGAATAATAGTTTTTGCTCCATTTTAGGCGTGAACTATCGCTTTTTCTCAATTTTATCCACAAATCGGCACTTTTTTCACGAATTTCATCCGTGAATGATCGTTTTAGTGCATATCAATCAAAAAATGCTCTATTGGTCTCGCCCTGATGGTCGCACATATGGGCTGTGATACATTTTTTCCACGTTTCAGAACACGAGTCCGAGTTCGATATTATATATATATATAAATTGCCCCTCGCTTGTTAGCACGATCACGGTCGCAATTTTTGACTTAGGTCAACCAAATTTGGCCTAAAAATCAATATCGTGAATATATCGGACGAGTTCGTGATCCAGGTGAATCGATACAAGGGAAGGGTGTGAAAGAGGGGGTTGAATTAGTTGAAAATTCGCTACCGTACGGCTGTTGCTGCAATTGCCCCCAAAATTGACTTGAGTAATGAGAAATGAACGCGCTTTCGTATGAGACCCTAGTGAATCAAATCCGTTGATATGGCAGGGGAGTTCTCTAGCAACCAATATAAAGCGCTTTTTCCAAGCTTTCAGCTGCAAATTAGCGCGTCTTGCCAATTTTAGCCGCCTGACGATCTCCAGAAGGCGGGCACTAGAGCTTTTAGTGCATTTCATTCTGAAAATGCACTATTGGTCTCGTCGTGATGGTGGCAAACATGGGTCATGTCATGTTTTTTTCACGTTTCAGAACCTCTAGAACACGAATTCAGTTTTCTCCGGAATTCATATATATATATTTCTTTATCTAGTTATTTATTTATTTACATGTATCTTTATGGCCGTTTTCTTGTTAGCACGATAACTCTCGTAGAAGTTAATTTAGCGGAACGCGCTTTGGCACAAAAATCAGTAGTCATAAGACCCCGGTCGGTATTGCATTTGAGACAAATTGGCCGTGGTGGAGGGGGGGGGGGAAATAGGGCTTGAAATGGTCAAAAAATCACTACAAATCACCAGTTGATTCTAGATGCGTCATATTCGGTACGTATACTCCATCTTAGACTAGCCTTTGATTCCCATTTTAATTTTTTGTAAAAGTCAAGGTGGAGGGGGTGGTGCCCCCGGAGTGGAAGTAAGTGTGTGGACTTGTTAGCACGATAACTCTCGAAGAAATTATTTCAGCGGGACGCGCTTTGGCACAAAATCAGTAGGCGTACGACCTCGTTTGGTATTGCATTGGGCCAAATCGGTCGACTTGGTGGTGGTGGGGGGATAATATGGCTTGAACTGGTAAAAAAATTACTACAAATGACCAGTTGATTCCAGAAGCATTATATTCGGTACGATGATTTCACTTTGAAGTAGCGTTTGATTCCCATTAAGTTCAGCTTAAACAAACCCAGCAGCAAACAGTACGAGGGGGGGTCAAACATTAACGAAACAAATCACGGTCTCAACATTACTACTTTTGGGACGGCTCCGGGTATCCGTAAACAAAATGAAATGCACTCTTTCCGACCGCCAGCTGCCGGAGCGAAAATTTTCTCAATTTCAGACGCAGATTTGTTCGTTAGGCTTTCTCTAAGAACAGTGCACATCACGGTGGTCGATGGACTACTCCGGAGTCATAAAAAATCGTTCAAAACCAACGACATGGCCATTACTTAATCGGTACGCTGACATGACTTAAAAATTGTTTTTAGGCACTATAATTGTTTTGATAATAGAGGAACAGCAATGGTAACAAAATAGCAGTAATGCTAATTCTCGACGTTTATTATTCAGGAAGGGAAAGACAAAAGGCCAATAACGGCTTGAAAGGCCCAATAAAACGTCGAAGTATATTCCGTGCTGATGAAACAAGAAAAGCCTATCGTCGAGAAAACAGGAAAATCACAGCGAACGCGTAACGTACGAATGCTAAAAGAGCAAGAGAAGCGGGCCAAGATTTCGCAGTAGCGATGTCCTTTGCTTCAATTATTTTATCGAATAATCCAAGAAGAAGGTTTTTATTAATTAGCCTTGAAGAATCAAATTTCACGCAGGGAAAGAGACACAAAGAACCCAGGAAGTTCTTCTTTTCACGTCACATCAGTAGAATGCATGGTAATTTAACCTACGTCCTTAAAAATACGAAAACAATGAAATAGTAGTAAAAATAAGCCTGTGAAAATGTTTTGGGATGTTATTCAAATGCAATGAATGTTTCTACCTGTTCCAACCGACATGACGTTAAGTTGTAAATGTACATTTGTTATACTTTAACTCCCCATTGAGATTATGCTCTTACGTGGGTCCGATTTCAAGACTTTCCTTATTACAAGTAATTTCGCTGAAAAGCACGTTCTGTTATCAAGTTTTTCAGAATACTATTTTATGGCATGCCGACCGCGGAATGCAATAAAAATTAGTATTTTGTCATTCCCACTAATAGTGAAGAAATATTTATTTATTTGTGAAAAATTGTGCAACAAGTGTCATTTCGGAAATTGAAATGTCATACTTCAAACAAAAAGTATAACTAAAAAACTAATGATAGGTACAATAAACGTTTTTATACGGTAATAAAAAAAAAGTAAAGGTAAAAAATAGAAGAAAAGATTGTCTGACGACGCCCCCAGCCCTTGAGCCCGAAAGCTCCAGGGATTATAAACAAGAAAAGGCTCATAAACATAGGAGTAGGAGGAGGTTCGACGTTTTTAAGCAGTTTTCTGTCTTCGGCTTCTTCCTTGTATTTTTCACGATCTGTTTTAAGTTTTTAGTTCAGGTGGGGTCAATGAATCGTTTGATTGGTTTCAAAAATTCAATTGTAGATTCTAAAAAGCCTGACCATACTCTATTGCACATTTCCTTCACAACTTTTCAAGGAGATCAGAGTTGTCCAAATGCGGGCGAAATTTACTTTTTCCTCGTTTATTTAGGGTGTAAGTTGTGTGTGTAACGACTTTTTGCAATAGGTCAAGTGGATACAGGGAGCCATAACCAATTTTTGTGAATAAGGAGGTGGATTTTATAGAGAGTTTGTTGATTTTACACTCAAGATTATTTTTGGAGATTCTCCTGATTTGTATGTTTCAAGATAATTACTATTGGCCTTTAAAAAAAATTTGTTCTCATGCACAAGAGAGTATCATGTAAAAATCGGCCTTCAAACATTTGACCTCATTGAACTGTCGGCCTTCGCAAGTGCCAATTGACTCACTTATTTCACCTATTTCCCCTGAAACCGCACTGTTCACTGTTTCATTGTTTGGTTTGCACTGTGAATCCGAATAACCACAATTATTTTAATGATTATTTAAATCTCCAACTCCCTAAATGGAATATCAGCAAGAATTATTGCAATGGTTGTGTCGGAACGTGGCTTATAAAATGTAAATGGGAGCTTTTTATGTGGTGAAAATGTCAAACGCGTCACGTTTCAACTGCAGCAGAAGAAAGGTTTGAAGTTGCACAATATTTTTAAATGTCGTGCACATAGGAGAAGACACGTGACTAAAAGCGAATCAAAATGTACGACAATCAGGCTAAATTGCAAGAAATATAACTGTCTAATCAAAGAAACGTACCATCTTGACGAAATTACAACACACTTCACTTTAACTTCGACTTCGCGTGATGGTAAAACAAACGAACAAAAAATCGAAGAAGAATGTACACGCGGTGCACGTTCTTTGAGTTTCTTGAGACTAACTCACTGATGGTGTTGGAGGAATTGAAAGACGTCTTAACCGACTTCACTCGTCTTGAGACTCTCACTCTCTTTTTTCCCCTCTCCGAACTCCGTTCCTCAGAACTCGCGGTTTCTCGTGGACTTCAGGAAGATATTCTTATATTCACATACAAATATTTTCGTTTGAAGGATTGAACACTTGGCAGGATGCATTTGTTAATAATTATAGCATTGTTAATTAAATACGTAAAATATTTTCCTGTCTCTTCTTTCACGCACAAACATCTACATCAGACGATCACACACGTCCCCCTCCTCTCGTACCGATCAAATTGAGACAGCATTGACGACAATACGATTTATGGGTCAGTCTTTGGCCTATTCCTATATACGGAATTGGTGAAGCGGGGACGGTGAGTCGGTGACGGAAGTTAACAATACGAGTCAATTTACAATTGGAGGCCGTTACGCCCTTTCTTTCCCGCGGTCAGCGGGAGCGTGTTTCTTATTTGTCAATTTTATTTTTTCGATGGTTCTTTCACTATATTTTGTCTTATGAGCACATTGATCTAGGTTGGTGTAGTCATGAAAAAATGTGGACAACCATGTCATGGTGTTATAATAATAATGCTCTGTTATTCGAATGTTGTGTAATGATTTGTATTAATAATAGTTTCTAGAGAAAGTATAGTGTAAGGCCCTGTTCACAAGCTCTATGTTTGTGTTGTGTGGTGTCTATGCAACCTATAAAAATGCTTCATTTTTCGAGGGAGTAAATTTGTTTGGCTGCATAGACTCCACAGAAAGTATAGTGTACACTATACTTTCTCCAGAAACTGCGCTCAACTATCAATTTACGTAACGGCGGTCCGACAAGCATATTGAAGAAAGTTTGAATTATTTGGAATTAATGTAAGTCGCAACTCATGATTTAGTAGCAGCTAGCTAGAGCCAATGGCTATACAACTCGCAATAAACACTAATTTTTCCGGCGAGGGAAGTTGTGAAGGCTGACGCCATCCTTCGTTCCCAAGTGGCACCCAAAAACATCAATCCTACCTGATTCCATCAACCGAAACGTTCGTTTTAGATACACGTCACATTAAGACTTGATTGCCATCCTTTTGCAACACAATTCGAGCAAATGAAAACTAATTAAAAAATAAAAAACCACTATCTGGAGCAATCAACCACGTTCCTATTCACAATTTGTATGGGAAACCTATGACACAGAAACCGTCAATCTCCCCGGGACTCTTTCACTTAAATCCGCCTGAGCGCGCTCCGGTCCACCTCCTCGCCCCGAATAGGACTTAAGAGAATGGGGCTGACAAGAAGGGGCAAGACATGATAATAACAGCCTTGATGCTGAGGGTTGGGAGGTGTCACAACCCCTTAACTACGTCACAAGTCACAGACCGGCAGTTTAAAGCAACCAAAAAATTGACAAGTTTTGTCATTTCGCTATAAATCGAGATCAATCATTTACGCACTAATATTCAATTCCTGGTCAAACTTAGTCATTTTCTTTCGAAAAAAAAAAGGTTTCCAGCTATTTTTATTTTTTACGTTACTTCCTCATTCTGGGACCTATTCCCTTAAGCGTGGGTTCTCAACCCAAAGTTGCCAGATAAACCACGTGTAAACCTCGTTTTGGGCTATTTCTGGAGGCTAAATCGAGGATAAAATCAAAGAAAAACGCTAAACAGTGGTTTGGGCTACGCAAATAAACTAAAAACGCGAGTATTGGACTGATCGACAAAAGAAAAATCATCCGTGTCCATGATTTATTAACCAATCGGGAAAATTTTAAGGCTCTGGGGGGAAACTTCGCGCTCATACACGGTATTGAACGGGCCGGAACAACACAGGCACTGAGTTTGAGGAAGATTCTCGAGCTTTGGTCACTTACAGAAGTCGAGAGAATCGCCTATAAATGCAACAACAGCGCAAAATATTGTAATTTTGGCTACTTGGTTGGCTTCGGGACCAGCCGCATATGTGTCTCGTTATTGAGCGGCGTCCAACGGAAAGGAACCCATGCGAATCTGCATACATCTCAAAAATCGGACAACTGTGAGAAAATTACCCTAAACATTTTTAATCGGAACCGCGTACTTTGGTTTCCTGAAAAGGAGAATTTATAATGAGACGAAGAATGCGGCGTGTTCCTGGTGGCCACGAATTTTTCCGAAGACTAGACACCCCCTCAGCCCCCTCTACCACAATACATTTCGACCACCCCCCCTGATAAAAATAAGGGGTGTCTGACCATCCTGAGTCAATGGACTAACTAAAGCGGGGTGCATGAGAAAGAAAGAAAATCGAATAAAATGATTCGCGGGGGAAAGCCAATGAGGTGAAGAAATCCACTGCCCCGTCTCTACCACAGCCATAGCTGTCGTATACAGAGGTTTTCGGGCCAAAAGCGGCGAAGCTCGCGTGAAAGTGGAGCTTTACGAAGGATCAGATAGTGCTTGAAGGGGCTTCAAAGGGGAACCAGAAAAGTGAAAGTCTTCAGGCGACGGAGAAATTTCGCAGTATAGTTCCATCCAAAAAACGAATTTCACGGTATTGGGTCAAATTTTGCCTGTTTAGATCTTTAGGAGAAGAAAAACAGAAAACTCGCGGGTTTGGCTCACTCTATACTCAATTTTGCAAGTTTGGTTCTTTTAAAAATCTGTAAAAAAAAAAAAATAATGTTCGTGTCTTTAAAAAGTCAATTTTGCTGGTTTTGGTAATGAAAAATCAATTTTGTGGGGTTACCCCCAACAAGAAACCAGTGGGCTTGTTCTATAACTTTAACAACAGTAGTTAGCGACAGTTAGTCATATGCTTTCATTAATTAAATCGACGAAATTGAATGAAATCAGGTGATTGACTGTTGGTATCAACTGTTGCTAGTTTTATTGAACAGGCCCTCAGTTTTGCGAGCCTAGGGCTTTCGCTGATTTGTCTCCTCCAAAAGTTATTTTTTTGTACAGCCGGGCGTAAAGACTCGAAATTAGCCCGCTGGGAGAACCTTGAGCGGGCGACATGAGGTTCATTCCGCCCGCCGGGGTAAAGAAAAAATATCAACCCGCTGCGTCTTCTTTTAGGCCTTTTGTTGTTTTTAAAAAAATTGATCTTCCTAATTTTGTTTTTAAATAATACATTAGCTCTAAAAACACAGAAATAAGCACTATACATTACGCTGAGAGGCGATTAAAGTCCTCTCTGTATCGGCTACGTCATCCTTCCATTCGCTGGCTAGGGTGTGGGTTCACTTCAGTTTATTAAACAAACCATATGCTATGCGTCTGTGGAGTATGTATGTGCAACCTATCAAAATGCTCCATTTTTCTGAGGAATTAATTTGATTGGTTGCATAGACTCCACGGATGCATAGCACAAAGCTTCTGAACGGGGCTTTGAAGATTGGTTTTTATGATTATTAGGGAGTTATTGCATAACCGTCTGACGGTTAACGTTAACGGTTATGTGACGTCACGCAAGCGTAGCCGTTTATGTCGGTGGAAAAAGAGTTATTGCAAATAATAGTTGCGCTAAAATATGACCACATGGTAGGGCATAGATGCGCTTAATTGCTTCAAACAAATTAATAAAACACCTCCTCATACTGGTCTTTAAACGTTTGTGATTAACGCTTAAACTCAAAATTTGAATTTTACTCTTATCATGACGTCACATAACCGTTAACGTCAACCGTCAGACGGTTATGCAATAACTCACTATTATTATTATAATTATGAACTTCGGCTGTACATAAAATAGCGTACAACACTCGGGCGGTATTCCTCATTACGATCTCGGGCAACAACTGTCGCCCTCGATCGTAATGAGCATCATACCGCCCTTGGATCGTAATAAACTATTACGGCTTTGGCTCTTCCAAGACCAATTTGCTATAGGGTTGGCTCAATCAAAAAACCAATTTCGTCGGTTCGCCTCTCCAGACCAATTTTCTGGCCCCACTGATGTCTCCTCTGTAAAATTCTCACTGTCTCGCGCGTGTGGTCACGCAGTAGCGGCAGAAGCAGAACCCACACTGCACGGAGCAAGGTTCAGCTAGTGTACCCGTCCGGGATACCAGAACAAGCTGGAAAAGGTTGGCCAACAAGCAGGTACATTTTGCTGAAAACTTTGACATGAATCAATATAGGCGCAGCGCACGGTACGAGAGATACATCGCTGTAAATTAATGTAGCGTCAATTCATGGTTCATATGCGTTCGAATTCGAAGAACACAAAGCACGGTCGTTGAGAAAGACGTTTTGTATTATTTTGGTCTCTATACAAGGGCCAGCTGCAGGCCAGTGGCGGCGGAAGTGGGGTTCATAGAGAGCGAATGCTCCCTTAATGGTGTACTTGGGGGAGAGGTGTTGGCCTACTTTGGGGGAGCTGCTAGGCCTACTTGGCGCCACGGCCGGCAGCCGGCACTCACCTTCAATCGCAAAAAGAATGTGTTCGCGTTGAATTCTTCCCCTAAAAATTATCGTTCGTCGTTCCACAACAAATAATTACAAGAGCGTATACAACTTCCTCTTAATTTCTGCTGGCCGACTTCCTTCGCACACGGGCACAGCGAGTGCTAGAGCGATGATAGAGGTTGGGAGGGGGTTGAGAGGTACTGCAAAGGGGTCTATAGAGCGAAAAATGGTTTTTGATGCAGCAAAACCCCCCCAATTTGCGATATTTCCGGCGAGTCGGACACGTGAAATGAGATTTTAATGAGAAGACGCGAAATTTTGTTCTTTCAGAAAGCCAGACCCTCGTAATTAGTTTTGTGAATGAGCAAGCCAATCGTAATTCGGGCAAGCCAATCCCTTAAAATGGGGTTTTAATGGGCTAACCATACGAAATTTTCCAGTCATTGCCCTTTAAAAAGATCAACATTGTGTTCCGAATCCGCGAAATTTGAACTTCGAAAAAGCCCAACTCACGGAATTGTTTCGTGATGTCCCCAAACGTTGTTTGACTTTTTGTATGGGTCAAACCTAAGAAATTGTTTTTTCACACCTACACCTCACTTGAATTTTGTCTTGTGATTTGCTGATTCCCTTGTTTGAAATAATAAATCCGAGATATTTTAAAGAGCTCTCAAAAAATGATCATTTCTTTCTATTTAAACGTAAATTTTGTTAATTTAAGCGTTTGAGGACTTCTCTTAGTCTGGCTAGATGTTCCTCAAATGTGGCCGCATGGGTTTTGATGTCGTTATTGATGAAGTTGGGAAACGAAACGTTGCCAAATTGCGGATGCCACCTTCACATCATCCGATTCACCTTGTAGACCCCTTTTAGTGTGCTGGTCGCTTGTGTTATTGAGCTTTCTTCGTTGAGAAAATGTTTCCATCAGCCATAGTAGCGAAAATATCTTCAGTGCGAGGAATAGGGTAGTTGTCGGATTTTAGGATTTTGTTTACAGTCGATTTGTAGTCCGCACACAACCTTATGTCACCGTTAAGTTTTACGATGGGTACTACGGGTGTTCCCCACTCACTGAAGCCAATCTTAGTGATGATTCCGTCTTTTTCTAACCTGTCGATTTCATCGCCAGGACGAGGTAGTTTAAACATCGGTGTTGCTTGGGGAACTAGATGAAGTTTTGCCTTGAAATTGGGTATTTTCCCGACGCGAAGATTTTGAGGTAATTATGGCGTTATTAAAGTATCAAGAATGTGAAGTCAGGGTGGACTCGATTTTTTTCACGAGCACCGTGCACTCGTGCAGTCCTCTTCCTACTGGATCATAGAAGTGAAATTCACTAAGGGGCTTCTAAAACTGAGAAAATTCGCTAATTCGAGTCTGAAATTGAGAAAAGGCGTTCTTTCGTGGCTAAAGGCGCTAATTCGCGGCTAAGATTGAAAAAGAAAGCCCTACAATTTGCTGTTAAAATGGAGAAAAAGCGCTAATTTGTGACTGAAATTTGAAAAAAAGCGTTCATATACGGATAAAATTTCAATAAGAGCGCTGATTCGCGGACGAAATTGAGAAAAAGCGCTCCCCCATGGCTAAAATTGAGACAAACGCAAATTCCCAGTTAAAATTGAGATGAAGCGCTACGATTTGCGGCTATAAAAGTTGAGAAAAAGCGCTAATTGGCCAGTGGAGTAGAGAGAGAGAGAGAGAGAGAGAACGCCATATTCGTGGATTCTTGGGGCAACTTCAAGTTAAAATTGAGAACGAATTCTTGGGTAAAGTTAGGGTAGTTGATTATGCTAATTCGCGGATAGAATCGAGAAAATGGGCTAATTTGATACTAGAATTAAAAAGAAAAAGCGTCCATTTGCAAATAAAATTGAGACAAATTATAATCGGCGGCTAAAATTGATTTAAAACGATAATTCTCTTCTAGGCGTTACTTATCTAATGAAACTACGTCCTTCGGCGACGCCACAACAATTATCAAAATTAGCCCATAGAAACTAGAATTTCAAGAAGACGTTGACACTATTTTAGTGATGAATTTGGATTTTTGGGACGATGGTCTCGAAACACGATGTTTGTGGATGAGGCACCCCCTCATCCACAACACCTCCACCCCTCCGAGTGTTAAAATATTGACTGTCGTCTGACTTCCGCCGCTATACTGGCGTTGAGCTGATTGGCCCATCGTGCTGGAGCGCTTCTTTCATAAGTCGGCCCCCACCCCTCCCCTCCATGAGACTTCTGATATTGTTTTTTAATTTCGCACAAAAATCTATGCCGGGGTAATGTAATTCATTTCCACCCGTCCCCCCAGAATTAAATCATTATAATAATGGAGAAGATGGTGGAAATGAACTGCCCCGGTGCCGGTGCAGTATATTTTGTTGTAAAATGGGAAACACTATAAACATTTAAAATCGTGAAATTTAGAAATTACTTATTATTAGCACTGCAATTATTATATGGGTCGTATCCGCGTCCTGAAGAGTCACAGCGTCTATCAATAAGTGGTGCCTGCGCGTGCCACAGGTTGAAAACCCGCCCAGCAAATACAACGAAAATATCATTTCACCCCCTCCCCAGCCAACATAGATCTTTATAAAAATTGTACCATCAATTCTCTTCAACGGTCAACCCCGATTTTGATACGCTAACATAATTTATTTAACAACTTTTAAAAAATGGTCGTGAGATGAAATGATGATAGGGACAGGAGGGCAATTGTCACATGACATTTTTGAGCCTACCCTATAAGCTGAACACAATGTCGGATACTAAGGCAAGGTACAATTCGTAAAGAATCCGTCATGCGTCACACTGAACGCTATCCGCAATCATTTTTCAAAGCAAGAACGTTAAGGTTTCTGTTATTATACACTTATTTGTGGGATGTCAGATGTGGCGGGGACACAAGAAAATGAATAAAAAAAAACGCTTGATTTTTACATTTTACTTTTTTGTCAATAACAAAAAAAAAGTTGGTGAACCGAACGGGACAACCTTCTCTTCACGACGACCCCCCCTCCCAAATTCACGTTAGACTACAGGTGCCTTGCTCTAGAAATTCATTCATGTTTCTTAAAAGGAAATGGTACAAATCAAGTAGAGAAATCACCCGAAAACGAGTAAACGAGTGGTTATAAAGTTTGACAACTTCATTCCCCCACTTCCGAACACCCAAGTCACGTAACAATCATATCGTTTCCATCAGGGCCAAATGATAATTATGGGGAGGGGTGGTGGTGAGGTCTGAGCACCAATCATTTTTCTTACGTGACCTGCTCAGTGCTTAGTAGCCTAAACCGACAGTTAATTCTTTAAAGTTGAACTGCTAGAACAGTTATTTTATTTTAAAAATAATTTATGCTTATTAATTGTGGACATTGATGAAGGGGCTGGGCAGAAGATGCTGCCCATCAATTTCCTGGATCTCTTGTCAAACACGTTCCATTAAGCATCTCACTGGTATGATCTGCTCTGGTCGGAAGGTGGGCTGGGAGCTGTCCTTGGGTTCAATGTTTGTGTTGTGTATAAGTATGCGACAAGGAACAAATAAATAATAAATAACCGATTTTCTGAATGGGATTCCACATCACTGTATACGCTTGGCCTACATTTTATCTCGTCTCTACGTCTCATCTGCCCATCATCTTTCCCTTTTTCTAAAAGAATGTTATTTATTCCCGAAGCAATCAAAATAGCTTCCAAGACGCTTTAAAAATAGCTGTAAATATCGGCTGGATTGATTCCAGAAAAAAAAGACCGTGACTCAAGTTTTTTTTCCTCTCTTCTAAAGACTTGGCCCCGACTCCCGACTATTTTGTTGTAACCCTCGTGCTCCCACAAAACGACCACCTTTTTGCAAGCTTGACCACATTTCCTCCCTTTCGCAATGATTCACGTTTTTCATTAATTTTTCAGAAAGAGCGACGGCCCTCCCCAGTCGGTTATCACTCGCATGCAGGCAGACGTACACTTCCTTGCGGACAATTAACTCTTCGTAAATACTTTTCCACGAGTTTGATCATTTTCCCAAGATAAAGAGCGATAAATGTCTGTGCGCGTTTTTTGCACAATGTTATAATGCTGGCAAGATGTTCTTGCCTATGCTGCCAAGTGTGCTTGGCTAAAAAGAGCTTCATTGATTCAGTTATACTGGGAAGCGGGCTAAATAATGTGCAGATTCTGACAAATAATCATGTGACGGGTATTTTTTAATACCAAATTAAATTCACGGTTTTAGCATCCAGTTTCAACACTACACAAAACACGAAAACACATCAAAATGTCAGGACACAACGAAACTATCTGTCACGCGGCGGGCGAGCGCCGGCAAAATTATTTGAATCAAATTAAATGCATCCTCGAGAAAATGGATGACACGCCGTGCGAGCGCGACCCAGGCGGCACTGCTGGGCAGGACCCGACGGCTAAACCACTCATTGAATATCCGGGTTATGTGAATCGTCTGAATCCTAAATTCGACAAGCCCTTCTTCGTGCCGCAAATTACAAATGTTCCCATTCGTGAAATTCGGAAAACCTCGCGCATCGACCAACACAGGCATGAAATTTGCCGCGATTTGGACTACATACAAGTGTCTGGTCCTCAGATGCCGGCTCACGCGAGGAATCAAGCCAAGTCTATGCAGCTTCTCGGTGGATACGTTATTTCGGGATGTGGTTGTTTGAAGAGGAACGGTCTTCAGGATCAATGTCCAAGGAGTGAATGTAAAAACAATCCACAATGCTTGGCGGAGCCTTATCCCACGTGCCCTCCTGCTATGGCTTACTCATCTCCAGAACCTCAAAGAGATTTGAACGAAATGGTCGCAGAGGCAGTCGCTCAGACTCCACAACCGAAATTACAGTATTGCTGTTGTTCACCAGACTGTGGCACACGCCCGCCTGTGCCAAACGCACCTCAAACTCACACAAAGCGTGACATGCCTGAAAATTTCGAGTGCTACCCTTGTTCACAACACAAATAATAAAACATTTCCAATTTATGAATGTGTATTGCAAAGATAGTGTTGATTGCCAGCCTTTGGTTTACAAATCATCACCCCACCAACCGGGCCTTGCTCGCATTCACAAGCCGAACCTCCTGGGCCGAGTACGGCACCTCCGCCTCCTGCCGGCCGTTGAAAAACAGTCGGTTTCTCCTGCGGCGCCCTTCCCTTCGACACCTTATTCCTTTTCAATGAATCGCAATACTGTTGACAAAGGCCGTCGTTCGGCCCCTCGGAGTTGAATGGGTTCTTGGGTGTGTCCATCATTATGTAAACACTCTTCGGATCATCTGATGAACCTATCAACTTCCGATCTGTCGTCGGTTTGACCTGAATTATGGGTACGTTTGTGATCAGTGGCACTAGGTCGGGATTTGGTTTGAACCGAGGAATGCGATGTTTGAGAAATTCTGGGATCTCGCCGGAATTGTAGCGGCTTTCTCGACGAGGTTCGACGGCCTGAAGTCGACGAACAACGTCCCGAAGTTCGTTTAAAAACTGCTCTTTTTCTCTTCCCTGTAGTTGACACAAGTGCTTGTTTGCCATTCTACGTGATGTTCTTGTCCTTTTATTGCCCTTGCGTAAATTCTAGCACCTTGAAAATAGTAATGGGCTTCAAAATGTCATATGATTAAAGGCCCGTTCATAAGCTCTATGTTTGTGTTGTGTGGTGTCTACGCAACCTATCAAAATGCTTCATTTTTCGATGGAATAAATTTGTTTGGTTGCATAGACTCCACACAACGCATACATAGAGCTTGTGAACGAGCCTTAAGGCCCGTATGCCTGCCAAGTCGTTCCTCGAATTTTCCTCAACCTCAAAGCTCCCTCCCAAACGAGAAAAATTATAAAATAACATGTGATTCTACAGTTTGCGAGGAAGGTTGGAGTTTGGAGTAGAGGAAATTTCGAGGAACGACTTAGCATGGCGATTGTAGCTAAGGGATACGATATCTGGTGGCGTTTCAGAAAAACATTGAGTCCGGTACTCCACGTGATTTGTTGTTGTCGTTTGACAACAAACTACAACAAAGGTTTTCTACAATGAGGAAGTACATGTATCAAAAATGTTGGTCAGTGACACTTTTTACTGTGATCTACGGCTAAATAATCCGACAGTGACGAGGATGCCTCGATATTGTACCTTTGGCATCACCGAATCAAGAAAACAAGACGGTTGTGCGGGTGAGCAGTACACCCGTACAGAAATTTTCACTGTCGGCTATTTGTTGGAGCAAGAAAACTCGAAAACACCGATTCAAAAACGTTTTCTACCATTTTGCTGAACCCGTGCCGTTCTCTGAGCACTAAAACGAAACGGAGAGCTGGCGAGTACCAATAAAGAAATGATAAGGCGCTCGTGGGATGTCTCTCAAGGGTGAATCCAGAGAAAACTGCTGTGTCTTTGGTTGCTCTTCCCGTCGTAACCGAGGCACAATATTGTCATATTTCATTGTTTCCCTAAAATTGAGGGTTCAACGGTGTAGGCTATCAATTAGCCCAGTGTTGGGAGAAAGTCGACCGCCGAAAGGCTTGGGAGCTTGCTTGACGTTTGATTGTAAATGTATCAGAAACCATGTTCTTCTGTTCTCTTCACTTTAGGCCAACTGACTACTTTTTTCCCATTATGTTACGGACGTTGACCACGAAAAAACACTTTAAAAAACAACAAACTTGTTATCATTTAACATATGTAGGGAGTACCGGTTTCATTATCACACGACACTAGCGCCGCTAGTGATAGCTACAATCGCCAATAGAATTGAATAGAATTGTGTAATAACCAAGAGAGCTTCGTAGAAAGGTCAACAAGGAATCCGTGCACGGCATGCACCCTGTAAACACCCCCAACTCTACGTTATACTCGGCAGGATGAGTTGAAACAGAGATCGGCCAAAGGAATCAACATCAGAAACCTTTCACGATTTCAAATTATGTCTAAGTTTCTTCCAAGTAACTTAAGATAAGGAGATGAGTGAGGGGAATATGTTTTCAAAAATTAAGGGATTCTACTCTATGTAGTTCAACAATAGAAGCGATTTCTGTGAGACACGTACTCCCTAAAAGTAATTGAACTTTCTCCTCTCAGGCGTGGGATTTTTTGTGTCAAATTTTCCATAGTTTTGAGAGTTTCGTGGGATATAACTTTCATTTAATTTTTAAATATGAGGGAGGATTATTTTACGGCGTACAAAAAGCATGGAAATAAAGAGACGATGGGAGTAGTTTGATGGTGCTTTGGACGGATCTTTTTACTATAATTTTTCAAGCAGCAAAATGACCGTTTTACAGTTTATTGGGGGGGAGGATCATGTCGTATGCTAGTAGTTTTCAACCTATAGGACGCGGAATTTTACTATGAGTGGGTCTTATTTTATTTTCCGCTCGTCATTTCACACACATACACGGTATATACAACCACGCGGCACGGTTTTGGCTGCCGCGTCTATATACCTTCACGGTAATACGCCGCAATTTTAGCTGCGAAAAAAAGCTTAAAGTAGCTTATCTCCTAATTTTAGCCAGGCTGAACATTGATTTTTTCAACATTAGCAGCAAATTTGCTTGTAAAAACTTTTTACATTTTATTACCGCCTTAGCAATTTTGTTTTACTTTTAGCTATAGATTAGCGCTTCTAGCCGCGAATCAGCGGTGTTTTTTTTACTTATAGCCTTGAATTTTTCTAAATTCTAGCCACGAATTGGCATTTTCCGCAATTTCAGCCGCAGCCACAGATTAGCGATTTTGTCCATTTAAGCCGCCTTCACATGCAAGCTTTAAAAAGCTGAGCTGAGGGCTTCAACCAATCAAAGTGCTCCGCGCTGTGTACTCGGAGCGCTCTGATTGGTTGAAGCCCACAACTCTGCTTTTTAAAGCTCGCATGTGAAGGCGACTTTATAGCTGAAAATTAGAGTTTTTCTTAGTTTTGGCCGCGCTCATAAGTGATTTTTTCAATCTTAGCCGCATTGTTTTGTTTTATATTTTAGCTACGGATTAGCGCTGTTTTTGAGTTTGTGCCTTGAAGCTTCTATTCGTTACGGATTTTTGTTTTCTCAATTTTAGCTGGGATTTAGTTATTTTTTCATTTGTATCCGACTTTAGCGGTTTTAGGTATTTCCATAGAATTTTCTCGATTTTAGCTATTAAATAGCGTTTTTGCTGCTACTTTTGCAGTGAATTAGCATCTATTCTCTTTTTAAAATGCAAATTGTGCGATATAACGAATTTTTATATGCAATTTCAGTTGTGAGTTTGCCATTTTAGCCCTATTTTAACCCTAACCCCCTAATTTACCCCCCCCCCTCTTGGTTTTGTCAATATTAGCCGCGATTTTTTTCACATGAACAGCCTTGAATTAGTAGCGCGTTTTCTCCATTTTTAACCGCGGGCAGGGTCCAAAAACATTACTTTTAAGTTTATTTCTACATTTTAGCCATAGAATGGCCTCCGTACAGCGCGAATCAGCGATTTTTTCACAATTTTGGTCTGGAAGATGGATTGTGAGACCAAGAATCGGCACTTTCTCGCAGTTATAGCCACGAATATTAGCGCTTTTACCAAAGTTTTTGCCACGTTGCACACTTACGATCAGCACATTAGTGCTGGCTGGGGGGGGGGGGGCGGAACTGGGGACGGTATATTTTCTCCATTTTAGCCGCGAATTTTCCTCAAGAAGGCGCGAATTCTCCAAAATTTGAGACACCAGAATAGCACTCTCGGGGGCTTAATCGAATATTCAGCCCAAAGTCTTTGCTGTTATCACTTATTGCCACGTTAGGAGAGACTGAAATTCGTTGAAGGGAGCCGAATCACTGTCCAACCGTCCAACCCTTTCACATGACCTACATTGTGTAGGTATAAATTGTTATATTATGTTCCATATTCTTGGGGTTTATTCAAAAAACTCGGCCCCTGCATTTTATTCCAAGAATATCATTAAGGAGCCCTATACAAGTACTACCCCCCCCCCGCCCATTATCCCCTCACCGTTAGTGACGCGCACAGTATTTGCAATATTTCATTTTTATGATCTCATGTGATACCTTGTATAGGTTTGAGACAAGGCCACTTAAGCCTGAATTTCAATTTTGACTTTCCACGTCATAGAACACGACCCCCTCCCCCAATCATGACAAAATTGCGACATTTTGCTCCAACAGTGGCTGAAAATTCGCGATATTGCGAGTTTCACGCCCTAATATTGGTAAAATGGCAACATATTTTCGCGGCGACGAATTTCGACCATTTTTTTTTTTTTTTTTTAGGGCGCCGGGCTTTGAACTTGGCAGGCGTCCAAGCCTCCTTTGGGCTCCTACGCCATGGGTGGGGGCGCGGTTTGTTGAACGCACATCGCCGGGAACGCCCATACGAAGCCGAGTGTGCCGTGTCACAGCTCGCCGCAGCCTTATAGTGTAATGGCCAATGGCTGGAATTTTACTTCCATTTTCCCTCAGGGAAAAGAAGTTAGATGTTTTTTTGGTTTATTATTCATTCTGAATGATACATGGTCTATGTTTTCGGTCAGGAAAACATTGTTACAACCCACCCTCAAACTTTTTCTGTGTACGTTTTAACATGTCTAGATTCGATTTCTGCAATGACCGTCCGCCGTCCGGGCCATATCTTGCCCTAGGATTGCTCGAAAAAACTCGTTCTTTCGCACACAGACTCCATTTGGGATCTAGTTGGTCCTAACATCTGATCAGTTTGATCAACTAACTCCCTGGGATTTTATGGGCCAAAAGCGGTTCCAAAATGGGAATTTTCAAAGGTTTTGAGATCATAAGGGTGTGGGGTGTCAATTTTCATGTAATTTCAAGCTGGATTTGGCTACATTCATGAATGTACCCATGTGCCATTCATGCTACATTCATGTACCTATGGATGAACCCATGTGTAAAATTTGCAGCGTTTTTATTGGGGGCGGACCCTAGGCTAGCCGGCCCCAATTGCGCCAATACCCTACACCCAATAGCCGTGCTAATGAGGAAGTAACACATTTTCCAAAATCAAGCTGTATAGTGTTAGCTTGGGTAGCAAAACTCTTGAAAACACGATCCGTTCAAATAAAATCAGGCCCTATTTTTTTTATTAATTTTTGAAACTATTGGGTTGCGGGCCACATTTGAAAGAGGCTAGATAGACTGATGACGTAATAACAGCATTCGCATGACCTCACAATAGCTTCCCCCAAATCAAACAATAGGACTTAAGAGAATGGGAAGGACAAGAAATGATAACAGCCATGATGCGGAGGATTGAGAGGGGTCACAACCCCTTAAATACGTCACAAGTCACAGACCGGCCGTTTAAGGTAACAAAAAATTGACATGTTTCATTATTTCGCTATAAATCGAAATCAATCATTTACGCACAAATATTCAATTCCTGGTCATATTTAGTCATTTTCTTTCGAAAAAAATGTTTCCAGCGATTTTTATTTTTTATGTTACTTCCTCATTGCAACATTTAGAGATAAACATTTGTGAGCTTGCAATTTCGGGGTTATCAATTGAAATTACAAGTTTCATGGCTGAATATCCGTGAAATTGGCATATTTTGAAGAAAGATTGCAAGTTCAGGGCATTAGTTTAAGCAAAATTGCAAGTCTTGGGGACTTTTTGCGGTCGCACATTCAACAGGTTAGCCGGCTCCCACTGAGCCCGCAGCCTGACGAATACTCAGGAAATTGGAAGTTCCATAGCCGAAATGCCCGCGAGATGGACAATTTGGGTCTTAAGTTAAGCGAAATTGCCAGTTTAAGATCCTTATAATGCTAGGAAAATTGCTAGTATCGCAGAGCCTATTTTGTGGCGGCGAAACCCAGGCTCGCCGGTACCAATAGCCTGACGAATACTCACGAAATTGTAAGTTTTCACAAATACTGAATATTCGCGTGGATGCAAGTTTCGGGTCCTAATTTTGGAGAAATTGTAAGTTTTGGGAACTTTTTTGTGGCCGCCGACCACCGGAACCGGTCCGACCACGCCCCGGGGAGCGCCCTAAGCTTGATGGACCCCCTCTACCCTATCAGTGTCCGAGGTGTTCATTATTGAGACTTCGTTTTCATGGAGGGAGGGGGGTTTCAAACCCCCAAAATCCTAGTACCACCTTTTTCATTTTATTGCTATATGACAATATCAAATCCCATTCGAGATTTAGCAAGGGGCACGCTGAGTTACCTACTTTACATCGAAAGCTGCTTCTCTATCGACACTATTCGCATTTCAACTCACTCGAACCCAATTACAGTTAGAAGGTAATACATAAGGCAACATCACCTTAGTTTTGATCTTTTGTAAACTACACATCATCACGAGGTATAAGCGAGTTAAGTAACATAAAGAGTCAGATTAACCCCTCCCCTGTACCAATAATTTTGACCTCAATCGAACTCAAAGAGAATACAGTGTTGGCATTTTTATTCCCTTCAACATAGTTTGAAATGCGTCAAGTCATTTCTCAGCGATTGCTAGCTTAACGACCTCCGTAACCCATCCTAATCTATAGTGAATCATTTGCCAAAAAAAAACCCTCTCCGCTCTCAACGCTGCGTTTTTTTCTCGTGTATTAGCTCGCATCAACGTGAACACCGTAAAAAAGCAGGAAATTGGACCATTGTCCTACACAACCTTCGCTTTTACTTTTATTGTAATGGATATCCACGCACGATTTAAGCTATGTTTAATCGAAGAAGAAATTGTACATTTGTACCTACCCTCGTGTCTCGTCCACTAACGAAGGGGAAGATCAGGCTGGTAAGGGGGGGAGACACGTCTATACTCGGCTTTCTAGACGCGATTGGGTTCATATAATTACTGTTATTTCAGTAAAAATCTGTGATTGAATGATTATATCTACTAAGAAGTTCATTCAAGGAAAACCTAAAGGCTTGGCCACACATGTGTCCAAATTGGACAATATCTTCCAATATTAATAATTAATTTCTAGCATTACCTATGAAATTGAAACACATATTGTCTGTAATGTAATATCTGGCAATATTTGACACATGTGTGGCCCCTCCTTAACTAACAGCAGCGAATGAAATTAACCTCTTTCATACAATAAGGTTTTCGTTTGCCACCTATAGAAAAATCTCACCACGGCCAATCACTTCAGAGACAAACCGTCTGGTCTACTTAATCCTGTCAATTCTTTCCGTGAAAGAAAATATTTCCAGTTTTTCACGGTTTTATTGACAAGAAAAGGTCAGTTTCTGTTTTCTAGGAAGAGGGGGTCAGTGGGTCACTATCGGCCTTCCTGAAGACCCTTGTCTACAATAATAAAAAAAAAGTTGGTCAATTCACAATACCTTTCATTCAATTCCTCCTCAGTCATTTTTGAGCAATTTTTGAGGCGAAGGAAAAGAAGAGTTGGTTGCAGCTGGATGAGCAAAAGAAGGGAAGAGATTCAGTTTTTCGCTCCCCCCCCCCCCATGGTGGTGAAAAAGCAAGTCACAGTACAGATCGCCCGTGACTGACAAGTCAATTGCTCGTCGTATTAATCTTGGAATTGGCTCTTGCAAGATGAGGGGTAAAAAAAAAACTTTTTACATGGAACTCCTCTGATTTTTCTTCTCTAATTCCCCTCTTCCTCATTCACAATTATTCACTAATGGACTTTCTCACGGGTCGGTGATTATACTTTGTACCCTCTTTTTGTTTGCATTGTTTAACGAAAACATTTTTTCACCCGCTTCTCACCGAAGGAGATGAAGCAGCGAACCGTGGCGTATAGTAACTTTTACTTGACTTTTGCCTTTTTTGTGATGAGTTATTATTATTTCATTAGTCCAAAAGTATTTGCGCGTGCATTCAAATTTGGTCAAGGGGGGAAGGTAATTTTGACGATGGTCCCAAAAATATTTCGTCTTAGCCGCATCGAGTTTGAGACCGATTTGAAGAACTTTTTGAAAGATTCACCTTGTTTTTATAAATATAACGGCGCGGTCTCAAACTTT
The DNA here is from genome assembly GCA_038030265.1 of Corythucha ciliata. Taxonomy (NCBI): domain Eukaryota; kingdom Metazoa; phylum Arthropoda; class Insecta; order Hemiptera; family Tingidae; genus Corythucha; species Corythucha ciliata. Next base: position 44,808,846 of record CM075938.1, on the reverse strand, counting down.
GAAGAAATTGGGAAAAAACGAAATTGCAAAGATTGTTGTAGACCAGACCAACGATCCCCTAAAGCGATGATGAGGTTATCAACGACAATGGGGTCCGACGAGAACTGATTTATTGCAGTCAGAGCACTCAGGTAAACCGTGAAAACCACAAACCGAGGGTCAAAGAATACAACTATTAGAGTGCACGGCTTTATATCCATCAGGGTGTTCTTTTACGCGTATTTTTTTATTATTATTATTTCACGCGTGAGTAATGTAAATATCAGGGAATATTCAAATAATAGGGGGCCTATTCTCTAACTCCGAAGCAATAGCTTTTTCGCAGTCATATGTTTATTTCATTAATTTTCTTCAAACAAATGAATGAAATAGACACATGGCTAGCGAAAAAAATATTGCTTGTTGTTTGAGAATAGGCCCTTAATGTACAAACAATTCAGAAGACGGCGATTTCACGTGACTGACTAGCTGTCAAAAAATATTTCTGGTTTCTGATATGCATTGGACTACATTGACAGAAAAGTCATTATCGGTCACAGATTCAAATATTGGGTTTCTCGTGCTAAAAGGCAAGTTCCTAGGCGGAACAATCCATTTTTCGAGGAAATCTGCAAAATTAGAATGTGAAGGTGCTACATTACATGTGGTTTTGAAAAATGGAAAATCCGCGAAATTTCGTTTTGAAACAGTCGGACACACTGAATGATTTTTAAGATGCAACAATAGTCGGTCGAATTAGCCAATCATACAAAACAGTTTTTAGCAAGAGTCAACCTCAAGACATTCGGTTTTTGAAAGAGCAAAAACCTCCGAAATTTGAGTTTTAAATAGCTAGCATCGTGAAATTTGAATTCTGAAAAAGCGAAAACCAGCGCAGTTTGGTTTTATCAGAGATAACCTCACGAAATTCGTTCCTGAATGAGCGATAAGATCTTTGATGCATCCAACTCCACGAATTTTGCTTTTAAATGAGCAAAAGCAGCTATTTGAGATAAAAAGAGATAAAATTATACTTGTTTGAAGAAACCAAATTCTAAATTTGGTTTTTGAGCTAGACAAATTAGTTTTTAAAGAGCCAAACCCGTGACATTGGGTTTTGAGATCACTATGTTTAGATTCCGAAAGAGCCAAAACCGTGAAATTCGTTTTTGAAAGAGCCATACGGGTGAAATTGGAACCAAAACTAGCGTTGTGAGCCACAACATCTAGATGGTTGGCCGCGCGTGTTATGGTTTCTGGGGCCGAATTTTCAGATTGATGATTTTTCAAGCGAGAAGGAGGCATTATGGTGTGCAGTGCCCTTTGTATTAGTGGGTGAAAATTACTGACTTGTTGCTCTTACACTCCGACTGGGGGTGCGTGCAGTGGCGTAGTATACATAAACCTGTCGGGTGTCAGGGCAAAAATCTCATTAAGACCCCTTAATCTCTAAATAAACAAGAAGTATTATTTGTACGTACCTATTACTCTAACGTACAATTATGGCTTTTTATCGATAAATTAGCGCTTTTTCTTAATTTAAACCGTGAATTTTCATTTTTTCTCATTTTAGCCGCAAATTACCCCTTTTTCTTAATCAATTTTTGCATTGAATTCAGCGTTTTAGCTCCAAAAGAGCGAGGTTTCGCCCGGGAATCCAGCGGTTTTCCTCATTTATAGCTGCGAATGAGCATTATTTCCCACAATATTATCCCAAAATTAGCGCTTTTTCTTTTCTCACTGATGTCCGCCACGAATAATAGCGTTTCTTCTGAACTTTTATCCGCAGTCTTGTCCAACCCCACCGGGCATACCAAGACTTCTTATAAATATAGGGCCGTATTCATAGTCGCCACTCAAACTGAGTATTTGCTTAAGCGACTTCAAATTGGTCGTTTCGATTAGTGAATCATCTGTTATGAGTCGAAATAAGCGAATACTCAGCCTGAGTGACGACTGTGAATATACGGGCCATAGGCTTCTACCGTTCTCAATGTCAGCCACATAACATATAAACCTTCACTTTGTATCATTAGTCGATTAGTTCGAGGTCGAAAAACCCGCCGATTGATTTGTACACCTGTACAGGGGTTTTATTTCGGTCCCAATCACTAGGGCCTACTGGTACAACTCGTGCGCTTGGCGCCAGCGCTTGGGCGCTGGCTTCTTTCAAGAGTCATTGGTGGGGTGGGGGGCTGTTGTTCTAGCTCAGGAGATGAGGAGATACCGTGGGGACTCCAGCTCATCACTGTTCCGCCGTGACCTCCTCTTAGGCCTGTCGAGCTCGATGGAGGGGAGACACTGGGTCCGTTATCCCATGTACCCGGCTTCCTTGAGGGCTTGGATTTCAGAAATAAAAAAAAAAGAAGAAAAGAGAGAAAAATGAAAGCTTTATTGAGATCGAAGCTCTACTATGGTTGGAGTTTGGAGGATGAAGCTTTGCTGTGTTTGGACCTTTGCTGTCGTCGGACCTTTTGTGGGGTTAGACCTTTGCTGTCGTTGGACCTTTGCTGTGGTTGAACCAAATAATGTGGGATGACGATGTGGTTTGGTTGGACCTTTGCTGTGGTTGGACCATTGACGTGGGAAGACGATGTGGTTGGACCTTTGCTATCAGGCGCGGATCCAGGATTTCGTCAACGGGGGGGGGGGGGGCTGGACTGAAATTCACCCACCCCCAACCCTCGCCATAATCCGCGGTAGGAGGATAAAAATCACTTAATCTATTTTACATTTAAAGGATTTGTCGAATTTTGTAGCAGTTTTTTCTTGGACAGGAGTAGGTATATTTTTCCGTTGAAATATCAAAGACCGCCAAGATCAATTTTTTCTTGCATTATAGCGTTGGTGTACATATTTGTTCATAGCGAATTAAATTATGGAAACGAAAACAATTAAAGTTGTATGAAGAAAAAAAGTTAAAATTGGAGGCAAGTATTGCCAAAAGAGGGGCGAAATAACCACGTTTTCATTAATCAAGGGCCAGTTCAAAGAGCTGAATCGATAGTTACCGGTCAAAATTCCCGGTTTTACCGGACCAAACAATTAGTCCAAGGTGCTAAGATTGCTCGTGTAATGTACAAAACCGGTGTAAACCGATTCCAGGAACTGGTTAATATTTTCTAGTATGAATATCACGCCACAAAATTTCCAGTTTTTTGGCCAAGAAACTGAATTTTACCTTTACCGATTTAAGGCCCACCTGGCGAGGCGCATTCTGGACCCTTACGGCTAATGTTCCTGGTTCTATTCTATTCTATTCTGGTACATAGTACTTGAAGAACTAAGTGTCTAGGAAAAGTTTGAACGTTACGGTGGGATTTTCTGTGACAAATTGTGATTTTTGTAGCGAAACGTGTGCCTACGGAGCAAAATCATGAGGTAAATGTTTAATTTTTGTGAGGCAAAATATCCAGTTTGAAAGACTAAATTTTCATCAGTCAACTAGCAGTCCTTGGCTTATACTATACCTCTATATTTTGAGGCTAAGTTTGTTGGTTTTTGAATCGTCAATTTGCAATTTTTTCGCAATTTCTGATCGCATTGTGAGTTCGTGATGAAAAATGGGTCTCTGTATAGCGTATACAGCCATATCATCGGCCAAATGACCCGTTATTGGTCGAGAAAATCAAATTTTGGGGATTTGAAACTACGATTGTAATGCGGATCCTGTATTTCTGTATAGAAGAAACTAGAATAGAGCGTATTTGGCCCCGGGAAACAGCTTGGAATCACCCCACTGCATTCACGTCTGCTGTATCCGCGTATGTCTCGATTATTTGTTGACACTTTTCGACAGTATACAACTTTTCTTGATCTTCTTCTGGGGCCCTAAAGGTCTAGATCCGACGCTGCACCGGAGCTCGGCAGATGAATTGAAAAATACACAAAATAATTGATACGAGGGTTTCTGTCGCCGGTGTTTTAATTAAAGAAGTAAATTAATTAACTGATTTTAATCGGACGACACGGAAAGGCAAAGCCTAACACAATTCGAGCTTCGAGAAAAACCCGTAATGGGTTTAAATCCCGCCGGGGCATTTTTTCTCAATTTTCCGGACATCAGGAACGCATTTATATAATATGGATGGTTTCTAACTTGGTTATTGCACCGATTCTTATGCAGGAGTTTACAACAGAACCATGGTTTAAGAATCCAACCCGTGGAAATCAACAACAATAACCGGGTAATGTTTACATTATGAACACTCCTCGAAGTCTCCGGTTTGACTTGAATAACCCAACTTAACAGACATTTACATTGTTGGACATAAATTTCCTCGTGAATATTTTGTTTCTTCATTTTTTTTTTCCAACAGCTGGTTGAATGAACTACAACCTCTGGTCTTTCATGAAATGCACAGTTGGATGTCGTAGATAGGTTGATACACGTTGAGCTCAAACGCGATTTAGAGGGTACAGTGGAATATTTTTTGGTCTTAAGCCAACATATCCAAAGGAGAGGGGGGCCTGGCGGGGGCCCAGAGATCTTCAGGCGGTCCATACACGGGCAGAGTCAGCCTCCCTCCTTTTGAAAATCCCACACCATTCTCCCTTTTTTTTACTGAAGAGAGAAAAAGAGAGTGTACAAGTGCGAGTGAGGGAAAACGAGTGAAAATGGGGAATGAGGGAGAAAGTGCTTATTGAAGGAGGAAGAAGATACGTTTCCTTCATGTCAAGTTCACGGATTGCCGTTCAACTCGGATTGGGGATCATGACTCTGTAGTATTTTAGTTTATATTAGGAAAATTGAGTTTAGTTATTTTGTTTAAAAAAATATTAGCAAGACATTGTAAAGGGGCTTCATACACCCCAAAATGAAGATTTGCATTTTTCTGAAAATTAGCTATTAAAGTCGTGTCCCTCTCCTGACAAAACTCGAACCTTCTAAAAATAAAGAACATTGAAGTGAAAACGGAATCAATAAATATTTTAAATGTAAAGACAATCTTTATTTTAGGGGATGTCGAGGGCCGCGAAACTGTGCCAATCTAGTTTTTCGGGGTACTCAAGGAAAAAGTCGCGAAATAAACGGTTGTGTTGATAAAAATACGTTAAATATTTTATCTCCCGCCTCTACCCCTTACCACGGAATTACCGTCCCCTTTGTATAATAAATTCTTCTGAAACATGCTCCTGAGACGTGTTTATCAAAATCCATCTTTAATCACTGCGGTCGAGCCGTACTGCCCCAGTTTTTTAATCCTTGTCCCTTTTCCGCCTACGCATCAAATCAAAAAAACTGTAGCTTCCTTTTCTCTAGTTTGTCTTTTTTTGTTTTGGCCTTTATATTCGCTTCGTAAAAAGTTGAGTAATGTAGTGAGGTAATGCGGTGAGATGCTGGGGTTTGTTTCATAATAAAACGAAGGTGTGAGGGCTCTTATAGCATGAAAATAGGAAATATTATGAAGACCCAATTAGGGAAAAAAGCTAATCAAATGTTGAGGCGTTAAACAGAGCGAAAATAGCGGAAAGCTATCGCTGTGCACGAGCTAAGTGGGATGAAACAAAGTTTAAAATCGAGCAGTGGACTTTCAGTTTGAAAACAATGATTCCAAAAGTTTAGGACAAGGCCCGTAATTATGGTTTACAGTTAGCTTAATTTGACAAACGTACCATTATCTGTAATAATTTGTCTCGAAGCACGAAAAAAACGAATTCTGAGGAGCATTAAAAAAAGTGAAAGACAGCAACGAGCTGTGTAGGTCAAGTAAAAGGCGAGCTCTATCTTCTACGCTCATCATACTTCATCCGGACAGGAGCGACGTACATCCTTTTCGACCCATTCTTCACCAATTATCCCAGACATTCTACACTATTATTTTCCTTTAGTCATAGAAAAAGTCGCTCGAGTTTTCTGTTCAACCGCCTGCCCTTCGCTCACGTATAGAAGTACCTGAAACGCTCTCTTGCTTAAAAATCACTCCAGTTGAAATATGCAAAAACGGAGAAACAGTTTTGTAACAAAAAATGTTCGTTCCCACTCGGATTTGTTAACAATTTCTACTGATCGCCACAGCAGATTACGATGCGTGGATGGTGGATAGTGCCTTCATGGAATGGCCCGCTTCCACTTCTAGTGCACTGATATTTATTTGAGTACCTGGTTTTTATTTTTATGTTCAGGGAACAGGAAGCAATTGTTTCGTTCGGTATCGGGATTTACGAGGTGGGACCCGAATTGAGGTTCTTCACACTAACGGATGTCCAAAATTTTTATTCTACTTTGTCTAGGAGGGGGTGCTGGGCATTGGCGAATTCAAGGGGGGCTGTGGGGACTCCCTATAGTTGTACGAATTAGCCCCCTCCCACCAATTCACCCAGTACGCCCATCAGTAACGTACTAAGGTGGAGGCCTCCGAAAACTGAAGGGTAGAAAAATGGGGATTCCTTGGTTTTACGTTCTTTGGATGCGTACAGTGGCGGCGGAAGTGGGGTTCAGGGTCAGCAAATGCTCCCCCAATGGTCTGGTTGGGGGAGCAGCGCTCCCCCAATCCGATATTTGAGGAATCGAGAAAAAAATGGCTTCGTGTTGAATTAACCTCCGAAAAATTATCGTTCGCACCTTCCACAACATGATTCGGGTTCACCAGTCAGATCTGCAAACTTTGGGCTTTGAAAGAGCCAAATATAACCACCGGAGTTGCTTGTTTTTATGGAACAAAACGTGGCGGTTCTTGAATTTACCAAAAACAGTAAAATTGGGTTCCCTTAGAGCCGAATCCGCGAAATTACTTGTATGAAGGCCACAAACGTGAAATTACTGTCTTGAACCCCGTGAAATATGACTTTTCAATGAGTCAACCCCGCAAATTTGGATTTTGAGGGAATCAATCATTCAAAATTGATTTTTAAAAGGGCCAAATCTTTGAAATTTGGGCTTAAAGGGGTGACAACTGTCAATTCTAGCCCTCTAACCAAGACAATTCCAGTCAAGACCTTAAAGAAGAGAAATTTGACTCTGGAATCAACTGTTTTGTCCTCCTGGGTTGGTCTTTTTGGGTGATTAAAACCCGATAAATGTGGTTCTTTGGGATCCAAATGAACGAAATTTGTGCTTTGGAAGGCTAACCCCCTCGAAAATTATATTTTAATGTGCTCAATGGGCATTTTGGCTCAGAGGGGGGAAAGTACATTTCACAGCCACATGCGGACCTACACCTATCGTGGCCCGGGGCGGATAACTCTTTGAGGCCCTTAAGTATCTGCTCTGTATTAGTACTTTTTCTGTTTTAGCCACAAATAAGTTGCATTCAGAAGCCAAGAATAACGAGGCGTATTTTCAATTTGGAACATTTTATCCGCGAATTAGGGTTTTTCTCAATTTTCAGCAGGGAATTAGCACTTTTCTGAATTTGAACCTAAAATTATCATTTTTTATTCCATGAATTAGCGATATTTATCAATTTTTGCGACACTTTGGCGTTTTGCTCAAGTTTTAACCGCGAATTAGCCCTATATTCAGCTGAAATTTAGAGTTTTCCTTAATTTTAGCCGCGATAATTAGTGATTTTTTAAATATTAGCCGTGAGTAAGGTGTTTGTTTTATATTTTAGCCCCACATTGGCCATTTAATTTCAATTTAGTTATGGATTAGCACTTTTTCTTAGTTTTAGCCTCGAAATATCTTTTAGAAGATACAGACTGGCGTTTTCTCAAGTTTAGCCGCGAACAAGTGATTTTTTTCATTTTTATCTGCAAATTAACGTTTTTTCTACAGGTTATTTGCGAATAAGCGCTTTTACTCAAATTCATCGACGGATTAGGCGATTTTTCTCAATTTTAGCTGCGGGCTTGGCCCAAAAACAGCACGTTATCGGTTTTTGGTACATTTTAGCCGTAAAATGGCCACTATACATCGAGAATCAGCTATTTTTTATTAATTATGGTCTGAAAGTTGCATCGAGAAACCAGGAATGATCGCTTTTTTGCAGTTTTAGCCACGAATATTAGCACTTTTTCCAAATTTGTTTGCAGCCTACTCGCCCCAACACTGCGGCACATTAGAGCGCCGTCTCAATTTTATCTGCTTAAGGGCCTAAAGAAACTTGGGAATCAGCGCGAATTTGCTTTCAGAAGGCGCAAATTTTCTCAATTCTAGCCGTCAGAGTTGCGCCTTCATGGGCTCCATCGAATATTTAGCCACACTGCTTACTGATCACCAGTAACGTTCCATTCTCCAAGTCGGATGGGCTGAAAATCGTTGAAAGGAGCCAAGTCACTGTCCAATCGTATACGAAAACTCCTTTTCACATACCTAAATCTATGAACATGAACCTAAAAATCATCATTTTTTCCTATTTAAGCTTTTCGGGGGCCCTCTCTGATAGGAGGCCCTGGGCGGTCCGCCCCCTTCACCATTACCTCGTTACGCTATTGTTCACGGCACACTCTTGCTCTTTCACACTAAGTTTCTGCTCTGAATAGTGTGAATACGCCATTTTATGGCCGATGTAGCCGATTCATCTTATAACAAGTCATCTTATATACTTATTAATTTACCTAATAAAACTGTGTCCTTAGGACTCAAATTACCCAGGAAAATTAACCCAGAAACAAGAGAATTTCATGAAGAGGCGGTAAATTTGATGAAGGATTTGGAATTTTTGCCTGAAGAATTGTATTTTTGCACATGTAGGCATAATTGATTCGTAAAATGGTATTTTCTGGGGGTGGGGGGTAAATCTGGACTGATCAGATTCTTGCTCCCCCAATGCCGTCTGACTTCCACCGCTACTGGATGCATATGAACGAGAACAACAGGATTAGCCTCAATAGTTTAGAAAAGTGCTAACTCGTGAATAAATGTGATGAAAATCGCTAATTCAAGGGTGAAATTGGGAAAAACTGTAATTCAATGCCCATACTTTTGAAGGACGCCGCAAAAATTGAGAAAAAACACTAATTTGGGAAAAAACGATAAGTCGCGTATAAAATTAAGAAATAGCTCTCATTTGCAGCTAAAAATAAGAGACACAAAATCGTTCGTAAAAAAGATAATCGCGCCTAGAATTCGCTAAATCACGGCAAAAATAAAGAAAAAGCGCTCATTCGCCGCTAGAATTGAGAAAACGTAAATTCGCGGATAACATTGAGAAAAACGCTCACTCACGAATGTAATTGGAAGAAATCGTCTTTTTGCTGTTAAAATTGAGAACAAAAAAGCTTGTTCATAGTTGAAAAAGTTGAAACCGCTAATTCGCAGCTAAAAATGAGGAAATTCTGTAATTCATGGCAAAAAGTGAGTAAAAGCACTAGTTCGCGTCCCAAATTGAGAAAACTTTTCATTCTAGGCTAAAATTGGGGAGAAACGCAAATATACAGGATATTTGCAAAAACGCCAATTAGTGCACAACCTGACGATAATTTATAGATAAAATTGAGAAAAACTGCTAAGCCAGGCCACAGCTAAAATTTAGAAAAAGTGCTGATTCTTGGTAGAAATTAAGAAAAGTTAATTCCCTAAGATCCATAAAATTGAGAAGACCGACATTTTTGAGGATAAAATAAAGAAATAATATAATTCACGATAAAAGTTGGGAGAAATCGCTGATCGCTAATGAGAATCGCTGATTGAGGCCAAAATTAAAAAAATATAGCAAATTCGCGTCGTAAATAGAAAAAATCGTGGCTCAAATTGAGGGAAAACGGTCGTTTCCAGCTAAAATGGGGAAAAAGCGCTAATTCACAGCTGAAATTGCGAATAATTCGTGGCTAAAATTGAGGAAAAGATCAAATTCGCGTCTAAAATTGAGAAAAAAAACTGGGTGGTTTTTGGAGGCACTTTCCTCGAGTAATACACCAGAAAAACCCAGAATTTAACGCTTAGTAAAAATTATGTTCTTTGCCATTTTGGGCCAAATTGAGGCCCCTAGGCTCCAGATCCCAATTTGTCCCAAACCCGCGAAATTGTTTATTTTTTTATTATATTTTATTTTATTTTGTTATTCTTTGTGTGAACCAACCCGATAAAGTTGTTTTAAATGGGCCAACCCTGAGACATTTCGGTTTTGAAAGGAGTCAGACGTCAGATCCGTGAAATTGCTCCTTCGAATGAGCCAACGCCAATGACTTTTCGAATGACCCAATTGCAAGCGGACGCCGTTATTATCCATATGAAGAACCAGAAGATCACTATCCCGTAATTTTCACTCATGTAGAAGAGTTTTTGAAGTTATTGAAAGCAGAAAGGAATAACGATAAAATTGAAAGTTGGCACTGGTTTGGAGAGGGGGGGGGGGCCTTAACTACACACCCCTGCCCAAATCCTAAAAACTAATTTTTTCGGCCCAAACCCCCCAGCTTTAGGTAAGCCATTAATTTTGCACCAATTGGCGTGGTGCCCCTAGAATCATATTATTATTTTTTAATGTTGATTTCTAATTTCTTATTTTTGTACGATGTATTTTATTTTTATATTTTTTTATTCATTAATTTATTTTATTTGTTTACGGTATATTTATTATGCTGTTTGCTTAGCTTTTTTTCATTCAACTGCTGTTGACCTCCCTTATTAGTGTACTATCTAGCGTGTGTTTAAATGCCCCACGTTTATCTGCTAACCCTAACTCAAACGTTGTTGCTTGGTTCCGAAACATCTGATTGGTTGAAGTTTGAAAATAAAGTTTCGAGAGTCGAGAGTACTCTCGAGAGCAAAAATTATCAGATGTAAACGCAGCTTAAAACTCACTAATGACAGACGGGGTCAAGAATACATGTACGGAGCTGAGAAAAGAGGCTATGCTAAGATCAGCTTATAAATTTTATTTTTGTACGCAAGCATTCAGTTTTTGATTGGATTTTATGTTAATTATTCATATAATTCACTAATCACTTGGACAATGGACTCTTCAAACATTTCTCTCGGTGAATAAGGACTGCATTAAGGTATACTCACATGAATCCTCCACGCGCCACCCGCGGTCGGTTGGGCTTCTGCCCTTTTCTCGAAAGCTCTTCCCAAAATTTTTGCAAATTTTGTTGTAACAACTGATCTGTACTTTGGAGGTTTCATAACATTCCTTTGTATGTTGTTAATGTTCATAATCAACAAAGTGTTCATTATGAAATAGTGAGTAAAAATACTTATTTATGTGTTGTTGGTGAACTATTATAAGAAAAATAGTTTGCAAACACGGTGCGTGTTTGGTGTAAGTGAGGCTTTAGTGTGTGTAGTTTGCATGTGTACAAATTCATTGTTCCTTGACAAATAAAATACGCCGCTTGAAAAAAAAGAGAGGAAAACTCTTCAGATAAAAAAATTGTTCTCAATAAATTGCTTTAACTTGAACAAAGAGAATGTTGTCGAATCTATATTTCTTTCTGAACCAAGTGACCCCTAGAACTTGATTTCTTTTCTGACTTAATTTGATCGTATAGTTTGTGCGCGATTCACCGGCTTCTACCAAGGTCGATAGTTCGTAAGAAAAATAATGAAATTACAGCAAAAAAAGTCCTTGAAAATAAAATAGAGTGACACCAGCAAGATGAGCTTGTGTTTGAATTTTGAGTGAAAGGGGATTGATTGCCAAGTCATCATCACCTGTTGTGTGTTCACCTGGATCGTTGGCCTCTTTTTTTTCCCTTCAACTCGCATTAGACGTGAAATGAGTGGGCAAAAAAAAAAAAAAAAAAAATGAAAACTTCTGATTACTCGACCAGTGAGGTGGGAAGGGAAAATTGCTTTGTGATTTATCAAAAAGAAGAAAAAAATACAAAAAACAAAAACGGAAGCACTTCCTTTTGAAGCACTAAGGCAAAATCCCCGCGCACCCCTCGGTCACCCTCTTACCATCACCATGGCCATTTTCCTGAACGTGAATCTTAAACTGAGCGTGAATCACGATCTTGCGGTTATACTTTTTTTTTACATTCTCTCCGTTTTTCTTTGTTCTAACATAACCCTCCACCCCAGTCATCCTTAATTTCTTCAGATTTGAATCTTTTACTTTACAAACTGAGAGGGTTTCCTGTACCCGTCAACGACGAGAAGTTACTCTCTATAACCGTTGCTTCTTTAAAAATCACAGTCGCCTATCTTTTCCGTTTTCCGGTTGAATGAAAGTTGAATGGAATTGATTGCAACAGCTCAACAAAGTTTCGAGTAGGTTGGTTCCGGCAAGGAGAAAACACAAGAATGTCCATGTTTTATTTCACATTGCTTAGCTGAAATCAAGAGCCCGCGCGCATGTTACCATACATAACACGCTCATAAAACGCTTTGCATGAGATTTTGATGCACCGCGGCAGAAGTGTGTTGACAAAGACATACGGTAAAAGCGTGATTACCAAGAAACACCTCCTTCCCTTTCTCGTACACTAGAATAGGGGAAGGGAACTGAGACGGAAAATTCGACTCCATGAAGAAAGGCGAGACCGAGCCGAAGACATCAAGACGCTATATTTCTATATCTATCTTTCGATCGGTAACTGGTTTATAGCGTCTAGAAATAGCAACCATCCCTTCGATGCTTCTTGGACGACACGGCTGAATTGCACTCCTCAAAAGCATCTTCTGATTTGAGATGAGGAGCTCCTAAGGAATGACGAATGACTGCAGAAGACAACAAACAATTATTGCGGAAATTCATTTTTCTAGTGCCTTTTGGCATCGCAAATTTTATTTAAAAAAAAAAAAAAAAATTGGGGTTCAGGATGGTGGTTGGGGGATGGTGAATGGGTTTAACGATTGTAGCGGGTGTGCAATTTTCATCGAAAATGCAAAGAAAGAACGCTACGGGTTTTTTTCCGATCGCTCAAAAACATTAAACGCTTAAATCGCGCAGCGATTTAGCACCTCAATGCGGCGAATTTAAGCTCTGGAGGTTTATAAAGTGACTGGCAGGAAACATTCTGTCTAACGGAATTTTGGGGCCGATCAATGATTTTTATTATTATTAATTCTATTTATTTAAATAACTTCAAACGCTATTTAAACGGAAAAATGTACATGGTTACAATAAATGAGAGGAAACTCACTCATAACTAAGCACGACAATGGTCAGAGATAAAACCTGTCTACTTGATTGTGCATCATGGACACCTCACTTTAGCTGTTTATAGCCACTTTTTATCAATTTTATTCGCGCTTTTTCTTGGTTTTAAGGGCATATTAGAGCTTTTTCTCAATTTTGGTCACAAAATAGAATCGAGAAAGAAATTTTTTTTTTCCATTTTGGCAATGAATTAGCGTAAAAAAAAAAAAAAAAAATAGCTGCGAATGATCGCCTATTTTCTCATTCTTGCCTCTTTAGGAGTTTTTTCAATTTTTAGCCGTAAACTGTGTAATGCATTTTCTTACTGCTAGCAATGAATTTGCGCCTTTTCTCATCTACAGCTCCCAGAAACCTTTAATTTGCATTTGCTTGATATTGCCGCGAATTGCTTGATATTGCCGCAACACATTTTCCAAAATCATACCGTCGTGATAGCTTGGTTACCAAAACTCATGAAAGCACGATTCGTTCAAATAAAAACAGGTCCTATATTTTTTTATTAATTTTTAAAACTATTGGGTTGCGGGACCCATTTGAAATAGGCTAGATAGACTGATGACGTAATAACAGCATTCGCATAACCTTCACATTAGCTTCCCACAAATCAATCAATAGGACTTAAGAGAAATGCGGGAAGGACAAGTAGGGGCAAGACATGATAACAGCCTTAATGCTGAGGGTTGGGAGGGGTCACAACCCATTAACTACGTCACAAGTCACAGACCGGCCGTTTAAGGTAACAAAAATAATTGGCGAGTTTAGTTATTTCGCTCTAAATCGAAATCAATCATTCACGCACTAATATTCAATTTCTGGTCATATTTAGTCATTTTCTTTCCAAAAAAAAAAAAAAAAATGTTTCCAGCGATTTTTATTTATTTTTGTTACTTCCTCAATGTAGCAGCGGATTTACCCCCAAAACAGCACACTGGAGATTTTTTCTTAATTTTGTTACTGAAATTGCTTCAAGAAACACAAAACATTTGTTTCCAGCGATTTTTATTTTTTATGTTTTATTTTAGACACAAACTGGCGCGTTTTCTAAAATTTAGACAAAGTAGTTTGTCTTAATTTTATCCGAGAACTACCGCTTTATCTCGATTTTTGCCGCAAACTAGTGTTTTTTCTTCATTGCAGCAAGTAATTAACGTAATGCATGCTTAAGGTTGTAGCCGTGGGAGCCTACGTCGTCAGTCTTACCTCGCTAAGGTGCGTCGAAAAAGAACCGGTTTCGGCTGCTCGCCATCTTCAGGGTACAACCGAGTCCAGATCGTTGTTCGGTGTCAAGACCACATTCCTTGGGACCCTCTTTGAACAATCTAGGCGTTGATACGCAATACCACGTTCTGCATTTGGATAACACTTCCATAAATTGTCGACTTAATTCGGACTGTCACGTTCTGATAAAAGATTTTACCATCATTTAAGTACAAACGATTTTTCGTTCAGCAGAAAACCTCGGCTTCTTTGTTGGATATGCAATGGTGTACGTTTCAAGTCTGTACGAAAAACCATGTGATTCCAGGAAGCTTGGCATTTGGATCGGCAAAGTACGTGATGAATTGAAATCGTGGCCGATATCTGAATTTCAAAGAAAAGTGTGGGCAGAGCCGTTCGAACACAATTATGCGTTGTTTCCGTTGCACCATTAAGTCATTTTTTGCATGGGGTTTCCTCGTCAGCACACTGAACACTGTTAATTTTGTCTTTAATTTTTTGGGTATCTTGAATATTTCCTATGTAATTTTTCATTTTGTTTTCTCGATCATTATCATGGTTTTTTCAACTATGACTTGTCTTTTTCTTTTCGCTTCTTCAATATTTACCTTAATTGTAGGTTCAACTTGTGTGAAGATGATAAAATGTTCAAAATAGTTGAGGACGGGCTATACATTGTACCCTCCAAATGTCTCCTGCCGGACAACTCATGTCTCTGGCCAGGACATGTTAAGAGCCAGTCTAGATTGACGAAGCTTATTGGGGAAAGCTGCCTTCCTGAGTACAATTGGGAGAAATGTAAATTTAAGCGGGTGATAACCCAAGCAAGTTCGTATCTTGACTCGGAATTCTTTGGACCATGGATGAGAAACTCACGCTTTTGTATGTATTATCAACACAGGCTCGTACAGCAGTGGAGTTTCCAAGCTGAAAAGGAGCTTAATAACATCTGATGTGGAGTCTTCCGAACAAGATATCCACACAGGAAAATTTAAAATATTCCGGAAACAACTTATTCTCCGCAGTTCATCCTCGGAGGATGAATTTCTTCCAGGAAACAACGCGGGAAAAAATGCCGCACGCGGGATCCAAGGACGCCGAATAAGAAATAACATTATCCCGCCATAGCAACCGCTTTTTGCGGCATTTTCACACGGCTTAGGAATACGGGCCCAGGAGAAAGTAAATTCATGCTCTCAACAATTATGGTATGGTGAACAATTATTCATTGGAGAATTTGATTTCATTGATCTTAAACAGAGTATTGAGAACACAGAAACACCATAGCCCTGATAGCCCTTCTTCGCATATTTGGGTTAAGAGGTCCGTTTTTTTATTTGGTTAGAGCAAGTTTGGATAACTAATTCCTTGGTTGGCATCATGAGTGTTTATGTGTATAACTTGCATCTTTGTGGCAGATCCTACTGAAATTTCCCTTCCTATGTCATATTACTTTCAAAATTCGTCAGTCCCACTAAAAAATCGTGTCTTCCGCAGCTTAGCTTTCTTATCAGGCGGGTTCAGTACATGTTTAGATCATTTATGCCAAAGCAGTGTTACCTATTTATTATTGTTAAAATCATTAAAATTATTTCAGAATTTCAGAAAAAAATATGTTCAAAGTTGAATTTAATCATGCGCCGCCTTGACGCTATAGAAGAAAGTTCTGGGTGCAGCGGAGGAAACTGCAATAGAGATAGCGCCAAGGAAGAAAATGCGACGTTTGGCCCCTCTTTCCCATTTACAACGTTCAGGAAGACATGCAATTGGAAAAATTTCTCGATGAACAATCAAATGTAAAACTTGCGGTGAGATTATCAACTTATTCACGCATCCGTCACCATCTTAATCAACGTTGAGAGAACATAATGATGGTCTTTCTCAGGTTGATACCCAGGCTAAGATTGGTGGCACCGACAATTATAGTGTGGTGTCAAACATATTAGGGGTACTCAAATAAAAATCAGTATTTCGGTAAACCAGTAAACAGGTGTTATAAATCTCGTTTCTTTAGTAACGCATAGACAGGGGGGGGGGTGGAATTTTACTTAATTACAGATAAATACTCCTTTACAGGTTTACAGGCTGATTATTTGAGTACCCCTATTAAAAAAGGTAGTGACCGACGAATACGCAAACAATTTCAGTTTTTACGGGGAAAAAAGCAAGAAAAAATGTTGTTCCCTAAAATTATGCGACGTGATTATAAAGGCGCGTTTACACTGAAGTGTCGCGCTACACTTATTGCTTGAAATAGACACAAATTTCCTTGGTGTAAACACAAACTTCCAGAAATTTTTATCAGAATTTGTACGGTCAATATAGAAGTGTCTGACACTTTACATTTATGTCGAGACATAAGTGTAGCTACATAAATGTCAGACACTTCGGTGTAAACGCACCTTTAAGTAAGTTGAGTGTGAACACTACACCACTAGGGGGAAGATGAGGCTGAACAAGCAGCAATGTTGATCTTTCATAATTTCAGAAGCATCCCGTTTCCACAATCCCGATCTGACGAAGCAGCGATGCTTCGAAATAATTTCAAATTTCATCAAATATGCGAAGCAAAGATTTGAAAGAAAAAACGGGAAAACAAAAGTATGAAGTTAATTAATACCTTTTATCACCAACTGTCTCATCTTCCCTTACCAACGATATATAAACCTGGATTGCTCACAGCGGACTGGAGGGGCGTGGAGGGGGCAGGTCGTCCCCTTGTAAACAATCACTCTGTTCCTCTCCTTGTGTAGTTATGGCAACATGGCACTTATTTTGAAACTCCACCCCTCTCATCCACTATGGGAGCTTATTTGATGGCTATTCTTTATCAGCAGTGATGAGAAATCCAGTTCTTTTTTATATCGTTGGCCCTTACCAACAGGACGTTAACGTGGCAGCTCAGGGTGAATCAGAACCTGCTCAATGCACAAATTGCGAACATATTTTATTTTCAAAGAAATAATTTTTTGTGTTTGTTTTTTTTTCGTTTTCAAATGATTAAAACTTTAAATCCAACAAATCATTCCAAATATTGCAGAGTTGTTTATTCACCGTTCGTTCTTCTTCAATTGTAACGCTTGAAAACTATGCACAAGTCATGTCTGCATGTAACGCATGTGTGGAAAAGAAAAAAGTAGGGGTTTACAGTGTCTAGAAGCCATTATTTTTACAATTTGTGAATGATTTAACCGAAAGCGTATGCTATATAGCACAAATAAGTCCCAGTGTAACATCGGAGTGAAGTCACGATGTGACGTCACAAAGTGAGTTACAAGGGGTGAGCGTATCTATACATTGCTGCAACGTTACAAATGTAAGTTAGACGTATTTTTGTGTCGTCTTTGCAACGTCTCTGTGACGTGTACGCTACATACATCCCATTGTAACCTCAGTGTGAAGCCATAAAGTGACCTGCGAAAACGTCACGATGTGACCTCTCTGTGACGTCACAATGGAAGTCACAGTGGCCGGACATATCTACGTTACTGCAACGTTTAAAATGTTGGTCACACGTCCAAATGTGACGTCATCGTGACTTCTCTGCAACGTAACTGTGCTATTAGGGGAAGTGTCCTCCAGATATCACGAATAAACGTTTTCTTGATTTTTGCCGTGATTAAGCTCTATTCTCAGTTTTATCCCTCAATTAGCGCTTTTTCCCAATTTTAGCAGTGATCTTTTGAATTCTGACCATACTAGTCACTTTTTCTCATTTTTAGGCACAATAATGTTGCCTCCAGAAACGGCGATTGGGCACTTTCTCGGTGTTTATTTGATAGGAGTTAGCGGTTTTCTATATTTTAGCCACGAATCAGCGAGCGATTTTCTCACTTTTGGTCATGAATTTTTCGGTGCGTCAGCCATTTTTCTAAATTTCAGCCGCAAAAGGGCCACCATAAACCGCGAATTTGCAAATGTTTCTCAATTTGAGGCTCTATTGACCGCTTGCTTCGAAACTTCGTTTCTCAAGCTTTTGACGGATTTCTGACGGAATTTTGAGCTTGACTTGACGGGGAAAGCAAAATGCCAGTTACTCCCCCTGCGCACATAGTGCGGGCGGATCTCACTGGGCAGTTTTGTAGTCGAGGAAGCCTTCTGAGTTCTGAAACTAACCACCACGCTACACGAACGGCGAAACTATCCTTTTTTAACACTAAGGGGCACTAGCGGTCACTATGTTGCATTTCTCGGGGGGGGGGGGGGTTCTGGCTGTAGGTCAACGCCATGGTTTAGCATGGTTCAAAGGAGAAGGACTCATAAACCTTGTCTGGCTCATCGGTAACTTTGACAAATTACTGGAAAACCCCCTTATTTTCTCGCTGAACGGCGAGTACACGTACGTTACAATTCCTATTGACCATTACTGGAGCTATGATTGACCGTTAATTCCAAGTTTCGCAGGTTAAATATTCGGGTTATGGAGCTGAACTTTCGACTGGGGCAACGAGTATAGTTCACTTGGACCGAACAACAACGGCCCACTCGCTACATTTGATCTATTCGCAATGAATGCCATAAATTGTAAAACAGCCTTTATTGGACCTGAGTACTGAAATTCGGCGGACGCTGCGAGCAGAAATAGGTACAGTATGCTCCAATTTCTCCCACTTTCACTTGCACTACTTTTTATGGCTTCTGGAATATTAGACGGTACATAGCCAAGAACAAGTATACCTATATGAAGCAAAATTTTAACAGGATCGATCGCAAGTTAAGTTTTCCTCTTTTTCTTATCGAAGCGAAAATCACACTGGGAAGCTAAAATTGTCCCCTGAGCCACAAGTGCGTGATCTATATTGGTCACAGACTGTTTTAAACATTTTTTTATTCCTTCGAATTTTTTTTTCTTTCTTTTTTTTTAAAAGCTCTCCATTTCCTTGCAAAAGCTGCAACATACATCTTTGCGCGCGGAGTTTATAATCCTCTTCTGTCGTATTTAACAGCTCGGTGGCGAAGTTTTTTCAAAGTAATTTTAATTTCCAAGTAATACATTCTGCGAAATAACTCTTCCTGTCGTGAGGTTGGTGCGTAGCTCCTGCAGACATAATACGCCTCGAGTTGAGTCGCTTTCACAAGGGGTCAAAAGAGGAACCTATAGTAGGACATTATTAGCTTTATTATACTCCGATGAAAGAAGAGTTCAAAAGGCAGGAATTTGGCAGCTTTCTCGACGATTTTAAACTAGTTAAAACGACACGCACAGGTAGTAGAGACATGAGTGACATTTGCCTGTCTTCGCCAATTTTGTTTCGCGCACACATTCTTTTTAATCTTTCGTTAACAGTCCCAATTTGAAGAATAACAAATCCTCTTAATTGCCTCTCGTACCGATCACAATTTAAAAGAAAATTTTAAGATTAGCAAGACCACTATGAAGGTCTTGTATCTATTTCGGTAAAAATGTCCACCACTTCGCAAATATTTTTATATCAACGGACGACGATTTTTTTTTATTTTTTCGCCGAGAGCAATCTATTTGACCTTCCAACCCCTCATCTTCGCCCCCTCTGTCAATTTAATTCTCTAGTTTTTTAAAGATCTCAAATTGTGTGGAACTAACCATTCGTTAAAACAGGCGGTATTTCGGTTCCATGAACCCAGAAAGCTTGAATAAAACATGGAATTAAAATTAGACTTACGTGACTGCGTGTAGAAGAAAAAAAAGGGCTTACCTGAAACAAAATAAGGATATATTATGTGAAAAGGGGAAAATTTAATAGGGAGAACAACTGAAATGAACCTTTTTCGTAACGGTTTCTTCGCTCCATTCTTGAAAATATTCCTCCATTCCCATCACTTTTTCAAACCAAATCGAACAGTATGGAAAAAACCCCCGAATTCAAAAATTGGTGGAGACCGATTACGCGCACATCAAAAGTTTTAAGGCGTTGACAATTTGTTTTTTCTCTCTGTCGGGTCGCCGGGTTTATCGCGCGCGACCGCGAAGTTTGTCAAGCTTTTTCGGATGTATCTTTCTCTATTTCGCGGTTACTATTTCCGTATGTGTCATCGATGCGCATGCTCAGAAAGGGGAGGAACTCCGTTTTTTTTTTGTTTTTTTTTCTGGTTTTTGTAAATATACACAACACCGGCTAGAAGGGGGGAAAAAACGAAGAAGAACTAAAAGGAAAAGCAGAAAACAATTATGTTTGGTCTAGTAAGGATAGGAAGAGAGAGTAAAGTTAAGACAAATCGCACGGTTGTTTTTTATAGTATAAAATTAAAATGGTAAATAGAAGCTAAGAGAGAAAAAATATACTTCAGGGCACACGATAATTAGCAAGATGAGATGGGGCTTGGCCTACAGTTCTTATTTGGCTGTCTGTCAATTTTTTATGTGTACGTAGTATTAACCGGGATCACAAATTAACTCATTTGTTTTGCGTGAGTCCTGCTAATAATATAATATAATTTAATTGAGCGATTCGTCTGTTAAAAGGGTAATGCCCTGAAGAAAAATAGTTCAAATTGAACAGTTTAGTATATGGCGCATTTTAGTGGCACAATTAAGCTGGCGGACCATCAATGCCCATTTTATTCCAACGCCAGACTGATTATAAGAGATCATCTTGCTCTAAAGCACACCGAAAACTTTTCATACAGCTCCTATTTTCAGTCTTAGGAACGCTCTTCCCTCCGGGAGGAAGAGACATCTCTATAAACATTTCTTAGAAGAAACAAGAAAATGCATTTTTTCCTCCCACTTTTTTGATTTATTTTAAACTCTGTTACTCGGGCCTTAAAAAGTAAACTTTACGTGCTCTACTACACTGGGTGTGAGAGGGCGAGGGGGGTGTATTGTTTTACCTTTTCCGGCAATTGTGGCAGTGGTGGTGGAGCAGCAGTAGTCAAACTTGGCGAAGAAGTGGATGAATAACAGATGAGCGAACCGAAAAGACTAGTTATGAATGGGGAACAGGTACGAAAAAATCTTGAAAATGTTGTCATTGCTGAAGGAGTACCGGACATTGTAATAATGGTGAGAATTGTGACAGTTAGGTGAGTCTAGTGCGTGAACTTGCGTGACCAGCCAGGTAGGCTCCAGAGTGGGATCGATAGAAGGATTAGGAAGAAAAGAACAATTTTATAAGCGCTTTTCGAAAGGTGAAGTTTTCGGTGCCAAGTATCCTCACATTTTAATTATAATAACGAATCAATGCCCCCTAAGGTGAAAACTCTCTATTCGACTTTCAAAAAAAAGCAATTATAGTTCGCGCTGTACTCGCATCATCCCTCATGGGCGTAGTTAGAAGTTTTCTGATGAGGGTCCACACACTCTCCCAACCTCCTCCTTACACACCAGGCGCGGATCCAGAGTCGTCTCAAGGAGAGGGCCATATTATGACCCCATCCGGCCACCGCGTTTACCAATACTACACGTTACACAGTTGTTAGATGTGGCGAAGTTATAGCTCTCAATCTCCGATAATTGAAAAATCGGAAAATTAAGGAAACCCAAGGGCCGGAAAAGTGAAAAAAAAAAAAAAAAACATCCAACAAATACCTAATACATATAACGTGAACTAACAGTTTGGTAAAAACATGCCTTCCGCCGAATGAAGTGAATTCAGCGCAGTGGTGGAGGGGAACCTCTTATTCCCACGGCTATCTCTGCGATTGTTACCCTCAAAATTGGGTTTTTTAGCGAGCGAAATCCGGTAAATTACGTTTTTAATGAGTGAAACCAGCTAAAAATCGGCGTGTAATCAGTCTGTGAAATAGGCCACCCAGCGAAATTGGTTTAGTCGCAAACAAATTTCCCGAAATAGGCTGTTCATAAAATAGAAAGTCTCCTAATGAAATCGACAATTTCCTCATAAAATAGACAATTTACTCATAAAATTGACCATTTCCTCAACAAATGGACAATTCCCTCATAAAATTGACGATTTCCTTATAAAATTGTTTATTTCCTCATAAAATAGAATATTTCCCTATAAAATAGATTGTTTCCTCATATAATTGACAATTTCCTCATAAAACATACAATTTCCTCATAAAATTCACGATTTCCTTACAAATTGACAATTTCATCATAAAATTGACAATTTTATGAGGAAATTGTCAAATTTATAAAGTAATCGTGAATTTTATGAGGAAATTGTCAATTTTATGAGAAACTGTGTCTCATAACTCATCTCAGATTGGGAAGAAAAGCACACCTGAGATTTGACCTATGAACTGTGAAGGATAACAACGGAAGTTGCAACCCGTTTGGTGCGTTTTAAGATTTTTAAAAAAGGTTCAAAGTTCTTGAGGGGGGGGGGATGGATGGTGCGAGGAGAAATGACGTAAATCCGTACTTGTGAAGCATTTGAGGGAACTCTAAAATTGTTTGCTTACAAATAACATGAAAAATTTCCCTCCAGTAAACGCGTCTTCCCCACATCATCAATTTCAATAAATAAGTTTTGACGTAATCGAACCCCCACTCAAAATTTTGAAAAATTCGCTAAAAAAGCATCCTTGATTGATTTCAAAGTTTAATGTGAGCAATAGGTTTGTGGAAGAGCCCTCTTTTTTAAGAAACACCAACTTTTGCAAAATGTGCAAGTTCCCCATTGCCTCATGACATTGACGATTCCCTCATAAAAGTGACAATTTCCTCTTAAAATGGGCAATTTCCACATAAAATTGACAATTTCCTTATAAAACATACCATTTCCTCATAAAATATACAATTTACTCATAAAAGGTTGATAAATATTTTTTGGGAGGGGCCATGGCCCCTGTGGCCCTCCCTTAGATCCGCCACTGTTACACACACACATTTATATTGTGTGTGCGAAATCACTTTCACGGCTTTGGCCCTATCAAACTCCAATTTTTGCGGATTATTGGCTTTCATAGAACCAATAGGTAACACTTGCTCACTAAAACATACCATTTTCTCATAAAATATACTTAACTCATAAAATTGACAATTTCCTTGTAAAATGGACAATTTCCCCACAAAATTGTTAATTTCGAAACGATCACCAATTTCTGTATTAACAATAATCACCGAAAGGCCAAATGCCCATCGAGTCATAGGGCAAAATTAATACTTTCCAAGGACCAAAAATAAAACTATTGAGGATAAGTTTACAATTACCCCATAAAATAGCAATTTTCCACGTCAAATTGACAATTTTTGCAACAGTTTTTAATTAATTGACAATGCGGAATGCGCTAATAAAAAATAATGTCAATTTGCTTATAAAAATAACAATTTCCATGTAAAACGGACAATTTCGTCCAAAATTAACGTTTCCTAGAATATTTACAATTTCATCTTGATTATTAACCATTTCCAATTCGAACTAACAATTTCCTTACAAAATTGAAAATTTCTTCATAAACGGCAATTTTCTCATTATATTGACAATTCCTAATACATTGGGTCCGTAGTAAAACTATAAAACGATTAATTGCGATTAATCCTTCCCTCTTATTTTACATGTGTTGAAAACAAAACCTCATCAAGTGCTGAACAAGTGCTGAGCAATTTTCTGAGTTTTACAACGGGGCCAATGTGTCATTTTCTTCATAAATTTGACTAAGAATTTCCTTATTAAAATGACGATGTACTCATCAATTTGACACCTTTTAGACTGAAAATGTCCTCATAGTATCAACCTCGATGCTCATAAGCTTAAGATGACTTACAAAATTTAAAGTTTTCTCATCAAACAGACAATTTCGTTATGAAATTGACAATTTTTTCGTGAAACCGATTCTTCCATAAAATGGACAATATTGTCATCTTGACATTGCTCTTGGTGAAGCATGTCGCATATCTGTTGCCCTTGACGCGGCGTTTCACATAAATGTTGCCTTTGTGTCGATTCACGTGAGTGTTTTTCCGAATGTTGCGTTTTGCCCGCCGTGAGGCATTTTGCGTGTTGTTTTCTCGTTGTGCCGCGGCCTTTCGAAAGAGTTTTTTCCCTCACAATATGACGTTTCGCTGAAAGTTTGACCTTGGCGTGACCTATCGCATAACTTTTGCCCTAGACGTGGCGGCGTTCAACGTCAATTATCTTAACTTGGCATTTCCCGTCTCTCGAGAACCTCTGACCCTCAGGCCTCTGAGAAAATGACCCCAAAATTAGAGGTGATCAGTTAAACCTTCTTCGATGGGATTTTGGAGGAGGTTCTAATGATTTTTTGGGAGGGGTCATATTTGGCCCCTGTGGCCCTCCCTTAGATCCGCCACTGTTACACACACACACATTTAAATTGTGTGTGCGAAATCACTTTCACGGCTTTGGCACTATCAAACTCAAATTTTTGCGGATTATTGGCTTTATAGAACCAATAGGTAACACTTGCTCACTCGCAACGCCAACTTGGCAGGATTGACTCCCTAAAAAGGCAATGACGCGTCGACTCATTCAAATAACCCATTTAATGGCTTCTGGTCGTTCAGAAAAGCCATTCCGCGAGTTGGCTTCCTTCGAAGTCCAAGTGTCACGGATTTTCCATTTTTACAGAATTCAATTTAGCGGTTTTGACCAATTTAAGAACGAATTTCGCCCTTTGCTCCTTGAAAACCACAATTCCGTTGGTTTGGCTCCATAAAAAAACAAAGTTCAGCTGGTTTGACCCTTTCAAAGCCCAACTTTTGCGAATAATTGGCACTCACAGAACCCAATTTCGTGGATTTAACTCACTCAAAAACCTAATTTCGCTGGGTTGACTCCGTGTATAGTCAACTTTGTGTGGGGTTGTCGGTTTTAAGAATCAAATCTCACGGAGTGGACTCAGTCTAAAAATCAATTTCACGGTTTGGCGCCAAAAAGCAATTCTTAGGGATGGACTTTTTTGAAGTCCTCGCGAATTTAACACTTACAGATTCCAATGTTAAAATTTCGGCTGATTCAAGAACTAAATTTCGCCTTTGGCTGGAAATAGTTGATTTGGATATCTCGAAAAGCAAATTTCGTAGTTCTGGCACGTTCGGAAACCAATTTTGCGGCGTCAGGTTCCCGAAAAAGTCACGCCCCCCCCCCACACACACCTCCAAACACCGACTACACCATCAAAATAAAAATTTCCAGGGAAATGACTGGCTCATTTTAAATGCCAATTCCACGGGTCTGCCTATTTTTAAAAACATAAATCCGCAGAGTTGGTCTATTCGAAACTAGTATCACGAGATTGACAAGAAGAAAAAAACAAACACACAATTCTGCGGGTTTCGCACACTCTAAGCCCCAATTTTGTTATTGGCCTCTTCGAAAATGAAATTTCACGGGGTTCACTCATTAAAAGGATCGAGGGACTGGATCATCTAAAATTAATTTCGAGGTTTTGGCTTTGTCGAAAAACCGATTTCGTATGTTTGGTTTCTTTCAGGTACAAAAACTTCGTAAGGCCGGCCCTCTCATACCAATTTTCCCAAAAAAGGGATTGTTCCCTGTAAAAACAAAATTTCGCGAGGATTTTGGTGCATGAAATACAAAATTTTGCCATGCTGACCAACTCGGCAGATAATCCGGAATTAACGGATTTTCTCAAATTGATAATTTTAGCCACGAATTAGCGGAGTTTTAAAATTTTTGCACAGATTTAGCGCTTTCCCTCAATTTTCTCAATTGGTCCGCGAATTATAGTTTTACCCCATTTTAGCGGCGAATGAGCGCTTTTCCTAAATTTCAGCCGCGATTATCACAAAATCAACTGGACTTATCCGAAATTTTTGCCGCGAAATAGCGCTTTTTCTGTCTTTTAGCCTCGAATTATGTCATCAAAATTTAGTCGCGAAGCGGGTTTTTCTCAAATGAATCTGCAAAGTGCATTTTTTCTCAATTTTAGCAGCGCGTTCAGCACAAGCGCAAATTATCACTTTTTTCTTCGTTTTATCTTCGAATATTAACTTTAGTTCAATTTCAGGTGTGAATTAGCGGGTTTCCTCGAATATTGATCCTCGGGTTTGTCGGTTTCTTCTTCAATTTTTACCATGAATTAGCACTGATGAATTAGCGGGAATTGGAGTTTACTCAATATTAGTTGAGCCTGCTGAGCGGTTTTTCGCTTTTTTCTCTCAATTTTTGCGGTGAATTACGGGTTTTTAAAGCCGCGAATTGTTTCTCAATTTTAATCGATGATTATAGTTTTTACTCAATTTTAGCCGCAAATTATAGAATATACATATTCTAAAATTGATCCACGAACCAGCAAAAAAGCGATTTTTCTCAATTTTGGCTGTGAAATAGTGATGTTTTCACACGTTTTCGCTATTTTAGCCGTGAATATTAACTTTTTTTCCTCTCCGAAATTTTAGCCGCCAATTAAGCTTTTTGTGTCGGTCCACCCCCGACACCACTATACGTCGGTCGGTGCTCCATATATGTATGTATAATGTATTCAAGAGAGACGGAGCCGCCCATGAAAAGCGCAGATACTGTGCGGTTGCTGTCACTGGGGCGCGTTCCTTTTTGCGTCTCCTTATAGATTCGTCCCTGAGTTCTGGGTCCCTCGAGAAACATGCCACTTCCGGTGGGCCGATAGTCACTATTTCGGGCTAAAATTAAAGACTTCTTTTGGGGGATTCATTGAGAAAATGACATTACTTATTTTGTAAAGTACATATATAATGTTTGGGGGTAAATTACCCGAATTTCGAACCCCCAATTCAGCGAGTACCCTGCTCGCCATAGCCACTAATCCACGCATGGAGAAAAATGGCAAATTTGCAAATAAAATTGCGAAAAATCGCCCACCAACGGATAAAAAAGAGAATGTACGCTAATTCACGGCTAAAATTGCGAAAAACGCTAATTCAGTTGAAATTGAGAAAAATCGCTAATTAAATGGCAAATAAAATTGATAAAAACGCTAATTTGCGGGTATCTCTGAGAAAAAGCGCTAATTGGGATAGAGAAAAAGTGGAAATCCGCGTGGCTGCAGGAGACGAGGACTAATAACAAGGAAGTTTCACGACATTTTCCAAAAAAATTTTTTTTTTTTTTTCGATGAGGCAAATCAATCCTTCCAAGTAAATAAATAAATAAAAATGTTAAACCCTTCAGATATATTTTTTATTACTTAACAAAAGTTGGTATATTTGAAGTCCCGCCAAAACGAACATTTTCCGCAACGCAATATCCCTCGTATGCTCTGTCCTTTTCATGCCTCTAAATAGCTCATCTGTTTATCCTCCATTATTTAATTATTGGAAAGCTCTAGTAGAAAATAAGGCAAAGAAACACAAAAACCGCTCTCCGACAGCAACATTACAGGTGAATTTTTTTCAGAAGGCGCATGACACAAACATGCTAGCTGGCGTGTTTGAAATGACCTAAAAATTCAAAAATTGCGTATTTATTAACGGATCTCGATGTATGCTCTATTTTAGCGTAAATAAACATTAAAATTAGATTTATGAATAAGTTCTGACCCATGAAACTTCCTCACTCACGGCTAAAGTAGAGAAAATTGCCATTTGTGGTTTAAACTGATCATATAAGCGTTAATTGGCGGATAGGGTGTAGAAATCGCGCTGTTTCGTGGCTAAAATAAGGAAAAATCCATAGTTAAACCGAAATCGGTGATTTTTTTTTTTGTAACGACCGAAATGGGCTAAATGAGGGTGTAATTAAAAAATGTAAAACCTATCAATCCGTCACGACGTTTCGTCGGTCAAGTTCGCCGACCTCTTCAGGTTATATTTCTATTTAACAAAATGTAACAACACAAGGGAATTTTGAAACAATAGTTAAAAAACCATAAAAAAATGTTTTGAGAGAAATCGATCAATTCTCCCACAACAAATTTTTTCTTCCTTTTTTAGCCATACGTGTCACTGAGCACACCACCTCCCGTCCATCAAATATACGTTACTATACTACAAATAAATAATTTCGTAAAACAATAAAAACGAAAAATAAACATAAATAAACGAAGTACGAAGTGGCCACTGATGCTCTCTAATGAAACAACTGCCTTGGAGCTTTCTTGCGTTCTCGACAGGTTGCGGGAAGCTTGAATTTCTCTAGGGGCACTTCTTATTCTTCTATAAATACTTCTGACTTTTTTTTTCTTTTTTTTTTGAAGTCCTCTGACATTTGAAATTATAAATAAATTATTATATTTATACTCGTAAATCTGAGTAAAAGAACAGCAAGGTGACTTCTTCATCCAGTTGGTACGCCGTTTTTTGACTGAGAATTTCATTCATTCAAGAGATGTGGAAAATCATCATTACAGGCGATTTTACACTTCCAATTTTTTTTGTGCTCTTTACCATTCAATAACATCAACGTCACGATGGCTCAGTTTCGTGATATAAAGAGCTGTTTTTGCGAACTTTAAACAATAGACTATTTTCCTTTTTTTTTTTTTTTTTTTTTTTTTTTTGCAGCAAGCTTTTCCGTCTTTTACGTTTTTACCTGAATTAACACCGTAAATTTACAACAAATCATTTTAACCTTGAATTCCCCAAATTATTGACGGTTACAGCCAATAATTTAATTTTAATTTTAATATTTTCTCTTTGAAACTATCTGAAGAAATTCAAAACATGGACGTTAAATGAAATGCATTCTATACAAATACTACGCGGCTGTATTGTTCAAATTTAAATAACCAACTTCCCATTCAAAACATGGAAGTAAAAAATATATGAATTCATTTAAATTTAAAAATGACTCAAAAGTTTATTTGTTAAGAATTTCTGGGAGGACTCTTGCACTTTTTTGGCAAACGGCTGAAAGGTAACAAAACCTAACAAGCCTCTACACCTATTCTATGTGATTTCGTGTTTCGTCCTCGAAGATTGATTCGCCCCTGCATAATTTGTTTGCTTATAGGGTTTAACGCCCTTCTCTGCTTTTACGAATCCAAAAATCTCGCAAATTCAAGCGACTCGCGTCAGCTTGCAAATCACGTTCACACACCCTCTCCTATCTTCTTCTGTCTGCCTTTCCCATCTTCTCGGGATAGTTCAAGCCCCCTTTAAAACGCGTGTGAAATATCTAATTACCGCGCATTCCTTGACCCTTTACAACCCCCCTCAATACGTCGTCTCCCCTGACAACTTCCCTGCACACGCACTTTCATGGTCATGAACGGTAGACTGTGATTTAAGAGCGTAAATTTGCGACTTATTGAATATGGCATTGTCTTTCGATTGGAAACAATCGCCCGGGCATCAAATTCATCCTCGAATTGGGTCTATTCTATTCAATTAAAGTCGAGTCTGTTCAATATTCTCTTGAGACGAGTTCACATTGAAATAATTTTATTTTAGGTGGATGGCGCGTCGCTAAGGAGCTGCTAAATAAAAGAGAGCTATATGTTCATTTGCCAAGTTTCCTTCTATTTCCTTTAAATCGTTATACTGTATGTTTGGGAGGCTTCCTAAAAATTACGGAAGAACCCTCTGAAACACGGAACCTCTAAACTAAGATGCTATCGTGGTTTTAGGGTATTTTTATCCATCGGAAAGAGGAATTTGATGACTGGAAATGAGGTCAATGCAGATTGTAACTTGTATAAAATTGAGGTAGACTGTATAAAACGCGGAGAGGTGAGGCGTATTCGCAACTAGGAAGTATCAACACGATGCCAGAAAAACTGACCGTGACTGTTTCTGTTTAAACAACTGTGATAGAAATTAGTGTCTTAACCCGCGTCGCACTACACGCAATTTTTCATGAAGGTTTCCTTCCAGAGTCTCGGTGATAAATTTCCACACGGACAACTTTTTTAACATAATCCAACAAGCAATTTTTCTTCACAAATTTCTTGGAAGTCGAGCAGAATAGAACTATGCTTTCACTCTACACGTTCGTAGGTATACATAACGAGTGCTTATACGTTAACGTGAATGATGTTATTAGAAATTTACCCGAAGAGAATTTGATGTCACTGGCCGGTAACGTCATTAAAACACTGTTCACGCGATGCAATGTTTGAAGCTAAATTTTATGCTGGTTTTTTTAAGAACATCCGGTCACTACCCAGGAACATTCGTTTTTAAAAAACCAGCATGCTATATGTAGCTTAAAACATGCATTGGGTGAGCAGGGTTTAAATCCTTGTGTGGTGACTTTTTGAGAATGTTTTAATGTTTATCAACATTTTTGAGCCATCATCCATGGCGCATGTGACATTGTAGCCTGAAAAGTATAGTCGATTGTAGCCTTGAAAAATGCTCACAATTTAGCTCGCCAAAACTCGGGACCGATTAAGATTAAAAGAGGGGAGTCTTGTCTTCAGGGCCGTTTTAACAAAACATGACGATTCGCGCCTTGAAAATGGCTAAACTGACTATTTGAGACCTAATAATAACCAAATTGACTTCTCAAACCGAAACTGGCCCATAGCTATAAAAGCTCATTTCCAATCGTCGGAATCGCGGCTTGATGGATTTGGTGTCCTAAAAACGGATAAATACTGACTATATGCGTCCCAAAATATCAAAACTGGCAATTCACGCCTGGAAATTTATTAATATTGCAACAATCTTCATAGATAGAGCGCCCTGAAAATGGCTAAACTGACGATCCGCTCCCTGAAAATGCCTAAACTGATGAATCCTGCCCTGAAAATTGCAAAATCGACCAATATCGAACCAAGGATGGCCGAATGAGCACTCGCGGCTTGGCTTGACGCAGTGGCGTAGCATGTGAGCATATGAGGAGGCGGCCTGTTTAATTTTTTCAATATCTTCAAAAGCGGGGCACAATCGAGAATTCGAGACCCCCCCCCCTTACGGGGTTTGCCCTCATTTGACATTAGTCATCTCTGTGCTCGGATAACGAGGGCCACCCCCCGGGGGGAAATTGGAATGCTTTCACCAATTTTCAGATCAGTTGGTAAGGTGGAGACGGCAGACGGCTCTGTTCGGTACGGGAAACGAATCGCCAGTTTATGAGCGCGGGTATAATGGTCAATTAACCCATTAAGCGCTCGGATAGCGATACTCGATAGTGTCCGTTTTATGGGCGCTGCAGCCGTTTTCAATGAGATCGAGGATCGAAAGTTACTCCATCAGTATAGGTTTCTCCTGGGCGCATTCGCTCTTTGCGTGGACTCCAGGTATAGCTCAGATGGTTAGAGCACCTGGCGCGAAACTAGGAGGTCGTGGGTTCGAAGCCCACCTTGGGAGCAATTTTTTCTCGGAACTCAAAACAAGTAAAAAATAGTGAGAATTTAATTTGAATTAAAGAAGTAAATTAATTAACTGATTTTACCCGGACGACATGGAAAGGCAAAGCCTAACACAATTCGAGTTTCGAGAAAAAAATGGGCTCCCCGACGGGATTTGAACCCGAAACCTCTGGAATGCTAGTCCATTGCGCCCTTCATCGCATACTTAATTTGTTGAAATAAGCAAAATCTTGAGAAGGAGGGAAGGGACAACGCCCATGGCAACCGCCCCGGGCATAAAAACATCACGCTACACCCCTGTCCATGCGGCCTATAAATGGTTAAACTGATAAAATCGCAATTTGAAAAGCCCCACACAGGAGTACTGTTCGCGCCCAATGAATGGCGAAACTGACCATGCGGCCTGAAAATAGACGAATCTCAAACAGCAAAAATGGCTATTGACGCTCTTAAAATAGCCAAACTGATCATTCGCGCCTTATTACACAGATTAACGACTCGTGATTTCAGAATGGCTACTAAACTGACTACTCTTGCGCTATGGGAAGGGAAGTTTCGACTCATAATAAACCTTATCACCTTATCATTCCTCCTAGGAAAGCTTGTACGGATC
This sequence comes from Corythucha ciliata, assembly GCA_038030265.1. Classification (NCBI taxonomy): domain Eukaryota; kingdom Metazoa; phylum Arthropoda; class Insecta; order Hemiptera; family Tingidae; genus Corythucha; species Corythucha ciliata. Next base: position 44,776,941 of record CM075938.1, on the reverse strand, counting down.
CCACGTTTTAGGGGAGTTCAATGTTTTTCACATATTTCTAGTTTCTCTGCGTAATAATTAGTGTCGGGAAGATCTGATTCTCAATCGATAACAGGGGCTACTTGCTTTTTGGAATCTGTCCGGCTTCAGACAAACATCTTTTCCTCACCACTCTCTCTCTCTCTCTCTCTCTCTCTAGAATCTAGAATTAACTAAAATTATGTCTTTTCACTCTGACGCAGCGGATCAATAAAATTGCTCGACAGGCTATATAAGCACGTGCCCTCAAAATGGCTAAACGGACCATTCGTATAATGTTTCCTTTTCATTTATAGGACGTCACAAATTTTTTTGGGGGTTATCAACCATTTTTTCGCCAGGTGAATCAGATTTTGGCGTAAAGTTCATGTTTTGTAGTTCCACTATCGATTTCTGATAGCAAGAATTTACGTAGGTGTACTGATTGTGAGAGATTCTTCGCAAACCGAATTTCTTGAATTTGGCTCTTTGTAATGGCCAGATATTACCGTTAATTTCCTATTTCGAACGAGTGACCTTTAGATATCTTCATATACACGCAAAATTCACGACCGAATAATGAAATATATGGCCAATTTGTTGTGTCTGGGCCAAAATACACGTTTTAGAGACGAAACAATCGTATTCTTGGGATGAATTTTCCACTTGAATTATTCGCAGGTTCTGAATCGAAATCGGAAGAATTGACAGTTTTTCCTTGGGGTTCCGACGAAATATGGCAAGTTATGTTTATAAAAGCCCGTTTATACGGAGGAAATATTACATAACTACTTATACTGTACACAGCCACTTGAACGAACAACCAGTTTTGAGGTCATAATTTCGAGGTTTTGCACAGCGCTACCAGATTCTTGGCAACATCTTAAATTTCTTGTATCTCTATCAAATATTCGGAACCAGTGGATGCGATTAATTGTGATGAACAGATCTCAGCCTCATTAATTTAATTAATTAATCGACACTTTGAGAGCTGAATTTTGAGTTCCTAAAAAATACGAATACGGGGTGGAAAGTGAGCCTTAGTGATGAGCAAGACCAGGCCGATCTCGCAAGACCAAAACTATAGCAGTAAAAACAGTAAATGACATCAGTAATAACGTAAATTTCAACTGTTCACGTATATCTCACACGTGTTTCACAACCGGGGGGGGGGGGGGGGTCCAGCCGATGCCGAGAGTAAGCTGCAACTTTCTGTGACTAATGTGTCAGTATCGGTCAGCATAAAAGGATTTCATATTTCTGCGGTGATAGTGTCACAGATTAGACAGTCGATTAATTTGCCGAAAATGCATTGATTGTTTGACGGCTGTAATATGAATTAAAGGGTGGTGAGATGACCCATTGAGGAGTGAATTTCTGGCCGAATTTCCCGGGGTGTGATCGTAAAAAAAAAAAAAAAAAAAATACGCGATTTCCTGGTGACGAAAGGCCCTTCGTTGGTGGATTGTCTGAGAACTAAATCACTTCTTTATTTATTATTTATTTATTTACACTGATCATGCGCGCGTAGGGCATATTCAGGTGATCTTGGTTAGACTTATAGTGCAGCAATAATTTGCTATTAACAGATACAAATTTAGTGTTTCCTAGAATAACAATGAAATATACAATTTAAATTCTAATAATTATAGTCAATAACCATAACCATTTAACCCAACAAGGAATTACAAAGGAGGCACATTTTCCTTCCACCTTCCCTGATCTAGGTACCTATTTTTGAAGATATTATCTCCTTTCTACCCTATCCGAAAATAAGCTTAATATTATATTTATTGAAGCAAAATTGAGTTCAGTTGACCAGGGTAACCGGTGGAAGGGGGGCATTTAGCTCCTTGTGTCACCTCCATGACTCGGACGCTTTGGAAGTTGCACTTTTATATCTGTCTGGAAGGATCAATAACCCTGGCGCCTGAATTATCAATAATCTGAACAAAAAAGAGGCTCTATTTATTTATATTTTTTGACGGTTTTCAGACTCAAAGTTTCACCTAAACGTTTTCCCCCCATTAAATTAATTGTATTTACGTTATACTCATGAACATTCGGTTTTTTTTACTGTTATATTTCTACACCAATGGCAATTTGTGCCATATTTTTAGTGCATTTCATTCTGAAAATGCACTATTGGTCTCGTCGTGATGGTGGCAAACATGGGTCATGTCATGTTTTTTTCATGTTTCAGAACCTCTAGAACACGAATTCAGTGGTCTCCGGAATTTATATATATATAGGTTTATTTATAATATTATGGCCGTTTTCTTGTTAGCACGATAACTCTCGAAGAAATTAATTTAACGGAACGCGCTTTGGCACAAAAATCAGGAGTCATAAGACCCCGGTCGGTATTGCATTTGGGCCAAATCGGTCAAGGTGGAGGGGGGGGAAAATAGGGCTTGAAATGATCAAAAAATCACTACAAATCACCAGTAATCTAGAAGCATCATATTCGGTACGTATACTCCATGATAGACTAGCCTTTGATTCCCATTTTAATTTTTTGAAAAAGTCAAGGTGGAGGGGGTGGTGCCCCGGAGTGGAAGTAAGTCTGTGGTCTTGTTAGCACGATAACTCTAGAAAGAAATTAATTTAGCGGAACGCGCTGTGGCACAAAAATCAGTAGTCATAAGACACCGGTCGGTATTGCATTTGGGCCAAATCGTCCAGGTGGAGGGGGGGGAAAATCGGGCTTGTAGTCGTCAAAAAAGTCACTAAAAATCACCAGTTGATTCTAGAAGCATCATATTCGGTACGTTACTCATGTTAGACTGCCTTGCATTCCCATTTTTATTTTTTTGAAAAAAGTAAGGGGGAGGGGTGGTGCCCCCGGGGTGGGTTGTGTTGTGGTCTTGTTAGCACGATATCTCTCACAAGAAATTAATTAGCGGACGCGCTTTATGTAAAAAAACTCAGTAGTCATAAGTTCCCGGTCGGTTTGCATTTTGGGCCAATCCGGTCAAGGTGGAGGGGGGGAAAATAAGGGGTTGAAATGGTAAAAAATCACTAAAAATCACAGTTGATTTAGAGCATAATATGACGGTTTGATGATTCCATTTTGAAATAGCCTTTGATTCATTAACTTCAGCTTAAACAAAACCCGGCAGCAAAACAGTTTCGAAGGAGGGTCAAACATAACGAACACAAATGGTTGGTCTCAACATTTCTTACTTTATGGTACGGTTAGGGTTCCGTATACAAAATGAAATGCACTCTTTCGACGCCAGTGCCGGTTGCGAAAATTTTTATTTCTTAACGGGAGCAAAAATCCACCAAAATAAAATTAAACATTTTTTTCCTCGTGTCTGAGGACTTGGATTTTCCATAATGAATTTGATTTAGGCCCGCTTTATCAATTGTCGATTAGGAAATTTAAAGGACTTATTTGGACAAATCATCTGCGAACCATGACGAAATATTTGATTATGAAACAGCTGAAGTTTTTAGTCAGCTCTTTAAGCGGGCCACACACGATCAACATGCTTGACAAATATGATTTAGCTAGTCACGCTTGTAAGCATGTTTGACGTTTGACGCCGCACCCACACGTTCAAACCCGTCGTCAAGCTTCAACTTCAACGTCCATTTTACAGACGTCATACCCTCTTTTCTTGATTGTTTGAAACTCACACACGATCAAACCTGCTTGTCAAGAATGTTTGATCGTGTGTAGCCCGCTTTAATCAACGATTTATAAAGATAAAGCGAGCCTAAAACTTCTTTCACTTTCCGTACAAGTGTTTAATTGGGAGATCGTACAGTAAAGGCAAGCCGGCACAAGGTCAGCTTCTTTCCCTCGGTTCCCATCGGTATAATTAGCATTTCTTCGAACGTTTCCGGGCTCGTTTTATCCTTTCAATTTGAACTACTAATTTGATTATAATACATTTATAGTGCTCCAGTGAGAAATCCCCTTTTTTGGTGTTTGGAAACATTTCCACTTCCCACGATAGAAAGTTAACTGTGGAAAAATTCTGCAGTTCTGTACCTGGTATGGATTATTATTTTTTCTTAGCGATATTTCACGGAACTGTTTTGTTTGAAAATGAGACTCATTAAACATTTTCACCTTTTCAGCCCGTGATGGTCGTTTGCTTCCTCTCCAAAATGTTCTAAAGTTCCTTGGGACATCCTTTCCTGTAACTATATAGTATTCCTCAGATCGGAGTATGACAAAATGTGACGAGTTAGCCAGGGGCGTAGGTACGGGGGGGATAGATCCCCCCCCCCTCAGAGCTCCAAGTATACGAACGAAGGAGCACTAGTACCATAACGAAGAGCCCCATAAAATTTCCAAAAATGAGCGTTTCACGTTGAAGTTAGGTTTAGCAGATTTTCTGGACTTAAAACAGCCCGAAAAGGTCCGAGTACGTCTAGCTTTTTCCTTAGACTTGGACAACGCAGTAGACCGAGGTACGGGGAGGGCGAGGTCACCCCGGACCCTCTATCAGACAAAAATCGGTAATATTCGTGGCTGTAGCTGCTAAAAAGCGCTGATTCATAGAAAGCCAGATTCATAGAACTCCAACTAAGTTGTTAAGTAGAGTTCATTTTGTTTAATTGTGCTGATGAGGGAGCGGGGGTCGCTCCGAAATGCGCGTCCATTAAAAAATGAACATATGGCTGAGGGTTCAATAATTTTTCCTTGAATTCTTCGAGTTAATTTTCAGTTCAAATTGGGGAAAAGTGCTAATTCTCAGTTAAAATGGAAAAAATTGCTAATTTGCAGCTTAAATTGAGTCAAACGCCAATTCTTGGCAAAAATTGACAAAACTCGGTAGGTAATGCACGGGTTGGAAATGCAACCACGCTGATGAAATTCGGTACGTATACTCCATGATAGACTAGCCTTTGATTTCCATTTTAATTTTTTGAAAAAGCCAAGGTGGAGGGGGTGGTGCCCCCGGAGTGGAAGTAAGCCTGTGGTCGTGTTAGCACGATAACTCTAGAAAGAAATTAATTTAGCGGAACGCGCTTTGGCACAAAAATCAGTAGTCATAAGACCCCGGTCGGTATTCCATTTGGGCCCAATCGGTTGACTTGGATGGGGGGGGGGGTAATATGGCTTGAACTGGTAAAAAATCACTACAAATCACCAGTTGGTTCCAGAAGCATTATATTCGGTACGATTTCATTTTGAAGTAGCCTTTGGTTCCCATCAAGTTCAGCTTAAACAAACCCGGCATCAAACAGTACGAGGGAGGGTCAAACATTAACGAAACAAATCATGGTCTCAACATTATTACTTCTGGGACGGCTTAGGGTATTCGCATACGAAATGAAATGCACTCTTTCCGACCGCCAGCTGCCGGAGCGAATTTTTTTTATTATTTAGGCCCGCTTTATCAATTGTCGATTAGGAATAGTAGGGGAGCCCAAGAGGGGATTTCGGGATTTACTCAAGCGCGTCAGATTAACATACTGCGGATACCTTGTACCTTAGTTGAGTATCTCCACCAAATATGAGCCCTATAAATGTGGCCGCCCGTCAAGGATAAAGCGTCAGATTAGTAAAAAAAAATTGATCATCAGACATTCTCGAGCGTGGCTACTTTTTTTTTTATTTTGAAAGGAATAATTCAAGGATAACGAAAAATATCTAATCTGACGATTTCCATAAGCCGAAATACAAAAAAATCGTCGATAAAGTTTAGTCATTATTCAACGCTTGGGGCCAATTCAGTGAAACTTAGCGCCCACCCGTCTTGTGTGAAACATATGTTCCAATTCGGGAAGACGGGTGGATAGCGCCGGCGCTAAATTTTACTGAATAGGTTGCCATATGTGTTGAATAATAAAGTTTTTAAAAAAATTGCGCTTTTCTCTCTCATATCAGTTGAATAATGTTATCATTATTCAACTATTGTAGAAAAAGGTCCTTTACATAACAATTTCAGTTAACCTCAACTTACTCTTTCGAAAATGGTGCAGAAAACTAGGACTTAGGCACCAAGTATAGGGCGAATTTTTTTAAAAAGTGTCAGATTAGGCGAATCCCTCCAGATAATCGTCAGATTACTAGAGAGCACGTTTAGAACGTCAGTATGAAGCATATATATCTTAATCTGACGCGCTCGAGTATTTTAAAATGACGATTTTTTTTTGCACATTCTGATAAGGGCCATGAGTTTGCGTCACCTCCAAATCGTCAGATTATTGAATGGGAGCTTATTTTAGGTTCACTTAACATTTCCTTAGAAAATCTGACGCGCTCGATTAATTTTTTTTTTTTTTTTTCATTTTCAACCCTTACGTACGACCACCCCCACCATGCAAACTGTCAGATTAACATGCATACTTCAATAAAAATACGGAGACAATTGATGCTGTTAATATCTGACGCGCTCGAGAATGTCCATACAACAGTTTTTTTTTTACATTTTTGAAAGTCTATAGCCGCTCCCCCCACCGATGAAAAGGTGTCCATCATATAGCAATTTTATCTTTTTATCATCTAAGCTTTGCAACCCAATAGGTCTCTACGACGCTCGAGTAAATCCCCATTTAGCATCGTGGGCTCCCCTACTAGAAATTTAAAGGACTGATTTGGACAAATCATCTGCGAACCATGACGAAATATTTGATTATGAAACAGCTGAAGTTTTTAGTCAGCTCTTTAAGTAAGGAACCTTTAAAGACGAGTAGACGCATACGGCGCCATGTTCGTTCTTATCAGTTTAATAAGAACGGTTGGGGGTGGTTTGTTTATATCGACAAAAGGTGGATTTTACAAGACTGATAATTGATAAGAGCGAACATGGCGTCTGTGATTTTACCTGTCTGATTATAGGTTCTCTACTTTAAGCGGGCCACACACGATCATGTTGACAAACATGATTTAGCTAGTCACGCTTGTAAGCATGTTTGACGTTTGACGCCGCACCCACACGTTCAAACCCGTCGTCAAGCTTCAACTTCAACGTCCATTTTACAGACGTCATACCCTCTTTTCTTGATTGTTTGAAACTCACACACACGATCAAACCTGCTTGTCAAGAATGTTTGATCGTGTGTGGCCCGCTTTAATCAACGATTTATAAAGATAAAGCGAGCCTAAAACTTCTTTCACTTTCCGTACAAGTGTTTAATTGGGAGATCGTACAGTAAAGGCAAGCCGGCACAAGGTCAGCTTCTTTCCCTCGGTTCCCATCGGTATAATTAGCATTTCTTCGAACGTTTCCGGGCTCGTTTTATCCTTTCAATTTGAACTACTAATTTGATTATAATACATTTGTAGTGCTCCAGTGAGAAATCCCCTTTTTTGGTGTTTGGAAACATTTCCACTTCCCACGATAGAAAGTTAACTGTGGAAAAATTCTGCAGTTCTGTAACTGGTATGGATTATTATTTTTTCTTAGCGATATTTCACGGAACTGTTTTGTTTGAAAATGAGACTCATTAAACATTTTCACCTTTTCAGCCCGTGATGGTCGTTTGCTTCCTCTCCAAAATGTTCTAAAGTTCCTTGGGACATCCTTTCCTGTAACTACATAGTATTCCTCAGATCGGAGTATGACAAAATGTGACGAGTTAGCCAGGGGCGTAGGTACGGGTGGGATAGATCCCCCCCCCCCCAGAGCTACAAGTATACGAACGAAGGAGCACTAGTACCATAACGAAGAGCCCCATAAAATTTCCAAAAATGAGCGTTTCACGATTTTCTGGACTTAAAACAGCCCGAAAAGGTCCGAGTACGTCTAGCTTTTTCCTTAGACTTGGACAACGCAGTACTGTACCCAGGTACGGGGAGGGGGAGGTCACCCCGGACCCTCTATCAGACAAAAATCGGTAATATTCGTGGCTGTAGCTGCTAAAAAGCGCTGATTCATAGAAAGCCAGATTCATAAAACTCCAACTAAGTTGTTAAGTGGAGTTCGTTTTGTTTAATTGTGCTGATGAGGGAGCGGGGGTCGCTCCGAAATGCGCATCCATTAAAAAATGAACATATGGCTGAGGGTTCAATAATTTTTCCTTGAATTCTTCGAGTTAATTTTCAGTTCAAATTGGGGAAAAGTGCTAATTCTCAGTTAAAATGGAAAAAATTGCTAATTTGCAGCTTAAATTGAGTCAAACGCCAATTCTTGGCAAAAATTGACAAAACTCGGTAGGTAATGCACGGGTTGGAAATGCAACCACGCTGATAAAATTTAGAAAAAGCGATAATTCGCTGCTAAAATTGATAGACATCACTAATTCTCGAATTAAGTGTCGTGAAATTTATAATTTAAAAATTATGATTTTTTGACAGAAATAGATGGATAGATGTTAATTTTTTGGTTTGAAAAAGGTTTAAACAAAAAAATTTACATTTAGACTTTAAATTCGCACCTTCTGAAGGCATTTTTGTGACTAAAATTCAGAAAAATGGCAAATTCATGCATGGCTATAGTATAATGTTAAAAAATACGCTAATTCACGGCTAGAACTGCCGTGAAGCGATAATCTAATACCTATAAAAGTTATATAAAATTGCTAATGCGGTAGTAAAATGAGAAAAACCGCTAATTTGCGGGTAATATTTAGAAAATGCAATAATCAGCCTGGTCAAAATTAAGAGAAAGGTTAATTTTAAGCCTAAAATTGAGAAAATTGCTAATTCGCGACTAAAAATGGAAAAACTCACTAATTTACAGCTAAAATTGCGTCAAACGCCAATTTGTGACTGAAATAGAGAAAAATCGCTAATTCACAGGCTTGAAACGCTACGACGCGTCGCCGCTACAATTCAAAAAAAGCGCTAATTCGAGGTTCAAATTGAGAAAAATTTTCATTTACGCCAAAAACTGAACATACGTCAATTTGCGAATTCTGAAGGCAACTTTTCACGCTGAAATTGAAAAAAAGTGCCAATTTATGGCAAAAGGTGAAGAAACCGCTAATTCGCGAGTAAACTGAGAAAAATCGCTCATGCATTGCGTATGATGAACCAAAAAAATCTTAATTCGTGAAAAGTCCCCCTATTTTGCGGCTAATATTGAGGAAAACACTTAAGAAAAACGTTAATTTCCAGCTAAAACTGAGAAAAGTGCTAACCTCCTGGTAAAAAAAATTTAAAAATCGTTAATATGTTGCTAAAATTGAGGAAAACGCCACAACTCGTGGATAATTAAGAAACATCGCTCACGGGATAAAAACGATACTTTGCTGCTAAAGTTGAGAAAATGCGCAAATTCATGGCCATGGGAGGGGGTGGGGCAAAACCGCTAATCTGCGGCTGAAATTTAGAAGAACGATACACTCGGCCAAAATTGAGAAAAGCGCTAATTTGCGGGTAAAGTCCAAAAATCGCCCTTAACTGAGAGATTGAGCCTATGATGAGGCTATGATGTCCAGATTCAAGAGTGTGCTGGCTGGGTGGAATGATGACTAAAAATGCCCCCCTCCCCTTAACCCCTTACGAGATTTCAATCTCATCCCCCCTCCCAGTACAAATTCCTACCTACGCCACTGGAGTTGGCACTTGGCAAGGTTACGGATTCCTTCAAGATTCGCAGCTTGAAAATGGTTAAATTTACTATTCATGCTCTAAAAAGAGCACAACGGAATATTCATGCCAAACTGGCAATTCAAGCTCTAAAAATGGTCAAACTGTTCATTCGCGCCCTGCAGATGGTGTAACTTCTAACTGGCTATTCGTTCCCTAATATCGATACACTGGTCATACGTTCACTTGCGTCAATTTGGGCCCTTTGGCCTTACCAAATAAACGAATTACGAGGGGGGTGGCTTGCTCATTTGGAAAAAAAAATTGGCCACGGATTCGCGATTTTTTTATTTTCTGGCACAAAGTTACCATCAGAAACCGCGAATTTACGTTTTCTCCATTTAAACTGAAAATTAGGGGGGTTTCCCTCACATAACGCTTCTTCTCAATTTTATCGGTGAATTAGCGGTTTTTCTCCTTTTTAGCCGCAAATTAGCGTTTTCTCTGAATTTTTGCAGGAATTAGTGTCTTTTCTGGTTTTAACCGCTAATGAGTGATTTTTCTCAATTAGCAGCTTTTCGGAATTTTATCTGAGAACTTGCGATTTTTTTCGCTTTTAGCTGTGAATTACGCGCTTTTTCCAAGTTTGAGCCTGGAACTTGCCTTCAGAAGTGAAAAATGTCGTATTTCTTACTTCTAGCCTCAAATAAGCTTTTTTTCTAAACTTTATCCGCGGAAGCTTCAAAGGAACTTTAGCCTCGAAATAGCTCATGTGTTTTTCATAATTGGAGCAAATAAGCTAATCCCCAGTTTTTTTTTCAGATTCTAAAGCGATAATAATGAGAAGGCGCACTGCGCTGTTCTTGGGGGAAGTACGCAGGAAAAAGTTTGGAAAGAGCGCTAATATTCGTGGCTAAAACTGTGCAAAAGCGTTCATTCGCAGTATCTCGATGAAACTTCCAGACCAAAATCGAGAACAAATCGCTGATTTGCGGTGTATATTATGCAACTTATACGGCTAAAATTAAGAAAAAAAACGCTTATTTGCAGTTGTTTGGCAAAATTGATACGTGTCCCAGTCTTTGCTTTTTTGCAAACGTGAAAAGGCCAGCCCGCGAATTAGCGGTTTTTTCACATTCAGCCGTGAATTAGCGCGGTATGTTAATATTAGCCTGGAATTAGCCGGTTTTCTCAACTAGGTATATCACGAATTAGCACTTTCCTCACTTTTGAAGTGGCCCCCTAATCACCCACATGGATGAAACCTAGTATCTCGAGACATTTAATCCGACAATCGAAACGAGCGTTGTATGGGGTTCAGTACCTTCAATGCACCGTTCCTGCCCAAGCCTTTTCTTGGTCCGGCCTTGATACATCAAAAGTAACAGTGATGAGCATATTATATTGATCCCACAGTCTTCTCGGTCACATAGGGGCCTATAGTTGTCGGGAGAAAATGCTGAAAATTCGGTTGCTATGGCGGGATAATGTTATTTCTTATAATAGTGTCCTTGGATCAAGTTAGCGGCATTTCCCCCCGAAAATTCTAACTAGGCCCTCGGGTTCATGATGTACGTGGGCTATAACCATGCGGTACGGATTATCCCGAAAGGATTGAATATTTACCCAAAAAACTGCTGAAAACCTGCCTCCTGGTCGAATGGAATGAAAATCACGCGAGCCTAATTTTAATTAGCCAAAAGAGCCAAATCGACGTCCAACAGGACACCAAGTCCTCTTACGCAGTTTACGTTCCTTTACACCCCTAAACATAAAACCTCAAAATCCCAATTGATCATTTGTTTTGGGGCCCTCTCTTAACAACGGCCCGGGGCCCTTGGGGGATTGGGTCAGGGAATACGAAAATATGCCCACGCTTCTTAACGCCCATGCGCCAAGGTAGACTATACAAGTAGAAAACTGTTTTCATTGTGTAGAACTCCCGTGCAAATGAAGGAGAAAAATTCTAAGTATACTCGAGAATAAATATTGCGTTCTTGTTTCAAAGAACGTCAATATAGCCGTGGTTGTTGCGTGGTGACTGTCTATTCTTGGAGAGGGCACGCTCTTTTTTAGGCAAGGAAATAACAAACCAAACTCCAGGAAGTCATAATCCATGATTCAAGTATAATAGCTAAAGCTTGCTTGTTCTGTATTAGGGTTTCAAGAGGGCATAACTTCGGCTCGAAGTTTGTTTATTGAGCGAACGTTAAGAGGAGAATGTACAGGAATTTACTTTTAAAAGCTCGACTCAGGCGGATAAACTGAAATTTTAAAGATTTTTTACCTGAAGAAAAAAAAAATTGTCTTGTAACGTCTTTTTAAAACCAAGAAAAACGTTTAGTTAGCATGTTGTTGTTTTTTACGACGAAGGGGATATGAGGAAGCCAACAACACTTGGTTCTTGTTCAAAAATAGAGTCCAGGCCTTTAGGGGTTTAAAATTAGACGACCCTCTCCAAATCAAGAAAGTTACGTTTTCCCTAGGTCAGACTGAAAAAATGTCGTGAACACAACGACAATTTGAAGTCACGAGGGAAACCCTCGGTATTGAGGCCAGTTGTTCCATCCTTTTGCCTTCGACTCGTGTCAAATAACACGCAAGCCAAAAGGTTAAAAGCATATTTGAAATAGACAAAACTCAACAAGGTAAGAACGCGGGTGCGGCCCACACGGGCGCTCTACCAAAAAGCTTCGCGAATCTCAACTTAAACAACGAAATAAAGAAAACTGTGCTTGTCGGGAGATTCGAGGTCATTTTTTCAAATATTATGTATTGGTTATTCTAAGAAACTGAGGATGATCAGAGGTTTGAACGTGACATCACATGTGCTATATCATTATGAAACGCATTGTCCCTAAGGCGACGGAACAGAGCGAGCCATGGTCGAATCGTCAGGGAAATGCTGAAAAGTTGAGAGCCAGAATAAGCACAAGCTGGGCATGTCCAGCAGTAAGCACAGGGAAAATACGAAAAAACGTCATTCTTGATTCTCATGCCTGGCAAGAGTCCTTTTCGTCAAATCGAGGACTCGTTTCAAATTCAAATTACCCTGGGGAGTCACAAGTCCATTGTTCCCCAACCCCACGCCCCAAAGCGTTCGACATCAGTACGATGATCCCTCCTCTTATGTATTCTATCCATGGGGGCAAGGGTGGGCAGTTGCCCTCCCCTAAAATCAAAGGCGCAGATTTCGTGGGGCAGCTGCCCAACTCCCAAATTCCATTAAAAAGTTAAAATCCAACACATTTTCAATGATTAAAGCTTTCGCAGGACTCGCTCAGCGACAGAACCAATTCCACGAATTTCGCTCACTAAATACACCAATTTTGCTTCTTTTTTTTGCGGTGAAAACCAAATTTCGCACACTGCAAGGTCTGTCTCACTAACATCTCAGATTTCAACCTCTAAGAGACATCGCTATTGCAAGTATTTTTTTTTTAAATTCCCTGATCTGGCTAACAGAAACACAAATTTCTTGTATTTCGATCCTTCCCCCCAAAAACCAATCTTGGGGATTTTTCTCACGAAAAAAAACTACACATTTCCGCGTATTGGTTTAAACAAAAAAATCACGGATGTTTGTTGCTGACAAACCGATTACGAGGGTCGGCTTAACTTGGAAACCGATTTTGCTGATTTTTCGCACTAAAATCCCATTTTCGCAGGTTCGACGCGCAATTTCTTGTGTTTTGGCTAGCTCAAATTGTGTTTAGCCCTCTGTGCCATCCAGACTTATGGTGGGAGAGGAAATGCCAGCTCTGTTTACTGTCTGAGGTCTAAAATTTAAAGTTTAGCACTAAAAGTATCACTTTCCGGGGGGAGAAGTTTCAGTTTTTGGACATAAAATCCGAAATAGAAGGCTACAAACGACAGTTTTCCAGCAGATATGTATTTTTTGATAATGTGCAAAGATGACCGTGAATTGACGCGATTCTAACCACCAGATCGTGTTGTAAGCCTGCAAAAAGGCAATGGTGAATCTGATATTTTCGCCAGTGAAGCTGCCCACAGGCGTACTCGATCCAGTTTTTCTCAAGAGTAGTTGCACAGAGTTTTTCTTCCCGATTTTACTTGTGAACGAGCACTGTTTTTAGCCTCCAATTGACGTGTTCCTTAATTTTAACTGAAAATGAGTTCTTTTTCTCAATTCTACCTTGAACTAGCCCATTTCTTCATTTTAGCCGTGAAAAGGTCTCAAAAAACCGTGAAATAACGCATTTTTGATTTACTATTTCAACTACGGCCCGCACTGGGCATCGCCTAACCGCAAATTGGTTCGTTCTGTCAATTTCTGCCGCAAATTAGCGTTTTTCCAAATTCTGCCTTGAGCAATTTTTTCCCTTTTCAAATTTTAGCAGTAAAAAGGTCCACATGTGAGCGAATTTCATTAATTTTGACCCGGAGGTTGCATCGCGAAACCTTGAAATGGGGGAACGACAATTTTCCAGCCTTGAATAAGCAATTTTTCAAAATTGTACGCACCAAGTCGCGCTCTTTCTCAATTGTACCCGCAAACTTTCCATATATATATATATAACGGTCAATTAGCACTTTTTCGCCATGTTTACCGAGATGTTTGTTTGAGAAACCAGCACGAGCTGGCGCCTTCTCTCAATTTTGCCTGCGTGAATGAGCTCCATTTCACAATTTTAGCCGTGAATTGGCGCTTTTCCTCAATTCCAGCCGCGAATGAGTGATTTTTCTCAATTCTACATTGAACGAGCAATTTATTTTGTCAATTTTAGCTGTTAAAAGAGTTCTATAAACCGTGAATTAGCGCATTGTCGGTGACAATTTCGCCAATTCGTTTTCCCTGAATTCTAGCCGTACATTAGTGCTTTTTCCTAATTCTGCCTTGAGCAATTTTTTCTCCCTTCAACTTTTAGCAGTGAAAAGGTTCACATAATCCGCGTGAGAGCGAATTTCATTAATTTTGACACCTCAATTTCATGGGCTAACGCACAATTTTCCGTAATTTTAGCCGTGAATAAGCACTTTTTTCAAAAATGTATGCGCTAAGTCACGCTCTTTCTCAATTTCACCCGCAAACTTGCCATATAAATATGTATAAAAACGGTCAATTATAGCTCTTTCTCGCAATGTTTACCGATGTTTGAGAAACCACGAACTGGCGCCTTCTCTCAATTTTACCTGCGTGAATGAGCTCCATTTCTCAATTTTAGCCGTGAATTGGTGCTTTTCCTCAATTCCAGCCGCGAATGAGTGATTTTTCTCAATTCTACATTGAACGAGCAATTTATTTTGTCAATTTTAGCTGTGAAAAGAGCTTTGTAAACTGTGAACTAGCGCATTTTCTTAATTTCGTCCGGACTTTGCATCGCGAAACCGCAAATTGGCGTGTTTTCTCAATTTCCGCATGAAATTTATTTCTCAAGTTTAACTGAATCAGCGTTATTTCTTAATTTTAGCCGTGAATGGGTGTTTTTCCTCAAACACCCAGCCAAGCAACAAACAACAGCCAGAAAATGTCCTGTTCTGGATTTTTTTTTTTTTTCGGGGGGCGCCGGGCTTTGAACCGACAGGCGCCTAAGCCTCCATTGGGCTTCTACGCCATACCCAGATCTAACTGTGCACTTCACACCAGTACTACGCGGGCGTCTCGGTCGGTGAGCGGTTTGTTGAACGCACACCACCGGGAACGCCCACACGAAGCCGAGTGTGCCGTGTCACAGCTCGCCGCAGCCTTATAGTGTAATGGGCAATGGCTGGATTCGAACCCAGGCCCGCTGAGTTGCGAAGCGAGCATTGTATCCATTACACCATCGAGGCGCGCCCTGTTCTGGATTTCATCCGCAAGAAGCACGAACGTGCACTTTTTCTGAAGACGTGTGCCCCCCCCCCCCCAACTGTGGATCCGTGCCTAGCTGGCTGGCTACGCCCCTGATTCTATCGACACACAAACTCGAGTGCTCATCTGTTGCGATGGCTCCTCTAAACACCCCCAAGACCAACACTTTTCAGAATGATTCTCTCTATATGCGTCCGAGGGAAATGTATGCCTCTGTTTAACGGTTTTCCTGCCTTCCTGTCAGTAGGGCAGACGTTCAAAAATCTGGCCGTCCCTTTTTCATAGTTTCCTATTGGTCTATTTTAGTTCTTCGATCCCCATCCTCCGCTATATTGCTAGCCTAAGCCAGCTCATGCTACCGAGCTATTCGTTCAAGATGGACATACATTTGACCGAAAGTGAAGTAATAGTGAAGTCGTACAAGAGGTAGAGATGAAGGAATGAAACGTCCCATTTAATTAAGTGCCCCTCAGTATTGAGCCTGGGCCATTCGCTCAAAGCTACACATTTAATTTCCAATTTACGCTAAGCGCGTTTCCGACTTTTTTCTTTCATCTATTCTCAAGTGGTATAGCTATTTAAAGAAAACGCATCATTAGGCCCGCGTCAATCCTCTTTATCCTGAACGCCCTTTCCAACGTTTTAAAATAGCGACGAAACCATCGGAAAATCCGTGGATTCTATTGGGAAAATTGAAAACTCATAAAAAATTATCGATCTCAAGTACATCCAAGCCAAAAAAAAAAGGCGATCGCTTCGTAGCTCCTCCAAGGTTTCTGAATAGATTTGAATTTTAAAAGCATTCTCACCTTGTAGGCCAGTCATTTGAGACATTTTAAAAGAGTTTTTCACGGCGCAAGTTATATAGAATAACATAATGAACCATACGAAAGGAAGTTGAGCCGTGAAAAAAACTCAAAAAATGTCTCCGCGTGCGCTAGTTCAGCACACACGAATACATTTCTTGCGCAAGTAGAAAGAGATGGAAATAATAATACATAATTATGATCGTGTGGCCATTAAGGTAGTAGGACTATTGCACACCAACCCACATCAGACGTCAAACATCTGTATGTTTGACTCATTCTATCTCTTTCTAATCGCACAATAAATGTTTTCGTGCGTTCTTGAGTTGGTCTGTGTTGTTCAAACTATTTATACGCAAATGTGACGTAAAAACTTATTTCATTAATATTTTTTTAAGAACGTTTCGCTTCTAAGAATTTAGAAAAGTTGCCTATTGCTTCAGTAAATTATGTTGAGTAGTAATTCTTTGTACCCCTACCCATTCTCATTGTAATGCAACTTTCCCGATGAAATTGCAACGGAAAAGATCAATAATGAGGTTTAAAAAGTTGAAAAGGGGCTGCACTTTTGAACTGGCTTTTTGGCTTGAAGCCCACGCCCACCTTGCTTTTTCATCACAGCTTGAGATGACGATCTACACGCACGTCCGTTTCTGGCGGATGGTGTAAAGGGAGGTCGAGTTAATCTGCCGGTTCTTAAATTCGTTCTTAGATTCTTCCTTGGCTCTAACAATAGGTCAATCAAAGGGAAAATTATTGAAGCTTATATAGGGGAAGGGGATGAGTATAGAAGGCCGAGAGTAAAAGAGATACCTACTAATTATTTCAATCATTTAACAATAACATTTACTAAGGAAGGTTCGATCATTCTTTTCCGTCCTTTATAATGAGGTCCCCCCCCCCACCACAACCACTGTACACTTAGCAATCTCCCCCAATCTGATAACCATCTCATATAGTTTTTTTACACGCTTCTGTTCTCATAAAAGTTAAATTTACTCCCACTTTTCGATAACTCACCTCTTCAATTTTAAAACTAGTCCTTCGAGTCACTTTCCTAGTGATCTCACCCTCGTAAACTTCCTCGACAGTGCTCATTGTGTTTGGGCTCGAGTTCTTTTTATTTCAAAAAACGACCCGAACCACCAACTGAACAGAGTGGACTGAAGATTATTAAAAATAAAAAAAAACACGAATTGTTTGTTATTAAACAATTTTTTTTGTCGTTCACTTCCTTAGCTGGCCGAGTAACAGACTGGAAGCTCGAAAAACTCTTTTTTAAGAGAACAACGTCTTCCCTCATACTCTCACCCCCCCCCCCCGACGCCTCATCCCTCCATATTTTTTTTTCTATTTAGCTTTTTTAAGCCTTTCTGGCTCGGTCGATTGATTGTCTACGATGCCAATTGTTATAAATATAAATTCCGATAGGTGGTTGGGAGAGAAGGGACTCGTCGCGGAACTTCTCTTGTTCCATTTTGTCATCAAACAAGGCACACGATTACCGATGGGTACCCCACGTGTGATGGAAGGGAGGGTTGGAATTAATGACGAGACGAGAAAGGAAGAAAAAAAGAAGCGGGCCAATCAGGGTAATTTGTTTCTTAAAGGACACATTTTGTTCGGGTCAATTAGGGTAATTTGTTTCCTAAAGGACAAATTTTGTTCTTGAAGTGTTGGGAAGAGGAGAGTGAGAAGTAACAAGGAAGAAGCCTCAAAACGTTAGGTAAAGTTCGAATTTTAGACTTCTGCAACTGTCCAATTTTTTTAAAGATTCAAAATCGCTCAACAAATTATATCGCCTTCTTTCTAATTCTTAGAGTTCATTGAAGTCAGTGGCGAACTTACGGGGTGGGTTTTGGGGGTTTAAACCCCCCATAAGAAGATGTTTTTATATACCTTTTACCAAAGAGCTGTTAAAGGCGAAGCCACTTGATATAGATGACTCCTCGACCCCCCCCCCCATTCATTCCTGCAGCAGTAGTGCATCGACGAAGGGACGATAGGGGGGGCAGTCCGACCCGGGCCACCATTCAGATGGGGGGGGGGGGTGAATTTTTAGAGTTTAAAGCGTTGATTAGCGGCAAATATTGAGAAAACGCACGCACTTAAATTAGGAAAAATAGACCAATTCGCGAAGGCAACTTCGCGGACAAAACAGAGAAACTACGCTAACCTCGAGTTCCGGCGGACAAAATTGAGAAGGCGTTCTAAAAAAGTGTGCTAATCTTGAGGTGATTACGCGGCAAAACGTTGGTTAAAAACGCTAATATTCACGCCTGAAATGGTAAAAAGCGCTGATTCGTATTTTAAAAAGTCACTAACTTGATGCTAAAAATGGAGAAAAACACTAATACGCGGCGATAATTGAAGAAAAACAAACGCTAATTCACCGCTATAAAATTGAGAAAAAGCTGCAGCTCACCGCTCAGCTCCGACGTTAGCAGGATCAACTATTAGTCTTAAAAGTGCCAATTATTGGTTTCTCGAGGCAACATCGGGACTGAAATTGAAAAAAGCTCTCTTTTGCTTAAATAAAAGTGAAAAAATAGGTAATTCATACGGCTGAAATTGAGAAAATCGCTTGATTGGCGGCTGAAACAGAAAACATCGGGGCCGTATTCCGAAGCCGTGTGAAAATGCCGCATAAAAGCGGTTGCTATGGCGGGATAATGTTATTTCTTATTCGGCGTCCTTGGATCCCGCTTGCGGCATTTTTTCCCGACCGTTCAGAATAAGGCCCCTGCTAAGTACCACCTAAAAAATCGAATTAAATAGCTCATTCTCAACTGAAATGAACATGAAATGAATAAAGACGCTAATTCGCGGATCAATTTAAGAAAATTCGCTAATTCGCGGCTAAAATTAAGATGATATTCACCGACTAAAATTGAGAAACAGTGCTAATTCGCTGCAAAAGTAGAGAAAAAGAGGTAATATGAGATGCTAAAATTGAGAAAAACGCTAATTCACGGATACATGTGACACACCAAAAACCCGCTTAATCACGGCTAAAACTCAGACAACCCGCTTACCCTTGCCCAATTTTTGTGTGCACGTGGTCATTCGCAGCTAAAATATAGACAAATCTCCAAGTCGTTGCTAATGTTCGCAAAAAACGCTTATTAGCTGTTAAAATCGAGAAAGACGCTAATTCACGGATCTATTTATGGAATAATGCGGAAATTTGCAGCTAAGCTTAAGGAACGCGGTGTTTCGCTGCTGAAATTAAGAAATGATCAGCCGCTAAAATTGGAATATAATTCGTTTCTAAAATTATAAATAGTGCTGATTCACGGCAAAATTTGAGAAAAAGCGCTGATGTGAAGCTAAAATGAAGAAAAACGTTAATTCGCGGATCTTATTCGGAGCACAAATTGAGTAAAAGCAGTGACTCGCGGGTGTAAATTCAGAAATTATTTGCAGCTAAAATGAAATGAATAACAGAAAACGCCCATTCGCGGATCAATTCGAGAAAATACGCTAGTTCGTAGCTAAAAATTGAGGAAACAGGGTAACTCGCGGCTAAAATAAAGATATAAAACGCTAATTCCCACGACTTGAGAAGTAAAGGAAAACCCAAAACGCTAAAATTTTAAAATACGTTAACTCACGGCTAAAACTGAGACAAACTGCTATATTTCCCGTCTAAAATGCAGATAAATAGCCCAATCGCTCGGCTGAATTGAGAAAATTTGCGGCTAAAGTGGACAAGGATGCGCCCATTCACTGCTGAAGAAACGAAGCGAAACGATTGAATACCGGATCAATTTGAGAAAATCCGCTAATTCACGGCTGAAATTGAGAAAACGCCGCAATTCGCGGCTAAAAATGAAAAAATAATTTGGGACCAAAATTGAGAAAATGCATTTTACGGTTCCTCAGAGGCAAGTTGTGTGATAAAGATGAAATCCTAGATCCGCCACTGATTGAAGTACAACCCTTAACTGCTACCCACCCCCCTACTACCCCCCTACTACCACCTACTACCCCCCTACCAAGATCACCAAGAGAAGAAGAACGAAATTCCGAAAAAAAACGTTCATTCCAGGTTAAAATTGAGAACAATTTATGAAGGTCCTTATATGTATTACGTGACCAGTAATCAATAAATCGCTGCTGAAAGTGGGAAAAAGCGCTTATTCGCGGGTAAAACTGAAAAACCGTTAATTTACGACACAAATAGAAGGTACGCCAATTTGCGGTAACTGAAGGACACTATATTATGACTAGTACACGAATATGAAACTGTCAAACTGACTATTCGCGCCCTGAAGATGTCCTAAAAGAATATTTCTGCCCTGAAAAGTGCAAAATAGACCTTTTGAGTGCAAAGAATAGCCAAACTGACCATTCGCGTCTTTGGCTTGACGTGACTATTTAAGCCCTAAAAATGGCAAAACTGACGATTCGCGCCTTGAAAATTCCTAAGCTGACTAGCGATTTGCGCTCTAAACATGGTAAAACTGACTTTACGAGCCACTAATTCGCGCCCTAAAATGCCCGAACAGGTGGTTCCTGTCCTTTAAATGGCCAATTTTGACCATTCGTGCGTAGAAAATTACTAAACATGCAATGCCTGGTGTAAAAATGGCTAAACGGGCAATTCTCGCTTCAAAAATGGCAAAACTTACCATTCGGACCCTAAAATACCAAACTGATTATTTTTGCTCTAAAAATATCGCTGAGGCTGATATTCATTCCTTACACATATAAATTACCTGACAATTTGCACCTTGGAAATGGCAACTGACCATTCGCAACCTACAAATTATATGTCGGATTATTTGCACCAAAAAAATGGCCAAACTGAGTATTAGTGTCCACAAATTGGTTATATTAACGATTCGGCCCTTGATAATTGCTAAACAGAGTTCGCACTCTAGGCTAAAAAGACGGAAAACATCACACTGACTATTCTCGCCCGCTAGAAATGAACATACTGACAGCGTGCGCACTTGCGCAGTCAAAATTGCCAAAGTGGAGGTATCGCACGCTCAGAAATTGGTTAAACTATGCGGCTCTAAATGGTCGAACTTACGATTCATGCTTGAACTTGTGCTGTAAATTTCTTTATTGACTAATCACGCCATAAAAATTGCTAAAACGATAATTTGTGCCCGGGAAATGGCGAAACTTACCATTCGTGCTTCAAAAATGACCAAATACTGAGCCGCCACGCCATTAAAATGGCTATACTGCATTTGCGCCATGTATAAGGCTTAACTGACGTGATTCGTGCCTTGCGAACTGGCTAAATAAGAGGCTATTCGCGCCGTAAAATATTAATTGACTCAATCGATGACCCAGTCGTCTCCCCACCAAATACTTCGAGCCCATAACTCAAAAGTTCCAGCGGCGGGACGTGAGAGGCCATGCCTTCCCCCCTCCACCCATAGGTTGAGTTCACTTCATCGGGACCAGGAATATTTTAGCCTAACAGGTACAGCGTTTCATGGGGTCATGGCATGGCCTCCTCTTTGAGCCGACTCTGGATACGCGCCTGCGGTGTTTTTTCACAATTTTAGTCGTCGCGAATTTGCACTTTTTCTCAATTCTAGCTGCGAATTAAAGCTTTTTCTCCATTTTAACACCGCATTAGTGATTTTTCTCAATTTTGGCGGCGAATTACCAAGTTCTGCTCTACTAGCCATGAATTAACGTTCTTCCAGGAACAGTGAATTGGCGTTTTCTAGGTTTTAGCCGCTATAATTCGAACTTTTTATCAATTTTGGCATCGAATTAGCTATTTCTTCACTATTCCAGCATTACCAGCTATGAATGATCACTTTTCCATGAACAGCGAATTAGCGTTTCCTCTACTTTAGCTGTGAATGAGCGATTTTTCTCAATTTTAGCCGTGAATTATCGATTTTTTTTAACTTGCGCACGCGTGGTGGCAATTTATTAAAAAGCTCGAATGAGCGCCCTAAAAAACTTGACTTGGTCCTAGTCAGCCTATGATAAGGAGGCCTGATGTGCTCAGCGTCACGCAGATGCAATCCCGTCGCTTCCCCCACAGTAACACGTATTTCTAAGGCAGACCGAGCGTAGCAAAGGGACTCCAAGACGTAAATGGACGGTAGGGTCAGAATTCGAAGACTCCTGAAAAGCCCCCTGCAATACGCCGACAATTCCGCGTTAGCAATGGCTCTAACTGCCTTTTTTTGGAGGATAAATATCTTATTTGCCATTGAAGACCCGCCCCAAACGACAATGCCATAGCTCAAGTGACAGTGAAAGACTCCAAAGTAGGCCTTTAAATAGGCCCGGTAAAGGAACACAATGCCTTAGTCTTCTCAAGGCAAACGGCGCTCGACTCAATCTCCTCGACAAGTGATCGATGTGGACAGACCAGTCCTCAGTCCAGTTTTGGAGTGGTGCCGCCAGTTTTAGAGTTACATTGTTAGTTAAAGGACAACACGTGAGTTTTTGGGATGAAATTGTTAGTTCTGGGGTTAAAAATGACAGTTTTTAGGTCATATGCCAGTTTTTGTAGTGAAATCCTACGAAAAACACTTTCGGGTTTGGAGTAAAATCGTCAGTTTTGGGTTAAAAAACGAAACATCTCTCAGGCAAGACGCTAAAAAGTCCGACTCCCCGTATTAGTGGGCTAAGCCTTTCCTACAAGCATCAATAATTCTGGGGAAAACATTGTCAGTTTCTTAACAGGAAATCCTGATATAGTTTCCCAGCGCAAATGTTAGTTTTTGACGGATTATAATCCTTTTTTCGTGAAATTTTTAGTTTCTGGGGAACAATTTGACAATTTAAAGTGTCTTCATCTGAGTTCATGGACTAGGTACCATTTCTCTTGCTGCCTGGGATCTTTGGTGCATCTGACATCTTCTGCCCACCCCTAGACTAAGGGCTGGCTACGCCCCTGTAAAGTAAACGCAATACTCACACAACAGCAAACACAATAGGTACACAAATAACATTTTCACGTAGGTATTGCGTTCAATATGGTTTTTTCTCAATTTTACCCGACAATGAACGCTTTTCCCCAATTTTAGCCGCAAATTAGCACTATTCCTTAATGTTGTCAATGAGTTTGCGATTTCTTCACTATATCGTGTACTAGATAATTATGAACCAACACTTTTCCAGGCTCGCTGCGAATTGATGTTTTCCCAATTTTAGCCGTGAATGAGTTCTTTTACTCAATTTTTGCCAAGAATCGCATCACGTTCTGTATTTTCTGTCGATAAAATGTGAATTAGCGCTTTTCTTTCATTCTGGCCGCGAATTAGCGTTTTTCCCCCATTTTTGCACCGAATGATGGATTTTTCTCCATTTTGACCATGATTTAGCACTTTACTCGGCAATTTAGCAATGAATTACTGATTTTTTAGATGTGAATGTTAAAACCTCAAAAAAGCGCTAATTCGGAGCTAAAATTAAGAATAAGCTCTAATCTGCAGGTAAATTGAGAAAACACACTGCAGCTCAACTCGAGAAAAAACGCAAGTTCGTGTCTGAAATTGAAACCAAACAGCTGGGCTCAAGGCCCTTTTACGGCTAAAATTTAGAAAAAAAAAACGCTAGTGTTCGACATGTCAGCGGCTGAAATAAATAAAATTGGTTAATTCGCAGCTTGGCCTGATAAAAACGCTAACTGGTGGAAATGCCAGTTTGTGGTTTCTGGAGGCAACTTCGTGGCTGCAGATCAGAAAAACCACAAATTCATAGCTAGAAGTGAGGAAATGCGTTAATTCGCGGTTGAAATGGGACAAAACCCTAATTCACGGATGCAATTGAGATAAAGCGCTGCTCCAGCGTTAAAATGAAAGTAAAAACGATTTGCGGCGAAAATTGAGATTACCCCGGCTGGTTCTCTCGATTAAAATATAAGAAAGGCGCTCATTCGCATCTGAAGTTTCAAAAACGCTAATTCGTTGCTGAAAATGACAAATAAGAGCTAATGCGAGGTTTCTCGATTCAATTTCATGACCGAAATTGGGAAAAAGCTCCAACTTGCGGCTAAAATCAAGAAAAGGGGCCAAATTACGGCTAAAATTGATTAAAAGTGGTCATACACTGTTGAGTTTACGCTTAGTTTGAGTTGTCCATGCATATCAGCCACAACAAATGTGGATTGGTTCATTCCTAATAAGCTCAAGGGTTGAGGTGATTTTTTTTTTTTCAAAATGTTTTGATTCGAGCCGGAAGTGGTGTCTGAGTCCCTCAAAACAGCTCGATTGACAAATCGAAGACGGGCATGATAAAAACATGCCGGAAAGGGCCGTCCAGCTGCTCTCAAAGTGGCAGAAAATGGAACAATTATCAACCTGTCACTGGTTTTTGGTCGATGTTCACCGCTATCTCCTTAAGACTCGCATGCGCTGTCATTAGGGAAAGTTTCCGTTAATCCGTGGCCAAAAATTTCGATCTCTTCGAATGTCCGGTATTACGTCCAGTGGGGAACCCGAATTGCTGTGTTCAGGTTTTGACATCATACCGCATCCCGTTCAAGGTCGATTAGTTCTTTTTACGACCTTTGAATAAAATTGACGGTTTTGCATTTTCTCTCACAATTAGACGGAGGTGAAACGATATGAGTCCGGCCAGGTATAATTATCGAGGTCGAGGATTAACATTGCGGCTGCCGTGTTGTCCTCAGAAATCGTGAAGCATCTAAAAATTGTAAATTTAATTTTAAAATTGGGGTTTTATCCAAATATCAACAAGGTAAATGTAAGTTACTGTATAACGAAACATTGAGATTGAAATAATGTTGTGGAGTTCAGTATCTGACTGATGGAATGGGAAAACAAGAGTGCCTGTCTTCGTAAACTGGGCTATAAAAAGACGCGTGTGCTTTTTGTTACTGTAATCAATCACTCAAAAAAACGAAGAAACAAATCCTTTTTGGGGGTTTAAAAAAATCGAGCCCGCACCTGTGCCTTTAAAGTTCATCTATGGGGGTTTTATCATCGGCAAAGACTCATTCCCACGTGGATTCCCTTGACGAAGAAAAAAAAAAGACAAAACGACGAAAAAAGTCAACGGACGCGTTTAAAATGAACGCGTATTAATTATGCCTTCCAAGAAAATGTTTTTTTGGTCTTCAAGAATACACAAAATTTGCTTGTACGTACATCCAACACGTTACGTTTACTGGAGAGGAATGTCTCATAAATTGTTGAAAACAATACTATAAAGGGAGGGCGTAAAGCAGCGTAGAAGGGGAGGGGACGAGGGGATTATATCCATTAGTCCTTTCCTTGCGCTAATTGTTCCAGCTTAAGTGCGTAGTCACTAAGGTCAAGGAACAACAGTTTTCGATATTATGCCGCAGTGACAGTGGTGTAGCGAGGAGGAAGTAACACATTTTCCAAAATCATGCCACCGTGATAGCTTGGTTACCAAAACTCATGAAAACACGATCCGTTCAAATCAATCAGGCCCTAAATTTTTTTATTAATTTTTAAAACTATTGGGTTGCGGGACCCATTTGAAATAGGCTAGATTGACTGATGACGTAATAATAGCATTCGCATAACCTTCATAATAGTTTTCCACAAATCAAACAATAGAACTTCAGAGAAATGGGAAGGACAAGAAGGGGTAAGACACGATAACAGCCTTGATGCGAAGGGTTGGGAGGACAACCCCTTAACTACGTCACGAGTCACAGACCGGACGTTTAAGGTAACAAAAAAAATTGGCAAGTTTTATTATTTCGCTATAAATTGAAATCAATCATTTACGCAACAATATTCAATTCCTGGGCCCTATTGCACAATGTTTTATTAGCTAATATTACAGCTGTTTTATTAGCTAATATTAGCTATATTATTAGCTAATAAAACATTGTGCAATAGGGCCCTGATCATATTTAGTCATTTTCTTTCGAAAAAAAATGTTTCCAGCGATTTTTATTTTTTATGTTACTTCCTCATTTTTGCCTCGAATTAGCGATATTGTTCCATTTTAGATTTGAATTAGCACTTTTCTTCTAATTTTAGCGGCAAATTAGGAGTTTTTCTCAATTTTATTCGCGAACGAGCGCTTTTTCTTACTTTTACCCGTGATCGAGCGCTGAACGAGCGTAATATCTGAAATTTAGCCAAAGTTATTATACGACATCTGTGCAGTCTGATGTCGACCCCCCCCCCCCCAACGGTCACAATTTTTGGGGCGAAAACCCCAAATTCTTAAATTTTCAATTTCTTTATAAAAATTCCCATTATATGTATTTTTCCAGCCTAATTTTCCTTGCTTCAGTTCCTGTTGGCGCCGAAAGGCACAGTTTTATTAGATAACGCCCGTATTCAGCCCGGAAAATGGTGGGAGGGGGAGATCAAGAGTGTGCCCTTACACCATTTTAAACCCAAACTCAGATTTGGCACTTAAAAAATCATTTTCGTGGGTTTAGCCCTTCTAAACCCTAATTTCGCGGACTTGAATCTCACAGAATCCAATTTTGCGGGCTTTGCTGGAAAACTTCTTTCGGAAAACTTATTGGTTATATACAGGTGTAGTAAGGCGAATGATCTTATATGGGGCTGTAGTATGGTGGAAGGCAGGCAGTAACGCCTGGAATGCAAGTAAGCTGGACAGGATTCAGAGACTGGCTTGTCTAGCAGTGCTAGGAGCGTTTGGAACGTCGCCAACTAGGTTGATGGAAGTATACTGGGGCTAAGACCCTTGAGCCTGGAGGTCAAGGCGCGGGCCATGGAGGCAGCCTACAGGATGGGCTGTTTGGGGGGGGGGACAGAGATCAAACAGGGAGGGGGTAAGAACAGGATAAATTCAGAAATTCATGTATGAGGTCGCACCTAAGACCAAGATGAGATCAGATCAGGTAGCACAGTTCACGGATTTCGAGATATCAATCCCCATTAACCTGAGTTTAGGGTATGGAAGGGGGAAAAATCCCGACGCGGAAGACCATACGGTTCTGAAGTGTTCTCGGATGGTTCAAGACTGGGGAAGGAGGGGGGCGATCGGGGGCGGGCATTTACTTGCCCGAAATGATGTTTGAGGAGAGCATCACGCTTGGAACACAAGCCTTTGTTCCAGGCAGAAGTTATGGCGATTGAGGCATGTGCGATTGAATTGAAAAAGAGGGGGACAACGGACCGGCGAATAACGATATACTCCGATAGCCGGGCTGCCCTCGGTGCTATAACTAAATCGGTAGTAAAATCCTGGGTGGTAGCGAGCTGCAGGAGAAGTATCAGAGAATTACAGGAAAAGGGGAACGAAGAACGAAGTGATCTTAGGCTGGGGGCCGGGACACGTGGGTGTACCGGGCAACGAGAATGCAGATGAGTTGGCGAAAAAGGGGGCCGTGACCCAATACGTGGGGCCGGAACCCGTTCTGGGGGTGGCAAAAGAGTCCGGCTTGAGAGAGATCAGAGGATGGGCTCTAAAGTACGCGACACGAAATAAGGCGGGTGTGATTCATCGACTAAAAAACCAACGTTGCGCATTATAGTCCCAAAGATGCGATGAAAAGCTCAAGTTTACACCCATAGCTGGCAACGTTGCGCTCCCATCGTTGTCACTTTGGAGAGCTGTGAGCCGGTGAGCGTTCGTACAACCCCACCCCACATCACATCCCACAACGCACGGAGTGGCAACAGGGCATGGGAGGGCCGATGAGTCACACCCGCCTTATTTCGTGTCGCGTACTTTAGGCCGCGCTCAGGCTATATGGGAACAGGAAACCCACTGCCGGCAAGGAAGATAGTGCATCAAGGGGACGGGTAGGAATCAATGAAATGGCTGCTCAGTTTAGGGCGGAGGCAGACTAGGAGGGTAGTGGGGTACTTCACGGGACATTATGCTGTGAAGAGACACCAGCACCTGATGAATGTGGTCAGCAGCCCTACTTGTGGGAAATGCGGACTCGCAGAGGGGACGATGAAGTATGTAGTGTGCGAATTCGATAGGTACGCGGGGACGAGATTCGAAGTCTTCGGGGATGATAGGATTCCCTCTCTAGAATTCTCCCGGACTAATGGGGTTCGGGTCCTGGAGTTTATCGAGAGGATAAGAAGATTTGAGGAGCCGTACTAGGCCTTCCGAGTCTGCAGCCCCAAGGGGTATGGTGTATGAGCCTACTGATGGCTTTGGCACCGGCGGGCTCGGCTAGGCTGGGTCCGCGCCCACGATAAAAAATAAATAAATAAATAAAAATAATACGTAAATATGCATATAGTATTATCTTGCATGTTACAGCAAATCCAGCAGATTTTGGTGTAACATAATTCCTTGTGTTTTTTTTTATTTTTTGGCGGAACAGCTCGAATTTAGGCCAAAGAATCAGATCATAGTCCAAATTCTTCTGCTGATTAGTCAAATTATAAGAGTTTTAGTGCTGACTTTTCATAAATTTGTAATGAATGGATGGAGTAGAGGTTGGCGTGTGTGATCACCCCTCTGGCCATTCATCAGGATTCGAGCCTTAACTTCCTTTCCATCCACAAACCATGCCGATGTGACAATGCTGCCTTCAACTGTCTATTTTTGAGCATGAATTGTCGTATTCTACCCGAAAACATGGAGTGGAAATTCTACGGGCTGCATAAAATATTTTCAATATTTCATCCTAACATCGTGCATTCCAGGGCATCAAGTCAGGATGGGAAGAAGGTATACAATATAGCCTCCCATGCTACGCTACTGGACTCCGAGAGCTCAAAACCATCCGAGCGCAGTGAACCTACTTCAAACTTTTCAAAGGTTCTGCAAAAAACCGACCTTTGCTGGATCGAAAGTCGTAAAAAGGGGTTCGCAGGCAGATTATGAAGATTGTTGAGGGAGGTTACAGGGGGATAATGTTCGTCAAAAAGCGAAAACTAACGTATCGCCGCACCTTTAGATACATATATTGTTGTCAAGCTGTCGGCTTCTTTTCTCGCTTAAGTGGGTGCACGTGTTTTTAGAAACCAATCATTTTAATTCAAATTCATGCTTACTCTTGGCATCGCTTTATAGTAGTGGATAACGATATATTTGCCTCGAGAGAGCAATGTCGCTGAGAATTATGACCTGTTCAAACTTGCGGTTATACGCACCATAGATATTTCTGTTTGTTGATGCTGATTAGGTCAAATTTGACGTCGAAAATATTAGGTACTTCTAAAGCTCATTCATTCTGGGGGTTTAGGCCCGCTTACGGTTCAATAATGAATGTCCCTCTCTTCGCACATCTTGTTGTTTGGTCCTATCACCGCACTCTATACTAACTTCAGACAGCCGGTTAAAGCCATTAAAAAGTTGTAAAATACACCAAAATATAATATTTCAGAATTACCGAAGGATTAAGTTTTAACTCCTCTAGGGGGTTTTATGTTTTCCAGCATCATATAAAAAAAAAAAAAAAAAAAAAAAAAAAAAAAAGCCCAAACTTTAAATGGCAAAGTGGGACCACGAGCAGGTTTCCATTAATTTAATCCTCTTGAAACGGATTTCTTTTATGGGTTTCGTTAGTATACGTCATGCAGAATACTATAAGCGTAGAAAATTAAATGCCAATCGCCAAGAGGCGATGTTGAATAATATCGACGTATTTTGCTGCTCGAACCTCTAGGACTCCTCTTTCTTCGTCGATTCTAAGCATGACTTTATGATCATGATCGTTGCAAGGTAAGAAAAATACATTTAAATTTGTCGATTTTCCAACTAATTTGATTCACCGTGGATTAATATTTTGCTGCAAATAAACAGAACTTATATTTATGAACTCCTAATACATAGAGGTACTGCGAACCTTGCGGTTTCAATATCTTCAAGCGAAAAGAGAGGACTAATGTAAAAAATCACATTTTCTTGATTTTATTGTGGGTACCCATGCTCACGCTGTAAGCCAGTAAAGAAGTATTTTTTGTAATTTAATCAACCTGAATACCCCAAGCCCCCCCCTCCATCAACGACCCCACCGAAGGAACACTGTTGTTAACATTTGTTTACTTTTTTTCCCCTCCAAATTACTGATTTTTAAATGAGTATCTATACTCGTATCGCATCTAAATGTAAATCAGTAATATAAAGTTCCAACCATTTAATGTAATTTAAGATTACATAAAAAATAGTTACTTTCTCACGAAAATTCAAAACGATTTCCTTTTAAATCGTAATTTTCAATTCTTATCAAAATTCCAATGAAAAGCTCCCCCTTTTCATCAACTACAGTAGTACACGGTCCCCTCTTTTAACGTACAATGATCTTTCTACGGTAGATTTTACGTTTTGAGGTGTGGTGAGGTGGTGAGGACGCTGAATGGATATCTTGAGGAAACAGTGGCGGTGGCGGGGGGGGGGGTTGTTCTGGTGTTCCCCCCACTTGATTTTTTTTTTTTTTTTTTTTTTTGCAAAGCAAAACAACCGCCCTACTATTTCTATCAAAGGTATAAAATGTATAGGAGTCGCATCAAGGGTACATACAAATAATCAGCCGTGTTTTGAGCACACAGGAGTTTCAGTGTCTGTGATCGCAGTGCTTAGACATCTTGCTTGTTTTATCGTTGTTGTTGTTCCTTTTTTGTTTGTTTGTTTCTTTTTTTTTCGGTAAGATTTATTTTTTAAATATCAAACTAAATATGCAAATGAATGTAAGGTGAAGAAGAAAAAGTGGAGATAATTCATTTTTGGAATAAGCGAGGAACGTTTTTTTTTTTTTTTTTGCAAGTGTGAACTCCAAAAGTCATTTTCCATAGTGACACCCTTGACCCTTATACGAGCTTGAACTCTTTCACTGTTTCCGAATCGGAAGCTTTCTGGCTTTTGACAAGCACTCAGCTTAATGATTCTCCGGCTAATTTGAATTACTGCGATTTACTGAGCGGAACATTTTAGTTTTCATCGTCACATTACTTTTTAAATCAATCGCGAAAAAGTAGATCACGTTTTTTTT
Organism: Corythucha ciliata; assembly: GCA_038030265.1. NCBI lineage: Eukaryota > Metazoa > Arthropoda > Insecta > Hemiptera > Tingidae > Corythucha > Corythucha ciliata. The sequence continues at coordinate 44,746,018 of CM075938.1, read as the reverse complement.
TTAAAGTCCTTCAAAAAGAAAAAAGAGTGGCATTTTAAACAAAAATCAATTGTCAATTGATGTTCTATTCAAATTGAGGAAATAGATCCCTATTGTTGCGATGAAAAGAGACAAAATAGGCTCTTCGCGACTTCACGACGGCAGAAAAGGTTGATAGCCGTTCACCCCTTCCTACCTTTCCAGTTCACTCGGGTACCCTTGTTTTCAATTTTTAAATGATATTTGAATTTGTTTATTAGAGCAATGCGATTATCCTTACTGATATAAATGTTAGAGGCTCCTGGAAGGCATCAAGTTATAATGGTCAGTTTTCCATTTGAAATTGACTCAGAGCCCCGTCCCTCCCATCATATTTTCCTTAAAAACACACTACCGTACGGTCTGAAGGGCTTATTTGACTCGGATGACATGATGATGAAACCATAATGATTCTAATAGTTTTCAAGTGTCACCATGAGTCATTCTTGGTGTTCAACTGTAATTAACTCCTGATTTATTTTTTATTTTCAAACTTCATAAACGATGGAATTTTTTTGCAACCTGTTTTTGTATTTTTCTAGGGAAGGATGTTAACCATCGTTACGGCAAGTGTCTTCGCGTTATTTGTTCTCTTAGTGAAACCGGCCGAGAGCTGCTATGGAGCGACTATACTTCGTATGTGTTCTTTTAATATTTTTAAGATGATGATGTGCAGTTAATGATATGATTTTGGTTTTCATTTCGTAATTCGATATAAGGAAGTGGAGGTCTCTCGTGTCAGGAAAAACACAATATCGTCGATTTACACAATAGACTACGACAAGCCGTTGCTCTGGGCCAAGTCGGGGGTCAACCTCCAGCGAGTAACATGCTCCAAATGGTAACATGGTTTTTTGTGATTCTTATTTCCGTAATCAGAAGTTGACACCTGTGTTTTGATTTTTTCTTTCAAGGCCTGGGATGAAGAACTCGCACAGCACGCTCAGGGATGGGCAGACCGATGCGTCTTTGAACACGACTCAAACAATGACCGAAAAGTAGGTGAGTACGCGTGCGTTGTCGCAAAATACCTCACTGCCTCATCAATCGTCACACCATCCTTTCTACATATATTTCAAACTGACCTTTGACGTTTCATTTTCTTAAAAAGCGAGATTTTTCGTCGGTCAAAACCTCGCCGTCACGTGGAGCAGTCCCAGTCCAACGCACTCAAGCCACTCCCCGGACTTCGAAACTCAAATTCGTACGTGGTTCAACGAAGTGTACCAGTACAGAGGGGTGCTGAGCCACGGCACGGGGCATTATACTCAGGTTTGAAAAATACACTCCTACATAGCTATGCGTAACTAATTGACTAAACTATCTGATTTTCAAATACTTAGATGATTTGGAGTGATACCTATTTAATCGGTTGCGGGTATTCCTATTATCTAGAAGGGTCAAAATACACGAAGTTGTACGTCTGTAACTACGGACCCGGGTAATTACGCCTTCCATTTTTTTCCAATTCAACGTTTAGGGTTTTTCTGAAGTGAATAATAGTTTCAATTATACCTACGTCTAATAGTGGAAACATCCGAGGCTATCCACCCTACCGGCGAGGAAGTCCGTCGTGCTCTCTCTTCGGCACGTCTCCCTCACGAGCCTACCACGGTCTTTGCGAAGTTCAAGGCATTTTTTCAAATCCTTGCTATTATGGTTAACCCCGTTCTATACCCCTGTATATATCTCCCGGTGTTCGAATGATTGCACATAGACAAGAACAAAAAAAAAAAAAAAAACACACAAGACGGAAGTGTGCGGCCAAGAAAGTTCCATTTTTTGTATAGGATAACTGTGATATTTTAGAGAATAAATCAAATTACACGATTTCAATTTGTTATTGTTGTTGAAATCTCAAATCAAAATAACATAAAAGATGGAATGGAATGAATTAATTCAACTCACTATACTTATTCATTTGCTTTAAAGACGAGTGCCGTCAAAAATTAGTCTTCTACACCCATATCACGGAAAGGAAACAACCATCAAATTACAGTTTCTATTTCTGCGTAAATACCAATAGAAATAAAGAAAACATCTATTCAATCACTTTCACTTCCATGACAAAACAAAGGATGAATAAAACAATGTTTAACTAGACGTTTACTTTCATGTTTTTTTAAGTATTCTCGAAATTCATATATTTTACGTTTGATACTGAAGGCAAACTACTTTTAGAAGATAAGAATTACAAATGCACGATAGTTTTCTCTGTTGTTTTAATTTTTTCAAAGTTCTTGCTGATTAATTAATTATCATAAAGACTTGTCTCCCATGAGTTGGTGTTCCACCACGAAACGGACGGACGTATAACCGCCGGTGAAGAGTTTGTAAATTATCGTTCTTCATTTGCCAGTGGAGCTTTACTTTCATAGTCGAAATTCTTTATAAAAGAAGTACGGAATTTCGTCCAAAGGAGGTGCTGAGTTTTTGGGAAAACAGTTTCCTCTGTAGCTACGAGGAAGCTCTCTCCATAATCTGATTCCAGCGCGTAATCGCCCAAATTTTTTAAGCCTTAGACGACTTATTTTTGGTAGTGCAAATCCAAGTATTCCAACTGGAATATTGATAGCACTAGTACTTGGGCTGGAACTGTTTTCCCTTTGAAAAACTTCTTAAGCACGGCGTTGAAGCTTTCTGAGGCATTGTTAGTAGTGCCGCTGCCTTATTTATAAATGTGAAGCTCTTCAGGAAAGGACCACAGAGTTCTTTATATGTACCAGGCGGGAAGAATTTCCAGCACAACACAACACGTTTGTTGTGCAGAGGCCTGGCTTCTCATTCCGGTTAAATTACTTCTCACCGTTCACTGTCATTTTTCGTTGTTATAATTTACATTACGACAATCGGACAACTGATTAGACGAGGGAAGATCCCCTCCACATCAACGGCCTTTGATTTTAATTGTTTTCCTAATTATCGTTGAAAGTCACTATAATCACCCACAGTAGGTGGGGAATGTCTCTCTCTGTCCTACAAGGCTCAGGGGGTTATTCGGGCAATAAATTGCTAATAATTATCATGAAGGTGAACATAAAAGGATGATGATGCCGATCGGCAATCTAAAGGAGGTTTAGGGAACGCCGCCGGCCAGGGCCTTTGCCCCCCCGGGGCTAATTTGTTTTTGCTGACCCACGCGGCTACCCCTTGGCGAAGTTCCTCCAAGACTTGTGGAGTCTACAAGGAGGATTCTACAAGTTAAACTAAGGAAAACTATGTTTCCTCAACCTGCCGAAAAAATCTCGAGTTGACGGCCACTCGTTGGCTTTTCGTGATGAACATTTCAGGGCATCCCAGAGGGCCTGGGTTTCAATCCCGTTCAGAGCACGCCGAGGTAGTGTCAAGGAGAGACAGACCTCCCCGCGCCACTGTTCTCAGAGGGCCCCCGAAAAGCTTAAACATGGAAGAATGGGGATTTTTAAGTTTCATGCTCATGGATGGAGAATCGTGAAAAATAGATGTGGAATCCACTTGGACAACGCTTTGGCCCCATCCGGCAAGTTTTATTCCATCCGTCTAGGAGAATAGAACAAACCAGGTGACCAGCAGTTTTTGTGGCTAAAAGATTCGATTCTGCCTTCAATTCGGATTCGATTTGTACACTTCTGGGAATAATCCGTGCCGTGCAGTGACCAAGGTTTAAAATAATGACCTCAGTGCTACTTTTGAGTCATTGAGTGTGTCAAGGTCGTCGCCAGGAACCATTCTGCCAAGAAGGGGCTGGCCAAAAACTGTGGCATCTGGCATCGGAGGTGGAGCCGCTTAAACGGTTCGTCTTAACGTCTCATTTATTCGATTGTTGGATTCCCCGGGTCGAATCCCCCAGAGATATGCGATTCCTTCCAATTTTAAATTTTTGCCTAACCCGCCGAGAGCTTTAGTAGGTGATTTTCAGGTCCTTTATAACCATCCTCAGCCAAAAACGCCCCCATAAGGGGTCGTCGGCTTTAGCCTATCGAGTCCCATGTGCGCAGTTCCGTTCTCTGAGCAAGCTTACGGGCAAGTCTACTTTTTCAAATTAAGGAGCCATGCTCATTTTCCGCTGTACTGCGGACTATTACTCGGCTAAACGTTTTGAAAAACTTTAATATTCCCGGCTAAAATTGAGAAAAAGCTATGATTCGTAGCTAAAATTGAGAAAATGCGTCAATTCGTGGTTTCTGATCCAACTTCCTGGCCAAATTAATAATAAAAAAAAAAACGTTATTGTTGGGTAGTTCTGACAAATTCACGACTAAAGTTGAGAAAAGCGCTAATTCATAATTATTTAAAATTTGGAAACATTGCTCATTCGCGGTAAAAATTGAGAAAAAGCGTCAACTATCCGCTAAAATTGAAATAAAAACACGCTAACTCACGGCTAAAATTATGGAAAAGCTCTAGTTGGCTGCTAAAATTGAGAAAAAGTGGTCATTAAGCGATCAAGTAAAAGTGGCATTCAGCCATTTTGGGGTTGAAAGAGCTACAGGCATAAAATTGCTTTTGGAAGCGCCAAATTCGTGAAATTGGTCCTTAAAAAGTGCCAAACCACGAAATTTTATTTTCTTGAAGAACCAAGTCCTTGAATTCGGTAATTTGGGTAAACAAATGATGATAAGGGGCCTCGTGGAGATTTCCGCTCCGGGCCCCGATTAAAGGTCTACCCGCACACATCAGTGCCGTGAACGGGACACGTGAGGCTGGAGGAACTCTCTTAGTACGGGCACGCAGTATGACAAGAGGGGAAAAAAGGGAGAGAGAAGAAAAAACATTTATTTTCTTTCTCTTTTCATCTCTTCTGGTCCAAGTTGTCTTATCCCTCTCCCTCGCCTAAAAAGATTTCCAACATTATGCCGCCCCTCGAAATTTGCCGCCCAGTGCTATAGGCCCGGTAGCCCCCCCCCCCCTAAGATACGGCCCTGCCGCCGGCTTCAAATAATACAAGTCTATTCAATGAGCTCTGAAGTGATGGGTAAGTGAGGGGAAAGGGGGAATGCGCAACTGGCAGCGTACTGGATTACTGGACTAGTAATCCAGAGGTTATATGGGTTTCAAATCCGCCGGGAGCCCATTTTTTCTAGAAGCTCGAATCTTGTTGGGCTGTGCCCTTCCAGCTTCGTCGTTCGGAAAGATATAAATTTAATTAATTTAAAACACCGGCGACAAAATCTATCGAACATTATATTGTACATCCAGGGGTGAAAGTGAGTCTCAGAAACAAGGCGAGAGGAGATATGGCCCCGAGGTGGTGAGCCGAGGCGCCCACTCGTCGAGGCATGGAAATCACATTTCTTCCGCGGTGTACATACTCTTTTTTATCCTGCACAACATTCAATATCGATCTAATAAGTCCATGTCCAATGTTGCATGTTGTAGTAGGACTGAAATAGTGGCCTTATAAGCACTGAAAAGACTGACCTTAAAGCCGCTGAGCTGTGGGTTTCAACCAATCAGAGAGCTCCGAGTCCACGGCGCGTAGCGTTCTGATTGGTTGAAGCCCACAGCTCAGCCTTTTAAAGCTTGTATGTGAAAGCAGCTTAACTTAGGCGATTTGTAGTACTTATTCGACAAGTCCGAGAAGTAAGTACTTATAGCGCTTTCCCTAAAAATTATGACGTTTTTAGACAGACACCACACCAGTCAGTAAATCGCAGGTACTCGAATTCGTATTTTTCGACGGTAAGGATTAGGTCGACAATGTTGTTTTAAGCGTTGCTAAGGGTTTAAACGATTTTGTAATTTCTGATTGGGGTGTATGCACTTAAGCTCAGCTTAGTGTTGAACGGAACTTTAAACCCATGTGGTCGACCCGGGCCTAAATGATCTAGATTTACTTGCCTGGCCCCTAGCCCGCCTCTTTCGGGCCGTAATTGTTCTTCAGGTTCAGACTCCGTCGTCCGCAAAACACCTGTACGAAAATCACAACGGAACACATTAACACACTTATAAAAGATCTGTGATTTTCGTTAAGTTCGCCCTCCGCTGAAGATGTAGAATAAGTTCACCAATATTGAGGTGCAGACCCGAAACCCGTGAGTTCAAAAAATTAATGAGTTCAGTGGCAGGGGCGATTTTAGGCCTCTGTGACGGGGGTGGCGGTAAAATGTGTTCTCACCCCCCCCCCTCTCTAACTTATCTCATTGGCCTAATTTCTTAATTTTCTTATAAAAATAGCCCGAAAGCACACTGGCTTTGTTTCCCAAAACCCGGATTTTATATTGCAGTGTCTGATATCTGCTTAAGAATCTGAGGGAATGTGGTGCTGGAAATTTGATTAAAACATAAAATCTTGGAATGCTGCCCGTAGAATCCAGGACACTACCAAAAAACTAGGTCCAAAACAGGTCCTGCGCGTTTGGCTCATTCAAAAACGAAATATCGCAATTGAGTCTATTTTGAATCTAATTTTTGCTCTCTCAAAACCAAATTTTACGGATTTCGCTCGTTCAAATCCAAATTTTAAGGATTTTTTATCTCTAAAAACAAAATTTCGTTGGTTTAGCCCTTACAAACCCCAATTTCACGGTCATTCGCTCTCATAAAACTAAATTTTGCGAATTTTCTTGTTCAAACCCCGATATCGTGGGGTTTGCTCTATCCTAAACCCGAATTTCGTTGGTTTTGCTATTTCAAAAACCAACTTTAGATCTTTCAAAGCCCAATTTCGTGAACTTGGCTCCTTTAAACCTAATTTCGAGGATTTTTCACTTTTTGAAAACCAATTTTTTTTTATTTGGCTCTTTAAAACCCCAATTTTGGTGATTCACGATCTATGATAAACCCAATTTTAGAGGAAAAACTCTTTCTATAATTTTTTTAATACGAAAAACTAGTTTGACCAATTTGAAAACCAAATGGCGTGTCTTGGCTTTTCGAGAGCCAAATTTCGTGGATTTGGCTCTTACAAAACCACAATTTCGCATACTTTCACACTTTCAAACCCACATTTTTTGGATTTGTCTCCTTCAAATCCAACTTTCGGGATTTATGTTTAAAACAAGTTTCATGGCTTCATGCAGCCTTTTTCATAATTTTGGCTAGTTAAAAAACTAATTCGGTTCATTAAAAACCAAATGTCGAGATTTTGGCTCTTTCATACCACAATTTCTCCCGATTTTCGCTCTTCCATAACCAAATGTCTCGGATTCGGTCCCTTCACAATCCAATTTCACTAATTTTCCGCAAACGGTGTACTACCAAGTTATAATAGAATAAGTCATTTTCTTACTTCCTATTTCTATAGGATCTAGAAACGATTTGCTTTCTATAGGATATAGAGGGCGATATAGAGGGCCCCTATAGGATATAGGGGTGGCGATCGCCCCTATCGCTCCCCCCCCATAAAACCGCCCCTGACTGCCTATACCTACTTTTAAGTCGTTGATTGAGCTGGCCTTACTTTTCGTATTTTGTTAAGATTGTTTCAAGTCCATATTCCGCTTATTTGTGTTACCCTTGCTTTTCTAATGAAACAAAAATGATGGTAAAGGCTTTGTGCGTGTTGTCTGTTGGTCGAGTATCACAGTCTCTGGCAAACATGCATGCCTCCGATCCGACACCGATCATGCATTTTTTTAGATCGGTATGGGGATCGTAATATGCATTAATACCTAATAATTGCCACGAATGCGTGCTTTTTCGCAGTTTTAGCTTCAAACTATCGCTTTTTCTCAACAGTAGTGTATCAGTGAAATAGCACTTTTTCTCAATGTTAACTGCAAATTAGCGGTTTTCTTCTTTTTTCGTTTTTTAAGGTCAGGAAATTTTAGCTTTGAATTAGCTTTTTCTTGCTTTTTCGCAGTATTATCTCAAATTATCGCTTCTTCTCAACAGTCTATCAGTTAATTAGCGAGTTTTCTCTAGCCATAGAAGAGTTCATTCTAATTTTCGATAGCCAGTGTGAAATTGACCTCAAGCTTCACCTAGCCCTACATTAATTTGTTTTCAAACCGAGTCTTTTTTCCTTCATGGCGGTAAGAAGAGTATTTTCAAGAAAATCCCCACCTTCTCGCATCACAGCAGGAAAAAAGAACGCCAGTTAAAGAAAGATGACGTTCCAATTTTTCTCTCGTCCCATAACAAGCCCTTTGTTGCATAGGTGCACAATTATATCTATGTACAACGTACATGTACAGTTAAATTCCGAAAAAGACCCAATTTCTTCCACAAAAGCGGTTATATTATCTCAAACTTTTGACGCGAGCTTCAAAACAAGTCTCATCGTTTACAAAACAACGTTTACAAAACAAAATCAGCCGAAGTTTTGTGGAAAGAAGTCAAACCTTTTTGACGAAGGCCTCTTAAAGGGTGCTCTTCACCTTTAATTTCTCTATCTTCCCCTTGCTTGTGGTGGGGCAACCTGAGAATGTCTGTTGAAAAGTTACCATTCGTCCAAGACAATGGGCATAATAGTTGTAACAAAGACATAAAATGGCTTGACAAATACATTATAGTGCAGTAGATAATAAATGTGTATTCACTTGCGTTACAGCAGCTTAATTTACTATTATAAAAAACTCTCACATTTATTATTATTATTTGCAAAATAGTACAACCATTCAACGTATTTATCTTCAGATTCTCCTCTTAAAACAATAAGTTTAGCGTTAGACAATAGCGGAAAGTGAAAGAAAAATATATTTACAAAGTCGATGAATGGCAGTTTTCAGAATAATACAGCGACCTTTTTTTGTACACTTAAAGCTCCGGTCACAAAACACGAAACAAAAAAATAAGTACTCTTGTCCTAATATCGAAGAAGCGGTTAAAAAATGTGATGTCCTTTAGTCTCTACAAGGCAAAATTGGTAGCCAAATGTTTGCTTCTTGATTGCAAACGTTTTGTGGAAAGGGTCGTAACTGTTTTCCCAAGTAAAAAAAAAAAACAATAACAACGAAAAAAAAGATTAAAAATATCACATGAATGGAAAGTTTTTTTTTTTAATATCACAAAAGTTTCCGAAGTGATCTTTAAGTCAGATTCAGTCGTTTTTTGAAATAAAATTTACAGTGAGCCGTTTTTGAAATAAATAAATATATATACTCGTAGATAAAAATGGTCCATTTCGCAAAAATGTACAATTCTCATTTTTAAAAATATACATTTATCACAAAGAACTAACTGAGAACAGTGAAAAGTGTCAGTGTCAAGAGCACAGTTACCGTGTTTATTCGCACGATCGAACCTACACTCGTCACTCGCGGTCGCGTCGTTGGAATGTCGTTACTGCGCGTCGGATCCTCCGTTGCTATCGACGGGCAGCCCATCCAAAACAATGCCGACTGCATGGGCGTCTCATTTTCGACGCGCATTTTCTGATCGTTAAACTTCCAGAAACCTTTGCCCTTGAAAAAATACGTGGCACCTGTGGACGGGGGGGGGGCGACGGTGATAAAAGGTGGTTTTAATTTTAATTAATTAAACATGTTTTTTTTCGACGGGATTAAAGAGACATGTGTTTACCGTCTTTCCATTGAAACACGGAGTCTATGTTGTAACCGATGCCTCCCCAGACGGACATATCACGCGGGTAGTCGAGTTCAACCGAACCAATGTCCTCGTCAAAGCGCCAATAGGTTGTACCCGAAAAGAGATAGGTTTTACTGTTGTAGCCCCAGACCATGGCGGCGTCGATTTTTTCTAAAGAGTCGGGCAGGCCGAGATCAGTTATGGGTCGAGGGTAATCCGACTCGAGAACGTTGCCGTCGAAAACGAAGTAATTTCTTCCTGTGGTGATAATATGAATTCAAATTCCATAATCCGAGAGAGGAAAGAAGCAATATACACATAAATAGATGCAAATATTGGTAGTTCAAATTCAAATAGTGGTAAATTAGAGGAATGACCCCTTGGGAGTCATCGGCAGGGAACTTGTGACGGTTACGTGCCTACAGTTCTCCAGGTAAGGCTCTTTTGCTTCCGTAGTCGGTTCGTCAAGCTTAAACGGCTAAGCAGTACGGCAGTGGCTGCCCCCCCCCCCCCGAACGGAAAATCAATTTACCGTCAGTCATCATATAGAACCACCAAATTTAGGGCTTGAAGGAGCTAAACCCGCGAAATTGAATATTTTAATAAGCCATGCCCTCCCACCCCCACAAAACTGCTTTTTGATTGGGTCAAAAGCGAGGAATTTTTTTTTCTTTTTTATTTTATTTTTATTATTAGTCTTGCGCGAACCTTCGATCAGTGAAGAACTGTCAAGAAAACGAACTGTGTTGGAACTGTCAAGAAAATTAAAAACTATTGCATAATTTTCGACATGGAGTGGTGACCTACATTGTACAGTGATGGGCGATGAAGGGACACCGGTTGTTCCTCCGCGGGAGTGTTCGCGGAAATTGTGGAAAAAACTAAGCTTGCAGTTGTGCAACATCGTGCGACAACTGCAACGTTTAGGATTCAAGATGAAAACATTAACGTGGCTTTTAACGAGTTCTATAATATGATTCTATCTTTATGCGAACATAAATGAGGAAGGTAGGTGAAAACACCAATGATAATATAAATACTAAACCTTCAGAGAATACTGAATATTATACGGACGAAGAAGAGCTTGCGAGAGAAACGGGGTATGGAGTGTCAGGACTTCAAGCCGGAAAAGGAAGAAGCAAAGCACATCTCCGCGAACAGCTACGCAGCAGATTGGGGAAAAAATGAAAGATACGGTTCATCGTAAACCACCACCAATTTATGCGGAGTTAACTGAGTCAATTCCTGCATTTAGGAAGGCACTTATCAAACTATGTCAGCAAGAACCCAAACTAACTCATCTTAGTAATGGTTCTACTAAAATTAATACGCTTTGCTCGGATGATTACAGAGCCGTAGTCGGTTCGTTAGATCAAAAAATAAGTTTTCACTCGTACGAGTCTAAGCAGGACAGACCGATCAGAGTAATGGTGAAAGGTGTTCACAAGCAGTACGAGGAGTCCGAAATAATGGACAGCATCTTGGAAAGTTATAACATCATGCCTCTGAGAGTCACCAGGAAGCTTACCTGGAGGACTAAGGAACTACTCAATATGTGTGTGGTGGAATTCGACAGCAAGGTAGATGTCTCAAAAATCTTCGAAATTGGTCGATTGCTCAACACCAAGGTTCTTGTGGAACCTTTGAAGGGGTCAAATTTGGTGCCTCTGTGCAAAAGATGTCAAGCCTTTGGGCATACTCAGAGATATTGTCAGAGACAGTTCAGATATGTTATAATGCGCCGGCTCACACGACACTAAGGAATGCACCAAGAAGTTGGAGGAGGTCGCAAAGTGCGTGAATTGCGGGAAAAAAAGTGGTCACGCTGCGAACTACAGAGGCTGCTCGGTAGCGGTTGAAGTCCAGGAAGCCAGGAAGAGTGTTAAAAAAAGTAAGGTGAAAAATCCACCATCTACAGAAAGACAAAAAATAGCACGGGATCAAAGAAAAGTAGAGCAACCTAAGGAATCGCTGAAGACGCCAAAGGGCATGTTGGTGAACCCAAAGACGCAGCTGACATATTCTAAAGTTGTCAATAATGCGCAAAGCAAAAAAGAAAACAGAACATCAAGCCAACTGCTTCAGCAAATGATTGGGATGTTGGAAGAAATTAAAAATGATAAATTCGGTATTCGGAAGCGCCTAACGATGCTCGAGAGCAACAGCAATGCTACGACAGGCAGGCCAACTAAAAATCCGAATAGACGATGAATAATATCAAAATTATGTGCTGGAATGCAAATGGCCTTCATTTGCGTAAGAACGAATTGCAAACTGCGATGGAAATCAACAAAGTTGACGTTTGCCTTGTCTCGGAAACTCATTTCACAAACGAATCATTCCTCAGGATGAAAAATTACAAATGCTACCACGCGACCCATCCAAGCAACTCTGCGAGAGGGGGGAGCGCGGTAATAATAAAAGAAAACATATGCCATCAGGAACATGCAAAAATGGAAACAGACAAATACCAAATTAGCGCGGTAGAGGTTAAAATGAAATCATACAGCTGTGTGCTAGCCAGTGTCTACTTTCCTCCTAGGTACGCCGTCCAAGTCAGAGAACATAAGGATATATTTTCCCAGCTTGGGGGTCGATTCATCATGGGAGGAAACTTCAACGCTAAGCATACTATGTGGGGCTCGAGAATTGTCAATCCGAAAGGAAGGACACTTCGACAAGCAGTGTTGGAGGAGGGATGTGAAACGCATTCAACTGGCAAGCCTACTTATTGGCCAGCAGATATGAATAAGGTACCTGACTTCATTGACTTTTACCTAAGTAAAAACATCGGGTCAAGTTACATATTAGTAGAAGAAAACAACGATTTGAGTTCAGATCATTCTGCGGTGCTACTCACACTGAGTGAAAAAGTGATATTGCGACAAATCAGATCATCTGCGTTAACCAATCGTAAGACAGACTGGAATTCATTCAGGGTGCAACTCGGTGGTTTAGTGGATGTTGGGTCTCAAATCAACGAGGAAGAGAACACGAATGACGAAGTTGAGAAACTGACTTTACTCATACAACAGGTTGCCATGGACAGCACGCCAACTGTAAAGAGAAAGCTTCAAGGGTTTCACTATCCAAGAGAAATTATTGAGCTGGTCAAAGAAAAACGTAAAGCCAGGAAAAAATGGCAAACCACGAGAGATCCGGGAGCCAAAGCGGAATGGAACAAGTTGAAGGAAGAGCTCAAGATCATACTGAAGGAGCTGCATCAGGAGACGGTAGAGCTTCAACTAAACGAGCTGACCAGCGATCATCATACTGAGTACTCGCTATGGAAAGCAACAAAGTACTTAAAAAGACCGACAATACAAGCTTGTCCCATCCATGGAAAGGATGGAAAATGGATCAAGGATGACCAGGAGAAAGCAAATGCGTTTGCTGAGCACCAAATACAAATATTCACGCCAAACGAGCAAGGCGACACCAATCAACCATTGCCGGAAATCCAAGGGATAGATGCTGACGAGCATATCCCACCGGTCCCGTATAAAGAGATCTGTCAGGTGATTAAAAAAGAAATGAATCCAAAAAAGGCTCCCGGTTTTGACGGGATTACAGGAGAAACTCTTCAGCAACTTCCGAGAAAAGCGATTAGAAAAATTATGCAGCTAATCAATGTAGCTTTCCATCAACGAAAGGTCCGAAGGCTATGGAAAATTGCTGAAATAATCATGCTTCCCAAGCCAGGGAAGCAGCCGGAAGAATTGACGTCGTATATAGGCCTATCTCGCTGCTACCGGTCATGTCCAAGCTCTTCGAGAAGCTCCTTAGTAAGAGATTAATTGAAATAATCGAGGCTCGGAAGCTAATACCTAATCATCAGTTTGGGTTTCGCAGAAGTCACTCTACACTTGATCAGGTACACAGAATCGTCAACGTTATAAAAAGAGCATTAGAAGAAAGAAATGTCTGTTCAGCAGCTTTTCTCGATGTGTCGCAGGCCTTCGACAAAGTATGGCATGACGGACTTAAGTATAAGTTGAAGAAAATGTTGCCCTATAGATACGTAGAGCTACTGGATTCGTATCTCTCAGAACGATACTTTCGGGTGAAGCAGATTGATAAATATTCAGATCTGAAACCAATTGAAGCAGGAGTCCCTCAGGGTAGTGTACTAGGCCCAATTCTGTACCTAATGTACACTGGCGACATCCCGGAAAATAGCAACATCATCACCGCAACATTTGCGGATGATACAGCATTGCTTGCAGTCGGCGAAGACAACCAGAGCTCAGTTCGAGAACTGAATCAAGCGCTCTCCAGCGTCCACAGATGGGCAGTGAGGTGGAGAATCAAAATGAATGAGACGAAATCGGTACACGTGGATTTCACCAATAGGTGATCTCAATAACAAAGAGCTTCCGTATTCCAACCAAGCCAAGTACTTAGGGATGACCCTGGATGCAAAGCTCCGTTGGAAAGAGCATGTGAAGAAGAAGAGAGCTGAGCTCAACATCAAATTCCGAAAAATGTACTGGATCATGGGTAGGCACTCAAAACTGTCTATCCAAAACAAAATAACATTGTACAAACAGGTCCTGCGACCAGTATGGACTTATGGTGCCCAACTGTGGGGATGCACCGCCCAATCAAATCGTAAAATTATACAAGGCTTTCAAAACAACGTACTAAGATCCATAGTTAATGCTCCTTGGTACGTTCGGAACGATAGACTTCATCATGACTTGGGAGTGATGACAGTCGATGAAGTCATTCAAGGATTGGCGAAAAATCATCAGAACCGTCTTTTATGCCACATCAACGAGGAAGCTGCCCAACTTGTTGATACCAGTGGCATGTACCGAAGACTTAAACGCGTAAAGCCGCATGATTTAATTCCTTCACTGTGCACATAGCTTACTGTGTTCATAGCTTCAATTTAATGAGATATCCGAATCAAGTTTAGTTCTGTACCTAAAACTTGTGGACGTAAATATTAAAACAGTGTATTAGAAAAACTTTACTTATAAGTGTAAACTTGGTGTAAATAAAGATATGAAAGGAAAAAAAAAAATTATTATTATTATTTTTTTGGCTATGCAGGCCTAGCGAAATTTGTTTTTATTGAGCCAACTCCAAAGTGATTGCCTTTTGAATGGGTCAACAGAGCGAAATTTGGTTTTTGATGCAGCGAAACCCACGAAATTTCGATTTTTTGCGCGAGGCATAGCCCCTAGATTAGTTCTGCGAAATTATTTTTTTGGAAAGGAGTCAGACACGTAAAATTGCTCTTTAAAATGACCTAACATCACGAATTACCTTTTTAATTGGTGAAGAGCGCGAAATTGTGCTTTTGTGACATTGCGAAAGCCTCGAAATTAATTTTTATGGGCGAATCACCGAGAAATTTCATTTTTGATAACGCTGGACGACTGGACGCTCCAAATTGGTTTTTAAGTGGCCCTAACCAGTCGCGGACCTTCACCTATTCAGGCCCGGGGCGGAATGCTCTATGAGGCCTTTAGTCTTTATACATACACACGATGAATATAATTTTTACGTAGCCTTAAATTACGACTCTTTTTCAGTTTTAGAACCAAAGTTGCCACAAGTTGGCCTTTCATCATTTTTAGCTGCAAATGAGCGCTTCTCATCAGTTTTAGCCGCAAAGTAGTGTTTTTATTTTTATTTTTCTCAATTTTATTTGCAATAAGCGTTTTAATTCTTTAATTTCAACAAGGAATTAGCACTTTACTTTCTGAATTTCACCCGGACGAATTAGCAAATTTCACCATTTCAGCCACGAATTGGCGTTTTCACAACTTCAGCTGTGAATTGGCGTTATTTCTAAAATTTTATAGCCCTAGAGAAGTTCACAAGCTCTATGTTTGCATTGTGTGGAGTCTATGTAACCAAACAAATTTATTTCCTCGAAAAATGAAGCATTTTCATAGGTTGCATAGACTCCACAGACGCATAGCACATGGTTTGTGAACGGGCCTTAAATATCAGCGCTTTATCTCAATGTAAGCCGCAAAATTAAGCGCTTTTCTCAATTATAGCCACCAATTAGCGTTTTTTCTCAATTTTAGCTTCGGATGAGCACTTTTCATCAATTTTACCCATGAATTCAAAACTTATAGCAATGAATTAGCTCTTTTTCTCAATTCAAGTAACGAAGTTGACTCATGATTCCGCACATCAGCGTTTTCTCACACAATTTGCGAATGGAAGCCCTTTTTCATTTTTATCTGTGAATTAGCCATTCTTTCAATTTTAGACGCGAATTATCGTTGTTCTCCATTACAACCGCGAATGAGTGCTTTTTCTCAATTTCAGCTACGAATTAGCGTTTTTCTCTATTTCACCCGCGAATTGGCCTTTTTTTAATTCCAGCGGTGAATTGGCACTTTTTCTGAGGTTTTATAACCTTAATAGCCACGCTTTATCTCAATTTAGCCGCAAAACTAAAAGTTTTTTTCAATTTTAGCCGCCAATGAGCATTTTTTCTCAATTTAGCTGAAGATGAGCGCATTTCATCAATTTATCTATTAATTCAAAACTTATAGCCATGAATTAGTTCTTTTTCTCAATTTAAGTCTGAGTTCGACGGCGAATCGAAGGTGTCTCAATTTGCGAACGAATGCTCTTTTTCAATTTTATCTGCGAATTAGCCTTTTTTTTTCAATTTTAGACGCGAATTATCGTTTTTCTCCATTTTACCCGCGAATAAGCGCTTTTTCTCAATTTCAGCCCCGAAAAAAACATTTTTATCATTTCAGCTGTGAATTGGCGTTTTTTCTCAATTTCATCCACAAAATCAGCGCTTTTTCGCAAATGAAACCGTGAATGAGCGTTTTTTTCATATTTCACCAGCGAATCAGCTTCGCAAATTCAGAAGCAAGTTAGCCATTTTTTCACATCTTTAAGCTTTTTGGTTCTTAAGGTTTTTCGGAGGTTCGGGCGGTCCGCTCCCCTCGACACTACCTCGGTACGCCACTGGCCCTAACTTGGTTTATTGGGTGAGCCCGTACCGCAAAATTCGTTTTGAATGAGCCAACCCTTCGAAATTTTATCATTATTAAGTATTATTTTAAGCCATACAACTTGATTAAAATTTTATTTTTAGGGTTTTCGCTTGTTGAGTCTTCTACTTCTTCTTTTTCTCCGAAATTATTTATGTTTTTGAAAAGAGCGAAACCTTTAAAATTGCTCTTATAATGAGCCAACAAGCTGGAAATTCAGCCTTATTAACCCTAGAAAATATTTTTTTTGTGTGCTAACCCCGCCAAATTAGTTTCTGACAAGCCAAATCCGTAAAAAATTTGGTATTAGAAAAAGCCACACAGGCAAATTGCTTTTTTCAAGACGCCGCGAATTCATCAGCAGATTTCAGTCATTGACTCGTTCATGCCAAGGGAATCTTATGCAATTTATTATTTATGAAACCCCCTCTCTCCTCCTTGTGGGCAGCCCTTGCCGAACACGTGCCGACCC
Organism: Corythucha ciliata; assembly: GCA_038030265.1. Classification (NCBI taxonomy): domain Eukaryota; kingdom Metazoa; phylum Arthropoda; class Insecta; order Hemiptera; family Tingidae; genus Corythucha; species Corythucha ciliata. Next base: position 44,729,098 of record CM075938.1, on the reverse strand, counting down.
TGTCGCTACGAACTTGAAGAACTAAAGAAATTAATATGAAGCCGCCGCTAAATTTGACTCAGGCCCCCTAATACAAGGCAACCGCCTTCGGCCGTGGAATTTTTCTTTGCCATTATTTGTACGGCAGGTGAATTCATTTTTTTTGGGTACATGTACAAACATACACAAAGAGAAGGCCACCTGAATAATGGACTGGAGGATGCCTTCTTCCTCTCCTTAGCTAATTGTTATTCGTCCCGTGATCGTCAGGTACGAATTGCTTACCTATGAAGAAAACAATTTTTTTGTCCAGTCTTTCATAGACGGCATCTACATGGGTGAAGTTCTTTGGTAAATCGTTCCATAAACGCGTTGTTTGCGCTGGGTAACCCATATAGAGACCCCTGTCTCCTATCCTCCATATGTACTGAAATGAGATGTCATCAATTAAGGCGTAGTTAATTAATCACAAGAAACAAAAAATGTACGAAGAAGCTCACTTTTCCCTTAAAAATGAAGACTTCCCGTCTTATAACAGATATCGCGTCGTAACTCGTGTTACACGTGTCTGGTTTGTCTGAGTCGTCATCCCTTGGACTGGGACGCCTACTAGGCCTTGTTGTCGTCGACACGGTCGTTCTTGTTGTTGTCGTCGTCGTCGTCGGTGTTGTCGAGGGCGTTGGCGATACGGTGGGCGGTCGCAAAGGCCATCTGTGCACTGGTTTATCGCCGTAGTTTTTGCCCCAGAGTTTATCTTTCGCTCCTGAACAGTTTTATACGGTGTGGATGGTATAAAAATAGCCTTCCTGTTTATTGAATAAAAAAAAAGAGAGAGCAAATTCTTTTAGTATTTACCGTATAATTGCTGAATTCCATATCGATCGTCATCTGATAACTGAAAATCGTATTTGAGCCCATTGTACCAAGGGTACATCAGAGCCCCTCGAACTGATGAATGAGACAAACCGAGAGAGTGACCGAATTCATGAGCAGCCACAATTAAAAGATTGGTCCCTTGAAAAATAATTATGAAAGACAAATTGCTCACTTCAAGGAAATCATCCTCTTCGCCTTGAATAAATTTACCTTCGTCACTATCTTTGTCACCACTCAATAGCCATTTCTCTTCTATATCAAAATGGACGTCTCCACCCCGACCATTTCCAGGGAAAAAAGCGTGGGCCAAAATTTGACCCTGCCCGTCAAACGGATAGCCGTCGCCATGGTAGCCCCTGTTAGAGAGAGACAGAGAGAGAAAAAGAAAAACATGCTGATTTCGGACGGATATGAAAGAAGAGCGGCACAGTGGTCCATTTATTTACTTTTCAAAATAAACCAGAATGTCAGCGTTTTCGCTGTTGACTTCACTAAACTTAAGTTTAGTGTGCTGAGCCCAGATATTCAAAGCGTTGAACAGGTCAGCTCGAAGGCGCCCTCGATCCAGGCTTCCGTTGAAATGTCTGGTGCGGAGACTGACAAATAAAAAAAACAAAAAAAAAAGTTGAAGAGAAAAATATTAAAAAGTCGCATGAAAGAGTGTAAGATATAGAGAAGAGAAGTTATTACAAAAAAAAGGTCAAGAAGGGTCAATTGGCATTTTAAATGCTTAAAAATAGACTATATTCATCAAGAGCTCTGGGCCTCTTGAACGATGCAGCCTACAACTTCTCTTCAACACACCTAAAATAATATTGAAACATGCTCCGCAAGCCCTTAGAGCCTGGAAATATTTCAACGTTTTACTTAAGTCCTTTCTACGTATGATTCCAGGTATTTACTCATATCAAGTGAATACCACAAAGGCAGGAAGAAGTACGCCATAATATGTTATAATTTATTACAGTGAGTATTATTTAATATGCCATGCAACTCGGAGTACTGATATTTAACGCCGGCAAGGTACCTTATAAAATAAGCCCTGAAGGTCTTTATTAAGGCTTGATTAATAAGTATATAAGAAATAATCTGCGCTGCGTCATTGTACTTCTTCAAGACTACTTCTACGTTGCCCTCTGAGCAGAGCGGATCTCTGATTTCTTCTCAGCAAAGACGGGGAGGGGGGCTCAGACGTACGCCCTCTATAGCGAACAAACACACCTGGTTTTATTTTACCACTTAATTAAACACCCTATCTAAAACTAAACCAATTCGAACTTCGAAGCACTATACGGTGAAATATGCAAGCGAGGAACGGAATGTCAAGTACTCCATTCCCTCTTTCATCTCTTTTTTTTCCCCCTAGATAGTACCTAAAAAAAAGTACCTAAAGTAGTAGTACCTAAAGAAAAAGCTAACGAATGCTTGAAAATTGCATCATATTTCCATATTTTTTACCCGTAGGCAATAACACGGTAGGTACTTGTACAAAAAATCGGTCTTGCTAAACCGTACCGATTGTGGGGGAGGGCGAAGAGTTTATATGACCGTTCGTCTCTGTCGTTTAGAAAAATGAAAAACATCCTTACATGTGACAGATGGGAGGGGGGAGGTGTGGGGTCTATTCCAGGATCAAACAATTAAATTCAAAGACTTTTGCAGTATGATCGTTTAAGAGCTGGAACATTGTCCAAGGAATTGAACGGCTGGAGTCAACTCCAAGGTTCGCGATGAAAAAGTTGTGAAAATGAGTCACATAACCGCTAATTTTGTTTATGATAGAGCCAACTCACGGAATGATTAATTACTCGTGGTGTAATTAACGGTCCCAGTCTCGAATACCTATATAATAGTTTCTGACGGGAAGGACACGCAAGTTCCTCGGCGATAAAATCCCATTTTCGAGATTTATATAGTCAAATTACCAGTCAATATTGCCATTTTTGGAACGCGAAAATCACCCAAAATTCATAGTTTCCAGTCTAATTAGGTGGAACACACGGTAAAATTAACAATTTAACTGTTTCCGAGGAGATCAGCTAGTTTCTGACCTCCAAACAATAGCGTACCAAGGTAAGGGGGGCGAACCACCCCGTGTCACCTATCAGAGGGGGCCCCCGCAAAGCTTAAAGATGGGAAAATTAGGATTTTTAGGTCCTACATTCATAAATGTAGGTATTTGAAAAGGAGTCTTGATATACGGTTGTACAGCGATTTGGCTCCTTACGAAGGTTCTCAGTCAATACGACGAGGAGAATAGAACGTTACATCGGATGATCTGGGTCGGGCGTTCAGAGTGACTGATTCGAATGCTCAGCCCACAAAAGTGCTATTCTGAAGCCTCAAATTGAGAAAATTCGCGCCTTCTGGAGGTAATTTCGCGGCCAAAATAGAGAATCCTCTATTTTTGGAAAAAATACGCTGATCCTCAGTTTCTGTAGGTCTTTAGGCGGCTAAAACTGAGAAGGCACACTAATTGGGGCAAGTACGTGGCAAAAAGTTTGGAAAAAAGGCTAATATTCATGGCTAATACAGTGAAAAAGCACTCATTCATGGTTCCTCGATGCAACTTCCAGACCATAATAGAGAAAAAATCGCTGATTCGCGGTGTATATATAGAGGCCATTTTACGACTAAAATGTAGAAAAACGCAAACTTGGTGTTCCTGGGCCAAGCTCACTGCTAAAATATAAAAAGTGCTAATTCAAGACTATAAAATTGAAAAAAAATCACGTCTAAAATTAAAGAAAAACCGAATTATGGCAAATTCGCAACTGAAATTACGAAAAATAGTCCATTCGGGGGAGGGGGGGGGTAAAAAAGAGAAATCATGGCGTCAATTCCCAGCTTAATTTTGGAAAAAAAAAAAAAAAAAAAAAAAAAAAAAAAACGCTAACTCACGGCATAAATTTGGAAAAATCGCTAATTAGCGGCTACAATTAAGAACCGGACAAGCCAAGTCACGACAGAGCCCGAATTCTGCCACGAAATCACATGACATCGGAGTTCCAAATCTGTGAAATAACAAATTTTGGGTCAGAACATTTACGAAATTGCAAATTTTGGGCCAGACCATTCACGATATTGCAAATTTTGGGTCAGAGCATTCACGAAATTGTAGTTACCTTGATTTTCAGTGAGCCCGCTGGCACACAACAACAACGATAGCGCAAAATATTATTGGCGAGCTGCCACAAAATTTACCGTTTTCTCAATTACAATCCCGAATTGGCACTTTATCACAGCTCAATTCAAATTCAATAGCACTGACTCAGGACTAAAATTGAGAAAAAGTGCTCATTTCAGCTCAAAACTGGCACTTTTACTACATTTTAGCGGCGAATTAACGCTACATATGTTTCAATATCAGCTACGAGTTCGCGTTTATGCTCGATTTTAGCTGTGAATTGGCGATTTATCTCATTTTTCATTGCAAATGCGCTTTGATTCCATTCTAGCCACTAATTATCATTTCGTCCTCATTCCAGCCGTGAGTTAGTGCGACTTTGCGAAAAATGACCATTTCTTCGCCATTTCCATATCTATACTTCTCGTTTTTGAAGGACACGTTGTTCAGTTTTAATGCCAATCAGCCATTTTGAATGGGCAAATTGACGGTTTCCGAGAGCGAACAAACGGTTTCGAACATAAAATCGAATTGAAGATGGGTGCGGGTAGCTGGTCATTCTTGCCTTGTCCAGGCTACGCCCCTGTATAATCGCTGTAAAATTGAGGAAACGACAATTCGTGGTTTCTGAAGGCAACTTCGTGGTTAAAAGTAAAGAAAATCTCTAATTTACGGCTAAAATTGAGAAAACGCTCACTCAGAGCCAAAATTTAAGCGCTAATTCATGGCTGAATGTGTAAAAACCTCTAATTCGCTTCGAAAATTTATCAAAACCGCTAATTCTAGCTAATCTAGAAAACTCGCTAATTAGTGGCAAAAACTAGGACAGACGCTAATTCACGGTTAAATTTGAGAAAATTCGCGAATTAAATCGCTGGTAAAATTGAGAAAAGAAAGCTAACTCGCGGATTAAGTGTAGAAAAAACGTTAATTCGACGCAATAAGCCCCCCCCCCCCCACGATAAATTACACCAACTCTCCACTGTGTACGGCTATGGCATTCGTGGAGATTAATTTTTTAAAATCACTAATTCACAGTTAATATTGAGAAAATCGAGAAAAAGTGCTTATTCGCGGCTAAAAATGGGGGAAAAAATCACCAATTTGCGGTTTTGAAAGGGGCAAACTATGTTTTCAAATTAGCCAAACCTGCAAAAATGTTTTTTGAAAGAGTCAAAAACACTACGAAATTCGGTTTATGAAAGAGCCCAAATCCCGAAATTTGATTTTAACTAGCCAATTTCGTTTTTTTAATTAGCCAAAACCGTGAAATTGGGTTCTGAGAGAGCCAGAATCGCGAAACTCGGTTATTAATAGAGCTAAGCCAGTGGTATTGCTTCTATGGAAAGAGTCAATGCCTTAAAACTTTACTTTTGAACGAGCCAAACGCACGAAATTGATTTCGAATTAGATTACCTATGAGCCAAAACTACCGGTTTGACGGTCGTGAGATATGGACTCGCCGAATTTTTAGATTTCCAAGTTAGAAGGAGGGCATGATGATGTGTGAGGGACTGCTTTTGAGAGGGTGAAATCGCTCTGACTTTCTGCTTTCGACTGGATCTGTGCCAGATAATTTCATCTGTTTTCCTTTTCCTAGTAGCTTTTCAGCTTTAAATCATGCAGAAAACAACTGTCCATTTTTGGGTACACACAAATTAGGGGGGGGGGGGAGAGATAGCTATAGGGGCGGCGAACGATTTCCTAACTATATGTAGCAGGGCAATATACAATATAATACGTATAGGGGTTGTTTAACGTATCAATCAACCAACTCATCAACATAGTCGCTATGTTCTTTAAAACCCTATCTTGCCTCTTGCCACCCCGTTTACTTTTCTTATTAAGGTTCTCGCCCCCTCTTTCTTAACATCATGAACACAGTTTGTCCTAAACACTCTCACGGAAATTGAGACGCCTTTTTAGGGAAAACGAGATGATGGAAAAGGAAATGGTGTTAGTGAAGAAGAAGTCTAGGAGGGGTATGGAATTGAATTTGTAAAGCAATGTGCTTACAATTAACAAGCTAAATTTGTTCCATCCTTGCATTGATTCGAAACCTTTTTTCAAATACCAATCTTGGAAACACGAATAAACTATTTTATTTCTTGGTTTAAAAACGGCAGACAGGAAAAAAGCGTTGAACAAACGAGTTCATCAGCTAATTGAACACTTTCATTTACCGCCTCGTTTTCTACAGCTAGGACTGGGGGGAGGGGGGAGTGAAGAACCTTCGCTATAACAAAAGAGGGTGAGGACTTGGAAGCATGCGGCCTTCAAAGAAATACGGAATGAATAAAGTGTGTATAAACACGCGATCTTCAGTCCCACTGTACTTTTGTCTAAAATGCGGGGCAGAGTGGAAGATTAACGGACAAAAATAATTAAAAATCAAGATGACGCTATAGCAGTTGAAACTGTGTTGAAGAGCGGGGTTTTTATATGATGAACCGGTCGCTCACTCAAGGAGGTTGTGATGGAATGAAATCACATCACTCCCAGATTGAGTGAGTGAAAGATTCTCACGTGTCGTCATCGTTTCTTCATGGCGAAGCCGGGTTGAACCTGAAAAAAACATGCTTGAAACAAAAAGTACAGTACCTAACGCGTACAAACAATGGAAGTGTGCAATTTCGAAAAAGTGGTGATACACAAAATCATCTTTTGATTTTAACTAATGCGAAATAGCTAGAAATGAAAGAGATTGCGGCATTCGTGAATACCTGGGCGGATGTGTGGGTAAACAAGTGACTGATTTATGGCAATCATTTAACTCAAATGACAATACGAGTGGAATCCTATGATGTTGAACAGCACACTCACTCTCATTTATCGATTATACAATTATACCCAGAGTAAAGAAAACCATCAAAATTACGGTAAAGCCCCTCTACCACCATGCTCCAAAGTGATCGTTGAAGATTTTTAAAATATTAATAAAGGCATCAAAACCCCTAAGCCATTTCCTCCCTTCATTCCGCCCCGGCGAAACTGATGAAAATTAAATTCAGGAAGTATCACTTCACTACTCTTCCCTTCACGCTCCTGGAACAACCCAAGAGAGCAATCTGTGCTGCCCCCCCCCCTGACACCCTTTGGCTCTATCACTCCTTGTCAAGAATCAGAAAACGCCTGCTTTACGTCCCCCTCCTTTCTCGTTATCTTGCCTGATATTACACACTCAAGCGCCTAAAAAGTTATCTCTGGGAAAGCTTTTGCTTGATTTCTGATTCGGTTGCACGCAAGGGGGAAGGGGGAATTCGCTAATAATTGAAGACCTGTGAACAAACATTTTCATGTTACCTTGAGAATGGTACGAAAGCGTTCATTTGTTAGACCGAAGGAAAACTGATCTTGTCCTGGGTCCTGGGCACCTCTCCGAAAGTTTTGAACCTTTTTTAAGGCCAGTCCAGATCTTACTCCTACCCTTCCCTATCCAAGATGCGATTGAAAAAAAAACTCTTCTGGAGCTCCGCCCTCAACACGTGTTCCTATGGCTTAATACGAAGCCCGCTTTAATCAGCACTTTTTCTCTGTTTCATTTTTCAGGCCTTAAAAAATAATGAGAGCAATTAAAATACATATTGAGAAACGTGCGTATGCTGGAAACAACGCCATCGAGCCAAGTTTCACACCACAGCACAAGAGTAACTTTTGAAATTCGAGAGCACTTTTAAGCGATAAGGACAAGGCTAACAATAAGCCTTCATTTAGTGCCATTGGGGGGGGGGGGCATGAATATGTAAGTACCCCCACATTGGGCCAAATCGGCAATTTAAAAACTAAAAAATAAAGGTGTTACACTACGTGTTTACCCTTTGAAATTCTCTTCCCCGTCACCATCAGCCATTCGTAATTTGGTACCTCTGTTTGCCTTTAAAGGTTTCGTCTGATCGATAGATCAGAGGGAGAGAGATTTGCCCTCCAATTTACTTGAGGTCTGTAATGAATCTGTCCTCACTGGGACAAATCTAAGCGGACTGAGTGGGCAGCGAAACACAAAGTCCTCCTCCAGCCCTTCCAACAATTGAAGACCCGATGCTAAAATAGTGAAACGGAAAACAAAGAGAGATTGCCTATCAAAAGCACAATTTACTCCCTAGCTCAAGTCTTTATACATTTACCATGGGAATGTCAACTATCACTAGACCATTCCTGCCGTCATAGCACAGCAACAGCGATTCATCCTCGAGAGGATCTCACGACTTCTTTGTCTTGTTGGTTGACATATGAGATACATAACTAAAGTATAACTTGATGAAGGCCCGAATAAAAACTAGGCTTAAAGGATAACGTACATCTCAAGGCAGGGCCATTTCTAGCCCTTGAGGGCCCCCGTAGATGCAAACTATCGCGGGGCCCCCTAACGGGAGGATATTGCAAATGTACACTTATACACCGACACGGATTCAGAATTTGCTCAAGGGAGGAAACTTGAGAAATTGCGTACTCTGCTTCACTAAAAACTGGCTTGACAGCCACTCGCCTCCTAAAAATAGCTAAACTACCTGTTCCCAATTTCCGACCACTGCCAGTCTTGCAATTAAACATTTAGTGCCTCCCCGGGCGAATTTTCACCAGCGCCCTCCCATGAAGTTACTTGCGTTTTCTGCGAATTAGCGTTTTATCCACACTTTAGTGCTTCTTCTCAATTTCACCGGTGAATTAGCGACGACTTGTTTCCATTTTAACCTCGAATTAGCGATATTTTTCCATTTTTGCCGTGAATTCGTGTTCTTCCCGATTTTAGCCGCCGATGAGTGATTTTTCATAATTTTACCCGTGAATTAGCTCCTTTTCCTGGTATTAGACACGAAGTTGCCTCCGGAAACCACGACTTGCCATTTTCTCGTTTTATTCCTGTGAATTATAAAATGTTCCTAACACCTAATTAGCCATTTTTCTTGATTTTAGCCAGGAATTAGCGTTTTACATGATTCTAGCCGCTAATTTGCGATTTTCTACATTTGAGCCGTGAACATTTTTCGCTGCAAATTAATATTTTTTTTAAATTCTATCCGTGAATTAACACTTTTTCCTCACTTAGCCGCGGATTAGCGATTTTGTTCACTTTCAGCCACAAAGTTATCTTCAGAAGCCGTGAATATACGTTTTTTCCACACAAAGGCCGCTCGTTCATTGGATCGTTTTCGAGTGACGCGCTACAACGGCGTACATCCAAAAAGGCTCAAATCGAATTCACTGCACCTAAGCCTGCAGTGGAGGATGTCACATTCAATTTGAGCCTTGTACACTCGTTGTCCCACGCTCGAAAACGCTTCCAGTGGACGACCGACTCATTCTTCTCAATTTTATCGGTGAATTAGCATTTGTTTTCTCAATTTCAACCGCGAATTAGCGTTTTTTTTCACTTTTAGCCGTGAATTAGCTCACGGCGTTAGAGTTTTCTCAGCTTCAGCCACGAACTTGCCTGTAGAAGCCGGGAATTGGCATTTTCGTAATGGAGAATTTGCTTCTTTTTTTTCCGCTCATGGCGTTCTTTGATAGAAGTTATTGAGGAAAGAGTAGGAAAAAGTAAAAAAATCGCGCGGGAAATATTTGTAATTAATTTTTAAAGTAATGAGTTTCGCGATGGAGGGGGTTTTGACAGAATTGACCTTGTGACGTCGAAACCACTAGCGTGTTTTGACAGTTGACAGGCTTATCACAAGCAACCGAACCTGAACGCTGGTTTCACTTGGTGCACTTCAAGTGAGTACACATGTTTGGATGCAACAAGGAAAACAACATTTTAGTGCATTTAATTTTTCTGACGAAATAGGACAATAAATAGGAACGCAGCACACCAAGGCAAAACAGCGAAGCAATGAACGTGCAAGTACTTGTAAACAGTAAGGTTCTATGATGGTTGCAGTGATACTTGATGAGGGGTGAAGTGGTTAGGCACATGGTAGGTGAGGATGGAATGGGAACGTGCATGAGAGGGGTTGGTTGGCGGTTGTGACGTCACATTTCCAACCCTCGTCAAAGTCGATCAGCTGGTAATTCACGGATGTTTTAAAATTCAGTTAAAAATCGATGCCTGCACCTATTTTGAGTTGCGGTTTTCACCATCCTCTTTTGTTTTAGCACTACTCTCGACTGAGAACGAAAAAAATAAAATAAAATAAATGTTATGCAAGTTCTCCATTGCGTTATTCTCAATTTCTTCACAGCGTTATTCTCAATTTCTTCACATCGTTATTCTCAAATTGTTCATTGCGTTATTCTCAATTTTGGACTGGAAGTTGCATCGAGATACCTAGAATTAGTGCCCCCCCCCCATTTTAGGCAATTTCCATTCAGCATTTTCCAGACAATTAGCCCCTTACTTGCCCTAAGAACAGCACATTAGTGCGCCCTCTCAATTTTTAGCCGCCTACAAAAACTGGGGATTAGCGTATTTTCTCTATTTTAGGCACCATGTTGCCTCCAGGAGGCGATCATTAGTAGGTATGACTTTTGAAGACAGTATGGTTATTTGGACAACGGCAACAGGTTTGCCAAGCGCACCGGCGCGGCGTCTAAGCCCCTAGTCAGCTCTTACACCATACCCTGACGGTTTAGTGCAAAAATCGCGCGTAAAGTTACGCTTTCTTCATTCGTAGTGCAATATCATTCTAATATTTGGTCGTCCGCCTTTTTCTCCCTTGTTTTGCTTGACGCGTCCCTCAGGACACGGCGCCCCCGGACGGCGGTCACCTCCCTCCCACCGTTAAAGCCGGCACTTTCCTACCATGAGAACGGATAAACTAAAGTGGGGCAAAACTTCGAGCCCCAAAATGGCAAAACTGACGATTCGCGTCTTGAAAATTGCTAAGCTGACTATTTTTTAGGCCCTAAAAAAAGCGAAACTGACAATTGCCGCTCTAAAATGGTTAGACTGACAATTCCCGCTCTTCAAATAGCCAAACTGACTTCTTACGCCCCAAAAAGGGCCAAACTGATGATTCGTGCGCCTTGAAAATATCTGAAGAATCTTGATTCACGCCCTGAAAATGGCTAAATGGCTTTTCGCGCGCGAAAAGTGGTCAAACAGACCATTCGCGCCCCAAAATGGCCAAACTGACGTTTCACACTCTTAAGAATGGCTGATGGTTGCTGCCCTGGAAGTTGCATATTTGACAATTCGCGCGCCAAGAATGGCCAAACAGAGCATTGTTGTGTCAATATAGCATTCGCTGAATAGCTGACATGACGAGATTCGCGCTAAAGTATCGCGCGAACTGACTATTCATGCCATTTGGAAACGACCATACTGACAGTTTGCGCCGTGAAAAATGGCTAAACTGAGCCTTCACGCCTTCAAAATGTCTACACTGACGATTCGAGTGAAACTTGCTATTCAACGTCTAAAAATGCCATACCTACTCTTACTGAGATTTCATGCTCAAAAAGTGGCTAAACTGATCATTGTGTCCTACACAAGCTAAAGGATGACGATTCGCGCCTTCAATATGGCTAATAAACTGACTATACTAGCGTGCACTATAAACTGTGTGACTGGCTAATCACGGTCAAAAAATGGCTAAACGGACCATTCGTGCCTGAAAAATGGCCTGTATTACCATTAGTTTCAAAAATGGTCAAACTGAGCGCAATCCTTTGCGCTTTACAGATGGTGTAACTCATAATTTCATGCCAATAAAATGCCATGATTAACAGTTTTACTGTTAAATAAATAGCTAGTATCGTCCAGAACAGATTTTTGAACAGGCAGTTTATGGAGTGAAATTACAAGTTTTGGGGCCGGATACAATTATTTTTTGGATTTCACGACCACGATTTCCTCGCCCCGAAGGAGAGCGCTCCCCCTTTCCCTTTTCGGGGATTTTGGATCCCACAAAAACTGACGAATTTGTCAATGAAATGGCAAATATACAAAAAAAACAGGCGATACGGTCATGAAACTGCGGAGGCAGACTGCAAGCACAGTTCGAGTTGTCTCTGTTGAGACACGCTTCTGGGGTAGGAATGTCGCTGTCTGGGGCTGTGAGAGTTCAAGCACGTCCAAGTTTCGCACCGAGAGATTCTTCAAGAACCGAATTTCTTGGATTTGGCTCGCTTTGAAATAGCAATGTTTGGGGTCAGGCTGTTTACATAAACAAATTTCGTGATTTTTTGCTTTTTCTTCCAAAGCAAATTTTTGCTCGGTTTCCCTAAAATTTGAAAATACGATTTCGCGGGGTCTTCGAAAAACATTTCTGGGATTTGGCCCTTTGAAATCCCCATTTGGCAGATTTCTCTTCTTTTAACATCATTTCTTTGGGTTGGGTCCCTTTAGCAAACCAATCTCAAGTATTTGGCTATTTCAAATGAAAATGTCGGGTGTTCGGCTCAAATTCGCTCATTTTTCATAAACATGTTTGGCTCTTACAAGTCCCTCCCTCCCATTTGGTGTATATGAAGCCTTCAAAGCCAATTTCGATTTCTATTTTTGCCCGCTATTCTGGGCCAGAGTTGCCTCAAAATCACTCCTCTTCATTTCAAGTATACACACACTATTTTCTCTTATAAAACAGTAATTATTATTTATTTAATATTAAAATTATTATAAACGTTATTAAGAGAATTCCAATTTTCATAGTTCAATTAGCTCAAGACTTTTTCCGTTTCATCCCGCAGATATTCCCTACTTGAGTGAGCTTGAATTTAATATTGTTTTTCTTCGAGTGGTGGGGCAATCAAGGGGTATTTGTGGGACTTCTACACCCGTAAAAACTTGAGAATTTCTTGGGGCTTCTTGACGCTGGCCTGTTTTTTTCCATTGGATTCTTGAATGTTTGAGGATCTATACGAGCAAGCTTGGAAACAGGACGGGGGGAAAGAAGGAATTTCTTTCGCCCTTTCGTTTTTGTTTTATCGTAGAAGAAAAGGTTAAGTTTATGATGGCGTTGAATATGGGCTACGAGAATATCAATGGCGAATGTACAGAAGGGAGAAAAGGGTAAGAGATTTATTAGTGATCATATCAAGCGGCGAAGGCGACTTAGTGAGTTATTGTTTGAGGTAGGTATTGCGGAGGCTTCGGGAAGGGTCTTGAAAAGGATTGCTTCAAAGCTTTTGTCTTGTGATTGTGTGTGGGTGAGCGGGAGGGATATCCCTTTTTGACATATATTCAAAACTCCTCCACCTCTTTTTCCGTGTTATGTTCACAGAGGTGCTTCCGAGGATTGGTGAAAGGGGGGAGCGGGAAGTTTTGATGGCCCACAGGGTATGTTGAGCATTTATCTCCAAATCATCTTGACACATATTTCAACCTCTTGAACCTTAGCAGATTTTTTTCGTGGCTCACGGAATTGTGAAGGGCTTAACTTAAATGCACTAACTGTAGTACTAGAGCCTTTCTTTACAAAGGTAGAAAAATGTCATTGAGCGACATGCTCGCCTAAATACAGTCCTCGGTTATGGCAAAGGGGACAAAGATGGAGAGTGAAGAAAGATATATTTATACAAAAGACAGATTTATAGCTTTTTTGACGATTTGTTTGAGAGGTATAAAACGCCTTTTTTTACAATCTTCCCCTCCTCACTTCCACAGCCAACAACAAACACCCCTAAATGGTTGCGTGTACCATGAACTCACGACAGTGTTTGAAGGGAGTCAAATGGGGTGGCTTAGACGTAATCAATTTGAACGATAATGATCGATTCACTTGAATTTCCAAAATACGGCTGGTGCCATATTTTATTTGAACGTGATATAAAATACATGTGATTTTTCATGTTATACCTATAGTGTTTGCCTTCCGTTCCATGCTTCCTTCTACAGCTTAAGAGGACGGCGAGACACATTTTGAAAATATATTGGAATTCAAGGTTAAAACATCAGAAACTGAAGTTGGAAACGAAATCAAAACTGTAACAATCCATCAACATATTGGTGAGCAATCTGGTGCTACCAGCCGTAGAAGGACGTGGAGGAAGAGGGTCTTAATGTTTTTCCCATTATCTCTCTCGACTTGTGTTTCACTTTTTTTCTCCATCGTTTAGTAACTCTTTCTTTTTTCTTGGAGTATTTAGTGATACTCTAAATTTCACTTCGATTCGCAACTGGCGGGGGGGGGGGTGTTGCCTCTGGAATCAGCGATTTGTATTCTCCCATAGAGAACCAGCCAAGTGATGTAGGTACGTCAAATTAGTCGCTGAAACTGGTTTCTCAGTTGAAATACTGAAAAAAACTGTTTAGCTAGGAAACTCACACCTCCTCTCACTATAACCACAGAGTCTAAATTTCCGGATAAAACAGATTTATTATAACTAAAAAGGTCATTTTCCGCAGAAGCCCTTAAACAGGTCGTTTGTCTCCCCGGAGAAGGTGACTTTTCTCCAAAGGGCAATTTTTTCCAAGAAACTCAAAACTCAACAAAGGTCCACCATCAATTTCACCTCGAGAAACTCTGTCCGTGCATATATAGAAACGGCCGAAATACATAAAAAACTACCACCTTTGGCTGTTAAACTTATCGTTGTAGCCAGCCTCCCACTGTCGACTTTCCGTCCAAGCAATGATACTTGGGCTAAAAATTTTGAAATTCAATTCCCATAGAAACTTACTATAGGCTTGGCAATTCTTAAAATGAGACTCTTCAAATAGGCGGAGGGTTTTCTCCAAAAACTGACTAGTTGATCGCCAAATCGGAATTTTCGGGGCAAAAACAGTCAATCTTATCCCAGAAACAGAGTGGAAACAATTAATAAAATTTCACTAAAATCCATATTTTCGGTTCAAAAACCGACATTTAACCCTATACACAGACTATTCGACAGCACAGTAAGGGCTATACAACATAAAAGAGCTATTCCATAAATACCACAGAAAAGGGTTATTCCACTGCAGTTTTATTATTTGAAAATTGTCAAATCATGCAGAGTGATGTGATCCAAATCCCATTTCCCATTCAAATTCCCATTCCCAATCGATTTTTCACACAGAAACGGATATATTCACGGAAAAAGTACCGAACCGTAATGAAACGGCTACAGTTCCTGTGACACCTTCATCGGTCTCGGTTACGTTAATAGCTAGAATTTGCGGATTCGACCACTTTAAATGCCGCAGTTTAGCACTTCCAAAAATTACTTTTACACCTTAAAAATAAAAAAAAAAAGAATAAAATCCTGGGTATTGGCTGATTCTAATAAGAAATTTCGCAGGGGGTCTGGCTCCTTTCCAAACCAAAATTTTGAAGCTGGAGACCATTCACAGCTCACCCAAATTTGGGATTGGCTCACCCAAAAAACCCATTTTGCCGGTTCGGCCCACTCGAAAAGCCAATTCGGAGGGTCCAGCCTCTTGAAAAACAAAATTGCGCGCAGGGTTGGCTCGTGTGAGACCCATTCTTTTGCTATCCATGATGTGCCCTGAGGAAACGCTACCAACTGCGTGGTCTCCATCAAGTGCGCATGCCTCTCCTACATTGTACTCACTTAGGATACTCGCCGGCTTGCGCATGTGGCCACCGAGAGGAGACCGCAGCCCATGTCCTCTGGAGCTGTCCAAGTTACACGGATCTCGGCGTCATCTGGAATCAACCTCGATTACCAGACCATTTATTTACCTCACGAGCAGCTGTTCAGCGATTGAACGGATTTGCTAGGGGATGGTAACATCGAAGTGGTCTCGGGGCAACCATGGACCACTCTAATATCCCGCTCTCATCAACTTCCTGATTCGGCCTTCCATGCCGAGTTGGATTGATGTTGCGGAGTAAACCACGAGCAATCTCTGATCCCTCTGACCCCATTGATATCCTTCTGACCTTCCTTGCACATCCGTCCCAATCCCCTACACATCTGACTGCTCCAGTTCACTGTCAACTTCCCGGCTGGTCCTTCAATGTCCGACCGGGTTGATGGTGCTGGTAAATCCCCGCAGCCAAGCGGATGCACCCCGTACTTCATGGCACTTGCACGGCTCCCCACCGGCACTTGGTCTCAACCGGGACGTGCCCACTTTGGCCGGTGGGTGCGGCTGACGGGGAGTTGAAGTACGGGCTAACAGACATTGCACGTGTCGGGTCACTTCCCGATCGTACAAATAGTATGGCTAGACAATAAACTCCAAGGATTTTCAGTCAGGCGCGAGAAGAAGACACATGTCTGTAGGATACGACCCTGGCCAGTGGGATCACAAATTTCACCCCTTTATACTTGCTGTCTTGCTAGTCACTAACAAAGAAATACCAAGGTGGGCAGCTTCTATCTTGTAGAAAATGAGCTCTGTGAGAAATGAATCTGAACCGGACTTTTACCTCCACCCCCCTGCACCCTGTTTTGTCATGATTCAACTTTGAGGCCCGTGTGCCCTGGGTTAGCCCTAATCGAAACACTTTGAAACTATTCAACTGAAAACACGGCCAGTTAACCCCTGGGACATTTTGGCAAAAATTATGCAAATTTAAAATAGGACAAAACCACGTAACTTGAGGGTTTACGGCACAGGGAATCCGAAAATCGAGACGGATTATCCTGTCATGTGGTGATGAGGTGATCTACACTGCACTGCTCTGGGATGCTACAGGGCTTTGCACGTTTTCCAGCTCACGGTGCCCGCATAATCATAAAGCTCCTAACCATGGTAAAGCTTCAGCAAACAAAAAGACAAAATGGCCACCGCAAAACAATTTCTTTGAAACTTCGAAACTTATACTATTGTCGCCATAAAATTAACAATTCCTAGAAAATGTACGATTCCTCTCGAAATTCACTCAAAAATTGATTAACTCATTAAATTGACACTTTTAAACTGAAAAGTCCCTCATAAAATCAACCATTGGCTCATAAGCTTCAAAATTGCCATAAAATTGCAAGTTTTCTCGTGAAACAGACAATTTGACCCCCAGGTTTATAAATCGTTGCCCTAGCCTAGAGTCGAGAAAATCGGCTGATACCAGCGACCATGACGCGAAACATTCATTTCTGTACCGTTTAAGGGCCACTGCACTATCGGTTACTCCGGTTGCTTGTCAGGCTGGAACCACGCCTGTATTTCTTGGTTGAGCATGGTTCAGGGGACTCATAATAATCACCAGTACCTTTAAGAAAATGGTCCTACGACTTGAGGTGACCTTGATTCTCTTGGATCCGCCACTGACCTGAACGGACGATGGCGGCGCTCTGTTGAGGTCTAGAAGGCTGGAAGGTCGGAGGGGTTCGTAGACCATTTCTAGATCATACCAGTATAGCCAGTAGCATTGAGAGAATATAGTATGAAGACGGTAGCATGGGGGAACATGACACTGTTTGGGTTGATGGGGGTTGGGGTTGACGAAGTTTTAGCAGAAGTGTCCTCGTCAATTGACATTTCAGGGGCAACATTTCAGCAGACTTAAGCAATGACTCACTTGAAACGAATAAAATTAGTCTGTAAAAGTCAAAAAATAATCTATTTCTACAGCTATTTCGTCAGCGGAAGCTCTGGAAATCTGGCTGGGAAATAGAAGATATTTTCAAGGCAAACTTTGTTTTGAATCTTTTAAGCCTATTATGCCAAGTCCTGTCTTTTCCTTTTTTTCCTCCCTGTTCGAAGCGATTAATTCTAATTTCACCCCCAGACATTTAAACCCCAAAACCTCTCTTCTCTTCAACTGACTGTTTTTTTTGTTTTTTGTTTTATTCCTGTAAATCTTCTGGGTGTAAAAAATGTTACCTAGTGGGGTAGTTGAAGTGGGGAATGTCAAGAAATCAGCAACAATTTGCAACGTGAAGAAAGGCACTGTGTACAATGGCACCTCCTGCCACGAGTCACTTCTTCTAAACTCCTTCTTTGGCGCACTCGAGGGACTTGTGAAATTGAAGTTTATTTGTCAGCGAATGTTTCTCACTGCAGGAAGTGGGCAGGCTAAGCGTTTGATATTTTCTCGGGAAAAGTAAGAGCAGTTGAAGGAAGCGATACAAATGCAACAAAATTCTGTTTCTTTCAACCATAAGTATCGCATCAATGCAAACCAAAAGAAAATGCTATAGGAATACAGTAATTTTGTCGTATATCTTTTTAAAACAGAACCCTAAAACTTTTTGGTTCAATTTCTCGCATCGATAAACTATTTCCTTTGTTTGGTGATAAATAAGTATGCCAAGGGTGGGAGAGGGAGAATGGAAAAGAAGATATCTCATGGGCGGTAAAACCATGCATCTTATTTAGTCTGAAATTCGAAACTCAGGAAACGAAGAAGAACGGTTGATTTGAAGACAAGGGGGCTCGAGCAGAATATGTATTGCGATTTGTGTCTCAATAAATTCAGATATGCAAACCGCGTTAATAAGGGAATATGGGGAGCAAATTGTAAGGGGAAAAGGGGTATAGGCACCACACTCAACTGTTCTATATGGGTTCGAGAATAACGCACCTGGAAGAAGCGATTTAACGTCGGATGAAAAAGTATACCCCCCCTCCACCACCAACCAAATTACCCTCACTGATTTTGCTTTTTTGATTCGGGCAATACAACATTTAAATATTAATAAAAAATAGATAAATTGAAAGCTTACTGTTCAATAATATGTAACAGTGATATTAAAAAAGTAGAAAAAGTTTCATTTCTGGCTGGTTGCCTAGTTGATTGTTTAGAGACGAGTCTTTAAGATATTTAACAGGCACCCTTTTCGATGGGGAAAGGGGTTTCTACCCCATTAACAATGAAGAAAAAAAAAAAAAAAAAAAAAAAAACTCAGAGAGGGCTCAGAGAGATGAAAAAAAAACACTTTACTAATTCTTGGGAGTAATGGCAAGGGTTAAGCAGCAAACGGGTCTGAAAGAGACAAATAAAATTGATAAGCTCTTGAAATGAATCCCTTTAAAAACTCATTAATCATTCCATGAATACAATTGGAGAGGATTGATTGCGTTGAGCGGGTTAAAACGAGAGGGGCCATTTTAACAATAATGAAAATTGGAATCTCGATCACGTCAAGGGATTTCGCTGAACAAATTCTGGGCAGGGTATATAGTTCGCATTCCCCCATCCACCCTTCATTGATCAGAATGATTTAATTCTTGAAAAAATACGGTGCATAGTCGTACATTTACGCCTCTGTTCATACATAAAGTACTTTAAATAATATATCGGTTCCTTGGTTTGTTTTCGGCGGTTAGGAGATACTCAAAATAGAACTGTTTACAAAACAGAGAGATTATAGGGCAAGACAAAGAATCACGAGTTTAAAAACTCCCACGCGAAATGTGTGATTTTCCATGCTAAGTGTATGAAATTTCAACAACTTTTTTTCAAAATTTTGGTTTGAAGATAGAAAATTGAAAAACTTACGTTGAAAGTTCAATTTATCAAGAGATGTCGAAGTCATTCTGTTCGAAATGCGTGGAAGAAAAAAGATCGAACCCCAGACGGATTGCCTTCGTCCTACGACGGTTAAAACTAAAATGACGACCAGCCCCTTTAAGTTTGCTGGTATTAAAGTCACGGTTTGGTGTGCTTGTGTAGAGTTTGTGACGCCTCCACCTCTTTCGTGCCGCCCCTTCTACTACCGCCCTGATTTCCAACCCCCCCCCCACCCGCCATTCAGTGAACAGAGTGGCAGGGTTGGCGGAGTCTGAAGATTGGGAGAAGGGGTAATGATAAATCTAGAAGAGATGACCGGTGACGTTTAAGAGCAGCTTTGTTACATGGAGAGGAAAGGAGGAAAATTTAGTAAGTTAGGATAGGAAGAGGATTTTGAGTTACTTCTAAAATGGAACTTTAAAAATGGCTCGCGCGCCCAAATTTACATTAACGACATTTTCTCTGTTAACCCTTTCCTGCCGAGAATATACGTTAAATTGAATGTTTTTTTTCCGAACTTTTCTAGAAAATAATTTGCCCTTTTCCAAAAATCAATCAACCAAGTGGGTGAGCAGCTTCTTATCACTCCCATAGAGAAAGAATATTTTTAAAAAATCCCACCTCACTCTCTCGCTTTTCAAACGATCCTCTTGGTTTTATTGAGATTTTTCTCGTTTGAAGAGTTTTTTCTTCAAACCTCAAAGCACGCGAGCTTTCTTCGTTATAAAAATACTCCGGGGTCAAAAATGTCGACATTTTTGTTCAGATGCTTTAGTCAGAGCATGCTGAGCTCTCGCCTGTCAATGACTACTCAAAATAGAGGGGATAAGCAGGCTCTTTACGAGCATTTTCACTGAGCCCATGTTTGAGCTGAATTCTGTCTGAAAGTGATCTAGGCCAAAAGTCCCCGAATCTAGTGCGCGAGCTAAATTCAGGGGTATGGAAAGGCATTATGCGTGCCACTTTATCTCACAGTCCTTCTTCAAACGAAAAAAATTACTATTTGAAGTTGAAGCACAATACATTTTTTCTGCGATGTCTAGCCCCTAGCTTCTTATAGCGTTTTCCATTTACATGAAATTCTGCTCTAGAGCAGATCTATTCCGCTTGTCCTCTCTGACTTAAAACATATGTTAATGGAGAAGACGGGTGGAAATGAATTGCTCTAGAGCCGAATTTCATGTACTGATCGGCGATAGAAAGAATGAAGCTGACGGGGGAAAGCAAGAAGTCTTTTCTGAAAACATTCTACTCCTGCTCTCAACGGCAGGAAGAAGAGGAAGACAATAGAATGTTTTCAGCGGGGCACTATTTTGACCCTTCCCAACCTTCCTCGCCTTGTCGCCTTCATGTTCATTCTTTTGATCGCTGAAGATTCGCTATAAGTCTTATACATATATATACTTATCTTAAAATTAAAGCACTTGCGGGGGGAGAAATTTCACAATTCCTCATGACGTTTTTTTATTTATTTTGTCTCGAAGGGCCTACACCAGTGGCGGATTTACGGGGTGTGTTTTGGGGGTTTCAACCCCTACCGATTGAGTCTAATATATTAATTGACCCCCCCCCCCCCCACAACACCTGCGAACAACGCAGCATCAATTTTCTCGTCCTACTTCTGCACCACTACTGGATTTAAAGGTCTCGTTTCAGTCTCCAGTAAATTTTGCATACACAACAGTCCTTGAGCCCTTGAGTGTAATCGTCCCAACAATGAACGCATCGGATATAAATAGTAAGGGAAGGGATCGACGGGCTTCATCAAGCTTAGGGCGCTCTGGGGTGGGGGGGGGGGTGGCTGGACCGGTCCAGTGCCGGTCGGAGGCGGTCAAAAAATGAAAGTCCCAAAACTTGCAATTTCTCCGAAATCAGGACCAGAAACTTGCAATCACGATGGGTATTCAGCCAAGAAACCAAGAAACTTCCAATTTCGAGGGAATTTGACAGGTTTTCCGCCGATGAGGACGGCCAGCCAGAGTTTCGCATCAGCCCAAAAAAGCCCTTGAAACTGGCAATTTTCCTTAAATTAAAAAATTGAGACTTACAATTTCACAGATACTTAGCAGACATAAGAGTTGTTTTTTGTTTTAGTGAGAGAGCTTCGCAAAATTGGTTTGCAATGGGCCAACCCCACGAAATTTCGTTTTTGAAAAGACCCGGACCGCTAAAATTACACTTTAAAATGAGCCAACCAACCCTGAAAAATTGATTTTTGAATGGGTCAACAGCTCGGAAATTTAGTTTTTGAGGCAACTAAATCCGCAAAATTGCTTTTTATTGCGAGCTTTAGCCCAGCGAAATTACTATTTAATGAGCGAACCACGCGAAATGTTGTTTTTTCAGAGAGGCGACCCTGCAAAATTGGTTGTGACTGAGCCAACTCCGTTTTTGGCATTTTTCTACGTGGGTTGCCTGAGATGAGCGTGATAAAACTGGTGCAAGAGATGACGTCTTGACATCACACAGCATTCCCCCTACATCGCGAAATTCTTTAGTTTGAAAATTGATTAAAAATATTCCCCAAGCGATTTTTCCCTTCACTACTTCCTATTCTTCCGTCAACAACCACACATTCGCGAATTTGGCGCTTCAAAAAACAATTTTATGCGTGTAGCTCTTTCAACCTCAATATGGCTGTTTACTTGATCGCTTAATGACCACTTTTTTCTCAATTTTAGCAGCGAACTAGACCTTTTTCCTAATTTTAGCCGTGAATTAGCGTGTTTCTATTTCAATTTCAGCGGATAGTTGAAGCTTTTTCTCGATTTTTTCCGTGCATGAGCGATTTTTCCAACTTTTAAATATGAATTAGCGCTTTTCTCAACATAAGTCGCCGACTGGCCGGAAGTGCACACCAGCGTTTTTTCTCAATTTTTGCCTGGAAGCTGGATCAGAAACCACAAATTAACGCATTTTCTCAATGTTAGCCACGAACGAGCGCTTTTTCTCAATTTTAGCCGAGAATATTGGAGTTTTCAAAACTTTTAGCCGCGTAAGCCTGCACAACAGTGAAAAAGTCGCGTGCCTCTCAATTTCAGACGTACACTTGGCCGTAGGCTTGTTCAGAGAAAAGAACTGCGCACATGGGACTCGATAGGGTACTGCCGACGACCCTTTTATGGGGGCGTTTTTG
This sequence comes from Corythucha ciliata, assembly GCA_038030265.1. Classification (NCBI taxonomy): domain Eukaryota; kingdom Metazoa; phylum Arthropoda; class Insecta; order Hemiptera; family Tingidae; genus Corythucha; species Corythucha ciliata. The sequence continues at coordinate 44,706,699 of CM075938.1, read as the reverse complement.
GCTGGGGAGGGTTAATATAGACCTGAATTTCACTCACTTAAGCCCTCGGCGGGTTGAGTAAAAATCGCTAAAATTTAAAATTGCACGGAATCTCATATCTTTAGGGGGTTTGACCCGGAGAATCCAACAATCGAATAAACGAGCCGTTCAGACGAACCGTTTAAGCGGCTACACCTCCGATGCCGCCGTTATTGTCCAGCCCCTTCCTGGCAGAATGGCTCCTGACGACGAACTTGATACACTCAATGACTCAAAAGTAGCACTGAGGTTATTATTTTGAACCTTCGACTAAGGTGCACCAAGGTGATGCACTTCAGCTAACCACAAGGCACGGATTATTCCCAGGAGTATACAAATAGAATCCGAATTGAGGGCAGAATCTTAATATTTAGTCACAAAAACTGCTTGGCACCTGATTTGTTCTATTCCCCTAAGACGGATCGAATGAAAATTGTCAGATGGGGCTTGCCAAAGCGTTATCCAAGCGGATACTAAATCTCCTGTTCACACTGGCTTACTGGGGGCCCTAAGTGGGATTCGAACTCAGATAGTCGATCTAGGCGGTTGCCCTGAAACCCGAATCTGCGAGGCTGCTCACCTCTAGGGCTGAAGAGAACTGTGAAGGCAAAACAGGGCCTGAGGAAATTAAATTGGGGCTGAACGCCACGCCGCTGCCCAGTTCAAACATCAACACGGTTTCCTCGGTTTTGGCAGGTTGAGCCGCAGAGCGCAGAGAAGGGACAATTTTCATAATTGTCTGGGTGGGTTCAAACCCCCAGCGTCATTCGCCAAAATTTCATCTTTCTGCATGGGATGGCCGTCAACTCGAGATTTTCCCGCCAGGTTGAAGAAACATAGTTTTCCTCCAAGAACTTGTAGAGTCCGTTCTTTCGTTACTTGTTTGACTCCTCAAGCCTTGAAGGAAGTTGGCCGCGGCGGGGCGGCCAAAACAAATTAGCCCCGGGGCGGCGAAAAGCAAGATCCGGCCCTGTACCAATGTTTACAAATTGAGACCTTTCTAAATGTCACATTCTCGCGGGCCGAGGGGGTCCGAGTCCTTCAATTTTTGAATGCCATAGATAGGTTTGCGGACCCGCATTAGGCTTTTCCGAGTCCGACCCTAAGGGCATGGCGTATGAGCCGGGAACTTCGGCTAGGCCGACTGCATAATAATAATAATAAAATGTGGCTCTCTGATGTCAGCAACATAAAACGAAACGATTTCACGCGGCCAGTTCAACGAGTTAATTTATTAACTGTATCTGACAACATTACAACCACAGGCATTTCTCCGCGCCTATACTAAGCCCACAGGGTCGTCCTTCGTGTACTTTCCCTGTTGGAAATGACATTCTCCAAAGACAGGAGAAGCTCGATATATGTTTGTCAGTATGAGAACGAAGGGGTGAAGGTGTTATAGCTCTTTAAAACTCATCCTTTAAAGTCACTTTAAAAGACCCCTCGGGAATATTTTCCAAAAATATAAGGAAAGGGGTTTGGAAGCGTTATCTTGAAATCTGTTCGCCCTGAGGTAAATTGCAGGCAGTAATTGGTTTCTTACTTGATTTAGAAAAATTGAATTACAAAGATCGTAAGACAGTAAATTCGCCTGGAGCCTAGGGTTGCCTCTGGGGGGGGGGGATAAATTAATTTTATGTGTTCCAACTACCTATATAATAAGTGGGGAATGATTTTTATACAGCCTGATTCGCTAGGGTTCTGTAGATGGTACGCGACTTATAAACGAACGTTATCAAATGCGAAGGGATAGTATCACGCTTTAACTGCATCGTGAAGTTAGGCACGAACCAGCCCAACCTATGTGAATGGCTGTACCAGCAGTGAAACTTGCCGGGAAGATTGGTACAAGATTCTGCAATCAGGCCATTCCACACACGGGCACCATAAGGCGTGAGCGGTCACCATCGAGGCAATTGAGGATGGTGAGACTGTGAGAAAATTGTGCGATCCCAAGATGTACGCGCTTAAAATTCGGCGAACCGATTTAAACCTCATGCTTAGCTGCTTTCTCCACCGTAAAGAGCGAATAGGTGCCAACGAGGCGGTTGTCAAGAAGGTTTGTGATCAAAGACGACATATTGAGTTGAAGGAACCGTGAGGTGCGGTGTAGGGAAAAGGAGGATCGGCTAATATTGATCCAATTACTAAAACTAATGGAAGGAAGGGCTCAGTGAGGGAGGAGAAGCGAGTAGGATACTTAAATTCGTAGAGGTATTTTGGAAAAGAGATTGAAGGTGCAGAAGGGGGTGGAGAGGAGCACTTTCCAAGCCGGATTCTTTTTAGCCCTTAATTAAGCCATCCCCACCTCATCTAAATCATGTAGGCGGGGTAGGAAGAGGTTGTAAACAGGATTAAAAGCGAGAAAATGCATTTTGGTGACTCGACGGGTAGAAGTGCGTCTTAACCCGATAAAAGTAAAACGAGGGCTAGATTGGCGGTGGGAATTTTCATTGGAAAGAAGAAGGGAAAATCAGAGCATTAACATTGAAAATTCATATTTGAAGGCACTCTATGTCAGGGCGTTCACAGACTTATTAAATTGATTAATGCTCATAAAATCGTGACACTCATTAATATACGTTTACATAAATAAGTATCTAATTAAACGAATTATTCAAGGGCACTTGGGAGGGGGGGGGGTAGTTTTCAAAATTTCCAGCCAAGCACTTAAATTCGGGAAGTTATGTGAGCAATGAGAATGACGACTCCAAACTGTACAAAATGACTAGAAATCAACTCAAGGAGAAAAAAAAAGAAGGGAAAATCTGCCCTAGTCACAGACGTTCTCTTGTGATGTGATTCTATTCATCTTATTGCCCACCACCTTTAACAATGCCGGAGACCACTTATACCCAGACTTTATTTTCAACGATAAGTATAATAGAAGTCAAGGGTTCTCGCAAGAGCTTCACAAGCCACGCGTCGCCCGCTTCCACCCACTTCTTAATCTTCTTCTAACAAAATTGCTCACAATTAAAAACCAAGCTCTTTCCCTTCGGAGACGCTACTGTACTGCTGTCCACACTAATTTTTTTTAATCACTCAAAAGTCTCCAGAAAACTGTTATTTTACGAGAAGGCGTCTCCTTTTATGTGCGTGTGTGAGTGCGTTTGCTCATTTTTACGAAACTTTGACTTGAAAATAACAAATGTAGAATTTGTAATAACTTTGGAAATGAGCCGGAGTATTCCGTTGGTGGGGAAGCGTGGGAGAGATGAAAGAAGGTGACCTCTGGATTGAAGAATACTACAGAGATTTCCCTCCCTGTTAATGAGAATGAAGCCCCCAAGAGGAGGGAGTGACTCATTATTAATGGTTTTGATCACGCATTTTCTTTCCTATCCATTTTTAAGCCCTCCCGCCTTCTCTCACACCTAACTTCCCATTTTCTCTCTCTTTTCCACCTTAAACTCGATTTCCTGACTTGGGAACTCGATTATTAATGATTAAGAACATTGACCGTTTGAATGATTTATTAAAAATGAAGATTGAAACGAGGAGAAAGGTTGGATTTGTTTATTTAAAAGCTCCTCCATGTTATTTCCTTCCCTTAATTATTTTGTTAAACAGTCGGTGCTCTGCAGCTAAATGAGCAATAAAAGGAAAAGGTAACAAGCGAATAATAAAAAAAAGGGCCGAGCGCCAAGCATAGGTCATATGAGAAGGTCGATCCCCATGAATTACAAATTTGCCCTTTTACTCCCCCCCCCCCATACCCCTTTTTGTTGATATTTAAAAGGAAATGTCAACTCGCCCTCAATTTTCTCACAGTAGGATCGTGAAGCGCGAACAATGATTTTTGGCTTAAAAGCCGTTCATTATGATGGCGAGGAGAAGTGAAGGAATTGTAGGGAGGGAAGTTCATTAAGCTTTTCGTATAACATTGATCTAAACTAGAAGAAGGAGGGAAGCAGAATAGAGTCAACAAAGAAAGACAAAAAAAAAGTTCACCATATTAAAGGGGATGAAAATATAAATGACAGTGAAGCTACACACTGGAACAGTGGGAGTGATGATAACGCTAGATTTGTGGTGGTGGAGGGGTTGCCCGAGCTTTCCAGGTAAGATAGTTGGAAAAGATTGCTAAACACACAGAAAAAGAGGCCACTCCCTTGGTCAAATGTGTCTTATCATGAGATAAAAGCTTGTCACCCCCCTCCCACTACAGCCATAGTATTTTGTCTATCAGAAAAGAAAAGAAAAAACTGACGAAAAGGAGAAAGGGAAGGGGAGAAGCTCCAAATAATCAATATGCATTAAGCTTAAGTTATTACGACGATAAGAAACAAAAGCAGTGACTATGCAGTTTTACTTTTTATCCTTTATAGTAAAATTCAAGATCAGGGAAATCTGGCATTATTAAAAAACTCACACCGTTCTTCGTTTAGCATGCACAAGAAGTTCGTGGTGCTTCACAGTGCACTCCACGGACGTTGTATTTTAGAATTTTCTTTAAAATTATTCTGTTTTCGAGTGCCTGTAGGGTCCAACCAGCTCAGGGACTGTCTGCTAGAATCCATGCATTAGGTGGGAGGAGGGAGGGAAGTCATCACTGTTTGCAACGGTCAATTCCGACCGAGACAGAGGCACAATTATAAAAAATTTATGATGTAGGTAGAGTAGATATACATAGATCTTTTTACACAACATTGAACCCAATCTAATGCTGCCCTCTGCAATGGTGATCATATTGGCCCCAGAGGTAGGTGAGGGGGGGGGCGTAATCTTGAGTGAATTCAAATTCAATTCAAATAGTGAGACCAACTTTAATTTATGCAACGTCTTGAAAGAATCGAATCCACTTGCTGTTGGGGGGGAGGGGGCATAAATGAAATGCTCCATAGCATAGCATAGCGATTAACATTAAATTTATTGTATTGACCCAACATTTTGACGAACTAAAAAGTCGCGAACGGTTTGTACTTTTCGCTTCGCTGACCACTTCAGGTCTGCCCCATCCGCCCCATCTAGATCTGCTCCACTCCGTTGTCCGTTGTCGTTTTCGAACTCCATGAATGGCATAGCCAGTGTAAATGATGCCCGATCCGTTTGAAGCTTCTTTTGTTGCCTAATACAAATTAAAAGTTGTCGCCCACCCCAGAGCTAAATTTTGTACGTCACCCCCAGCTCAGACAATTTTTGGTCAGAAACGCCCAGCTTTCGGATAGTTCACCTGCTTCCAGTGATAAGAAATGTGCGGTTTTTCACGTCCAAAAGCAAGTTGCTTGGAGGGAAAGGAAATTGAAATTCCCAGGTAAGGCAACCACACAACCGAGGGAACTCATCGTCCCAACGTCCGTTTAAAAATTATCCCCCAGCATTTCGGGCCTTTCAATACCCCAAAATATCGGTGCGTTCACCTGATTTACAGATTCTAAACCAGATAAGTGCAGTAGAGGCGAATATACCCGACCTTTAATCCGCACCACTATACGAAATAAAGAAATTCAGTTTCAAACTTCGGATTATTTGGCAATAAACTGGTTATTTTGGACCTTGCCTTTCTGAGCGGTGACGTGGATGGGAGTGAACTTTCCAATTGGAAGTTAAATGATTCTCAAAAATTTTACTATTGATCGGAGACACCATCCAAAGTACCTTGGTGGCATTTGTTTTGGTCAGACAAGTTCACTAAATTTTTAATAATTTTTCAAAGAGTGACTAATTGCCACCCTGTTTGAATCACGTTTCTGGATGGAAAGGACCTCGCAAGATAATGGCGTCACTACTTCGTTCCCTTCTTGCACTGTTACATGTGGCTGGTTTATTCATCAATTTGTTTTCACACAAATTTGATCATCCAATTTAATAAAATTTAAATAAAATCTTAAACTCATTACAGAAAAATATCAAATCATAAACTTGAATAAAATCCAAAACTCATGACATGCACTTTCATGTGCAGGCGACCGCATATATGGCGGCGGTGAGACTGCTGCGGGCGGAGCACGTGAAGCGGGGTGTCCAGGTTGGGCACTTGCGTGTTCTGGAGGAAGATGCATGTAGTGAGGCGGCTGAAGTCGTTACGGATCTCATGCAAGTGAGGATGGATTTTGAAAAACCCTTTAAGGTCGATATAGGTAACCGCGGCCTTTGGGATAAGGCTTTGCCGAGGTTTAAGCCCGACACGCAAGTATGGTATACTGATGGATCTGTGAAGGATGGGGGTGCTGGCATTGGGGTCTTTGGCCCCAGGCTTCTGCATTGGGAGTCCCTTGGGACGACCGCCACCATCTTTCAGGCGGAGATCTATGCTATAGAAGCCTGTGCGCGGAAGATTAGTGAAAGGGGTCTTCAGAAAGCGAAGATCTTCATCCTGTCTGACAGCCAGGCGGCTCTTAAAGCCCTAGGCTCAAGTGTCGTGAATTCGAAGCTAGTTTGGGGATGTCTTGAAGCCCTCAGGCCTGTGGCAACGGCAAACAGCCTTACTTTGATGTGGGTGCCGGGTCACAAGGGGTTTGAGGGGAATGAAATGGCTGATCAACTCGCGAAGAGAGGATCAGAGATGCCTTACGTGGGCCCGGAGCCAAGTCTCGGGGTCACGAAGTCCTTCACGAAGAGGCAGGTGCAGGCGTGGTTGGACGAGAGGCATCGTGAACACTGGGTTAGACAACCAGGTCTCAGGCAGGCCAAGCTCTTTGTCACTCCAAAGGGACGATCGGAGAAGGGCCTGATCTCTCTGAGCCGAGGAGACCTTAGGATCTTGGTGGGACTGCTAACGGGACATTGTGCCCTTCGATATACACTCAGACTAATGGAGAAGTCTGACACGGACATTTGCAGATTTTGCGACTTGGCCGTGGAAACAGCAGAGCACGTAGTGTGTGAGTGCGAGGCTCTGGGGCGGTTACGCTTTCACCATCTTGGAAATGATGTGCTTCAACCGGAGGACATCTCCAGGATGGCTACGGGAAACATCCTTAACTTCGTTAAGGAGTGGTGGTGGAGGACGCTTGAAAACTAGCGTCTTTCTTGGCAGGGCAACCTGAGGGGACATCACAATAGATCTTATAGGTCGAGTATGGTAGGTTCGGCCCTCAATACTAGAGAAACGAGACACTTACGTCACGAGACACCGACTAATCAAAAACGTTTTAACGTGGCTCAAATATAAGGCTCAAAAATAAGACTTTGTGCTAACCCTCGGGATACGGCCCTGAATTAGGAGTTCTCTGACTATATGCATATGTCGCATCCACAGGGTGTCTACAAACCTGCAAAACCGGGAATGAGGAAATTTCACATTTTCCAAAAATATTTGTTTTCGATTAGGCACATCAATCATTCCACGTAAATAAATAAATAAAATTTTTAAACCCTTCAGATATATTTTTTATTTCTCAACAAAAGTTGGCATATTTGAAATCCCGCCAAAACGAACATTTTCCGCAACGTAATCGTCGTTGTATTCTCTGTCTTTTTCATGCCTCTAAATAGCTCATCTGTTTATCCTCCACTATTTTATTATTAGAGAGCTCTAGTGGAAAATAAGGCAAAGAAACACAACAAACCGCTCTTCGACAGCTACATTACAGGTGACTTCTTTTCGGAAAGCGCCTATGACGCAAACATGCTAGCTGGCGTGTTTGAATTGACCTAAAACTTCAAAAATCGCGTATTTATTAACTGTTCGATTATTTTACCAACGGATCACGATTTATGCTCTACTTTAGCATAAATAAACCTTAAACAATAAATTTATGAATAAGTCCTGACCCATGAAACTTCCTCAACTCAGGGAAAAGTCAGGGATCTACAAAAAATGGCTTGACAGCCATTCGCTGACTGAAAATAGCGAAAACTAGCAATTCCCACTAAACTCGAGCCTAAAAATATAAAACTTGGCTAAACTGGTGATTATTGAACCCCTGAAAATGCCTGAAAAGATCATGATTCCCATCCTGCATCATCCCGCGGCTAAATCTACCATTCGCGCGCTAAAAATGGCCAAAATGGTTATTATCGTGCCAAAAATCACGAATACGCGCCTTTGACTTGACGGACTATTCGAGTCCTGAAAAACGGCCTATTAACTGTCTAAAGACTAAGCTGGCGATTCCCGGCGTAAATTGTGGTCAAAATGACTTCATGCGCACTGGAAATGTCTAAAAAGATTATTCCCACCTTGAAAATTGCAAAATCGACTATTTGCGCGCTAGGAATGGTCAAACTTCATCGTCTTGGTTGGATGGACATTCGTGCCTTGAAAATGGCTAAAATGATTATATTTGCGTTTTGCGCCTTGAAATTACCTAAAATGGCGATTCCCGCTCTGAAAGTAGCCAAAGTGACTCTAATGTGGCGTAAAAATAGCTAAAATTGATTATTCACGCGTTTAAAATGCCTAAGCAGACGATTCCTGCCCTGAAAATGGCAGAACTGACAATTCCTCTCTAAAAATGGCCAAACTGGCCACCCCCTAAAATTGCTAAACTGGCGATTCACGCCCTAGAAATGCCTAAAAAGATTATTTCTGGCCTGAAAATTGCAAAATCAGCAATTCACGCGCCAAGAATAGCCAAACTGACCATTCGGGCCTTTGGTTTGACGGACTATTATTGCGCTCTAAAAATGGCAAAAACTGACGATTCGTGTCTTGAAAATGGTTAAAATTACTATATTTACGCCCTAAAATTGTGGAAATCACATGACCAGCTCTCAAAATTGAGAAACTGACGAATGGCGCTCTAAAAATGCCTGAACAGGTGACTCCTGCCCTGAAAATGGCAAAACCGACCATTCGAGCGCAGAAAATGGTCGAACTGACCGTTCTCGACTTGGCTTGGGACGTGCTATTCGCGCCTTTAACTGGCAAAACTGACTCTATGTGCCCTGAAAATAGCTCTAGCGCCTTGAAAATGGCTAAACTTCAGACGATTCGTGCCCTAAAAGTAGCCAAACTGATCATTTGCCACTTGCAGGTGGCTTAACTAATGATTCGAGACATTAAAATACCTAATCTGACTTGCAGGCGCCGGAAAAAATGGCTATTAGCGCCCTGACACGGTGGCTTCCCGTTTTATCACGTGAGATTAAATGCTAGTTCTTTGGCTGTTGTTGAGGTGTCACGTTTCAAGTTCCATGGTCATACAACCGGGTTTCGGGTAAGTTAATTCCCGGAATTATCGTGCGCAATCAACACTTTCACAACTAAATTGCAAGTTTCGTTCTCCCAGTTGTAGTACCAGTTGGGAGGGGGGGGGGGATCTAGGATGAACAGTCATTTTGGGGATTTCAGGATTTACTCGCATTTTTCTGGATTCTCGAACCCACATTGAGTGCTACCCCGAAGGAAGGGGCTGAAGTTCCCTAAGCCCCTCCCTGGGTCCACGTCTACCTACTAACCCTCGTAGTTCAAGCGATCTTACTAACAATATCAATTTGGATAACCATTAAAATTTGCTGAGTCAGGGAAAATTTTTCTGGGGATGCTGTAGACACCCTGGAGATAACTTAGTATTAGTGTTTTTTAAAATTATTTCAGTCGCCACGGATCCCGAGCTACGCAGGTCCTCTCGTAGCGCCCAAAGCGTGGAAAATATAGCCACAAAATTACATCATTTGAAGTTGAAAATCTGCAAAATTTTAAGTTTCAATTCTAAATATGCTCGAAATTTATATAATATTATAACTTCAAGTCTAAATATGCTCGAAATTTATATAATTTTCAAAAAAATTCAAGTATCCGGTGGTTATTTTTGCGAAATTCAAGTTTCAGGGCTGAATATTCTCGAAATTGCGAGTTTCTGGTATTTATTTTGCAAATTTCGATGATTGTATTTCAGTGACCGCGGCACACAGCGCCCAAAATCTGCCAAATAGTCGCAAAATTAAAAAAAAATTGGTGCTAAATATCCGCCCGTCTGGCTAAATATTCATGATATTATATTCCTAATTTGCGTGTTTGACGATTATCATTATTAGTTTAATTCTCTTATTGCGAATTTCACCACCGAGAGTTAAGATTTGAGTTACGTTAACTCAGAATTAACGAAAAAAAAGCGTCACAATTTATGTAAACAATCTTTGAGTTAGATAACTGCAACCTAAAGCCCGCCGCAAATTGAGCCCTCGCGTGAGTCACCCTAGCTCAAGAGACAGTTGAAAATGAATAGTCTTTTAACTGTTTTTTGAGCTTGGGTGACCCACGCGTAGGCTCAATTTGCGGCAGGCCTAACTGCCGGTGTTCAAATTTATAATTTTTTAACACAATTGAACGGGAAAAAGCGTACGAAGGCGGGGGAAAACACTTACACCGGTAACAGCATAGTTTCACCGTTGAATGTGTACATATTTATCACACAATGCCAACATTTACCGTCTTCTTACATTAATTTAACAGCATCTCGATTATTATAGGCCCTGTCGATGTAATCGATTCTACCATTTTAAAGGCGTAAGCGTGCAGGGGCAGCTATTTTACATTTGTCGCCGATTTAGCCACACTTTAGCTGTTTTCTTCACTTCCAGGTATACCTTGCGTAAAACTTGCGCCTTTTCTCGATTTGAGCCACGAAGAGAAGCGAATCACCGTATTACTAAATTTTAGCAGACAATTAACAATTTTTCCACCTTCTAATCATTGATTTTTTTCAAGTCAAAGTTGCCTCCTGAAATCGCGAATTTTATTTATTTATTTATTTATTTAGTAATTGTCAACAACATAACAAACACGACAATGTACAATTTACGGGGTAATCACACTCGCCCAACTAAGGCATCGCCCGTGTAGTTGGGAATTGGCGTTTTTTCAATCAATTTTCACGAATTAGCGCTTTTTCCATACTTCGGCTGCGAATTTTCCTCCATTTTAGCAGTGCGTTAGCAACCCCCCCCCCCGCCACCGCTGTAAATGAATTTGTTTTTTTTTCTCTCAATTCTAGGCAAAATTGCCTCCACGGACGGCGAACGGAGTTTTTTCAATTTTAGCCACGAATGAGCGGTTTGACCAAGTTTATTGCCCCGTATAAGAGTTGTTTTCTTTTTTTTTCCGCAAATTTGCCTTTTTCTCGTTTTCAGCGTCAAATTATCAGTTTTCTTTTCACTTACAGCCACGAATTAGGCGCCTTTCTGGATTTTAGTCGCATTTGTTCCTAGAAACCGCGAATTAGCTGCGGGTATTCCCAATTCTAGTCACAAAATTGTCACTTCTTCGTATTTTCGGCCGCGCGAATTACCATTTTAATCCATTTAAGCCGTGAATTTGCGGGGTTTTCCAAGCTTTTTATTCCTGAATTTCTCTCATTCCTGAATTTGTCTCAATTTTAGGCAAATTGTACCTCCGGAAACGGCGAATTGACATTTTTCTAATTCTATTTGCGAATTTACGTTTTTTTTCTTCTCTCATTTCCCCATTTCTATTCGCGAACTAGCGATTTTTCATAATTTTAGCCACTAATTAGCGTTTTTATTTACTAATAGCTGATAACTACCGTTTTTCTAAATTTTAGCCGCAAATTAGCATCTTTTCTTCCTTTCATTCGTCATTTAGCAATTTTTCTCAAATAGCCGTGATTAAGCCATTTCTATAAACTCTCTCCCTGAATTAGCGTTTTTCTCGCTTTCAGACACCATGAATTAGCTATCTTTTTCTCTCTCAAGAGCAGCAAATTAGCGTTTTTTTTTTCTATTTCATCGCGGTCCATTTACCGCGAATCTGTGATTTTTTCTCAATTTGAGTCTTGAATTTGCAGGGAAAAAACGCGATTTAATCAATTTTATAGTAGGAGAATAGCTAGAATAAGTAGGAGAACCCGTTATGCCGTAAAGTGCCCCTGGCCGGTCTGCCCCTGAACACACATGTTGGTTGATGAGATGATTTTTTCATTTCATTTCAGCATGCGATGTTATTTTTTCTTATTTTCTTTATGCATTTCTTCAAAATAATAACATTTAATTTTTTTTTTCATTACGGATTGCTAAAAGTCCACCCCCTTCCCTGACCACGTGACACAAATAGTTAGTGCCCCCTCCCTCATCATCATTCGTGAAAAACTTGGGTTTACCCCTCTATTTCGAATTCAACTGTATTCTTATTAATATTTTAGTTTTAGGGTTTTGACTTGTTGGTTCTTCTACTTCTTCTTTTTATATTATAAATAAAATATTCAAATTTTATGGCTTGAAAACTAATGATATTAATAATCTTATTATTCTTCTGGCACAAAAAGAGGTAAAGGAGGCAAATCTTGAAGTGGGTGTCGATCGGACTGGTAATTTCCTAATTCAAATTTATTCTTCATTAAGCTCAAATAAAATAAAAGATTCCGAACTACAGTCTACAAGAAGGGAATCGGTCTTTAACTGCATTCTGTCGGTCTCCTCGCCTATTTCTCGAATAAATTCCACCAGGTCTGAAATGAGCAGCTCTCAAGCGAAGAGGAGGCCAACTACAACGCTATGTTTGTTCCTCCCCCAACCTCATCAAGACCAATATTCTCATCCTCATCAAACTCTTCGTGCTAAGTTCAGCAGCGAGTCCTTATTTTCATTCCAAAATCCAAATAACCATTTTTAACACAATTATAACGTATTTCTCGCCACCCTCCAACCTTCCTTTCTCATTATTACTGGGCCACTGCAAATCTAATTTGAAACACTTACCTCCAAGACAGATCAGTACTCGGCCATTTCTGACCATGAATTGCGAATCTTTTTTTACGCCCGCCAAATTTCCCACCGACAGGCGCGTCGGGCACTCCACAACGTTGTTTTGACATAAGCATTTGAGTCGCTTCGTCTAGTTCTCCAGTCGGGGAGATGTTGCCAAAACGCTTGATCAAAATGAAAAAAACAAAAAATGAATACAATGAAGACAAAAATTAGTTGAGGTTTTGGAGGGATGGGGAGGTGAAACCTGTAGATTTTTAATGGCCTCCTTGAGTTGACTGTCTGTACGCAGATAACCCGTTTCTCTGTCCGCTTCTGGCAGGTACCCAAATTGTGTCAAATAGTCAACCTGTTGATGTAAAACATAAGAGCCCTTGTTAACTGTTTTGCGGAGGAAGACGTTCCAACTGAACTTGCACAATACCAATTAATTAATAGAAAAGTTTGTAATCGGCCCAACCTTCTTAACCAGTTTAGTATCTCGTTTAATCCAAGAAATAGAAACATTAAAATAAATCTAAATTGCCATCGCAGAAGGCTATCAGTCATCGAACGTTTGAATCTAGCGACAGGACGATTTCCTGACTTCTTTCTTTTACTTTATTGAAGTTCTTATTTTTTATTAATTTTTTTCTGGATGATTCATTTAGTAATTAATAAATACAACCACCATCTTTCATAACTGCTGGACTTAATAAAGATCGAGACCTTCACCACTGAAGCTTTTATAGACACAGAGTAGAGAAAGAACAACCAATGCATTGCGACCTACTTATACAGGTGTTCCAATCATTTTTGTCTTTAAATGGACTTGGTATTTCTTTGAAGTGATGTCACAAAAAAATGGAGGGAGCGAAAGCTTTTAGCAATAAATAAAGGTATAACCATTAACGCTCTGCACTCTAATCTTTCTTCTTATAGAGTGTTTTCTGATCTGTGCTGCATGTATTCGTCAAGTTCAGAGTTCTTCGTAAATGCGTGATTTACCTTATTCACCCCTTAAAAGCATTGTTTGATATAGAATTTAGGAGGCAAAAATGCACAATGAAGTTTTCCCAGGAGCTACAACACTCTAACACCAGGGTTAAAGTGGTGGAACGAGACTCCTCATCAATCACTGCGGAAAGGGAAGGGAATGTTTTTGCCTTAGAGGGGAAGGAGAGATTTACTCCTAATCTTATTACAAGTTTGATTTTTGTTCCATGTCAAGGCTCAAAAGTTTTTCAGTAATGAAAATTAATCCTTTACATTCACTCTTCCCCTTCGGGTTCCGTGGTGCCGAGCAAGGCGTGGGAATTTTTGTCCGCGTTACAAATCTCTCGGAAACCAGATCAAAGAGCCTGTTTGAATTAGGATTTCTGGAAAAGCTCTCATTTGCCATCGTCTATCGGAAAGGGTTATTCTATTGAAATAAAACGCAACGCCGGTGCGATTATTATTATACATTTAAATAGGGACGGGTATTTGTTTTCACAAAATAAAAAGGATATTTTTTTGTCATTTTGTAGCGCCGGCTTTCTGTCCGAACTGAATAATTGTTGAGTTGTTTAGCTACACCGTTTACACGTGTACAGATTGACATGAAGAACAATAGGATGACGTTCAGGTATACGATAGCAAGACCTAGACTAGCTGCCAGAAGTGACAGCAGTGAGTTCGAGGCTCAAATGTTTTCAATTATTGCCGGACAAGTACCACTACGTCATTCACAGCCAGAGAGATACCTCACCTCATCCGACAAATTTTCAACAGGGTTTAAAAGGTGAGACGACGCTGTAAACCGAAGAGGGTGGCTTTTTGTAATTTAGATGCTTTGTTTAGGGACAAGTCTTTACAGCCAAAACAAGAAAAAAAAAAAAAAAAAATCAGAGGTCTTCACTTCTACTCTTTTCAAACACGAGTTGATTTATGCTGTACTGAACAATGACATAAATTTTAAAAAGAAAAGAAGCGGTGCCGCTCTGCTGAGAAACCCATTCTCAAAAACACCCTCTTCTACATCTAACAAAACCACTAAAAATAAACACGTATAGTCTCGACCTCCTCCTCTTTCTAGACGAATTTGTGAATGAAAAGTGTTTAAAAAAAAATCAGAAGTTCATTGAACTCCGTCCTCTTCATCTACACGTTCATACACTAAGTGAAAAAAAAAATGCAGATATTTCAACTCGGAACATATCTGTCAAGGTCTCGACCCCAAACTTCCTGTAAACCCACCCTTTCCTCCGTTACTACTACCAATGCGCTTCTATGCCCACATCCCACACTGTACGCAGCGAAACGAGCGTAATCTCTCATCCGCCCGTTGAAATAGAAAGTGCATTCCCTATCGCGTCAATATTTCTTTCTAGGTATGCGGAGTCGCGATTTTTTAAAAAATATGTCCTACGTATAAACAAAAATAGTATATTACGATACAAGTGCGGAAAATTACTCATTCCGCACGAGTACGATCTATGATCCGCACGAGTATGATCTTCGGAATGAGCAGATTCCGCTCGAGTATCGTACGCCATGTTCTCTACTACACATACGCTGTTCCAAAAAGCGTCATTTCATAAGTGAAGCCACGACGAACAATTTATGGAAAAACGACTAACTATAAAGCTGGAGTCGGAGGGGGCGCGGGCGTACTAAACAAGTCATCGCTCCACGCAGAGCTGCACAGTGCACACGACCTGAAAAATAATGCTCAACAATCCTTAGATTTCAAAAATATAATAGCAAATATACGAAATAATAAAAATTACTTTAAAATAATTCTTAGACTTCACATTCCTCACGAAAAGACGCAAAGAAGTCCAGGTCAAAGTACTGAACTACTTGAGAACACAAGAAGTGGAGAAATATAATCTACTGAGTACTAAATAACCACTCACAACGAGTTTACCCGCTTCAAATTGACAAGGTAGCCGTCAAATTTTTGAAATTGGGTTATTTTTCACGCACGCCGTGCGGAATAGGGTCTATTACTAAACGCTAAAGGGGCATTGAGCGTGCGGAAGGGTATGTGTTGAGAAAATCACTTTCCAGCAGTTTTGGTTCTTTTCATCAATGAATTCCCAGTGTCTTATATACTTACTTCTTTTAAATAAAATCGCGATTATTTTACGCAATAGGAAGTGCGGAGAAGTCGTTCACGTTAAGTTTTGACCAAATCATAATTTCAAGTATAAGCGACAGCAGCGGATTTACGGGGTGGGTTTTAGGGGTTGACCCCCCACCCACCACCTATAAGTAGATGGAGCCTCAACATTGGAGATGGAGTCTCAGCAATCAACAGGTCAGACAATGATAGGGTGGAGGGGGTTTCATCAAGCTTAGGGTACTCCGGGAGTTGGCCAGGCTGGTCCAGGGTAGGTCGGTGTCCTTGCAATTTCTCCGCAATTAGGAACCAAAATTTGCAATCGCGCGGATGTACAGCCATAGAAAGCTCTCAATTTCGTGAGTGTTTGTCAGACTTTTTTGGCGCTCCTTTCGTATTGGTGAGCCTTGGTTTTCCAGGTAAGTCCCTAAACTGGCAACTACAGGTCCAAAAAATGTCCATCTCGCGAATTCACGAATTCAGCCGGGAAACTTCCAATTCCATAGGAGTTTGTCAGGCTTTGCGCTGATGAGGCCGGGGCTAGTCAGAGTTTCGCCGCCACCAAAAAGGTCCCAAAACTAGCAATTTTGCTTAAATTAAAAATTAGGAACATAAACTTGCATTTTCGAAGGAATTAAAACAAGAAAGGCGGCATTGCCGCGGATATTCGTTCATATGGAACTCATTCGTCAGGCTCCGGATTCTGTAGGAGATATCTAGCCGAAAAGCTTAGAAAAAGCTTAGAAAAAGGTCCCAAAACTTGCGATTTTTTCTGAAATAAGACCCGGAACTTTGCAACTTAGCGCAGATATTCCACAAGGAAACTTTTAATTTCGCTCAAAGGGCCCGAAATTGTAAGCTTACAAATGTTTACCCCTACAATGACGCCTACAATGAGCCACCGTTGGAGCCATATGTCGCAATTTTGTCGGGAGGAGTAGGAGGCTGCTTGTCAGCCTATACGAACGCCTCACCGCACCGTGGTGGCCGGCTAGCCTGAGGTATGAGCCAACAAAAAACAATAGAAATCTTTCAATGTCACGGATGTTTAGCCCCGAAACTGTCAATTTCGACGCAATCAAGACCCGCAACTCATAATTTTGCTAGTAGATACACGAAATTTGCCTTTTCGCAAGAATTAAGACCCGAAACTACGAATCTCGCGGATATTTATACACCACGAAACTTTCAAATTCACAAAATTAAAACTTGAAACGTGAAATAACGTTAATTTCAGGCAGGAAGCTCTCAATTTTGCTGTTATTTTACTTCCAAAATGTTGCGGTTTTTCGCCAGGGCGTCGTCGTCGTGGGAGGCTATCCTCAGGGTCCCCGATCACTCAAAATAAAAATAGCTCCTGAAACTGGCAAATTCCTGGAAATTTAGACCCACAACTTGCAATTCCACGGATATTTTAGACCCAAAATTTACAATTTCCTAGACATTTAGCTCCGAATGGTGTAGTTTTGCGACTATTTCTCTCAATTGTAGCTGGTAATGAGCGTTTGTCCTCAGTTTCTGCTGTGAATTAGCGCTTTTTCACACTTTTAGTTGCGAATTAGTGATTTTTCAGTTTTAGCCTTGAATTAGTGATTTTTCAGTTTTAGCCTTGAATTAGTGATTTTTCTAAATTTTAGCCGAGAAGCAACTTGGCCAAAAACGGTCATTGTTTTTATGTGGAAAACGAGTATTTTGGGTGAATTTTTAAGATTATTAGGACCTTTTTCTCCTAGTGTCTGAGGGGGCCTTAGGGGCAAAATGTTCAGTTTTAATGTTAATCACCCGGGTTTTAAGGGGCGAATTGACTGTTTCCGAGTGTAAGTGTTCGGACGAAGACAAGTTGAAGAAGAATGGTTCGCCCATGTATTCGGGCCAGGGGACAGTATTTCGCTGTAATCCCCATTATTTTAAACCTCAAAAAAGGCCCAACCATCTTCAAGAAAGCTCCAATCCTCCAAATCCCATCAAAGCTGTAAACGACAGTATAGCTCCAAGCCTCTAACCATAAAGAAGGCCCACACTCACCAGAGCCCCAATGACAAAAAGCTCTAACCATAGCAAAGCTCCAAACACACAAAAAAGCTGTGTCCACAAAAAGTTCTGGCTACATTAAAGCCGCAACCACAGCAACGCTCCAAACCTCTAGTACAGCTCCAACCACAGAAAAGCACCAAACCACAGTAAATAACCAACCCACAGCAAGGTTCCAAACCACAGTAAAACTCCAAACCACAGCAAAGCTCAAAACCACAGCAAAGCTCAAAACCACAGCAAAGCACCAAAGCACAACAAAGTTACATCCACGAAGTAAAGATCTAACAACAGCAAGGCTTCAATCCACTGTGTACAGCTCCAACCACAGCAACGTTTCTAGCACAAAAAGCTCCAATAATTATTAAAGCTCCAGTCACAGCTAAGCTTCAACCTAGAAGAAGGCACAACCACGATCAAGCCTCCAACTACCGTAAAGGGTCTTTGGGGTTAAAAATGTTTTCTGAAAATCGGGCCCCCAAGGAAGGCCGGGCCCAGGGGTAACAGACCCAGCGGCCCCTCCCACTCGACAGGACTGACAGCAAAGCTTCAACGACAAAAGGGGTTCAACCGAGAATAGTGCATTACTGCATCAAATCTCCCACTACAAAAATGGCGCCGTATACTACCGAATTAAGCTCCAACCACGAAAAGCACCAACCGCACTGTAGAACTCCAATCACAGTCAAGCTTTACCTCCCCCCACCACCTCTTCACGGGTCAGAGGACGACGAAAGTGCACAGGAAAGCGACAAACTTGCATTTAGTTGGATCCGAACAATAAAATTACGTCATTGATTGCAGAATGATTCATTTCTCCTTTCATACGCGTGAAATTAATGGCTTCGGCGTCTACTTATTTCTTACCCAGGTAAGACATAAATCCTAAAACTATGATGCTTTTGGAAAATCCCACTATTTTGGAAAAAGCTCAGGGGGAAAACTATAAGGCCCTTTGTACTCTAAAAATCGTGTTAAAGGGGCTTAACGACATTTTTGTCACAAAGCTGGGGATTTTTCACGTATAGTGCTAGACGTCCAAATAATTAACGATAAGACTTATTAATTTATTTAGTCGTCTTTTAGACTCCCGCCCACATCCACGCCCCCCCACGCCCGGCCTTTAGCCGAGACTACAGCCGTGATGCTGGAGTTTTTTATGTAAGTACAGGTACACTATTTTGGAACACCACAGCCATATTGAACTGAGTTGAGGAAACTAAGCTACAAAACAGATCAAATCGCTGGTTCGATCGTTTTGTCCACCACGGAAATATGAATTTAGTATTTTCTCATTATTTTCACAACGTTATTTCATATTTATTGAAAAATAAATTAACGCCGCGGCTTCATCGACCATAAGTTTTTCTAGTGCGACGAAAGGTCCGTTCGCGAAGCTACACTAGGTTGCCCGAGGGTTCACTCGGGCGCCCGAAAAGTGTTCGCGAGCAGACGAGTGTAGTTAGTGTAGCTAGTGTAGGGCGTTCGCAATGAGTTCAGAGCTACTCCGGGCTGCCCGAAGTTACTCCAATTTTTTGTTATAAATTGATAACTCTTATCTAACATGCACAGGAGTGAGAAAATATCACGACTGTTATGAATTTACACTGGCTGCTCTGAAAGCGTTCGCGTAACAAAAAAAATCCTCGCTTCCCTCGCCTACACCAGCTACCCCAACCTGAACTACACTACACTACACTAACCTACACTTTTTCTCCGCCAACAGACCTGAAATATACCTATTTGAACAAGAAAAAATGTCGTATTTCATGGAAGTCCGTAGTGATAATGACGAGAAGGCGACGTTGGAAGAAGGAAGAAACCGAAATTATGAATTCAACCGTGAAGACCTCCCTTTTACCTCCAATGCCTCAGTCCACCTGACTGACCACTGATGGCGGAAACTTTCATAAAAACAAATGTCGTCATCAAAGAATCGAACTTAATTCGATGAAAACCACCTTGCCGTTCGGTCAAGTATATGTACTTGTATTAGAGTATTAGTATTAGAGGAGGGCATACGAAATTGTCGATGAGGATGATTGGGCTTGGGGTGGGGGAGCTAAGCGAACGAAGTGACACGGGTCCCGAGGTCACCGTCGACTGTTGAATAGTCGTAAGTTAGTATAAATTGGTCCATTTTTGCGGGTAGACTGAGAGGAAACATGAAGTCTGAGAGGGGGATACCAATTATATCACGCTAACCAACAATTGAGTCTTCTCAGACATAAACCATTAATCATGCGTTAAAAAAAAAACAAGTTGAGACAGAAAAAATGACGACGTTTAGTCGTCACTCATCAATATTTATTTTGGGTATTTAGAATTAAATATATGTATTAGGATTTTTGACAAAAACCTTTAAACATGTATGTACATTAGAAGACTTGGGGTTACCGATCTAATTAAATAGTTCAGAATCGTGAAAGATGAAGCTAAAATTCATCAGTCAAGCAAAAAAAAGTGCAGGCAAACTTGGATTTTTATGTTTTGGGTATGAAACTTTTGTCTCAAAATCGAAATTTTCACTTTCCTTAGACGTTTTAGATACATTTTGGTTCCATCGCCTTATTTGTGAGAGGGTTTGTAATGGATCCTTGCGACACGCGTGGCGCTCAAGTTATATCCAACCAGAATGAAAACCTGAATTTTGATAAAAATGAACACTGCCAAAATCATGTCGAAATGGCTGTCAATCGATGGACCATCGAGTGTGTTAATCGATTTCTGAGGGAAACACTTTTAGTAGCAAACTCCAGTTTAGCATCCAGTGGCAAATTTGCGAGGTGGGTTCTGGGGGTTTAAATCCCCTCCCCCCTAAAAAGATAACTATAATTTGTTGATGGGCATCGGGGAGAGATTTCTTTTACCTTATATTACCAGAACTGTTGAAGGGGGAGCTGCACAGATGATTCGTCGACCCCCCTCTAACCGTCCCTCGACTACAATGCAGCCAGCAGTGCATCGACGATGAGGCGAGGGGGGCGGTCCAACCCGGGCTACCATTCCGAGTGGGGGGGGGGGGAGCTTAAAGATGGAAAATATGATTTTTAGGTTTTAAAGCGCTTATTAGCAGCAAATATTGATAAGAAGCGCCCATTTCCGCTTGAATTAGTAAAAATACAACAATGCGAGATATCTGAAAGCAACTTCGCAGAGACAAAGCATATACGCAGATACGCAAACCCCAAATTTCTACAGGCCCTTAATAGGTGGACCAAATTGAGCAGGCGTTCTAATGCGCTAATCTTGGGGCAAGTACGCGCCGAATGCGGCAAAACGTTGGAAAAGCGAAAATAGCTGGAATAGCGAAAAGCAATAATTCATAGTAAAAAACGAAAAAAATCACTTATTCGTGGCTAAAAATAGAGAAAAACAGTAAAATGCGGCGATGATTGAAAAAATAAAATAATTATATCAAATTGAGAAAAAGCTGCAGTCCATCGCACAGCAGGCTTAACTATTATTTGGAAAAACGCCAATTCGTGATTTCTCGAGGCAACAATGGGACTGAAATTGAAAAGAAATCGCTAATTCACATAAATAAAAGTGAAAAAATCGCTAATTCACTGCTAAAATTAAGAAAAACTCCTAATTCACGGCTAAAACTGAGAAAATATGCTAATTCCCGCCTAAAATTGAAGTAAAACGACCATTCGAAACTAAAATGGAGAAATACGCCAATTCGCGGATCAATTTGAGAAAACGAGCTAATTCGCGGGTAAAATTAAGAAATTGATAGTGCATCTCACCACCGGGATGGAAGTGGAAGGGGACAGCCCAACACGATTCAAGCTTCAAGGGATTTGAACCCGCAACCTCCGGATTACTAGTCCAGCACGCTGCTAATTGCGCCACGGTGACGCCTTTGGCAATCGTACTGCGAGGGATTAGCTAAGCCGAATCCCGCCCAGGGCCTTGCACCTTGCATATGGAGAAGCGCCTAGAGTTTCGTTCGGGGAGAACCTTGAGCGAGCGACATGAGGTTCATTCCGCCCGCCGGGCGTAAAGAAAAATATCAGCCCGCTACGTCTTCTTTTAGGTCTTTTGTTGTTTTTTTGAAAATAGTTTTTCCTAATTTTGTTTTTAAATTGTACATTTTAGCACTAAAAACACAGAAATAAGCACTATAAATTGCGCTGAGAAACGATTAAAGTCTCTCTGTATCAGCTACTTCATCCTTCCATTCGCTGGCTAGATTCGCTAGGTTCACTTCAGTTTATTAAACAAACCATACGCTATGCGTCTGTGGAGTATGTGCGACCTATCAAAATGCTTCATTTTTCTAAGGAACTAATTTGATTGATTGCATAGACTCCACAGATGCATAGCACAACGTTTCTGAACGGGGCTTTAAAGACTGGTTTTTATGATTATTATAATTATGAACTTCGGCTGTACAAAAAATAGCGTACAACACTCGGGCGGTATTCCTCATTATGATCTCGGGCGACAACTGCCCTCGGCTTCACCTCGGGCACTTCCTGTCGCCCTCGATCGTAATGAGCATCATACCATCCTTGGATCGTAATATATATTTTAAGCATGCAAAGGGCGCGAATCGTCAATTTGACCATTTTTTCCTCGTAGTCATTTTTAGAGCGGGAATAGACGATTGACCATTTCCAGGGTGGGACTCATGATATTTTCAGGCATTTTTAGGGCTGCAAGAATCGTTAGTCTAGCCATTTAGTAGTACTTAATTACCAATTTTTAGGGAATACATATTCTGTTCATCCGTCTTACCGTCAGTTTGGCCATTTTGGGCGCTATTTTAGTCAGCTTTATGAACTTATTGAGAAAACTTGTACTTTTTGAGAAAATACGTTAATTCGAATGTTCGCAAGAGAGGATTTATGATATAGAACCCCTCCCAAGATGAAATCCTTGATCCGCCACTGTTATCGCACCTCTTTCAGGCGCTGTACTCTCAGTTTCTGGCGGTAAATATTACAGTTGCCAGACCGTTTTATGAGTTTCTGACGGGACACTTTTCGTTTAATGTGGTGCGGTTAAGTCAGTTTCAGTTTTCTGCGAGGCAGGTCCGTGATGTTTCCCGCTTTTGCCCACTCAAACAAAATGAGAAAACTTAAAAACCAATCGTTGGGGCTGTATCCCACATCAAATTACAACGTGAAACCAGCAGGGGCCCTTATGCCCTGTAGTTTGGGTCATTAGAAAACCCAATTTCACGGATTTTGCATTCTAAACTAAAACCAATTTTTCAAATTTCTCTATCTATAATGCAATTCACAAATAATTTTCACTTAACTACCTATAACAATATAATATAACCGAACTATAGGTGTCAAAGAACGAAGGAGACAAAGAGTGGAAGCACATTGGGAAATAATTAGGAAGAGGAACGGTCATTCGGCAAGGCGAAGGCTCCTACTTCAACCTTTTTTTTGGACATTGGCCAGATCTACACGTGGCACCATCCAGGGAAAACAGAAAACCTTCAAGTCCACAGCCGGTTTGTTTACAATTAAAGCTATTTGGGAAGTCAACACTTCTCATTCTTTCAATTTCCCCCCTCTCAAACCCATTCCAGCAGCTATGATCCTGTTAGTTCCAAAACAGTTGAAATAAATCTTTCAATTCTTTAATTTGTATTTTTCAGAAGACCAGTGCGGCGCGCGGCTCTCGCTCTCCAAGACTGTTATAGTCCGGATATTTGTCATACTCACAGCCCAAATCATGTTCTGCTATTTTTCATACATATTTTTACCGTCTATTATTTTTCCAAATAGTCAACTTCCTCTTCCTGCTGCCTGGAAACACGCCAAATGCTTCTATAACGCACAATTCGTCTTAATTAAACTGTTAACTTCATCTCCTGTTCCGCTTCGACTAACAATGGAAACTAATATTTTGTTAGTCCCAAGACTCACTCATATCTTAAATCTTCGAATTTTCAAGGACCGGCTTTCTTACACTACACGAGTATAATTAACACATGGTGTTTCTCTCTCACTCTCTTATAATTAGGAGCACTTAGGGCTATGATAAGCTCCCTTTTTATAGCCTTTAGGCGCCCCATACTTGAAGTTCCTTGCGCCCACGAGAAAAAAAAAAAATCTAGATGGTCTAACCTACAAATAGTACCATATTTGCGTTAAATTTCAAGGGGAAAAAAGCAGAGGGGGAGAACGTTTCTTCCAGTCAGACAGTTTTAATAGCATTTTTGTGCGGCAAGAGGGGGTGCCTCAGGAGAAATCGTTACGATAAGGCGCCGGCTTTCGGGTTTAGACCCTCTGTCGTTTCTCTTTAACTAGACGGTCTCCGTATTCTTTTTTAAGCTTTAAAAAAACACAAAAAAAAACCTTGTGTATGCTCGTTTTGTGCTGAACTTGCATTAAATTAAAAGCAGCATCATTATTACGTCCAATTAATGCTCGGAACAGTTTTTTTTTGTTCTCCCTGCTGGAAGTCCGGGCTGAAAATGAACGCAGTAGCCATAATGCAATTGCAGATGTGTTTTACTCTCTAGCATTGCTTCGCGTAATATGGGGTTTCTTTTAGCAAAAATGACCTTTTTAGTACAGCGTGCAAAAATTAACAACACGAAAAAAAGGGTATACGTTCAATTTATCGTAACAACTGAAGCGGAAACCACTCCGATCTCCGCAGAGCTTTATGTAAAATAACGGAAGGATATTCCCGTACCAGACGGACGACAAATTAATTGAAACTTTAAAAAAATGTAGATATTGATCGACAGGGAAAGATTGACCCGAGGAAACCCTCGAGAAATGAAATTGGTTGGTGTACGACAGAGAGAGGAAGGGACGTTATGAGATTAATCTTGACATTTTATTCATCATCGAATCTCTGAATGTTTAAACTGTTACAAAGAGCGAGTGAAGTGGTAGCGGGGCGAGGCATTCAATTTCAAGAAATACCTCTCTCTCTTCGCCTCGTTATTGTCTCCTTTCTTCACCACAGCGGGTCTCTTTTATTATTGACCACATTAAAATGAGGAATTTATCGAAATAAAATGCCATCAATATAAATTAATCAATTTAACAAAATAGAATTGTGTACCTAACTACAGTGGATTTCGGCAAGACTATTCTTCCTCGACTAATTGAGTAATAAGCTTCTCTATATTTATCTCGGAAAAAAGTTCATTCTATGGTTATAAGACCGTGGGCGTGCCTACTTAACACTGTTGTAGGTTTCAGACCATCCCATTCCGAATGACTGCGAAATACGTTTGTCAACATTTTATACTATAAGGAGCTGATAGGTGTGGCGAAAGAATCTTTCTCATGCACCCGATATTTGGACCAACTGAAAGAATACAGTGGTTTTCGGGATTTTGACTTAGACCCGGAACAGCAAATGACTCTATTAGAACACGGCAGGTACGGGAAGACGCGAATTTATATTTTTTCCACTGCATAAATTGCAAGGATTAAGGCCCTATACACACACGGATGTCTTACGCAATTAGAAAGTGGTGGGAAACAATAAAACATAATTATGACTGTGTGGGCATAGTCTAGGAACAATAATGTTGATTCATTCTTTCTCTTTGTAATGACACAATTAATTATGTCCTCGTGTGCACAGGAACACAGAAATTCAGCTGTTGACTGGACTTGAAAACTTCGGTTTTTCAATTATTGACAACCCAACTAACGGCAATCGGCTCTTGTCATGGTGGCGCTCATTTAAAAATCGTCTAAGTTAATTTGCAACAATGCGCATGGTGACTTTATAATTAAATAATTGCACGTAGGGCGAGAAAACATGAATACTGCTCGAGTTGCTCCGTGCTTACAAAATATGACTAGACGCAAGATGCCTTTTGCGCGCTAGACCCTGTGTTTTTTTGTTGTTCTTTTCTACGTTGGTGCACCCAAATAGGGGTGGGTCTCGCAATTATGAACCCCAATTATGAAAACGTAGCGGGGACGGGTTAACAAATTGAAGTTTATTTTTAGAATTAACGATGCTATAGACGTCGAACTTGTAAGCTGGAGTTCGGGGAAAAAAACTAAACCCCCCCCCCCACCATTATCGGGACAATAATCACGATTGAACGTTCTAATAATAATGTTTCGACTCCTGTTTTCACGCACTACTGAACTCAGCAATAGAAATATTCTTAAGAATTTTTGGTATATAACTAATTTATTGAGTAAAACATTCTTTATTTGATACTATGCCGACTAGTTTTGGGTGCAATGCACCCCATTATCAAGGCATCCACAGGCTGAAACAAATTTATTTGTCACATGTCAATCACACAAAAATTCCACCAATCCTGCTGACAGACAGGCATCAAGGAAACTTGTTTCTCCACTCATTCTTAAGAATGAAGAATCTCACCACCATTCTCAAATGAGTGCGTAAAATATGCAACAATACAGGACCAGGTGCCTATACAATCTACAATACAGGTTACAATCGAAGAATAGAAGAAAAACTACCCTCTCTCTTGTCCTACACGACGTCCGTGAATGCACCAAAATGTCGTACATCGAAGGAGACACTAGTCGGGAATTTACAAGTTTCTTGTCTTCACAAAATGTTTGTATCCTTGGTGCATTATGACAGATACATATGACATGAGTTAATGTCCCGTTTAGCACTATGCTGAGCTTAAGAGCAGCTTAGTTTCGAGGCTAATTGATCGTGAAATGCAAGTTTGGGGCTGAATAGCCGCAAAATTGCGTGTTTGCGACTATAAACAGGCAGGAAGTCACTATTTTAGGGGGAAGAACTGTGAAATTGTAAAGAAATACGTTTTATTTTTGTGTTTTTGAACGTGTTCGATGACGTGACCTTGAATGAATTAGCAGACAACTGACAAGGCACTCAATAAACAAATTTATTGGCCAAAAAGCCGCTGAATTGCTACATTGGATCCAAGTGGACTTGAAATTGTTACATTCAGAAATTAAACTCTGCGAAATTGCAAGTTTCGTTTCGAGATCAAATATTAGGAAAAGCACATTTCTATGGTCTTTATTTTCGTGAAATGGCAAGTTCCTGGACCTTTTACTTCCATGTTCCCTACGGGAGTGGAAGTATAGTGTTCGTGAAAAAAATCGAATCCGAGCTGACTTCACATTCATGATGCACATTCTCAGAAAAGTTGAAAAAAGTGGTTTTCGGCATGCCGCGTCGGTCTGTCGCTTTTTTTCCTGATAAATTGCATGAAAATGAAAAACCTGGCTATTTCTTGGTATGAGAAGCACAAATCTGGCCTTTGTTTTGAGAAAAAAATATTTGTCGGACATGTTCTCCCTGAAGCGAAATGTCGTTTTTAGATACAACTTCAAGACAAGTGATTCCAGATCTTTTTAAATGTTTTTTTCGGATTCCTCGTGAAATTTCCTTGCGAATTGACCACAATATTGCCGAAAAAATACAACTTTTTTTTGTAGCAAAAATCGTCGTTTTTAGCGCAAAAGGACCAGTAGCACAAAATGACGGTCGGAATTGCAAAAAAGGGCCGCGAGAGCCTCTTTGTATCTTAATTTGCAAATATTTGTACCCGAAAAAAATTGAGACTAAGCGAAAATGGTGAGAGGAGTAGGATTTTGCGTGACTACGTTAAAAATTATTTGCCACAGAATTACATAGTTATCTAAATCTAGTGGTTTCTTGGTATGACAAACGCGAATATGACCTTTGTTCCGAGAGAAAATCATTTCCCAGGCATTCTCCCCGTAGCGGAATAATATTTTCGGTATTGACTTCGAAACAATTGGTTCTGGAATTTTGTAACTGTTTCTTCGGATTTCTCGTACAATTTCCATGCGAATTGACTACAACGTTGCCGAAAACCAACCCCTTTTTTGTCATCTTGTATTTTTGTAGTTTGCTGATGTACGAAGGGGTGTTATATGGAATAACACGGGTGGTATCCACGTGACAACCATTTTAATAGAGAGCCTATAATCAGACAGGTAAAATCACAGACACCATGTTCGCTCTTATCAATTATCAGACTTGTAAAATCCACCTTTTGTTTATGTTTTGTGGATGTCAACAAACCACCCCCAACCTACCTTATTAAACTGATAAGAACGAACATGGCGCCGTATACGTCCACTCGTCTTTAAAGGTTCCTTAATTTTAATTGTGATAGGATAACGCCGGCCGTGTAAAATTATAACACCCCTTAGTACTTGCCCCCCAGCGAAGTGTTCGAGAAAAAAAATGCTAACTCTGAAAAGCTGAAGGAATGTTTTGGCAATTGGCACTTCTTTTGGTTTCTTCGAAATATCCCGAAATTCAGTTATTTTAGAGGAAAATCTTCACTCACAAAACTTGTGGAGCATTAAATTTCCTACAACTTTTGTATGTCAAGTAGTTCTCCACGACGAATATGAAACGGCCTACAGCCTTTCGAAATTGTTGTTCTAAAATGGTCGAAGGTCCTAAAATCTCTTGTTTTCGACCCAAGTATACTCATTGTGCTTCACTTTGGATTAATTTGTAACATTTTTTTTGTTTTGATTTTTTGGTATGAATGAACGAAGACGAATGATTGAAAGAGGATTGAAAATGGAGTGACGATTGATGGTTATAGTCATTGATGGATAAGGGTCGATAATTGAAGATTAGTCGATGTGGACTGTGGGTTGATTATTGATTATGTGCGACGTAGAATTTTGGATTTAGGGTTTTGGACATTTTGGTGTTTGAGGAATGATGATTCAGGGATTGTGTGGAGGACCACACGATACTTCCATGTTCCCAATTTCGGCGTTCATCAATAAAGCACACAAAAAAATAAAAATAAATAAACAAGAAAACTTCCATGGTCCTATCAATTTTTTCAGTCCACCGACCCCTCCGATTTTTACATAGTCAGCGTGGAGTACAGTCTTGGTTCTTTATTTCATCGATATTGCAAGTTTATAGGGGTCTTCATTTAAGCAAAGTTGCAAATTTCGGGGCCTTTTTATCGTGGTGGCGGAACTCAAGAGAAGCCGGCCCTATAACCTGACGGCTACCCATGAATTCGAAAGCTTTCTTCGGTTGATTATCCACGGCATTGCATTTTTCGGGTCTTTATTCCTGATGAAATGCAAGTTTTTGATCTTCATTTCGGGTAAATTGTTAAATTCGGGATCTTTTGGACCCCAGTCCACAACAGGCGCTGAGATCGCCCAATGCTTGTTGAATGGCAACAAAGTTACTTCATTCGGGGCCGTTTTGCATTTTTTTAAAAATTCATTTGCAGTTTTTTTTCTCAATTTGTCTACTATAGAACTCCAAAAGTCCCCCTCAAGCCCAGGATCCTTCTTTCCAAGTGAAAAACTCTGCGGTCACCGTAATCATAGGCGGATCGTGTGGGCCCCTGTCCCGCGGCTGAAAATTTCTAGCGATCTCAGAAGTGTCATCTCCTAGACCATAACAAAAAAGTAGGTACTAAGCAGGTCCCAGACACGATTAAATGATCCGAATGTTTCATGCCTATATAAGGTTGAGGTTCTCTAGGCAAAACGTCGTAAAAAGAAGATGAAAACAACGCAGGATGGGTCAATTAAATTAGAAAAATAATAATAATAATGAACTTCTTTGTGGGTACTGAAACAATGAGGAACGTGGCTCACTTCTCGCATTTTAGAACAGATAAAGCTAAGGGGCGCTATATACCGTCGGCAAGGGGGATTTTACAGTGACTAGGGCATTTTTAAAATAAACGGCCTCGGAGGCTTAAGGTTCGCATTTAATTTTCTATTCGTCCTCCTTATTTTGAAAAAAAAAAAAAAAACAAGCAAGTGATTAAACATTTAAAAATAAGAAGTCTCTAATAATCAAAGGAAACTCCTGTTACGGTGCGACTATTTTCTCCGATGAATCTCGATATCACCTACACAGTTAATTCAAGTGCACAGAAATAAGCTTCAAAATACTTTAATGAATTTATCTTCCACAGCCGTGATGAAGAGTAGGTACTTGAGATAATGAGAACATGTGTGATGAAGGTAATTTGTAAGCGATCCTGGATTGAACAACGTTGAACATCGATACATAATAATTGATTGCTTATTACAGCAAACTGTAGGTGGAGTGTGAAGACGGGTGGGCAATCATACAAATGGACAAGAGTCTCCTCCAAAAATAAGAATAAATACGAACCTGTTTAATGTACACAGTCAAATTTTCCTTCTTCCTCACCCAACCCTTCCAACTATAATTTCGTTTGATCATCCTTTGTTTATGTTCCTATTTTTGGAGGAATCCTCTCAGCCAAACGGTTGATAACTCGCTATAGCTCGGTCAATTTAAACATGAACCTCGCCTGACGTGCCTTTCTGTGTACTTCACCTTACCCCCTCCACGGAACCTCGGTTTGATAAATTCACTTCATATATCTACGGTGAACAGAGGGAGAACCAATTCGGTATCGAATTAAAGTAGAGGGAGGAGAAGTTGCGACTAATCGAATAGACAGCGATGTCCGCGCGGAAAAATCAAGAAAACTTGTCTGAAAACATTCGACTACGCGCCACTGTCAATGAATGGAAGAAGAGGGAGACAATAGATTGTTTTCAGGGAGCAATGTTTTGACCCTTCCCAAGTTCCCAGCCTTCCTCGCCTTCACGTTCATCTTTAAATCGCTGTAGAGTATACATACATTATGTTACGAACATGCATGTTATAATTAATGTATATAAATCGGTTAATGATGTTATAATAACCGGCTATTGGCGTCATTAACCGGGTGATAACGACATTACCCTAAGCGATATCGATGTCAATATTCAACCAGGTTGAGCATTGACGTTAATAACCGTGCAATAAAATTGATAGCATCAAAATTATCCAAACGTACTGGATAATGCCGTTAATAACCGGTTGATTTTTAAAGTAGCCAACTTGGACGGTTAATAACAGCATTAACCGCATTTGAAAATACACAACATAGTATTTATACGTATACGTTACATACGTAACGTATAATGCACATTACCAAGTAATATTTCTACCAAGTCCGGAACCGGGTCTGTTTTTCGGACTCTACCCAAACAAAAGCCTGAATTTGATTTTTTCTATGAATTATGTTCAGTTGATCCCGGGAGAGGGTCCAACCCCACAAAAAAGACATCGAAACCATCTCACAAACCCACAATCGTGAAGTTAGTGCTCACCTTCCCAAATTTTTTGGTTGTTTTTTCAAAGTTACCGGTTCGAGCAAGACTAGACCACGGTTCATGAGTTCCTCGCGGACCACGCTCAAACCAAGAAATACTTCCAGCCGTTCTCTGAAGTACTGTAGCACTACATGTGATGCGTAAGAAGTGAGAGCCCCTTCAACGACCCGTCTGACATAGTAATTTCACGGGTTTTACGCTCTGAAACCCCATTTTTGCAGGTCTGACTCACTAAAAAACATGTTCACTGATTTGGCACTCTAGCTAAAAACCATTTCGCAGATTTTTCTAGCTAAAACCCAATTTTCGCGGTTCTGACTCACAGAAAACCCAATTGTAGTTGTTCTACTGCTGACAAACCAATTTTACGGCTGGTTGATGCTGAAAAACCATTCGCCTCTACGACGGAAGAGTCCAGCTTGGGGGACTATAAGACTACCACAGTTAACATTCCTCAGGGCCTTCCAGGGGCCGAAAATTCCATGTTCAATTCCAAAAATGTCACTTTCTGGGAAAAAAATCGCCAGTTATTCTATCGAAATTCCGAAATAGAATGCAAAAAATACAGTTTTACAGCAGAGATGTTAGGTTTTGACAGTTCACGACCCTTTAACTACGCTAATTTAGTTTCTGGGGTTGAATTGACGATTTCGCGCTTCGATTTACCTCGCGTTATAATTGATGAGCTGCCGAGTTCTCTTTCTGGGGACTCATCCTTTCACATACTCCTGCAATAGGCTTTGGGATGCATCTGACTTGTTCTCACTTCGTGAAGCTGCCCACGCCTATATCAAAGGCTGGCTACACCCCTGACGTGAACTAGCGATTTTTTCTCTTTTAGGCAAGAATTGGCGTTTTTTCTCAATTTTAGACGCGAATTAGCTATTTTTCTCATTTATATCCGCGATTAGTGTTTTCTTAACTTGAGCTGTGAAGAAGCGCTTTTTCTCAATTAGCGCTTTTCACACACTTTAGTCGACAATATTTTACCACGAATTAGCAATTCATTTTGCTTTAGCCATGATTTTAGCACTTTATTTCAGCAACGAAGTGGCCGTTAAAACCGTGAATTTTCTCAGTTTTGGCTTTAAGTTAGGATGCGCCTGTTTTCAATTTCGGCTTTAAAAGAGTCCTTGTTCTCATTTCTAGCCAGTTGTCACTTGTTCTTAATTTTGGCCATGAATGTGCGATTTGTTCACGTTTAGGTATGCGAGTTAGCGCTTTTCCCCCATTTTAGCAGTGAATTAGCGATTTGAAATTTTACGGTCCCGGGTTGATTTTTGCGTGCATCAGTAAATTAAGATTCCCCGCAAATTATCGTTCTTTTTTCAAATTTAGCCGCGCATTAGAGCTTTTTTGAAATTATTTCACATATAGTCATGAGTAAGCACTTTTTCTAATTTTTAGCCGTGAATTAGAACTTCTCAATTTTGACCACGCCGCATAGCGCATTTAGCTCATTTTAGCATCTAATTAGCAATTTTTCTCAATTTTAGCAGCAAACTGCAAATTTATGGTGCTAAAATCGGGGAAAATCACCAATTCAACGATAAACTGGGGGAAAAGCGCTATTTAACTCAAAGTTAAATGTGAAAAAATCGCAAATTCATGTCGAAAAGACAAGTAATTTTTTCCCGTTTTAG
This sequence comes from Corythucha ciliata, assembly GCA_038030265.1. Lineage (NCBI taxonomy): Eukaryota > Metazoa > Arthropoda > Insecta > Hemiptera > Tingidae > Corythucha > Corythucha ciliata. The sequence continues at coordinate 44,674,183 of CM075938.1, read as the reverse complement.
CAGCGAATAAACGGTGCACTCACATTCACATACATAGCGATGACTTGGCGCTTTTTTCTCAATTTTAACCGAGAATCAGGGTTTATCACTATTTCGAGCGCGGATTAGCTAAGGACCCTTTTTCCTCATTGCTTTTTGCCCCTCATCCCTTCATCATTGCGCTACTGGTTCCACATCAAAAACAAAACCCTAAAACATTTATAGACTCATGAAAAAAAAAATATTTTATTTTAGGTTCGATCAACGTTGGTCGCCTATCGATAGAAGCCGAGTATATTTCTTCCATATTAGAAAAAAGATCTGAAGAATCCGGGGCCACCCTTATGACACGGGGCCCCGGCCCGTCAGGCCCCCGCCTAAAGACGGCACTGGCTCAATTACAGGTGAATTTTTTTCGGAAGGCGCATATGACCCAAACATGCTAGCTGGCGTGTTTGAAATGACCTAAAACTTCAAAAATCGCGTATTTATTAACTGCGTTGGATTATTTTACGAACGGATCACGATTTATGCTCTATTTTAGCGTAAATGAACCTTAGAAGCCCGTTCACAAGCTTTATGTTTGTGTTTTGTGGTGTCTACGCAACCTATCAAAATGCTTCATTTTTCGAGGGAATAAATTTGTTTGGTTGCATAGACTCTACATACAATAAAACGAATACATTTTTGCCGATGTTTGTAGTAGAAATTTTATCTTTGGGACCAAAATTTTGTTTACCCACACAGTTTAAGTCATTACCCATCCCCAGGATTATAGCTGACATAGAATGCCTTTTTGACGCATGTAGTGAGATTAATAATTACACGAAAAATGTAATCAGGGGACGTTTAGTGAATTGTGTGACTAATTTTTTGAATATTAGGACTTCGTACAAGACAACTGGTGCGTTTGTGCATAAAAACCCGTTTTTTGATAAGATACATGATTTTGCTTTGTACACGAAACAATTTTTCAGAAAACGCAAAGATTTAATAGTAGTGCAAGCTGATAAGACGAGGCAAAGTGTTGTTTTTTATAAAAATGAATACATAAAACGAATGGGGGAATTGTTAAACGATGTGACCACTTACAGAAAAGTAACGAAGGATCCAACGAACAGGTTGCAAAATAGGAATAATTCGATTGTTAAGGCCTTGTTTGAAGATAAGATTATTGATTATTTGCAAAAGAAGAGATGCATGTCATACACTGGCTTGTTGCCGCAAATGTATGGCACGTATAAAATAGCTAAGGACAAGTTCAGGCCAGTAATAAGTACCGTTCGTTCACCATTTTATAACACCTCTAGGATGCTTCTGTCGCCCCTAAGTTGTGTTGCAAATTTGCATGGGTATAATGTAAAGAATTCCTTTGAGGTCCGCGAATTCTTAAAGAGTGTAGCATGGAGAGAGGATCACATTTTGATCAGTCTGGATATAGTGTCAATGTTTTCTTGTATTCCGGTCTCTGAGGCAGTAGATGTCATTCGTAATAACTGGTCTGAATTGGAGAGGAACACTAAAATAGGAAGAGATACGTTTTTCAGTATTTTAGAGATGTGTCTGGGCAACTCGTTCTTTGAGTTTGATGGGGGAATCTATGAGCAGTTTTTGGGCTTGCCTATGGGAGGTTGTTTGTCTCCGGTTGTGGCGGACATTTTTATTAATGAATTATTACACGGGATTTTATCTAGAACGGAGCTCAGAATTCAGTTTATTAAAAAATATGTGGATGACACGATAATGTGTGTTCATAAGGACGACGTTATCCCGTTAATAGAGGAATTTAATCAAGCTCATGAGCTCATCTAGTTCGAATTAGAGGTGGAGAAAGAAAAGTGCCTAGCGTTTCTGGATCTGTGGGTTGCCCGGGCATCGAATAACAGTTTTAGTGTCAATTTGTACAAAAAACCTAATGCGTCAGACCGGTGTCTTAATTTTTTGTCATCGCACCCTTTTAGACACAAACTAAATGTATTAAATAATTATATAGGTAGAATGTTTAGATTAAGCGATGTGGATTTCCATGAGAGCAATCTGTGTCAATTGAAGAGTATGTTCAGACGTAATAATTATCCGGATTCGCTGGTTAACATGGCTGTGATGAAACAAACTAGTCAATTGAGTAATAATCCGTCCCCTAATCGGTTGCCAATTATTAGCTGTGATAATCCCTGTGATACGTTATGTAGAAAGTATGTTGGTTTAGTGTATATAGAAGGTTTGACGGAGAAATTAGTACGCATAATAAAAAAAGAGGAAATTTTTAGTAGCTTGAATATTTTTAACTACAAACTGTGAGAGCTCTTGTACCTGATTTGAAGGATAAGACTGGTAAATTATTGAAAAGTAACGTAGTCTATAAGCTGGAATGTTCATGTAAGAGGAGTTACGTGGGTAAGACTGTTCAATTTCTGAAAAATAGAATGTCCCAGCATAGGAATAATATAAGGAACGAACAGCCCGTTACAGGTTTGGCACAGCATGTGTTGGAATCAGGACATGTCTGTGACATGGAGAATGTAAGAATCATTGACAGGGATAGTAGCGACAGGAAGCTACAATGGTTGGAATTGGCTATATAAATGTCTTTCCCAATAATGTTAATTTGCAGACTGACTCGGAAAAGGTTGGCAACCAATATAAATACGTGCTACATAAGTTTAAGGAATTTGTCGGTTTTTGAGCGTCCCTCCTGTTATTGTTATGTTTTTGCCCTTGTTTTGTTTTTCTTTCGCTGTTTTATTTATTAAGTAGGCTTAGTTTTTTATCGTTGTGCCCTCTAATCCCCATTGCCGTGAGGCGGTTTTTAGTAGGTTTCAGTTGTGCTGTGTTTGGCATAAATGTAAGTACCTATACTAGCTTGTTAATAGTTTTAATATTGTGAACTTTATTGTAGAGATATACCTGTATACTATTTTGTAGGCTGATGAGGGGATCCGGAAAAATGGACCCGAAATGCATTTAATTAAACAAAAAACACTGCGGCGGCTGAGTTAGTTCGAGTGAAAGAGGAGGAGTTTGTCTACTCTACAGAACGTAAACATAGAGCTTGTGAACGGGCCTTAAAAATATATTTATGAATAAGTTCTGACCCATGAAACTACCTCATTAGTGAATAGTGAGTCATCTGTTTTGAATCGAAATACTCAGCTTGAGAGACGACTATGCGGGCCTAAGCCCCGCGATCTTGGTTTTGAATGATTAAACCCAACGGAATTGTGTTGTTTTTTTTTTTTAATGACCAGCAAAATGAGGGGTTTCAAAAACTAAAACACGTGAAATCGGGTTTTTGAAGAACCATACGCTATCTTTGTTTCTCCTGTCTGTATAGTTAGTGGATACAAAGAGGGGGGAGGGCAAATGAAGGGACTCATCCTCTTGTTCCGGGATAGAACTCACTCTATTTTACTCAAGTAAACACCGTTTCTTGAATCTCAGTTTCCATTTTCAGGGCACGCATTGTCCTTGCAGCCATTTTTAGGGCGCAAATTAGTCCGTTTTACTCTAGAAATTGTAGCCCGCGAATAGCCAGGTAAGGCATTTTTTATGTAGGTCTAGAGCAGCCATTTCATCAACACAGGGAAGCATTGCAGTAACCGATTGGTGATCCGTGCGAGCACACGACTAGCCATTTTGCCCATATTATGGGCGCTGATAGTCAGTTTAGCCAGTTTCGATGCTCGAATAGAAAGTTACTCCATCTGTAGGGCACGACTGGCCCACGTTTGGCGATTTTTGAGAACAGGAATTGTAATTCTAACATTTTTATGGCGTTTATACATTTTTAAGACACGAATCGTCAATTTAGCCATTTTCAAAAGAGCGAATGGTCAGTTTGACAATTTCTGGAGCGCAAATGATCGATTTGGCTATTTTCAGGCACGGACCTTGTCAGTTTAGGCATTTCGTTTTCGTTCAGTCATTTTCAAAGGGCGAATGGTCAGTTTGGCCGTTTTTAAGGAGGATTGAAAGTAAGACATTTTTATGACGTTTTGGCTATTTTTAGGACACCAATAATTTTCAAGGAGCAAATGGTCAGTTTGGTCATTTTCAAGGCATGCACGGATATCGTGAGTTTAAGCATTTTCATGGCAACGATCGTTAGTTTAGCCAAGCTTTGCCAATTTTAGGGCGTGATTAGCCAGTGTAACTTATTAAGTGCTACGAATGGATGATATAGTAAATTTTAGAGTGGGGGGGAGGTTAGGGAAAAATGGCATATTACCATTGCCTCAAAGATTTTCCACCCCTGCTGGCCAACAGGGTGTTTGAGCAGGAAATTTCCCCGATAACCCTACAATTTTCCTCAGTGGGAAAATATTGGCTGGTTTCTGTTCTTTGCGAGTAGCGCAATACTCGCGTTTTCAGTTGATTTAAAAGACCCAAATAACTGTTTAGCATTTTTCCTCGAATTCAACCATGGAGTTTCCTCCAGAATAGCCTGTAACGCGATTTTTAGTTAAATCTGGTTCAACTCGTTCCAAACCCCTTATGTCCCTTTATCGCCTATACTCCCGAGGGACCACCATATGAAAACCGCCCCGGCGTTAAAATATCATGCTAAAATATATGCCAGTGATTATTCCATAAAAACTTGAAAATTGGCTAGAAAACCATCAATGTCTCCCCAGAGACTGCCCATGCAAACATGAAAAAAAATCGTTCCTCATCAAAAACTCTCACTAACAGCCTTCTAATTTGTAAAAGGTGTCAATTTTGCGCCAGAAAATGGTCAAAAGGCTGCTAAACTATAAATTCTTGTTTAGTCCTATTGAGTTCAGTTCAACAATCATTTACTGCTCTCGAGACTAGTTTCGGGCACTGCGTCCTAATTTCAATTTTCGGCTACTCAAATTTGCGTATAGTGTGTCAAGCATCACTGCGACAAACCCATCAACACCAATAGACTCCAAATACACAGTGCCCGAACCAACTTTTGCCTGTTTTTTGATAGATGTTCCTCTTCCCGTATTTTCGATTACTTCGAGAAAGTCACAAAGCTCAACGTTTCACGCTCAGTTTTTTAGTTTTCGGACATAAAAGGAAGTCCAAATAGTCACACACTTTTGCCCTGTTTGTACTTATCGGATGAACACTTTTGAATAGCAAAAGTCCGCGTACCGAACCCAGTTAGAAAGCCTACAACGTCACGGACACGACATTAGGCAAGAAACTTTAACGAAATGAAATGGACTAAAAACTGTTAACATAAACAAAGTACTCTGTGCTTATCTGATAAAAAAGTGGCAAGATGGCCATCAAGATGCCGCAGATCGCGCTTGACCCAGTACATTATTGATTGTTATTGGGCTGTGATTTTTTTAGAATTCATAAACTTCAATTTTATAATTAACTTGTTCTGCTGCTGTAAGTTCAGCAATCGGGAGTAAAGGACTGCTGGTGACGTCAGTCTCCACCGCTCCCGTCTGATCTGCAGGGGGAAATCTGCGGCACCTATATAAAAGTTTAGTCACCTTGGTAAAAACCGTCAATATTGCCCCAAAAAATGACACTTTGACCACTAAACTCGACATTTTGCCGCGACTGGAGCTTTCTACGTTCGGTAACTGGTAATTACAGGCCACTCAAACTGGCTATACGCATGGAAATGACGCAGCCCTGCCTTCTAAACTCACATTTTGTCCTGGAAATTGTCAAGTTATGGCTCGAATCTGAACAGTTGGGCTAACTCGTCTGTAGATAAGAAATAGTTGAAACTTCTAAATTTACCCTCGATTCCCCATCGCCTATAGTTTTGTAGTAAAACTGCCATGTTTCTGTCGCTGGATTGCCTGCAGTTTTAGTGACAGTCTCGTGGCTCTATTGCAGTTTCTGTCCCATAGAGCAATTTATGAGGTTTAATTACTTTTATACAGCTAAATAGTTATTGTTGTTGTTGGGTGGGGGGGGGCGTTCAAGGATAAGTGTTTCGCTAAATGTTTTCGAGCTAAATGTTAAAAAATTAAGTCTCCTTGTAATCAAAATGGAACAACAAAAGTTAATTGTTATTCATTCTTTTCTCGCATGAGGCTTCCCAGTTAACTCAAACTTTTCATCCGGAGTGTTTACTAAATGACCTGAGTCTAGACGTTTTGGAAGCAGGCGAGGGTGGAGAGGGATCATGGGCGGTAAACGTTGCTCGCGATGCCCCAATCCTTTCCTCCATTTTAGTTCACAATCTCGTTTGTTTTCCCCTCTTAAACAAAAAAAAAAAAAAAAAATTAAACAGCTCACAGATTTGGGAGAGGCTTGGTATTTTTTTCTTTATTTCTTTCTTTTTTTGATCATTTAAACAAAGTTTTCTATTCTTGCCCGTTGGAGTGATTTGCTTGGACGTACGTTCATAGTACGTACAGTTAAATCAAAGCAGTCCAACACGATTTTTTAGTTAAAATTGTTGGCGGGAGAAAAATTACATCACAGAAATGAAAATACAATCGATTACGTCTATTAGACACGTGCATACTCCTTACATATACAGTCAGGAAACAACGCTCAACCGACATTGAGGTGACGTCTTCCTCACAATACGAGAGGTGAAGACGATTTAAGGGATTTTTAAAATGACAATTTCTTAGGATGTCAACATCACGGACAATATAACAACCCATAGGACTTAAGTAAATCTCAGAATGCGTGTAATCGTTCTGAATACCTAATTTTCACGAGACCTTCTCTTTTCCGTGCGTTTTCACTTTAGGGTGTTTTTTTTTTTTTTTTTTTTTTTAATAAAGTGAGGTCACGATATCCTATCGATTGAAACAAAAACTGGATCCTCTCGCTAATGAAACGCGAAATATTTTCACTAATGGTCTCGGTGAGCTGTCCCCCCCCCGGCCATGAACCCACTCCACCTCTTCGGTCGTTGAAGGTCTCTCCATTGTCCGTCTCACATCAGAGCATTACAATTATTACAAGAGAAAATAGTGAGTCACTATCACACTGATCGTTTCCTCGCCTGAAAGTGAGCTTTTCTGTTTCTTTGTTTGTTATTGTTTTTCTCTCGGCTCGGTCATCGCCTTTTACAGGACCTAGTTTTAGGGAAGAGGAGGTATATATGTAGTAGATCTGAGAGTAATGAAATGACTAATGAGGGTCACTGAACAGTAACTTTTCCCAAACAGTTTCTTCAAGATTAACGAAATCAGAAGAAATGATCTTTTAATATTCAGACAGTTGGCTAATGCTCTCTGTTCATAGCTGACCAAGTATATTAGTAGAACCATCGATTTCATTTACATCCCCCTCCATCAATCACCTTACAAAGGCTTCTGTATCTTGAAATTTTCCAGTTCAATCTCTGCACACCTGTTCCGCAACAAATAAAAAATGGAAGTAAAAAGTACCACTAACCAGGAAAAGGTAAAACACTATACAATGACCTTCGCGTTCGTATGGCATAAAACCTTTTTTTCGTTTCAATGTTTCATTGAGTTAAAAAAGTCACATACACCCGTGCGCCTTTATATCATGCTTTCCCTCATCCCAACGCTGCTTCCGAAATGCGTACTCCGGTCTCGATCAATCAAGTGTGCCCTCAAGCTCTCACCGCCCCCTCAAACAGGGTCTCTTAATTCATACAACCTGATACGTAGAGGATTATGTAAACAAAGATTTTATTTTTAGAACAAAAAAATCGATCGAATTGTTGAGTCGCGTACACTCTCATGTAAGTTCTTTCTTTTTTTGTTTTAAAAGGGTTGCACCCACACAACTGTTTGACGGAAACGACCCTGCCCAACCCAACTCACTTCTTATACGTGCCCTTTTGAAGAAAAGACCCCAGCACTAACACTAAGATGTAACACGTCGAGGCTGAGGACCTAGCCTAATGTGTCTAATAGTTGACTTCCTTCCTTTCATTCGCTCCCTTTTTTCTATAGTCTTCACAGAAGAAATTATAATTATTCCCCTGATGTTTAAAAATAGGCGCCAAGAGGTCAGACCCCCTCCCCACCAATTCTGTAATAGCGTTTTCCATATGCGTAAAATACCGCTCTGAAACCGAGCATTTCCACCCGTCTTCTCTGAATTATATCATATGGTAACGGAGACGACAGGTGGAAATGCATGGCTCCTGAGAGGAATTTTATATAAATGGAAAACGCCATAAGAAAATGCGAACTTATAACAAATTAATAAGATGATTGAAGAGATCAGTCAAGGAAATTCTAACACATCCGTACCCGGAGTCCTACGTGAGGCGGAACCCGCACGATTTTAGCGTTTGTGCGTTCTAACGCACAGATAAAACACTACGGGCGTTTTTCACTGAAAATGCTCAAGACGCTAAACGCTGAAATCGATTCCCGCTCACGTAGGACGGGTCCTTGGAGTGCAAAATAGGGTGGCAGCTCTTACCTGGGGTTGCACTTTCTACAACCGTTAAAAATACAATACGTCTGTTGTTTCACTGTAGTTAGACACTAGAGTAGAAAACCATGTGAAAAGCCCAGTTCAGTCCTAAAACGGGCTTAGGCGCCTAAATTCATATTTTTCCCATTTTTTTGTCAAAACCTAATTCGTCGATCTGTCCCTTAGCACACACTGATCAGGATTCAAACAACTATCTCAGGATCGTTAAGCTGCCCATCTAAGAATCGTTTCCAACAGGACAAAAAATGGCATGATAGCATGCCATTGGAACGAATTGAATGGTGAAAACGATTGTGGTTGTGCACACGGTTGCGGGAGCGACGAGTCCCGGTCACACGTGCCACGAACACCGACGTCAGAAATACTCGATTTTTTTTAACTTTGTTGTCTGTAATTACTGACATTCCAGTTGTGCATGAGGAGTAAATACTCGATTGTTCGATTCTTCTTTACCCGGGGGGGGGTGAAGACGGGTTTTTGCTATTTGCACAAATGATGATGAATGAGATCAGTGTTGGCCTGGCAGATTTCAGGGCTCTGGGTCACGTCTTCAGGGCACGTTGAAGCCCTGAAAGCTGTAGAGGGGGGAGGATTCCGGGCTGATTACGCAGGGGTAAAATGGGAGAGTTCTTGGCAGCACTGGCAAATCGGCCCGTTTGTCAGCTTCCAAAGGTAATTAGTGAGTAGCGTTTTCAAGTCTAAAATAATGTTTTTAGCAAGGGGAAGGAAATTTCCTGACGCGCATCCAGATGAATCGCGGTCACAATACACCGAAGGGCTTCTCCTCCACACTATTTGTTCCGCTGAGGAACCTGGAAATTCTGCCCAGCAAGCTGCCAAAATTCACGCAGATTTCACTCATTCGGGAAATTCCATCAAGTTGCTATTGGCTCATTCGAAATCCAATTTGGTGGATTCAGCTCCTTCAAAAATCATTTCGCTACATTGGATCCTCCAGAAATCATAGTTCGCGGATTTGGCTTAACCGACAGTTAAATTTCATGAGTTTGACTCGTCTACAAGCCAAACAAGCTGGGCTAGGCTCTTCGAAAAAGCAAGTTTTTGCGGGCGTTGCTCTTTCGGATTTGGACTATTCAAACCCAAATTTGAAGAATTTTGTTTCCTTAAAAACAATTTACAGGGTTGGCACTTTCAGGAATTCACGGTTCAAACTATTCGTTGAACCAAGTTCGCAGGCCATGGTTATTAAAAAAGCAAAATTTCGTAGTTTTACTAGTCCAAAGGCCCAATTTCGCGGACTTGCCTAGCTCAAATCCCAATTTGGAGGATTAATCTTCCTTAACACACACTGGGAAAATTTGCAGGATGGCTCTTCGAGGAAACAAATTTTGCGGCTTCCGCTCTTTAAAAACCAATGGGGAACTTGCACATTTTTCAAGCACTGGTGTTTCTTGAAGAGGGCTCTTCCACAATGCTATTGGTCACATTAAACATTGAAATCAGTCAAGGACTTTTTTAGAGCGAACTTTTAAAAATTTTGAGTGGGGATTCGATAACTTCAAAGCCTATTTAATGAAATTGACGGTGTGAGGAAGAGGGGGGGTAAGACACATTTTCAGGGGGACAATTTTTCTTGTTTTTTGTTAACAAAAAATGTTTAGAGTGCCCTAATCACATGCTTAAAAAGTACGGATTGACGTCATTTCCCCTCGTAACAACTATCCCCTCTTGAAGAACCTTGAAATTTATTTACAAATCACCAAATGCACCAATCGGGCTGCAACTACCGTTGACATCCTTCTGTCCATGTGCCAATTCACCGGTATACTTTTCTCCCAAATCGGACATTCGTGCAAGTTACCCATTCCACTCGATCCACCCTTCGACAAAATGTTTGACCCTTTTTAAATACCAAATTTTGACTTAAGCTCGTTCGAAGCCCTTTTTTTCTCGTGAAAATTCGAATTTTAACAAGAAAAAACCCTCAAATTTGGTACCAGAAACCGAAGGACCCGATTTTTTGACTTCAAGAAATCAATTTGTATTATTGGTACATTATCTCGTACCTTGGATGGTTTGTTAGTTACCGGCATTTCTTGTGTCCAAAAAATCGTGTTCTAGAGTTCATAGGACCAAATTAGAGTTGGTCCAATCAAAAAATCAGGATGTTCCTCGTGGGGCTCCGTTTGACGCGGAGGAGGACACCATCAGCTTCCATCTGATGCTCGAAGTGGGAGGGGTGGGATCAAAAATTCATCAGGGATGGAAGTTTTTCTATGGTGGTGGTGGGGGGCGGGGTATCCAAAATTAATTAAGGTTTTAGGGCAGCATGGCCAGTTTCGGAGTATCAAGTATCTTAGGGGAGTTTTAAGAATACAGCGTATTATAAATTTATGGCTAAAGGTGCGCTTACACTGAAGTGTCCCACGACACTAATGTCTCCTTCTATACATAATATAATCAGCCGAAAAATGGTGTGTTCATGGAATGAATAGCTGGAATGGAATGAATAAGGGAGGGTATAGTATAATCCGGGGACGACAGCGACCCAGCAGCTCGAACTGGTAGCGGGGAAACCATTCGCCCTCTAAAAGACCGTGGCGGGAAAGTGTGGGGCGCGGACTACCAGGATTGTGCCTTCTTCCCGCCCCGGTGGAACGCCCTTTAGGGCGCAGTACCGGGAATGCCGGACTGAGCGGCCGGGAAGTGACCCGGCACGTGCAGGTCCTGGTTATCTCCACCCCACTCCCCGTCAGCCGTGCCAGCTGGTCAAAACTGACACGTTACCGGTGTGGACCACTTGGCGGTGGGGAGTTTTACAGGTAAAATCTGAGGTGGAGAGGGCGCGAACTACCAGGCCCGTAACTTTAGGGCATCATGTATACTTCTACCCTATTGTCCGTTGCGACGTGGTGCTGGCATCAGCCCACTAAGGCACAGAGGGCGAAAGGCTTCAGCTAGCAGCGCCAGGACTTGTTACGGGTAGCCATGGCGTACCGGACTGCTAGTTCCGACGCGCTTCATATGCTGGCGGGGACGCCTCCTGCTCGATGCATGGGTCCACCAGTGCCACATCGTCCAGGGGAACCTGAACTTGGTGCGTTGCGGTGGTGAATGGGCAGGGCGCCTCGGTCTTCTGGCCGAAGAGTGAGGGGACGCTTGGGGTCTCCGCCTTCTTGATGACCTTGTCGTCGACGCTTGGCAGGCGCGTTGGGCTAACAGTTCAACGGGTAGGCGTTTTTTCGGGTTCGTGCCCGACGTTCGGACGAGGCTGGCCGCGGCCAAGTGGGTCACCCTTGAGCACGCCGCCCCGTCTATTCTTACGGAGCACGGTTCGTTCAACGCCAAGTTGTGGTTTTTCCAGCGACGAGACTCTCGAACATGCCCTTGTAGCGTCCAGGAGGAAACCGCCGCCGACCACGTGCTTCGTCGCTTCAGCCTCCAACACAACACAACCACGTAATTATATCGCCCAAAACCCAATTTAGAGGGTTTTGGCACACTATATAAAAACTAATTTGGCGGGTCCGAATTGAAGTTTCACGGGGTTGGCCCATTGAAAACCAGTTTAGCGGGGTTGAGTGCCTGAAAAAACACAAGTCCGCGGGGTTTATTCGTTAATAAAAACCAATTTCGTGGGATCGTAGGTTTGGTTCATTCAAATAATCTGAGAATAAAGCACGAATAGTTAATTTAAAAAAACAATTGTATGGATTTAGCACTCTCTGACCCCCAAAGTTTGTGAATCTGGAGCTTTAAGGAACCAATTTCGTGGGTTTGCCTCCTTCAAATACCAAACTTAACAGGGCTTGATCCTCAAGACCCCGCAGACCCTTTCAGATCCTATCCGAGAGAGATATCGAGTGACTGAGAAAATCCGTCCTATAGAAAGGGGCTGTAAGCGTGTGGTAGCTGAGTTTACACGTGCCACCTTTGCGTTTTTGGAAACCGGAAATCCGGGGTTTCCGACCATAACAATCAGATTGTACAGCACCCCCACTCAATAAAAATGGTATTTTTCAGGTTGATAGCATTGTAGCTCATATGCTATGGGGCTGGGGGTTGGAGGCAGTTGTGGCCCGTGGCGTGCATATAGACGCATAAAACGCTGTCGCTTCCAAGGCGAATGCCGTAGACGATAAAAAATAACTGGCACAAAACAAATTTTGGTTATTAATTTTTTGAGATTTTAAAGAATTGACATCATTACCCCTTACACCATCTATTAAGTACATCAAGGCAAATTTAAAAACCACGGAACGCGCGAACCGGGTTGCGACTTCCGCCAACGTCATTCAGCACGTGTCTAAATTCATGGATGGGCATTTTCTCCCGGTTATTGTTTCCCATTCGCGAAATATTAGAAAATAGGCAATCGATGATATATCTACAGCGGATCACTTACTAGAGAATGAGGATGTATTACCCATCCCGGTGTTTGTACTGGATAATAGCCATAAGGAGATGGTTTAAAAGTTGATTTTTTTTGCATCTCTACCCACACATAATATACGTCAAGAAGGTTTTATATTCCAATGGCACTAACGGACCCACAGGGTTTTACAGGAACGAAATATAAAGCGAGTTTTACCGGACATCCCCTTCGTACGTTAGTTTTTTTGGAAAACGTATAGTCCCCGTTGAAGGAAAAAAGAGCATGAAATAATTTCTATGTCTGTCAAGACGGATGTCACTCGTTTTAAAGTCATAAAACGGACGCATAAAAATGTTCGCTGGCCTCACCTCCCTTCATTCAGCTCAGACAAGCTCGTTATTATTCAAGCAATTGGTGGCTCTTCTTTTTTTCATACGTTAGGAAGCGGCAACGTCTAGAGCGGTTCCTCACGCACTTGGAAGAGTGTGACAGAGTTTACTAAAGCAGGAAAGCACGATTTCAAAATTACGATGTTCATTCTGATCAGTTTTTAATTTTGTGGCCCGGGAGAGCTCTTGAAATGCGCGGCGGTGGAAAGGATTTCTCCGAAATGCAATGTATAACAAGGGGGGAAGTTGGTGATCTATTATGTTTTGTCATCAAACAGCCCGTTAGGCAGGTGGCGTTCCAATTAAGATTTTTATTTAGGACCAAAAAGTCGTAAATTTTACCGATCAATATTCAACGTTCACTAGGTTCCTTCTGGGACCGAAAATTATGAAAGCCACCCGCAGTCTGTCGATTGAATTTAAATCCAGGGCACAAGCAAGAGAACAATAACAAACAAAACACCTTAGGGATGCTTCCAAGGATACCCTTAACAGTTAACGATTCTTTCCTCTTGAATTAATATTGCGTCATCATTGCTTCTGTCCTCGTTTTCTCCTATTGTTAGTTTCTATCGAAAAATTATGAGTGAATGAATCATCCCAAAATCGAAGCCCCCCCCCCCATATTATTTTATCATTTAAAACAATAGGATTCGCCTTTCAGCCCCTACCTATCCATGGAATAAAATTCATAGACGCGATACCTACGCCTATTAAAAGTCAATGCGGGTTCGCGCGATCCGGTGACCACGGTATAACTATTATAGCAAATAGGTACCTACCACCCTTCGCCTTCAATGAGTTTATACTCAGGGAGAGACCCAGCAAACGCCTCTTTCATTGCTTTTGCAGTCTTGATGAGAATTTAACGACTAATCATTGATCCGCCCGAGTCCACCCTATAGAAAACGGACTCACGTCAAAATTATGTTGAAGCGGTTGTTCCTTCCTTGATGAACAAAAAAATCCTTAATGAATTTTAAAAAAGCCATACAAATCCAGAATTATTCTCGTTACGGTTACGTTAGGTGGTAATTGAGAAGCGAAGGGAGGATTCCCATCTGCCGTCACGGCGGCTACTTTTACAGTAATGAACAAAATATTGCGAGTAAACAGACAGGAAATGAACTTGAGTGTGAGTAGAGGGTTGAGTTGGGGAGAGAGCGAAATTGTTGGCGTTCAACCGAGATGATTCATTTGTTTTGAGGATCTTCCACTTCCCCAGATGTTGCAAATGGTGAATCCCCAAGCATGAGAGATCCGAAACGATAAAAATATCCGAGCTTTTGAAGAATTTTTCCCGCATCATGTACCACTCCTTCTCTTCGGACACACTTTTTTTCAACAAACTTGTAAATTAAGTGAAATCGAATGCTATAAGAATTTTCATCCAAAGCGTATAAAAAAGGATTGAAGTTCTAACTGATTAGGCGTTGTTAAAAGGCTGGAATGAATTGATCTATCGCAAAATGAGATAAAAACGTGAGATACCTAAGTACCCAGACTTGAGAATGCATTTGTGTCCTCCTGAATACAGAGGAACTTGTACGTCTTGCTGTGAAGCATTGATAATCTGATTGTCTCTGCCAATCAAGCATGAAAAGATAAGAACTTGTCATAAAAACCAATTATTCTCAAGGAAGTCAATCTACTCAATTCAATCAATTGGCTTGATAATTAAAAATGATGGCGCAACCAATAAGTATAAAAAAACCTTCAACTTTGAATTTAATATCCTCTTTTTCAATAATGTTAGAGGATTACTAGCATGAAAGTGCAGGTGTGACTTCAGTGAGTTTTTCTACTACTGCACCGCCTCCCGCAAGTTGGCACACACCTAATTTGATTAGCAGCACAGCATGCGTGATTCTTCTCCATCCGAACCCCTAAACCCCTATACACCCATTTCGCTAATAACTTGAACTAACCGAGCTTTTTGTGTCATGCCATTGCCAAGAAGAGGGAATAAGAAGAAGGGGGATTGATTGCAATACCGCACGTAAGAAGTAAACGCGACCAGTCTCGGACAAAATGTCCCTCACAGTTTCAATTGTTATACAGTTGAACGTGCCTAAAAACTCTGTCTCACAGTATGCTTGAAACTCTTTGTTTTTTGGGCAAAGTATAAAATCCGTGAGACAGCCCATCTTAAAATAATGTCTACCAAGCGCAGTCGCGCCTCAGAGACTCTTGATAGTTTTGGCGACCTAATAAATTGCCCCCTTACTTTTGAAGAAACAACGACAAACATCTTGTGACCACTCCCTCTCACAATTTCGGGGATTTTTGTTAGTTGCGCTTTCCAGTAAAATAGTTTAAAAAATATATATACCAAATTATGCAACCAAAAATGTATTATTATTACCAAAAAGATAGCTTTATAAGCGGAAAATCGCGGAGCTGTGAGATGACTGTGCCTGTATTAAAACAATCAAGAAGATGTTTGGACACTACTACTTTCTACTTTCCAATAGCACTCCTATGCTAATATGCAGCAAGACTTCTACGACGAATAAAAATCCCCACCCTTTGACAATTTTTGGAAAGTTGTCACCATCGACAATTATCACCATTGACTGTTTTTTTAAGGTTGTGGTCGTCTAATGGACGCGATTTCGCGCGAAGAGGCGAATATGAAAGGGCCTAATTTCCCACGAACAGTTCGCTTTGTTTCGAAAATCGCCTTTTCGTCTTCGCCTCTTCACGCGAAATAACGTCCACTGGACGGCCAGCCAAATCAATCAGTAAACAAGATCATCCGATACACGCATTTACAAGGGGGAATCTTGGATAATAACACAACCGCAGCTCAACGCCACTTTCAAAGCGCCAATTGTGAAAACAGAGGCCATTAAAAAAACAAAACAAAAAAAAAACGCCACTTTCTTGTCCCTGCCACAACAAAAAGAATAGATTTCAAATTCAAGATGATTTCAATGTCAATTGCACTAAAACAAGGTACACTATATTAAAGTCTTTGACATTCTTAGACTCGTTATGCACTCGCAATTAAAATATGAGGTGGTTCTACATTGGATTAAAAGAAGAGGGTGGAGAAGGGCTGGGAGAAAATGAGGTCATAAAAGCGAAGGCCTCAATCTATTTTTGTTTATTGTTTTTTCTCCTTTTTTTTACGCTCATTTTCGTCATTTTCAGGTTAAAGGCGTCTAGACGCAGGCGCCTCTTTTATAGGTTTTTGCATATTTTGTGCGTGTTTTCTTCAGCATTATTTTCTTTGATGTCAAAAAAGCATTTGATGTGATTGATCATGAGATACTTCGGACTAAACTGCACGCGTACGGCATCCGTGGTAGAATTTTAAAATTGATTTTGTCGTTCTTGTCAGATAGACCGTGTGTAACCAGGATAGGCAATGTTATAAGTGAGTGTAATACTGTCAACTGTGGAGTTCCGCAAGGAACGGTTCTGGGACCTCTGCTTTTTCTTTTATTCATAAATGGATTATTAAGTCTTAAACTGGAAGGAAATATTTTTGGGTTTGCTGACGATACAGCATTGATAGTGTCTGGTGGGTGTTTTAATCAAATCATCGAAGCGGCTGAAAGGGAGGTTAGTGTAATTAAGGCATGGTTTGATGAGAATTTGATGTGTTTGAATTTTGATAAAACTTCTGTTATTCGTTTTTCGTTTAAAAAAGTTAAATTAAATATGATGGACAAAATTAAAATACATAACTTCAATTGTAACCTTAATTTTTCGGCGGGGAATTGTACTTGTAATGCACTTCAATTCGTTACACATCATAAATACCTGGGGGTAACTTTTGATGAGCGCTTGAAATTTAAAAATCATGTTTTCAATTTAGTCAATAGAATCAGGAAATTATATTATTGGTTTAAAGTGATGCGATCTGTCTTAACTCGACCATTGCTGAAATCAGTTTATTATGCTTTAGTCTATTCTATCTTGAAATATGGGATCACTGTTTGGGGTTCTACTAACTTGTCCCACTTAAAACCTTTAGAAGTTGCGCAAAAAGCTGTAATTAAAATTATATTGAAAAGGCCATGGAGATATCCCTCAGTTCAGCTTTTCAAGGAATTTAATGTTCTTCCGTTGCAATCAATTTTTGTTTTTTCGGCTTGTATTCATGTTTTTCGGCATAACTTAATTCCATTTAATACGGTAACTAAATTTGTAACAAGAAGTGCTTCCTTCTCCAATATCTTACTTCCAATAGCGAACACAGAAACGTATAGACGCTCTGCTAAAAAATAAAAATAAAATACACTTTGAAATTAGATCGTTGGACCCTTCCACGAATCTTTTTCAAATTACAAAATTGGAAAATTTTAGACGAAAATGGGGGAAAATTATATTATGAATCGTTACTTTTGGATGGGAGGAGGAGCAGGAGAAATTGTTAAATTACCTCCATACCAGCACTCGGTCGCCGAATGATCCTATTCTTCTTTTCCAGGCTTTCAAAGTCAATTGACGTTAATGAAACATGATTGCCAGATTTACTGAGCTCTTCATTATTATTCCCGTCTTTAAAAAAAAAAAATCGCTCAAGCAGCTGGATGTTTTGAAGTCATTAACATCTTGAGATATTAAAAACGAATGAAATAAACCAAAAGAAAACATAACAAAAGCCATTGATGTGAAAATTAAGGGAATTAAAATTTGTCTTTTGCAAGGACTTGAATTGCGTATGATAATAAAAAGAAAATCTCCCTATATCCACCACCTCTCCAGTAGTCCAGTCTCCTACAACTTATTTATTCAACGCTGGAGGGATAGGAGGGGACTTAATCCAAACGATTTTAGGATGGCTTCAAATGAAGAAAATTAGGGGCAGGGTGAGTGAGGAATAATAGAAATGATGTGAATGTTCTGTTGATACCGAACTGAGTGGTTTGAGTTTGGATCATCCTTCGCTACTGGTTCGTAATGACAGAATAAAGAGAGTCTACAATAGAAAATGGAATGAGGAACGCGAAACGACTGACTCCGGGGAAAAACGAATGATAATTGGAACGCCAGTAGCGTGAAAAATAACATGAAATGAAATAGCGTGCACTAAGTACCAATAATTCGAAAAGTAAGGAAATAATAAAATAAATCAGTGCTTACTACTTTCCTGGAAGTCATACTCTCTACACATTCTCTCTCATATCCAATACATAGTATACATAGAGTAGGCAATTCGGCTCCGGAGCTCCGGCTACATGATTATATTCCAAGGAACTGCTAGTTTTTTTTAGTGCATTTCATTCTGAAAATGCACTATTGGTCTCGTCGTGATGGTGACAAACATGGGACATGTCATGTTTTTTTCACATTTCAGAACCTCTAGAACACCAATTCAGTGGTCTCCAGGATTCATATACATATACAGGGTGTTTGAGGTTTATGTGGCAATACTGAACCACGTGATGAATTGGTCATTAAGCATCGATTTCACGAAATACACTATTATCGATAGTCAATTTGTTTTCGAGATTTCGAATAAAAACTGATGTTTTTATGATTTGCTCTTTTTTTTTCAAATTTGACTTAACGTGTCACCGCACGAGGTTAATTTGAACAGAGTGAATAGTGCGTTGGAAACAGGACAAAATTTCCATACATTATGAGCTCAAAAGAGTTGGTGATTGTCCAATTTTGATTGGCATATCAGTCGATCAAAATCTCCCAAAATGCGTTTTGCGTTTTTCTCCTGCCTACTCTTCCGCTTCTAATTCTTTTAACCTCGGTGGCATCAAACGTTCAGATAAATGGAAAAACATCTGCAATTTGTCAGCTTTCCAACGATGTGCTAGAATTGCCATCTACTGCTTTTAGTTCCACAGAAATCAGCAAACCATGTGAAAAACATAGGGAGCCTAGGTTAAACTTCCATATTAATTATCCAACATTTTTTGCTCTTTCTGTATCAATTGTGTTAATAATGCCACTTTTAGTGCATTTCATTTTAGTGCATTTCATTCAAAAAATGCACTATTGGTCTCGCCCTGATGGTCGCACATATGGGCTGTGATACTTTTTTTTCACGTTTCAGAACCCCTAGAACACGAATCCGAGGTCGGTTCGATTTTATATATATATATATGGCCCCTCGCTTGTTAGCACGATCACGGTCGCAATTTTTGACTTAGGGCAACCAAATTTGGTCTAAAAATCAATAGCGTGAATATCTCGGACGAGTTCGTGATCCAGATGAATCGGTCCACGGGAACGGTGTGAAAGAGGGGTTTGAATTAGTTGAAAATTCGCTACCGCACGGCTGTTGCTGCAATTGCCCCCAAAATTGACACGAGTAATGAAAAATGAACGCGCTTTCGTATGAGACCCTTGTGAACCAAATCCGTTGATATGGCAGGGGAGTTCTCGGCGGAGGGGAGCTATTAAATTAACGCTATGCCTTACTGGACCACCCAATTACCAAAAAATTTCATTGACACTGAATTTTGAGCCGTCTCTTTTATTTGATTTGCCTACAGCCTAATAAATATTGAGTAAAAAATCCTGAGGTGGGCCAAAAAGGGAGGAACAAAAAAAAAATTAAAAAAAAATTGTTTCGGATTCGAACCCAGGCACTCCGCATTGCGCAATGGTGAAATTGTGACATGCCATTTAACCTAATTTAACTGATCTGAAAATTAACGTAACCTGAAAAAAGTTTTGTTCCGACAGCAGCCTGTCGGGAAAAGTGCATTTCATTCATGCGACAATCGAGTCAAACCTCATAAGTTAGAACGATATCAATCAATTATGAATGAAATTTAGGCCGGGATAAAGATTTTAATTGCAAATAACTCCTCTAACAAGAGTCCACCTTCCCATATCGTATAGGCAACCAAACCGACTGTGTTTCAATTTCATCATTTTGTTCCCCCTCAGTTGGTGCCAAAAAAAGGGGCCTGCGGTAAAAAGAAACACGATTTTATGATTTTGACTTTCTATACCACGGCCTAAATGTGATTCATAGTTGATTGATATCGTTCTAACTTATGAGGTTTGACTCGATTGTCGCATGAATGAAATGCACTTTTCCCGACAGGCTGCTGTCGGAACATTATCAATTCAGAGAGTGCTAAATCCATACAATTGTTTTTTTTAAATTAACTATTCGTGCTTTATTCTCAGATTATTTGAATGAAACAAACCTACGATCCCACGAAATTGGCTTTTATTAACGAATAAACCCCGCGGACTTATGTTTTTTCAGGCACTCAACCCCGCTAAACTGGTTTTCAATGGGCCAACCCCCTGAAACTTCAATTCGGACCCGCCAAATTAGTTTTTATATAGTGTGCCAAAACCCTCTAAATTGGGTTTTGGGCGATATAATTACGTGGTTGTGTTGTGTTGGAGGCTGAAGCGACGAAGCACGTGGTCGGCGGCGGTTTCCTCCTGGACGCTACAAGGGCATGTTCGAGAGTCTCGTCGCTGGAAAAACCACAACTTGGCGTTGAACGAACCGTGCTCCGTAAGAATAGACGGGGCGGCGTGCTCAAGGTGACCCACTTGGCCGCGGCCAGCCTCGTCCGAACGTCAGGAACTAACCCGAAAAAACGCCTACCTGTTGAACTGTTAGCCCAACGCTCCTGCCAAGCGTCGACGACAAGGTCATCAAGAAGGCGGAGACCCCAAGCGTCCCCTCACTCTTCGGCCAGAAGACCGGGGCGCCCTGCCCATTCACCACCGCAACGCACCAAGTGCAGGTGCCCTGGAGGAGGTGGCACTGGTGGACCCATGCATCGAGCAGGAGGCGTCCCCGCCAGCATATGAAGCGCGTCGGAACTAGCAGTCCGGTACGCCATGGCTACCCGTAACAAGGCCTGTCGCTGCTAGCTGAGGCCTTTCGCCCTCTGTGCCTTAGTGGGCTGATGCCAGCACCACGTCGCAACGGACAATAGGGTACAAGTATACATGATGCCCTAAAGTTACGGGCCTGGTAGTGGTAGTCCGCACCCTCTCCACCTCACATTTTACCTGTAAAACTCCCCACCGCCAAGCGGTCCACACCGGTAACGTGTCAGTTTTTACCAGCTGGCACGGCTGACGGGGAGTGGGGTGGAGATAACCAGGACCTGCACGTGCCGGGTCATTTCCCGGCCGCTCAGTCCGGCATTCCCGGTACTGCGCCCTAAAGGGCGTTCCACCGGGGCGGGAAGAAGGCTCAATCCTGGTAGTCCGCGCCCCACACTTTCCGGCCACGGTCTTTTAGAGGGCGAATAGTTTCCCCGCTACCAGTTCGAGCTGCCGGGTCGCCGTCGTCCCCGGATTATACTATACCCTCCCCTATTCATTCCATTCCAGCTATTCATTCCATGAACACACCATTTTTCGGCTGATTATATTATGTATAGATGGAGACATTAGTGTCGTGGGACACTTCAGTGTAAGCGCACCTTTAGCCATAAATTTATAATACGCTGTATTCTTAAAACTCCCCTAAGATACTTGATACTCCGAAACTGGCCGCATGCTGCCCTAAAACCTGAATTAATTTGGGATACCCCGCCCCCCACCACCACCATAGAAAAACTTCCATCCCTGATGAATTTTTGATCCCACCCCTCCCATTTCGAGCATTTCGAAGCTGATGGTGTCCTCCTCCGCGTCAAACGGAGCCCCACGAGGAACATCCTGATTTTTTGATTGGACCAACTCTAATTTGGTCCTATGAAGGACATCAAACGTCAAACATGCTTCACATGCGAAACTAATAAAACCATGCTTGTCAAGCATGTTTGACCGTGTGTGGGTCCCTTAATGATATAACGTGATTTTCAGATCGATAAAAAATAGCGAGCGAGAGCGGACTTTTCGAAAAAATAAAATAATTCCTAAAACTTTTGAACCTCGTTATGAAACGCCCTTCCTCAATACGCCACACCCACACGGTCAAAGTTGTCGTCAAGCTTCAACTTCAAACGTGCGCCCAAGCTTCAGCAGTGCTCATTTGGCGTTCATAATATGTTTAAGTATGAATATTAACCATTTGAGTTATTTGTATTGCCTTATCAGGGCCGAAGCCGCAAAATAAAGCTCACA
Organism: Corythucha ciliata; assembly: GCA_038030265.1. NCBI lineage: Eukaryota > Metazoa > Arthropoda > Insecta > Hemiptera > Tingidae > Corythucha > Corythucha ciliata. The sequence continues at coordinate 44,652,073 of CM075938.1, read as the reverse complement.
GGAAGAAGGAAAGGTCTATGTGGACCAAACAATGGCTCATGAAAAGAGGTACTTTGGCCACGCAAATCTCTTGGATGAGCTGAGATGTGCTCAGAGATGTTTTATAAATATATTCTTTTTTCTTATCGTCTATCTTATAGACGTAAAGTGTGCAAGTATGCTCCATGTTTCCAGGAAAGTATGTCCTTTCCTCGTGAAACACCCAATATTTAGTCAAAGGATTATTATGAAAAACCAATCTTTTCATTCTTATAAAAATCACCCCAATACCCTTTTTTCTTTATGGTTTGAAGGTTTGATGGTTTGAAACGCACACACACGATCAAACATGTTTGTCAAACCAAATGTTTGAGAGCAAATTTTCTGGCAGTGACTGAAAACCGTCAAACGTGATGTCAATCCTTCAAACATGCCCCCCCCCCCACACGATCAAATCTGCTTGTCAAGCGAGGTTGGCAAACATGCTTGTCAAGCATGTTTGACCGTGTGTGGGCCCCTTAAAGGCCCGTTCACAAGCTGTATGTTTGTGTTGTGTGGTGTCTATGCAACCTATAAAAATGCTTCATTTTTTGAGGGAATAAATTTGTTTGGTTGCACAGACTCCACAGAACGTAAACATAGAGCTTGTGAACGGGCCTTAAAAACTCTTGCTTAGGTTGGTTTCTGAATGGGGAGCCCAAAGATTGGTTGACGTTTGAATACCGGGTTAACCGATGACTTATCGGAAGGGTCGCTAACTCGGGTCGGAAACTCGCTAACGTCATTTGGTATGAGCAACCTCGTCACTTCCACATCCTGAGGGATGGTTTACGAGCTTTGTGAAGAAAGAGGAACGGCCATGGTGGCCAGTCACGTCTCCCTTTGGCTACAGAGGTATTCAGGAATGATTTTGAATAAATGACAACTATTCAGCCGGAGCAAGAACTGGGGGCTTATTCTCTAACTCCGAATCAATAGCTTTTTCGAAGTCATATGTTTATTTCATTAACTTTCTTCAAACAAATGAATGAAATAGACACATGGCTGGCGAAAAAAATATTGCTTGTTGTTAGAGAATAGGCCCCCTGAAGTGGTTCAAAGTGTGATAGGTAGGAACCTATACAATGGGACATAAGAGTTTTTGAACTTCTTTAACTCAATGTTGACATTTCTGAAGTTTATTCTTGAAAAAGAGTCGGGTGAGAGGATCAGCTTCCAATACCTGGGGGCCTATTCTCTAACAACAAGCAATATTTTTTTCGCCAGCCTTGTGTTTATTTCATTCATTTGTTTGAAGAAAATTAATGAAATAAACATATGACTTCGAAAAAGATATTGCTTCGGAGTTAGAGAATAAGCCCCCTGACAGTTATAAGAAAAAGAAGCGATTGGCAATTCCTTATCTTCCCGACTGACATCGTAATAAAGGAGTTATTCTAATCACCATTCTCAGCATTTAGCTGCAAAAACGAAAGGAAACAAATTGCATCGAACTGTGAGCGGCACAGACCCCGATGAGATCATTTCTTCGATGTACGCAACTGAAGTGGTCGAAACCCCAAAGTACGCATCTTCGAATCGTATCTACGTGCGAAGAAAAGGTGTGAGATGAATCTTCCTTGAAGGAATTTTTATTTACAAAGGAAGTTTTTTTTTAAACGGATATTGCTGTCATCGTTTCTAGTTTGAAGAGCCCCACATTTCCTCTTCTTCTTTTTCCAATCGTACGCACGAGGTTTGCACAATTTTAAATTTGCATTTTTTAATTGCCCACCCACTTCGCCATACGCGGCTTGAGGTTTCTTAACCCTTCCCCCCAGGGAACTCCATGTCAACTCTGTAGGGACATCTGCTCGGGTGGAAAAGAAGTCCTTTTAATCGGCTTCACCGCATTTATTCAAAGGTAAGTGTAAGCGTCCAACCTTCTTAGTTTCATCTTTATGATATCGATATCATGACACATCGAAAAACATGTCTTTTATAACACATTCTTATTTCCTCTGTAACGGAAGAAGCGCGTTATTTTCACACATTTTCTGTCTTTTGGTAATACCGGATTTTTGTTAGTAAAACTCCCATATACAGCAACGACCCCCCATTACCTGGTGACTTAAAGGTCAGACGCCTATGGCAGGGAGCTCGTTTAAAGGGACAAGTTTTTCATTATTAAGCTAATAGTTCAAGCTTTGACCTTCTTTTATTCACCTTCTGTAAAGAACACACCTGTTGATGAACGAATAAAAACTCACCAAATTATCGGAGTAAAAAGGCAATTTTCTCGACGTCGAACTATTTGGAACAGGATAACACGACACACCGACACACAATAAATAAATTATACTCGCGAGCAATGAATTGAATGACGAACCGTTGGCCATAATGTTTATTTTATATTATTGGCGTATAAAATTCCCTTGAATTATGGTATTCAAAAAAATATATTTTTTTTTATTATTATTTACGTCATACTGCCGCGGAGCACTACGGCTCCCACCGAGGCGGGAGTTGAAGCGACACTGTGGACGAAGAGCGAAGAGTAAAGAGAACACGCAAACAAAAACGCCACACTGTTGAGCGCCGTGCGTTGGGGTCGACCGGGGGTGAATCGGGATCGGAACTGCACGCAAGGGGAAGCCCTGGCCTTCTTCTCTTTCCTACTTTTTTTTTTTTCCTTCTCTGTCTACATCGTCTTGTTTAGCCTCCGGATGCCACATAAACTTTATGAGACTCGCTACATCACCACCGAAAAAAAAAAGAAAAGAGGGATGCCCGGAGAGAAGGGAAGAAAGAACGTCGACGTTCGTTTCGTTGCAAGGGCAATAGTGGCTGGGTGCTGGGTGACAGACACTCAGACAGCGCCGCACTAGCACGGGCCCTTTACAGTTACAGGTGTGCATTGAAGAACGTCTGTGTACAAGTCTTTTTTGATTCATGCTTTGAGCAGTTTGAGCTATAAATTTGTTCACGGCGTGCTCTTCACCATCAACGTTGACAGCTCGTTATTAAATAGGCCAAACACATTCATAGCGTTTTCCATTAGCGTTTTCTCTACTACTATTAAGTGGTATAATTTTTTATATTTAGCGCGATTTGTAGCCCGAAAATGGGAAGGTACTGTTGTTTCGGGATTTGTAACAGCGACGGGCGTCCCGGTCGCCCTGGTTATGACCCTTCCGTCAAATTTTTTAAGTTGCCTCAACCGTGCCAAGTTTATAGGTGGGACGTTGACGAGTGGACCCCAATCGCGGAAAATCGCCACATTTCCGGATGTAAGGATTGCCGACTGTGTCGCGAGTGGATGAAACGCTGTACGAGGAAGGACGCGAGAGATTCCAGTCCCTGAGGAACATCTCTAGGGGAACCGTCATATGCTCCAAGCATTTCGAGGAGAACTTTGATGCTTTGGACTATGCGGTTCATCGCCTAATGAGTTACAATACGGTGGAGTCTATACAACCCAACAAATTTATTCTCTCGAAAAATGAAGCATTTTGATTGGTTGCATATACTGCACGGACGCATTACATTATGGTTTGTGAACAGGGCTTAAAGGCCCGTTCACAAGCTCTATGTTTGCGTTGTGTGGAGTCTACGCAGCCAAACAAATTTATTCCCTCGAAAAATGAAGCATTTTGATAGGTTGGATAGACACCACACAACGAAAACATAGAGCTTGTGAACCGGCCTTAAAAGCCGTTCTTTTTGGGTATTTTATTGGAGTTGAATTCAAGTGCAGTGAAATAAAATTAAACAAAATTTCGCTCCGGCAGCTGGTGGTCGGGAAGAGTGCATTTCATTCCGTATACGGATACCCTAAGCCGTCCCAGAAGTAATAATTTTGATACCATAATTTGTTTCATTAAGCCGAACTTCTTCCTCTATTTTCACCACCCTCTCTTCAAAAATGTCGAAAATTTTGGTGGTTTTCCAAGGGCTTTGTTATATTAAATTTTTGCGCCGTATTTTATAACAAACGTGTGAATTTAAGCGATTTTTTGTAAATTTCATCCCCGTTTTACCCCCCCCCCCCACCATCAATTTTTTCGATAAATCTCAATGGAACCCAGGGCTTTTGTTAAATTAAATTATTGAGTCGAATTTTAGAGCGCTAAGATGAACTAGTGAAGTTCAACGCTATTTTAAACTTCCACCCCAGGAGGACCACCCCCACCGCCTTGACTTTTTCGAAAAATTAAAATTGGAATCAAAGTCTACTCTAACATGGAGTATTCGTACTGAATATGATGCATCTAGAATACTGGTGAATTGTAGTGATGTTATGACCATTTCAAGCCACATTCCCCCCCCCCCTCCACTACGACCGATTGGGCCCAATTGGAATACCGACCGGGGACTTCTGACTACTGATTTTTGTGCCAAAGCGCGTTCCACTAAATTAATTTCTTCGAGTGTTATCGTGCTAACAAGACCACAGACTTACTTCCACCCCGGGGGCACCGCCCCTCCACCTTGACTTTTTCAAGAAATTAAAATGGGAATCAAAGGCTATAGCCCGGCCAAAGATTGAAGAACATCGAATCTCCACCTAAGTTTTCACTGAGAGCTTCCCCTTACCCCTTCCATTGTACAGCCGTTTACCTCCTAAAGTTTTGAAACTTCTTATCACTCGGGGATCGCGGTTCACTGATCTTTCTGACTACAACTGGTAGATGTTTTGATTTGTTAAATTTTGTCAAAAATCCTTATTTTTCGTGCTCAAATACTAAAATGCTTCACTTTCCCTTCGGTCTTTCGGCGGAAGGGTTGATATTTAAACGTACCGTGGAATTCATTGTTTGTGCAATTCCTTCCGAAGCTACGAGGCTGAGTTGCCGAAGTGAGTAAGCCAACATGATAATTATTTTCCTATTTATTTTACAATCTACGCATCGTCATCCTTGGTATGATTCCTATTTTTGGTTTTAGGACCGGAAGAACGTCCTTTGTCGAGACAAACCTTCTCAAAACGCGTCTTTAACCAGGAAAACTACAACCCGATTGCTCGACAAATCTGTTGAAGCCTGCATCGTTAAATTGAAACGTTCCTGGTCCGAGCGACGGAAAATAGCCACAAATATCTACTTTTACATAGTTATCTGTTGTTTTTTTGGTGAAACTATCGGGATTTCACGGAATTCTCAAGTAAAAGTCTTATTAAGACCCCCACACACGGGTTGTCTTGTCTTTGACTCGAACTCGAAGCGTTTCAATGTCGAACACGAGTGCAATTTACAGAAGTCCCTTTCGAGTTAGCGTCGAAAACAAGACAAACTGTGTGTGGAGGGCCCTATATGTTTATTTGCCGTTCTAAAAAGTTATCTACTTGCCTGTGTGGTATCCATGTCTGACTGTTTTCTTTCTGAATACATGTTTGCATTTTTTACTTGACTGGATGTTTTCGTTGAAACTGACCAGACGCGGGCCAACAGTTTTGCTCATGGGGGGGGGGGGCAGCAAAATAAGTCCCTTTGCCACTTGGCAAACTTTAGCGTAGCCACAACCTAAAAACATTCATTTCGTCTTCAAGAAACAAGGGCCGGGTCTCCTACCTAACTCGATTTTTGCCAGGTAAGATAAGGTTGAGCGCCAAGAGCGGGGTTCATAATGCACAGTCTACTCGGAGAACAATACAGCGATTTCCCTTTTCACCCACTCAATCCCTCCCACACACCGCCACCGATTATACTAAAAAGTAGGAACTTCACACCACCACAATCCAGATCGTTAGACCGACAAACCAAACAATTTGGCTCACGGTCTGATTCAAAACTAATCATAGGCATGTGGCATTTTCAAAAACAAAAATCACCATTTTTGACTCTCACAATCGCCAGATTTGCGGATTTTTGCTCTTCCAAATCTTTTGGTGGATTTGTCTCGTTAAAATCGTAATTTCGTGGGTTTTGCTCTTTCAAAAACCTCTTTTACTGAATTTCACTCTTTCAGCACCTTTATTACATAAAATTTATTATAAATTTATTTATATGACAAAGACCAACGTCAAAAAGCCAGAGCAGTTCATCCACCAAGAGAGGGGGAAGGGGCGGTTTCATCATTGCACAAATCAATTTCTTTCTCCCTAAGTGATGTACCAACACTATTTCGAGCAAGATCGTTCTTGATGGCTCCCCACACCAACTCAATCGGATTTAAGTCGGGGTGATAAGGAGGGAGACGTAGAGGTATGTGACCAAAAGATCGGATCAAGTCATCCACCACGAAGTATTTCTCGATGGGAACGCTTCTGACGAGTTCGAGAAGTTCTGCTTTCGTTGATGTTTCGCAGAATTCGATGCCATGCTGGGAAAGCTATTCGACAATCACGCGGTTAAGGCTGCCGGAATTCGGCTTTTTGTTTCTTTCGATGCAATGATAACTCGCGTTGTTCATGACTATGACACTGCCTGCCGGCACGTTGGGTAGGAAGCACGTACTGAGCCATTTCGAGAAATTCTCAGCATTCATGGACGTGTGATAGTCCCCTGAAGTACTTGAGGATTTGAAAATCAGGAGATCGTCTCTAACGAAGCCTTGCTCCCCACCTCCATGAACAACAATAAGTCGATTGCCCTTGCCTGAAATATAAAATTACGAGAAACTATTTTCATGCTAAAGAAATGAAGAATCATCATCTCACCTATTTTATGAGTAGCCCCCAATTCGTCCTCCGACTGCCAACAGGATGTAACGTTGTGGGCCTCTTGTACGTATGTTTCATCCAGGAAGACAATATTCTTGTTGGCCTCTCGATGTTTTTTTATCTCCCTCAGGTAGGAGACCCTACGGGCTGCAATTTCTGGCCGCTCAATTAGAATTTTACGATTGGATTGACCTTTCTTCCACTTAAACCCCAGGTGATGTAGGCGCTGCCGAATGTACTCCTTACCGCAGTCTACAACGCCTTGCTCTAGTAACTCCTTATGGAGAAGCCTAATTGACGGGCACTGCTTTTTAACAGCATAAAACTGCGAACTTTAAAACGAATGGCACTGTCAGTAAAAGAATCGAACTCGACTCGCTTCTTATGTGGAATGTTCTTCCTCGTAGGTGTGGTGAAAAGTGACCGACTCGTACTCGAGCCCTCTGAGGTCGATCGTTCGGCTTCCTTCACGGTGCGGAAAACAGAAGACCGGGAAACACCGGTCGCCTCAGCCACCAAACTGTTGATGTCGGGCTTAGGCTCTTCCTCTACCTTCTGCCGGGTAAAATACTGAAAAAACGATTTGCCTTGCTTGGCTTCCTAAAGTTCTTCTTTTCGGTCATTCACTCATTTCTGAAATCAAATACAACATTTTGTCTCTCAAAGTATTAAAATCATTAATTATCTCATGTCTACTTACTTTAATCACGACAAAAAAACCGTTGAGGCAAAAAAAACACTCATATCACTGATAGAAATATCGGAAAATATCGATTGCACGAAAAACTGGTGGGGGGTTAAGTACATACTAATCGGCGCTAGTAGCGCTACCGTCGATTTCTTTAGTCTTTGGCCGGGCTATAGTCTAATATGGAGTATACGTACCGAATATGATGCTTCTAGAATCAACTGGTGATTTGTAGTGATTTTTTGACCATTTCAAGCCCTATCCCCCCCCCCTCCACCTTGACCGGTTTTGCCCAAATGTAATACCGACCGGGGTCTTATGACTCCTGATTTTTGTGCCAAAGCGCGTTCCGCTAAATTGATTTCTTCGAGAGTTATCGTGGCCGTTTGCTTGACGACAACGCAAAAACAATAATAAGGAAAGGGTATTTCCAACCTGCCACTATGAAGAAATAGACAAAGGTCCTTTCAATGTTTTTATTGTGGTTGAGGGTGAGGAAAACGGGGTAACCCGGATCCATCCCATGTCTTTAGGAAAATTAATTTTCGAATCACACCCCAAAATAAAAATAAAAAATAGGTCGAAATAGAATAAAGGAGGAGTAATAAGACAGAGAAAGCGCGAACTCGCTAACAGACTCACATAAATTATAACAGACAAAACATTAAAAGCCTATCACCTTCTTACATTCTGCAGAGACAAGGAATAATAAGTGGGGTTTGCCACGATCTCATTGAACAAGATATCGTGAAGGACAGTCAAATACACAGACATTCAGAGTACAATCTCTACCTGACTATGTTATCTTGCATTGCGTAAGGTGCCCTATCGAAGTTTACACCCCTCGCACTAATCAATGCTTTAAATGTCTACGATACGGACATAAACAAGAACATTGTAAAAATAATCCCAGATGCAATAAATGTGGGGAACAACATTCAAGTAATGAATGTAATACATATAAACAAACCTCTGCAATGTCTACATTGCAAAGGACAGCATTCAGCTCTTTCAAAGAACTTATAGTTCGAGAGCTAGCGACAGTCCTATTCAACCGGAAGAACATAGTCACTAAAAGTGTGCAAAATGATGGCATTTGACCCCCTATTTACGAGTCCGGAAGTCTGCCATGCTGCATCTGGGGCCTAAGGATTTTATAGCTAATTAAAGTCCTTAATTTAGGACATGAATTTAACCAGAAGAACATAGTCCAGAAACTAGTCTAATTCGAAAGGTTTTATGGAGCTGGTTACGAATATGATCGTCTGCCACCGTCTGCCTGGGGCATTTACCCTCTGTGGCTCGCCAAACTCACGTAATTCGGTAAATTTTAATTAACCGGAAGAACACAGTCCTGAAACTTGTCTTATTCGATAGGTTTTATGGAGATTATTACAAATACAATCGTCTGCCGGTGTCTGCCTGGGGCACTTGCCCTCAGTGACCAGTCAAACTGCACCGGAGGAAAATGATTAACCGGAAGAACATAGTCCTGAAACTAGTCTCATTCGAAAGGTTTTATGGAGCTGATTACGAATATGATCGTCTGGCGCCGTCTGCCTGGGGCATTTGCCCTTTGTGGCTCGCCAAACTCTCGAAATTTGGAAAATTTTAATTAACCGAAAGAACATAGTCCTGAAACTGGTCCTATTCGATAGGTTTTATGAAAATGATTACAAATATAATCGTCTGTCGGCGTCTGCCTGGGGCACTTGCCCTCAGTGACCCGTCAAACTGCACAGAGGGGAAATGATTAACCAGAGTAACATATTCGTGATTCTAGTCTAATTAGAAAGGTTTTATGGAGCTGATTACGAATATGATCGTCTGCAGCCGTCTGCCTGGGGCATTTGCCCTCCGTGGCTCGCCAAACTCAAGTAATTCGGTAAATTTTAATTAAACGGAAGAACACAGTCTTGAAACTGGTCTTATTCGATAGGTTTTATGGAGATTATTACAAATATAATCGTCTGCCTGGGGCATTTGCCCTCGGTGGCCAGTAAACTCCTTAAATCAGCGATATTAATTAACCGGAAGAACTAAGTCCGGAAAATGGTCTTTTGCGACACGTTTCATGTGGGTGAATACGAAAATGATCGTCTTCCGGTGTCTGCCTGGGGCACATGCCCTTAGTGACCAGTCAAACTGCACCAGAGGAAAATGATTAACCGGAAGAATTTAGTCCTGAAACTAGTCTCATTCGAAAGGTTTTTTGGAGCTGATTACGAATATGGTTGTCTGGCATCGTCTCCCTGGGGCATTTGCCCCTTGTGGCTCGCCAAACTCTGGAAATTTGGAAAATTCTAATTAAGGACTCTGTTCTTCCGGTTAATTAAAATTTACCAAGATTTGTGAGTTTGGCGAGCCACAGAGGGCAAATGCCCCAGGCAGACGGTGGCGGACGATCATATTTGTAATCAGCTTCATAAAACCTTTCGAATGAGACTAGCATCACGACTATTTTCTTCCGGTTAATTTTTCCCTCTGTGCAGTTTGATGGGTCACTGAGGGCAAGTGCCCCAGGCAGACACCAGCAGACGGTCATTTTCGTATTCAGCCACGTAAAACCTGTCGCATAAGACAATATTCCGGACTTAGTTTTTCCGGTTAATTAATATCCCTTATTTAGGGAGTTTGACTGGCCATCGAGGGCGAATGCCCCAGGCATACACCGGCAGACGATTATTTTTGTAATATTCTTCATAGATCCTTTCGAATAAGACAAGTTTCAGGACTGTGTTCTTCCGGTTAATTAAAATTTACCGAATTACGTGAGTTTGGCGAGCCACAGAGGGTAAATGCCCCAGGCAGACGGCGGCAGACGATCATATTCGTAATCAGCTCCATAAAACCTTTCGAATGAGACTAGTTTCAGGACTATGTTCTTCTGGTTAAATTCATGTCCCAAATTAAGGACTTTAATTATCTATAAAATCCTTAGGCCCCAGATACAGCATGGCAGACTTCCGGATTCGTATATGGAGGGTCAAATGCCATCATTTTGCATACCTTTCGTGGCTATGTTCTTCCGGTTGAATGGGACTGTCTTCAGCTCTCGGTCTATTATGTCCTGAATTCACTCGACAAAACTCAATCAGAACTTTAATGATCGAAGAAAACATCTCCTTCACTGAACAACCACTACTACCGATTTTAGGCAATTTAGCCGTAACTTGAATGCACGATAGAGAATCTTGAAATGCTATCCAGCTCTGGCAAATTTCACAAAAACTTGCCTGATTAGTGAGGATCAAAATACCAAACCCGGATCATCGCACCACTTCGTAAAAGTTTAGAAAAATGAACCTATTTCGGGCTAAAAGTGCTTTTTTGTGTGTTGTTTGCAATAGGCCCTTGAGAATATTCATTTCCCAATTTTTTCCAATGCGTTATCACGAGAATAAAACGTCTTTGCCGCCTGGCCGGAATTTTTGTTACTTCTCCCCGCAAGTGAATCTTTGATGCCGTCTACCACCGGTTTCGTCACGTCCAAATGGAGGCAGACAATTTTTCCCACTATTGGGGAATTATTCTCGATTTTATGCGCTGGACAAGAAAAGTATGCAAATGGTTGCACTTTTTACGTCGCTGGCTCTTGGTCTATTTTTAGACTATAAAAGGCCCGTTCACAAGCTCTATGTTTGCGTTGTGTGGAGTCTATGCAACCAAGCAAAGTTATTCCCACGAAAAATGAAGCATTTTGATAGGTTGCATAGACACCACACGACACAAACATAGAGTTTGTGAACAGGCCTTAAAAATTTCAAACAGTGCTTCACGAAAAGTTTCTGTATCAATATTGTGGTAATCGGGGACGTTTGGGGAGGGGAATAAGGTTTTTTTTTTTTCGATTGTGGTACATCTAAAGGTGCGGCCACACATGCGGTATTTGGCAAACATCGAGCACATGTTTGCCAAATCTCCGTAAGTGTGGCCGGGCGTTTTTATATTTGCCAAATACCGAGCAGCGAATATTCGGGAGCTCGCCTCAGAGGCGGTTTCTTTCACACTTCAAGTAAGTCAAATACTGAGCATTTTCCTCGGCCACACATGTGGGCAAACATTTGTCGAATGAGAGTATAGCATTGCGGGTTTTTATTTCCCTACTAGCGTCTTTCTTTGCTAAATTTCATTCATCGACAAAATTGAACCTACCAAAATTGAATTATCCATTGGTTTCTTCTTCTTTTTTTCCTCTCCCGAAGGAGACGACTTCCGTACAATGCAAGGAGTGCGGCGTCTTCCCCAAAAAGCTCTCTATCGTTTCCGATTGAAGAATGAGGAAGTAACACATTTTCCAAAACCATGCTGTCGTGATAGCTTGGGTACCAAAACTCATGAAAACCCGATCTGTTCAAATAAAATCAGGCCCTATATTTTTTTATTAATTGTTAAAACTATTGGGTTGCGCGAACCATTTGAAATAGGCTAGATAGACTTATGACGTAATAACAGCATTTGCATGGCCTTCCCAATAGCTTCCCACAAATCAAACAATAGGACTTAAGAGAATCGGATGGACAAGAACATGATACCAGCTACATGATAAGAGCTATGATGCGGAGGGTTGGGAGGGGTCACAAACCCTTTACTACGTCACGAGTCACAGACCGGCCGTTTAAGGTAAGAAAAATAATTGGCAAGTTTTATTATTTCGCTTTAAATCGAAATCAATCATTTACGCACTAATCATCATATTTAGTCATTTTCCTTCGAAAAAAAAAATGTTTCCAGCGATTTTTATTTTTTATGTTACTTCCTCATTGCGGGTTTTCATTTCCCTCCTAGCCCCGTGGTTGGAGCCACAACAGGCCGCTGTCGGTATCCATCCGTTGAAAACTGGACTCCAAAAATTTGTCCGAGCTCGGTATTTGGCAAATCCCCAATGTGTGGACAGGGTGCTTTTGCATGACAAACATTGGGCACTCCACAATTGCCAAATAATCGGTATTTGACAAATGTTCGGTATGTGTGGCTAATGCCGTATGCGTGGCTGCGCCTTAGGCAAATCCCGTCGGTGGTCTTCCAGGATTTGCCTGTGTTGTTCTATTATTCTGTCAGGGGGGGGGGGGTGTTTGGGCGTTGTCTCTTGGGGGGTTTCCTATTTGTTGTTTGCAGTGGGGGAAAAACACCTGTGTGATTTAAATTTGGAACTTGCTTTGTTAAAACAGTAAATGATTGGTTGTTCAGTTAGTCTACTACTTGTTCCCAACAATTTTCAACGTAAAGTCATTCCGTGTAAAGTCGTTCCGCTCACATGTCGGGGCCTGTTTCCCAAGTTTTAGCAGTGATTCCAGTCACTTACAAATGTAAAACTTGGATTTCTTCCTGGTAACGAATACTGACGGGGATATTTTATTGAAATACCTACCGTCTGATTTAAATGGATCAAACCCCATGACGTCATTGCGCGAATGATTATGATTGGCTAAAAAGTTAGGAGCATACCTCTGTAGTCTATAGACCTTGAGTCAGCCCTCCGAGGTTCCATTAGCGCTAAATCAGTTGATTAAACCGGGAGTGATATTGACAACGAGGTTATAGTTTCGCGAAACTTCTTGCTCGGCGATTAATTTTTTGTTTTTTGATGGAACGCGAACAGGGCCACTTATTTTAGAAAATAAACACCAAAATATACTTGAAAACACGGCTGCGTGCCACGAACGATGACATTTACAATGAAATCGTATGAACATCAAGTCGTCCACGCTTTGAGAACGAGAGTGTTGACGAGTTTGATTTAGTTTTTACCGAACAAATTCCCCCAAATACCCCTTGTTCATTATAACTCGGGCTCTTTTTTTGTAATTTTGCATTAATCTCAGCGGGGGAGGTTAGCATTTTTGTTAATAACCTGACGATGTAGAGGTAAATTCAAGGTTCTGAAGGTGTACTTTGGCGGTCATATTTGTGACAACCCTTCTACCCACCCCCCAGCCAATTCAGGCTTTCTCCAGTACCTCTATGCACTGAATTGAGAAAATTAATATTCTACTCAAGTGGACCCATGGGGATAAAAATATTATGGAGAAGCCCAAAATGTCTTTCAAGTGAACCGAAAACATCAAACAGTGGGCGGTGTCTATTAACAGTCAAGCTGATTTCTGCGGGTTGAAAGGCATCGTGTTTCATTTATTTATTTTAAGAGGGGTTTTTTGCTGATATGATTGAATACAGGAATGAATTACCTGGCGCGCAGACATTGTACAATGTCTGGGTCGGACGAAGAAGTGCTTTCCACGTGAAACTTGGTCAAATTATTATTATTATTATTATTACTATTATTGATATCGAAAATTAAATTGCTGACGTTGTGAGAAGGCCCGGGGGCATATTCTCTAACAACAAGGAATATTTTTTTCGCCAGCCGTGTGTCTATTTCATTCATTTGTTTGAAGAAAATTAATGAAATAAACATATGACTGCGAAAAAGCTATTGCTTCGGAGTTAGAGAATAGGCCTTATTCTCTAACGAAACAGAAACTTTGCTTTGGTAGAAACATTGTAATCTCATTCATGAAATTAAGAAAGCTTAACGGAAACAGATGATTTCTGAAAAAAGTTAGTGAATGCTGATCACAAGAGGGCGAGGTCCACGTTCAACTTGCAGGCTGTAATTGGGTATACGCCAATGATGCCAGGTGCAGATTAGTCCTTTGGGCACTCAGGGGCACATTCGTAGTTCCCCCACAACCACCAAATCAACCCTATCACCTTATAAATGTGTACATGATAATTATCTCCAGGAGAAGAGTTTCGGCTGTCTGGAAACTGTAATGCCATCGGCAGGGCTATTACTCCCACATAATCTTTGAAATGACCTGAAACTTTGGATTTTCCTTAACCGATTATTCCTACGATTTCGAGGTAAGGACCTCATTTTCTGTCATTTTATAACCCAAAGAGTCTTTGGCAACTAAATTCTAAAGTTACCTGAAATTGACAAAAATTGGACAGCGAAATGTTCTCAACGGTTCCTTGACTAAGGCACTATACGATGGGGAAGCGAGGTTCGATTTTTCAAAGGTAATTCGACTCATAACAAATAAGAAGGTTAGAACCCACCTCACCCCCCTTGAATGTTTAGAAGAAGTAAGGAGGAGTCTAGTCTCCAACTTTTGCCGTTTCGTTTAGATATTTTTTGTGTTGGTTAAAGTGAATAGTCCCTCGCCTTTTTATTTATTTATTTTTTCGGAGATTGGAAAAATGGCTCGTGAACTTGGTGCCCGGCGAAGTAAAGGCTCACAAAGAAGGAGAAGCCAGCTTTAAAAAAACCATGTTGATATTGTTCTACGATGATCGTTGTAGATTGCAGTCATCGCAGAAAAACTGTAGCGGCTGAATTGAATACGAATATGTCAAAGAAGAAAGGGCAGTCGTTTCTGGAACACCGAACACTGAATCCCACCAAAAACTTTAAAAAAACACACACAGTGTAGTGAGCTCAACGGCCAGAAAATAAGTTTTCATGGGTGATGGTGATACTCCCAGTTTCACAAGTGCTGTACACCGTACCCTGTGTCTCGAGTTTGCTTGTCACCCGAAAGTCATCAATTTCGACTAATCCCGGAAGAAACCAAACCCGACATTCGTGTGCTTTTGACGGTGGTCTCTGGAGGGTGTAAATGTGTCGAACACGTCTGTTATGACTTCAAAAGCATAATTTATAACAATCAACTCATAAATAAACGATTCAATTTGACTACACGAAGTGTTTTTACCGTGAGCTGCGCCGGAGTGAAAAGACATTTTGGTTATCTAGAATTCTAGAGAGAGGTGAGGAAAATAATGTTCATCTGAAGCCGGACGGATTCAAAAAATCAAGTAGCCCCTGTCGATTGCGAATCAGGTCTTCCCGACACTGATTATTACGTAGAGAAACTTAAAAAATATGTGAAAAACACTGAACTGCCTTAAAACGTGGGATTTGTATCAATAATGTCAAACTGTCCTAGGGGTTGATGATAAGGTGATAAGGTTTATTATGAGTCGAAACTTCCCCGACGTATAAAACACGAGTACTGCAACACGCAAATCGGCGCCATACTTGGTCCCTCATATGATTATAATTATCACCTGATCTCATTGACATGTAGTATATTTTTTTTATTTCCACCGCGTTCCGCGTTTGTTTGCTGTTACGATTACAATGTTTTCATTCATGATATTTTGTTTACCCAAACGACTGAGGGACCAAATATGGCGCTGAAATCCGTGTTGCAGTACCTGTGTTTTAAAGGTTCTCTACCTTGACTGAAGGAAACTTCAAGGAACGTACATAAATACGGGTCTTATTGTTAGGTAGGTAGGTACACATATTGCTGAAATGATATTCATACATGTATATTGTGGCTTAAAGTAAATTACGTATTTTCTTGTATGAACTACCCAAAACTGAAACTGTAGCTGTATACTAGATTTCTCGGCTACCCTGAAGCTGCCTGTCTCCCAATGTGAATCACCGGGTGGGGACAGAGGGGCTGATGATACATTCAACCGTGGGTACCAAATCACCAAATGTACCAGTGGTTATTTTTGCTCTCTCACATGGGGTATAAACGCTAGAAAGTGATCACTTTTTCTGAAATTATTCTCGGTGCGAGCTTCCCATTCGCCCCTTCACCTCAAGCTATCGCACCGGGAATAATTTCAGAACAAGTGATCACTGTCTAGCGTTTATACGTAACCATAGTACCCTTAGTAAAAGTTTTTTTGTTGAGTTCTTTAAAAATTTTTGGAGGGAGTGAACAAATCGATATCGAAATGAAGCAACGCGTTCGAAAGTCCATGAATAAGTGGACAGACTATAGAAGCACCTTCCATCACCCACCATACCCACCTCTTCCGCCGGCCCTGCCAACAACAAGCAACGTCGAACAACCAACAACCATGCGTTCTGCGCAATATCGATGGGAAAAATAATAAAACAAGGGGGAACAATAAAAATGAATCCCTTATATTATTTTTATTTGCTTTTGAATAAGGTTAAAAAAGGTTTGTGCATTTATTTTTATTTTTAATTACGTTTTTAAAACAGTTTTGAATACCTACTCTGACGATAATTTCTTGTCCCTTTTTCCAGAGAAGCCCGTCTCGGTGTTTCGAATATTATATTTTTATCCAAGGACTCAGGTCGCGATGGATTAAAGTCCGTACTCATAGTGCGCATCATTATTTGCGAGTAATGTAATTGTGTAGCTCTGTTTACAGTTATACATAATTGAACTTCCGTGTCGGACGTCACAAAGAAACAAAAAGTCTTTGTCTCTACCTCTATCCCGTACAGCTTCAACCCAGTGCTGTGAAGTCTAGTGCAATTGGAACAAATACGTGTATTCTGGCTCCTGTCTCCACTTTTCTTTGCTTTTATTGAAAATAAACACTATTTCGGACTCATCATCCAAAGAACAGTCAATAAATAATATAACATAAAAGTGTCCTGAAGTTTCCCATTCCAGGAAGAACAAAGACAATGTGTTATTTTTCGTTTTGTTCTACGAAAATCCCTGGCCGAGACAAACAAATCTTCGAGAGTGTTTTACTGTTCTTTTCCCCCTTTTATATCCGAAGTGGATGAGTGATGCCCTCTTTCAGCCAACCACTGTGTGCTGTAAACTGTCAAGAAGCAGCATCTCGCAATTATTTTCAAGGTGCTTATATTCATTTGTCATTTGAGTTATTCAGTTGTTTTTTTTTGTTAACATAAAACTATTGCGCTATAGCGGGGTAATTAGAGAAGGAGTGGTATAGGAAGAGGGGGCGGCG
Source organism: Corythucha ciliata (assembly GCA_038030265.1). Lineage (NCBI taxonomy): Eukaryota > Metazoa > Arthropoda > Insecta > Hemiptera > Tingidae > Corythucha > Corythucha ciliata. Next base: position 44,635,001 of record CM075938.1, on the reverse strand, counting down.
GTAAATAGAGAAATAATGTAATCACGAAGGAAACAACCCACGCATAATCTTATGAAACTACTTCCTTTCGCCACCCTCCTCCTCTCCTAATGCTTTCCCTCCAACGGTTCACGCATCCAACACATCAATGGCTTTTCATGTAATGATTTCTTGTCCTTATCTGACGAGAAACCATTATGAACTGAAACAAAATATTAATTTCATTCATGTAATTTGTACTCGATCGCGGAACACGTCTTTGATAACCAGATGACAGAATTATCAAGGTTGTTTGTTCGATAAAAAAGAGTTTCGACTGGCGCCGGCTTGACATGGGAAATTTTAGCAGCGTCTGCCCCTTAAAAACTGAATTTTTGTTTTTAGAAAAACAACAACAGATTCAACTGGTTTAAATTTGAATAGGGTTAGCGTTAGTTTTAATAGAAATTCGTTTACATAACGTCCTAAAACCAAAGTACCAACATTTTCTGTCGTAGCTCACTGTAGGGGAGCATGTACTTTTAGAGGACGCAATCCTATAGCAAATATAGTTGTTGCCACGTGACTCTGGGACGTGGCCTATCTGTTTTTCTGTTCACTGTAGTTTCCCAAATAAAAGGATGAGAAAACTATTGGAGATATCCCTAAAAATATAAATTGTTGGTATTACTGAGACATTATTTCACCAAAACAAGTTTATTGGCTGATCTGGGATGCTGAGTGCTATCTTCATCTGAAATAATCCCGGATGCATGTAAGCAGGGATCGCGTGTTTGTTGCACAAAGTGCTTAAATCTCAGTATTTTTTATGGCGAAATGGGAAGCTCATTTGAGTATAGCCGCCAGAGGTAGAAATTGAGAGCGCCGGGTCTTTAGTGAACTGACAACTTCTCTAGTCGGATAAGAGGCGCGATATTGAGAACTTTCGAAGAGCCCTCTTGATTAAATTTCCAATCGAATTCGACTCATTGGACGGAGCGAATTTTAAATTGAGAACCATCATCATCGCATTTATTAATTGCCCTCTTATCAGCGCACAACTTCAAATCCTGTCACTGATTAAGCGTTCACATTGTTCAAATCACAAAAAAGGTCCAACAGTACAAAAAAAATCTCAACCACAAAAAAGCTGCACCTACACTTTTTCCCTTTCAATTTTGAGTTTAAAATTATTTAAATAAATATAATTAATAATAAAAATCATTGAGCGATTCAGAAATTCCGTTTAAAAAATCCGTCATCCGTTCGACAGATTGTTTTCCCTTCAGCCACTTTCTACATCCGTCAGAACTGACGGAAAATCCGTTAAATTGGCAACCGTCGCTAATTAGCTCTTATTCTCGGTATTAGCGTGTTTTTTTGTTTTGTTTTTTTGTTTTTGTTTTTTGTTTTTTTTAGGTCAAATAGGCCGACTATTTACTGATTGTTGGGGTTGGCTTTACTGGTTGTGAGCTACTGATTGTTAATTATTTGACGGCGGATGTTTTTAACGGCATGAAATACATTTTGACGGATTTCTGAAGGAATTTTGAGCTTGACTTGACGTGAAAAGCAAAATGCCATTTGGCCACGCAGTTGTGTCCGCCAGGAGAATCTCCTCAGTTCAAGAGAGTACTTTTTTCGGGAAGTGCATTTAAAAGCCTCACCACTGGCGGACCTACACAGATCGGGGCCCAGGGCGGAAATCTCCTCAGAGGCCCTTAAGTCTCTATTGCACCTATAAACAACAAAATAATTTTTACGTAGCGTTGAACTGTGCTTTTTTCCTTATTTTAGCCCCGGATTACCGTTATTTCCACAACCGCCAAATAGCGCTTATGCTTTAAGCCAAGAATTTCTTAATTTTAGCCGCGACTGAGTGCTTTTTGTTCATTTTACCCGCAAATTAGCATTTTAATCAATTTTGGCTGGGTGTGACGTTTTCCTCATTTTCAGTCGCTGACTACCGCCCCCCCCCCACAATAGCCATGAATTCGCACTTTTTCTCACCTTTAGTAGCAAAGTAGCGTTTTTATGCCATGGATTAGCGATTTTTCTTAATTTTCCACGAGTTGGCGTATTCGTCAATTTTAGCTGCAAATTGAAGATTTTATTCATTTTTTTTTGTTTTAAGCAGGAAATTAACACTTTTGTTAGTTTGAGCTGAAAATTAGCGTTTTTATTAAGTGTTTTCCCCAATCTGAGACGCAAAATAGCGTTTTTTAAAATACATGTTTACTACGAATTAGGATTTTTTGTTCTCCATACGTTATGGATTAGCAATTTTTCACAGTTTTAGCCGCAAATAGGCGATTTTTTCGCCTATAGCCATAAATTCGCGCTTTTTCTCAATTTTAGCCTCAAAGTTGCCTTCAGAAACCCTTGTGTTTTAAATTTTTTGACGCAAACTGAAATTCCTCCCAATTTTAGCAGTAAATTATTGATTTTTTTTTTTCATTTTTAGCAGAGATTTTTTTTTTTTTAGCGGTAATGTTTCGTTAATTTTAAGCGGAATAATTTAGTAAACTTGTTTCTTAATTTTAGTGGCGTATTAGCGTTTCTAACCCATGAATTAGCAGATTTCTCAATTTTTGTCAGGAGTTTAACGTTTTCAACAATTTTAGTTGCAAAATAGCGATTCTATCTATTTTAGCAGTGAATAAGCACTTTTTCTTAATAATGTTGAAAATTAGCCTTTCTCTTCATTTTAGCCAGGCTAATTATTGATTTTCTCATATTAGACACAAATCAGCGTTGTTTTTTATCAACATTTTAGCACAGCATTAGCAATTTTGCTTTACTTTCAGCTATAAATTAATGCTTTTTCTCAGTTATAGCCGCGAATCAGAGTTGTTTTTTACTTATACCGTAAAATCGTGTAATTGGGATCACTTTTCATCTTCTAAGATAAATTCCATCACGTATAATTTTTTTTATAATTTGGGGACTGGATTCTCATTTTAGTCTTGAGCCAAGAACCAGTTTCGTGCCTCAACTTTTCAATTGTCATTGCATGAACACCATAAAAAAGCATTTTTGTGGTCTGATCCTTATTACCCTCCGCGGGTGGGGTAATAAGGACCACCACCAATAGTTTCTACCAAAAACCACTATTAAACCTCTGCTTTCTATTAGGGATCATTAGTTGGAGTTTAAAAAATCCAAAACACAAAATATCATTGAAAAACGAAGTTATTATTACAAAAACGAAAAATAAACTTGGAAAAGCTGACTAACTAGGTCTAATTTGTTTTCTGGATCACAGTTCCTTTATATCAGCGTTTTGGCTTACTTAAACCACAATTAGGCGTCAATAGTTTCATTTCAACGTAAAAAAACGGAATAACTTCAAATATCTAGCCAGGCATGTGGTGATCCTTATTACACTCCAGGAGCGGAAGATCGGGTGCCTCCCCACTTGAACGCCCTCAAATTGAGTAAAAACCGGAATATCATAAAAAGTTTTGGTGGATGGTCTTATCTACACTATATCACTGTCACCTGACGCAAAACCCGGTCTCAAATAATCACAACATAACCAAGGTGAACGAAGTTTCCGTGGTACACAAAAACACGTTATAAGAGTGACAACACTCCAAGCGTTTTGGCGGTTGTGAATCTTTTGCAACACCTGGTTTGAGGATCATGGCGGACTCCCATCGAAGTAGACAACACAAGCAACCCTCGATTTCCGTAATTACTTCTACCTACTGATCCTTATTAGACTACTGATCCTAATTACCCGACTTTACGGTATAGCCTTAAATTTGCCGTTTTTCTTAATTTTAGCTACATAGTTGCCTTCAGAAGGCGCGTTAGTTAAATTAGAAATTTTACCATACTTTATCCACGAATTAGTAACTTCCTCAATTTTAGCAAATGTTCTGAATTTTTACTAAGATTTTTGCTGTGCCTTTCCCTCAATGTTCAGCAGCAAATTAGCCGTTTTTTCAATTTTCAGAGGGAAATTAGCACTTTTTCCAATTCGAGCTTCAAATTTGCGTTTTCCTCCAATTTTATATGTAGATTAGCAATTTTTTGCAGCGAATTAGCACTTTATGTATATTTCTTTGAGCTGAAATTAGCGTTTTTCTTCATTTCAGCCGCGCTAACTACCTAGTGTGTTTTTTTTTTTTTTTTACAATTTTAGCCGCGTTGTTTTTCAGATTATAGGCCCGAATAAGCAATTTGTTTTACTTTCTGCTATGGTTTAGCGCTGTTTTCAAGTTCGAGTGCGGATACAGTACGGATTTCCGTTTTCACGATTTTAGCCGCCAATGAGCCACTTGCACATTTTTTGGAAACATTTTTTCCTTTAAGGGGGAGTTGTACATGTGATTCCTCGACCCCCCTCCAACCATACCTCGTCTACTCCGCGTTACGGAAATTACCGCCGCATTTCTGCACCAATCGTGGACTTCAAGGGCTCATTTAAATCTTCAGGAAATTCCGCACAAGCGTACGATCTTCCTTTTTCATATTTCATCCCTAAAATAACTGTAAAACGCACACAAACTTTTACCTTGAAAATTCACACTCTTTCGACGACTTATTTAGGAAAGCAACATCGTACGCTTGTGCGGAATTTCCTGAAGATTTAAATGAGCCCTTGAAATCCACGATTGGTGCAGAAATACGGCGGTAATTTCCGTAACGCGGAGTAGGCGAGGTATGATTGGAGGGGGTCGAGGAAACACGTGTACAACTCCCCCTTAAGGTAATAAAAATAGAAAAGGAGGCTTGGCGCATGTTTTTTTTCAATATCAACGAAAATTTAAATTGATATGAATTTTCAAAGTAGGGAATTTTATGGGCCAGCTAAAAACACCCCGCGCCATGTTGATTTCATATCCGAGTGTGATGACGTCACTTAGTTCGAACCATATTCGACAAATGACATTAACACAGTGAATATTGCTTTATTATTCAATTTTATTGCTTTTTTTCGAGAAAGAAAATAATAAAAATTTGAATAAAGATTAAAATATTATAAATTATAATAAATATTCGAATACACATTTGAACGAGCCTCACTTGCTCTCGCGTAACACGAGGATGCTTGTTTTAGCGGCGAAAGATTCCCAAAAATGTAATGAAGAATGAAATAAAAAATAACTCCACATCTTTGAGCTTCCAGCAGATCGTTTACGATATCTTTCCTTTTCAACTTCTCCAGATGCAGTTCTTGTCTTCTTGTTGCCTAAAATGTAAGGAAATAATTTGTACGCTCTGTTCTTCGCAAACGCTTCCAAATTTGCAAGAGTAAGAATATAGGTGTGTTCCATTGTTTTGTACTTCCATGTTTCCTACAGGAATGGAAGTATGGTGATCGTGAAAAAAATCGAGTCCGAGCTGACTAATCATTCATGATGTACAACCTCAGAAAAGTTGAAAAAGTGGTTTTCGGCATGCCGTCGGTCTGTCGGTCTTTAGTGAAGGAAAAAAGGAGCATTGACAGTTGCTTTCATTTATTATTTTCAGAAATTCCAATGAAATGCTGTTCGTGCTACACTTTTCCTGCAATGGAAAACGCCTAATAGTCCATTAGAATAGTTTGTAGGGCGTGATTTATGGAGGTTCTCAGACTATTTGTACGGTGAATAAGAGTTTTTTCCTCTCTACTGTTTTACTTTCTCTTTGAAAGAGCAGAGACGCTTAATATGTAGTACTATCATGTGACCAAACAAATCTATTGGTGCTTCCACAATGCTTACCCATCAGTCGAGTCCGTTGGTACTGAAATCGAGAGGGTACAACGCCCGACTTCGCGTATGCGAGTCCTCGAAGTAGGTGAAAACGTCCTCAGGTACATCAAGTTACCAACGTCATTTTCAAGCTGAAAAATGTTTCAATGACTTATAAGAATCAAGAAACGGAGCAATGTTATCCTGACTTCATCCTTCGCATTCAGAAAGGAAGAGCCAGAAAACAAGAAGAAACTAACTAATGAAGCCACTGAAGGCTTCCCACCACCATGATTATATAATAATTGAATTTACTCACGTCAAAATAGTATTCACATCAGAAGAACCTTGTAGATTGATAGAACCGGACCAAGTTGTTCTCGCCTGCATGCTTTGAACCACAGGAGCTGTGTTATTCATAGGCACCGTTATACAGTGGAACCTCAATAACTCGAACCTCAGTAACTCGAATTCCTCGATAAACCGAATTTTCTTGAATCCCTTTGACTTTCCTTACAATTTGCCTTCATTTTTACCTTTATAAGTCGAACTGAAACCTCGATAAGACGAATTTTCTTAGGCTCGTGGACCGAAAAATCCTCCATAAGATCCTCTTGAGTCCTCCTTTTACCTCTATAAGTCGAAGTTTTGAATACTTCACCTCTATAACTCGAAGTTATCACATCGAAGAGGGGATTCAGAAGAGGTCTTCTAACTTGGGACCTCTATAACTCGAAATCGGTTATTCTAGGCTCCGATAACTCGAATCCCGGTTAGTCGAAGTTCTCGATAACTCGAATTTTTTCATTTACCCGTGAGGTTCGAGTTATCGAGGTTCCACTGTATAGTCTTTACGGAGTTTTTAAAGTTGTGCTCTTGCATTGAGGCACGAAGAAGTATTTGTACATATTTTATTACGCCTCAAATCAAATGAATAAAAGTAATAGCAATAGTAAGATAGGACTTGGAACAGCGATCGTAAAGTGATAACTAAGGCACAAAGAAGGAAATGATAATTTGATAAGAGATAATAAGTATACCTATTCTGCGGAGCCCAGTTTCTGTAAGTTCAGACGGACTATTTAATTCCATTTTAATGTGTAAAATTATTTTTAAATAACGAAAGAAAATGAGTATGAAACTATGAATCTCCATGCCAATAACAGTCACTCGTAAAAAGTTGAACTAAGTGACGTCACAGACACTCAGCCAATCACAAGGCGTTGTGACGAGTGCGAAAATTAATGAATTTTTATGACCAATTAATAATTATTGGCACGATTTTGAGAGCACTTCGTTGCGACAAGTTCATTTTTAGGTTCTACCTAGCCAAAAAAAAAATTTCTCCCTAGAAAATTCCGACCCATGCAAGTTCCTAATTAGTGCAATCCTTCATTTGTATCTGCGAATTAACTTTTTAACCTAATCTTTGTCCGCGAATTAGGGATTTCTCTCAATTTCATCGGTGCAATAGAGTTTTCTGCTACTTTTGCAGTGAAATAGCATCTATCATATTTTTTTATAAATGAGAATCGGCCATTTTTCGTCATTTCAGTTGTGAATTTGCCTGTTTTTCCCAATTTTAACTTGAATTGTAATTTATTCATCAGTTTCATTGTTCATTTGAACAATAACAAAAATGATTTCTTACCACTAAAAATTATCTAATACATATAGGTAAACGCCAGATAAAATATTTCATTTACTTCCCTAGGGCATTGTCTATTTGAAACTACATAACTAATTCGTCTTCTACATCACACGACTAGAAATTGTTGGGGGGGGGGGATCACAGTAGGAAGGAAGGTGGTTGGCTAGTAGTGGGGAGACTTTGAAGGACGGGTATCAGAGGTGAATTGCTCGCTTCTTGGCGCAGTTGGCGCTCATTTAGGCAGCGTACACTTCTTCCCAGCTCCATATTAATGAAAAAACCTTCTAGGACTGGTGCTCGACCTTTGTTCTGCCCGACTTCTAGGACTTGGCCTTCGTGTTGTGCTGCTCCGTCACACTCTCTCAGATGTCTGAAAAATCTTGAGTCATTCCGTGTCAGATGCTCCCTCCATCTCGTTTTAAAAGATCTCGCCGTTCGGCCGACGTAAGTGGCCTCATGACATCCACCTCGCGTCAGTCGGTAAATGTCACTCATCTCATTTTGTGGAATCGAATCTTTGCCTTTCGGTAGCATGGTTCTTATCGTTCCACTACTACGGAAGGCCACTTCCACTTGATACCCGTAATTTTTCAGCCTCTTACTCAGCACGGTTGTTGCATTCCCGATGTACGGAAGTGTTACCCATTTCCCTTTCTTTTCGCCGTCCCCTGTGCTCGAACTGTGGTAGGCCTCTCTTATTATTTGTCTTTGTTCCTTCTTATGAATTATGCCATGAACAATTTTACGGCTAAATCCATTTTCTTCGGCCATGTGCATTATTTCCTCCAATTCAATTTCCTTTTCTTCGTCACTCATAGGTACAACCAACCATCTGTGCACGAACGCTCTTAGGGCTGCAAACCGATGCTGCGGATGATGTTAAGATCCGGCGTTCAGCACCAAATCCGTTGCTGTGGGCTTCCTGTAAATGCCAAACTCTATTTTTGTTGCTTCTTCCTTTTCAGTTTGAGGTCCAAGAAATTCAACTTCCCGTCCTTTTCAATTTTCGAGGTGAATTTGAGGAATGTAGTTTTCGTGTTGAGGTATTCCAGGAATTTTTCCCGGTTCCTGTCGTCCCCCTCCCATACGACAATCGTATATCATTCACGTATCTTCCCCATAACCCAATCAAGTTCCTGAATGGATTAGCTTCCGACATGACAAACTTCTTCTCAAAATCATCCATCACGATATCCGCGCTTAACGGTGAAACGGCTGACCCCATGGCTAGCTCTTTTTCTTGTGCATAAAGAAATTACGAAGCCTTCACAATGTTTCGGCATTCTTTGTTGAACTATCCGGTAGGATCCCTTTTTAGCTTTTTGAAATCATTGTCTTTCAAAAATTCTTGCGATTTTTTGTTTGTTTACACTTTCATCCAGGATTACCGCTGCATTACCTTTATCTTCTTTAGTAATAATTAATTAGATGGATATAATGAATAAATCTGTCGCCGGTATTTTAATTAATAAATTAATCAGACTGATATTATCCGGACGACGATGGAAGGGCATAGCCCAACACGATTCGAGTTTCGAGAAAAAATGGCTCCCCGGCGGGATTTGAACCCGCAACCTCTGGATTACCAGTCCAGCACGCTGCCATTTGCGCCACGGAGACGCCTATGGGAGTCGTACTCCGAGGGGTAAGCTAAGCCGAACCCCACCCAGGTCCATTGTTTCTCGAAACTCTAGGCGCTTCTCCTGATCGGTAAACAACGCCAAATTTTATCTTATCTAGATGTTGTTAGATGGATATAATGAATAAATCTGTCGCCGGTATTTTAATTAATAAATTAATCAGACTGATATTATCCGGACGACGATGGAGTCTCATCCGGAGACTCCCATAGGCGTCTCCGTGGCGCAAATGGCAGCGTGCTGGACTGGTAATCCAGAGGTTGCGGGTTCAAATCCCGCCGGGGAGCCATTTTTTTCTCGAAACTCGAATCGTGTTGGGCTATGCCCTTCCATCGTCGTCCGGATAATATCAGTCTGATTAATTTATTAATTAAAATACCGGTGACAGATTTATTCATTATATCCATCTAACAACATCTAGATAAGATAAAATTTGGCGTGGTTTACCGATCAGGAGAAGCGCCTAGAGTTTCGAGAAACAATGGACCTGGGTGGGGTTCGGCTTAGCTTACCCCTCGGAGTACGACTCCCATAGGCGTCTCCGTGGCGCAAATGGCAGCGTGCTGGACTGGTAATCCAGAGGTTGCGGGTTCAAATCCCGCCGGGGAGCCATTTTTTCTCGAAACTCGAATCGTGTTGGGCTATGCCCTTCCATCGTCGTCCGGATAATATCAGTCTGATTAATTTATTAATAATTAATTTGTTGTTCTTCATTTTCTTCTTGATGCTTGCCAGAGTCCTAGTCTCATCCTTCAGGCCCTCCTCCTCTTCCTGGTGTAACTTACTCCTCTGGACCACAGCACATTCTTCCTTTACCTCCCTCTCGTCTACCTTCGCATCGAGCTCACCTAGCAACAAAATGGACTCCTGGAACGAGGTAGGATGAGGAGGACAATATTTCAATCCAATTCAATATTTCAATCCCTTATTCAATAGCGATATTTCTTTTTATGTGAAAATAGTCGGCGTCAAGTTGACTGTTCTAGGGAAACAATTAGAACTTTCCCCCTTTTTTCTTAATTTTTCTAGCTTCTCCCTTTACTTGTTTATCTTTGAGAATTAAGGAAAGCCGTTCTCGTACCTCTCTATCAAAACAGTTCCACTCCTCCGCTTCCAACCTATGGCCTAACTGATTCCAAATCAAAAACATATAAAATTCAAAGTTATCTCTCCTTTTGTAGTATTTTTTCACCTCATTGATTATCACAACCTCTGGCACTATCTTTTTTACATCCATGCCCCCTTGTAGTTTTTTAAATCAAATATGTAGTTTTTGCAACATATCCTGGGATCAATCCTCCTTTTAAACACTGTGTATTGAACCAAATCTTTTTCCCAGCTTTGCCCCTTTCGAGTTTCAAATAAAACTACCTTTCTCTTAGATTCTTGGTGCTATAAATGTGTTTTATCAAATGATCTGACTAAATTTTTCTTATAGAAATTGGTAACCGACTTAATACTTCTACTGTTGTCTTCTCCGACCTTTTTTCCAGCGCGACCATCTCGTTGACAATTCTCCATTTTAACCCTTAACCTGGCGGTGAGGTAAATTTTGTAGTAAAAAATTATTTCTCGTTTTTATTCACCTATTTATTGGTCAAAATGACATAAATGATCAATGAAATTTATAATTTTACCCACATAGGGTCAATAGGGTCTGTCCTTCACGTAGGACGTTGCCAGGTCTTGGGATTTTAATAGAACCAAATTTATGTAATTTCTGTGTGACATTAGGGAGTTATTGCATAGCCGACTGACGCTTAACGTTAACGGTTATGTGACGTCACCATAAGCGTAGCCGTTTCTGTCGGTGGAAAAAGAGTTATTGCAAATAATAGTTGCGCTAAAATATGAACACATGGTAGGGCATGGATACACTTAATTGCTTCAAACAAATTAATAAAACACGTCCTCATACTGGTCTTTAAACGTTTGTGATTAACGCTTAAACTTTTAATTTTACGCTTATCATGACGTCACATAACCGTTAACGATAACCGTCAGACGGTTATGCAATAACTCACTATTGCCTATTCATTGGAAGTGTAATTGCAGTATTTAGCCGATGAAATGTGTTCAGTCAAACGAAATCTTGCGAGTAAAGTAAATAATTTGGAAAATAAAACAAACCCAAAACAAATTTACTGTTAATACCAATTTTTAAATTTCAAACCAAATTTTCAGGAACAGGATTTCAAAGTAATTTGAAGATACAAAATACCATGAACAGCCTCAGTCAAAAAAATACCAAAAATAACAAAAGAATTAAGTATCAAAGCCACACAGCCATCATCACGGCCAATATTAGAATACAGTACCACAAAAAAAATTAAAGATTGGTACAAACAACATAAGGCAGATGCAAGTCTTGTGCCAACATCATCTGGATGTTTCGAACACTTGGGGCCTTATTCTGAACAGTCGGGAAAAAATGCCGCAGGCGGGATCCAAGGACTCCGAATAAGAAATAACATTATCTCGCCATAGCAACCACACTTGCGGCATTTTCCCCGACGTCTCTGAATAGGGCCTTTGGTCTTATTTTTTATGGGCAATGTCATTCATGAAGTACATAACCTACGAATCCAACCTGGAAAAAGTTTCAGCCACTCCAGGCAACGTCCGTTGAGAAGGACGTCAACTTAAACAACATATTTCCATTTCAATTCCCAAGAATATCAAGAAACTAATGGTTCATAATGAAGATTAATACCCCAAAATTACGAATATGCATAACTTTGTTGGTAAAAAGAACATTTTAGGCATTATTTACTCACGAGAAATTGGGGGCTCCATTTCATCAGCATCAACTTGTGGAGCTCTAATTTACTGTTGAGATAATGTCTTCTCTCTTGAAGGGAGTAACCCTCCTAGCTGAAGTTTTGGAAGCTTGAAAGCCAAGTAAGAAGTACAACGCCTCAAAGCCTGTGAACAAAGCCAAAATGGGTCGGAAATAACGTTCTTAAAGGAACGTCCTTTATAGCAGACGCTGCCGGGTTAAGGGTAAGGACCTCTGTCGGTGGAGTTGCGGTACAAAGCAGTGAACCAATAAAATCAAGTCTCTCCATGCTCGTTGTCTTTATTCGCTAAGTGCACTTTAAAACGAGATGGAGGGAGCATCTGACACGGAATGATTCAAGATTTTTCGAACATCTGAGAGAGTGTGACGGAGCAGCGCAACACGAAGGCCAAGTCCTACAAGTCAAGCAGAACCAGAACCAGAACCATAGCAGAACAAAGGACGAGCACCAGCCCTAGAAGGTTTTTTCGTTGATATGGAGCTGGTAAGACGTGTACGCTGCCTAAATGAGCGCCAAGAAGCGAGCAATTCACCTCTGATATCCGTCCTTCAAAGTCTCCCCACTACTAGCCAACCACCTTTCTTCCTACTGTGATCCCCCCCCCCCAACCATTTCTAGTCATTGTGCCCTGGGAATTAAATGGAATATTTTATCCGACGTTTACCCATATGTATTAGATATATTTTAGTGGTAAGAAATCAATTTTGTTATTGTTTAATTATTTATTTATTAATGACTTGATACTGTTGTTGCTTCTCGACTAGCTCTGATGATGACGCAGAGGCGTTGAAAGTGCACTTAGCGAATAAAGACAACGAGAGTGGAGAGACTTGATCTTAATGGTTCACTGCTTTGTACCGCAACTCCACCGATAGAGGACCTTAAAATTGAGATTTTTTTTTTCACTTACAGCCTTGAATTAGTAGGGTGTTTTCTCAATTTTAGTCGCGAGATTGGCCCAAAAACAAAACTTTTGCGTTTATTTCTACATTTTAGCCGTAGGATGTTCTCCATACACCGCGAATGACAGATTTTGTTTTTTCAATTTTTGTCTGAAAGTTGCATGGTGAGACCACGCTTTTTCGCAATTGTATAGCCACGAATATTGGCACTTTTTCCAAGGTTTTTGCCGCTTCAGTAAATTGCCGATCAACACATTAATGCGCTTAACTTCCTGATGAAACTGAGGACTGCGTATTTTATATATTTTAGACGCGAATTTTCCTGAAGAAGGCGCGAATTTTCTCAATTTGAGCCCTCCAGAATAGGGCTCTTTTTGGGTGGGGGGGGGGGGCTCAATAGAATATTCAGCCCACACTCTTTGCTGATATCACTTGCAACGTTGTATTCTTGAGGTCGGATGGACTGTTTGTATAGGAAGGGGGGTCAAATCGTTGTCCAACAGTCCAACCTTTTCACATACCTGCATCCATGAATGCAGAATCTAAAAATCCTAATTTTTCCGTATTTTTAAGCTTTTCGGAGGCCCTGTCTGATAGTGGCCCCGGGACGGTTCGCTCCCCTTGCCATTATATCGGTAAGCCTCTGAGCCTCACGCCTTGAATTTGCAGGGTTAGCCATTCTCCAGTAGCGAGCATGGCGGGGCGCGGGGCCTCATTGCAGATTCATTTTCCCACATGTATCGACGAGGTATCTCTAGCAGGAGCTCCACAGTGGCGGTCATCGTCATTGCACCAGACCATAGACATACACCAGAGATAAACTATTCGGTGCACAGCCAGAGTCACGAAAGTCGTCAGCCTTCTCGTCAGAAAATACACCGCTCCCAGAAAATTGGGAAAGAGGGCAAAGAAGGATTCGGCAAGTGACCCGAGTGGTTGATATAATGGTGCAAACTACTAAGTCAAAACGAGTGAACAGAAATAGCTCGATATACACATGAAAAACTGGGAGGTGCATAAAGGTCGGCTTCCTCCCGTCACTGCCAACTCACTTACAGCACGGCAGTGGGCCCCCCGGAGGAATATGTTAATTTCAATAATTTTCCCCGACATGCCCTGCAGATTAGAGTGAAAGATCGCCGACTTCAGTTCGTTGGGCTCATCGAGGAAGAGATGAAAACTTGTCACGTGGATCTCCCACGGACGGGTCGGGTGCACCATCACTAACCGTTGGCGGGCTAAACACCATTGAAGGCGCTATCAGGCAACTGTGTGGCTCCAACGCAGAACTCTGGGGCTTCATTGTAACCTCCCTGCGCCCCTGGGCAGCCTGGTGCTTTCTCGAAGAGACCTCATAGATAAATTCCCACCGGTGAGCGCAGGTAATGGTGCAGCGCTGAATTAAAGTTTCCAAATTCCTCTTCATTTTTTTTTTTCCATAAATATATTTATCAAACAATATCAAGTTAAATCATTTTCACATCGAAAAACCTGTTTTATGTTTGTTTTGCATACATAACATTGATAAATTCACCAATAAGAAAAAAAACATTCTTGTGCAACGGCACATTTTAGTCAAACATTAATACTTTATACAAATCGTACGAACACTTTCTTAAAAGTAAAAAAATATTGCAGTCTGTTAATTAATTAAAAAATAATTAATTATAACGAGACGTTTTTTTCGTACAAATCGACGTTAGTAACTTCTTAGCACTATTTTTTCTTCAAAAAGGTAGGAAACTGGACTAGCCAAGATTGAAAGCATACAAGAACGAATTTTCCCGACGGGAACATGGAAGGGAATAACTATTAGGGAACAAATAATTCTTTTGAAACTTTTGGCACAAACGCTTAAAAAGTTAAAATTAAAAAACAGGAGGTAGCTTAAAAACTAGTGGAGGAATAGCCTGTTTGCCACTTAATATCACACTGTAAAAACATTTGAAAAATAAAATAAAACGAGGAGGAATGTTTCTTTCCCTTTTATCACAAGTTATGGGGCATCTTGGGGGTTAAGGGCTTAATAACACACTCGTGGGAGGGAAGCCGACGATTTTTCGCCGGGGTTAGGAAGGAGAGGTTAAAAATTATGTACAAGGGGGATTCACTTGGTCAGACTGGAAGAATGGTGGAGGGGAGGTGGATTGCGGAAAAAATAGCTTCTAGGTGTACATTAATTTTTTTTTTTTTTACAAGAATAAATTTTGACTTGGAAAAGGGCGATTTCACCCGTTCCCTTCTGCAAATAATACTTAGACGAAACTTCCCTCGGTGTTTTGAGCAAAGTCCCAAGGGATTTGATAAGAACAAATGATGGCGTTATTTTAATTGATTAAAAACCCGGTCTTATTCGAGGCGCCCGTTAATAAAATAAAAGTTGGACGCAGGGTGTTTTGGCACTTTTTTTGGCCAGTTTCAAAGATGTCAACTCAAAAATTTCACGAACCTGAGAATAAATATTCGCTCTCTGAGAGCAGAACTTCCATGTCGGACGGCACTGTGTGTACATTGGTGTCAAGAGGAGGGGCGGAGGCGGGCGGCGGTTGCGAAGGCTCTGAGGACGGGAAACGCATCAGGTCGGGCGGAGAGCCCGTTGTCGAATTGTTGTTTGGCTTGCCGATTTTCTTCGTTCGCGAACTGTTGCGTGTTTTCTTGGCTCGAATTTCACGTTTCGACTGGGCGCGATTCGTTTTATGCGACGCGGAAGAGGATTTCTCAGGCGACAGAGGAAGCTGCGTGTTGGTGCGACACTCGACGGACGTCATTCGAAGGAGGTCGACTGCGTTGGGCGATGTGTTCTGATAGAGCGGCTCGGAAGCGTTGGCAATGGCTGCCGCGTCAATAGAGACGAGACGGTCCATCTCGGGTTGAGGAGGACTAGACGTTTCCTTCGAGGAACATTCGCCGACTAATTCTACTCGATCGGGGCTTTTATCAGCAACCTCGCCGGGGTTCGCCGAAGGTTCCTCCGGCTTTTTCTTAGCTCCTTCTTTCTTCCTCCGTCTTCGCTGTTCCTGCACTAGAACGGCTGTCCTCGGCCGTTGTCTGACCTTTGAATTTATTTCTTTCACAACGCTCGTCGCCACTTGAGCCGGTTTCTTAAGTTTAACGCTAAATTTAAACGGAGGCTTATAAACGACTTGCAACTTGACCTGCTCTTTGTCGTTTCTTTGAACAGGTTTTGCCCTTTTCACAGGGCTCCGCACATTCTCCACCGGTAAAAATCCGGCCGGAGAAGACTTAGATTTCCTTACTGCCGAAGTTCGATCGACATGATGCGAATTGAGCAACCAATTTCTCACTTTTCCCAATGGATCATCCTCCCCAGATTTAGTGGCTACCGCCGCCGTAGCAACCGTTTCTTGCGCAGCACTGTAGTCGATCACTTCGGGTTTCTTCTTCTGCAAAGAAACTGAACTCTTTTTCCCCCCACTGCCTTTCCTAGGCGAACTCGGCTCATCGACCACCCCACCACGTTTTCCTCCTTTCTTTTTTCGTCTCGGCTCGCGAACTTTTCTCTTCAACGGTACTTTACTCCTCACCGCCGGGTGAACCACCACGTTGCCCGCACCATCACCATCTGTGGGAAGTCGTACAGTTTCCGTGGTCGAACTGTGAATAATCGTGATGCCCTTCAGTTTGAGATCAGTCGTTTTGCCAAAGAGACGAGTGCTCAAAACAAGAATCAACACGACGCTTAGAACAATTAAAACGGCATAGTACCACCGGTCGAGAACCCATCGTTTGAAAGAAGCGATACTTTCTTCGGAGAGGAGGAGTTTACGAAGGGTCGCCAGAGGTCCAGAAGGATCGACCTGTTCAAAAAAAGAAAAAAATTGACTCGTGGAATTGGAAAATTGATGGAGGGGAGGGGGGTAACTTACCTCTCGACACTTTTGGAAGACGTCGCAGTAACCGTTGTAATCGTTGCACGGTGTACCCGGCTTAGAGAACATGTCTGGGATGTCGTACGGGGCACTGTTCCAAGCAAATGACGATCTAAAGAAAAAAATGTAAACCAATTAGAACCAAAATGAAATTTAAAATTCCAAATAAGCTGAGAAGTGATATCAAAATTCAATCATAACAGGAAAATGTGCAACTCGTGAGAATCAAAGTATTTTTGGAGCTTCTTGAGAGGAAGCAAACGGAACTGGAGTGAACGGACGTGACCCATAATCCAAAGTACGGATGGGTTCGGATACTTACAGGCACGGAGAGTTTTCACCAGGGAGTTTGCAGCAGAGTTCACACGCCTTAGTCACTGGATCCTGTGGCCCTGGTAAGCACTGGCAGGACTCAAGACCGTAAGCCAAGCATATAGAGCCGGTGCATTCCTGAGGGGCGAAAAAATGAAATAAAAAACTCGTTCCGAAGAATTTGAGGAGGGGGGGAAAATGTCACTTACTCCCATGAAACAGACGAACTCGTCGTTGCACACTGTTTTGTTTGGTTTGTTGATGGACGGTGGACAGTGTGGGCCGCGACCGTCGCAGAAGCTCGAATCGCGACAACCGTTGTCGTCGCGACATTTATCGCCGAATTTGAGACCGCACTCGGGCGTGCAGCACGGTCCCTGCGAAGGTGAACAGACGCTGTGCGGAGTCAAATGGCAGGGCGGCTGGTCAGGTGGAGGGTGACGTCGCTGTGGATAGCAACAGTCTTCTTTACAGTCCTCCTCCCATCCACAATCACACTGCTCGCCCTCTTCAACAACGCCGTTTCCGCAGATAGCCGCCTGTGGTTCTGTCGCAAAAAGGGGGGGGGGGAAGAGTTAAATAAACCATTTAAAACCAAACCAAGGTTTTTTCGTAATCAATTTTACCAGTGAAGCAACCCTTGGGGCTTCGCGCTTTTGAGTTAAGTACAGGATTAATGCTGTTCAAACTACATGGCGAAAACTTGTTGTTGTTTTTCTTGTCTCCGGACGTGGCTCGCGCGAACATGATGAAGTTGCCATCCTCTCCACCAGGTGTGCACAGCTCTGGATCGTGCTAATTAAGACAAAAGTATAATCTTAAATACAGGAACGAGAGGATTGACGTCGTGCACTTACTGGTGACCCGAAATTGTGTCCAATTTCGTGGGCGAGCGTCACGTGGGACACAGCCGGAGGGACGTGCTTCCCATAGTTGAGCAGAGTGACAATACCTGTGTTTAAACTTTTCATGCTACCCCGATAATGCTGTCAACATAAGAAGAGTCAGAAGTGATTTCCCTTTTTGCTTTAACTTATAAAATTGATAAAAAATACCCCGTTTTTTTCGCAGACACCGCCCGCGTTTTTAAGATCACCCGTCCAAGCGAGGCCGAGCGTGCCCATCTCAAAATCACGGTACGTGAACATATAGGCGAGACAAAAAGCATCGTAATCCTCCTCTGTAATCAAAGGCCACCATAAATAACGTATTTTATGATAAAAGATGCGCTTTGTTGTCCCAAAGCTGGGTAGAACAGCACTTGTAGCATACAAAATAAATAGAATAAACTCAAACGGAATACAAATAAAAGACCCCTCCCCTTTCCTTTACCGTTGAACTCGTCTCGACTCCGGTACACAGCGGTGAGGAAAGCGAGTCACAATACTAGGGACTGAAACTTGTTTGAAGAGAGAACACCTTTTCTTTTTTAGTGAAAAAATTTATCTGGTTTGGTTTATTCTATTGAACTTCGTTTTTGATCTCTATGCAACTCTGCCTTTTTTTCCATCTGAACCAACTATTATCCTCGTTTACCCCGAGGGCAAAGGGAAAACAACGAATTCAAGCTTATTTGTCATTCACGGCCTTTTTTCTCTCTCGAACGGATGGTAGACAGAGCGGAATCCTCACACCTTCCTCTGTATCATTAGCATGTTTTCACTGAATATTAAAAGATGTGGACTGAATACAAATTACATTGACAGAGCGTGAGTATATATGGTTTTACACAGCACTCCCTCTCCCACGTCCTTACAACCAAAAACTCGGAATATCGAATGCTCGCTCATTCACAATTCTTTCACACCGTGATCACTTTGAAAGAACTTAATACTTTAAGTTTGATCGAACTGTAACAGCTAGAAAAGTTGAACAGGGTTAAGGATTAGGGGAAAAAAAGGAGTTGAACGTACACGCCCGCAACCTGATTCTTTCGAGTTTGTGAGAGCTGGAAAAACGGAAAAGTGATAGATAGAGAGAGAAAAGGTGCTTTTAGAGAGTCTCCCTATACAGCTTTTTCCAACGACAACCACTTTTTTCATTTTTCCTGAGTATTATTTGTTCCGACTGACGCATCTCCTATCTTCTTTTTTCATCCGTTGGATATCCCGCTAGTCCGGAATAATATTGGTAATTCGGATTCCAACACTGATAGAGTGGAACGAGAATGACGTTTCAAAGGGGATGCATTTTTATGTTTAAGGCTCGGGTCGACCACATGGGTTTAAGTTCTGTTTAACTCTAAGCAGACCTTAGGAGCTTAAACCCCAATCAGAATTTAGTATTTCGAATACAAAACCGTTTAAGTCCATAGCAACGCCTAAACGGACATTGTCGACCTAACCCCAAGTACACTTTGCTTAAAGGGCTTAATAAATTAGACCGGTAATATTTCTCGAAAAATTGCACCGAAGGTGCTTTCCATTCCAGTCCAGGGTAATATTTCTGTTTCAAACAAAAACTGGGAAGAAAGAAGGCTTCTCGCGCCGGAGGTACTAGAGATCTTGAATATCAGGAAACCGAGCTTAACGACCCCAGTTCGCACCTGCTTGATGATCAGATGATTATCGTAAGCCTATTCTACTTTCTGCAATACTACTCAAGTGATTTGCATTAGGTACGTGTAAAATCATGGTATTTTTATTTGTTAAAAGGGTCATGACTCTGTGAAGAGTGACATTGGCGGTTAAAATACCGCTCGACAAGAATTTAGAGTTTTGACAGGACCATAACGAACGATTATCCTTGACGGGACAAGATCACCCCCTCCCCCCAACACCACCAAGCATAATTACACAGATAGGCGTGATTCTTCGTTTCGGGTTTGGGTCTTTCTAAAAATCAATTCTGAGGTTGGGCTCACTCGAAGTCCTGATTGGGCGAATTCGGACGGACCTAAATTCACCGGTTTCGCTCTTTCAAAAACCAAATCGCGAGACACTAATTTCGCGGGGTTGGCTAGCTCCTTCAAAAGCCAACTTATCGGATTTTTCACCCTTAAAATCAAAATTCATCAAAATTTTGAAGTCGGCCAAATCCAAAATGCAATTTCTTGGGTCTAGCTCATTTAAAAAACAGATTTTCGCAGGATTGGCCCATTCAAAACCAATTTTTGTGGAACAGGCTCTAAAATAGTGGCTTCTCATCGTGGGTGGTGGTGGTGGGGTGGGCTGCAGGGGTGCCCATCCCCCCCAAGCTGAAGGGCGCATCTCCCCCCCAAAAAATCAACCCCACCCCTCTTCAGCTCCAAAACTTAACGGGGTGAACAAATTAGCGCAAATTGTTCAGATGTATTGTCAGTTATAGGACATTACCGGTGGCACTGCTTTACTTGTGGTCATCAACCTGACATCATTAATTAAAACGTTAACTCGTTACCAAAAAATTTACTTCTTTAAAGCGTTAGGAATTTCTTATTTCGTTAGTAAGCCTTTCCCGAAACCAATCAGTCTGTAGGCCAAAATTACCTCACAAGATGCTGTTTTTCGTAGTGTTGAATTGATGTTTCAGGATTTTGGAATGAAACGTCCAATTTGTTAGCTGCTTGGGAGATTCAAGTGTAATTTTTCCCCCTTCACACTACCATATTCTGGAGTAATACGCCCAGCTTTTTACTTATAAAGGCCCGCTCTAACTACTACTCGAATTTTTCCCTTTGCCCACACTACCTTGAGATACCTTCTCTATTCCTTATTAAATTCTTTTTATTAAAGGGATGAAATTGAGCGTTAAGCGATGTCGTTAGTTGGGCTGATTCCTCGACACCAAAGCAGCCTAGCGATAAGGTCCGTGTGCTTCGAGAGACTCTTCCCTTCGGACTTCAGTGATGTCGATTCCGTGACCTTCGTTCGCGGGATAATTCGGGCCCCTGAGAACAGGATAAAGCAATGCGGCCAAGTACGCTGAAATGACAGGGAGAACACCTTTGCATTGGCGATTAAAATACCGCTCGACAAGAACTTAGAGTTTTGACAGGACTATAACGAACGATTATCCGTGACGGGACAAGATCACCCCCTCCTCTCAACTCCCCCAAGCATAATTACACAGATAGGCGTGATTCTTCGTTTCGGGTTTGGGTCTTTCTAAAAATCAATTCTGAGGTTGGGCTCACTCAAAGTCCTGATTGGGCGAATTCGGACGGACCTAAATTCAACGGTTTCGCTCTTTCAAAAACCAAATCGCGAGACACTAATTTCGCGGGGTTGGCTAGCTCCTTCAAAAGCCAACTAATCGGATTTTTCACCCTTAAAATCAAAATTCATCAAAATTTTGAAGTCGGCCAAATCCAAAAAGCAATCTAAAAACAGATTTTCGCAGGATTGGCCCATTCAAAACCAATTTCGCGGATTTCAATTGGCTCTGAAAGCCATTTTTGTGGAACAGGCTCTAAAATAGTGGCTTCTCATCGTGGGTGGTGGGGTGGGATGCAGGGGTGCCCATCCCCCCCAAGCTGAAGGGCGCATCTCCCCCCCAAAAAATCAACCCCACCCCTCTTCAGCGCCAAAACTTAACGGGGTGAACAAATTAGCGCAAATTGTTCACATGTATTGTCAGTTATAGGACATTACCGGTGGCACTGCTTTACTTGTGGTCATCAACCTGACATCATTAATTAAATAACTCGTTACCAAAAAATTTACCTCTTTAAAGCGTTAGGAATTTGTTATTTCGTTAGTAAGACTTTCCCGAAACCAATCAGTCTGTAGGCCAAAATTACCTCACAAGATGCTGTTTTTCGTAGCGTTGAATTGATGTTTCAGGATTTTGGAATGAAACATCCACTTTGTTAGCTGCTTGGGAGATTCAAGTGTAATTTTTCCCCCTTTACACTACCATATTCCGGAGTAATACGTCCAGCTTTTTACTAATAAAGGCCCGCTCTAATTACTACTCGAATTTTTCCCTTTGTCCACACAACCTTGAGATACCTTCTCTATTCCTTATTAAATTATTTTTTTTAAAGGGATGAAATTGAGCGTTAAGCGATGTCGTTAGTTGGGCTGATTCCTCGACACCAAAGCAGCCTAGCGATAAGGTCCGTGTGCTTCGAGAGACTCTTCCCTTCGGACTTCAGTGATGTCGATTCCGTGACCTTCGTTCGCGGGATAATTCGGGCCCCTGAGAACAGGATAAAGCAATGCGGCCAAGTACGCTGAAATGACAGGGAGAACCCCTTCAACAGCTCGTCTGGTCGAAAATCCGATCGTTCATAATCGCGTAGGTGATTCTTCCATGTTGTGCCATTTTTTCGATTTGTGCTGGACGTGGTTAATGAGTGCCTTTGACAATTATTGTTAATTGCGTTAGCGACCCAAAGCAAAAATTAGCGTTTCGCAATGTCGTTGACATCAGCCAACATTCTTGTCTCTAGAGCGGGCCATTGAGGTCCACCTGCATCGAGGCTCCTCTTTCATCTTAGGACTTAAGGGGCTCCGATTATTGCATGTCCACCGTCCGCAAAAAGTTGTGAGCGGCCGCTGAAACCGGGTCAATGCGGTCATAAACGCTTGAAACACTGGAATACCCGTTGCTGGATCGTCTGATCGAAAATCAGCTTTGATTTTCGGATTCCTCGTGCCGTGTCAATAACGCAGTATCGTCCAACTTGTTAATTGAGAATTCTTGTTTCGTCCAAATTTAAGTTATAGTTTTTTGGACTAAAAAACGCTCATGAGGCTAGGCGGCCGGCGATTTTAACGATTTTCTCCAAGGCTTTGATTTGAACTTGACGTGGTTTATGAGTCTTTTAGACTGTTGTCAATCGCGAAATGCAGTCGGTTCTGGCTAAAACTCACCTAGAAGAGCGATGAACGTTTCGCGATTTCGTTAACATCGTCTGACCCTCTCAAACGGAACTCCTATCCGTCACTGCACTCATAATATAGAGAGTTACTTTAGCTGCAGCATTAGTGTTTGCGTTTGACTCAAATTCACCCCTCTCAAAGGTAAAGTAGACCTTGGAAAACTCGTTTGGCCAACGAGTAGTGACTATGCACAGGTTATTTAAAAAAAGAATCCCCTCCAAAAATTTTCATGGCGCCCCCGTGCCATTACCCCCCCCCCCTTGTGGGCACCCCTGGGGGGATGCTTATTCATTAAGCACATAAAAAGACCATTAAACAAGGCCACCTTCTTATTGGCATACGAGGTCGCGAAAACCACCGACCAATCACCAGATACACCACTGCCTTTGATTTGAAGCACGAAATAGTCAATTCAAGGTTATCAAAACCTTAATTTTCACATAAACAGTCATCCATCAACAACTAAATCTGCTGGAAAACTATCGTTTGAAGCCTTTTCGGATTTTCTGTCCAAAAACTGACATTTCCCACTGAAAGTGATACTTTTGGAGCTTAACTTTCACATGTTTTGTCCCCCGAGACGGTAAACTGCGCTAATTTGGTTCCTAGACCTATCCATCGTCAATCGTGAGGAACTCACACACTCAGAGCCCTGTAAACTGCCAAGTTATAGCTCTCGCAATATAAGCGCGAAGCCAGCTCTTGGTTTTGAATAGAAAAGGGACAGAAACTGAAAAAGCTGGCATCTCCATAAAGTTTGCCTTGGCGGGGCGAATTTCACACACCACCACCATGGATTGCGTTTCTAGCGAGCAAAACCCGAGAGATTATCTTTTTGAAAAATCAAAAGTACGCGAAATTGGGCCTTTTACGAAGCCAAAATTGAAGCAAACATTTTTTTTAGTGAGAAATAGAAAATTCTAAAGAGTATACCCCACAAAATTGAGATTTAGCTAGCCAAAAAACCCACGAATTTGCTCATAGCGACGGTGCGAGGCGAGGTAGTGGAGTTTGAATACTAATAATTATTCTGAGATAGGGATAATCTCTCCACGTTTAAAGTCTTCTTTATTCCAGTGTGACCATGGTTTCGGTCGAATCTAGACCATCTTCGGACACTTTCTTGTTAGGTGCGTAAAATCACCCCGTCACAAGACTTCACTAAAGTGAGTGAGTGAAGATCACAGAGTCTGTGATCTTCACTCACTCACTTTTACGCACCTAACAAAAAAGTGTCCGAAGATGGTCTAGATTCGACCGAAACCATGGTCACACTGGAATAAAGAAGACTTTAAACGTGGAGAGATTATCCCTATATCAGAATAATCACGAATTTGCTGGTTTCAAGTCAGCAAAATGTACGCGAAAATGGTTCTCTACAGCGAGCAATGCCCGGGAAATTAGCGTTTCAGTGAGCCAGAATCGCAAAAATGGTTCTTAAGTGTGCAACATCTAATTGTAACGATTTGAAGTGGGTTTGGGTGTCCTGATGCCTCTAGTTTCTTTAGGATTTAATTTTATTCAAAAATTAACAAACAGTCGTGAAGCTGCCAACCTCGCCATGGTCACGCCAATCTGCTGTCGGTAAAGTTGGAAACTTCGTCATCCAAATAACCTCGTAGTCTGCCAGAACGAGTCTGGGGTCATTCGGGTTGTTTGATGTAGGGCGAGGCATTTTCATTAATGAATTGAAGGGCGTTTAGGTGTCTAGGTGGTGTAGGTGTTCTGGCGGAATACGTCGTTCTTTGGATGACGAAGCTTTCAACTTTACCGACAATAGACAGTCGATGACCATGGCAAGGCTGCCAAAACGTCGCCACTGTTTGTAACTTTTGAATAAAATTTAACACTGTATAAAGAAACAAGGGACATCAAGACATCTAAACCCCCTACAAATCATTAATAAAAATGCTTCGCCATACACCAATCAACCCAATTGTAACGTTTTGGAGAGTGATGCAACCCCGCGAAATTGTGTTTTGTATCAACCCACAAAATTGTGGAAATTTGGTGAGCTTTCTTAAAAGCGAGACCAAAACACGCAAAAGTTTCTTAGCGAGACCGAACGACGCTATATTGGCGTTTTTGTTGGCGTCTTGGTGTGCAAAATCCACGTTTGTTTTTGAGTGAGGCAATACCACGAAATTGGATTTCCAGTTTTTGTTTTTCTTGTTTTTAGCTAAACCGCTAAAACGGTTCTCCAGGATCGGGAACCACAAAAATGTTATTGTGTCGTGAATAATCCGCGAAATTGAGTTTTCAGTGAGCGATGAAATCCAAGGAAATGTTTTTTGATATTGCTAGTGTTTTTTTTTTTTTTTAGTGAGTCAAATCAGGTAAAATCGGTTGTTGGTGCACAAAATCAGTAAAATAGGATTGCTAGCAACAAAAATCCACAAAATTGTTTTTCGGTGAGCAAAATCCGAGAAATTTATTTTCCATTGAGCCAAATGCGTGTTTTTTTCTGGAGAAAATTCCGCAAAAATTGGTTTTTTAAAGAGCGAAATCTGAAAATTTTCGTGAGTCAAACCTATGAAAATGGGGTTTCAGTGCGCGATCGTACTGCCATCGCCATCGCGGAGCCAGGTCCAGGAAAATATTATTGTTTTATTTTATTCATTTATTTATTTATTTTTTACGGGGAAAAATAAAAGGAAATGAGTTTTTAATGAGCCAGACCGCACAGCAAGTACATCAATTTCCTCAATTTCGGCCACAAACAAGGATCTCTGAAGTTGTATGGTACATTCTTCCAATCCGTCGAACGAATTGGTTCACAATGAGCCAGAGGGACATCAGAGACGAGAACGTAAGGTGGCCACGCGTTCTACTGGGGAGTCCAAGGATGTCTGGGCTCACGAAAGCCCAGGCGCGCTGGGATGCAGTGGCATGCAAAAGCTGCTTCAAGGCTGCTGGGATTGCAGTCAAATCACAACAAAGTGGCTCTTAGAATCAGGGAGGAAAAAAACCAGAAGAATACAATTTGAGTGTTTACAGGGAACTTTGCAGTGCAGAAACACTTGGGAACTTGTGAATCCAGCTTGAGAGGGGTGCGGTCTTCAGGAAGAGACTATGAGGCATGTTCCTCACGAATGCGATAGGCGTCTGACAGCAAGAATTGCAATATCGTCCTCAGGGGGTTCGATTGCTGGATTTTCTTGGGAGGGAAAGGTAAGGAAGTTTCAGGAGGCCGTGCTAGCCCCTCCGAGTCCGGATCCCTCTGGATATGACCTAGGGGCCGAATCGTTGGCCTTAGCTTGTAAAATGGTTTTTAGGCGTCCTCCTGGCTGTGTCCTACTTTCAGTCGCAAGCGTCCTACTTTCTCGTGCGAAGCGACCTCGGAAACCATTTTTACAACTAGTTACCCTACAGGAACTGCTTCTTCGGTGTCACGCGATCTGAGCTAGGATAGAACCAGATGTTCTTTCCGTTTCTTCTTCGTTTTTTATTTCATCTTTTGATCTTGTAGTCGAGAAGCAAGGGTGAAGTGCGAGGGTGTTACGTTGCCCACTTCTCCTTCCATGCCGCGGCCGTTCCCTACTCACATCGCCGCTTCGTTTCATCCCATGCTCTGGCCGTGCAGGCTAACTTCAGTCCAGGGACGTTGCAAGATGAGAGTTAAGGCTCGATTACACGGAGCTTTTCTAGAAGCAGCTTGCTGGCTTTTTTACAGGCAGCTTATATAAAAGCTTCGTGTAATCGAGAACAATGCGCTTGTAAAAAAGCTGCTATAGCAAAGATGGATACTGGGCTACTTTACAAGCTCACAAGCTGGGTTGTGAGGTTGCTGGAGGGTAAACTCGCTCAGTGTAATCACGTCAGCTTGTAAACAAACCAAAAAGCCGAGAGTGACACGGTGCGGTTTCAGCCCATTTCTCCAACCAAATCCATCTTTTTAAGCTGATCGTAAAGCCGTTGAAAAACTTTATTTTTCAATTTTGTATTGAAATATTCCTTATCTTTTATGTTCCTTAGAACTGGATAGTTTTCACAGACGCTTAGAAAAAGAATAATCATGTTTCTACGTAATTTTTTAGTGCATTTCATTTATGTCAAAATGCACTATTTCAAACTAGGTACCGAGAAAAGAAACTTATCAAAACACGAAAGACACAAGGGAAAGAAACGTACGCGGTCGCCGCGTGGCCCCCTGTAGTTGCTGCTTTTTTACCAGCCGGCTTGTTGGCGGATATGCGTGTACGGAGTTTTGCGTGTAATCGAAACAAGCTCACCAGCTCACAAGCCAGCTTCTAAAAAAGCCAACAAGCTGCTGGTAAAAAAGCTCCGTGTAATCGAGCCTTTAGTCTTTCGTGTGGGGCGCAAGCAATGGTCGAAGTATGTTTGGGACAAGTGTAAGGAGCTTATTATTCTTTGTTATTTAATTTAGTAGTCCAAGAAATAGTTATTTTTGTTCAGAACTTTAGGTATAAAATTTGTTGTCCGGGTGATACAGTTGTCTCTCCACAAAAATATTGTTTTTATTAATTTATTGGTCAAATCGATTGGCCTGTCTAGACTATCATTAGGACCATTATTCAAAATAAGTTTTTGCGTGTCTTCCACACTCGTTACGGGAGTTCTAAACCTTAAAAGGCGAGAATAATTATTTTAGACTTCAGATACATCAAAAAATGCCCCGACAAATAAACACAACACTTATGGCGTTTTTCATTAACACAAAATTCCGCTGGAGCCGAGCATTTCCACCCATCTTCTCCGTTACCATATGATATAATTAAGAGAAGACGGGTGGAAATGCTCGCCTTCAGAGCAGAATTTTATGGAAATGGAAAACGCTATTACTTTAAAATACCTCTGGGGCACGAGAATACGAAGGGGTGTAAAAGGAAATAACACTGGTGGTATATCCACGTGACAATCATGTGAATTGTGATAGGATAATGCCGTGTTAAAATTATAACGCCCATTTGCACTTGCCCCTCTGATAAGCCATGACAGTGGCGTGACCGCGTGAGCGGACTTACACCCGACATCGGCACGTCCAAATTCATCTCAAAATTCACTCAGTCGTTTCATGATTCACGAGAGGTCGAAGGATTGGTCATATAAAGCTATCCCATCCACCACCAAAATAATGTTTCTTCGTGACCAGCACCACGAGGAAAAAAATTTAAAAGAATAACTCATCAACCTATTTCTTGTCAAAGGCTAGAGAGAAACAAGGGGTCATCCCATATTTCCATAACCTGCACAAGAAAATGTCAAGTATGAGAAAAAGAGGAAACAGCAAAAATAAAAAAAGTAAAAGGGCAAGTGGAGGAAGGGCTTATACTTTCAACTTATTTGGCATAAACGTTGTATACTACCCATTCCAAGGCTTACTCGCGTTACACAACCAACTCCTTTGATCTGTCAAAAGCCAAAGGCACGAGGACGGTATATGTACTGAACTGTGGCTCCGCGGGAGAAGAAGGAAGTAGCGGTTCAGTCCTTTTTTCCTTGTTTATTTCTTTCCTGAGAGGGGGGGGGATGAACGGGGTGTGAGCGTGTGTGTGATGGGTGGATGGAAGAAAGGTTTAATTTTAAAGATTATAGAAAATGTTACGGATTAACCTTTTTATGTTAGGAGTTAGGCGGAGAGGAAAGAAAACTGAAAATGAATGCCATGAGGGAAGGGGTAAGTGTTAATATATACAGACGTAACAACTTATTTGCGTGCCGAATAAAAATTGCTGATGACAACAAGGGATTTTCACATTTATTTTTGGAACACGTAATGCACTCGAACGCCATTTTAAAAAAAGAAATAAATAAAAAAGAAAAAAAGCCCGAGCTGAGAGCTGACAATAGATTTTGTGTTACAGTATCTGAATTTTCATTCATATCGCAAAGTGATGATCTTCACTCAAATCTTGGGGAAAAGAGAGAGACAGCAATACAATTGCGCAGCATAAGGCCCTAACTTAATCTTCCTTGTACCAAAGAAATAAAGCCCACACCATCCATGAGACCAATTAACCTAGGATAGAAACTCAATAATTTCAGTCGCTCGGTTGGTAAATCGCAATCACCTGGCGTTCTATCCCGTTCCGCCTCATCTACAAATGCGAGCCAAAATATACTCCCACGAAGACTAAGAGGTAAATTAAGGCTTAAAACCCAGCCTTCCCCGCCCCTTCTCGTGCTTTAAACAGCGGAAGCGTTATACCCCTAGTGCTTGACATATTGTGGTTAGATTTAATTCTACTACTCGTTAACGTGCATTCTGAATTAAATGAAAAGCATAGAGGAGTGCGAGGACGGGGATTAATTTGGGGATGCCAGAGATTGTGTGAAGTAGCGAAGAAGAGGGTTAATTTCAGATACCCTCTTCACCACTCACAGTCTCAATTAAGAATCAAATTATTACGAAAGGAAACCTGGCTAATGGCCCAACAATACACGCATCAACGAGATGAAATGAAAAATGAACGAGCGGGGGACGTAAAGAAACGCAAAACTTCATTTTTAAAGTTGTTCTCTCCGCCTTCGGGGATCAACCATGAATATTAAACTTGAAATGAATGTTTCTCCAAAAATGTCGCGGAAACAAATATCATCCGTGTTAAAAATGCACGTAGACCTGGCACAACACATACGAATGAATACGAAAACGGTCTCAAACGTTTTTATGCCAAAATTGTCCTTTGATTACCATCACCACATACTGATTTTGTTTTTTTTAAAAATTATGTGAGCGCGAAGCCCGACACTTGAGCGAGATTATTTGCTCAGCAACACATTTTATCATAGTATCTCGTTTGTTTACGGCTATACCAATTGTCGCCTCTGCCTTTAGTATTGGTAGAAGAAAAACTCACCTGAAAACAATTCCAAGAATTTTTCCACTCCATAGTTGCCTGGGAAACGATAGCTCGGGTCGTTGAGAGCAGAAGTTGTATGAACTTTGATTCGTTTTATCATGAAGCTGATGTTATCCGGTTTCCCGTCTTGATTAAAATCTGGAAACAAAACGAAAAAGTTTTCCAATTGAGTTTTGAGAACTAGTGTTCCCTCCCGGCTTTCTTGAAAATTGGCTAATGGGAAGTTCTCACACTCTTGCAATTCAATTCCGATGTGCCGTATTCAATAAGTTTAAGAAGCTCGAGAGCTTCTGGCCGGAGAGAGAGCCTCCGGCAATTTAACAAGCCACCATCCTCACCCCGAATAAAAAAAATGTATCGTTATTTCAATGGCATATTCGCTAAGGCTACTTCCAAGGCTACATCCCCAATATACTTTTGCTATTCACGTGTTTTGTGCCAAATTGTGTATAATTCCTACTTGATACCAAGGGAATGTTAAATTACGGACGGGTTCCAATATCTTTACAGATCCTCTTCGCCGTCTTCTAATTTGATGCGACCTGAAAATCCAATGACAGCACTGCCAGGGATTCAAGAACCAGAGACATCTTTATTTTATCTCTTTTTCCAGTTGCCAATGAATTAAACATAACATCTTTCCCTTCTTTTCCGTCTTTCAAAGTAACACCACACCAGCATATTTAAGGCAAGCTTCACTTCTGGCTCATCACTTCAAATATCTCTTCATGTTCTTTTCACACCCAGAAAACAAGAAAAGAAAAAGAGGAAAACAACAAACACCAAAGAGGATTCCCCCTTTCACCCCTTCACCAAACCCACACCACTTTCCAACTTTCCACGCCGGTGGAAATGCTACAAAGATTACGTCTACACGAAAATGATGAATATACCATCAATTTCAACGGTCCTGGAGCGGTGATGGGAAGGGGCGGGGAGGGGGGTGGCTCTACCTTGAAAGACAGAAGTCCCCTCCGGAACTCTCTTGAGACTTTCCCCTTTCCGATATAATCGAAAAACTATGGGTTGCAGAAGAGTTGGTGGAGGGCTGTGAGAAGGGAGAGAGAGAGAAAAAAGTGAAGAACAGAGAGGGGGCAAATTAATTCGGAAAAGCTTTTGGCTTTTCTGTTTCGTTAGCCGCTTTATGAACTGGGAGGGTTATAAAGAATTTTTCACTTCCATCTCTCCCCCTCCTCCTTTTTTTTTTAAAAAAAAAAAGGTTAAAAAAGAAAAATTGTGAATTATGAGAACGTTGGGAGCGAAAATGTTGATGGAAAAAGTAGGGAATGATCATGATCATGACTAAAGGGGAAGAATAATATTAAAGTGTTATAATAAAGGCGTGGATATGAAATTGCACGCTAGAAAAATCAATTTCAACGGTGTGAATAGAAAATATTTTTTAGCAGTACAGAATCATTAAACTTAATAACTTCTATTAAACTTCGTAACTTGGTTTATTTCAATTAACTAATTAATATCGTCACGTCAGTGCTACCAAAACGGCACAAGGCTTCCGTTGTTCCCATTTATAACGGCGAGCTTGGCCAATAAAAGTAACGTAAGCGAACCTCCTGCATACTTCATGTATTTAATCAGAAATTACCTACTTTTCTTTCGATTTGGCAGTGGGGACGTGTATCTAAACTAAATTAATAACTCCTTGACCCTTCCCCCCCCCTGTTCGCTACTATACTATTGATACTACTACTATTGATACTATTGATATAAAGAATCGAGACCGCCCCTGAAGAATGCCCCTGAATCGAGACCGCGGGCAAAAGTCACGGCAGATCGCAGTCACAAATAAGTTTTATGCATGAGACCATAGATCAAGATCGTCTTCATGATGGAGAGATGTCTTCTGAAGATGTCTTCTGGAGTTTATGTTCTCATTTTCAATCTCCAAAATTGTCTTAAGGCGTGTCCCAGGGATGTGGCCATCCCTTGATCTCTAGAGGTGTGCCGCTCCGCGGGGAAGAACGCAGATCCACCATTATACGTCTCGAAAACTGAAAGTAAACTAGCCCCGACAACTGACTAATGGGCTAAACACCACAAAAAATATGATTGATTCTTCCTTATGCACGCTGGCTACTAAGCAGGGAAAGTATGAATTAATCCCCAGAGGCCAGAATATGAGTTTACAAGAAAAAAACTAAAGCAAGCATAAATCTGCAGCCGTATGAGCCTACATTTTCTGTCTTCCCTCGTTGAGGTCGTCAAAAACGGACCTTTCAAAAACCTTTCAGTAGTGGGACAAGACAATGTAGGCTCCTACGGCTACAGATTTATGCTTGCTTTATCCACTAACCCTCGTAGTTTAAGCGCTTCTACTAACAGTTAAAAAAAAAACTGTTATAGTCCCCTTTTACGCGACACACGAGTAAGTTTTTTGACCAAAGTAGCCATTTATAAAAAATGACTGAAGATTTCATTTGATGCGGTCGTCGTGAGTGAGGTGTTTTTCTAATAACAAAAATGACTTATGTTTCCT
Organism: Corythucha ciliata; assembly: GCA_038030265.1. Lineage (NCBI taxonomy): Eukaryota > Metazoa > Arthropoda > Insecta > Hemiptera > Tingidae > Corythucha > Corythucha ciliata. Next base: position 44,603,035 of record CM075938.1, on the reverse strand, counting down.
GCATGAAATTGTATGTACGTGAACCTGGTGGAAAATATGTCACGAAACATGGCGAAATTAGCGCCATTCGTTTGTTTACGTTTGTTTAGACCAAATTTTCGTTTGTATAACCATGCAATATAAAATTTATTGAAAAACAAAATGTGTGCCGCTAACGCAACGGCCTACAACACTTTACCCGAATCGTTTGTTCAGCGACATATTCAGGCACAAAATCAATTGTTTACGTTTTTTAGCCCAAATTTCCGTTTTTTGTCCTGAAAAAATTTATTTATAAGTAAAGACAAAATAAGAGCCGCCAACTTCATGCAACTGCACACAAGACCAAAACCGTTTGTGTAGTAATATATTCGGACACTTTCTCCTGAAGAATTCCGTAACGGTAAACATACCATGTTGTGTCCGAATATGCCACTATAAAAACGATTTGGGTCATGTGCGTCCGTTGCGTGAAGTTGGCCGCGCATATTTTTTATTTTAAAAAATAAATATTTTGCAGGGCTAAACAAACGGTAATTAGGGCTAAACAGACGTAATCAACCGATGTCGAGTCTGAATATGTCGCTAAACAAACGATTCGAATCATGTGTGCCATTGCGTGAAGTTGGCGCCACAAATGTTTGAAAAAATTTGTAAATAATAAACAAACGAAAATGTGGGCTAAACAAATGGAAACAAACGAATGACGCCAATTTCATCACGTTTCGTTGTATGTGTTCCACCAGGTTCACGTACATAATATTGAAATGGCCTTTGTGATCAGATTGAACATAACATATTTCTGAACAATAAACGTTAAAATGTCAAAATAGCATGGTTGTCGAATCCCACCCCCACCAGTCCGTCAAATCGGACCTGTACACAAATACACCAATCATGTTCGAGAAAACTTGGATGCCAAACAATAGGTGACCGTCCCCGATAAACAAAAGCGAAATCAGCTTTGTAATGTGGCTTACCTATCAGTTTTGTTGCCTAGCAAGTCAATAAATATTGGAAATTTAGCTGTGAAATGAACTTGTTCAGCGAAAAACGTATTTTTAAACTCCAAGAAACCAATAATGAACCGATGGAACTGAATTTATTCAATTGTATAAAAAATAATGAGTCCTCTGGAATTTCTCAATGGACAAGAAATTGATGGCTCTTGAGCTATGAGAAATACCTGAAACTTGCAAACTAGCAATAGAAACTGGCAATCCATCGATAAAAACAGGCAATCCGTCGATATGAACTGTCTATTTAACGATAGAAATTGACCATCACTCGATAGAAACTGTCAATCGTAGAAAATAGTCATCCATCCACCAATGTAAAATTTCAATCCCGCAATAGTACCTCGCAATCCATCGATGTACCAAAACTGTCTTTCCAGCGATATAAACTGTGAATCCATCGATATTAACTGGCAACCCATCGATAGAATGTGGCAAACCATTGATAGAAACTTCCAATCGATCGATATATACAGGCAAACCATGGATAGAAACGGGCAATCCGTCGATAGAAACAGACAGACAATTCATCGATATAAACTGGCAATCCATTGGTAGAAAATAATCATCCATCGATATGAAATTGCAATCGCGCGATAGAAAATGGCAATTCACCGATAGAAACGGGCATTCCATCGATAGAAACTGCCAATCCATTGATATAACATAGTCATCCATCGGTATAAAACTGTAATCCCACAATAGAAACTGGCAACTCGATGAGAACTATCTATTCAATTGTCCATCAATCGATAGAAAACAGTCATCCATCGATGTAAAATTTCAATCCCGCAATTGTTGCTGGCAATCCATTGATACAAACTGTCTTTTCATCGATATAAACTGTGAATCCATCGATATAAAATGGCAGCCCATCGATATTAACTGGCGAACCATCGGTAGAAACATGCAATCCGATGTCTTTCTATCGATTTAAACTGGAAATCCATCGATAGAAACATGAAATCCGTCAATGGGAACTGCCAATTCATCGATATTAATTGGCACCCCATCGATAGAATCTGGCAAATTGATAGAAACTTCCAATCGATCGATACAGGCAATCCATGGGTATGGGTATAAACGTGCAATCCGTCGATAGAAACAGGCAATTCATTGATGTAAACTGGCAATCCATTGGTAGAAACTAATCATCCATCGATATGAAATTGCAATCGCGCGATAGAAAGTGGCAATTCACCGATAGAAACTGGCATTCCATCGATAGAAACTAGCATTCCATCGATAGGAACTGGCAATCCATCGGTAGAAACAATCAAACCGTTGATATGAACTGTCTATACAACGATAGTAACTGGCCGTCCTTCGATATAAACTGCCAAGCCATTGATATAAAATAGTCATCCGTCGATATAAAACTGCAAACCACAACTGGCAACTGGCCTCCATCGATATAAACTTGGAATCCTGCAATAGAAACTGACAATCCAGCGATAGCATCTAACGATCCAGCACTATATATTTGCAATTCACCGGGAGCAGAGGTGTTATTACACTATGATTCCCTACTCTGGCTCTCGTCCTGACTTGGCAAGTGAGGCCCCTGGGCATATGAGTCCGGGACTAAATAGCTTTGGTCTGCGTCTGAGTTCGAAACGGAGACAGGACAGAAAGCTCAGTGCTATTTTCATGTTTGTTGATGAGTCTAACTCCCAACGTCATTCAAGTTATTTTTTGACCAGTTTTAGGCGTTAAATTACCATTTTTTGAACCAAAAATCAGGATTTGGCGAATAAATTGTAAGTTCCCACTCAGTTTTCGGGATAAAATTGGTTTTTTTTTAGGCCCTAAAATTCAGATTCGATAACTCAACAGTTTCCATGCTGATTTGTATGTTTCTAGTGGAAAAACTGTCATATAGCCAGTTTGAGGGGCAATTACCAATTCGTCGAACCTAGTACCAATTCGATAACCTGATTTGTTTGATCCTAAAATTTCGTTATTTAGCAATTTAGCCCTAGAATCCTAGGCTGACCATAATCGCACTTCAAAATGGCAAAACCAACTATATGTCCCATAAAAATAGCCAAAACTGACTTCCCGCGCTCTGAAAATGGCTAAACCAACGGTTAGTACGGCCCTGAAAAGCCATGAAAATGGCTAAATCGACCATTCGCGTGGTAAAAATAACCAAACTGACAATTCGCGCCTCGGCTTGAGGACTATTTGCGCGCTAAGAACGGTTAAACTGACTATGCGCGACCAGAGAAATAGCCTAAACAGATGATACCTGACCTGAGAATAGAAAAATCGACCATTCGCGTACCATGAATGGCTAAACTGACCATTCGCGCCTTAAAAATGGCAACACTGACGAATTCCGCCTTGAAAAAAGCTAAACTGATTTTTGTGCGCTAAAAATAGCGAAATTGGCAATTCTCGCTCTGAAAATGTCCAAGCTGACATCAAGAGTCCTAAAAATGGATCAAACTGACAATTTGCCCACTGAAAATGCCTTAATAAATTATTCCTTCTCGAAAAATGGCAAAATCAACCACACTCGCGCCAAAATTGGCCAAACTGACGGTTCTCGCGCCTTTGCGTACTATTCACGCTCTGTAAATGGCAAAACGGACCCTACGTGCCCTATAAATGGCCAGACTGGGCATTCAAGCCCTAAAAAGGCGAACTGACAATTTGCGCCTTAAAAATTCCCTAACTGGCTATTCACGCCATAAAATTGACAAAAATGACTTTATGTGTTATAAATAGTTAAACTGACGATTCGCGCCTTGAAAAGCGCTGAACACATTATTCCTGCCCTGATAATGGCAAAAACATTCGCGCTTCAAAAGTAGACAAACTGAGCCTTCACGTCTTAAAAATGTCTAATTCGTGCGCAAAATAAATAAATAAATAAATAAAAAACTGGCTATACACACCCTAAAAATGGCATACTCGTACTCAGACGCGGATCCAGGATTTGCTCTATAATCGCGCCCAAAAAGGCAAAACTGACTATTCGTGCATTGAAAATGATTATTTGCGCCCTTAAAATTGGCATTTACCACTCTATCAAATAGCCGAAATGACTTCACGCGCCTTAAAAATAGCCAAACTGGCGATTCCCGCTTTTATAAGGCCCAAAATGACTCATAGGCGGCCTGGAAATGCCTCAACAGATTATTCCCGTCCATGTTGACCATTTGCGCGCCAAGAATGGTCAAAATTCGTGCCTAATTGGCTAGAATTCCACCTTGACGAATCACGCCCTGAAAATGGCAAAATCTACCAGTCGCGCGCCATAAATGCCCTAACTGACCACTATCGCTTTGGTTTGACGTCCTATTCGCGTCCTATAAATTTTATACCCCATTACAAGTGCCCTAAAATTGACCAAACTGGAAATCCAAGCATTGCCATTGGCAAAACTGACTCTGTGCGCCCTAGAAATAGCTTAACTGACTTTATTTATCGCTCTAAAAACAGCAAAACTGATCATTTCGACTGGTAAAACTGATGATTCTGGTAAAACAGGAAAATATCACACTGACTATTGATGCCTTAGAAATGATCATACTAACAGTTTACGTAATCAAAATGGCCAAACTGGCTATTTATGCCCTAAAATTAGTAAAACCAACTCTACAGCGGTTCATTAATGGTTGAACTGACAATTCGCGCTTTAAAAGGCCCTAAACGGATGATTCGTGTCCTGAAAATGGCAAAATCGACGATTATCACACGTCAACATTGGCCAAACTGAGCTTTCTGTGCCATGAAAATGTCTAAACTGACGATTCGTACACTAAAAATAGCAAAACTGAATATTTCAGACCTAAAAATGGCATACTCGTACCAGAAATTCACGGTACGAAAATTGGCCAGACTGATCATTTGTGCCATACTGAGGCTACAAATGATTCGCGTCATCAAAGTGGCTATCGGCACCCCAAAAAACTGATCCTCCGCACCTTGAAAACGGCGAAACGTCGGGCAATTCGTGCCTTTAAAATACACCCGAACTGATCATTTGTGCCTTTGTAGACTGCTTGAATGACGAATCGTGCCATGCTGCTCGCTCTATAACGTGGCTTGACATTTGCAAGGCAGTTTTATGGTGTGGAGCCCGAATGTGTTTTTTTTGCGGACCCAGTGAAGCACCCGGGCATGGCTGGGTGGTATACGCCTACGCCAATGACAATGCGTGGTCCCCACCTGAGCGTCAGGGACAAATGAATTACTTGAATTTTGCTTATCTTGACATAAAATCCCCCTCCTTATGGGTATTCATTTTTTGAAATTTGTACTTATGTATTATAAAATTATCTATTTATACATATACTTTGGTAATTTGAAAACCCCTCCCAAGAAAAAGTCCTGGGCACGCCACTGGCCACAGCGACAATTTACAGGCAAATGTAGGTGTTTTGAAGGGCTAGTGGTCCTTTCTGTGGACATAATCAGTTTCTCTCCCATTGCTCTACGCGGAAAGTCACTTACTGGTAGTAAAATAATGATCTGTTTTAGACCCCCTTTGGTAAAAAACTTGTTTGGTTTAGGATAGTTTGTTATTGACCACATTGGCGTATAGAGGGAAAATTGTGCGGCCACTGAAAATGATTCAAAGTGGCCAATACGCGTTTTTTTTTTTTTTTTTTTTTTTTTTTTTTTTTTTTTTTTTTTTTTTTGCTAAAATTGAGATGAGATTTATGGCGTTTTCGATTTGCATAAAATTCGGCTCTAGAGGCGAGCATTTCCACCCGTCTTCTCCGTTACCATATGATTCAATTAAGAGAAGACGTGTGGAAATGCTCGGTTCAAAAGCTGAATTTTATGCAAATGGAAAACATCATTTTTCCAAATTTTTAATATTTAATCTGAATGCGGTTGCTTGCTCTTTCAGGCAAAGCTTAAATTGACCGATGGATTGTGCCATAATGGCACAAAGTGGACGCCAGCGCACCCCTTAAATTTGCCAAAAATTCAATATGCAGAATACATAGAAAGAGCAAAACGCTTTACCGCATTGAAATATAAAGTTACTTACCAGTCGTTTTGTAAATTGAATTGACTCGTTGAACGTGCCTCGTCATGACTTCGATGCACGACTCTTCCGTTCCATACTTTTGATAAAATAAATGATCCGCTTGTAGATACAGCATGCAAGTTGTCTTTTTGGGATCGACGGTGGCTCGTTTGTTAACGTGCGCACGAAAGTCATCGTCGAAAAGGGAATTCTCTTCGGGACCTAATCCTAATAATATCTACGGAAGAAAAGACACAAACGATGAATTTTACAAAATTAAATTCCGAAGGCAAAGGATTATGGAGCACGAACCTTGGGTTGAGCTTTTGTGTCAGACGGTCGTGTACGTTTAACGATAATATCCGATTTATTCGCTCGGCGAATTTCGTACGCTTCGCTATCGAAATAAAAAACGCCCCCTGTACGGGGCCCACCGCCACTTCCTCGGCTCGTCTCGTTTCCAGCCGCTCCGCGTCGACTTCTCGACGACGCGAACTTTAACGACGTCCCACGTTGAATCGACTGCGCTAATTCCGCCGAAGCGCAGGTTTGTGTCGTCGGTGTCACCACGTCGCTTCTTCGATATACAACGGAGCGATACGACGGACTCCATCCGGACAAAGGGTCCAAATATCGTGAGACGGGTTCGACGTAGTATGTTTCAGTTCGAGTGTCTATCGTACCGTCAAATGTGTTATCACTTGTAACGATGCCTCGCACTTCAGCCTCTTCATCGTCTGGAAAGTTTAAAAAAAAAAAAAACATTTACTAGTTAATTTATTTAACGAAACGCGTCTTGTTGACTTTTGTACTTGAAAGTCAAAACGGGAAAGAGGAATGTTGGGAAATATTTTTTCTGTGCCTTCAGACTTTTTGTAGTTATTCACTATACTCCCTCCTACTTTACTTCATTTACTTGAATTCCCCTTCCCATCCCTGCTTAAACGAGTTGAATTTACTTGACAAAGATAGGAGGCTCTACGAGAAAATTCATTTCCTCAAGAGTCAGAATAAACTCGCTATTTAAAAGTTCTCCTACTGCAATAAAAAAGATTTATTCTGTACACACGAAAAAACTTCTTTCACTTTCACCAGTAGACAGACAGCTCTCGTTTATTTTGAAGGATACAAATAAACAAACTAAATCAAAGGTAAAATAGTTTTAATTTAGGCTGCCTCTACATATATTCCGCATCTGCATGAGTCCTATTTGGCATACCGACTGATGGGCATTTTATTGTTGTTGAGCGGCTCGTTCATTTTCACGTTGAAAAGGATTTATTTTCTGGGTTGTTTAGCAATAAGGGGAATGCATAGTAGGGAGGCACGGTGTTCAAAGCGATCGTAAGGGAACTTAATATGAGGCAAAAGATGGGTGGGTTGGGTGGGGGAGGGGGTTATACTTTTGTATGTGTTTGACAAATGCCCTGTGGGAATTGAAGAGCACATAGAGTTTTAGCTTCAGTTTTGAATTATTCGAAAGGCAAACACACTAGACTAGTACATAGAGCGAAGTGAAAAGAGAAGCTTTAGGCTTTTAGAGCCGAGAGAGTTTTCCTCTGTACCTCACCTTTTCTGTGTTTTTGTTCATAACTTCCCTCCATTGATAATCAATGAACTCGACTACACGGTCATTACGAGGCCCCTATTTTAGAGCTTTTCCATCACTCTGCCTGTCTATTTTCTTTCATTTCGTGTGGTATTTTCCGAATAAAATGTGTTCAAATCGGATTATCTTTTCACACACCAAACCCTTCTTTCTCCCTCACAACCTTACACAAATTCAGCAATCACCCTCATTTATCTCGGTAAATCGCAAGGGGGATGACTCTACTTTTTACAAAAGCAATAAAAATTAACCGGCTTTTGCTACCGCTTGTTCTTGCACAAAGAAATGGCGAGAACCCGTTATTTTTCATTCCATTCAAAAAAGGAATACAATGAGATTTTGATGACAAGGATGATTAGAAGGAAAAATAGGTTGAAATTCAGTTGATAAATGTATAGGAAGCAAGCGTATTTAGGTGTGTAGGAAATGGTGCAATGAGTAGGAGCGGGGAAGTGTTCCTTCCCACTCGACCTTAATATCTTAAAAGGTAGATTTCTCTTACCAAGAGAAAAGGATGTTTGAGCGTGAGGAAAGTGAGAATGAATTGAAGCGTGGGGTGAGATGGAGATGTTTTTTTTTTTCACTGTGCCATCCTTTTTTTCTCCCCCAAATACTTACTGGCAGATTCAACCGGGACAATACCCTTCCAAGCGATGTAACAATCGACAAGGGGGAAAATAATTATTTGAGCTTCATCTTCATTGAATTGGAATTGCAAGCACCTTTTAGAATCAGGGTCCAAAATTTTACGCTCTTGAAGGGATTATCCATTGCGAGGTGGGTGTTTCGCCCTCAGGAAATGTTTCCCTTTTTTGGACTGAATCATGATAGTTTCCCCTTCAGGGAATAACTATTTCTAGGGCAAAGATTGTCACAAGAAATGCCGACAGTTGTAAAGCATTAATCCAACCATAAGCAATAGTAAGAGCCCATTCTGAATGAAAAATTGTATGAGGAACGAAGAGATACCCCCACCAATTCATTAAATATGTATGAACTTCTCGATTCCTTTTGAATTCTAGCAGTAAAAGGGAAGATGAATTCTTCCCTTGGACGGATTTTGCAGGTTTTTTGTGTTTTTATTCACTGCCATGGCCAAGAAAATCGAATAAAATTGACAAAGTCCGAGATAAAAATAGTCACGCGGACAGCAAGAAACTGTCAATGTCACCCGATTCCTTATTTCCGTGGAGGGCAATCCGGTCTATGAAACTATCTCCGCGACATTGGGAATTTCGTTACTAAACTTGATATTGAGATGCAATCATCTGGCTGTACGACTGTTGATTTTACTCCCAAAGAACTGACTACCGCTGAGGGCATTTGCCAAACACATACAACCGTAATGCATGCAAGAAACTGTAGCCGTAGGAGCCTACGTTGTCTGTCTTCCCTAGTTGAGGTGCGTTAGAAACGAACCGGTTTCGGCTGCTCGCCATCTTCAGCGTCTGTAAGTCTGTAACGCACCTCAACGAGGGAAGACAGACAACGTAGGCTCCTACGGATACAGTTTCTTACATGCATTACCTACTAACCCTCGTAGTCTAAGCGATCATACTAACAATATTAACATACAACCGTGCCAGTTTTAAACAGTAAAATTCTTGTGGCAAGCCAAGAGCCTCCCATCGGTGATAACAGAACGGTCTCAGATATTTTGGAAGAAACTGCAGTTTTTTATGCAGGTCGATATTCATTCTTGGGTTAAATTTACGAAAATTCTCCAATTCGCGGCGAAAATTGAGAAAATGCAGCAAAAATGGTTAATATTGGGATATAATTGAAAACGTGAAAAGGAATGAAACGAGGAAGGAGTGAAAGGAAGGACATGTACGCGGTTAAAAGTTCAGATAAAGCGCTAATATTCGTGGCTGAAAATTGCGAAAAAATGTTTCTCTACACACATACCATAGAATAACCCCTTTCCCCCTAGCTGAAGTCTCCTTCAGCGTTTAGAAATGGGCCACTTTCTCGCACATCGGTGAGAATGTTACCCCAGTGCGAGAATGTATTTTTTTTAAAATCAAATCTGAAGCCTTCCGACCAATAGACTTGCCGCGGTAGAATAGGCCCCGCACTTCAAAGAATTTTGAGGCCTCTCCAATTTACTATTTCTTCCTCCACGGGACTTCTTGTGTGTGTTATGGCGTTTTCAATTCAATGCAATGCACTAAGTTCCTGACCATCTTAACAGAGCGATTCATTGAGAACTTCTAATTCCTGTTCCCGAGGATCTCGTTTCAAAAAAAAAAAAAAAAATGGGTGCAAATTCTATGCCTTTTGCGACCTATCAAGTGGATTCCTTCGCATTCCCCTTGATGAGACTAGGGTCGATCCTCGTTACTGTGTGAATCCATTTGGCCGCTATAAATTTAAAAGACTTCCTTTTGAATTGAGTTGTGCGCCCGAAATTTTTCTAAGAAAAAAAGTAAAATTTTGTGTGGTATCTTAGGGGTGCAAATTTTATTTCGATGATCGATGACATCAATATATTCACTGATTCAGCGAAAGACTTGGACTCAACTGTGCGCCAAGTACTTTCCAGAGCTGGAGATGTAGCGTACAATTCAACTCGACCTAGTTTCGATATCAAAGTGCCAAAGGTAACTAATGTGGGCCACATAGTTTCTGAAGTTGGTGAAAACGGGCCTTAGTAATGGACTCTCGCCCGCCCTTAAGTTTTGTGGAATGAGCTTCCCCGTTGCGCCCTTCTATTAAAAATAAAGCACCGGGAATCATTTTAGAGCACATGATCACCGTGTAGCGTCTTTACCTAACCATAGTGACCGTAGTAAAAGCTTTTTTGTTGATTTCTTCAAATATTTTTGGTGGGAGTGAATAAATCGAACAATCGATATGAAGCAATACGTTCGAGAGTCCATCACTAAGTGGACAGACAATAGTTAGTTCATTACGCGCAAAAAAATCATTTTACTTAGGCAAAAAACATATTTTTTGTGGGCTAGAGTTGAAATTTTGAGACGAAATTATCATCTACGCCCACCCTTGAAATGTTACCACTATCTTGACTGTTTCACGAATTTGATGACCTTTTTTTCCCTTCAAACAACCAGACTCTAGTGCAATGCGTTCGGATTTTCACTAAAATGGTTAGTTAAGGACCTCCAATTACCAGTTTCGTGAGCCAAACAGCGAGATTTGGTGCCTAATCGTCTATTGGAGCCAGAGGCAATTCATTTATGCTGAAAATGAAATAATCGGAAACTTTTTTTTTCTTCTCTGTGTGCTGAGTGAAGAGAATTCCTGGGGCCCAAGTTGCTATTTTGAAATCACACAAGCAGAAAATTGGTCGGAATGGAAGTAAGGGGCTCGTTTTTTGGCAAAGTTGTCTGTACGTGGGCGTCTGGGCGTGGAATTGTTATTTTTTCTCCGTTCTGGGAAGGGAGAGGCTGATATCCTCTATACACTTCGGGCCTCACTGCCTTCCACCAGCGTTGCCAATTTGACGGATTTCCTGCCAGATCTCACGGATTTTGAAAGTGGCTGACGCTAATAAAAAATGCCGCCTATACGGATCACGGATTTTTGACGGGAACCCGGTCAAAGCCGCCAATGTCTGACAATTAGCCGCATAATTGCAACATTTTTGAGCTAAACGTCCACGAAATGGGCGGCCATAGTCGAACGAATCGCGAAATTATAAGTTTCCTGGCAGATCATACGCACAACTGCACGTTTCGGCTCTCCGGATCCCGGACTAGCCGTCACAATGAACGTTGGCGTCGAAGGTTCACGAGTCCCACTCGTCTCGCCATATACGACCAACTTTTATCCTATCACACGCATGCCACGCATCGCGTCATAGAGCTGTACACGTCTCCCTCAAGACTGTCGTCCCTCACAGGTAGCGCGGAACGATCTGCGAGAAACCACTAATTAGCGCTCAAGCTCATTTTCAGCAGTGAAATTGCGCTTTTTCTAAACTTTAAGCCGCGGGACTTGCCCCCAAGAACAGCCCAATAGCGCAGTATCTCAATGTGTAGACACAAAGTTGCATCTAGAAACCGTGAATTGGTGTTTTTAGTCACAAATCAGCGCTCTTTTATTTATTTTAGCAACGCAGAGCGATTTTTATCGATTTTTCAATTGGCCTCGAACTACCCTTTTTTCTCAATTTTTCCCCTGAAATAGCGAATTTTTTGAATTTCAGACCCAGGCTTGCCGCAAATGAGTGCCATCTGCCATTTATTGAGTTTAACAGCGAAATAGCGATTTGTCCGAACATTTCAGCGTTGGACTTACCCCGTGCGAACCACCCAACAGGTCGACACCCCAATTTAAGCCGGCGAAACTCTAGAATTGACCGAACTGGACGGGCCGAAACGGAAGACTAGGCAGCGTTTTTTCTCATTTTTGATCGGGAAGTATCCCCAAGAAACCGTAAATTGGCGTTTCTCTCCAATTTTGGCCGCAAATTAGTTCTTTTTATCAATTTTGGCCGCGGATACTGATTTTTTTTTTTTTAATACCCACGAATAAGAAATTGTTCTAAATTTTCTTCATCAGGATGGAATACATTTTCACGGATTTCTGACGGAATTTCGATTTGGACTTGACGGGAAAAGTAAAATGTCAGTTTGGCAACGCTGCCTACCACCAGTCTAATGATTGTGAGGGCGCGAAAAGATCAGTCCTAGACACCCATCCTTCAACTCTGTTCGGTCGTGCTGGTTGAAGCCTACTTAAACGTGTACGAATGCGACTTGGGGGAAAAAATAAAAATTCTACTCGGAAGGCATTTTGTTCGTTCGAACTGCGTTCAAATATCAGGTTTTGGGGGATTGCACAATTTCCTGGCTGAATGTAAGCCAAATCCGGGACGCCCTTAACGTGTGGCACAAGACTCAAACGTTACCAAAGTGCATGCCCGAAAAAAGGGGCTCAAGTTCCCTATAAGCCACTTTAAGATCCGCGTTCGTGATATAGATATTTATGCCACAATTGAAATTAGCAAACTTCGGAATGAAAATGATGAATCCATGTCTTCAGACGTTTAGACACATTTCACTATTTCTTCGTTCAACTTTGTTAACTTTTACCCCTCTCCCCTCTGACTCAACAACACTCTCCAGTATAAGACGAACAGAGCAGGAGTATTTCATTTTTAAAAACCATTACGTCCTTACCCCTCATCTTACCCTTCTTTTCTGCCGCACCAAACCATTAATTAAACTTTTAAGGTTCATCACAGTAAACTCGGAAAAATAAGTGGCTGTTACTGGCAGAGAATTAATGACTTATTTTCTGTGCGTACCGGTATAGGCCAACCCTTTTCCCCCTCATCATACAAACGGCCCTGGTTAATTTTAAATGAAATAATTTTATCAGTTATTTGCTGCAGTTTTTAACATTTTTACGATAAAGTTGACTTCGAGTGTGGCTAAGTTGTGGACACTGGTACTCAAGGAAAATTAAAACAGGGGGAAGATGAGGTGTGGCTTTGATGAATGAAGGGTCTTCCAATTAACCAGGTATCGATTTGTTCGAAAATATTATGGTATGTGTGCTAGAGAGGGGTCGATGAGGGGGGCTACAACAGCCTGTGACAGAGCATGTTGAGTAAAAAATTATCTTTCCCCGAAATCTGTGCCACCCTGTTATTAAATGAGAGGAGCAATATGTGTTTGGAAGCCATGTTTTTTGCATATCTGCGCTTTCCGCTTTTCCAGCTTAAACCTATAATCTCAATTGATTTTTGCGGGTCCTAGTTTGAAAAAAAAAGTGACAGTTCAATTTTAAAGGACAAATCGTCAACTTGAATTATCTCTCCACTCCCTCCATGGCAACAAAAAAGACTTCTATAGGGCGCAAAAAAAAAAACGGAGGGGGGGGGGAGAGGCTGAGTTGAAAGTAAATTGAAACGAATGTCAGGTTGGATCTAAAATGTTTCCTTCTCCTCCTCTTCCTCCTCCTCTCTCGGCCAAGGGGAGAGGGCTGAGGACACTACCCCTATACTCTTGTTTTCCAATGTTGAAGACAAGTACTAACGAAGCCGAATATTTCACTGTTCCGCGAATCCCCTCCTCCCTCCCCCAATAGCCAATACACCCGCACACAATTCCCGTTCACCACCCAACCCCGCTGCCAGTGTGTGATAGATGCAGGTCTATTTGGTCTATTCCCAGACATTGTTATATACGCTTTCGAGGAGGCGAGTACCCCATCACCAGTGATAAATAACGGGGCCGTGACAAGGATTAACAGTTTTGTTAAAAATCATGAGAATAAAGAGATAAATTTATTGCGTAAGTGAAAAACTTTTCCTCGTTTGGGAAAGCATTTAAAACAATTACTTTGAAGTTAGAAAAAGTAAATAAATTATGAATGAAGTCCAAGGGAATGAGAGAAAATTTGGGGTGCGAGAAGCAGAAAACGCTCTCTGCAAATACGAGTGAATAAATGCTTACTTTACGATGAGAAATGACGTTCAAGTAAAAAGCACGTTTTCTCATTCTCCAGCTACTCTCCCTGCCCTGAGCCCGACGTTCCTTTCCCATGCTAAGCACTACCCCTTCAAGAAATGTTTCTTTGAAGTAAATATTAGCCCGATCCTTTCCTGCTCCATTACACCCACTTTCAAGTTCTTCGGAAGGCTCAGATAATTTATTATTTCACGGACTTCTTTTATTATAAAGCCGACACCTGCCTCACAGTATCTTGCCTTCGTGAGTGGTTCCTTATCTCGTCGTTCGCCCTCGTCAAAACCTCAAATGTGGGTAAAGCCGACGCTAAGACTCCAACGACAACGGAATACAGTTGCAGTAAGAACTATTCATTCCAAGTTTGGTATCAACTATGTCAATTGTGATCACAACGTGCTGTCGGCGTTGTTGTTCGGATCTCGTTTACCTTCGTTAAAATAAAAATAAATATAAAATAAAGAAAGTTTTAATCATAATATTTGCTTTTCCCTTTATTATTTTTTACTACTCAGTTTTTTTAAAAGTTTTGTACCTATGTATTTATAATTAGTCTTCCCTGGCTAAATAGCTAGCAATTAGTCAGAGTAAATAACGAAAAGTTGGATATGAACGACGGGTCAAATAGAGGATTGAGTTGGATAAAGAGGGGGGACTTGACAAATTGAGAAACAATTTTATTACATTTCTCAACGCCTGACAAAGTTGATGTTGATATAGGGAAAGGGGCCAGAGAAAATTGAGTCCCTTCTCATTCTACCGCCTCTCGCCATTCCCAGTAGACTTTATCGGTCTATAAACTTGAAGCGAATGGAAATTGAACGAGCCAATAAAGACTCTTACGCTGCTCTCCCTAAAAACAATAGGACTTTTTTCACTATTTTAATTAAAGGCGTAGCAATTCCACAAAAAAAGTTAATAACACCAGCACGTGCACACATATTCGCATCAATTCAATCACACCACTCCATTCATCTTCTTTACTGACCGATCTTGGAACATTAGACAAATGATTGGCAAAATCGATCGGCCCTTTGACTAATTGTTTGCTAACCTGCTCTAAATTCAATTAAATGATTCGATTGACCTAAATATTGTTCCACGCTGTTCAGAATGAGTTTCAAACCAACCAGATCGTGGAAAGTTAAAAGGGTAAAAAAACAAACTTTACTATTTGCTTTCAGGGCAACGTTAAACTTTGCAGTGATTTGGCTTGACCCAAGAGAAAATCTCACATGATTTTAAATCGTCCTTTTTTTTTAGTTTTCCGTTCTCTTTCACCCTCACACTCTCTCTCTCTCCGAACTCCACTGCTCCGTTGATTTGTATTGTTCTAACTATCTTCACAGTCCTCGTCGCCCTCAATTACAGTTTAGCTATGGGACTAAAGCAGAAGTTAGTTGTTTTAATCAAGAGGAACGGCCTGTTCGACTTGAGGGAAGCGAAATTACCTGCCTACTTTCCTACACCGCTAAACTTTGAAGTAAAAGTTGAAGAGGGAAAAAGAAAAAGGAAACAGATGGAGAGGGGAAGGTGCCCCTTTTAAGACCCGTCGGGGAAAGTTTTGATACCTAAGGAAACCTTCTCCCACTTAAACTACGTTAAGTATTTGTAGTTCCTATTAAATATTCAAAATGGATACCCCCTTTGCTGGAACCATTGTCAAAAATACATATTATTTTGCTGTTAGGGCCCTAAAAAACTCCGGCATTACATTGTTTAACGACGCCGAAGTGAATCACTCAAAGTTGAATTAACAGAAAAAAAATCTTCTTTTTTTCTTCGATCTTCATTTTTTCGACGATCATAGAATTACCTAGCACGTTTCTCATCATCATTCAACATTCAAACAACATGGACAATTCTATAAGGCAAAATGAGCACAAAAGACTCAACGATGGACAAATTTAAATGGGCGTTTCAAAGGGTCTTCAAAAGGGCGCTATTTCTACACCGTGTTCACCAGAATAGCGCCTATAAGCTCATTTTGAGCTACAAATTAACGAATTTCTTAATTTTAACCGCGAATAGGTGGGTTCTTGCCGATTTTATCCGAAAATTAGCGATTTTTCTCAGTTTTGGAAGCGAATGGGGAACTTGCACATTTTTCAAGCACTGGTGATTATTGAAGAGGGCTCTTCCACAATGCTATTGCTCACATTAAACATTGAAATCAATCAAGGATTTTTTTAGAGCGAATTTTTAAAAATGTTGAGTGGGGATTTGATAACGGGAGGGGTAGAGACTGACGTCACCAGCAGTCCTTTGCTCCCGATTGCTCACCCTAGAGCAGCAGAGCAAGTTAATTTTGAAATTGAAGTTTATGATTTCTCAAAAATCACAACCCAATAACAATTAATAATGTACTGGGTCCAGCGCAAAGGCGGTTGGGACTGCTCGTGACGTAGGTAAAGGACAGTAATGGCCGAAGATCTGCGGTACCTATGGAAAGTTTAGTCACCTTGCATCTATCCCGTTTTGAAGAACTTTGACATTTATTTAAAAATCACCAAATGCACCAATCGGGCTGCAACTACTATTGATATCCTTCTGTCCATGTGCCAATTCACCGGTATACTTTTCTCCCAAATCGGACATTCATGCAAGTTCCCCATTCGTTAAGACGAACGATTTATTTTTCTCAAAAAGTATTTACTCGGCGGAAAAATACCGACTTACTCAAATAATTAAGTTTCGCGTCCTGAACAATAATAAAAACTAAAAAGAGGAAAGGTGACGCCACAACATTCTGAAAATGTGATGAGAGTTCAATGAAAAAGTTGCCACCGTGTACGATCGACGCTCCCGAGAGAGAAATTCCACGTAAGTTCATTGTCTGACGAGAATAATTGGTGGGGTAACATTGTAGGTATCCACGCGTTATAAATGACAATAAACTAACAAAAAATCGCCACAAAAAAAGAAATCGCCGAGCAAGAAGCTTCGCAAAATTATAACCTCGTTGTCAATTATCAATATCACGTCGCCATGTTCGTTCTTATCAGTTTAATAAGATTGGTTGCGGGTGGTTTGTTGACATCCACAAAACATCAACAAAAGGTGGATTTTACAAGACTGATAATTGATAAGAGTGAACATGTCGTCTATGATTTTACCTGTCTGATTATAGATTCTCTACTCGAAGGGCTGACTAACTTTACCGGTTGATTATGACAAAATCAGCGATTGATAAAGACGCACTTGGTGGTAATTAGTTCATTATTCCTAATTTCCTAATCAGTTCTTTAAATTGGAGGCGAGCAGCGCTGCCAGCGCTGTGTCAATGGCAAGAAGATGAATTAATACAGTCCAGATATAAACCTGGATTGCTCACAGAGGACTGGAGGGGCTTGAAGGGGGCAGGTCTTACAATTTTTCTTCGTTGCCGTAAGCCAAGAGCAGGCCAAGCCAGTGGCCGAAATTTCTTCGGTTTTGTCTACTATGCATGGCAACCCAGGGTGTATACTTGTGTAGTACTTGTAGTAGAAGTAGGTGAGAACTACAACATACGGGTCGGTTGACGGACATCAAGGAGGCAACAACGTTTCTGGAAGAGCCTGAGCTACCTGGCTCCTGCCTTACAGTTACTACACTTGACTTTAGTAACACTCAAACAATTGGCCTGGCTCGCTAGAACTCCTTCAACCTGGTAAGTCTTGTCAGGCGACGAAGAGCTCCTAACGATGCACGCGAGATGAACGTCTTTACAATCTGAAGGCAATTTCCCTGTGAGGACGAAGAGACTGGCCGCTAAGTTCTTCGGCCTCCTTGAAAATTCTAGATTTTAGGGTGCAATCGCACACTCCACAAATTTCGTCAATTCTCAGCATTTTCGCGAGAGAAAAAAGTAAGCATAAATAAGCAAAAACGCACTAAAATAACAAAACTGAACTCAAACTCCCTTGTAATCAAAACCGTTTGTTTACATTTGATCTCGACTGTATTAAGTCATTTTTTTGCCATGTTCACAGCGCTGGCGGCGCTGCTCGCCACCAATTACACTAATCAGTGAATGATAAAGCGGGTCTTAACCTCAAATTAGCGCTTTTTACGATTTTAGCAGTGTAGCAGTTTTATTCTCCGTGAATTAGCGATTTATCCAATTTAGCGACTATAATTGGTGCTTTCCTCTATTTTTGCTGCAAATTAGCGATGTTTTCCATTGTTAGCTGAGAATTAGCTCTTTTTCTCTATTTTGCCACAAATTGACGCTTTCTGCAAATGAGCGATTTTTATCCATTTTCAGCAGCGAATTTGCAATTTTTCTCCATTTGGAGATCAAAATTAGCGGTTTTCCTCATTTTAGCCGTGCTAGTTAGTGGTTTACTCAGTATAAGCCGCACAATATAGCGTTGTTTTTACATTTTACGTACATATTAACAATTATTTTCAGCTTTAGCTGTGGATTAGCGCTTTTTCCCAGTTTTCAGCCTTGCAGTGTATCCTTGAGAAGATACAGATTTGCGTTTGCTCAAATTCAGCCGCAATTTAGTGATTTTTTTCACTTGCTTGTGCGAATAAACTTTTTTCTACATGTTCCCCACGAAATAGCACTTTTTCTCAATTTCATCCACGAATTAGCGATTTTTTTACATTTCAGATGTCAAATAGCGTTTTTGCCGCGTTTGCCCCAAGACTGGTACGTTAGGGCGCCTTTTCTATGTTATATGCAAAAAGAAAGAAACATGAGGATCAGCTTATTTTAGTACATTTCATTCTGAAAATGCACTATTGGTCTCGATTGGTGATGGTGGCAAACATGGGTCATGTCATGTTTTTTCATGTTTCAGAACCTCTAGAACACGAATTCAGTGGTCTCCAGAATTTATATATAATCCTTATACGGGGTGTTCAAAAAGCGACTGGACAGAGAAAACCCAGTGAAGGGGCAACTCATTTCTGATCGAAATGACTATTTGCACTTTTCCGAAATTCCGCTATGTTTCCGAGATATCCGCCATTTTCTGATTTTTCAGAAACGGCTTGCTGCACACGCAATAATTGTTGCAATTGCAAAAATGATGAGCCCATTGGAAAAAGCACAACATTTTCTATTGAAAGAGCCTATTTTTATCCAGATCAGACGACATCTACTACGTTTTGAATTAGCTTATTTGCGAGGAAACTTAATTCCGAAAGTGTTGGTGATATGGTTTGGTGATATGGTATGGTGATATGATACGTTTTATAGGTTTATTTATAAGCTTACGGCCGTTTTCTTGTTAGCACGATAATTCTCGAAGAAATTAATTTGGCGGAACGCGCTTTGGCACAAAAATCAGTAGTCATAAGACCCCGGTCGGTATTGCATTTGGGCCAAATCGGTCAAGGTGGAGGGAGGAAAATAGGGGTTGAAATGGTAAAAGAATCACTACAAATCACCAGTTGATTCTCGAGGCATCATATTCAGTACGTATATTCCATGTTAAAGCAGCCTTTGATTCCCATTAAGATCAACTTAAACAAACCCGGCAGCAAACAGTATTAAGTACGGTACAATTAGACCTAAACCCCAACATCCAAAGTGAAAGTTTCCCTTCAACGCCAAATTGTTTCTCACAACCCACATATTGATTGGTAAAAAGTTCCACGATTTGGAGCTATGGGTTTGGGTGGGAGGGGGTAATAACTAAGTGAATTCTTATTTTGTTCCAGTATTTCTCAAATATTTCGAAATCTATGAGGTTTAGCGTGAAAATGAGCGTTTACAAAAATAATCTTCATCAAATTGCCCACAAAAATGATCCCCGAGATTATCTTACTTGAGTGAACGGTTCGAGAGTTACGGCGGGTGTAGTAGTAAACATTTTTATAAGGAACTTTTTTTTGTTTGCACGATTTTTTTTTGTAAAATCAAATTGCAATTTCGGTGGACTGCAGAATGTTAGTAATATGCCCTTGGTGGGACAAAAACCTTCTCTTCTTCTCAAGGGGCGTTACTTTTTAAGGGATAATAGGCTTCCTTTGGCCTAGGCCATATACACAAGGTGGATCCGTACTACTCAGATACAAAATTTTGGGTGAAACTACGTCTAGAGCCGAGTAGAATGGCACCTCCGGAGGTGTCCTATCTCGAGCCATTCCTGGTTTATGATTTTTTTCTTTATGATGCAAAAACAGGGCAATTTCGTTCAAAGATCCGCGATTTCTCGGCTTATATCGCACCTGATCCAAACATTGATGGCAGTTTCGGGAAGTATGGAAAATTTCATGTGAGATAGAGGCCATTTCATTGCTTGAAATCATCATCAACTCCTAGAAATTTGGCCTTTTGTCGTAGATTCACGTAAACTCCATAAAGTGTACGTTTTCCAAAACATTGCTGTATCCAAACGGGTTTTTCCACACACTAACGATGCTCCAAAAAAACGTCCCTTACTTTCTAGAGTTTGTCAAGGCGTATTCACATTTAACGGCAAATTTGCTGCGATAATATCGCGAGAATGCACAGAAACGCATTTTTCTACAGAATGAATAACAATCGCTCACGATATTCGTCGAGAAACGTCAGTGGTAACATAATATGTGAATACACCATAAAAAAGCTGATAATATGGGGACGTTTTTGTCATGCTTCGCAAGTCTGTGGAGAAAGCCGTTTGGGTACAGCAATCTTTTGGAAAGCGTACTTATTGTGGAATTTACGCGAATCTACGACAAAAGGCCAGATTTTTAGGATTTGACGATCATTTGAAGCAATGAAATGGCCTCTATCTTAACCAAAATTGTCCGTAGATTCTGAAAATGTCATCAAGAATTGGATCAAGTGTAATGTAAGCCGAGAAATCTGGGATTTTTCATAGCGATTGCCGTAATTTCCTTTAACGAAAAAAAAAAAATCATAAATCTTGAATGGATCTCGATAGAACCCGTCCGGAAGTGGCGTTGTACTCGGATGTAGACGTAGTTTCACCCAAAATTTTGTGTCATAGCAATACGGATCCACTCTGTGTTTATGGCTAGGCATATAAAAGCCTATTATCCCTTCAAAAGTAGCGCCCCTTGTGAAGGAGGGTGACCGGGGAGAGGTTGTTGTCCCTTGAAGGGCATATTATTAACATTCTACCGTTCACTTTAATTGCAATTTGATTTTACAAAACTCAATCATGCAAAAAACAAAAAGTTTCCTTATGCCAGTTTTTTCGACAAAAAACGTCAAATTGCGAAAAATGTTTACTTCTACACCCGCCGTAACTCTCGAACCGTTCACTCAAGTAACATTATCGCGGGGATCATTTTTGTGGGCAATTTGATGAAGATTATTTTTGTAAATGCTCATTTTCACGATAAACTTCAAAGATTTCGAAACATTTGAGAAATACTGGAACAAAATAAGAATTTACCAACTTATTACCCCCTCCCAACCAAACCCATAGCTCCAAGTGATAGAACTTCTTACCAATGAATATGTGGGTTGTGAGGAACAATTTGGCGTTGAAGGGAAATTTTCACTTTGGATGTTGAGGTTGGGCCGTTTTTTTTACTAATTGCACCGTACTATATGAGGGAGGGTCAAACACTAACGAAACAAATTATGGTCTTAACATTATTGCTTCTGGGACACGGCTTAGGATATCCGTATACGAAATGAAATTCACACTTTTCGACAGCCAGCTGCCGGAGCGAATTTTATTCTATTTTTGCCGCGAATTCACCTCAAGAAGGCGCGAATTTTCTCGATTTGATCCATCAGTATATCACTTTCTCGGTTGCAATGGAATATTGTGTCTCCCAAATTCCCAATAAATCCTTCCTCTAAAAGTGCAGTTTTCTACGCCCAAATTATTTCTAGTCACCATGATTGGGGCCGTTGAAAGGCTTATGACAATTTTACACTATCACCTTGCTAGCAAAGCAATAACGGACTAATAAGAAAATCAGGAATCTAAGAACCGAAGGAAACTCTGCTAAATTTCAAAAGAAAGCTGGATCGTACGTAAAATAGTTACAGCTGCATTTTCCTTTATAGTTGTTTTTTTTTTTCTCTCTCTCTCCTTCAGTTTTCTTTTTCTTTTCTGTGAACGACAGCTTACGCAAAAGTGTTCATATTCAGCCCCTTTTGAGACGAAAAGTGAACAGCTTGCTTTTGACGATCGCAGAATACTCCGCTGGAAAAAAGTTTTCAATCTGTTCGCCACCATCCCCTCACTTTCACAGAGCACCATCAACTGGATCCCCGCCATTTTTCCAATCACCCCCTCCCCCCTACAGACGTCCCAGCAACAAAAATTGCAAACAAGTGTTAGGACAGCCACTTTTTACATGAATAAACGGGAAAGAAGGAAATGAAGGAGAATAAAAGGAAGGATTGCTCCAATATTGACCGAGTATCCAACGCCTCTACGGTTTTTATTTAACTTGAAGTAGTTTCCCAGCTTCAGCTTCGTATCCCACCCCATCCCACCAACATTTGCTCTATCCTTATTGCGATTCTGAGCGTGAATTACCGTCCTATGAACAATTTTCAAAAGGTCGATAATATTCATACCTTTCATCACCATAAATTTTAGACTGACTAAGTCAAAGGAATATGGTAATGAACGCCAATTAATATGCTCCGTAGAAAGGCAAAGTAGACTGCCTGTGCACACCCAAATTACAGAAGGATAGTTCTACCAGAATCCTGAGGAAAAAAGTATTTTCCCGGAATTTTTCTATGAAATACTGAAAGAAGAAATCTCGGTGTTTCATGACGCATTCCTAACTAGCGAGCTTCCCTTCCCCCTGTGAGAAGTTCCTCTGTTGAGAAAACACGTTTTCCGACTTACCCCTCCCCCCACCACTCAGGCGCTTACCAACATTCCTTGCTATTCTATTTTATACTGTTATTTTGATGTGGAAGCAGCTGAATGTGTGGATGGCTTACCTTTTTCTCTCACAGCTCGAGAATTCTTGATTTCTCTTAGAATCCGAGGGATCAGTCGCTCGTAATCAAGGCGGCATTCATGGATTGTCTGAATTTAGGCAATGTTATAATGCTGATTAATTGATTTCCAAGGCAAATAAGCCTACGACCAGTCGATTTTGACGACATCACTGATCTTTTGCAATGCTGTGTCCCCTGATCAACAAACGTCATAATTTGAGCTGCCAAGTTCATTTCAAATTGAGTACCTACCTACGTTACCCCTCAAATAACATCACAGCTGTCGAGGTTTGAGGAGCCGAACTAGCCCTTCCGAGTCCGGGACCCTCAATGGGTATGACGTATAGGAGCCCACTTGTGGCCATGGCGTCGCTGGACTCGGCTCTGCCGGGAAGGTACCCCCTCCCTCAACGGCTGTCGCCGGGCGAGATCACTCCGACAAGTCGGAGAAGTCTCGCCTACGACCGCTAGTTCATACACAGCAGTGATACGAGTACCATGCGTACAATAAGCAGTACTATCGGCCAGATCACGAATCTGTGTGAACCCGGGTTGAGAAATAACATTATCGCGCCATTGCAAGTAGAGCATTTGTGGCATTTTTCCCTGACAACTCCCCCCCTTCCGTTCTCACTCGATATCCAGTTAGACTCCCAAGCCACGATGAATGCTTAAACACAGCACAACGGCCCACAATAAGGCCCAAAACACAGGCAAAGTCAAACCACAGTAAAGCTCCAACTACAAGAAACTATAACCACAGTTATTACCTACAACCAAAATAAAATCCCAACCAAAGCTCCAAACCACAGTAAAAGTTCAAGCCGCAGCAATGGTTCAACCACAGTGAAGCTCCCAACCACAGTAAAGGTCCAACGAGAGAAAATTTTCACCCAAAACCAAGGCCCTATCCCAGCACGCGAAGTTCGAACCTTAGCAAGGCTCCAATTACAAAAAGCTACCACAGTACCAAGTTACCTCAGTTGGAATCTCTAACCACGGTAACGTCCCAACCACAAAGAAGGCCAACCACAACGAAAATCCAACCAGAGCCAAGATTTAACAATAGTCAAGGTCCAATCACAGCAAAGATTCAACCCCATCAAAGGTCCAACGACAGCAAAGGGCCAACCATACAGCAAAGGTCCAACCACAGCGACGCTCCAACCCAGCTGAGGTCCAACCACAGCAAAAGGTCCAACCTCAGCAAAGCTGTAACCAAAGTTGGAACCTCTATCCACGATAAGGTCCCAACCATAGCAAATCTCCAAACCACAAAGAACATTCAACCACAGCAAAGGTCCAACCACAGTAAAGCTCCTTGCACAAAAAAGACCCAATAAAGCCAGCCCAAAGCTCCAACTACAGTAGAGCTTTTTAGAGCATTTAAGAATGGAGAGACTGAAAACTCATCCAGGCGGCATATATTAGGCGGTACACGTGCTATAGTGTGTATATGGGGAGGGGGATTTAGCAGTTTCGTGGCGAAATGAGGTCCTCCAGTGCTAAAGTTTGGCACTCCCTCTAGGATAGGGAAGGAGGATGCAGTCATATCAAGATCAGAATCGGGATTTCGGGTCCAAAATCAACATTATTTCCTCCACTGTAACATTTTCCATTCAAACGCAGGAATTCCAAGCTAATAAACCGTGATGACACTGAAGACCGAGGGACCGAAGGTCAGAAGTGGCATATAGCCGTACTATAACAGTGCTTTAGAGGTTCTTTACTTTTGCTTCGGATTCGTGGATTCTCATCCTTGGTCACCGCACGTACGATTTGATAGAGTGAAAGGGGCGGGAAATACGGCACAAATATGTACAGTCACCGTTACACCGTGGCCCTTTCCTATTAGATTTTGTGAACAAGGAACGTCGGGGGGGGGGGGAGGGTCAGCGTTTTGTGATTTGACCAATTTATAATGAACAAACAGACCTTAATTAGATTTTCTCAGCCCTTCTAGAGCTTCACACCCGTCCCCCGATCTCTCAACAACCCCACCACCTAACTTGGCGGGGGGGGGGGGTAAGAGCTTTCTTTAGATTGATTCTCTTCAGCAATTGTAGATGCCAACTAAGAAAACTGAAAATTTTACCAGTTTTTACGTGGGTGTAGCCCCAGCATAATTACAACAATTAATTAATGAGCTCGCACACTGAAAGCTCGCCTTATCAAATATCACATAATTCAGCGTTATTAATGGCGCCACTAAGATATTGTGTTTCTATGAAAAGGGAAGGATGGGACCTGAAACGGGGGGGACGTAGGAGAAAATGATAAATTACTTCACTCGACTCGATGTTTTTTCTTGTCCCCTCTTTTCTTGGAACAATTTTTTAAAGTGAAAGTTGACTCTGATAGGAGTATCTTCCTTCAGGAAAAAACATAAATGTTGAGTGTTTCGTTTTCTTCACAATTCAGGTACGCTACGTCTATCGGAGGGAATTTTCATGCGAAAAATACGTGAAAGATGGCTCCGTACATTTCGATTACGTGTGGATTGACAAAAGATTTGACTCCAACACTGGACGGGGTGCATATTTTTTTGTCGGGCTGTAGCCCGGCCCTTTTTGTCGAATACGACTAAGGAGAGAGAACAAAGAGAGAAGAGGACAGCCCATCGATTTTTATGTTTGTGCTTGGATTGGATTACTTGTCGCTCAAAGGGAAGAGAGCTATCAGCAATGTGAATGAAGGGGGGGGGGTCCCCTAAAAAATTATTAAAACGAATGAACAAACAAAATAACTACAAAAAACGAGCATGTTGATGCAGGAAGAGGACATCTTTTTTGCACCTAATTCTATGTGGCCCACTCACAGTGTCTCCAATTTCACGGATTTCCCGTCAGATCTAACTGATATTGAAAGTGGCTGACGGAAAAAAATCCGTCTAACAGATGATCGGATTTATTAACGGAATTCCGAAATTGCTCAATGGTTTTTAATATTATTATTTTATTTGTCTGTATTATCTTTATAATTTTTCATTACATTTTAACAAGAAAAAGTGTATGAAGACGGGAGAGAAAACTCAATCACCGTCTAAGTTTTTATTTATCTATTTTTTGGTGCTTGATCACTCGACGAAAGTCAAACAGACAGCACATCTTTACTTACAGGAATTGGTCACCATAAACAGCGAATTGGGGCTTTTCTCAATTTTTTGTAGTCCCAAATTAGCGTTTTTGTTTTTGTTTCTTAATTTTAGCCGCTAATTAACTTTTTTCTCGAAACAATTTGGATGCGAATCACCGTTTTACTCAATTTTAGCTGTAAATCAGCAATTTGTCCCCCTTCCATTCATGAATTTGATTTTTTTCTCAGTTTTAGTCAAAACGGGCTCCTGAAACCACGAATTTCCCCAATTTTAGCGTCCAATCAGCTGTTTTCTCACTTTTAGCCAAGAACTAACTCTTTTTCTCAATTTTAACCTTGAATTAGCGGTTTGTCTAACTTTTTGCCGCCTATTAAATCTTTTTCTCTTTTTCAGAAACTAATTTGCGTTTTTCTCGATTTTAGCGTCAAGTTTGCAGTCTTTTTAACTTTTAAAAATGAATTGGCGCTTTTTCTAGATTTTTGCAGAATTTATCCCCAGAAACCACGAATTGTCAGCGATTTTCCTTAATATTAGCCACGAAATAGCGATTTTATCTTAACTTTGGAATCGCTGTTTTTTGTTTTCAATTTTAGCCGTGAACTGGCGATTTGTTTTTTACCTTTTACTCATGAATTGTTTTTTTTAGTCCATTTTAGGCAAAATTGCCGCCGGAAACATCGAATTCCCTACGGGAATGGAAGTATGATGTTCGTTAAAAAAATCGAGCCCTCAATGAGGTCGACATTTTTCAATTCAAGTCGCGATTATAACGCCTTTTCCCACTTCTACCCACGAATTAGTGATTTTTCTCAATTACAACGGCTAAATAGCGTTTCCTCTCATTTTAACTGATAATTAGCGTTTTTCTCAATTTTAGCCACAAATTAGCACCTTTTCTCGCTTGAATTATGTGAATGGGCAATTTTTCTCAATTTTAGCCGGGAATTGGCCATTTTGCTCAATGTTCGCCCAGAATTAGCGTTTTTATCCATTTTAGATGCGATTTTTTTTTTTCTTTTAACCATGAATTATACTTGTGTGCCTTTTCTTTTTTAGGCTCCTATTCTTGGAGTCTTGGACCATGAGCTGCACATAAGCGTTATTTTCTCAATTTTACCGTAAATTGGTCTCTAAAAGTAGGAATCCGTGATTAATTCTCAATTTTATCCGCGATCTAGCATTTTTTTTCAATTTTAGCCGACTCGCGGAAATTAGTGCCTTCCCTCATGAGTGCTTTCATTAGTAGTCCAGGCAAATTAGTGCTCTAGCACCTAAAAATTGCTCGAGAGCTGGAAATTAATATCTCTTGGGGGTCCTGAATAACAAAGTGAGTTTGCGACGGTTTCTAGGCTGTGCTTCAGATTTGAGAGCCTAAAAACTGTTATTTGCGTTCAACTCGAAAAGTACGCATCCTACAGAAAATTTCACTATTTCTTTTTTCAAAGAGCATAAAATTCTGCGTTGAATGACGTTTGAAAAATTGAAATCGTTTTAGGCGTTCAGCCGCAATCGCTAGTCAACGTTTGACAATTTTTACCATCCTCGCTAAACAGTTGACAACCCTAAAATATTAACGCATAATTACGATGCTAATAGAAATGTTCATGGGTGCACGCATTCAACTTATACGGACCGTTTAGTATGCAAATACCAATATTGTGGTGTTCATCGTGAGGGTGGACATAGATTTAATGGTTTCAATGTCTGACCAAATATTATTCATGACTCCTTTGAGGCAAAATAGTGGAGTATTCTTCAAATGGTTTACGAAGGACGTAATCTCTCCACAAAACATTTATTACCCATTTCGGTTAACCGGTTTTCAGTACAATCTAGACTATCTTCAGACCTCTTCTAGATAGACCGAATAGGTTCGCCAGAATGGACCGAAAACCAGTTAACCATAGTAATATAATTTTTTTTGGAGCGATTAACTCTTTCGTAAACAACCAAATATTGGTCTGGGAGCCCACTGTATGAAAAATTCTGATCATTTGATTATCTGGCACTTGCAAAGGACGTTTTTTATGGTCTAGGACAGTGGTCCGCAACCTTTTCCGAGTCACGGCACCCCTTTGGATTGTGGTCTTACCTAGCGGCACCCCATCCTAAACGTCTGTTTTAACTGTGCAATCCTATACAGGGGTTACAATAACGAGATTCTCAGAGGAAAACCTGAGCTTGGGGACGTCATTTGGGACCAATTTTACTACGCACCATTTTTTGAAATTAGACCATTTGAAAGTGTATCAAAAGTTTGGAAAATGAAGTTTGTTCCTGATAAACGTCCAGTCCTCCGCAGTCGCCGTCATTTAAGAGAGCAAGATAGTTTTCATGATGACTTTCAACGGTTCTATGGGTTGCAATAGGTTCTGAGTATTTGATTGATTGTTATACTTTCTTAATAGAATTTTTGTTCATAATTAACCTCAGATGATCTCATACAAGAAGTGAGTCCAATCTCAGAATCTTGCGGCACCCCTGGACCAGGCTCGCGGCACCCCGGTTGCAGACCTCTGGGAGATGACACTTCTGAGATCGCCGGACAATTTCCGTGAGACAGGGGCTCATAAGAAGCGCAAACAGAGGGTGCTGGCAAACACACCTTTGGGTGTTTTTAAAACGAATGGCGAGAATAAAATGTCGTTTCCCGCGACGAACAAATTACGAAACCAATAACGCTATTCAATTTAATCGTAGTCAGGGCTTCATTTCAAATCGGATGGCGTTGGTGTTTTTTTTTTTTTTTTTTTTTTCAGTTTTTTGTTTGCGAAGAACCAATTTTCACACTAGCCAGCCGTTTTCAAACAGCGAAAAGTGTTGTTCGCAAGCAGAAAATGTCTGGCGATCTCAAAAGTGTCATCTTCTAGCCTGGACCATAAAAATCCTCCTAAGCAAGTCCCAGACTGAGACCTTTGAGTGGGGGGGGGAGGTGCTAAACGAAACCTCCTTCCTTCTTTCTTTCAGCGACTGCAACACTACTCCTTCATTTTTCCACCAAGGCAAGGTCAAATTTATCAACACCCTAGCCAAAAATCCTGACTTCAATGTCGCCTCAGGTTTTATCGATCATAAGTAAGCCACTCCTGACCGGAATTCTGAGGCTGGAACGAAGTTCATTGCAGCAGTTTACTCAGGCAACAGAGGGCAATCTCTCAACCAACTGAGATTCCTACTGTTCCTGAGGTCCCTCTCAAAAAAAACTCTTTCAACTTGACAACGTTGCCCCCCCCCCCCCAGTGAACTGGCCGGTCCCTAACATTTTTTCAAGACGTTCTTGCAGGTGCAGTGGGAGAACTGGCATATCAACGGAGAGCAATTGGGACTCAAATCCACAAGACTCAGCCTCCAGCACCTGAGTAATATAATCGCTCAACTCCATTTCCTGTAGAAAAGTCGGGATCAAGTGCTCAGCCACTTTGCCCACTGCAAGGGACATGAGTGTGTCTCAATTATCTCTTTGATTACTGATCAGCATCATGAAATTACCCTCGAGTCCGAAGAGGATGCGTCGGAAGACGAAGAAAGAGCGTCCTTAGAAGAGGAGAAAGAACAAGAACTTGATTCCGATGACGGCTCCCCCGAACAAGCCGGACCGTCTAAATTAAGAAGCCGAAAAATGTGATTTGGAAATGGTAATTTTCACATTTTCAACTGCAGGCGTTAAAATTTTAGGGTTGTCAACTTTTTAGCTTAGATGATAAAAATTTACAATCACTGACTGGGGCTAGACCGATTGTGATGTTTCAAACTTCATTCGACAGGGAATTTGACGCTCTTTAAAAACGTAAATAGTAACGTCTTTTTAAGGATGCGTACTTTTCGAGTTATACGCGAAAAACTGGAAAAATTGCAAAAATGTAGCGGTTTTTAGGCTCTCAAATCTGAAACACAACCGAAAAACCGTCGCAAACTCATAACTTTGTTATGGGATATATTTAATTGCCCGGCTAAAAAAAAGGGGTTTCCTGACAGCAAGTCCCCAGCTAAAAAGGTTGAAATTCACGGCTAAACAATGTTTTATCCCGGTAAAATGCAAACGGCAAAATAAGGAAAAGCACCGCCTGAACGTGTGATCAATAACGACAATTTTGCTAGTGTTCACATCAGAAAATGCAATTGCCCAGCAGTAAAATGAAAGGCCCACCTAAAAAGGGGTTTGCACGGCAAATAAGGGATTCGCCCGGCAAATATGAGGTTTCCCCGACGAAGTTTTGAAGAAAGAGAGACACGATATCTTCAGAGTTGCCAACCGTTGAAAGTTCGAGTGTTCAAGTTAGCGTTCACTCGGCCCTGTGATGATGGATACAAATAAAAATTGTCTTAAAAATTTTATAATATCGTTCATGAGTTGTAAGTACAAAAATCGAAGTTGGTCTCACGAAAACTGAACCTTTCTACAACGTTGATAACGTCATGTTCCAAACCGTTGCATATTTCTGGGAAAATGTGCACAGAAAACGAAAGCAAAATTCTTGAGGCAACCCAAAATTGGTTTTAGCGTTTCCGTTACTGATTGTGAAAACTCATCATTATTTTTACTGAGGAAACCATTATTCCGCTGTTATAATAATGCATTTGTCGGTGAAATGAATTGATGGTCGGGTGACTACTTATTATGCCGTTCATTTACACCATTAGCCGGGCGTCTTCCAAATCTGTCGGGGGAACTCTTTTTTTGATGTGCATTGTATTTTCCGCCGGGCGTTTGAATTAACTGACGGTATGACTCACTTTTCTGCCGAGAACTCTCACTTTTTTGCCGGGCTGAAAAATCCCACTCCTTTGTTATTCAGGACCCCCAAGAGGGATTAAAACGATTTCCAGTTCTCGAGCCATTTTTAGGGGCTAGGGCCATTTTTTGCACTAATTATCCTGGGCTATAGAACTTCTTCCCTTTTTTTAGCTGCGAATTTAAGTTTTTCTTGATTTCTAGCAGTTTTTTGTTGTTTTTATTTTTACTTCAGCCGATTGAGCGCGCCTTCTCAATTTAGCCGCGTATAAGTATCTGCAGAAATTGGGGATCAGCGAACACCGCGCCGAGAGAGTGGTGAATGAGCGAGAGAGTATTCGCCGTTTAACCGGAAACCAAGTCTCCCGGTAACCTAAAAACCCCAGTTTTTCCATTTACGTTTAAGCTTTTTGAGGCCCCCCCCCCTGTGAACGGGTGCCCGGGGCGGTCCGCCCCCCTCACCCCTAATTCGGTGCGCTACTGGATCACCTCGGGAATATTGTGGTTTCTCCGGATCCCTCGGTGAAAATTCAAGAACCACATATTGTTTATGGGTCGATTTTTGGGACCAATAGCCGCATTTATCTACATAAATGAGGCTTTTATTGCCCTAAACACATTGGTGGCCTCGGGAATAATCAAATCGCGAGCCTTGGGGTTTTTTATGTTTTCCTCAATGAAAAATCTGGACTAAGCCACACGTCCATGAGGAATCTTCTTGTGCATAAACAAATATAGTTAGGTAGGTAGCACGATACCGACCTACACAATAATTAATTGTTGTTGTATTTGTTCGGTTCCATTATTTATACGACGGCTTTCTGACGGGATTTTGAGGTTGACTTGACGGGAAAAACAAAACGTTAGTTGGCAACGCTGCCCACTCATCCATATCACGATTGTCATGCACCCCTTCAGTCAGGCATGAGCATTTCTGGATTATACAACATCGAAGGGAGAACCATATTAGCATTCGCACAAAATTCTGCAGATTTTTGTACATGGAAGACACAATCATAAAAATTACGAAATTTCCCGAGAGCTTGACATGGGCCACACTCTAAAATATTTGTCTCCCGGGAGTGACGTCATGGTTGCTATGGGGAGTCCATAGTGGCGAGCTTACATCTACATTGACATGTATGCAGTCACCTCAACCCTTCTTGGACGCTTGAATAAGATCATCTCAAAGGAATTGGCAAGGATATTTGCGTTGAAAGCAAATAAAAAAAAAAAAAACGTTTCGTAAGAATAAGAAAGTGTGAAGTAGGCAGAATACTAAACAAGCTGAACCCCTCGTAGTTTGAGCTGGTTTGTAATTCAAATTGATATTGGATGGCCACGGGATAGCGAATTGGCTGCTAGTCCGGCATGCGTGCACGAATGCCGATATTTCGAAAGACCTTTTTTTTTGTCGTCTAATTCCCTTTTTTTCGCCTTTTCACGAGATCTATAAAAATCACGTAATAAAGCGATAAAAAATGGGGACGAAAAATGGTTGGTTGGAGGTCCTCTTAAAGTATAATTTACTGCGACAGATTTCAAGAGAGCAATTACTCAAAAGATAAAAGCTTGGTGGTTATACCGACCAACACCTCTCGTCCTAATTCAGCAAATCAAAATAAAAAGTTATTCACCAAACCGATTCAAGTCACGTGGACCTCTTTCCTCACACTCCGTCCCTCCGAGGACCCTTTATTTAACCACCTCAACCCTACAACTTCATTTTCCATTTCCCCCTCACAATTTCTTTTTTTAGCAAGTATCTCGTTTTTCATTGAAGTAGTGAGCCATTTTTCATCACGTTTTCACCTTGAATATTTGCTTTTTCGTGCTCTAAACTTCAAGTGGAATAGCGAAAGTAATCGGGATGACTCTCCGCACCTTCCTTCTGTTGTGGTCGTACAATACATATATAAAGTTGAACTTTTTTAAGACGTTAAAATTGCTAAGAAGACGTCAAGGATAGTTTCATAAACTATAGATTTTGGTAAAAATACGGTCAAGGAGCAGTAAAAAGAAAGCCACGAGCTTTTTTTACTTGAGTGAGAAATGGAATGATCACTTCTCCTGTCACGCCTCCTTCCACGCAATATTACAGGTGTAAATGTGAAATGACGGGTAGTGATCTGCCTCAGCCCATAAAACTATAGTATGGCCTGGATGCTTTCATACTGTGCTGCTGTTTCCAATGCAAATGAAGGCTGCTCGGCTATCAACCCTCTGGTAGGCATAATATCTACAACCCTTTCACCCGGAAGCGAAGGTAGCCCCACCACTCCTCATCCTGTAAAAGGGAATGATAGCGCGGCAATTTATTAACCTACCACCGCCTCAGATACTCTTTATCGAATGAAAAAGGGTTAGTATGCATGTGTACGTACCTACTGTGCCATCTAAAAAAGGGACGTTAACGAAAGTTTATATTCGATATATTTCTCGGGAAAACTACGTTAAAAATTTATTAACTTTCTCGAGAAGGAGAAAATTTAGTTACCATCTGTATTAGCTCCCTTCACAGGGGATTGAATGAACATGACAATATCGATTCCTATTTGTTTCTGCACGCCCGTCAAAAATGCTTAGATAATGGGAGGGCCATTTTTTTCTGGAAGACGATCGCGACAAAGAAAAATATTCCCTCTCGGCCTTACAAAGTGATTTATTAAAAGAGGCATGAAGATGATGAAACCCCGGCATAAGAACATAAAAATGGGGTGAGATGCGATATGACGAGGAAAAAAAAAAAAAAAACTTTCCCTTCCCTGTTTTTTATTCACCCACTCTAGATTGGATTGTTTGGGGTCTAAAGAGAAAAAAAGATAAAATTTATTCGCTAGACTTTTTAGGAGCCGATAAGTAAAGAGCCAAAGTGGGTGTGGTACCATTACCCGTGTACGGTACAGTACACCCAAAAGGTGAGGGTGAAGTCGACCCATAAATAAAAGGACAACGTGATAACGCCAAAATCCTATATCTTGGGGGCAGGAACTGAACCGGTGGATCCTCTACCTCTTTATCCTTGAAAGTTTAACTAAAAAAGGCAAGGCTCGGGAAGAAAACTATGAATTAGTTCGAAAGGAATTCTCATTATGCATTTGGTGTGGCTATGAGGCGGGGGGGGTGCTCCACCCCACTCATGTTTTCTTTAATTAAAAAAGGAAACTTTGCTCATTTTAGTTGAAGATTTTTTCATAACAAAATGAAACAGTTAGGAAAACTAGACTTTCTTGTTAGAGCGTAATCAAAAGCCACTTAACGTTATATCCTTGTCTTGAAATTATTTTAATAAGAATGGGAGGGCCTTATCAACGAAAAAGTTCTTAAAAAGGCTCAGAGTTGGCAAGGAGTTTATGTTCAAATAGATTTGTTGAGAAGAATAAATTGGCCTGTATACAACGAAGATAGTAACGGCATCCAATTCTACCGTCAAACTTCGTTCACATCAACCTTCTTTCGTTTCAGAATGTGACATTAACGCGAAACTCACAGGAAAGGGATTACCAGAGGGAGCAGAGGCGTAGCCAGCCCTTGATCTATAGGGGTGGTCAGAAGACGTCAGATGCACCACTGCCCTATTGCTGGCTTATGTTTGGTATAGGGGGCGCATTGGCGAATTTAAGAGGGGCTATAGGACTTAGCAAAACCTCGTAATCAACGTTTGGGATATTTGTTACGCTGGGGGATATTGAGATTCCAAGTCAAAATTGTCAGTTCCTGAGGCAAAATTGACAGTATTGTAAGTCGAAATTGACAGTTTGAAGTACGACAATCACAGTTTTGAATGTTGAATTTGACTGTAATCCAACGGGGCTTTACGTCCAACTACGATAAGGTGTCTTGGACGAGAGCACACGCTTTACTTTTTTACACGTGATTTATCATTTTTACTGAAATTGACAGTATCTAGGGTGAAATTGGCGAATTCGAGGACGAAATTGACAGTTTATAGGATGAAATTAGGAGTTTTAGGACGACAGCTAGAGCCATGAAATTTCTCTTCAAAATGAGCCAGTACGCGGTGAAATCCCGTTAAATTGGCTTGTCTGAGGGGAGCCAGCCCCACGAAATTGGTTTCTGACCTACGAAATCCGGCAAATTTGGTCTCAAAAAGTGCCAAACCGGCAAATTTCGTTATTGAAGTAGCCAAAACCACGAAATTGTGTTTTTGCGGTGTGTTCAATCCGTGATATTTGGACATCGAAAGTGTCTAATCTAATGAGCGAATTTGCTTTCATGAAGAGTCAACCCGGTGCAAATTGGCTTTTTAGGGAGTCAATTCTGTGAAATTGGTGTTTTGAGCGAGGAAAACCTTTGAAATTCGTTCTGAGAGCAAAAATCCACAAAATTTGGAATTTGACTTGATCTGTGAGAGGGGGGGGGGTCCTGAGTTCAGGGCAAGCCGCTCTAAACATTTTACCTTAAATCCGCCCCTCAGGGGGCGGGGGCTGGACTCTTGTCAAATTCACCTACACCCACCAACAACCAATATATACAGCTAAGATGTGTGTCTAGCGAAAGAAAACCCGTAAAATCATCTTTATGAAGAAGCCAACTCTTTAAACATAAATATGTAGGTAGATTATTAATGATCAAAATCTCTGGAACGGGTCATTTTGAACTTTGAAGTGGCAACCCAGGGAAATTGAGCTTTCAGCGAGTCAAAACCCAAATATGGCGATTTTACCTCAAAACCAAATATTAACTGATTTCACGACAAAACTGATGATTTTACCCAAAAACTGACTGACTTTACTAACAAAACTCATGTTAAAAATAAATATGAATTCGGGAGACCACTGAATTCGTATATTCTAGAGGTTCTGACACATGAAAAAACATGGCATGACCCATGTTTGTCACCATCATGACGATACCAATATAGTGCATTTTTCAAAATGAAATGCACTAAAATGACTATTTTAAAATTGACGGTATCATCTCAAGACTGATTGTTTCACATCTATTTACTCCAATACAGACAATTTTACAGACAGAAACTGGCGTTTTCCTCTAAATCATAAGTTTTTCTCAAAACAGACAATTTTATCCCATAAGTGACTATTTTACCGCTAAACGGACGATTTCACGTCCAAACGGACGCGTAACAAAAAAACTGAAGGTTCTCCCCAAAACTGGTGATTCACCCCTCCCCCCAACTCAATATTTTTCTTTAAAACTGACGATTTTACATCAATTATGAAATGTTACCCAAACACTGGCGATTTTACCCCCAAAACTTAAAGGTTTACCCTAAAACTACCACTTTTAGTCCAAAACTGAAACGGATTTTAGGCGTTATGTTTCACTCCAAAACTTACGATTTTACACCAAATCTAAATTTTGCGGTGTTGCCTCAAAACTGTACATTTTACCACAAAAATGGAGATTTTTGTTTTTGGCTAGAATGTGTCGTTTCAACGTGGATTTCTCCATTCTCGTGGCGTTTCTTCCTTACAATGGTGTTCTCCACGTTTTTCCACGTTTAGCGAAAATTTCGCCCTGAGTGTGGCGTTCTACTCGAATTTTGTCTTTTGTTTTGCGCGAATTTCACTGTACATATACATATTATCAATTTTGCCTCCATTGTTGCGTTTCTCGTGAATTTTCTCCTTGAAGTGGCGTGTCTTTCCAATATTCCCCAGAATCTGCCGTTTATTCACAGGAATTTCACCTTGAGCTCTGTGAATTCTTGATGGAGCCAGTCTAAGCTCTTGAGCTGTTTGAATAGCCACGCGATTCCTGGAGTTGACATATTCGTGTTTTTTTGTTTTGTTTTTTTTTTCTTCTGCCTTGATAGCTGAAAATTATGACAAACGGATGACTCGCAAAAATGACCAAATACGTCTCGAAAATCGTTTAAATGACGATTTATGCCACAAAGAAAGCCAAACTGGCTATTTTTGCCTTAAAACAGCAAAATAGCGGAAAGACCACTTTTTTTCAGTTTTAACCGCGAGGATGTGCGTTTTTTCTCTATTTTAGGCCCAAAAGTGAGAAAATTTTCTCAATTTTACCCTGGAATAATGAGTGCTCTTTTTCAATTTAGTCGCTAATTGGTGATTTTCCTCATTTTAAGCCGCAAAGAAGTGTTTTTTCTCAATTCTACCGTAAAGAAGCCATATTTCGCAATTGTAGCCGCGAAAAGGGTTCCATAAACCGCGATTTTGCCTCGGACCTTGCATTGCGAAACCTAGACATTAGGGCGATTTCTCATTTTAAGCCGCGAAAAGGCAATTTTCCTCAAATTTAGCCGCAAATGAATGACATTCTCTCCATTCGACCGTGAACGGGCCCTTTTTCTCATTTGTATCTGTCCATGAATTGATTTTTTTTTTTATGAAATAAAATGTGGCGACCCTGTGGTATTTGTACTTTTCGATGGTGGGCAGCTACCCCACTAAAGTTTCGCTTTTGAGCCTAGGCGAGGGCAACTGCCCCCCCCCCCCCGGATACGTCCATGGGAGGAAGTTTGATTCGAGCTAACCTCTAGTTATGATGACGGCAGGACTTGAATAGGAGAAAAATATGATTCCATGAGAATGAAAATGGTTAAAAGCAACACCGGTAGGTCATGCGGTTTGAAAGCATACTTCTTCAAAATAAATGTATTACTCAATCAGCCCTTGGACAGAAGGTTTGCATAGAAAATGTATCGCATCACGCATGGGTTTTCTTTCCTACACATAAATGGCGCTCAAGTACTCGCTGAAATTCATTGAAGGACTTACTTCCTCGGCACCTTGAATAACGAAACATTCATCATGTAACAAGAACATGTTTTTAGCTTTGCGTTTTAGCAGGAAAGAGATACTTTCACATTGTTAAAAGTCATGGAAGTAATGAACTGCCCAGAGCAATAATAATAAAGCATGGATAACTGCACGTTTGCCAAAAACCCTTTCGACAAGTAAGCACCTTTTCTGTTTTTCTCTTTGACATCAACCGATAAAGTTGTTGTCAGGGTTTTGTACAGGGAATAAACTCTTCCACCATTCTTTATCACTCCTCTTCCCACTAACAACCCACCAGAGAGAAGCGACCATCGGAAAACTAATTGACGTGCCCCCCCCCAGCACTCCACCCCACAGCAGTACAACGCCATCACTCCATCACACATAAAGTCCATCAGATTGGGTTCCACGGGTCAAGCGGTGTGGAGAGGGGGGAAGCTCCACACCACCTCGCCCAACCCTTGTAGTCAATAGAAGCAATTAGTGTAAAAGAGAAACACGTCTTCCCCTTTTCTACCTTCGATCCCTCCCCTACGACCTAAAGGCAATTTTCGGCTTATTTCAGAAGGTGTTAAGGAAGGCAATCAACGTTTGAACATTCTTTTCTTGAGTAAAGTTCTTTTTTTCTTTCTTTCTTTTGCATAGATAGAGAAGACGGAGGGGGAAATTATAATAACGACTCTACGTGTCAGGGTTTACAAAACACAAGACAGTAGATGGAGAATTGGTGAGGGAGTGAAAAAGGGTCGCAGTCGCGGGAGCGCGACGCTTGGAAAAGGCTTCATTTGTAATGCCGAGGCACGAACTGTGGAGGAAGAAGGAGTAATATATCTTGGAGAATGGCTAGGTAGGTAGGTAAAGCACCAGAAGGGCTGCGGGAAGAGGGAACCCAGTAGGAGTTTTCACTAATTTCCATTTAGAGGAACAAATAGAAGGGAAACTTCTTTTTTATTATTCGTGAAGCTTGAAACGTATTTGAACTCTGATTTATATGCCGTTTGTGGTAAACAGACAGAAAAAGTAAAAAGAGAATATCCACGAATTCTAAAAGCTTGTTTCATGTTTCCATCCGCGTGATTTTCATGCGTCCACTGAATTCAAAATTGAAAAGGGGCATGGACTTACCCTCGAGAGTGCCACGATAAGCGTTGGATGTATCGAAATTAATGGAGTTCTTGGAGTCTCTTTCAAACGTTGCGTCATTGCTGAAAAGCTCATTGTCCGGATAAAGCACCAACCGAAACTCTCTAGAACAATAAACGAACAAAACAAAATTAATAAATCCATTTGAGCTGGAAATGCGGAGTAATTCCATAGCCCTGAAGCTTTGGAAGTGTGAACATAATTATTAGGTTTCAAGCCTTTTTTTCTGTTTCAGAAGCAAACGCGGCTGTATTGTTCAAATTTAAATAACCAACTTCCAATTCAGAAGCAAAATTTCCAGTTTAGAAAAACTGTACGTTAAAAGGGAACCCCCTCCCCCTGTCCGACTAAAGAAATTGGGGCTTTTAACAACCAAAACCACGAAATTTGAGTTCCTGCCTTGCTACATTGGAGGAAGGAGTGGGAAGTCATACCGCTGTTGTGAGTCCTTGGGGACTGGTTACGGAGAGTCGGGTGGGGGGGGGGGTGAGAAGGAAAAGTCAGGGGTGTTCATTTTTTAGAGGAACCGTCTCATCTAAACCCCTTCAATTTGACGCGAACAATCCATCTTTTATATCAAAGCGCGGGGGTGTTAAATAGCACAACAATCAGTTGAAACGGCTTTTGAGAAAATTCAACTTTTAAATGGTGGACGTTAGGGGTCGGAAGAATATTTCAGAAAGTTTAAAACTAAGTTTCAAGTCTCTAAGACACTTCACCCAGAAAAGTTTCAATTGCGAAAGCGCCGCCGCCGCGCCGTCTCAATGAATGGTGGGATGGGTGGAGGATAAACTACGAGGATCATGGAACGATGTGATGTGAACATTTTACTCGAGTTGGAAGACTAAGTGAGACCTTTGAAGTAACTTAGTGAATTCGCGTTAGTAATTCAGGAGTTTTTGAACGCAAGGTAACGCAGGAGCACCGCAAGGTGATGACATGACGAATGTGCTACATCGGCACAGCGTGAACTTTTCGTTTTTTAAAATAAGAAACCGAGTGCTATATACCTACCTGTGGGCTTACTACATTTTCATTCGAAAAGATTAGCATAATTGAATCCCCCCCCCCCCAACTTCTAGTTCTAATACTTTTCGCAACGAACTTTATTAACCTGCTCTTTTTGCTTTCCTTCTTTCCCGAAACTGCTCAAGATCTTCCCCTCTTTTCTCAACGGGCACCCTACGATTCCAATCCCTCCTCCCCCCCTTCAATCTCTTTCTTTCTAGTAGTCCTTCTTGAATGAATATTTAATGGGAGAGGCCCTCATTTCTACTTCGTCCAAGAAACTTTCTCCCTTCCCCCTTTTTCGCATAAAACATTTCCTCTCAAAAAAGGCATTTCAAGCTGGGAAGATTTGATTGTTCGCATCTTTTAATTAGATTTGCCTCGGCGGTTAATGGAACAGGGGCGTTGGCGAAGAAATTCGCACGTATTTTAACGACTCCGATTCTCTTCCTTCCTTTTCCTCTGTTTACTCATTTCCAATGCACCGTGATTTCACATCGATTTTGTCGATGAGTTTCCCTTAAACTCATAATTTATCTAATTTGTGTTAACTGAAACAAGGAAAAAAACGAATTTTCTCCTACACAAGAGTATTTCACTATTCCCAATCATCCTGTATTTTGATGAAAAGCCTCAAACAGATTTAGCCTCGTTCAACTAATCTAAAACAGTAGAGCTTAGTGATTTTCCGCACAGAGCAGCCCTCTGAATACATAAGGAAAGAGTGAGAGTGAGGGGGGAGGGATAAATTTGATTAAAACCTTTTCAAAGTTTATAACAAGAGCTTATAAATGGAATAGGGAGGAAAGGGTAAATGTTAAATCATAATATTCTAACTGCCGAGGAGAAAAACGGTGGTAGGTAAACACAAATTATGATTGCGGCCGCGGTTGATTTTGGTGGATTTCATCACCAAAGGTCCGAGTTAAGCGCGGTGAACTCCGCGTTAGCTATTGGTGGTTAAATCCGCTATTACTGTGCAACAAGAAGTTTTGACTCCTTGAGAGAAAGATTTCAATGACTTTGTTGAGTTTAAACATTCTGTTTTATTGTAACTTTTGCCGACTAGTTTCGGGGTATGCACCCCATTATCAAGGCATCCACTAGAACCGACTTAAAGGAGACATTCATAACAAATTAGTCTTCGTTTTTTCAAACAACTATAAAAAACAGCGAAGTACTCACATCTCTGCCACTTGCTACGAACCATTCCCAAACATCTTGCGAAGCGTACGCACCAAGCAACTTGTATCTCACAACTAAACGCTTCAAACCAAATAATCTTTCAAGATAGAGACCCCCCCCCCCACTCACACATCCGCATTCCCTTCCCATATCCACCTTTTCCGCTTTTAGATGGTGAGAACAATTGTTGAAAAATCGAAAGCTTTAGAAAAATTACATATAAATATGGGGGGACGGTCGATTTTCAATAATGGATGATGTGGGGGTAGAACCGTATAGTGAGGAGGGGGGAGCTATCTATCTTGAAAGATTATTTGACTTGAAGCGAAATCCTCGGAATTGGTCCGTTAAAACGAGCCTAAAGAAGAGCTTTTTCTAAAGAGCTAATCCCGCGGAACTTGAACTCCGAACCATCGAAATTGATTTTTTGAATAAGCCACCCTACAAATATAGACTTTTTGAAGGTGCGAATCGGAATCGGTCTATAATGAGCCGAGTACGCGAAATTGATTATTAAAGTAGCAAAACCCGCGAAATTGGTCTTTTTTAGACCCAAACCCGCAAAATGGGGGTTTATAAGGATCCAAGCCCACGAAATTGGTTATTTTGTTTTTTAGTTGGTCCAAAACCATCAGAGTTGATTCATTACTTTACTTTTTACTTTTATAGGCGTGCCCCGCTGTCAGGGGTTGCCTCTCTGCTGCAGATCTCCTTAAGACGTGCCGAGTGCCTAGGCCATCACCGGCTCTTCCCTGCCCACTTCCTTCCCTGCCTGGGTTGCTCGAGCAAGGAAAGTGTCCCGACTCGGGCATTGCTGGTCCCAGTCCCCTGCGCTCCATCAGGGGTTGCCTTTGGCCACTCGTCGCCAGGAGTTCCAGTCCTCCCACACATCGTCAATCAGGTTCCGCGTCTCCGCATAGTGCCGACGACACCTGCTCTCCATGTAATGCGCGGGTGACCCTTCTTCCTTCGAACCTCTCGCGACCAGTTCAGGTCCTTGGCCTCCTTCGGACTTTTGTTGTCTGACATGAGTCTGATGTTGGGTACGAACCATACCACTCCGCATAGTTTGCAGATAGATCCGATCAATGATTTCGCGAATCCCTGAACCATCCTACCCGGGACTTTCTGCAGCTTCGCATAAGCCCATCCGCCCATCCATTTCCACCGCACGGAGTCTCTTCTTGATCCGCTGAGTCAACTACCACTCATCTGATCTCCATCATACCATTGAGAATCATCTTTTAGGTGCGAAGGTGGTGGACTTGCTGACTCCCCTAAGGGAGCGTATTCCTATCCTAGCCAGCTGTGTCCAATTGGTAATACCTATCAAGCAGGACCCGGACGAGTGAATGATCGTCCCCAAGTACTTTAAGTTGTTAACCGACTTAACGATACCTAAATCCGGTAGCACCATATCCCATCCGTCTCTACCCATCACCAGGTATTCTGTCTTCTGTACATTGATCCTCAGGCCAGCCGCTTTGAATGCTTCATTCAGCTTCCTGAACATGTACAGAGTATTGCGTCCATCGCGAGCTATGATAACCTGGTAATCAACAATTGATAAGGAGTGCACCACCTGATCACCAATTGGCACTCTCCTCCCATACCTCGACAAGACGCGTTCCTATGCCGAAGGACCCCCTCCCGAAGAGAGTCCATCCCTACCGCAAGCCCTTTGTTCACCATGAACTCAGGTGATTCCATCACTCCGTCCATCACTGACGCCCGATTCCCCTAATTCGTCTCGAAGACGAGGCTTATCAATGGTCCTGCAATTCCAGGCAATTTCCAGGCGCCGAATCATACGCCTTCTCGAGGTCCACAAACACAAAGTTCGCTTCCTGGTTCCTGCCACTTTGCAACCAGTTTTTCTGATGTTTTTGTTTTCAAGATCTAAATCCGCGAAACTGATTTTGAATCAACCAAAATCCGCGAAATCATGTTTTAAAATATCAATATATGGAATATAATATGGATCAATATGTTGGAGAAAAGTCAGTGAAATTTAGTTTTTGAAATTGCCGTGACAGGCGGTGTGCTGAAAGTCAATTCATGGCTTTTTTTGTTTGTTTGTTAATGAGTTGCTATCATCGGTGTAAGATAACAATTCGTAGACGATAAATTACTAAATATTACTTGAACGGTAGAGATATGTCGAAGGGGTTACCCGATTCGAGAAAAATAGACTCTTCTGCGGGGTTCGAACCCGCAACCTCTGAATGACTAGTCCAACGCGCTACCAGTTACGCCTTGTGGACACGTTCTTGGTATTCATTGGGAGGAATGAACAGTTAAATTCCTACCCGGGCGGGTTACATTTAACATTGTTACTAAAAGATTCTGGCGTTCTGTAGGCCTAGGGTGGGCAACAGCCAGATGCCCGGCTCCGATTGTTATCGAATTTTGAACCGTTTCCCCGTCCTTAGTAGGCTGTGGACTGCCGGAATCGCCCCCTCCGGAAGAATTTCCGTCCCTGGTCCCCAAGTAATCTTTTATGAGAACAATCCGTTCACTCCTGCTCAAGCTGGTTGTGGTTTGAAACTTAGTTTTGCTCTTATATCCTTTCGACTAAACCAACCCTTTTTCCCCTCTATATTCTCCACCAAAAGAGCTATTCCGTCCCTCCTTCTACACAATATCGCAAGGGCTCCGCTTCTTATGTACCGCTGCAAAAGCAATATTCGTCGTTGTGACAAGCTGAATAGCTATGCATCACTTGATATTTAATATAAAGGCTGATAAAAAAAAAAGAAGCCAGTCCCGTGGCTCGGCATCAGTCCTTTTTAACGACTAAAAAAAAAGGGCTGGAAAGAGTGAGAAGAGAGGAAAAAAACGGTTTCGCCGGGGTAGAGAATATAACTCCGCTTCACCCTTCTCACTCTTCATCATTGCATCATTCCCTTTCACGGCATTTTCCGCGGAGTTTTACGGGGGTAAGCGTTGTTTAGTGGTGAGAAAGAAGGGAAAAAATGATTAAGTTAATTTTGTACTGTTTTGCCTCAACTTTCATTGCAGATTCGTATATTCGTGGCTCAACCATTAATCTTATTTATTTAAATTTTATAGTACACAGGAAAAGATGACCTAGAACTTAATTACCCTGATGTTTTTATTCAAACGATTGCTTCACCGCATTATGTAAGATATACGTTAATAGCTTACGACCCCAAAAAACTGTGAAAAAGTTCGCTTTCATCATTCTAGTATTTCACCCCGTTCTTTCTCCACCATTTGAACATTTAATTAAGGTCCGAGTATATTCCTACAGAGGACAAACGTTAATCAACCTCCGCCCTGCAACCTCACCACACGGCTCTCGTGTTTACGAGACTCTTCTTTCAGACCAAACCACTCTAGAACAGATGGCGGGACAGTTATGATGATGATGATGATGGTGATGAAGTGGGGGGTGTACAGTTAATTCGCGACTCTACCTTTTCTCACTTAGTCAACGTCACTGCGTTTATATGTGTGTTTACAAAGGGAACCCTTTCGAAATGCTTTGATGTCCGTTCCAGGTGATGAGACAAATTTAATTAAAAATCACCCCACGAAAAACGTGGTATAAGATTAAATTATGGGAGGAGGGATGCAAAAGTGAATGACAGGGGAAGGATCCATTGGATTTAAGTACTGACTATCTACGAAGGGAGGCAGTAAAAACCCATCACCCTCCATGAAGTTGATGGAATAGCTGGAAGGGAAGTGAAAAAAGAGGGATGTCGCTTCTTGGATGCCCTCCAAAAAGCGCTTCAGCAATAACGTCGAAGGAGGAGGGTCACAGAGGAGACAGAATAGGGTGCGGAGAATTACATTCTGGGGCGAGAGTGAGTGTGAGCGAAAGGAGGAGGGGGTATGATTTTCGCTTCCAAAAACTTTGTGTCTAGCTCTGTAAATCAAACCAAAGTAAGGTTCACAGTAGTTAGTTTTCGGTGGGAAGGGGATGGTTTTGTTGACAATGAGAATAAG
The DNA here is from genome assembly GCA_038030265.1 of Corythucha ciliata. Classification (NCBI taxonomy): domain Eukaryota; kingdom Metazoa; phylum Arthropoda; class Insecta; order Hemiptera; family Tingidae; genus Corythucha; species Corythucha ciliata. The sequence goes on along the minus strand of CM075938.1, from coordinate 44,558,261 downwards.
GGGAGAAACTGAAACTTGTTCAATAAAAAAGACGGCAGGCGAAATACGAGGTGGCCCCATCTGATCTGTGACAAGGAAGGGTAGAGAGATGATGTAGGTGTAACGACTTCCTTCCCTTTCTTTTCTTTTTAAAAAATAAACTACCTGTGGACAAGCTATCTTCGCTTGGTTTTGTAGCGCCAGAGACATGATTTATTCAACGCAATTTGTTGGCGACAGTTTCAAAGCTCCCTAAAATGTAATTTACCCTATCTATGCGATAAGAACCTAAAATTATGGAAGAGAGCGTTTCATAGAGGTGGACACCTTGAATGAAGATGATAGTATATCAATCGTACAATGGAGCTGCAAAGGGGAGTTTGCCTTATTGATTAATATCTAGGGACTCTGACTAAACGGTTAACCCACACAATGGGTGAAATCCTTTAGAGCCATATTGGTTGGTATGTACCACTTGCCTTCTCATTCTCTGTGGAATTCCTTTAGTCATTTTTGATTTATACCGCGCGGAAAGATAACTTATCCGAGAATAACTGCTGAGGCTCCTTTGAAACGTGAAAGGAAAAAGATTCGCGATTATTTCTGAGGGTTCTTCTCATAAAATAAATATGAGAGTGTCGAAATATCATAACAGGAAGACAGCTTATCAGCAAGAAAATATCGAAAACCGTTAAAAATCGCGAATTTGACAGTCCGTTAGAAACAAACTTGTCTCTGTCGATAAGGGTAAAGTAATTGCTTTCTGTCTTGAGAATCTCAACTACTACGCTCTGCCTTTGCGATGCGTCGGAGAGTTATCACATTAATCCTCAGTTTCAGGCCCTTTCACCACAGAACTCTCAAACTCGGTTTAAATAGATGGGAAAGGAAGGTTCTTGTACAGATGAAACGAGTGGGCGCAAGTTGTTCCTACTATTGAATACATCGCCTCAACTTCCAACAAGTCGTGCGGGCTTAAACTATACCTTCTGCCATGCCAACGGACATTTAAATCGATTTACGTTTATTCCGATATTATTCGCAAGCATTCGACACTAGAATTCTTGCGTTCTTGTTCTCCCAACAGTAGGAGGTGTCCGAAATCGAAAAACAATCGAGCAGCGAGTGGGCTAATTTTTGTTTAATTTTAATTTTTCAGAGTTTTCTTGGAAATTTTGATCATTATTTTTGCAACAACGTACGCGCTCGCCAGAGGAGTTATTGTTAATTTGTGTAGTTGGACGCGTTTTCGATGTTAAGTATGTAAAATCGTAATTATTCGTTTCAATTTCCCCGTTTCCCAGGCCTCCTGGGCCATCTTTCCAACAATTAACGATACGCGATGTTCATGTTTTACTCTCAAGCTCTGTACTGTTTGTCTATGGAGATCTATGCAACCACATACCCTAAAAATTGTGCAACTATCGACCTATTATAAGTGCCGTGAATTTCCAAGATATTTGAGGTCATCTTGCATAAGCGGCGTGCATCTTTCCTCGAGGGGAACAGAATTATTATCATAATTACCAAGTCGGTCCCGCTATAACTAGGGTGACCAGATTTTTCCCAGACGAAAGAAGGACCCAAATTTTATAATGGTGAAGAAAAATATTATGGGGGGGATGTTGGGATTGGTGAAGGAGAAAAGACGGAGCCCTCCGTCCACTGATCCTAGTTCCACTGATTTTAATCGGGACATGACAAAAATTGCCATTTTGCCAAGCACAAAATTGGCATTTGAAGGAGCCAAAACACACAAAATTGGATTTTGAAAGAGGAAAAACATGAAAAATGGCTTTTGAAGGATCAAAAACACAAAGTAGGCATTTGAAGTAACCAAAACACGTAATTGGCTTTTGAAGGAGCCAAAACTCACAATTGGCATTTGATGGAGCCGAAACACGAAGTTGGCGCTGGAAGGCACCGAAAACACTAAATTGACTCTTGAAGGATCGGCAACACGAAATTGGCATTTGGAGGAGCCAAACCACGAAATTGGCTTCCGGAGGATCCAAAACACGAAATTGGCTTTTGAAGGATCTAATACACGAAATTGGCTTTTCAAGAATTTAAAACACAAAATAGGCATTTGAAGAAGCCAAAACTCTTTTGGCTTTTGAATGAGACAGAACTCGTGATTAGCATTTTTTGAGAGCGAGAGAGATTTATTTAAATTCAAATTCCAATAATCCGGTTCGAGGAAAACTCCGCCCAAACGCTGTACGCGTTGAAGAGCGCAACAAATTTCGATGCTCGTGGTTTTTTTTAAATAAAAAAATTATAAATAATTAAAAAGCCAAATAAAAAAAACGTGAAAAAAACATGACATGACCCATGTTTGCCACCATCACGACGAGACCAAAATGAAATGCACTAAAAAATGACGAATATAAAAGTAGAGAAGAGTCAATGCTGTAAAACGACAATGTCAAACGTCAGTGTAACAGCTGGTCTTACGGACAAGAAAGCAGAGAAAGGGAGAATATAAAAGTAAGGGAAAAATGAAGAGAAAGAAGCGGAATGAAAATAAATAAAAAAGAAATAGACCTATATTTAAAAATAAAAAAAATTGTGGAGATGATGAAAGTGTAATGAGGGACGTGATCCCGACTCAGCATATCGAGAAAATGCCTGAACTGTCGCTCCATAAACCGTACCGAGTTCCAGAGCAGAAACCGCCGCTCAGCGAACGAGGCCCCCATAGCCGAGGTGCGCGATGCAACGGTTCAACCAGGTCACTCAAATTACCTCTGGTCACTCTCACCGAAACCACCCTTCTAAACTTAAACATCTCGTAGAGATACAATGGGTGCTTAGTCTGAATCCTCATAGTAAGGCGAGACATGAGCATCCCGCGGCAGGTCATAAATAAAACGAATCCCGGCATTCATAGCACGGCAGAGTTTGACATCCAACTCCGAGGACAGACCGGAATAAACTAAACAAGCGTAATCGAAAGTAGGAAAGACTAACGATCTAATCAACGTCTTTCTAACCTTAATTAGCAGGGAATCACGCACTGCAGAGAGGCTCCCCAACGTCCTGAACAAACACCCCATAACAAATCCTAGACGCATGCCCATCCCAAGCCAAGGCCGAGTCCAAAATTACGCCAAGGGAGGAAACGAAATCACTCCACAGTACACGTTCCGAACCAACAACCACACTGGGCAGCCCCGACTCCTTCAGCCGTTTAACAAAAATTCTCGAACCCAGTAGAATGGCCTGCGTTCCTCGCATTTATTGCAAGAGAGTTTGCGTCGGCCCAACCCGATATCCCAGCAATATCCGCATTTACCATTGAGACCGCCCACTCAATGTACTCAGATCGCGCCGAAGTATACATGTTTAGGTCATCCGCATAAACGTGGTACGAGCGCCCATTGATAACTCTCCCAACGTCAGAAGCCGCAATGGAGAAGACAGTTGGGCCGAGCACCGAGCCCTGAGGAACCCCCGAGCACCTCGACTTCACTGAGGAAACCTCCCCAGTCAAGGAGTCAACAACAAACTGGGATCTCCCCGTCAGATACGACACAAACCACGCCAGGACACCCATCGAGACCCTCATTGAGGCTAGCTTCTCAATGAGTCTCAGATGATCAACCCGGTCAAAAGCCTGGTTGAAATCAATCAGGTCAAGCACCGTCACCATCCGGTCGTCCACCGCCCTCAGGGCATCTTGTTTGACTTTTAATAGTGCTGTCTGAGTACTATAACCGTTTCGAGATCCTGACTGCCATGGATCCACCAAGCCATTAGACTCAAGGTGGCGAGAAAGCTGGCTAAAAACCTATTTCTCCAAGAGGTTCGATAACGCGCACAACATAGAGATCAGGCGAAAATCCTGAGGGCCCGCCGGACACCAAACCTAAGGCAAAGGCCTCACAATCGCCGTTTTCTACAAGGAGGGGAACTCACTACACTGGAGGGAAGCATTAAATAAATGGGCAATCACATGCAGCAAGATGGGAAGACCCAGCTAAAACAAGGTGATCTGCAGCCCATCGACACCCCTCGCCTCCGACGCGGATCGCAATACGACTTACTCAACATCATCCTTCAGGCTCCCAGGAAGTACCCTGTTTTGAAAGAAGTACCTTTTATGGTCCTTTCGAGAAAAGCAAAGGACCACATGAGCTGAAAAGAAGTACCGTCCTTCCAAAAGAAGGACCTGTGGTCACCCTGGCTATAACACACCACGTCACCAACACTGCTGGTCCATTAGCGCCCCTGGGGTGAGTCTTTCACCCCCCCCCCCTCACCGATTAAACCCACTAAGCAGCCATTTTTCTTTATTTTAGCCGCGAATTATTTTTTTTTTTCACGTTTTAGTTGCTAATTACCAATGTTCTAAATTTCAGCCGTGAATTAGAGCTTCCCTGAATTTTATCCGCCAATAAGCGCTCTTTCCTCATTTTGCCGCAGATTAGCGATTTTTTTTTTTTTTTTCTGCCACGAAAGTTGCCTTGAGAAGCCACACAGGCCTGTTGAGTGGGAGGGGGCACTGGGTCCGTCACCCACGGGGCCTGGATTTTGGAAATCAAGAAAGAGAGGACAAGAAAAGAAGAAGAGGAAAAAAAAGGAACGCATTACAGTGGTTGAAGCTCTGTTTAACTTTGGTAAGAGCTTTTTGTCGTGGGAGGTTGGCCGTGGTTGTGGATTGGAGCTTCGCGGTGATCTGGATGTTTGCTTTGTATCGGAGCTTTGATGTGGTTAGGAGCTATGTTGTGAATTGGAGCGTTGCTGTGGTTGGGCCTTCTTTATGATTGTAGGTTTACTGTGGTTTGGAGCCCTTCAGTGATTTAGACTTTTGCTATGGTTTGGGCTTTGCTATGTTCGGGGCCTCAATTTTTTTTTTTTTTTTTTTTTTTTTTTTTTTTTTTTTTTTAAAGAGCTTTTTGGGTTGGTACTTTTCTGTGGTTTCGAGCTTTGTTAGGGCCTTTCTTGTGGTTTTTATCTTTGATGTGGTTTGGGAGTTTTTGTGGTTTAAAATATTTGGATAAACTTTAATTTCCGAGGGGGAAGTCAGTGTAAGGGCCCCGCAATGAGTTACATCCCCGTGCCAGAATATGCTCTCCATCATCACGGCCCTGAAGGCCACGAATTGGCTTTTTCTACGTTTCAACCGTGATTTTGCGTGTTTTCCACGCTTTTGGTCTTTTAAAGAGCCATAACAGGAAAAATTGTTTATTTGGAGAGTCGAATCAGTGAAATTGACTTTTTGAGTGAGCCAAATCTGCGATAGTGGTTTTATGAAAGAACCAAACCCACAAAAACGGTTTTTCGAAAGCCGTCAAATTGACTTTTGGCAAGAGCCAAATCCACCAAATTAATTATTTTTTATGAGCAAGGCCTGTAAAATCGGTTTCTTGAAGATCGAAACGCCACAAAATTGATTCTTGATTACCCAAGCCGGCAAAATTGACTTTTCAATAGCTAAAGCACACAAAAATTGTTGTATCAACGACTAAACCTGATAATAATAAAAATCATTGAGCGATCCCGAAATTCCGTTTAAAAAATCCGTCATCCGCTAGACAGAATTTTTTCCCGTTAGCTATTTTCTAAATACGTCAGTTCTGACTGGAAATCCGTCAAATTGGCAACGCTGATTGTAAACAGCTGCGACATAACGGTTCTCCTTCGTTTCGCGTTTGGATGTGAAAAGTGATCATTGTTTGGAGAAAGTCACTGCATGTTGCACCAAACCAACATTGGTCTTGTAATCAACGTGGCTATAAGACGCAGACCATTAATTTCAGCATTGATCCTCGGCAGCGTCATCAACTGACCGTAAAACAGTTGGGATTCGTTTTCTGACTACTTTCTCAACTGGAAGACCCACATCGAAGGACTGACAGGTGAGCTGTCCACGTATTTTTTCGTGATTCGGCATTAAAAGATCTCCATTGTCTTCGAAACTTTATGGAGACTGATGCATATTTAACGTTGTTTCGTGGGCACGTATCTTACTGTACAACTCTTCCGTGTTCAGGCTAGAAGAATTCTACAGAAACGCGCATCCAGGCTGATGAGCGAGCCAAGCACACAAGCAGTCGACCCGAAATAATATCCGTGACGAGAAAAAAGCCTTGCAATCTTTTTGTACCACTGCCTCTCGTGGACTATTGAAGGTTGCATTTTGGGATGTGAGTAAAATGATAGCACCAAGTGAGTTCTCTTCTCCAAATTCTGGCCTTACGTTACACATCAAATCTGAAGGCTTTTCTCGCATATTTTCAACTTCAGATCGCAGGGCCAAAACACAATTTTATAGAGAAAAGTAGACTTATTTTACCTACACGCGTAGTTGAATATGCTCTATCAATTTTTTGGTGAATGCTTCCCACCAAAACAATATAAGAGATTGAACAGGAAAACATTTTTTGACGACGGAAACGGTCCATTTAATTGTTTTGGTTAATAGAGGCTGCGGCTTTGAAACCTGAACCAAAGAACTGGAAGAAATGAAAGATTTTATTGTTACGCGTGAGCTTATCACACGTTGTATGCTCATCCTCCCTATAACATTCCTCGCCTTTCATCCCGTATTAGGGATTCATCCCTACTCCGACGATTACTAACTTATTGAGCGGACTGGAAACATCGGGCTATACACTGGGCGATAAAATGCGAGGAGGAGAAAAGTGATGTAGGTCATTCAGCCGCTAGCACAATGCCGCATCACACACAAAGCTATACGCTTGGCTGCAATATAGGAAAGATGGCGGGAGAGTAATGACGAAGGGGGGTATGAATTGGGTCCAAAATTGACTTTTACTGCCTTTACTGCATCATCTAGTACGAACACGTGACTTTTTACATCTTTTTTCATTCGTTTTAAAAGCCGAGCTCTTTCGCAGGTACGACCCGTGGTCCGTCAACTTTATCTTCTTCCACCCGTTGGTCGAAGACAAATTAAGTTAATGGAAGTTTCTATACTAACGCGTGTTTTCTTTCCGCGAAACGAATTACTATTAATTTGTTGAACAGAAGGTTCTCTGGGGCCTGATAGGGAGAGGGCATTCAACAGCCCTGTTGGAAAGGAGACTGGAGGAGGAGGAGACCATCTAATGATAAAAGTACTTTTATATGTTTCCTTCACCCTTTGTTAGAGGTTGGCAAAACTCACCGAAATAAAACCTTGAGCATGCCTCTCATTGACACGCTACCGCTAGGGGGGGGGGGGGGTAATTCAGCCCTTCCATTATTTTCTTTCGTTATGGAGAACCCGGGAAGCTTTTCCAACACAGACCAACGTTTTTCCGGTATAGCTACTTTGAATATAATTACTGAAAGAAGAAGAAATGAACAACGCTACTCACTTTACGCAACACTTTGCTAGGAAAACATTAAGTATACACCTGTCAGTCTTCCTCTCCACAAAGGTCTTTTCAAATAATATTCGTTCGTAATACTCGAGGTGACTATGAACTTTTTTGGTAACATCCTTGTTTTCAATGTTTTCCAACGTGAGAGAAATCCCGCAATTGTTCGCGCTGTAATATTCACAACTGTGTAACAAAAGGTATACGTGCGCCATCAAACTGAATGGGTTGTTTTCAATACAAAGCCAGGGCAGCTCGATAAAAAGTGAAGTTTTTCCATTCTTCCATTGAAACCCTGCAACGGATGAAAAATGAGCTTTAAAACGCTCCCACTCCCAATATGTGCGCAGCATGACGTTAAGAGTTTAAAACTTGGTATATCGTGAAAATGGATAAGTTTTGTTGGTAGAATGAGAAAGGGAGAGGGCGTTTAATTGGTGTTCATTTATTTGGTTTAAAAGCTACGGAAAGGTGAATGCGGTGGTTAGTCGCGAAAAGCCTCCGGAAAGGAGAAGAGCAAGTTTACCTAGGAAACTATTAACTGTTTTACCTCTTCGAAGTGGGATCCCACCCTCGCCCTTTCTCTCAAAAGGGCAAAACATTAAAGGTGAAACGCCCTGTAGTCTTAGACTCTGAGGTTGTACATACATATTCAAGTTTTCTGTTCTGTTTATAACTTGAGGGCTAAATTCCTCCAGATGCAGAATGAAACTCTACACGTATGCTCATAATAGGTTCCCGCAAGCCAAAGATGAAATAAGGAAATATTATTTCTTGCAGTTGGGTTACGTGTAGGGAAAAATGCGTTTGCGTCGAGCCAATTTTATTTGTATATGCTTTAGTTATAATCAAATATTTAAACGAAAGAAGAAACTACGCCCTTATCTTACAACTGTAAACGAGACGCCGCTTATTTTACGTATTTATTTTAAATTAAGCCCTGAATTTCAACGCTTGCTTGTCCCTACAAAAGAAAATAAAACTGCGTGCTACGTATAAGCCCGACTGCTATTCTGTACATATTTCATGTTATTCCCCTGCCTCGTAACATCCCCTATTCCAAAGCCCAACGGAACTTTTCCGTTCCCGCAAATAAATCTCGCGCTTTATTCTCTCACAGCCGGCCTTTTAACAACTAATTTGCCGAGCAATTGTTTTCCTACAGATTATTCTCGCTTTCATAAAAATAACGGTATAAAATCGACTTGACTCGTTGCATTTTGTGTAAAACGCACTGTTGTAGTCTCGCATTATGGTTCGCATGACTCGATCACAATCGCAATTATTGACCGATCAAAATAATAATAGCTGAAGACTTCGGACGATTGAAAATGCGATATATTAAGCCAGTTGCTGCGGTTACCCTAAAAAATATTCTCAATACAAGGCGGAAGTCCTGTGGAGGGGGAGGGGTTGGAACGACGAATAAACTGCCCCCCCCCACCCACTGTTCAATCATTCCCTTTCATTCAGATTTCAGACTTGAACAATCGAATAGGGTACAAGCACAGCCTCCATGATCTAGCCAGGGATGGCCAACCCAGGGCACCGTTGCCCGCGACTGCTTTTGCAGTGGCCAGCGGTTTATTATCAGAGGCATAGGTACGGGGGGGATATGGGGGATGGACCCCCCCCCCCAGAGATAATTTCAGTTTATCTTACGTGGAGAATATAACAACGTTGCAAGTGATATCAGCAAAGACTGCGGGCTAAATATTTGATCGAGCTCCCGAAAGAGCTATTCTGGTGGCTCAAATTGAGAAAATTCGCGCTATCTTGAGAAAAATTAACGGTTACAAAGAGAAAATACACCATTTCACCAGTTTCGTTAGCCCAGTGAAGTGCTGATCGGCCATTTGCAACTTGCTCGCTCGGCAAAAAATTGAAAACATCGCTAATATTCATGACTATAACTGCGAAAAAGCGCTGATTCATGGTCTAGCAATGCAACTTCCAGACTAAAATTGAGAAAAAATCGCTCATTCGCGGTGCATGGTGGCCATTCTACGAAAAAATTGTGGACATCAACGCAAAAGTGATAATTCTCTGCAATAATGGGAAAAAATGCTAATTTGCAGGTTAAATTGAGGAAAACGCCAATTCTTGGCCAAATTTGAGAAAAGTAGGTACTAAAACGGTAGAAAAACGCTACTACGCTGCTAAAATTGAGTAAAAGCGCCAATTCGCTGCTAAAATTAAATATCACAGCTCATATGTGCGACCATCAGGGCGAGATCTCATTCAAAAAATGCACTAAAAGCATCAATAATTCTCGGATAAAGATTGGTGAAATTTCCAATTTAAATACGCGCCTTCTGAAGGCAACTTTGAGGCTAAAATTAAGAAAAACGGCAAATTCATGCACGACTATAAGTGAAAACAACGTTGATTCAAGGACTATAACTGAGAAGAAGCAATAATTTAAACGTAAAAGTAATATAAAATTGCTAATATGGTGCTAAAATGTGAAAAACCGCTAATTTACGGGTAATATTTAGAAAATAAATAATTATTCTGGCCAAAATTATGAGATTTTAATGGTTACTTTGAGCCCAACTTGAGAAAAAGTGCTAATTCACGGTTGAAATTGAAAAAATCGCCAATTTACAACTATAATTGCGCAAAACGCTAATTCAAGGCTAAAATGGAAAAAATTTCCATTTTGCGGTTTCTGAAGGCAACTTTTGAGGCAGAAATTGAGAAAAAGCGGCAATTTATGGCAATGGGTGAAAACCCGCTAATTCTAATTCTAGTAATCGTTCATGCATAGCGCATGGTAAACCAAAAAAATCCTAATTTGTGAAAAGTCCTCTATTTCGCGGCTAATTTTGAGAAAAACGCTAATTTTCAGCTAAAACTGAGATAAGTGCTAATCCTCTGCTAAACAATTGAAAAAACCGCTAATTTGCTGCTAAAATTGGGGAAAACGCGAAAACTCGTGGAAAATTAAGAAACGCTACTTTGCTGCCAAAGTTGAGAAAATGCGCAAATTCATGGCTATGGGGGAGGGAGCATAACCGCTAATCCGCGGCTGAAATTGAGAAGAACGATACACGCAGCAAAAATTGACAAAAGCGCTAATCTGCAGGTAAAGTTGACAAAAAACACTCATTCATGGCTAAAATTGAGAAATTCGCGGCTTAAACTGGCCATAAGCGCTAATTGGGGGATAGAAAAGGTGAAATAGCGGCAATTCGTGGCTAAAATAAGGAAAAGGCTGAGTAAAAATTATATTTCTTGTTCATAAAGAGAATTAGGGGCGAAATTGCTCCCTGCCATCCCTCTAACGAGATTTCAATCTGATCCCCCTTTAGGACAAATTCCTACCTACGCCACTGACTATTATGTTTTGAAAAATGTCATTGTGTAGTACTTTTTTTATTCAAAAAGTTCAGTACCTATATGTTGTTGGAGAACGGGTAACAGGAGGAGGGGAATGATACAAAGTCTGTTTGAGAGACCCGAATTTTTAAAAAATACGGAAGACCAACCCATGGCGTTTTTCATGTTGGGGGCTTTTGATCCAAGAAGTCAGAGCTTTATCCAAGGGGAGAGGGGCAAAGGAGGCACACGCCCGTGGCGGCAATCATACAGTTGCAGTATTTTCTGAGGACGCCTTATTTCTCTACTCAATTAGTCTCACCCATGGGTAGCAGTAAAACGGATGTCCAATGACGCAACACCGTGAAAATTTGTTTTCGAAGTACCAGGCCCACCCTATTGATGGTTTTTCGTGGGCCATACCTGCGAGGACTTTTCGACATTTTTTGATTTTGTAGGTGTGAAATCCGGCTACCCTCAACGTTGTTGTCGGAGACATCGGTCCGCGGGACCGCCATTCTAGGTTTTGGTGGAAAAATCATTAAATCATTATGATCACCCTGAACACAATTTTTCTTTCTAAAATTGGTCTTGTAATGATGATTGGCAGCACTTAGACATTGGTCGAATTTATCACAATTCTGTTGCAGCGCAATCACTACTGAAAATTATCACACACAAAAATTATCTCATAACACTTCATAGTTTATCACGTTTAAAAAAAGTGGAAGTCAGTCTCGTAATTGCAAACTTGAACTAGAAAATAATTATTAGTACTGAAAAGTAGAATCAGAATAAAATATATACAAACAGAATAGCTAGAAGTAAAAGTAAAGTAATGAATGTTCAAAAGCGCTAAAAAAGTATCACAGCACAGTCACTTATCCAGTCATCAAATCAAGAGATCAAAATATAAGAACTAAATTTTGGAATTAGCGCACCCCAAACAGACTCTTTTGGAACAATCGACCAAGCACACTGTTTTTTTGCAATATACACAGCAGTATGCTGTTGTGCGTTTGAGCGAGTAAGGGCAAAAATTACATGTTGTTTTACCACCAACGTTATCGTTCAAATCAACTGGTGCGTCATTTGAGGCATTCCTCCATCCTGGCTGAAATGAATCGAGGCTTGTACCAATTATTTCTTTGAGTTTCGTTGGAATGTTATGAATGGCGAAGCGATTTTCCAAGTGAGATTGAGCTCGTTGAAGTGCTAGTTTGTACACGAAATCAAATCGTGAGACGTCAGGGTTTTTCCTGAAGCAAAGATACAGCAGATGTGAATTCACACTGCTGATCCCCAAAATGGCGTGGAAAATTGCCATGGACCAACGCGGAGTTTTTCGGCTTGATGAGAACTTGGCGAATTTTTCGTCCAAGGAATCGACGTCTCCTTTGGTTTACTTGCCCCCCCCCCTCACCCAGAAAACAACAATTTCTGGTTTCCCATTCTCTGTAGATGCCTTCGGTGGAAATAACCGTCACGCATTTGTTTTTCTTTGACTTATACGAAACAAGCGTAAGCTCTGGTGTGAAACCGCACAGACGTCAGACGGTTCGGTTCATTTTTTCCCCAATGAAATTGTAGAAATTTACGTTCGATGCACCCTGGGTTCTTTCTTCGTCAGATTCGGATTCAGATTCACGAGTAGATGGCGATTCAGCTGATGATTCACCAGAGGAATGATCGTCGGGCGGGTTTTCAGTGAGATGGTCAGGAATAGCATCGGCGCCCCATAAACACACTTCCATCGAATCGACATGGAATCAACGTCATTCATCGAGTCGATGATCGATCAAAAATCGAGTCGACATCGCGTCAAAAATGTCCCGCGATTCTACGTTGATTCGACGTCGATGGGTCGAACAATGAACGAATTAAATAAAATGAATAAAAATGTATTCGGGATTCGAACCCAGACACTTTGCGTTGGTACATATTATGTGCTATACCACTAATACTTTGAGCAATTGTAACCGATCTGGCAATTTACGTAATCTAAAAAAAAATAGTTTTAGGAAGCTCAATATAGTATAGGGAATTTGCACATTATTTTTCAAAATTCGGATTTTCTTGAAGAGGGCTCTTCTACAAGACCATTGCTCGCATAAAACATTAAAATCAATCAAGGATCTATTTTTAGCAATGTTTTAAGAAATGTCGAGTAGCTGGTGTAATTATGTCACGATTTGTTTAACGGAACCCAGGGGTGTGGGGGTTTTACCACGGCCTAAATTGTATTTAAAATTTATTGATTCCATTCAAAATTATGTTCAAGTTTGAGTGGATGCGGTCGCATAAATGAAATGTACTTTTTCTGACTTCAATGTAGATTCTATGTCAATTTTACGTAGAATAAAACACGCCTACAGCTCAACGTCCCATCGATGCCGCGTCTTGATCAATGAAACAACGTATTTGCATCGAGTTGATTTCCTCGAATATTTTACGTCGAATAAAACACATCGATAGCTCAACGTTACACCGATATCGTATCATGGCCGATATATCAACATTATGGTACCGAGGCAAAATCGACGTCGATTATACGATGAACTATCCTCATCAACGAAAAAACGTCTATCCACGTTGATTCGATGTCGATTTGATGGAAGTGTGTTTATGGGGATGGAGGTAAAGGAATGAAAGTACTTTACGATCTGGAGTCCCGATGAATAGCTGAGAGGGTACTGAGGGGTCAGTGTGTTGGGAAGAGTCTCTACCCCTTTACCACCCCTCACCATTTCCACTAGCGGTCCAAGAGACCGATGTTACGACGTAAGGGAAGTTGGCTTTAAAGGGAGTCAAAGGCCAAACCCGCGAAATTTGATTTTTGAAAGCGCCAAAACCGACAGAAATTTTTTTTTTTTTAGGTTAAGTTGGTGAAATAGGTTTTTGAATTATTCAAAACTACGAAATTGTGTTCTGTAGGTGCTAAACACCCGAAATTGCGTTTTGTAAGTGCCAAAACCTCGAAATTAGGACTTCGGAAGAGCTAAACCAGCGGAATTGCTTTTTTAGGACCAAAACCCGTAAAGTTGCTTTTCTGAAAGAGTCAATTCAAGAGTCAAGAGTCAGTTTTTTGGGAGTCAATTCTGCGAAATTTGTTTTATGAGTGTGCAAAAGTCACGAAAGTGTAGGTTCTGTGAGTGCCAAATCCGCAAAATTTTGGGGAGGTTGGGGGGGGGGGTTGGAGCCAACTCCCTACTTCTTTTCTTTAGGTGCCAAATGCAAAATCTAGCCATCGAAGGAACAAATTCCGGGTGAGCGATCATGCCCCTTATTCATGGATAATTCCTCGTTACGGCCCATAGAGGCGGTAGACTTCAAAGATACCAATACTGATACTGAATAAAGATACTGAAGAAAACGTGGTGCTATCATTCGTCGAAGGGACTTGAAACAAAATAGCAAGATTCCTCAACAAGTGCATAATCAGATCAACATTCAAACCATCAAGAAAAATAAATCGCTTCCTCAGAAATGTCAAAGATGAAAGAAAACTCGAATTCCCATGCGTCTACGAAATACCATGCGGCTGTAAACAAATCTTACATTGGTGAAACTCTTCGAAACGTCAAAACAAGAATGAAAGAACACATGTCAGCCGTAGAACACCGCAATATTGAAAAATCAGCAATAGCTAACACATGTATAGCGGACAATCACACATCATCAAATCTCAAGATACCAACATTCTGGCAATAGCAAGTTCGTGGAAGAAATGAACAATTCGAGAAGCCATCGAAATAAAGAAAAAAGAAAACTTCAACAGAGATTAAGGATGTCTATGATTTCAAATTATGAAAAACCCCAAAAAGTTCTCTGACGATGCCTTCAGCACAAGAAGGCGAAAGCTCAGGAAACGAAGAAGTAGATGAAGAAAAAAGCCAAAACCCTAAAAATAAAATATTAATGAATTTTCTTTTCTTTTTTTTTGCCCGGTAGAAACTGAGATAAGCAACCCAATTCAGTTTCAATTTCCTATTCATCAGTATTCTTAACATTATCTGGAATTGTAACATGGCGTTCGTTATGAAAGGCACAAAGGGAGAGTAAAAGAATAAGTGAACAGGAAAAAATTCAATGGCGCACAGGCATATGGAAGGAAAACAGGGAGAAACCTTGATGCAAAACCTTTTTACCAACCTATTTTATTTATTTATTATTTTGAAGGCCTTGTTCAAAAATAAGTAACACAATTTATTTTCTTCGGTAAAAAGGAATAACGTATAAAAGAGAAGACAACAGAAGAAAAGGGCTTCTCCTCCCATAACCATTTATACAGTTTTCACCTTGATCTAAATAGGAGGAAAAAATCTCCGTTGCTCGTGGGAAGTGGTGGTGAGGGGGTATATAATGGCAGAAAGAAAGTGGAAATGTCTCGTGAGTACGTGAATTGTATTCAAGGGTGATGAGAAGATGGGGAAGCCAAGGGGGTGGGTGGGTAGGTTTAATGAGCTCTTGTTTTCGAGATGACTATAGCGGGGGCGACTGTGAAAGACGCAAATCCTTTTTCTCACCCCTCCACCGAATCCCATCCCTTGCATCCACTATCAACACACCCCTTTACTTCCTAATGGTCCCCAGTAGGTAAGTAAAGTGGATTACCGTGAAAAACAGGGTTAGATCCTTGGGTCTTGGCGCTACAGAGACACAATCCCGAAATTTATAAGGCACTTCTATACTCGTACTCTTAAAAACCTTCTATCCACAAATTGTTTAAACCTTAGGGGTGGCCACAATTTCCTCGGAAACCACAAGCCTCCATTTCACTCAAAAATCCGAAATTCACCCCTCAATGCAAAACATTAGACCAACAAACCAGACAATTTGGCTCACAATTTGATTCAAAACCAATCGTGCGTGTTTGGCATTTTTACAAAATCGTCATTTTTACACTGACAAACACCAATTTTACGCACTTTCGCACTTTTAGAACTCAATTTTGGTGGACTTGGCTCCTCTAAAACCCAAATTACGAAGATTTTTGGCGGTTCAAAAACACAATGTCGGGGCTCTCTTTAGCTCTTTATAAAATCAGTTTCGCAGATTCAAAAATCTAATTTGGTGAAAAACAATCGACAAAAACCAAATTTCGTGATTTGGGCTTTATAAAATCACAATTTCGCAGGAGATGTTCACTCTAAAGGTGCGTTTACACTGAAGTGTCTGACATTTATGTAGCTTCACTTATTTCTTGACATAAATTCTGTACAAATTCTGATAAAATTTGTGGAAGATTGTGTTTACACCAAGGAAATTTTTGTGCGCGACACTTCAGTGTAAACGCACCTTAACATAGCCAAAAGTTTGAAATTTGGAACTTGAAAATTAAATTTCAGGGATTTTTGTTATGTAGCACCCCAATTATACCGATTATTATAACGCTATCAAATCCCAAATTTAATGGTTCACTAAAAACAGTTTTGAAGGTTTGGCTAATTCAGACAATGAATTTGGCTCTTTCAAAACCTAATTTTGCGAATTTGGCTCCTTTGAACCCCCCAATTTCACAAGCCAAATTTCGTGGGTTTGGCTCTTTCTGAAAGCCACAGTTGCACAGTTTCGGCCAATTTGAAAAAGTAACATCGAAAAAACAAAATTTTGTTGGCTGTTTCCTCCCCAATTTCACCGGCGATTTTTGCTCTTTCAAACTCCAACTTCACGAATATTGGCTGTTTCAAAACCTAATTTTGTGTAATTTTCATTCTTTCAAGAACCAAACTCTGTGACCTTAGTTCTTTTTGGAATAAATTTCGCTGATTCGAAATACAAATTTGGGTCTTCCGAAGGCAAATTCACGGATTTGGCTCGTTCAAATACATAGTTCGCCATTTTTGCTCTCAAAAACTTAATATTCGCGAATTTATCACTTACAGGGGCAAACTTGTCAGGTTTTGGACAGAAAATCTGCGTGATAGATGGCTGCATTAAATAATTCATTTAATTTAAGGCTTAATTAAATAATAGGCGAAGATTAAATAAATTCAAACCCAACCCCTCCGAAAATACACTTCAATTTGGCAGAACGGGCGTGGATGTACCAGGCCGACAATGTACGGTTACACGGACAAATTGCCCAAGTACACCAACCCATCAATTTATTACTTTTGTTTTTTAATTATTATTTGCGAGGTAATCTTTTCATAGTCGTCAAAATTTAATGTTGCTTCCTCATAAAGTGCATCAAGTTCTCATAGCGGTAGCGGTTTTTTTTTTTTTTTTTTTTTTTTTTTTTTTTTTAGCATAAAAACTCGAGCTTTTACTGTCTCTGGCTGGTTATTACAATACAGCTATTCTCCAACTTTTTTTTAGTAATTAAAAAAAATCAATTCCAGGGAGAGTTTAAAAAGCATGATTAAGTTTTTAATCAGAACCACGCACACAAAAAGTCATTGTCTGGATGTGCAACAAAAGGCAAAAATTAAACGGTTGAATAGTGAAAGGGAGTCCTACAAGTTCATTATTTGCTTTGTGGCAGGGCGAATGAGAGGAAGAAGCCAAAATGAGAAGTCCTTTACTGTTTTGAGCTCGAATTGTTGGTAATAAAATAATAGTAACATTGAGAGGCTGGAAAAATTGTGTAGTCGGTTGCATCAAGTTTGAAACATAAAGTTGTAATCTAAAATTAAGCGTATTTCGTATTCTACTCATTTTGAATGAGCATTTTTTTTTTTCTTTTTCCCCAAGTTGAAAAAAGGGGTGATGCAACTTTTCATAAAAATGGAAGGTAATGTCACCTCAGATCCCCCTCATGCAACGGATCCACCCACCCACCCCACCCCCCTCTTATAATAATAACCCCCGGAAAAGATAAGGCTCTTGATGAGTCATCATAAGTATTCAAAAGCTTCTTGCAACGGTCGTAAGACACCGCAAAAAATTATAATAAGTTTCGACTTTCACTTCAAACTGTCATGAGCTGTGGGAGGAAGATTCACTAATTACTAAACGATTAGTCGAAATATTGCTAAGCGGTTACTAGTAAAAGCCTAAGTCAGGAAAAGAAGGAGGAGAGTTATCCTAACAACCTTGGATTGAGATTTTTGAGGATTCGTTTATTGTTTTTAGGAACAACGATGGTGTCGCTTCTGAAGGGATTGCCGCTTGACTCTTGCACCTATTTTCTACTTCAAGGAGAATATGCCATTTCAGAATCAATTCCGCGATTATATTAATATAAAATTATATGTACCTACACATATACAAAGGACAGGCAACGGCGACAACTGACAATTCCAACCACCGAGAATAAAACTCAATACGCCGGTTTCAAAGCCCCTTGAAAAAACATTTCTTTCCGGATTGTTGTCAGTACTGTCACGTATTTCCGGGGAAAAGAATAACGAGATTAAAATGCCGATCTTTCCCAATACAGACAAACTAATGTCATCGGCGATGTCACACCAAGCGGGCGGAATGCCTAGTCAAACTTTTACTTCTTCCCACTTTCAATCACAACTTGTTTGACTTGTCATAATTCTTTCAGTCACTGGAGTTTTTTTTTGTGGAAATCCCTCTCTTTTTACACGAAAAAATGGATGAATCGTCTTTATTCTAGTTAGTTGCGTGGCAAACTTGGGCAAAATATAAACAGAAAATAAGGAGATTCACGGGGTGTGCGCAGTTCAATCGAAATCGACACAGATAGGCAAGAAACCCGCACAACAGAATAAGCTGTCGACTCATTACTGTACTTGGTTCAACGTTGAAATACGCGAAGAATTAACTATATCCGCCTTTTGCATAAATCATGCAGCGCTGTTGTTTGCAATAGTGGGAAAACTGTGGAAATCTTTAGCTTGTACCAAGTATGTACCAACATAATCTATGCCACATTTGTGTTCTTCAAACTATGAGAAAGGTACGGAGCCCGTTCAAGGGCGCAATTCAACTGATTTATCCCCTTCCCGTTGCGCCAGATAATTCCGAGTTATCATTTTTCAACAATAACAGAAATACAAGATAATAGGACCTCTGAAAGTCCTGACCTAATTCACGGCAAATTCTGAGGAAAATTATAGACTCACTTATCCTCGGACGGATGGTCGGTGAGAGCGGGGAAATGGAAGGACAACAAGGCGTACTGAAATGATGAAATGATTCAACGATGGCTTTGAAGTTTCGACTGCGTTGAGGAAAAACAAGTTGGTGGAAAGGATTTGATTTTCGATGAATGTTCGGATCATCCCAGCTCAATTTCAGAACCAAAACATTAAAAACGAACAGATTCTAAATGCTATACGTGACCTAATTTTTACGCTGCGCTATATAACTCCTTTTCTAGGCACCCGGTACAAAGAAAGAGCCTGTGAACTCAGTTTTTATGGAAAAACTTACAACAAAAATAAGTAATACCTAAGAAATTTTAACAAACTATTTTTATAATAATATTAAATTAAGATATACCTACTAGGCAATAATTTGGTTTAAAAAATGAACAAATTAGCCTTACCACACTACATCATCGTCGCCTTCAGGATGGTTTTGGATCGGGGACGATCCCATCGGGTGAAACTTTTTTGTCCAGCAAGAGATCGTGCCAAAACTGCTCGTCTCCGATAGATAAATTCACGATTTATGAGAGGCGCTATAAGATATCAAATTATTGTTTCTCCTAAGGAAGCAGGAAGAAGCCTACACTCTTGTTTGTCCAGCATTGATCTCACAGTCGTGTTTCACCAGGGGCTTCTACACAAGGGTGATGGGTTGTGTATGTGTGGGGGGGGGGAGGGGTTGAACTCGAGCGGAGCAGCCGTGAGTCACAAGTTTTGAGTGATGCAAGGAGATGTAATTTGAAGTTCCAGGGGATTAGTATAGCCACAAAATTGAAGATGCAGGGCTACGCAGACAACGCAATTGAGAGTCTCAGTGAATAACCAGCCGCGAAATTGCGAGTTTCGAGATTAAAGTTTTAGGGCTAACCAGCCACGTCATTGTAAGGTTCGAAGGATAAAAGGCAGAAACTGCAAATTTCCAACGACAAATAGCCATAAAATCGAATATTTCGTTGGATAATTAGACGGTAAATTGCATGCTGTTCCCTGGGTGCAATATCCACAAATTTCTGCTTTCTGGGATTGAATAATCAGCGGCAGTGCAATTGGGAGTTCCACGCCTCGACATTGTAAGTTACTCATGATGCTCACCACGAAATTACGGTTGGGGGGGGGGGTAGCCACTACATGCAAGTTTTGAGATTAACATAACCGGAATTTGGAAGTGTCAAGTCAATGAATAAATAGCCTCTAAATTGAGGTTTGAGGAGGGCAGCATGGCAAGTTTTAGAGTTGCGAGCTGTAGAGGATAATCAGCCACAAAATGGCAAGTTCGGGCGAGCCAGCGAAATTTGTTTTCAACTAGCCAGCTCGACGAATGAGCTAGCAGCACGAAATTCGTTTACAATTAGCCAATCCCACGAAATTTTGTTTTTGAAGGAGTCGAACGCGTCAATTTTGATTATTAGTGGTCCAAACGCTCAATATTGTTTTTGTAGTTGTTATTTATTGTTTCTTTGGATGAGCTAATCCCACTAAATTGGTTTGACTGGGCCAACCCTGGGTGAAATTTCGTTTTTTCAAAGAATCGCAGATCCGTGAAATTACTTTGTGAATTGGTCAACAGCGCGAAATTGAGTTTTTGTAGCACCAAAAGGTCCTGAATACCTTTTTTTGTTGGAATCTACCCCACGATGCTAGTTTTTAACGAGCCAATTCCACGAAATTCTGTTTTTATGGTACCCCACCACCTTAAATTTTGTTTTTTTCAGAGAGCCAGCCCCACGAAATTGGTTTTTAATGAGCCGACGAATTGCTTTTCAAATGGGTCTGCAGCGCGATATTTGGTTCTTAACACTTGCAAATTCATTTTTTGGGCTTGAGAGCTTCGCAAAACTGGTTTTGAATGGGCGAACCCAGCGAAATTATGTCTTTGAAAATAGCCCAGACCTCTGAAATTAAATGGCTAATGGAAACCCACGAAACGGCTTTTTGAGCGTGCACCGCGCAAAATTTGGTCTTTGAGGCAGCACAATTGCTTTTTAGCGTGAGTCATAGCCCGGCGAAATTGGTTTTTAAGAAGGCAACCAATTTTGTTTTTTTTTTAATTTTGTTTTTTGTCAGAAACCAGAGTCGCGAATATCTAAAATGAACCAACGTGCTATTAATCTCACTTATAGGAAAAAAGTTTAAATCCTGTGAAATTGTTTTTTTTGGGGGGGGGGGAACCAACCCCAGAAAATCGGTTTCTGGCGTGCCAGATCTTCAAACTTCGGTTTTAGTAAGAGACAAACGGCAAATTGCTTTTTGAGGTTACAGGCGACATTTTCGTGATTGAATTGGTCAAAAACGCGATATCGGGCTCTGTGAGTGTCAAATCTGTGAAGTGTTTGGACTTTGAAAATGCCAAACAATCGGAATTGAATGGGTAAACCCATGGAGATAGGAACAAGTGGAGAGAGAGAGAAAGACTTTTTTATTGTAGAAAAGTGTGAAGCCGGTTTTTCCGCCATTACACACCTACTGTTATCATTCACCTAGAGAGGACGGGAGGGAGGTTGATCGCTAATCAAATCAAATCGCTAATCATATAGTCAACGTTTTTGTTGGGTGAGACCAGATAAACAGGGGGCCTATTCTCTAACTCCGAAGCAATAACTTTTTCGCAGTCATATGTTTATTTCATTAAGTTTCTTCAAACAAATGAATGAAATAGACACATGGCTGGCGAAAAAAATATTGCTTGTTGTTAAGGCCCGTTCACAAGCTCTATGTTTACGTTCTGTGGAGTCTGTGCAGCCAAACAAATTTAATCCCTCGAAAAATAAAGCATTTTTATAGGTTGCATAGACACCACACAACACAAACATAGAGCTTGTGAACGGGCCTTTAGAGAATAGGCCCCCAGATGTTGTGTAGTAATGGCGCCCGGATTCAAGAAAAATGCGTTTCACTCCCTCCACTTGTTCCTACCTCCGTGGGTAAATCACACGAAATTTGTTTTTTATGTGGTCTACCCTGTGAAATTGGCTTTTCGTGGAGCAAAACCGGCGAAATTGGGTGGTGTGAGTTCCAAAACATTAAAATTCAGGGTTGGAAATAGTGAACCTAACAAAATCGATATCTTCGAATGATTTCGCAAAATCCACGAAATCGGGGTTAAAAGGGAGTAAAATCAGTAGATTCTATATCCATCGGAGGCCAAAGAAAAGAGGGAGATGACTCCGAATTCCCCCCTCCTCCCGATTCCCTAGCCCTAGACCATGCTGAAATGAGAACTGCGGCCCGTCTTGTTCGTGCTGAAAGAAACTTATGGACTTACATGTTAATTTTTTCAAACCCCCCGGCCAAAAATGTCAATGGCGCCCCCTACGTTATTGCAAGGGTTAATACAATAATTAAAACATCGACAGGAACTATCTATTTTCAGACACTGCAAGGTTCGTGGATCCTTCTGGAGAACAAAGGGAAAAATATTTTTTTCATAAACTATTCCCCCCGAGCCCCATAAATATGTATTTCATTTCGATTCGCTCAAACTCTTTTCGCCATTTCATTTTCCTGCTCTGGTGAACAGGAGCCATGACCTGAATAACGAGATTTACTGGAAGCTCATGCAAGGCGGGGGAGGGGGTATTGGATTCTTGTAACAAAATTATTTCCCTCTTCTCGGTAGTCGGTATGTCCGAGCTCCCTTCGGGAAAAGAGCGAGAGAGAAGCCTCAATCCGGGGGTTCGTCTTAGGGATGGATGGTTGGCTAAGGGAAGGGCGGCTGCACAAAACATTCTCTTGTCCTTCAACCCTTTCCTATACTCATCATAATCCCCTCTCACCACGTCAAGCAATATTCCTAAACCATCCTACTAGACTCATCCCCCTCGGATCATATTTTAAACTAGATCTCCCCGTTCTTAAACTTTGGAATTGAATGGGGGGGGGGGGAGACGATGAAATATACAGGCGAACACCATTTCGACGGGATATATCTTCAAAATGCCGATAACTGTGTTGCTGGGCGATTGGCGAGGGCCGGATTAAATTATTATTAGCGCCGTAATTTAAGAATATAGGTAGGTACATATGTACTTGCATTTACCGAGTGAAGGAAGAAGAAACGTTGATTGAGAGAGTTTGGAAGCGAAAAGGATAAAGTGGAATCTGAGCTTTACGCTGTGATCAACTTCAATTAAAAATTGAGAAGAAGAACTTCCAAGTTGGATGTTCGAAGAAAATCCCCATTGTTGAAAATAAGTTTAACGAGTGATGATTTCAGAAGGAGGGCAGAGGTGGTTTAAGGGTTGAGCCTTTTTCCTTCAAGAAATAAATCTTGATAGTTTAAACGGCAGGGGGGGGGGGTGAAAATTACAGAACACGTTGAACTGATGTAAAAGAGGAGGAAAGGGGTATAAGCCCACGAGTAACTTTTTGTATTGGCTTGAGAATGTATTCCGACTGAGCGTTTGCTTTTAAAATGACAGCCAGTTCAATTGAAACGTTTGAACAAAACAGAACATTTTCAGCAAGATACTTTTCACAGCGCATTGGAAAGAGAAGGGAACAGAACCTGGTGAACAGGTCGAACGTTATTTAAACTTTTAAAACGAAAAAACAAAGAAAAAACTTGCCTCGCTGTTTCAAATAACTTTTTGCTGGCATGAATAACAAAGTTATCAATGTTTTGTTTTGTCAGATTATTGACAGAATTCTCCTCCGTTAGGAAATGGTTGAAGTCCAGGACTGTTCTAATACTCTCCACCGACTTTTGAGAGAAAGTGTTTTTGAACACATATTGCTTTAAACGTGCGATTGCAAACTAAAAGGGACATTCTACAACTTTCGGGTATTATTTTAATAACGTCAGTTAACTGATTAAGGTATAGTTAAGCGGTGCATTTCCCATCATTGCGCAATAGTGAAACGGAAGAAGAATGATGAATGAACCCTCGAAGAAACGTTGCATTAAACAAGATCCGAGCTTATTAAATTGTGCGTTTCAGCGGAGAAATCCATTCCAAATCCAACAAGATTTACATTAATAAGCCGTGCATGAGCGGAGTCTGTGGCACAACCTTTGAACAGATTCTCTCTCACTCACCCCCGTCCTTTGAGCAACGGTCAGACTTCTACAGCAACTTCTTATTATCCAGCATTCTCAAGGAATACCAAATAGATGGTGAGACGAGGATATTATTCATACAAACAGAGATCCTCTCGCATCAATTTTACCGGCATGTCTGAGACCAGCGAATGAACTGGCTGAGGGGTTTTCGTTTTGAGAAAGATGTGGTTTTGTGGTTGAAGAAGATGAAGAAGAAGAAAAGCGAGAGAGTGATCCTGGCTTTGAGAGGTATTCAATAGCTTATCATGGAGGGCGGGGTCTTGTGAAGCACTTCAGTGGTGGTTGCAAGGAAAGGATGCCGGGGGACTGGCAGCTTTTCACGTCAGCGGTAAATATAAACTTAATCCATCTCGGACAGACATGATTACCAGCTAATCTGGTATAGATTTGTTCCTTTGGGGGCTTTAGGAACACCTACCTAAGGAAAATTGAACAGCCTAATCGAATACATTGTTTTTTATCTCAAAATACTAATGAATCTAGAAAGTTCCTAGTGAGAAAGTTTCGCATTTTCATGACAAAACCCTAAATAAATAAAATAATAATAAACAACGGGAAATCCTCCAATCCAATTATTCAAAAAAGGCATACGCACACAAATCAGGGTTGACGTCAGTTTCCCTATACTCAGTCTTACGTTATTTTTTACCAATATGCTTTAGAGAAAAGAAAATCAAAGAATTCAACATATCAAGCCGTGGTTATCACACGTGGTGGTTGGTGTGGAACCAGAGTTTGATAGAACCAGACCAGAATCCAAGTTATTCCGTCTCGCCACTTTTATTATGGTGATAATAACCGGTATCCACCCTATACATGATCATCTTCAGTTAGCTTTCTCTTTAAAATATAACAAATTACGACTTGTAATACTTCCCATGAAACCTGGCAAAGGCTCTTGTCTGTTCACAAGAAGACGGTGAAGACAAAGCTACGTATGTATCTCATTCACGTCTTCAAGGACAATTCGCTGAGATCAACGAGGAGCTAAGTAAACTATCAAAAGTTCAATTGCCAGAGTTGCTGTACTGCAAGAGCAGGGCTCTGCCTGGCTCTACAAGCCATTTCTGAACCTCGCCGAGGCAAGAATAACCAAAAAACTTGGAAGAGCGATTATTTTTCCAATAAATACAAAAAATGGAGGGGGGGGCAAAACTTTAATCCCGGAGAGACTGATCTCAACTTGGAATGAAAGCAGGGGAAAATGGTCAGAAAAAATGGTGGGACCGGGTGTAGAGCGGGTCGGTGTTGCCATTTTGACGGATTTCCCGATCTGGAGGAGAAAGTAACTGACGGGGAAAAAATTATTTCTAATGGATGACGGAATTTTGGAATCTCGGCGAAACTGTCACATTCCTAAACCATCCTACTAGACTCATCCCCCCTCTGATCATTTTTCAGGGTTATATTCGGGGTTCCAGAACTGTAAATCGTCAATTTCATGATTATCAGAAACTGTCACTATCCACCAAAAATTACATTTCCGCTGGAAATGTTACTTTTTCCCCCAGAAAGGGATACATTGGGAGCTAAACTTTAAATTTTGGTTCCCTGAGACGATAAAACTGAGGTTTTTTGAGGCCTTTCAAACTGAATCGTTCCATCGACGAGACTAATAGTCGAATCGTCACAGACCTGTAAACTACCAAGTGAACAGTACTCACAACAATTAAGCACGCATTCAGCTCTCAGTCTTATACATATAATAATAATTAGTGAGACAGGTTCGAAACCCGGCAGGCGCCAAAGCCTCCTTTGGGCTCATACGCCGTACCCGGTTTCCTGATCCAACTGTGCACTTCACACCCGTACTACGCCCACACCAAGCTGAGTCGAGTACGCCGTGTCACAGGTCGCCCGATAGCTAGATTCGAACCCAGGCCCGCTGTGTTGCGAAGCGAGTATTGTATCCATTACACCATCGAGGCGCGGCTCTCAGTCCTAGGATATGGACTGACTGGAAGGAGCTGACGATTCCCCTCCCACCGACTGTCTGATGTATGGAGCTAAACTAAACACGTTTAACCCCCCACCCACCACCAATGATACTGAAAGTTGGATTTCTAGCGTGCAAAAACTATTGGCATTTTTCGAAGCCATTTGAAGAAAGACTCAGCTTGAGCTACTACTATGAAAAGGGCCCAAGAGAGCCAAATCTGCGAAATCGATCGTTTCAAGGAGGCAACCACGCGGAATTAGGGTTTAAGCTAGCCAAAACGCACGAAATTGCGGGTATCAATTGAGCAAATGTCCGCTAAAATGGTCTCTATAGCGAGCGAAACCCAAACCCGGCAAAATTAGCGTTTAAATGAGCCAGAATCGCGAAAATAGTTTACAAGTGAGCAAAATCCACGTAACTGTAACGTTTTTGAAAGAGCAAACCCAGTGACGTTTGAATTTTGCAGCTAGGCACGAACCTATGAAATAGCGTTTTGCGGCGAGCTCGCGAAAAGGTTTTTTTTTTTCAGCGGGAACAACCCGTAAATATCGCGTTCTGGCGTGCAAAATCCACGAAATTGGTTTTTGAATGAGGCGACCCCACAAAACTGGATTTATGGATTTCCAACCACAGAAATCCGCAACGTTTTCAGGGCGTTTCATTGTGAAAAATACCCTTTTGAAAAGCTCGAATCCACGAAAATTGTTTTTGCATGAGCCAACCCTCTAACATGGATTGGTTTTTTTCAGCAACGAAACTCCGCAAAATAGGTTCATTGCTGAGCAAAATCCAAGAAATTGGTTTTGTAGAGAGTAAAATTACGACATTGGTTTGCCAGCAACACAAATCCGCAAAGAGTGAATGTTTGCGCGTGAGAAAACTCCAATTCACAGTTCATGAAAAGTACATAACACCAATTGACGGCTTCTGAAGGCAACGTTGTTGACAATTGGGAAGCATGCGTCCTAGGTTAAATCCAAGGACACCAATGAAAAGAGCACACTTTTTTCTGTGTGAGTGAGGACATTTTGTCCAAAGTTAGCGAAATATTCTTGGAGTAAACTGGGAAAATATCAGGATATTTTTAAAAATGTCAGTTTTTGACAACTGTTCAAAGCTAGACTACATTAGCCATGGTGCTCCCAGCGCCCGGAAAATTCCTCTAAAACTGTACGAAGTAACTTGGTTTAATACTTCATGCTTATTTTACTCCTGTCCTTCGCGATGTTTTGAGAAAAATTCATTGTTGTACCAAAAAATGAGGCAATTAGGCCCATTTTGAGTGCCTAAAAGAAGATACGAAAGCTATTTCAAGAAATTTTTTTTGCTTATTCCACTTTTATTTGTCTTTCCTCATAGATTAGCATAGGAATAGTGAATTAAGCTGAAAAAAAAAGTTTTGGAAATGGCTCTTGATCTTCTTGTAGGCACTCAAAATGCGCCTAATTGCCTCATTTTTTGGTATAACAATGGATTTTTATCAAAAAATTGCAAAGTACAGGAGTAAAATAAGCATGAAGTATCAAACTAAGTTACTTCATAAAGTTTTGGAGGAACTTGCCAGGTGTTGGGAGCACCATGGCTAATGTAGTCTAGCTTTGAACAGTTGTGAAAAACTGACATTTTTTAAAATATCCTGATATTTTCCCAGTTTACTCAAAGAATCTTTCGCTATCATTAGACAAAATGTCTTTACTCACACAAAAAAAAGAGTGCTCTTTTCAGTGGTGTCGTTGGATTCAACCTAGGACGCTTACTTCCCATGTTACACATGTTTTTGTTGCGAAAACCCGTGATGTGCTAAAAAACAACAAATTGATTATCTGAACTAGGAATGGAAATCTGACCTTAGGTCATAGGAAATTTTTTGTTGCATTTTGGGTGTACAATCACCCCTCTCATTTTGTTCAACCAAGTACCAATCACCGTGTATTTGAGTGCTACGGGTCTTGAAAAATTACCCTACCAATAAAATCTCGCTTTTTGGCGAGATTAGGTATTTTGTTGATTGACTGTATTTCCTGAACTAACAGACCCTGGATGCTCGGGCATGGCTTAAATTGTAGCAAATTTAGTTGGCTTAAACAATGTATACTGTGGTCATGCTCGATAAACTCTTTCTTCTGGTATTTTTGTTTAAAAAACCAGAAAAAGGGATGAAATTTCTTAGTTTTTCGAGTGCCATGAGTTAAGCACAAGGTTTTGAGGGTTGCAAACTTAAGTAATAACTGCTCTCATTGGTTCAACAACACGCAACAAAAAAATCAATTACATGCATGTTTGCGATTTACCCCGATTTTTGTGTCTATATTGACTGGTCTAAGCAGTTCGTACAACCATCATTTCGACTTTGGTAGTGTACTGTAGTCATTGTAAGTTCAGTTAGTAATAAGATAAGAGGGTCATGCCTAAGCCTCGATGAAATGACTCTCGGTTCTTCACCCTTCGATAAGATTCGAAATATCGTTTATAAACGAGGAGAGTGAATAACAAGAGAACAGTTGAAGTAGAGAGTCCGTCAAGTTGCTTTCGGTGCTAGAACCTGCGTAACGTTGAGTATAAGAGCAATTTTTCCTCTGTATTATGAAAGGCACGAGTTCGAATACAGGAACTATATTTTTATAAGCTTTTGGTATTTAAGACTTTTAAGGAATATATCCTGAAGATATTGTTAAGAAATATTATATCCAGCTAGTTAAAGGAACGAAGTCTTGTCTTTCCATGCTTTGGGCCAAATGGTCATTCCGTTCTCCCGTCACTCTCTTTGGAGCTTAATTCCCCTTGTTACACAACTGTAGCACAAAAGTAGGTATTCAAGGGATTTTCATGAAAATAATGAATTGAAATTTATCGATTAAATGTTTTACGTCAATTTTGAGTGGCAGGTAACGCATGTGTGACTTTGTCCAAACGGTCGAAAGAGAGCGTATAGAGCTCATCTCATTTTATCGGTCATATTCTGTCTTTGTTCAAGAGAAATATTTAAAGAAAGGAGAAAGGACAAGAATTCCTGCCTGAAGGATTACTAGAGAAGGTGAACAAAGAATTTTTAACACTCATGTAATTGTTTCAGATTACAGGAGGGCTTGAGACCATAGGTATTCATACCTATAATATTATATCGACCATGTTTAATTTCGAGAGTTCGGTTCAACTTACATGGTTTACAACAAAGGCACTTTAAATTGGAAAAACGAGTCTGGAAAACGCTGTATTTCGGCTTTTAAAATGAACTTATCAAGGGGAATAGAGAGAGTGGAGCTGGAAGTTCCTTTTTTCCCAATAGTAAGTAGTGTTGCGCAAGTAAGCCAAACAATGGTCTGTCATCTTCTTCTTCTTCTTCTTCTTCAAAACTTGAAAAGCCAAAGGTAATTTCAAGCCGGGTAAAGGCGTAAGTGCGAGACCTGAAGATGTTTGTACGTAGTATATTTTGAAAGGAACGGGAAGAAAACTTTTTGGAATCTCTTTGGAAAAGTCGGTATACATGTACATTATGTACATCAGCGCACAACCTTAAAGGCTAAGTTACGAACTCTGCCATTCGATAATTACGAAGAAGTTTGGAAAATACGAGTAGAATTTTTTTTTTAACTGTAAAAACAGACTGAACAAGAAGAAATGAAATGGGAGCATCGTTCTAACTAGCGAAATAATTGCTTCTTTGTTGAGTTCGAAATGAGCTTCTATAAATGTAACTACTTTGGGCGAAACAGTTATTTTCACAATGGGTTAGCGGTAAGGGGAGGAACTATGTGGTCAACAACATGTCTTTTTTTTCCTTTTTTTTATATTACACTTCACGTCAAACTCAGGAAGAAATACAATGGCGCGTGTAGATAATGATTGTGTGTGGGACTTGAGTTAATAATAACTGGACAAAATACAGCTTGTAAGGTTTCCGTTCGTTTTTTGCTCCCCCCTCCCTTTAACAAATTTTAATTAGTTTTCTTCATTATCTTACTAAGAAAATTGTATACTTTAGACGGGTTACACAATGGAAGTAATGCATTGTTGGTGGATGACGTGGTGTAGGAGGAGAATGGCGAGGTAGATGAACTCTCCAGAGGAAGCCTCTTTCCTTCGCTGACTCATTCAACCTGAACATGAATCCATTCCCTGTTGTGGACATCCTCACCTTTGTCCTTCTCCCATCGGTTATATAAAAAGCTATAAGAACTAAAACTAGAAAGCATTGGTACTTAACCTCGATAGTGTAAAGTATCAAATTATTTGCTCGTATTAGTTTTTTTTTTTTAGTGGATGAGCCGCCGGTCTCTTCAATGGAGGCTGCTCATTGAAAATTACTACAGACCATTTTTATCTGTTCAATACAACAAGGACGGACGTACCTTCAAAGCGACATGACGGGTAATACCAAATTCTCAACTGTGGGGCTAATGCGGTTGTACACATGCAGATGGGGGAAGAGCCAAAAGGGCACCCCTAA
Organism: Corythucha ciliata; assembly: GCA_038030265.1. NCBI lineage: Eukaryota > Metazoa > Arthropoda > Insecta > Hemiptera > Tingidae > Corythucha > Corythucha ciliata. The sequence goes on along the minus strand of CM075938.1, from coordinate 44,528,122 downwards.
CCTTCAGCTTGAAACTACAAAATCAATTGAAAAAGTTCATTTCATTTATGCCACCATCCACTCAACCCCTTCATTAGTGTGAATGAGATCAACAAATTATAAAATGAAAAGTCCGTGCTATACAAATTTAAATTGCAAATAACTCCTCTTAACAAGGTCACCCCCCCCCCTCTAAACATTGCACACAACTCGACCTATTCCGTTCCCCGTGAAGTGGTGATCTATTCTCTCGGTCATTTTTCTCCCGATCAATGGTGCCAAAAAAAGTAGTGGCACAGTGAATTTGATTCAATTTTTTTTTTTTTATTTTGACTATCCAACTTGGCCTAAATGGTGGGGAGTGGTTGACTCAACGCTGAAAAAATGATGTACGTGAACCTGGCGGCACACATATCACGAAACGTGACGAAAATGGCGCCATTCGTTTGTTTACTGTTTGTTTACGTTTGTTTATCCTAAATTTCCGTTTGTTTAGGCCTGCAAAATATGTACTTATGAGAATACATAATGTGTGCCGCCAAACTTCACGCAACGGCATACATTACTCCAATCGTTTGTTTAGAAACATATTCAGACACAACATCGATTGTTTACGTTTGTTTAGCCCCGCAAAATATTTATCCATGAAAAAATACATCATCTGAGCCGTCAACTTCACGCAACGGCCTCCAAGCGTTTGTTTCGCTTGATATTCAAACACAAGAGCGTTTGTTTACGTTTGTTTAGCCCTGCAGTATACGATTTTTTAAAAAACGAAATGTGTGCCGCCAACTTTACGCAACGGCACGCATGACACCAATTGTTCGTTCAGTTCTTGAAGTCAACAGTCACCCCGTCGTGTTGACGGCATGAAATCAAGCTCACCGATAATATTTTGATCGAAAATAGGCGATTTTAGACTTTCATTATACGTCATATGTTCTCTTGCGTCAAGTTGGCGACATACATGATGTGTTTTCTTATAAATACATATCAACAATCGATTGGGGTCACGTGTGCCGTTGCCTGAAGTTGACGGCACCCATTTGGTAAATACGTGATACCTGCAGGAAGCTGATTCACGGCTGAAGTTGACAGTTCGCGGTTTGTGTTCTTCTAGAGGAAAATACGGGGTAAAATTGAGAAGATTTTGCTAATTCGCGGTTGCTGGAGGCATTTCACGAGTTCCACGAGCCCACAATAAAACTACCCCCAGAACTTCCGATTTCGAGGATAAATTACCACAATATGGATATTAACACAATAACAAGGAGGATATTATTACAAAACGTTGTAGTCCGGGAGCCCACCGCATGAAAAATCCCCCCCCCCGCCCTGCTACGCCCTTTTCGTCCTTGTACCACTAAAAATTTCTGGCGTCGATACAGGACCATTTGCTAGTGACCATGTAACGTCGTGATGATGATCTCAAGTGCGATCAAATGATACGGATTTACCTTTACGGACACCACTTGCCATTTTTGGGTCTATTTAACACCAAAACTGGATATTTCATCGCTATTTAGCCATAAAGCTTTACAGACCGTGCGACGTACTGACTTTTAATTTCGCTGAATGTTAGTCGGCGATTACATTTTATCAGAGTTCACGCTAACTTTCATTCGCATGAATTCATCAAAGAATAGTTCAAATGCATTGCGGTAACAAAATGGGGTTACATAGGTCGCGTGGGGTGGGGTGCCTGTTGAAGTTTTGACGTCTCTCTTGGGAAAACATTCAATAAGTTTCAAGGTCAATTGGTCAAAAAGCCACTAACCGTCAGTCACCGAGTCAAATTGGGTTTTCCTGGCACACGACTTTATAGCCAAACCAATCAGGTTCTCCCAATTTTCATTTTTTGGCTTGAATAGTCAGTCCAGCGAATAGTCGGTCCAGGAGGGCCAGTCTTTGCCAGTTTCTTGCGAAATTTCGAGATTTTTGGGGGGGAGTTTTGAGGACAAAATGTTCAGTTTTAAAGCCAATTATCCAGTTTGAAGTTTCCGAAAGTGGATAGGTTTGGGGATCGGGGCGTCATGAACCAAAGAGGGCTTAGTTGAAGAAGTGTGCAGACCAGCAGCCTAACCTTGCTACGACCTTGATTCCAATTACGACCCCTAAAAACGAGCCAAAGCGGTCAAAAACGCTGGAATCATCAAGATGGGGCATCGCAAAAATCGAAAATCCGTTTCAATTTTCAGATTCCCCGGGTCGAACCGAGCGGGTGATACAATGGAAGACCCTTCAACATATTTGTCTTATTCTAGAACATAAAAAAAAAAAAAAAATACTCTAATCGAACCTGTGATGCGTGGCGAAATGAATTCGAAGAGGATAGGGTGGCGATGACGATCTTTTCAAACGTTGATGATTGGCAATAACTTCTTCGCTGTCGTCAAAAACTGCTGGTTCAAAGTGTTTAATGAATTCACTCAAAATGAAACCTGAAACAGTCCAAAAAATAAAACTTATGAGCGCGGAACTTATAATGCGAATGCGAAGGAGAGAAACAGAGACGGTAAAAGGATTGAGACGGCGGAGGAGGATTAAAAACGAGTAGCAAGGGGATGGAAGAAGCTCTATAAAGGCCATGATTTAAAGGTTAGTGGTGCAAACATAAAGGGACTTTACTTGGAGGGGAAAATTCCCATGAGTGAATGTGCAAATTTAAGGACGCAGTGACTAAGGAAATTCCCAAGAGCCAGAACAACATTGAAATTTATGACCCTACATGAAAGGAAGACAAAAATAAATTGACTTTGAAATTAAGAAATTCACGAATCCATCCAGGCCAGTCCAGCCTTGAGTCTGGGGGGGGGGGGGCGACGAAGTTGTTTCCTCGCAACATCATCTTTTACCCCCATTCACTATTTTTCACGGAATTCAGTCCCGGTGCTCGCCGGGGGAGGTGGCCTGCACAAGTTAAGTAACTGATGGGAAATATGAATCCCAGAACATTTATCTGAAGCGACTAACCTCCCCAGCCCAATTTCAGTTTCGCAGACCTTCGTCCGTGGTTACACTGTAACGGGATCTATCCCTCGAAGTATATAAAAGTCATTGAATTCCTGTCTCTATAGGGGGTAATTGAGCCAGCTAGGGCAATAAAACACGAGCAGTCAATAAACAGTTGAAAGCTATTATTCCTATTTGGTCACGTCTCTCACAAAATCCTCAATTGCTCCCTTCCCCTCACTTTCATTGTCATTTCAGAAGTCATTCAGATTACTCGGAAACAAATTAGAATGAGACTATACGCTGTTCAGAGTTATAGGGTTGTTGGGAGGGATGGGGAATGAATTTTGAAGGTTCGTATAAATTGTCACAACAAGCCCCGGTAGCGGGGGGGGGGGGGTAAGAGAAAGTGGAATGGCATAGTCAAGAAAGGGGAGAAGTAGTTTCATTGGTTTCCAAATAATAGAAGGGAAGCCTATTAAGAAAGATAATATTAGCGAAGAGCCCCTGTACCTCAATCTGTGGGTAAAGCACGGGTGGGCAGGGTGGGGAAGAAAGTTGAAATTTCCATTTCACTCTCCCATTTAACCCGAAGGACAGGCATACATTTTCGTGATGTTTTGTTCCTGCGTGATTTTTGTCGAAAAACACGCTTCCCTTTCACCCTGGAAAGCTCTTGCATACAATTTACGAGCTCGGATGTGCTATCATAGGGCGATGGAAACGAATATTTTCTTTCTTATTTTTCTTTTCTGCTTCTTCTTGGCACTTGGCATATTGGTGGTATAGGTACCGGTGTACAGCCAGGAAACATTCAAGTGGCTGTACGGTGTAGTCGGTGTACTCGTAATGCCAAATTAAAACAAGAAAAAAAATGTGATTCCATTCAGCCAAGAAACAGGTTCTACTTGTCGTTTTTATGGGCGTTCTTTGATGTCTCAAGTTCCCAAATTAAATATGTATTTGTTAACATTTTCCACGATTTCGTTGACTTCAAGCGAACGTTCGTAATAGTCCAGCTAAGAGCTTTGTTGCTTGTGGTTTAATTACAGAGTTCCTATCGATCAATTTTCAGCTGTGATAGCTCCCCTCTCTCAGATACCACCTCAGATTTCACGACGTTTTGATTTTCCCGCCGAGTAAAGCTTGAAAATCCTTCAGAAACCCGTCGAAATTTATTTCATCATTTTAAAAACATCCGTCATAACAAGTGATAATCAGTGCGTGCCAAGGTAGATTCACTGGTCATGGGAAATGTTCTCGGCTAAAATGGAAAAAAGCGGCAACTCAAGACCAAAAGTGAAAAAAAAATTGCTCATTTGCGGCTAAAATGAAAAAAAACGCCGAATTCACAGAAAAAAATTAAAAAACGCCAATTCACATTTTCCTGAAGTGTTTCAGGAAAAACACTTATTCATGGACAGAATTCAATAAACCACGGCTAAAATAGGGGAAAACCCCTAATACGGAACGGCGGAGGTGAAGGAAAAGAACGCCAATTCATGGCACAATTCGAGAAAATGCCGATTCGCGGGTTAATGACTACAGATGAGAAACGCGCTACTTCATGACTTTAAAAACCCCTAATCCACAGCAGAAACCAGGAAAAAGCCCTAAATCACGGCTAAAATCAGGAAAACTCTCATTTGCAGCTAAAATTTAGACAAAAAGCTAATTCGTGGCTAAAATAGACAATGCGTTCAGTTGCAAATACTATACCTACAATTAAAAAACAAAGCGTTAATTCTGCGACCGCTTCAGACAAAATTGAAAAAAATCGCTGTGTCTTATCTTTTGTTCAGTTCAGAAACAAAATTGAAAACAAAAAGTCGATAAATCAAGCTGTATGGACGCTTTTTTACAGCAAAAATTTAGACAAATCGCTAATGCGCTGTTCTTGAGGCAAATGCGCGGCTAAAATTAAGAAAAATCGCTGTAACTCGCAATCCATTAGCCTGGACAAAAACGAAATTCCCGCGAAAAACGATAAAATGCCAATTTGCGCGGCTTCCGCAGGCAATTTTGCGGCTTCAGATGGGAAGGATCGCTAATTTTAGCCGGATTAAAAAAAAAATGAGGCTCGCGAGATTGAGAAAGCGCTAAAACGTCACAAAATACCGAAATCGCAGCTAAATGTGTGAAAAAACACGCTAACATCGTTGCTCAAATAAAAAATGCTCTAATAATTCGTGGTTCTGATTCAATTTCATGACAGAAATTGTGGAAAGCTCGAATTTTGTGGCTAAAATCTACAAAACCTACCAAATTACGACTAAAACTTGTGGAAGTGCGGGTACACAGCACAGTTATCGCATTTGGATGTGGACGGGTTGATTTCAATGTTAGCAAACTCCCCTCCTCACCGCACCACCCTAGTCATAACTGTGTATTCGAGGGAGTGGGGAGGCTGAAAATAAAGAAATTGATCTTTAAATTAAATACTTATACTTCTTTACTTTTTTCGAGTTCCGAGAAAAAAATTGCCCCCCAGGTGGGATTCGAACCCACGACCTCCTAGTTTCGCGCCAGATGCTCTTACAAACTGAGCTATCCAGGGAGTCCATGCAAAGAGCGAATCCACCCAGGAGAAATCCTATCTCGGGACTTGAAACAAGTAAAGAAGGAAGTATTTAATTTAAAGGTTAATTTCTTTATTTTAAAAGCCTCCCCACTCCCTCGAATTCACAGTTGTGACTAGGGTGGTGCGGTGAGGAGAATCCCCTAAATGTCAGTATAGCCATTTTTTTTTTTTTTTTTTAGCGCAAATAGTCCGTCATGCTGAAGGCGTGAGTTATTGACCATTTTTAGCGCTCGAATGGTCAGTTTGGCCTTTTTTGTCGCGCGAATGGTCGATTTAGCCATATTCATCAGGTTAACCAATCATGATCAGGTTAACCGTTTTTAGGGCACGAGAAGTCATTTCTAAAGTATAGGAATTGCCAGTTTGGCTATTTTTAGCGCTCAAATAGCCAGGCCATTTTTAGGGTGTGAATCATCAGCTTTGCCATTTGGCGGGGGGGGGGGCGAGTATAATCAGCTTAGCCGTTTTTATTGTTGGAAGTAGCTAGTTTAGCCATTTTTAGGCAGAGAATATCAGCTGTCAGCTTTCAATCCATTTTTAGTATGGAGCAAAGCACACAATTTTTCATGCATTGAGCAAAACCTGAATCCGCACCTGACTGTTATAACGTATAACTCTAAAATCGAGAACGAAAGAGACCGAAAGATAGCATTAGTTCAATTTTTTTCTCGTTCAAGCGGTTTAGGACAAAGAACCTCTCCGGTCATTTTTCCCCGACTTTGGTGTCAAAATCCAGAAATTTCATGACTTTCCCTGTTTTTCCCGGTCTGTGGCAACCCTGGAATGAGCATCAAGCAGTGTTTACGCCCCTGCTAACGATAAGTTTCAAAGAAAATAAAACTCAAAACGTTTTGCTAAAGCCCAAGATGAATAAACAAAAAATGTTGGCATCCTTCTCTCATATTGGGATGCCATCGTAAAAGTTGAAGAGGGAGCTCTATAAAGAAGAGTTCCACGTAGCTTCGCCGGAAGCTTTCGCCCTTTTTAATAACTAAGTTGAGTCGTATCCTGTGTGAGCGCATAACCTATATGGCCCATCATTTCATTTATGAAAAACGTTTTTCACTGTATTGACCATTGCCCAAGCAAAATTATTGCTGAGTGACGAGCTAATAAATTATTGAGTGATGGTGCATCAAAACGGTTCTGGAGTGTGCCACATAGCTTGTAGTTGTGGACAATCGTATATGCTTGATGCTTTCCACTTAAGTATTCACACACTAGATATCATGATTTGTTTTACGAAACTTAATGCCATTTAAGTAACTAAGAACGACTTCATAGTAAAATATAGCACGAACTCGGATAACACGAAGAGAAAAGGGAAAAGGTTTTGAGTTATATCCTTATATCCCTTAGGAATGAGAAGCCTCTGTTGTTGAGGATGTAAAGCTGAAAAGGAAAATGACCTGTAAACATGTAAATGGCCACCCCCCTGTTTTAAATAACATGAGCAGGAGCTTTGTGATATTTTTTTTCTCTCAATTTTAGATGAAAAAGAAGGATGAATTATTATGTAAAATGATGTAGGGGGCTAATACAGCTCAAAATAAAATACGTAGGGGAACATTTTAGTCGAATAAGAACACACTGTCATAACTGCGAAAGCGCAGTGAACGTACACGGTGAGTTCTAAACAAGGATGACGTGAGTTGGATAAAATCGCTAGGGATCATTATGTTTAAAGCGAGAATGCTACGACAAGCACGCGCTTTTTTTTTTTTTTTTTTTTTTTTTTTTTTTTTTAGAAAAGTTTCAATTCTTGAGAAAAATGGTATAGCAAAATCGATATTCTTTTAAAAGCGCCGGCTCATTTAAAAGAGCTCCTTAAGATACACCCTTCTCTTTTCTTTTTCCACAAAAAGAATTCCCTACTTTCCAGCGCCTCCTGTTAAAGAACCTCAAACCAAGTCCTCCTCTTGGATTAAGGCAATATAACCCTTTTCACGTACACGAGGACCTGTCAATATACAATTTCTGCCTCACCAACTAAGTATAATATAGCATTGCACAGGTTCTTCTTAACGTTGGGAAAGAAAAAACACTCAGGTCGGAAAAAAAAACTGGCGAACTTTAGAGCAATATAATTTTTTGGACATAGGGTTTAGCTCTAGTGTAAACCTTTTGGAGATCCTTGTCGAGGAACACCCCACATAGACGAAGTTGGTAAATTTTTTTAAACAAAGGGAAACGTTAAAGTCAGGTTTAACAATTCCCTAATGCACGAATTCGGAGTGATCTCCCACCAAACCCGAATCCCATCCTGTTAACCCCACACCTTCTCTCAAAAACCAACCACTGCGAGAACCCGCTTGAGGAAGGTTTCAAGAGAATCTTCTGAGGGGATGGTTTACTATAGAGCTACCCCCAGTGCGCTCGACTTCCTCTAAAATCCAACATTCGTGCGAGAAAAGGAGCACGACCTAATCCATTCATTTCCTACCAAACAGCACGTGATTATCGAAAGGGGGAACTGTATACTGGAGCTTAAAAGGGGTCTTTTAACTCCCGCAATCAATTCTCCAATGCAACGTCGCAAGGGCCTCCCGGCCCTACTCTACATAATATATAGACTGACTCGCAAATAAACCGAAATATTTCAAGTTTGTTTTGCTCCGGGTGGTTCAATTTACACAGTGGGGGGAAGCATGAATCGCCTAGTAGCAGAACTTCCCAAAACCACCAAGCTCGACCATTCAAAATATATATCATACGTTCGGTTTATCAGTTATTGCGAGAGCAGCGTGTTTCCCTTTCCACCAATCAGATTCTAGAGATATTTCACAAAATGTCATTCCTACGTGCGAGGCGTTACCGATCAAAGTAAACAGGGTACTTTTAAAGAAATATATGCTTGAGGGATTCATGATCACTTAACTTATCATCGCCATTCACCGTAAACTCTGTTATATCGTACTATAGTGTTGTTCCAATGTCTCCGTTTCTATGCGGCTACACCCAACTGTTCAACATTCTAACAAAACAAAATATACTACGTAGTTTAGCTCATCGCAGTTCGTCATTTATACTGAATAATAAGTGTCCCATTTATAAGGAACCCCATTACTAGTTGTGAAGAGGGGGTAGCAGAATCTTAATTTTACATTTAAAGATACAGCATCATCTGAATGATAGTTACTACACGTTGTAATAAAATATGTACTACATATAGCTCTATCAGCAGATCTCGTCGATTGATAAGTCAGAAGAGATGTTTTGCTTTTCAGATGGTTGACACCCCCTACACGAGTGGTCTAAAGCAATTGCTGAAGTCAACAGCGCTCAATCTTTGCCCATGCAGATGATTTGAAATCATGAACGAGCGTTAGCTGCAGACGATTTGACAGATTTGATTATACAGAGGGCGCTTAGAGAACTAATAAGCAAAATAGCTGTGATTATAACGACTGCGGCCATGCGACTCTAGCCGCGCGATCACGATCAGAATCGTCCGGTCCAAGTCGCTTGGTTGAATTTCTAACGCACGGCTACAGCCGCTGCGATACGAACCTCAAGGGTGATGGATTGTTTTTTGACGGCGTATTCTCTACTTGAGGAAGAGGAAGAAGAATAATTACTGGCCTCAAAACAAATAAACCATCTATTCTATTCTATTCTATTCTACTGGTCCAGCGTCAAAAACATAAATCCAATCCGTTACGCGTCATCAAAAGCAAAGAAGAGATCCAAGCAATTTTCTTTCACAGACATTTTTCGACAGGTGACTCTATGTTCGGAATTTTCTTCGGGTTAAACATAAACCAGTTCAATTACGTTTTGTCCTTAATTGGAAGTGTTTCGTTTGCCGCTTCATGTTATGAAGTGAAACGGACCATCAGCCCTACCGAAAAACTAGTAAACTGAAAAAAAAAAAAAAAAAAAAAAAAAAAAAAAAAAAAAAAACACCTCTTTCAAGCCGCGACGACTGCTGCGACTGAACTGCTCATGTCAGCAGTCCAAACCACGCAGATTGCGCCGCTTTCTCAGGGTCCCTCCCATCAGCTCGAGACGCTTCATACGAATGGGGTTTTGCATACAACGAACCACTTATCAGTCGCAACAGTCGCAGCATAGGAATTGCACTTTTACCTATCAACTTATCAAGTGACTCGACGAAAATAATGTGTGACTGGTTTGTTCTTGTATTTTTTTTAAATTACCTATTCAATTTCGACTCCCGTTCAAACCTTCCAAGTTTTAGCCCCGAAGTTGCCTATAGATGCCACGGATTGGTGTATTTTAAATTACAGCAGAAAATTATTTTTGTTTTTTACATTTGAGCCACGAGTTACCTTTTCCTTAATTTTAGCACCGAAATAGTGTTTTTATCCCATATTATAGCGATTTTTCTCAAGCTTTGCTACGAAATTTTCAATTTCAGCTGCAAATTAGCGATTTTTCACCTTATATGCAGCGAGTTAGCACTTGTTCTCATTTTTTGCGACAATACGCAGCTATTATCCTAATTTCAGCCGCGCTTATTAGTGATTTTTCCCAGAATTAGCTACAAATTAGCGGTGTATGAACTTGCTTTGTCCCGCATTATCTTTTTTTTCACTTTTAGCTACATGGATTAGCGCTCTTTCTCAGTTTTAGGCTTTGAGGGCCGAAACATTGCCTTCAGAAGTCACGGATTTGTGTCTTCCTAAGTTTTAACCACAGATCAGCATTTTACTAAATTTTAGCTGTGTATTAGCGTTTTTGTCAATTCTAGCCGTGAATTAGCCAGTTTTTAAAATTTGTATCCGCGAACTAACGTTTTTTCTATACTTTATCCGCCAATTAGCGGTTTTCCTCAACTTCACCAATGAATTAGCGTTTTCCCCGAATTTCATCTATGAGCAAGCAATTCTTTTCAGATCGCTTAAACTACGAGGGTTAGTAGGTAATGAACGCAAGAAGCTGTAGCTGTTTCAGTGCTAGTTTCTTACGCTTAAGATAGCGATAGCAGCCGAAACCGATTCGTTTTTGAACCACCTCAACGAGGGAAGACAGACAATGTCCGAGTCCAATGTCCAAGATGTGTTTTGTCCGTGAATTAGGATAGTACCAATTATAGCCGCTAATTAGCGCTTTTTGTCAATTTCAACAGCGAGTTAGAGATTTTTCTTTAGCAGTTATTCAATTAGCGATTTTCTCAATTTTTACCGTGGATTAGCATTTGTCCCAATTTTAGCTGCTAATAGGCCATTCTTCTAAACGATCATGAAATAGCGTTTTTCACAAATTAGCATTGAATTAGCGGCTCATCTCTTTTGTATCCGCAATGGGCGATTTTTTGCAATTTCAGTTGCGAATTTGCCATTTTTCTATATTGTTTCCCCGAATTAGTGTTTTTTTTCTTTCATTCTTTCTTTCTTTCTTTCATTCTTTCTTTCTTTCTTTCTTTCTCTCTTTCTTTCTTTAATTTTAGCCACGATTTTTTCCTCACCTTTATAGGGTTAAATTAGCGGTTTTCTTGCCTTTTTTTAAAGGTTTTTTGTTGCCTTCTTTGCCTTTTTGCGCTTGAAAAAAGCACTTATCAATTTTACCAAAGAACAGCAATTTAGCGTTTTTTTCTATACACCACGAATCAGCGTTTTTTCCCCAAATTTTGGTCTGGAATTTTCACTGAGATACCGCGAATAAACGCTTTTTCACACGTTTAGCCACGAATATTAGCACTTTTTCCAAACTTGCTTATACTTGCCCCAATAGCAACCTATTATTGCGCTCTCTCATCTTTATCTGCTCATCTTTGCCTTATCTTATTTTAGCCGCAAATTTACCTCCGGAAGGCGCGATTTCTCTCAATGTGAGCCTTCAAAGTAGCGCTTTTGTGAACTAAATGGAATAGTCAGCTACACTCTTTGCCGATCACCTGAAACGTCCCATTCCAACCTGGGTCGGATGCACTGAAAATCGTCGAAAGGAACCAAATCAGTGACAAACCGCAAACGAAAATGTGTTTTCACGTACCTACTTCCATGAACATAAAAACTCATTTTTCCAGTTTTTCGAGTGCAGTTCTGGTAGGGGTCTCGGGGTGGCACGCACGCTACTCTTTAATGCAAAAAACTAAACTACTAAAAAATTTAGTAAAATTTAAAATAAGCGGCTAAAATGAGGAAAATGGCTGATTGGGGGTTAATTTGAGAAAATTTGCTAATTCACAGATAACTGAGAAAGTGCCTAATCACAGTTTACGGAGGAAACTCTGTGCCTTATTAGGAAAAAACGCTAATTTACGGCAAAAAATTGAGAAAAGTCTCTGACTCACGTCTGAAATAGATAAAAATTACAAATTCTCTCTGGGGATTGGCCAAATCGCTTATTCACGGCTAAAAAGGAGACAAATAGCTAATTCACGGATAAAATTGAGAAGAAGCGCAAAAGTGTAGAAAAATCGCTAATTCACGGTTAAAATGGAGAAAACGCCAAATCACGGCTTCTGAACGGTGGCTTCATGCGGGGACGATGGTGAAAGATTCGCCCGGGGGCGCCAAATGTCTAAGGCCGGCACTGACTACAACTATTACTGAATAAATATTCGCGAAAAACTCCAAGCTATAGGACTCTAAACTATAGGATGTCTCCATTCTATAACATACTTTTGTCTCTCGTCTTATGGGTGCAGGCTGCAGGGGGTCTAACAAACTCCGAAGTAATTTCCGGTCGTCCCTATATTTCTGTCCATAGAAACGTTAGTTGACAGGACTCAAGGGAATAATAACCGTGGACTGGACTGGTCTACATTTCCACATTTTCCATGTACTTTATTTGGCTCTAGTAATTAAACTTCTATACTGCTCTCTCCCTTTCACGATCCAATTTCCCCCCAAAAAGCCATCTGCCTCCCACGGGCAGAAATTGGTTCCAGTAAAGGGGTCCTGGGCACTTGGCAGCACTACACTCTACCGTGAATTACGTACTCACGCCAAATGTACATATGTAACACCCACACCCCATTCAAGTATTCACTTTCAAATGACGTGTTCTATAAATCAGAAATCAATTTCAATTCCGACTTTAATCGAAATTAATCCACTCCGCATTATTATTTTTCACTCGACCTTTTTTTTTTACTAGACGCGGTCAGTTCTTTCAAATGTTAGTTATTCCTGACACGAACTCCTGGCTCGGTCATTTGCTTATCAAAGAATAATTATTCACTCTAAATTTTTTTCGGTGAATTTGCAATTGCAAATTGGAGTGGGGAAATGATTACACACACTTTTACATAGTGATGCAGGGACGGAGTGCCTGACACGGTTGCTGCAGATTATTTTGTCTAATAAAAATCAAAATAGCACCCTCCGTTAAAGCTTCGATATTGGAAGATTTCTTAGAACGGTCACTTGAGATTAATATGAAAACCTTCACAGCATTGAATTGACGTCATTTTCACCTGCGCTGTTTATCCCCTGCCTTACAAACGTACAATTAGAAGAAAAAAAAATCGTCGAACGCACTAACCGTGTTATCTCTGAATTCACAGGTAAGCTCCCCCACCCCCAACCCGATCGGGGCCTCATACTAGTTTCCCATCCAGATTATAAAAGGTTTGAAACAACACCGTGATAAATCAGAGGGATGAGGTGAAAGGTAAGAGCGGTGAAGAGGGTGGAAAAAGGAGATAAACCGTAAGGGAGAGAGAAACTTGAAGCTTAATGAGATTTCACTCCTTTTTTTTTGCATTGCCGATCACAACGAAAACAGAAGAAGATTGGTTTTATCTACACGAGAAGTTCTACTCCTTGCCTTTTGTTTTTTTCTCGTTATATACTCGTCTTCTTCTAAACCCATTCTCTGTCCACGTAATTTGGACGAAACCCCACCGTCTCTGCGAAGCTTTATTGTGTTTTTGATTATTGCTTAAATTTGAGGAAGAGAAAACAAACACAAATGGAAACACGAAGAGGCAAACAAACAGACAAAGAACAACAAAGACTATAAGTGCGTCCGCATTAGAGATTTTTGTCATCTCTCATTGCTTTCAAATGGGCAAGTATAAACCGTCGACTTACATAGAGGGCACTCAACTATAAGTAGTTGAGAGAGTAAGATGTACACGAATTTCATTTCAATGGCTTTGATACATTAATGGAAGGGATGAAGAATAATTTTTTCAGGAACACTGTGGGACTATAGTTGCTTAAAGGTTAAAGGAGAAGAACATGAAAGGATCAACTGAAGCAGTCAGCGACACTGAAAATGCCAAACCGGCGAAAAACAACTTCTAAAAACAGATTTTCCACAGAAAAATTGTCATTTTTCGAAAACTCACATCACGACTAAAATTGAGAAAAATCGGCTTAATTGAGGAAAAACTTTTCAATTTCACCTGGATTCGCAAGTAAACTGAGAGAAATTGCTACAAAATGACATCATTCGGAGCAATATGTCTGCGAAAATGTGTCAGTTTCGGGTCTCAATAATTAAATATCCTGCAAATTGTAAGTTCATGGTCGGGAAATTTAGAGTTTCCCAGGACCATACTACGTGACATGAAATTACCCTGGTGGCAGCAGGGTGTAGGAGGGCCGCAGGGCCGATGAGTGACACCCGCTTAATTTCATGTGGCTACTCGCGTAGTATATAGCCGGCCGCAGCAGCGCACAAAGCCTGACAAATATAGCTAAAAATAAGGCACATTGCCAGTTTCTGGTCTAATCACCTGTGAAATTTCTAGTTTCGTTATACTCGTCTCCTTCTAAACCCATCCTCTGTCCGCGTAATTTGGGGTAGTTAGCGTGGACCCGGGGCAAACCGGTACCGACTGCGCCATTAACTTTGAATTAGAACTTGAATATATTTGGAATTTAAATTGAATGAGTATGCAAGTTTGGGTCTAATTTGAGCGAAATTACAAGTGCAACGTGCGCTACGCAATGGGATAAAGTTTGCCGGTCCCGATGTTGCGATACAATACGGAGCGAAGAGTCAGGCAAAACGGCATGGCAGGTGTCGCAATAGGCAACCTAGTTAAATTCCCCTCTTACCCAATCCCGACTTTTCCAGGTGAATTGCCGAAATGATGGAGTCGGTCACCAGCTCGAGTTGCTCTCGAGTGTGTCTCTAGCCTCTCAGGTAGTTGTGCCCTCAGTTCCATTGTGCCCCCCCCCCACCACTAGTTAATTAGTTCCAAGTGGTATTGGGTTGCTTAGTGAGTCTAATAAATACATGTCCTATCTCCCCTGTAATGTAACGGTGTCATAAGCCCGAACTCCCCTCCGTTACGCAAGTTTTCTGGTTGAATATAATACGCGAAATTGACAGTTTCGAGTCTGTGGGTCTAAATTCTCGTGAATTTGCAAGTTTTGTGTCTTAATTTCAGCAAAGTCGCCTAGTATCAGGAAAATTGCAATTCGTTTCGGTGCTAAATATCCGTGAAATTACACGTTTGCAATTGTTTTTTGTGTTCACAGACCCGAGCCTAGCCGGCCGTGACCGACCGCCAACAAAATTGCGACATTTTGTAGGCAAAAATTCGTGAAATTGGATGTTCCCCCTGGCACAATTTTTGAAAATTGGGAAGTTTCAGTTTCTATAATACCAGCGAAATTGCTTTTTTTTTCTTCTTTTTTTTGAGCAAGAGAGACTTTTTTTAGAGATCGGCGACCCTGGGCTAGCCGGCTACGACTGCGCCCGAAACCTGACGAATAGCGGTGTGTAATTGAAACATTTATAGATGAATATTTTTGAGAGCTAGCTCAAGTTTCCTGGCTAAATATCCACGAAATTGAAAGTTTCTGGTGTTAATTTAAGTAGGTATATTTGCAAGTTCGTGGCCTTAAAATTAACAGAAATGCAAGTTATCGTCTTTCGTGGCGCTGGATCCAACAGCCACCCCTACAGCCGGCCCCAATAACGGAGCTATAGCCAGGCGCATACCCAGAAAATTGAAAGTTTCTTAGCCGAATAGCCGCGGCAATGCGACTTCGGCGTCTCAATTTCGCGATTCATGTTTCGAGTCTCAATTCAGTGAAATTGCAAGTTTTGTCTTAACAAAATAGGAATTATTGAGAATTCTTGAGAGTTCTTAATTTTGGCAAGATTGCCAGTTTCGGGACCTGTTTTTAAGTGGCCGCTTCCCCCGAGGTCCGGCCGGCCGGCCCCGAGATCGCCTGTAATGTTTGACAAACAACCGCAAAATTCCATCATTCGGAGCTAAATATCAGTGAATTTCTTGCTGAAAATCGGTGAAATGGACATTTTCGGGTCTTAATTTCAATGAAATTGCCTATTTAGGGTCTTAATTCAAGCGAAATTGCGATATTCTGGGCCTATTTTGTGGCGGTAGAAACCAAGCTAGCCAGTAACAAAAGCGTGTTAGGCTGACGTTTACCAACTAAATTTGTATTTTTCTGGCTGGATGCCCGCGCGATTGTCAGTTTCGAGTTGTAATTTCGAATAAATTGTAAGTTTTGGGACCTTTTTTCAAGTGGCCAATCAGCACCCTAAACTGGAGCCCCCCCCCCCTCTATTGTCATTGTCCAACGCGTTCATCGTTGTGGAGGGGCCCACGGCCCATGTCAGTCGAGTCAAGCTTCAGACCCAATTGAGTTCCGTAGGAAAACCAACGATATACATAATGCGCCTTTTATACGAGTAATGCCCTTATTTATGAACGTTCCTTGATATTAAGGATCCCTTGAAATTCATAAAACAGATGTAATCATTGGCATCAAAACCGTTCTTAACGGTTCCTTGAATCAAAAGGAAGCTTCAAGTAACGTTCATAAATACGGGTCTTTTTGATCAAAGTAGCCATTTTAATACAAACAATTGTCAGATGTTATGTTCCCTGCCTCAAATCGTCTGTTTGTGATCAGTTTGAACATATTTTTGAACTAAAAACTTACTCGTGTGAAAGGGGCCTAAAGTAAACTTAGAAACATATGTAAACATAGAAACGTATGTTTCTATGAAAAAACGGAGAAATTTTGGAAAAGTCTCTCCTTTCTCCCTACCACGGAAACCCAGCTTAGAAATACCGCGTCTACATCAGCCCTGTGAACAAAGAAGGACTGGGCGTAAAAAATGGGAGTAACTTTTGGGGTTTGAAAATAAACAATTTCTGTCGGAATAATGTACATACGGTAACATGGACGGACTTGAATATTTTTAAGAACTTTTACATCGGAGCTAGGATAATATCGACATCGAGCACAAATCCTGATCATGGAGGAGTGTAGAGTGTCATCGTCGCAACAAGCGTTCTTTATTTGTAGCCATTTCCCTTAGACCGGTCGTCCACTGGAAGAATTTTCGAGCGGCGCTACAATAACGTGCTACAACGAGCGTACATGCCGAAGCCTTGAATTAAATGTGACAAACAGGAAAAAGAGCCGGGGAAGCATTATTTTTCATGAATCCGTCAAAAGAAACTAAAATCGAAAGTTTAAAACATTGGGCCCGTTGTAAAACTATAACATTATTCATTACGATGAATCCTTCCCTGTCCCTCTTATTTTACATGCGTTAATAATCTTATATTCTTACTAAAATCAAACCTTACTAAGTTCTGACCATTTTTTTGAGTTTTACAACGGGGCCAATGTTTGAAGAAACAAGGTATTGTTGAACTCACATTCTATTGAAACCAAGGAGCCTCGCTGCCTCGCATTACTCAGCGGATGAAGAACCGGCCGCATCCTCAGGCTGAGAATGTTGAAGATTTCTTTGAGCCACAGCATTCCTACCATTTATCAAATGAATGTTCGAGGGCATGGAGAGATTCAGTCCTCGAGTCACGAGTTCGAGCTGCTCGTGCTCATTCCGCAGAACATAATAAAATTCGACTTGACGAACTGGAACCTCAGTTTCTTTGCATGAGGAGTTTATTGAGTCAAGTTCAATATTCTTAATTACTGAACAATGAAGACTCTTTTAACGAATGATCAAGTTGAGGGTTTAGAAGTCCAGACCCTGAAACTTGTGACCATCAGATGGCACAGGCTTTGCCTATCATGACAGCAAACACAGCCCTATGTACCCTGCTGTGGCTGATGTGGCCAGTACCTAGGCCGTTGCCGGCCCTTACCTGGCCTGTATCCCATCTTTGGCCCGGACTCCCCAGCAGAGTCGGTCCCATCATCAGCTCGACCCATTAGCCGCGACTGGTGGCCAGCCAGTCGCGCCCGAGAGGCACCACGAGGAGGTGGGTCTTTCATAGCCGAGGATGCTGGCTTGCGCCATGGACCGAAACCGGGCTGGGAAGGTGCCCCTGTACCCAGCATTGTAGCCAAAGACTCAAGAGTCGTCCTTGCCAATCTGGGCCCCCATTCTTTGCCCAATATTGTGCGGGAGGCACACGACGCACTTTTTTACTTCTTCTTCTTCTTCTTCTTTATTTGCCTGATCGGTTTCGAATATTGGCGATCATGTAACATAGCGAACAATTCTCCTTACTTACTGATTGACTCTTTTAAAAAATCTCCTGTCCCCCACGCACATTAATAGCCACATTTTAATTAATTAGCTTCAAAATGGGGATAATAAAAAAGAAATAATTCAATTTCTTGATCTAGGGGGCTTGTTCTATAACTTTAACAACAGTAATTAACGGCAGTAAGTCCTATGCTTTCATCGATTAAATCGACGAAGTTGAATGAAATCAGGTGATTGACTGTTGAAATCAACTGTTGTTGCTAATTTAGAACAGGCCTCTAGCATTCAACCAAACAAACCTAAAACTTCACTTTTATGTTTTTAACTACTTTTAACACCAGCTACACAGTGTGTACAGAGCTTAGAACCCATCCGCTGTGCCGTATGGTCGCGTCCAGAGCATTTTACAGAAAACTAAAATACACTAGATGCAAAAAATACATCACATCTAAATTCGGAAAGAAAATGGGGAAAAATTTTAATTAGTTATTCGTGAAGTGGATACCCTCTGTTCTCGGCTGTCTAAAAATCCAATTTACAACCATGAGTAATGAAATGAACTTCGGCAGAGAAGAGAGTCATTTCCATAGCTCGAGGTAAATGGGTATACGGAGAGAAAGAGAAAAAGAGATAATATTTTTTAGATACACCCCTTTTTTTCTACTCGTATAACGTTGAAGTGAGAGAAAGGGGAAGAAACATCGCGTTTCTTTTATAACTTTTCTTTTTTTCTCGGGCTCTTCAGGAGGCCAGAAAAAAACTGCCAAACCACGATAGACGAGTTCTGAAAAAGGGTGACGGAAGAAGAGAGCAATTTAATTCTTCATCGGGAAAGAATTTAATTACATTTTGTCAAGAGAAAAGAAAAATGTCGTTTAATGAGCTTTTATAAAAAGAAGATTGGAGGAAAATGAGGACAGACCTATTAAGAATAAATTGTGTTGATTATCGTTTTTTTGCCAACGAAGGAAAATTGGTCTTTTTCACGCGAAAAATTAAGATATTTTATTGTCATAAAATGTTTTATCAATTGGAGCCGCTGAATTATTTTCTCCTTTAAGAGTGTACAGCTTTAAAAAATCCCTCCGGGTAAGGAAAAGTCAAAAATCGATTTACAGGAATTGATACAAAGAAGAAGATGAATGGGGCCCTCTTTCCTATAGAGCACCACTCCAGGGCAGTAATTTCTCGATGTATTTGGCCGCAGATAAAAAGTTAAAGACTCCTCCAATAAACCGCTCTCCTTTCTATACCTACAAGACTCCGCCCTCCACCCACAAACGTACAATCTTTTGAAGACTTCGAGTGTTGAAGATGAAACTTCCCTTCCCTAAATTGACTCTGCCATTATTTTATTTTCTTTCCTAGACGCAAAAAAGAAAGAAAAAATCAATAATCTCGCCACCGTTAAAAAAGAAAAGGAATATTGAGAATGAGTGCGTTTTAATGCCCAAGGGAAAGAGAGGTAAGCATTAAAATAAGTTTATAAAAGGACTTTAAAGGAGCCTGAAACAGGGTGGGGGAATTTACCCCTGAATAATCAGCCAACTGGATAAATATGTATGAAGACACTCCATATCTAACCCTCTTTGTAGCCTCACTTTTATCTCAACTATACCTCCGTACTTTTTCAGTCCTTCACCTCTAACGGGGTGAAAAAATGAATGAATGGTATAAGAGTGGATAAGGGTTTACCCGGTCAACCAGATCATTAGAGCTTGAATGTTAATTAAATTGAGTGCTAAGTCAGCATAAAAAGTAAATAAATAAAATTGAATGAAGAAAATAATTTCCTTTAGTTCTGAAAAAAAGGTGTTCCCTTCTAATTAAAGCCCTTTCCTCTCGTTGGCCGTGGATTTCATCTTTCAAAGGAGAAAAATATAAATTTTTTAACAGCAAGTGTGCAACCTGCCGGAAGCCTCAGGCGTTGAAGATTTTTCATTCCTAAACAAATTTATCGCAATTGATCTAGGGGTTGGGAGTGGATGAAATATCAGGGGGGAAACCGGGCTAGTATATAGCTTGTTTGAGCATAGTAGCTGACCCTACACTCAGCTAAAGTCCCGCGTGGATCACAGAGGTCAAAAAGTACCTGATTTAAAAAAAATATTAGGTATTTTCCAGCACTCGAGGAGATGATTTCGACAGATCTGATCGGCCGATCTCTTCCGGCAGATATCGTTGAAGATCTAGACCAACCCAGACGTGCAAAAGTTATCGGGGAGCGATATCTGTAACCCGATAAAATCCGCTCGTTTATAGTGGGAGGATCTGGCAGAATGAGATCTGTCGCCGACGGATTTGATTTATTGGTCGAACCCGAAAGATATTTGAGATCGCGGTGACAGACAGTGGCGGATCGACGATTTCATCTTGAGAGGGGTTCCATAATAAATCTGATGAACTCTTTTTTTGTATGAAACTATGCTCCCGCCATTTTGTCAATCAGGTTTCCATCCCCCCACCCCCACTCCACCTAATCACTGTATGTATATACCAGTGGTTCCCAACCTTTTTAGAGCGGCCGCCCCCCTGGGATCAAATAAAATTTTCACCGTCCCCCTTACCAAAAATTCGTAATTTTTGTGAGTTTCGTGTGGGGGGGGGGAGGTATTTTGTGGCGTATTTCATGAAATAACAATGGTAGGCATATATGCATTTGTGGAACAAACGATAGTGAGACTAAATCAGTGCGATGGTTGAATTTGATGGTGCACTAGCATCATCACTATCACTAGCACCATCAGCACTAGCACTAACGAATAAATGCTGTGGCATGAGAATGGAGGAATCTATGAACTGCTTGGACAGCCGGAGCAGGCGATCAAAGTTGTGTGGTAGAGTTTGCCTTTCTCGCCAAGCCGATAATGAGTGTTCCTTCTCTTTGTCTTTCCCTCTCCTTCTTCAATGCCCTTTTGCTTTTGCGCTACTTATGTTTTATGTCACGTGGACCGGGAGGTTGGACTCTTCTACCGCCTAATCGAGCACGGCCCCATGAAGCATGTTCATCGCCCCCCGACCACCTGAGGCACACTCACCGCCCCCCTACTGCTCAAAAACAGTTCACCGCCCCCCTACTGCCCAAAAACAGTTCACCGCGCGGTATCGCCCCCGTTGAGAGCCACTGTTCTATACCTACGATTTGTGTCCGAGATGACCACAGATTTGTGTTGCATGCTCTTTAAGACGCGAATAAAGTTGTTTTACAAAATCAAATCGCCCCTGGTATTTCGTACAAGAAATAATATTAACTCGAACTTTTACCTGGAAATTTCACTTTCTTCCTTCAACTTCTAGGGCGTAGCCATGAGGGAGGCGGCAGGGGAGAGCATCTGACCATTCTCCGAAACCATCTACACTCGGAAACTGTCAATTCGCCCCTTAAAAAACTGTTTGATTAGCATTAAAACTGAACATTTTTCCCCTAAAAACCCAAACAATCTTGAAATTCTGCCCAAAAAACAGATTTTCCATATCATAAAAATGGCAATTTTTCGCCGAGTCGCGCTTCTCGGCTAAGATTTTAAAAATCCATAGCTAACATTGAGAAAAAGAGTTAATTCACAGCTGAAATTGGGTAAAAACGCTCATTCAGACCTAAAATTGAGAGAAATAGTTGCAAAATTACACACATTTGGAGCTAAACATCTCCGAAATTAGAAGTTTTGGGTAAAAATATCCGCGCAATTGCAAGTTGAAGGTCTAAATATCCGGGAATTTGCCAGTTTAGGGGGTTTTTTCTAGTAATCGAGGAGCCCCATCACGACAACGCCCTGACAAAAAACCGCAACATTATATTGCACGTTTCACGTTAAAATTTTGCGAATTTGAAAGTTTCAGAGATTTTTTTTATGGCCCGTGGTGGGCCCAAACTGCGCTCAAATAATAGCGAATATAGTCACGAAATTACATCCCTTAATGCCAAAAGCAGGGTTTTAAATTCCTAAAATTTAATAAGCTTCGGGGATTTTTTAAATGTTTCAAGTGCCCACGGAACCCGAAATAGCCGGCCACGACATTGCCATGACGGAAATCCGCAAAGTCTTAACATTTTTTAGGCAAATATCCGTGAATTGGAAGATTCCAATTGTTTTTGATGGCTCAGACCTCAGGCTAGCCGGCCCAGACCTCCAGCTGGGCGTGGCCCAGCTCGGCCATGATGCGACGGGGTGATGCGGCGCCGAAGCCCCCCCCCCCAACCCCACCCTTTCCCTGTAAAAAAATTCGAAATATTGCTCCAACACTGCCTGAAAATTCGCGATACTGCGTAATTGCAGCATTTAGAGATAAATATTTGTGACCTTGCAATTTCAGGCCCGTTGAGAGGAATTACAAGTGTTCTGGTAGAAAATGTTGGGTCTTAATCAAAATTGCAAGTTAAGAGCCTTAGTTATGTAAAACTAGCGCGCTCCGCAGAGCTCCGCACGCCAGCCGGGGCTCCGCCCCTGGACCCCGGTGGGTGGGCCTGCGTGTTTCCCCTCGGGGCTGAAACTCGGAGGTGCGCGTAGTGCTCAAGGCTGCAACAGGGGGGGAGACGATATATGCACGATGACCTCTATGATTTATATCTGGGTTTGATGGGATGGATGGGGTGGGTGGGGTGGGTTGGGGGGGAGAGGTGTGGTGGGCGGTGTGGGGCGAGGATGGGTTTCGGTGGGGTGGGGACGGGATGTGTGGGGTAGTGATGAAAAGAGGAGGTGTGATGGGTGTTGGAGATGATGAGAGGAGAATAGGAGGAGAGGTTGAGAAGAGGAGAGAATGAGAAAAGGAGAGGAGAAGAGAGAAGCTGATAGTTGCAATTTGCTGACCCGAGAATTGGGGTTGATGTTGCTGGGCCCGGGTTGTTGATGTTGACATTCAGATTGGCTGTCAGGAGGGTATGTAGATTTGTACTCGCTGTTTGCAATTATTGACGTTCAAATTTGCTGCTCGCAGATTGTGTGGGTTGGCTGTGTTGCGATCTGTCTGGATCCCCTCCGGGGGTTAGATCGTCGTGGGGTTAGCTCTGTTGCGTTCTCTCTGGCTCCCCTCCGGGGGTTAGATCGTCGGGGGGTTAGCTCTGTTGCGATCTCTCTGGTTCCCCTCCGGGGGTTAGATCGTCGGTGGTTTAGCTCTGTTGCGTTCTCTCTGGCTCCCCTCCGGGGGTTAGATCGTCGGGGGGTTAGCTCTGTTGCGTTCTCTCTGGCTCCCCTCCGGGGGTTAGATCGTCGGGGGGTTAGCTCTGTTGCGATCTCTCTGGTTCCCCTCCGGGGGTTAGATCGTTGGGGGGTTAGCTCTGTTGCGTTCTCTCTGGCTCCCCTCCGGGGGTTAGATCGTCGGGGGGTTAGCTCTGTTGCGATCTCTCTGGTTCCCCTCCGGGGGTTAGATCGTCGGGGGGTTAGCTCTGTTGCGTTCTCTCTGGCTCCCCTCCGGGGGTTAGATCGTCGGGGGGTTAGCTCTGTTACGTTCTCGCTGGCTCCCCTCCGGGGGTTAGATCGTCGGGGGGTTAGCTCTGTTGCGATCTCTCTGGTTCCCCTCCGGGGGTTAGATCGTCGGGGGGTTAGCTCTGTTGCGTTCTCTCTGGCTCCCCTCCGGGGGTTAGATCGTCGGGGGGTTAGCTCTGTTACGTTCTCTCTGGCTCCCCTCCGGGGGTTAGATCGTCGGGGGGTTAGCTCTGTTGCGATCTCTCTGGTTCCCCTCCGGGGGTTAGATCGTCGGGGGGTTAGCTCTGTTGCGTTCTCTCTGGCTCCCCTCCGGGGGTTAGATCGTCGGGGGGTTAGCTCTGTTGCGATCTCTCTGGTTCCCCTCCGGGGGTTAGATCGTCGGGGGGTTAGCTCTGTTGCGTTCTCTCTGGCTCCCCTCCGGGGGTTAGATCGTCGGGGGGTTAGCTCTGTTGCGTTCTCTCTGGCTCCCCTCCGGGGGTTAGATCGTCGGGGGGTTAGCTCTGTTGTGTTCTCTCTGGCTCCCCTCCGGGGGTTAGATCGCCGGGGGGTTAGCTCTGTTGCGATCTCTCTGGTTCCCCTCCGGGGGTTAGATCGTCGGGGGGTTAGCTCTGTTACGTTCTCTCTGGCTCCCCTCCGGGGGTTAGATCGTCGGGGGGTTAGCTCTGTTGCGTTCTCTCTGGTTCCCCTCCGGGGGTTAGATCGTCGGGGGGTTAGCTCTGTTGCGTTCTCTCTGGCTCCCCTCCGGGGGTTAGATCGTCGGGGGGTTAGCTCTGTTGCGATCTCTCTGGTTCCCCTCCGGGGGTTAGATCGTCGTGGGGTTAGCTCTGTTGCGTTCTCTCTGGCTCCCCTCCGGGGGTTAGATCGTCGGGGGGTTAGCTCTGTTGCGATCTCTCTGGTTCCCCTCCGGGGGTTAGATCGTCGGAGGTTTAGCTCAGTTGCGTTCTCTCCGGCTCCCCTCCGGGGGTTAGATCGTCAGGGGGTTAGCTCTGTTGCGATCTCTCTGGTTCCCCTCCGGGGGTTAGATCGTCGGGGGTGTTGGCTCTGTTGCGTTCTCTTTGGCTCCCCTCCGGGGGTTAGATCGTCGGGGGGTTAGCTCTGTTGCCATCTTCCCGGCGGGCCTCCGGCGGTAAGATCGTCGGGGAGGTTAGGAGTGTTATTTTCGGAATGATGTAGAAAACCGCCGTTTTGTCCGATCGTCGGGGGGTTAGCTCTGTTGCGTTCTCTCTGGCTCCCCTCCGGGGGTTAGATCGTCGGGGGGTTAGCTCTGTTGCGATCTCTCTGGTTCCCCTCCGGGGGTTAGATCGTCGGGGGGTTAGCTCTGTTGCGTTCTCTCTGGCTCCCCTCCGGGGGTTAGATCGTCGGGGGGTTAGCTCTGTTGCGTTCTCTCTGGTTCCCCTCCGGGGGTTAGATCGTCGGGGGGCTAGCTCTGTTGCGTTCTCTCTGGCTCCCCTCCGGGGGTTAGATCGTCGGGGGGTTAGCTCTGTTGCGTTCTCTCTGGTTCCCCTCCGGGGGTTAGATCGTCGGGGGGTTAGCTCTGTTGCGTTCTCTCTGGCTCCCCTCCGGGGGTTAGATCGTCGGGGGGTTAGCTCTGTTGCCATCTTCCCGGCGGGCCTCCGGCGGTAAGATCGTCGGGGAGGTTAGGAGTGTTATTTTCGGAATGATGTAGAAAACCGCCGTTTTGTCCGATGGTCGCTCGGCAAGCCTCGCTCCGTGATGTAGAAAGTCGCCGTCTGTTATCTGGATGAATGACGTAGAAAACCGCCGTTTTGTCCGATGGTCGCTCGGCAAGCCTCGCTCCGTGGTGTAGAAAACCGCCGTCTGTTCTCTAAAAGAAAGATGTAGGAAGCCGCTGTTTTGTGCGATGGTCGCTCGGCAAGCCTCGCTCCGAGATGTAGAAAATCGCCGTCTGCTATCAAAAAGAAGGATGTAGAAAACCGCCGTTTTGTCCGATGAAATGTATGAAATGTAGAAATTAGCTCTGTTGCGTTCTCTCTGGTTCCCCTCCGGGGGTTAGATCGTCGGGGGGCTAGCTCTGTTGCGTTCTCTCTGGCTCCCCTCCGGGGGTTAGATCGTCGGGGGGTTAGCTCTGTTGCGTTCTCTCTGGTTCCCCTCCGGGGGTTAGATCGTCGGGGGGTTAGCTCTGTTGCGTTCTCTCTGGCTCCCCTCCGGGGGTTAGATCGTCGGGGGGTTAGCTCTGTTGCGTTCTCTCTGGTTCCCCTCCGGGGGTTAGATCGTCGGGGGGTTAGCTCTGTTGCGTTCTCTCTGGCTCCCCTCCGGGGGTTAGATCGACGGGGGGTTAGCTCTGTCGCGATCTCTCTGGTTCCCCTCCGGGGGTTAGATCGTCGGGGGGTTAGCTCTGTTGCCATCTTCCCGGCGGGCCTCCGGCGGTAAGATCGTCAGAAAGGTTAGGAGTGTTATTTTCGGAATGATGTAGAAAACCGCCGTTTTGTCCGAAGGTCGCTCGGCAAGCCTCGCTCCGAGATGTAGAAAATCGCCGTCTGTTAGCAAAAGGAACGATGTAGAAAAACCGCCGTTCCGTCCGATGGTCGCTCGGCAAGCCTCGCTCCGTGATGTAGCAAATTGCCGTCTGTTACCTGGATGAAAGATGTAGCAAACCGCTGTTTTGTGCGATGGTCGCTCGGCAAGCCTCGCTCCGTGATGTAGAAAGTCGCCGTCTGCTATCAAAAAGAAGGATGTAGAAAACCGCCGTTTTGTCCGATGGTCGCTCGGCAAGCCTCGCTCCGTGATGTAGAAAATCGCCGTCTGTTATCTAAAGAAAGGATGTAGAAAACCGCCTTTATATACGATTGTCGCTCGGCAAGCCTCGCTCCGTGGTGTAGAAAACCGCCGTCTGTTTTCCGAAAGAAGGATGTAGGAAACCGCTGTTTTGTGCGATGGTCGCTCGGCAAGCCTCGCTCAGAGATGTAGAAAATCGCCGTCTGTTAGCAAAAGGAAGGATGTAGAAAAACCGCAGTTTCGTCCGATGGTCGCTCGGCAAGCCTCGCTCCGTGATGTGGAAAATCGTTGTTTGTTATATAGATGAATGAAGAAGAAAACCGCTGGCCTCCGGCGGTAAGATCATCGGGAAGGTTACTCCTGTTGCCACCTTCCTGGCAGCCTCCGGCGGTAAGATTGTCGGGAAGGTTACTTCTGTTGCCATCTTCCTGGCGGGCCTCCGGCGGAAAGATCGTCGGGAAGGTGACTTCTGTTGCTATCTTCATGGCGGGCCTCCGGCGGTAAGATCGTCGGGAAAGTTAGGAGTGTTATTTTCGAAATGATGTAGAAAACCGCCGTTATGTCCGATGGTCGCTCGGCAAGCCTCGCTCCGTGGTGAAGAAAACCGCCGTCTGTTTCCTAAAAGAAGGATGTAGAAAACCGCCGTTATGTCCGATTGTCGCTCGGCAAGCCTCGCTCCGTGATGTAGAAAGTCGCTGTCTGTTATCAAAAAGAAGGATGTAGAAAACCGCCGTTTCGTCTCATGGTCGCTCGGCAAGCCTCGCTCCGTGATGTGGAAAATCGCCGTCTGTTATATAGTTGAATGAAGAAGAATACCGCTGGCCTCCGGCGGTAAGATCGTCGGGTAGGTAGTTTCTGTTGCTATCTTTCTGGCGGGCCTCCGGCGGTAAGATCGTCGGGAAAGTTACTTCTGTTACCATCTTTCTGGCGTGCCTCCGGCGGTAAGATCGTCGGGAAAGTTACTTCTGTTACCATCTTTCTGGCGTGCCTCCGGCGGTAAGATCGTCAGGAAGGTGACTTCTGTTGCTATCTTCATGGCGGGCCTCCGGCGGTAAGATCGTCGGGAAGGTTACCAAGCCTCGCTCCTTGATGCAGAAAATCGCCGTCTGTTATCTAAATGAATGATGTACAAAACCGCCGTTTTGTACGATTGTCGCTCGGCAAGCCTCGCTCCGTGATGTAGAAAGTCGCCGTCTGTTAGCAAAAGGAAGGATGTAGAAAACCGCCGTTTTGTGCTATGGTCGCTCGGCAAGCCTCGCTCCGAGATGTAGAAAGTCGCCGTCTGTTATCTAAATAAAGGATGTAGAAAACCGCCGTTATGTCCGATTGTCGCTCGGCAAGTCGCTGTCTGATGTGTAAATGACTGAAGAAGAAAACCGCTGGCCTCCGGCGGTAAGATCGTCGGGAAGGTGACTTCTGTTACCATCTTTCTGGCAGGCCTCCGGCGGTAAGATCGTCGGGAAAGTTACTTCTGTTGCCATCTTCCTGGTGGGCCTCCGGCGGAAAGATCGTCGGGAAGGTGACTTCTGTTGCTATCTTCATGGCGGGCCTCCGGCGGTAAGATCGTCGGGAAGGTTACCGAGCCTCGCTCCATGGTGTAGAAAATCGCCGTTTGTCATTAAGATGAATAAAGTGAAAATTGCAGCCTATTTTCTAAGAGAATTGGATAAATTCTTTTTTCGGTTTTATTGATTTTTTGTAATATTGAAATTTTTTAGATTTATCCCTCCATTTTTCCTTTATAGAGTACCTTTTTCTGGAAAAAATGAGACCTCCTCCATTCTCGTATGGCTATTTTTAAGGGAGTTACGATTTTTCAACCCTTAAAAAAAGCCATTTTAGTGCATTTCATTCAAAAAGTGCACTATTTAAATATTTTTTTCAACCCCTCTGTGGTGAGGGAAAAATCTGAAAAAATTACCAGGGCTTGTTCTTGTAGTGGTCTAGGTTGGCTAAAAATTTCAACCCTCCAAGATTAATAGGGGGTGAGTTATGGCAATTTGTACAATTTTGAGAAATTATTCCAGCGATTCCGGAACCACATTTTTGCTAATATCACAAGAACTTCCCTTCCAATAATTTTTCGACCGTTCGGAAGTGAGTAAGGGATGGTTGTGATAATTTTAAATACCACCCTTCGATGCTGTGAAAAATCATCCCCTCCACCTGACTGTATGAAAACTGTAAATTGACCAAAACATCAGGAGGAGAAGTGGGTCGAAAAAAATTTCAATCGCAAATCTGAACTTGGTTCCCTTTTTCTAACTGTGAAAAAACTCTTAGAACCGAATTTGAGCTTATTCTAAAAACATTGAAAAAACAGCTTTTTGATACGTCCGGTAAAAACAGCAATTTTACCGAAAACCCAAGGGGAGAAGTAGGTCGAAAAAATTTTCTATCGCCAAACTGACCCCGGATTTCTTTTTCTATATCCAAAAAAACTCTTAGAACCGAATTTGAGCCAATTCCAAAAATATCGAAATTTCACGCGAAAAACTCGTCAGGGGGTCCATGGGGATTTTCAAATTGGAAAATTTCTTTTTTCAGTTTTATTAATTTTTTTCATATTTAGAAATTTTTAGAATTTTTCTCTCTATTTTTCCTTCATAGAGTACCTTTTTGTGAAAAAAATGAGACCTCCCCCATATTCGTACGACCATTTTTAAGGGAGCTACGATTTTTTAACCCTTTAAAAAAACCGCCATTTTAAAATAATTTTTTCACCCCTTTTGGGGTGCGGGAAAAATCTGAAAAAAATACCAGGGGTGGCTCTTATAGTTGTCTAGGTTGGCTAAAAATTTCAACCCTCTCAGATTATTAGGGGGTGAGTTATGGCCATTTGTGATATTTTGATAAATTTTCCCGGCGATTCCGGAACCACCCCTAGCCGATATAAAAAGTTCTTGAACCACCACATTTTCGCTAATATCACAAGAACTACCCATCCAATAATTTTTCGACCGTTCGGAAGTGAGTAAGGGATGGTTGTGATAATTTAAAAAAACCGCCCCTCGATGCCGTGAAAAATCATCCCCTCCACCTGACCGTATGAAAACTGTAAATTGACCAAAACATCAGGGGGAGAAGTGGGTCGAAAAAAATTTCAATCGCAAAACTGAACTTGGTCCCCTTTTTCTAACTCTATAAAAACTCTTAGAACCGAATTTGAGCTTATTATAAAAATATTGAAAAAACAGCTTTTTGATACGTCCGGTAAAAACAGCAATTTTACCGAAAACCCAAGGGGAGAAGTAGGTCGAAAAAATTTTCTATCGCCAAACTGACCCCGGATTTCTTTTTCTATATCCGAAAAAACTCTTAGAACCGAATTTGAGCGAATTCCAAAAATATCGAAATTTCACGGGAAAAACTCGTCAGGGGGTCCATGGGGATTTTCAAATTGGAAAATTTCTTTTTTCAGTTTTATTGATTTTTTTCATATTTAGAAATTTTTAGGATTTTTCTCACTATTTTTCCTGCATAGAGTACCTTTTTGTGAAAAAAATGAGACCTCCCCCACCCTCGTACGACCATTTTTAAGGGAGCTACGATTTTTCAACCCTTAAAAAAAGCCGCCATTTTTAATAATTTTTTTCACCCCTTTTGGGGTGCGGGAAAAATCTGAAAAAATTACCAGGGGTGGCTCTTGTAGTTGTCTAGGTTGGCTAAAAATTTCATCCCTCTCAGAATAATAGGGGGTGAGTTATAGCCATTAATAATATATCGATAAATTTTCCCGGCGATTCCGGAACTACCCCTAGCTGATCCTAGGTGAACCCATAGAAAAACACACTTAAAAAACCACATTTTCGCTAATAACACAAAAACTGCTCGACCAAAAACTTTTCGACCGTTCGGAGCTGAGTAAGGGTTGGTTGTGACAATAAAAAAAAACCACCCCTCGATGCCGGGAAAAATCACCCCCTCCCCCTGACCATACCCTGTAAAAAAAAAATCGAGACGCGGAAAAGTGCAAACTCAGCGTTTTTTCGGATTAAATCGATTATATCTCGAGAACGGTGAATTTTTTATAATAAACATTTTAGCTCGTTGGAAAGCTGACACTTTGACGGAAATAAGACAAAAGAAGTGCGATTAGCGAAATATAGGGCGATTTTAGGAGATATAAGGCGTTTTCCAAAGAAATGAAAGCTCCCATGTTTAGGGGCGGTTTTCACCCTCAAGGAGTGGGCCGATCGCGCTGGAAAATGCCTAAATAAGGGGTGTAGGACACCTGAGGAGTCGACTTTGTTTCGAGGAAAAAATCGATTTGTGGGCGGGGTAAGGGTGAAAATGGGAATTTTCGATTTTTTCAGTTTCGAAAAAAACCACCCCCAAAAACCCACCCTTAAAAAATAGAAAAAAGTAAAAATTCGAAAAAAACGCGATTCAGTTGTCTGGGGAATTTAGTTGCGGTCATTTTGAGTTAAAAAAAATTGAAATCGGACCAAAATTGAGGGAGGAGATAGTTTTGGCGCGGAGAGGTAGTTTTACTATGTAAACGGCACTTTTGGGGGTGGTTTTTCCACCCTGACGGGTAGGGTTTTGATATATCCGGCATTTCGTTTAAGGTTTCTAAAGGATCTCGACGCGGCCGATTCGCTGCCGTCGGCGGATTTGAAATATCTCCACAGGAAGTGGTTGAAAATGAAGGAAATACGGCGAACTGCCCCCCCGGAAAAAAACAGAGTCCGAAAATAGTGGCCTCGCAGGGCGGGGTGAAAAAAAACGCGGGGAGGGGTAGGAAATAAAAATCGGATTTAACTTCCCGGAGGCATTTCCAGATCATTTTACTCGGGCGTTTTTGCGGAAAAAGGACGGGAAGTCGGCGAAAAGAGGCGATCTTCTCCGCCGATTTTCAGCCGAGGCGCGCGGGGATTAAGCACTTTAGTATATATAGTAGACTGCAAGTTTTGGAACCTTTTCGTGGCGGTGGACTCAAGAGGCTAGCTCCGGACGACCCCGGAGGCTGACAATACCCCGGAAATTGGAAGTTCCATGGCCGAATATCCGCGGCAATGTGACTTTCGGGTTTTAACTCCTTCGAAAATGCAAGTTCGGATCCTAATTTTGTTAATTTAAGCAAAATTGCTAGTTTTGGTTCCTTTCGTGGCGGCGAGTCTCTGGTTATGCGGCCTCATCTGGGCAAACTGACAAATTCCTATGAAATCGGTAGTTTCACGGCAGAATATCCGCGAGATGAACATTTTTTTATATTTATTTAAGCGAAATTGCCAGTTTAGGTACTTAATGCAAGACAGGTACTGACGAATACTCACGAAATTGTAAGCTTTCTGGCTGAATATCCGAGTAAAGCTCGGTGCACACGATGCATTTTTTTGAAGCATGATGGCCTGCCTGTTCTAAAAAACATCCGGTCACTGATGGGGATCATATGTTTTTTTTCACCATGCAAGTAAACATGCTTCGAAAAATGCATCGTGTGCACCGAGCTTAATTGCAAATTTTGGGTCCTAATTTCGCGAAATGGCAAGTTTTGGGCCTTTTTTGAGGTCACTGGCCTGCCGGCCTGACCTGGACCGGTCCGGCTACTCCTCCCGGAGTACGCCAAGCTTGATGACACTGCTTCTTCCTATCATTGTCCGACGTGTTCATTTTGAGACTCCATCTCCAATGTTGAGTCTCAATCTTCTTAGGGTGGGGTGGGGGGCGGGGGTTCAAACACCCAAAACCAGCCCCGTATATCCGCAACTGCGATGAACTGACGGATGTGGAGTTGGAAAAGAGAGGGAGTGTGTTTGAGCAACTTACAGTGAACTCTCCGAACTCAGTGAAAAAACTAATTTCGGGGTTGTGCTGAAATTTGGCTTTGGTAAGAGCACAACCCCGAAATTAGTTGTTTTTTTTTTTGTTTTTTTGCTGTTCGTTTTGATAAGAGCAAAGCCTGCTGAATTGATTCTTCTGAGAAAAGTTCCGTTTTTGGTTTTGAAAAAGCCAAACTCGTGCGATTTGGTTTTTCAATAAAGAGTGAAACTCGCGTTTTACGTGTTGGGCTCTTTTAAAACGACGGAATTGGCTCTCAGGAAAAACCATTTCACGGGTTTGGCTCTTATTAAAACCAATTTTCTCGCAATGAAGTCTCAGAAAAACGTGAAACCCAATTTAACAGGTTTTGCTCATACCAAAACCAACAGCCGAGGGATTTCCTCACAAAAAAAAAACAACTTCATTGAAGCGCGTCCCGTTTTTTCCAGGTCTGTGAACTTTTTGTACCGATTTTTCCAAATTTGGAGTTGGCAACCGTACAATCCTCAACCCTAAAAAACAGAGAAAACAGTCTCGTGCTTTTCAGTGAGACCGAAATAATAAAAAAAAGAAATGGAAATTTCTCCAGCCCGGATATATTTCTCGTAATTGCTATAGAATTGAATAACTTTGTCAAATACAAATGATTTTGACTTCGATTACAGTGACCCTTCTAAGCGAAAGGAAATTCTCATTCCTCTTCAAGCTGAATTTCCTTCGCTTTGGCAAATATTGATATTGAAATGAGCTCTCACTAGTGTTTTCCCCATCTGAGAGCTATGATCGAAAGCCTTTTAGACGAGAATGGGCTAAACAAACGAACTGCTTTACGAATTTATCAGGGCAGAATAACGAGCAGGCAGAGGGTTTGAATTCAATTATTCCATAAATTGAAATAAAATAATGAAGCTATGCTTGTTTGCATGAGCGCGTATGAAACTGTCGGAGGTCCTCAAAAGAGATTTATTCTGTACCTATATCATATTGCTTCCGAAGCATTGATTTCAGACGCAATGACTAGTAAATTGAAAATACTGCTTGTAGAAGTTGAAAACTTGTGCGGGGCTCTTAACCTCCTTCAGGGGCCCGTATAGTGGCGTAAAAAACGTCCACTACACGTAAAGCACGAAAAATTCCCGTTCTCATATTCGTGGTTTAATCGTTCACACTACGGCATCAGAGCCAGCCATCAAGGTATTCAGAAAGACTTTGTGGACTGGAGCGAATAACAGAACGTAAAAGCCCTGAGCTAGGAGGCTTAGTTGATAATTTGTCGGTTTTTAATATCTTTCGTGAAATAAGATCCGGGTCTCTGTGCCAGGAATGCTAATAAGGTTTTTATTCAATATTTGGTTTAAAATTGAATTTGAAATCTCTGTTTCCGTTTTAGCATTTATATTAAAAAACGATTAATCTATACCCAAGTTCAGAAAAGGGCAAGGGTTTCATGCAGAGACAAGGGAGGGGGATAAGAGAAGAAACTTTGTATCCCCCAGCTTAACTGTTTTAAAATCCTCTCAACGATAAATCAGCATTGAATTACTTGAAAAATGAAATGAATGAAAAAAAAAAAAAAAACATAAAGCGTAAAGCTGTTTCAAAAGCGCCCTTTCTTTCTCACTCACTTACGCTCATTCTCTTTTAAATATTATAAAAAATAAACCTACGAAGAAGACCCCAGGCGTAACGGAAATTAGTTTTGACAAAGTTTTCCATGAGTCCCTCCCAACTCTCACGTGCATGGAACAGACCAGCTTTAACTTTATTTCCTTACGTATTTCACAATGAAGATACCTTGACACGCAATTTCACGTTGTTCAGAATTAATCTTTCTGGTTTGAACTTGAAGTAAGCGGAAAAAACAGTTTTTAAAAACAATAATAACTCTTGTGGAACGCGTAAACATATCTTGGCTGCTGGGAAAAACTTTTCATGGTTAGTGCTTACACTTTCTATCCCAGTTTCACGTTGAGACGGGTTTTTCATTCTATAAAAGCGTGAAATCTTTTTCAACAATTTTTTTTGTATTCTTGCTTTGCAACAAATTCCGAGCACAGTTAATTAAAAATGTCAAGCAAAATTCACTGAAGCATGAATTCATACGTGATTTCACGTAATAGGAACGATAGAGGAGGAAAATGAGCCGTCAGTCTCGTAAACGTTAAACAATACTTCACAAGTGGGTTGCTATGTATAGTGAAAAACTCATCGGTTAAAATACGAATAAAGTCACATATACCGTTAGCGGAGCTTCCGGCAAAAAATCATTGAAATAGGGAGATTTTGGACAGCTCCGCCAACGCTAACGCCATCCACATTCCACCCGGTCAGATTTTTTCCAATACCCCGGGCGACGCAAACACAAAAATTAAACGTTAACTATCTTCCTAATAACCTTTGACGTTTAAGCACACGTTTTAACGTAATGACTGATGATGATATCACTGCAAATCAAAATGAATAAACAAGCATGAATTGTGAGGTTCCCCGCTAAATATAAAGGTTTGCTAAATAAAGTTTTTTTAAGGATCAAGGATTCGATGACTTCCTCTTTCCAACTGCTTGCAGCCTTGGGAATCCCTTTAAGGGGCAACAAGAGGTCATCCGGTGATGCTGCGATCTAGTCATTTCTTTAAACCAACAAGGAAATGAAGAATCCTCCCATTGGGTGAGGAGGGGTAGTGTCGAGGAGGGCATTGCATAAACAGTAAAAGGTTGCAAAATTTTTCATTTGAAATCTAAGAATTGCCAACAAGGGCAAGTTAAGGCCAGGGTCGAATAAGAAAATAAATCAATGGCGTTTTACACTGTCATACAGTGAAGCAAAAATGAAGTCGTATAGACAATAACGCCCGGAAGGCTTCTTCCTCATAGCCGCGTATAGTTATCGTCAGGGTGAATGGAAATGGGGTATGAAGGAGGGAGAAACTGCGCTAAAATAGAGCGAGGAATGAAATTGGAAATCATTTCAAGAATTTCCATCAGATGGCAATATGCTTTGGCCATCATCCTGAATCTATTTTCTTATCCCTAATGCTAATGGAGTAGTAAAATAGAAGCCCGCACATCTACATCGGCTTTCAATAACGTCAAAAGCTATTTTTCAAGGAACTTTTTTTTGTGTTGACTCCGGATTATAGGCTGCTGTCCAAATGACGTCAAACTACTTCATTTCTAAAAAACCATATCCAACAACTCTCGGCACAGTTCCGCACTGTTACGGGATACACCGGTCACACGCAACATAATATTCGGAGGAAATTGATACCTCTCCCAATTTGATGAAATGATACCTTCATTATTTTCATCGTGACATGTTTATACCCTAACACTGCCGAATGTCGCCTATTTTATGCGCCTTTTAAAACGCCCTCTCACTCTCTGCGCCCTTCTTTCAATCAAACTGTTATACGAGATAACAGAGAATAATATTTTATCGGAAGGCTCAAGAGTAGACCAGTAACTTTTCCCTTCAAATCAAAAACCATATCACTGCGTAATATGCCCATATTTTCACTATGATAGACAAAGTCCAGTTATGGACATAGACAGATACAGCATGCCTTCAGACAAGGGTCAAATTTCTGCCACTCTGACGAATAACAAGTGAAAATCCACGAGGCCGCAACGTTCATGTTATTACTTCCCCTATCTCTTCATTTAGAAGACCACCTCTCACAAAGATGCCTTCCTGCTTTAATAGGGACAAAAATGAGCGTTGTATGTGTATATTATGGCCATTTCATAGATTTTAGGGCACGAATAGTCAGTCTTTTAATGGCGTGAATGGCCGGCTTGCCAATTTGTATCGGTTCTGTAGCAAGTCCGATTTGACATTTTAATGGCGGTAATCGTGATGAGTTTCGCCATCTGCAAGGTGCAAAGGATATCAGTCTAGCCATTTTTAGGGCCTAAATCGTTCGCATTTTAGCCATTTTCCAGACATCAATAGTCCGTTTAGCCCCCGAATAATTTAGAGTATTTTTTAATCTACTAATATGAACTGCTATCGTTTAGATAGGAAGCATAGGAAAGAAGTTATTCGCCTACAACCCAAAAAATAAACGTTTTTCGCCTACCCCGAAGATAGCACAGGGATTAGGACGACGAAAACTCAGATTCCTTATCTTCTAACCCACCAAAACAGTACAAGAGAAAAAAATCAAACACTACTTTCGACGTATAGCACAATGTACTCATTGACTGCGGACTAAATTTCGACAATGGTCGATTGTCAGTTTGATGCCAGAAATCATATGTTTAGACCTTTTCAAAGCCCGATTCGTCAGTTGGACCATTTATAGGGCATATATAGGGTCAGCTTTGCCGATTTTAGGGCATAGATAGCCAATTTGGCCATTTTCACGGCACAAACTATGTCAGTATACGGTCATTTCTAGGGCGTAAATAGTCAGTTTGATTAGAATTTAGGGCACAAATCCGTCATTTTAGTCAGTTGCAGGGTACGAACTCAGTTCAGTCATATTTAAGGCACGAATTGTCAGTTTAGCAATTGTTGGGACCATTTGGCAGCCCTTTTGGTGTCTGCCATTTAATATAATGTAGGCCGTGAGTAGCAAGTCAAGCTCAGCTTAGCTATATTCTTGACGCGCAAATGGTTGATTTTGCAGTTTTCAGGGCAGGAATCATCTGTACAGGGATTTTCAGGGAGCGAATCGTAAGTTCGCATTTTAGCCATTTTCCAGACATCAATAGTCCGTTTACCCCCCCCCCCCCCCAAGGAACACCCTTTGGGGGAAGGGCGCGTAGAAGTCAGTTTTGGTCATATTTAAAGTGGAAATCACCAGTGTGAGTACGTTTAGCGTCATAGCGTGCATGAAATTAGCTTAGCCTTTAGCCATTTTCAAGGCGTGAGTCGTCAGTTTTGCCTTTTTGGGGGACGAATAGTCAGTACTTAGCAGCTTTTAGGACGGCAAGTCCGTCAAGCTTCTCGAGATGGTAAATGAAAGTGCGAATGGCCAGTATTGGCGATTTTTGGAGCGCGAATGGTCTATTTTTTTTTTATTATTTTTTTTTTTTTTCAGGGCTGGAATCACCATCATTTTAGGCATTTTCAGGGCGCAGGAATCGTCAGTTTAGCAATTTTTGGGGCATGAGAAGTCAGCTTGGCCATTTTCATGGCGCGAGTATCAGTTTAGCTGTTTTTATGGTGGGAATAGCTGTTTTAACTATTTTTAGGCATAGCGAATGACTGGCAAGCCCTTTTTAGTGGAGCGAAGCACACATTTCTCATAAGCCCCTCCCTTGAGCAAATCCTGAATCCGCGTCTGTGTTATATAATTATGCACCCGTTAGGGGGCCCCACGATTGTTCTCGGCTAGAGGGCCCGCGAGGATGTACGGCCCTGCTGTTATGTTGACAGAATTGTTTGATCAGAGCTATATAATTGTACCAAACTTTGTTCACGTTTGACGTGAGACATAAATCTCCGTTTGTTTCTATAACTTGAGCAATCATTTGGTTGTATTACAAATTGAAGAGCGTTTTTTGGTTGAATATTTTTGTGTTTAGTTTAGACCTTATGGTCAGGGCTTTCAGTTAAGGCGCCTTTACATGCAAGCTTTAAAAAGCTGAGCTGTGGGCTCCAACCAATCAGAGTGCTCCGAGTACACAGCGCGGAGCTCTCTGATTGGTTGAAGCCCACAGCTTAGCTTTTTAAAGCTTGCATGTGAAGGCGGTTTCAGAGCTTTATACGATTCAGTCTTTTGTGGATCAATATTTTTGTGGTCTGAGGTTTTTGGGGTCAGGTCTTTTTGTAGTTAGAGCATTATGTCGCACGATCTTTTCGTGGCACAGCATTTCGTTATTCAATCTGTTTGTGTTTGGGCATTTTTGTGGCAAAGTCATTTTGTGGTCGAATGTATTTAACAATAAACAATAAACAACAATAAACGCCGGCCGTATTGGGTTGGGAAGGAATGTTTCAGGGCGTCGTGCGTATTTTGTTCACTACTCCCACAAAATCAAGGAATAGTGCGAACAATGTCAACACGCGGGAATACATATCTTATTCCCGTGGGAGTAACCATGCTGTTTATTGCATGGTTTTGGTAGACCAACAAGGAGCACTTTATTGTCCGGTTGTACATAAAAATTGTTAGAACGTGCTGGCTAGAGACAAATAAAAAGTAATAATAATGCCCCACGGGGCAGCAAAATACCGAATTATTATCTCACTCCGAAAGAAATGGCTTGACTCTTGACAATAGAGCCTCAACTGAGAAACCATTAATTTTTATTCCATAGATTGGAAAAGGTTTTCCTTATACAGATCAACAAAAGAGAAGAAAAGTTCTTTTCAAGATTCGATGAATTACTTCCTCTCAATCGAAAAGATTTCAATCAGTCTGATATTCGAATCAGAACTCGTTCCCCGTATTATAATGCCGACCCACGCAAACCGCACTCCTTCGCGCGCTAACCAAAAATCCTATGCCGACGTTGGAAGCTTTTTCAACTTATTCAAACCGTTCTTCAAGATTTTAATGAATAGAGAAAAAGGATACAAGACCCCCTTCCCTCCTGATCAAAGGTATGAAGTGAAGAGGGTCGGTAAAGCAATCTAAAAAAAAGGAGGGCAGGGTGTTGAAGAACGGGAGAAGATCCATTGCAGATTCTTATGAAATAACTCATTGGGAAAAGCGAAGGTATATCTCCCCTCCCGTGCCAGATCGGATGTTTTCCACTAAGGTTTTACATTTTACACGAAAAATCGATTGGTAATAATGCTATTAGCTGAAGGGGTGGAAAACACAAACTCGGGGACGGGGAAGGGGAAGGGGGGAAGTACACGAACGGGTGTAGTATAATATTAACACCGGCGCAATACAATCAGAAAAATAGAAGTGTTGTCACGTGGACACGTCTGTGTTTTATTTCTTTCGAATTCCTCCAAAATTAATCCCCAGATTTGCCAAGACTGGATGAACACACCGAACAAATTGACCGTTGGTCTACTTGTTAACACTCGGTGAGAATTTAAAGTCTTCATTATAGCATCAAAACTAGGCACAAAATGCGATCTTCGGACCCACCGTTTTTCGTGTCGAAATAACTACGGATTAGTAGACTAAAGTAGGAAAGGGTTAAAGAATAAAAATCGATTCTAAAAGGTTATGAGCGGAAAAAAAAAGAAGTGAAAACTGAACGAATCAACAGCCTCCCCCATTTACGTAAGACTCACCTAAAGCATTGTTATTCTCAGTTTACTTTTATTTTACCTTTATCCAAGACTTCAAAATTTCTTTGAGATAAATTATTTAATCTTTGGAAATTTATACTCAAGGGTCTGGGTGGTTTCTTTGGACATACAACCGAAGAAAGAATTATGAAAGAGGGGGCGAGCTAGAATCAGGTCAAGAGCACAGGACCAATAGAGTAGTGTCCTGCTACACGAATACTGTTATGTCATGAAAAGAAATGAACAGTGATGAATGAGGTAAAACAAAAAAATAAACAGCGAACTATACAGTTCTCCTGTTTAAGTGATCAAAAGGTATCTGATTTCAATTCTTTCTGTAGCAGAAAGGTTACAAAAAAGAATCCGCGTATACCAAATAGCATGAATGGATTCTACATACGAGTATTTACATTTACGAGGGAGATGAAACTTCAGAGCAAAATAAACTTTAAAATAATTTTTCTTTACCGAAGATCATCCACTCAGCACCCTGTTCATAACATAACAACCGTTTCATGACACGTCAGTCTATCGTTTAATTATTTGGGGCTATTTCCCAGAAAAAAAAACTCACAATTATTAGTAACTTCTGTAGTCCAACACCCTATTTCGATTGAAAACTAATCGAATCTTAATTAACCCAATTAGGAGTTTGTTTTTTGAATCCTATAATTAATAGTTCCTATAGAGGGATGTCAATACGAAAACATTGAAACCCATTCAATCTAATTAATTCCAGGCCAAATGCCTTGAGCCAGAGAAATTTAAAAAATAGGAAAAGCTCAAGCGAGTAGGGTTTCTAACGGGTAATGGCGAGATGTCAAAACCTCCTCCTTTGTCGATTTTGGTGAAGAGATTTGAAAATACATTCTATAACGTCGGAATGGGTTGCATTGGCACTAAGAAGCCCGGATCAATAGAAACGATAGATGAGGGTTGATTACAATCTATAATGGCAAACCAATAACCAGCAATGTCAACGCTGGAAAACTGCATCAGGCTAGCTGTGATAGCCCTATAAGGAAATAGCCACTGGTCGTTATTGTAATACCAGAACATCCCTCTCAATTTCCGTTCAACATTTTTCTTCTTGAAACACTTGAGTTCAGTCAGAGCCGGATTGAGGCTGAGTGGGGCCCAGTGCAGATATGTTTCACTTGGGCCCTCCTCCCTCACTAAGAGCCCTCCCAGTAGCGTATAACAATAGAGAAGCACCGAACTCCGGGTACCGATACTTAGTAGGGTTCTTTCAAAAACCAAATTCACGGATTTGTCTCATTTAAAAACTAAAATTAGGTCATTTTTGCTCGTACAATCC
Source organism: Corythucha ciliata (assembly GCA_038030265.1). NCBI lineage: Eukaryota > Metazoa > Arthropoda > Insecta > Hemiptera > Tingidae > Corythucha > Corythucha ciliata. The sequence continues at coordinate 44,487,794 of CM075938.1, read as the reverse complement.
CCAACGTTTTAGGGCGATTATGTGGGGGAGGGGGCGATTATGTGGGGGAGGGGGCGATCGCCACCCCTCGTCGGCTCAGTCATCCTAAAAAAACGATAGGTGAATAAAAAGAAAAGGAGAAAGGAAAGTTAAGAGATACAAATGGGACGGAAAGCAAATCAGGGGGCCTATTCTCTAACAACAAGCAATATTTTTTTCGCCAGCCATGTGTTTATTTCATTCATTTGTTTGAAGAAAATCAATGAAATAAACATATGACTTCGAAAAAGCTATTGCTTCGGAGTTAGAGAATAAGCCCCCAGATATCCAGGTATCAAAACTATAGGAAATCGGAAAAGAACTTGTTTTTGCATTAATTGGTACTACCAATTTGGGGACAAATTAGTGAAATTTGCTTTTGTTTTGGAAGAGCGAAGATAGAGTGAAATTGTGGTTTAAAAGAGCCAAACCCACGCAGTTGAAAGAGCATATCTCACGGAATTTTGGGCTTAAGAGAGCAAAATGGCCTGTTTGGATTTGACTGAAGGAGATGAATGCGGAGGTTTTCCGTTGTGAATCATCGTAACTGGCGTTTGTAATGTACAAAATAACAAAATTTTGTTTTTTGAGTTACCCAAATCCATAAATTTGGTTTTTGAAAAAGATAACTTAGCTTTCGAACTAGTCAAAGCTGCGAAACCGATTTTAGAATGAGCTAAAGCCACGATATTTTGTTTTTGAAAGACGAAAAATACGCTAAATTAGTCTGAAACAGCATAAATTCTGTTTTTGGAAGAGCGAAATTCCGAGGGGGCGTTGTCATCTGAAAAGGCCAGTCATGACATTTGATTCTCGAACGAGGCAAATTAGTTTTCGCATTAACCAAATTTATAGAAAGAGCTTATGCCATGAAATTTGGTTCATCGTAAAACTTAAATCACCCACCGAAAGAGCCAAACCAACGGAACTAGGTTTTTGATCGAAAATCCCTAAAATTTGGATTTGAACGAACTAAATGCGTAAAATTTGGTTTTGAGAGGTCGAAACTTAGGTTTAAAATAGACTCAATGGCAATATTTGATTTTAGAAAGAGCAAAACGCGCAGGATTTGTTTTGGATCAGATATTGAGCCAAACTGCCACGTTTTTTGGTAAAATGTTCTGATTCTGGGGCCGTATTCCAAGATTTTTGTTTTAATCAAATCTCTAACACAAAATTCACCCTGATCCTTGAGCAGATATCTGACACTGCAATTTGACAACAGAGACAGTGGGCTTTGACTTGTTGTTTTTTATAAGATAATAAATAAATAACCTCTTAACATGAGTTAGCTCCTTGAGTTCATTTGACAAAGAATTATGAAGAGAGAGGCCCTCATGGCAGACACTTTTTTCGTAAAATTTGGTGACATGTTTATTCACCACCAGCTTTGTTTTATTCCTCGTAGTGTAGTTATGAACATCTGAATGTGCCGTGAATGTGCCCAAGTGTCTTTTCATGTAGATTAATAAAGCAACTATGCGAAGAGACAGCACCGTCATAATCCTAGATTTCTTGAAATATTGCCTGCATGAAGTTCGACCTTTCAAGTTGTAAATAGCCCTCACAGCTTTCTTCTGGATTTTTAGTATTTGATCGAACCCAACAGCATTTCCCCATATTTCTATGCCGTATAGCTGGGATTGGAACAATCCAAAATAAACGTTGATTAGATCATTAGTACTTAAGACCTTACGCAACTTTCTTATTACATAACATGCTTTCTTCAATTTTTTCTTAACTGTACATAAATGTTCTATCCAATTAAGGTTTTCATCAATATGAATTCCCAAGAATTTTGAGCTTGCTACTTTACAAATTTGCCGATTCCCTAAACATAATGCAAATTCTTCACTCTGTACACCCTTATTTATACTAAATTGTACATAAACTGTTTTGTCAACGTTTAACTTGAGTTTATTCCTCATTACCCACATGTTTAGATTGTCCATTATACAGCTTACCGAAACTTCTAACAATTCCTTATCTTTTCCGGTCACAAGCAAGGTTAAATCATCGGCATACAAAAGGACGTCAGTATGATGAAGGTACTCAGGCAGATCATTAATATAAATGAGAAACAAAAGTGGACCTAATATGGAACCTTGCGGTACCCCCCTGTTCAATATTTTCTCGTTAGAACTGCTCAAGTGGTTGTTATTTACTTCAACAAATTGCCGTCGGTGAGTCAGATAGGATTCTACCAGCCTTTTGGGTGTCCCTCGTATTCCATATTTCTCGAGTTTATCAATTAGAATTTGCTGGTCAACAAGATCAAAAGCTTTTGATAAGTCCGCGAAGACCGCCAACACGTGTTCTTTTTTGTCCAAACTGCTTCTAATGTTATCAGTAATTTTAACAATGGCATCAACTGTGGATTTTTTACACCTATACCCGTATTGGCATGGGCTTAACAAATTACGCTCTTCCAGCCATTCAATAAGTCTTACATTCAATGCTTTCTCAAAGATCTTAGAAATTACGGGTAGTATTGCTATAGGCCTATAATTCTTTAAGTCATTCTTGCAATTCTTTTTGTAGACAGGACAAATTTTAGCGAGTTTAAGCTTCTCTGGGAACACACCTTCGGAAAACATGCAATTAATTAAGTACGTCAGGGGCTTTGATATATATGAGGCAATCTTTTTTAGAATGTTGTTGCTTAAGTAATTGACATCCTGCGTGGCAGACTGCTTCAAATCATTTATGAACCCAAGTACTTCTTTTTCTGTCACCGGTACTAGAAAAAGACTTTCTTTCGTTTGTGAAACATTCGTAGTATCATCTAGGTAACCCTTTGCTTCCTCATATAGGTATTCAGTCTCACTGACTTCTGGCATATTAATGTAATAATCATTAAACATTTCAGCAGTTTGGCAATCCGTCATTAATTTACCATACCTTTCCATTTGTATAATTTCCTTACAGGTACTTTTCCGGCTATTCTCTTTATTTACAATGTCCCATAATGTCTTACTTCTATTACTAGCATCTTGGATCATCTTGCTGAAATGTAGCTGTTTCGCTTTTACTAAAACTTTTTTATACACTTTTTTATAGCGTTGGTGGTATTCTTTTATATCTAACTGACCAGATTTGCTTAGTGTGTGAAGCATTCTAAGTTTATTTCCCGAGACTCTGATACCTTTTGTGATCCACGCATCTTTACACCCTCTGCTCACAGTGTTTGTTTTCTTAGTTTTAAGTTCCAAGCATTTGTCTACATGACTCATAAGTATTTTTTCAAACAATTCAAAATCACTATTTACACTTTTTACATCAGGCGGATAGTATTCCTAAGTGTGGTGGGAGGGGAGGGTGAGAATATTCTACCACCACCCCCGTCACGTAGGCCTAAAGCCGCCCCTTCAACGTTTATGATTTTTATTCCTCAAAAACCCAATTTCCCGGATTTTGCCCTTTCAAGATACAATTTTACCGGGATCTCCCCCCCCCCCAGTGGCGGATCTACAAGTGTCGGGGACCGGGGTGGACATCTCTATGAGTCTCTAAATAAAGATGGACATCTCTATGAGTCTCTAAAACTAAATAAACAAGAAATTTATATTTTTTTAAAATTGTAAAAAAAGTATGGTTTTTAGCCACGAAATTGTCTCAATTTTCCTTTTAATTATAGCGGCGCATTAGTTACTTTTTAATTTACGCCGTGATGTGAGCAATTTCTCCCAAATTTAATTATGTTTCATCATTTTTCTCAATTTTTTCCGCGAATTTACGTTTCCTGAATGTTATTAATTTTAGGGACTTTCTCAATTTTAATCGGGAATTCACGTTTTCTTAATTTCAGCCACGAATAACTGTTTTTTCTCAATTTTAGCGATTCATTTTTTCACAATACTATAGTTACGAATAAGTCTCTGGCGAATGGAGTTTCTCTTTTACTCAATAATAGCTGTGAATGAGCGCTTTTTCTTGATTTTCGCCTTGAATTAACATTTTTTCACTGTTTTATCCACGAAATGGCGATTTCACAATTTTAACGGAGAATTAGCACTTTTTCTCAATTAGATATAGTTAGCTGCAAATGAGAGCTGTGTCTTGATTTAACCCGTGAGTTAAGAGCTTTTCTTCTATTTCAGCTCCGAATTTTACCGCATTCCCTCAATTTCAGCCACGAAATAGCACCTTTTCTAAATTTCAGCCTTGAATGACCATTTTTCTCAATTTTAGTCGGGAATTATTAGCGATTTTTATCATTTTTATCAATTAATTTTTCCATAATATTAGCCACGAATTTGCCTCCGTGAATTGGCGTTTGACGTTATCTCAATTGTAGCAGTGAACGCGCTTTTTCTTCTCAACTTAGCCGCGAACTAGAGATGTTTTCACTATTTTATAGCTACGCCTCCGAAAACCGTGAATTACCAATTGTTCGATATGAGCCGCAAGTTTTTCTAAATTTTACTCGTGAATTTACTTTTTATTTTGCTTTTCAGCAAAGAATCCAGGAAAACCAGGAACGTCAGGAGCGCTTTTTCAACACTAGTATAGGCGCGTATACTTGCGCCAAAAACGGCAGATTAGCGTACCTTCACAAATATACCCCGAAAATTGTCTTCGAAGACAATGATTTTATTCATTAAATTTCAGCATCAAATGATGCTTTCTCAATTTCAGACGCGAGCTTTCTCCAAGCAGCTTGGCTCCAGATGATCTGGAGTCAAGAAAAATCGTCTAATATCAAGGACAAAGCCAAAGTTCCATTGTCAGCACTGATGACCTCATATATGGAGGCGTTTTGGCCCTGAAACAATTGGCCTCAAAATCGCCCACTTAAGCTGGCGGTAGTTTTGGCAACAAGTTCAAAACGGGACATTTTTCCGTATTTAAGCTTTTTAGGCCCCCACCACTGTTCAGAATAATACACGCTGGTTTAGGTTAAGGCCGTGGGAAGGGAGTACATTTTAACAGCGCCATGAGTGTTGGCTCACCGTGTTACGCCCCTGGACCGCTACCCCCTACCCCACCACAATCAACGCTTTCTGTACTTCTACAATTCTCATTCACCAGTCTTTGAGAGCTCCTATTGCTTTAGTTACTGAAATGGACAACACGTTCACAGACGAAGGGAAACATACAAATTAGACCTTTTGCATAATTACAAAAAAATATTATCAACAACAACGATAACAACAAAGTCATATGGAAAACCAAGTCATTAAACTTTGTATTGTTTGTATGTTAAAAAAATGAAGCGGTTCGTGGGTTGGGATTTTTGCTCCCGATACGTTGCGCTGCTCTACTATGCAAGTAGATCACCCGCTGAATTCAAAAATTATACAAAAGTTAAGTGTTGGAAAAAACATATGGTATCAAGATAGATATCACGCTACAACTTCAAACCGAAAATAAATATAATAATTTTTGTATTTGGCGAGTTTTCTCCTTTTTTATTGTTAACGGGAGCAAAAATCCCAACCCAAAATAAAAAACATTTTTTTCCTCGAGTCTGAGGACTTGGTTTTCCACATAACTTTGGATAATAACAACAACAACAACAACCACCTTTGCCGTTAGGTCAAAAACTTGAATTCATCTACATAATCATCTGTATTTATGCACCTAGCTGTTTCGAACTCGCTGCCCGTTAATAAAAAATATATAAAAAAGCGCGGGGCCCTGGGCCCTATCTGCCTCTATGTTGATCCGGCTCTATATGTAGTTTATAGCGTTTTCCGTTTGCATCAAATTCAGCTGTGGAGCATTTCCACCCGTCTTCTCTGAATTATATCACAAGGTAACGGAGAAGACGGGTAGAAATGCTCGCCTCCTTGAATTGGAAAACGCCATTAGTTTCCCGACTATATGTATACGAATGAAAAAATGTGCAAAATATTCTGCAAACTTGAAAAAAAGCCCGGTCGCAGAGATCTTTTTAAGCATAACTTCAAGCTAAAAAGAGAAATGATGCGGCCTTCGAAATGCACACTGTATTTCATACGTATAGGAAGTGTGTGTGATTCTTCAGAACTCATGCTTCCCTGCTAATTGCTTTTAGAGACTAATTGACTTCTCCAACAAAGTTTAGTTACAGATACTTTCAAAAATTCAAACACATAGTCCTTTGCTTTAAAACTTGCTTCCCTATCGTAAAATAAGTTTTTCAGTAAACAAAACAGAAGACATCGCAGTTGACTCTTATAACAACCGAGAGTATATAGAAGAGAAATGGGAACTGCGGGGAAGTTAAGAAGAAGAAAAAAAAAAAGATTAAAATCACAAATAAAACTGTCGGGAAAGAGTTTTTCTTTCAGAACGTTTGAGGTTTTTCCCCTCATACTACCATCACAACCACCCCCAGCATTCTTCCCTCGTTTGAAGAGGTTGGCATCTCTAGTCAGTCAACTAAGAAAATCACTTCCTTGTTAAATATACGAGTTAGTTCTATCAAGAAAAGTGACAGAGTATCTCGCAAACATTTATCTTTTTCAGTGAATTACCTACCTGATTTATTTCAATTTGTGCAGATTTGGCACGCTAAATCACAGACGCTTTTTTTCACGCCAGACAACAGTACCTATACGCGTCACTATTATAATAGGGAGTTATTGCATAACCGTCTGACGGTTAACGTTAACGGTTATGTGACGTCATGATAAGCGTAAAATTCAAATTTTTAGTTTAAGCGTTAGTCACAAACGTTTAAAGACCAGTATGAGGAGGTGTTTTATTAATTTATATGAAGCAATAATAAGTATATAAGATTAAGTGCATCTATGCCCTACCATGTGTTCATATTTAAGCGCAACTCTTATTTGCAATAACTCTTTTTCCACCGACTCAAACGGCTACATTTATGGTGACGTCACATAACCGTAAACGTTAAGCGTCTGACGGCTGTGCAATAACTCCCTAATATTTTTTTCTGTTTAATGTGACAAAAACCACGAATTATAATGGCTAGCTCATCTGGAAGGCGTTTAGACTGAATTCTTCCATCGAAGCCAATTCAAATGAGACATTTATTTAGGGCACGAATCTTACCACAGACTTGGGTATTCCCAAACAACCAAAGACATATGGAAAACCAAGTCATTAAACTTTGTATTATTTGTATGTTAAAAAAATGAAGCGGTTCGTGGGTTGTGATTTTTATTCCCGATACGTTGCGCTGCTCTACTATGAAAGTAGATCACCCGCTAAATTCAAAAATTATACAAAAGTTAATAGCGTTCCCCATTTGCACAAAATTCTGCAACGGGGCTATTCATTTCCACCCGTCTTCTCCACTAACATATGATTTAATTCAGTGAAGACGGGTGGAAATGAACTGCCCAAATGCAGAATTTTGTGCAAATGGGGAACGCTATTAGTGTTGAAAAAAGCATATGGTATCAAGATAGATATCACGGTACAACTTCAAACCGAAAATAAATATAATAATTTTTGTATTTGGCGGGTTTTCTCTTTTTTTATTGTTAACGGGAGCCAAAATCCCAACCCAAAATAAAAAAATTTCGCTCCGGCAGCTGGCGGTCGGAAAGAGTGCATTTCATTTTGTATACGGATTCCGTAAGCCGTCCCAGAAGTAGTAATGTTGAGACCATGATTTGTTTCGTCAATGTTTGACCCTCCCTCGTACTGCTTGCTGCCGGGTTTGTTTGAGCTGAACTTAATGGGAATCAAAGGCTACTTCAAAATGAAATCATCGTACCGAATATAATGCTTCTGGAATCAACTGGTGATTTTTTGACCATTTCAAGCCCTAGTTTCCCCCTCTCCACCACGATCGATTGGGCCCAAATGCAATACCGACCGGGGTCTTATGACTACTGATTTTTGTGCCAAAGCGCGTCGCGCTAAATTAATTTCTTCGAGAGTTATCGTGCTAAGAAGACCACAGACTTGCTTCCACCCCGGGGGCACCACCCTCTCCCCCTTGACTTTTTCAAAAAATTAAAATGGGAATCAAAGGCCAGTATAATATGAAGTATTCGTACCGAATATGACGCATCTAAAATCAACTGGTGATTTGTAGTGATTTTTTGACCATTTCACGCCCTATTCTCCCCCCCCCCTCCACCTTGACCGATTGCAATACCGACCGGGGTCTTATGACTACTGATTTTTGTGCCAAAGCGCGTTCTGCTAAATTAACTTCTACGAGAGTTATCGTGCTAACAAGAAAACAGCCATAATATTATAAATAAACCAATAAATATATAAAGATATATATATATATGAATACCGGAGACCACTGAATTCGTGTTCTAGAGGTTCTGAAACATGAAAAAAACATGACATGACCCATGTTTGCCACCATCACGACGAGACCAATAATGCATTTTCAGAATGAAATGCACTAAAACATTTTTTTCCTCGAGTCTGAGGACTTGGTTTTCCATATGACTTTGCAAACAACAAAAAAACACTTGACAAGTTGAGAAGCGCTTTCACTATTTTCTAGTGGCCCAACCAAACGCAACATGCGTACAGCAGATATACCTAGCCCCAGGTGGAATGGACCGTATCCTTCATTTTCCGCCCAATTGCGCGCACCATCAAGTGCTGCTTTGCTCCAGGTATCACGAATAACGTAACATCCATCCGCGTTTGTAGCATGCAATTAAAGAAACCCCACGGCCACGATGTTTAATAACAAGAAACGAATGTTATAGGTTTGCAAGGGAGGAACAGCTCTGCTCGGTATTCCGAACGCGACTGATTTATGGTGCGTGTGAATTATATTTGATTTTGAAACTCCATCAAGCAAATTAGCACATCAACTATGAAACCTTGGCAACGAAGTTTACATATCCATTAAGGGGTCCATAGACGTACAATAAATATTGCCCAATAAATTTGTACAATATTTCGTTCCCAGATGTTTATGGAAAAAAAATAGGTTGTTCATTATATTGTGCAACCCATCAATACAACCCACAAACGTTCAATTTTATTGTACAACCCCTATTATTGCGCAATATTATTGTACGTGTATGGGCCGCTTTAGATAAGGCACGAATTCACTGATCCGCATTTTTATGAGATACTTCCACCAACATTGGGTATTTTAATGATTCTTAGTTTAAAAGGCGTATAAAACAAGATTATAAAAGGGCAAATTTGTGATAGAAATATTTTCCCCGTCAGAAAACCCAAGGATAATGACTTCTCCCTACCTCCTTCCCTGAAGGCTCCGGAATAGTATAAGAGGAGTGAAAATTCCCCAGATTTTTCGCCTCGAAATCCAGGCTCAAGTTATCTTACCCCTACATGTTGGACATAAAACGCGTGGAAATCGTAAAACCTGCAAAAAAAAGCCTCTACTCACGAACTCTCTTTTTCTCTCCCACTGCCAGTATATAAAGTTGAAGACACGAAGCCTGCGCGGTTCTACAAAATTAGTAACAGTTGATATCATTAGTCAATCATTTGATTTTATTCGTTGACTGCCGAGTTAATTAAAGCATATAATTTATAGTCATTACTCATTACTATACTGCTGTTCCAAGTTATACACCGGATACCCAGGAGAGGCAAACTGACAGCATTACTCACTTATTGACAGCCAACGAGGGGGTGGAGTTCATGGCTTGATTATGAACTTGAAATAGCTCGTCTGTACTCGAAAATTGAGGACTCAGAATAGGATTCCAGACTCTCAGAGATCATATTTCACGAATCTTGATTACATTCTTCAATTTATTGTGCTTGGATTTCATAGAAGTAGACCATCATCAACAATCTTAACAATTTAAAAACACTCCATTTGTGTGCTGGTAACACGAAAATCTTTGTTGGAGTATTTACTGTGTGATTTAAAGAATTTCGAGTAGCATTTGTGGACCATACTGTTTCCCTGGTTGTGTGGGTAGTGGCGATAGGAAACCCCAAGAGGGGTGGGGGAATGGGTCTATATATATAGGAGCAAAATGTGCCGCGTGAGTTCATGTGATACGTTCAGTTTTTCACCATAACTTGAAAACGAAACTTTTGCATGCTTCTAGACTTCGAATAGTCTTGTCTAGGAGATTAGCGTGACGCAAAATTGTTTGGTACGACCGATTGACTTTTTCTCAAGCCAAAAGTTTTAGGCTTGAAATGTAGGTGGAAGTTAGGTTTTTGTATATGCACTACTTTATAGCACGAAAATAATATAAATACTAACTCCAAGAAATAGCCCTGGAATCGGCATTGCTTTGACGGATTTCCCGTCAGATCTGACGGATTTATAAAATGGCTAACAGGAAAAAAAATATGTCCAACGGATGACGGATTTTTGAACCGGAATTTCGGAATCGCTCAATTACTTCCATTATTGAAAATTCTATTTATAAAAATAACTTGACACACAATTAAAGGAGAAAAAGTGTAAATAAATGAGAGTGAACTCATTCATATTATGACATTGGACAGAGATAAAATTCATGAGAACAACCGCTTGCGCTGCAAGGACAACTCACGACCATTTTTTGGCCATAATTTAGCGCTTTGTCTTCATTTTAGACACAATAAATTAGAGCTTTCTTTCAATTTCAATCATGAAATTGGATCGCGAAATCACGAATTAGCGCATTTTGTCAATATTAGGACGAGTTAGCGTTTGTTTTTATTTTTTTAATTTCAGCGGCGAATGAGCGCCTTTTTTCTATTTTAACCGAGAGAATCAGCGCTTTGTCTCAATTTTGACACAAGGCTTAATTTTTTCATTATAGCCGCGAATCAACGCATTTTCTCACTGCGATTCGCATTTCTCGCAGCGATTTTTCAAGCTAAGCAGAAAATTTCAAGCCAAGCTCAGGAGCGAATTAGCGATTTTACTTAATTTTAGCCGCAGACGTACCCCAAGAACACATATTACCATTTTTCTCAATTTAGCCGTAAAAGAGCCTCCGTACACCTTCAATTAGTTATTTTTCTCAATTTTGTTTTTGAAATTGCATGTCTTCAAAATTAAGCGATTTTCTTTACAATTTCAGGCATGAACTAGCGCTGGCCGAGAATTACCACTTTACATCTCAATTTTAGACGAAAATCTGCGTTGTCATTGTTATTCCAGCCGTAAATTAGCACTTTGTCTCAATTTTAGACGCAAATTAGCTTTTTTTCTTACGCTAGGTTTCCCTAGCGGCGCAAAACGCTTAGCGCAGCGTGTTCAAAATTGTTTTCCAGTTGATAAGAAAAATTTGGTGACAATAAATAAATTAAAAACACGCTGCGCTAATCGTTTTGCACTGCTTGGAAAACCAAACCCCGGCTCAAATTGCAGCAGGGAATTAATACTTTTTTTTGTTGTTTTGGCCGCGTACTTGCCCATGAACAGTGCATTAGCAGTTTTTCTACATTTTTGCCGTAAAATGGCCACCATAAGCCGCGAATTCCCAAATGTTTCTCAATCGTAGCCTGGAATGAGCGCTTTTTACTTCCATGTTACCACCGTAGGGAAGGAAGTTTGGTAATGGCAAAAAAAAATTGTTAGCTGACACCAGATTCGTGTTCCTGGACCCCGAAAAGGCCTGAATCTCGATTTTCAGTATGGCGCGTCTGTCGTCTGTCGTCCACTTTAAACTCGACAGATAAGGACGAGTGATGGCTCAAAAGTTTTTTTTTAGGAATTTCGTTCCTTAGCTCATGAACATAAAACCTAAAAATCCCTATTATTCCATACTTAAGCTTTTCAGGGGCCCCCTCAGAAGAGGAACCCGGGGTCTGTCTGCCCCCCCCCTTCACACCTCTACGTGCACGCTACTGATTATTACTTATTTGACGGATTTTTTAACGGGGAGGAATACATTTTGACGGAATTTCGAGCTTACTTGTCGGGAATTCTAAGAAAAATTGGAGGGGTAAGAAGTTGATGATGGAGAGGGGGTTGATACTTCATATACGTAATTTTGTTGTCTGATTTATTCAATTTATAACAACATGGTTTCGAATGTGTACGCTGGAGTTTTGGGGGACATTATTTTGTAGCCTCAATATTTGTGTGGACAAGACAATAATGTGCTTACTAGCCGGTGTGCTTTCGAAGATGCTTAACAAGATTATGGTCTTTCGGGCGGCCTAGCACTCACAGCAATGGGCCATCGAAGGGCTTCGCAAGTTTGAGCGTTCGAATGATAAAGTTCGCTATTTAGTGAACACTCGTATACCCACAGTAAATACAGTGATTGTATGAAAACGAATTCATTATGGTATTGAGATACCGAAGTCAGGGAAAAACTCGTGAATGAATCGCTCAAGCAGGTCTCATGGTCATTTACCGATAGAACATTATTTTAAACTTTAAGTGAGAGTAGTGTAACGGGAATAATCTGACGACAAATAAACTATTTATAAATGTTGTTTTAAAAAGAGAGCAAAGGACCCCGAATTGTGAGTGTCGGGTCGTTATCCCCCCCCCCCTTATCGCGGAGAAGGGAAATATTTTGTTTTTATTACAAAACAGAGTCGAGTGAGGGAGTTATTAGGAAGATTTTGCAGTCTACCCAGTAAACATTATTATTCTTAAATTAAAAATCTAACTGACTGAAATTTAAGTCCATAACTTAATTAAATGTAACCCTCCGGTTTCTAAAGCGTTCAAATAAATTGGTAATATTTGACGATTATATACAATTTAAATTAAACGTTATCGTGGGGGCGGACTGGGATAGGTTTTTGATTTTAAAGATCGTTTTTATGTAGACTTTTCCTTGTTTCCGTGGTTAGAAATTTACAGTAGGTATATCTTCATGGAATTCCCTTATTTTACTCCTGTAACCCCAAATATTGGAGATTTTGCCCTTTCAATAATATCTATTTTGCGGCTTTAGCTTTTTTTACACCCAAATTTTGTGGGGTCGAACGCGGTCTCTCCGAATAACTACTTTCCGGAAGTTAGAAAATATATAATCCACTGGCTAGCGACTGCAAAGGCTAATGAGCGTTATTCTAACGAGGAATTCTTATTCGAGAGGGCAAGTCGTAGAGTAAATAATGTTAAAAAACATTTACTTTCGGTGCTCTCATTCTGGAGGTTGCACTATAGGAGCTATGAGATCATGACGAGAATACCAATACATATAAAATGTAAGTACGCCCGTCGGTGATCCGCTGCCCCTGCGCTCATAACCCACCACACGTACAAAAACAGGTTATTTACAAACAACGGGGAAAAATAATCAAATGAAATAAAAATATGCGAAAAATCGATAACTGAGATGAGATTGGCAAGCTCGAAGCAGAGGTGGGAAGCCCGTTATCCCTGTATGCTTCGCGCCCGAGGTCACGGCAATACGCCAAGGCCTGCCACGACGTCCTACGGACTATACGTGGTGAAATAGCTGCAATTTTACTTCACTTATTCCTATATATCCTTTGCTCCCTTTCCTAACCAATCAGTGTCTAGTTTTTGTTACTTATGTTGAAGCTATCGTCTTGATGGAGAGCAAAAAAACATGATTCATTTTTTATTTTTAGGACACTCGTTGACTAACCTTGTCCCATTTTTCACGCTTAGCGTGAACTTAGTTTAAGGCTTTCACAATTAACTTTTCTACCTGGCAAAAGAAAGAGGAAACCCGAGTCAATTACATTGTACCAATAAGGGTAATGAAATTGTGAACAAATTAAAAGTTGTCTAACTAAATGCTTCAGACATAGCTTACAAAAAAAAGTAACAGTTGCGAAATCCCGCCTCTTCCATGCTCCTATCACTCAAGAGAAGAGAAAGCATTTTGACGTTACAAACAGTTTGTGCGTGAGACGCCTCATCCATCTTTTAGAATAACTTTCTAATTCATCAAAATCGTGCTGCTAAGTAAAACAAGAAGAATGTAAACCAACAATTTAGATTCTCGTTAATTCTCCTCGTATATTTTATAACTTCGGAAGACTGGCGCACTCGCCTTCAGCTACACACTAGGAAGTTAAAACCACGCAAGCACATCCAATAATAGAAAAAGGATTTTATTCTTATCTGTTGATTTGACTCGCGCGAACGGACCAATGAACAGAAAAAAATCGTACACGACCAAACGAAGGACTTAATAACTCGTACATCCCATGGTCGTGACCTTCTTATGATTGAGACGATTTTTGAATGATCCATCGCAATGTGGATAGGCTCATTGAATTGAAGCATAATGAGGTCCGATACAATAGCAAGGTTAATTGGTTTTTTCAGTTATCCCCTTTATGCAACAGATTCCCAAGCGGTGAAGAAAAAAGAAAGAAAATGTTAAAAAAGTGTGAGAGAGAAAGAAAGAATGTTTAGTTTATAAAAGACATAAGCCGAATTATTTTAAAGCTCTACCTGTTTCATCACTATAACAATGAGAAAAAAAATGAAGGGCAATATCTAATTCGGCGCTATTCTACAATTATAGGTAAGCCTCAGAAGTTACGAAGATACTCATTCATGATTACAATGCGAACGATGAGAAAAACTCATCTTCATTTGATGTGTAAGGCAACCAACAGCACAAACTCAAGACTTACGTGGATAATAATGTTAAAAATGTGCCTTCCGTTTCCCTAAAAGAATGCACAAAATGTGATAGTTGCGGGAGCTGACGACGACGGAGCATAGTTCCGTTCAGTACCTATAGTTAATTGCATACTTGGGAGAATATTAAATGCACTTTAAAAAAGTAAAATCCACTAAGACGCCTGGCACTTTATTTTGGATATTTTGCACAGATCACAACGACTGGACCGCATCAATTTTTATGAAAAGTCACTAATGTAGAAAACTCACTTCAAAAAAATTAACGATAAACCCACAAAGAAAGAATTTAGAACTGAATGCGAATGACCTATCCAACACCTACATGAAAACGGTGATAATAACATTGATAATGGGTACTTAATTTTTGCTAAATTCTCAATATATGACCCCAAAAAGAGGCAAATAAGTTGACGAAATTGTTCAGAGAAATAATAGTGCAGAAAAAAATAATAAAATCCAAAACTCATGACATCATTTAGTAAATTCCCCAAAATAGTCGATCCTCAACACTTGAGCAACAAGATGCTTACGTCACGAGTCACCGACCAATCAAAAACGCCCACGCAAGCGCTATTCTGGAAACTGAAATTGAGATATGTACCTACTAATTTGCTAAATAGACAAAATACGGTGTAGGCACTTAGGCGGCTGAAATTGCGAAGCGCTGTGAAATACTGTTCTTAGGAAAATTACGCGCCATGAAGGCTGGAAAGAGCGCAAATATTCGTGGCTAAAACTGCAAGAAAAATAAAAAACGCTCATTGGCAGTGTCACGGTGCAACTTCCATACCAAAATTCTGAAAAAATCACAGAATCGCGGAGTACAGAGCTATTTTATAGCTAAATTTTTGAATAAATCACCATAATGTTCTGATCTTGAACCAGCAGCTTCGCGGATTTTCTAAAAATTCATCTATTCGGGGCTGAAATTGAGTAAGAGCTGTAATTAGCTGCTAAAATTTCTCAATTTTAGACGAGATCAAGCGCTTGTTTATCAATTTTTTTTTTAACGCTAATGAGTGCGTTTTCTCACTTATATTTGCGAGTCAGCGATTTACCTCAATTCTAGACGCGGACTTAGTTCAAGAACTGCACACCACAGTGCTTTACTTTATTTTAGCTATAAAATGGTTCTAAACTCCGCGATAGCACTCTAGGCCACTTCATAGAAACATTTGTAAAAAGAGCTGATTCGCGGAGTATATATGTAATTGGGAAAACACTAATTCACGGCTGAAATTGGGCAGAATCGCTAGTTAGAGACTAAAATGAGAAAAAACCCCAATTTACGGCTCAAATTGAGACAAAAGGATGATTCGCGGTTAAAAATGTAGAAAAAACCACTATAATTTGCGGATGATATTGAGGAACAGTGCTGAAATTCGTGAATAAAAGTGTAGACGAAGCGCTAATTCACGGTTAAAATTGAGAAGAGCGCTAACTCGCGGGTAAAATTCGTAGAAAGGGCCGATTCATGGCCAAAATTGAGAAGAACGCTAATTCGCGACTAAAATTAAGTAAACGCCAATTCGTGACTCTTTGATGAATGAACCTTCTTGGCCAAAATTGAGAAAAGGAGCTAACTAATGGCCAAGAGTGGAAAAAACAAGAAACATCGCACATTCGCGATTTTGAGAAATTCGCATTTCATGGCTAAAATTGAGAAAAACGCTAATTCATGTAATTCATGACTATGAGCGTTTGAAATGAAAACGCTATTTTCGGCCAAAATTCAGAAAAAGCTCAAATACCCAGGTAAAATTGAGAAAAATAAGCGCTCATTCACGGTCATAATAAAGAAAAACGCTAATTAGTGGTTAAAATTGAGAGAATGCCTTCTACCTAATAAAGGTTAAAATAATAGAAAAGAGCTAATTCGGGACAGAATGAGAACTCGCAGCTAAAATGGAGAAAACGCTAATTTGCTACTGGAATGGAGAAAAATATCCAATTATTCACGGCTTAAATTGAAAAAAAGCGCTAATCTGCGAATAAGGTGTGGAAAAAGCGCTGATTTGCGTCTACAACTAAGTATGAGCCATAATTTAACGCTACGTAGTGTTGTTGATTTCATCCAATTTGTCAAAATTAGGCACTGAAATCTCCAGGTTTTCTACACATGTGTATCACTAGCGAAAAAATGAAAGTACCTACTATTCGAACGTGTTTGAACGTTGTTTTTCACTGTAATTTTGCAGCTTAAAGGGCTTTAATACATGAGAGGAGGGATTACTGCTCATAAGGGGGGGGGGGGTCGCGTCCAGCCATAAGGGGGATAGATGCCGCTGTATTAACTTATTCTTGTAGGCAGAGGCCTACGGGGAAAAAATTTTAGTCAAAATGAGATACCATGCAACTTTCACATTGACTAATCTTACAGTCAGAGTCGCCAAATTGTCCTGCACCAAAGTTCATGTCCGGTTTTTTATACTTCACTTCGGAATTAGCATCATCAGCACATATTTCGAATGCTTTTCTTTTAACATTACATGGAAAACTCGACTTTTCCATCTTCCGCCACTTCCTAGACGTGTCACGGTCGCCAAATAATGTGAAAACTTGAAAAATACTACAAATGAATTTATTCGAGAAAAGTCTCTACTTTAACAACCCAAACTCTACTGTACTTATTTCCCCAGACAACTTGTTTTTTCCATCAATATCTTCGACGTGTAAAATCTACTCAACTGGACAAAAAATCAAGCTTTGGCTTCTTGGTCCCCAACAATTTTTATCATAAAAGGATGAAAGGACGTTCGGCCGTACTGCACTTGTTTGGAAGTTTTCGGTGCATGTCACAATGTCCGTCAATGTCCTCTTGCGTCAAAAAGTCAAGACAAAAGCTTACTTGGTTGAGATGAAATTAGACAATTTGACCTCTAAAAACCTCTTTTTGATTTATTATTTTTAAAACACACCTCGTCGCCTATAAAAATGAATGTCGAGGAGGGAGACCAGTTTGGCAATATTAAATATGATGAGATGGGTAGGTGGATGCTGCGCCAAAGTAATACATTTCCTTTTTTTATTGCAATAAAAGACAAGTCTATGTGGTAACATAAGTTCATGAAAAATATTTGATATTTTTAAAAAGGAGCAAGCGAAAACAAGTTTGGTACGATTTTCATGGATTGAGGAGAAAGAGCAGCAGTGAAGAAAAAAAAAACCCTTTCCTCAACATAACACACATTTTTCCTCCGTCAACAGCATCGTCAAGTCATGCCAGTAAAAGGTGAAAAATAAAACGGAAAGCTTTCATTTGAGGGAGGAAAAGGAATTGGGGGGCGTTGCAGTCAGCATTTGGGGGTGGGTTGAAGGGATTATGATCCAAGTAAGCGTCACATATCGCCATGACAACCCTTCGCAACCGGACTGTCGTAAAAAAGTAATAAAAAAAAAACCGTAGCAGATACGAAAGCTTGAAATGGCGGAGATTAATATCGACTTGTACTCCATGTATTAAAAACTAGACAAACATGTACAATAAATGATTGCCTAATCCGACGATTTTCTTCGAACAAAAATGATTGCGTGTCCTATGGAAGTTAATATTAAGAGAGAGGGGATGAAGGCGAGCATGAATGAATTATGAATAATTAATTTTTGAAACTTTAATGGCTTAACAGAAAAGCAGTGGGAATGAATGAAACCAGTATACTACGTCCGAAAATTTCAAATAGAAGTTCACTTTGCTGAAAGACAATACAATTTAACAGGTGGTTGCTAAGTAAGAAATGTAATTATCGTAATTATTTTAGGAATGGGGAGGGGGCGATAATAGCATAAAAGTAGCAAACCCTGTCTGGTCGGCTGAACAGGAGTGGTCCTGCTAGTTGTTGCTAAGTACACGAGCAGAAATATCAGAGTTGCACCATTCGGCATCGTCCGTAATAACGAATAAATAAATAAAAACAAAACGGAAATAAAAAAAAATCCAAGTCCCACTACTATCTCATTTTGGCCCACTGAACTTTTACGTAAAGCTCGACAGCTTGAGCCAACCGACTAGTCGATCTGGCTAGCATTTAATTTTAAAGATCACAGATGGAAAGAATAACATTTCCTGCTAATTTCTCACGCAAGACGCTTGCCGGCTGAGCAATTCACTTCACAGGTCGATAAAGCACTCGAAAAACGCACTAAATAATATGAAATGACACACGCGTCACACGATACAAACACACTCCTTTCAACCACTTATTGCTTCACTGCGCTTCAGATAGATACTGAACTGCTGAAGCTGCCTCAAGCTCGTTTACTCACTCCCTCACTCGCACACTCTCACTCTCTTCTCCCACACAAAAAAAGGAGGTGGGCTGGTTGCGAAGGATGAAAGCAGAAAGGAGTCCAAGTTGCGCGGCGTAAAAGAGGTCCGCAAGCAGAGCCTCCTAGTGGGAAATATGTCAAAAGCTTGGTAGTTTGATTTTGGTAGGAAAAATAAAATTCCCTTGTACATTGCAAGCACGGAAATAGGGCAAAAATTGACGTATTGCACTAAGCCCACTATGAATCAAAGCTTTTAGATGTGATTACTTATAAAAGCGGGGAAACTCTGAAGTGAACCGTAGACTAAGTGAGAATAACAACCAACAAGAGATATCTTGCGTTGAAAGAATAAACGAAATTTGGATTTAGGTAGTGCAGCAAAATAGTGGAGAAAGACAAGTCGGAAGATCCCTTCCCAATTTCCTCTTTCACTATTGCGAGTTTGCCGTGAACAACAATTTTCGGGTTTTAAATTGTATCGACTAATTTACGAAGGAATCATTGGACCCCGTTCACAAGCTCTACGCTATGCGTCTCGTGGAGCCTATGCAGCAGTGGCGGATCCAAGGGAGGGGCCACCGGGGCCATGGCCCCTCCCTTGGAATCGAGGTCACTCGCGCAAAAAAACAAAAAACAAACAAACAAAAAAAAATCAAAACGTCCTCCAAAATCCCATCGAGGAGGGGTGATTACCTATAATTTTAGGATCATTTTCTCAGAGGCTCGAGGGTCAGAGGTTCTCGAGAGACGCGAAATGCCAAGTTATTTAAGGGAAAAACTCTCGCGAATGGCCTTCACTGAGGGGAAAGTTGACGTCATGGAACGCGACCACGTACGCCAAGGGATAAATTTACGCGAAAGGTCGCGCCAAGGGCAAACATTTAGCGAAACGCCACATTGTTGGGGAAAAAAAACTCTTTCGAAAGGCCGCGGCACAACGAGTAAACTACGCAAAATGCCCCACGGCGGGCAAAATGCAACATTCGGGAAAACACTCACGTGAATCGCCACATTTACGTGAAATGCAGCGTCAAGGCCTACAAATATGCGAAACGCTTCACCAAGAGCAATGTTAAGGTGACATTATTGTCTATTTTATGAAAAAACTCTTCGGTTTCACGAAAAAATGGGCAACTTCATAACGAAATTGTCTGTTTTATGTGAAAATTTTCAATTTTGTAAGGCATCTTAAGCTTATGAGCATTATGGTTGATTTTATGAGGAAATTTTAAGTCTAAAAGGTGTCAATTTGATGAGTACATTGTCAGTTTGATAAGCTAATAGTCAATTTTATGAAGAAAATGACATATTGTATGAGGAATTGTCAATAGGTATAATGAGAAAATTTCCCTTTTTGAATGAATTTCGAATTTTGTAAGGAAATTGTAAGTTCGAATTGGAAATTGTTACTTTCAAGAGGAAACCGTAAATTTTCTAGGAATCGTTAATTCTAGGACGAAATTGTCAGTTTCACGAAGAAATTTTCAAATTGACCTTTTCATAAGCGCATTGTCAATTTAATTAAAACTTTTTATCAATTTGAAGCTAAAATCGTCAATTTAACATGGTAATTGTAACTCATCCTCAATGATTTAATTTTGGTCCTTCGAACTTATTAATTTTGTCCCATGACTGATTTGTTAATACAGTAATTGGTGATCGTTTATTTTGGATTTAAACTTGTCATTTTTAATATGAATAGCCCATTATACGCGGAAATGATCAATTTTAAGGGTGAATTGTCAATTTTATGAGGAAATTGTTTGCTTTTTAAGGATATTGTCAATTTTGAGGAAATGGTGAATTTTATCAGAAAACTGTCAGTTATATGAGGAAATTGTCAATTTTTAGAGTAAATAGTCCCTTTTATGAGGAAATAACTGTCACTTTTATGGGGAAATTGGCAATTTTATAGGAAATAATAACGTTTACGGGGAAATTGTCTATTTTATGAGGAAATGTATAATTTTATGAGGAAATTGTCTATTTTGTTGGAAAATTGCCAATTTTATGAGGAAATTGTCAATTCTATGAGGAAATGGTATATGTTACAAGGAAATTGTCAATTTCATGAAGAAATAATCAATTTATTGGGAAATTGTCAATTTCATGAGGAAATTGTCAATTCTATGAGGAAACTGTATTTGTTATAAGGAAAATTTCAATTTTACAAGGAAATATTCAATTTTATAGGGAAATTGTCAATTTTATTAGAAAATTTTCAATTTTATGAGCAAATCGGCAATTTTATGAGAAGACTGTCAATTTGGGTAAATTTGTTTGCCATTGAACCAACTTTGCTGGGTGGCCTATTTCATTGGCTGATTGCGCCGATTTTGCGCACTAAGAACCGTTTTTAGCTGGTTTCACTCAATAAAAAGTAATTTCCCGGATTTCGCTCACTAAAAAAACAGATTTTCCGGGTTAAAATCACGGTGGTAGCCGTGGGACATAAGAGCTTCCCCTCCACCACTGCGCTGAGTTCACTTCATTCAGCGGGAGGCATATTTTTGCCAAACTAATAGTTCACGTTACGTTGAATGTAGTTGTTGTTGTTGTTGTTTTCACTTTTCCTGCCTTTGGGTTTCCTTAATTTTCCAATTATCAGAGATTGATACCATTGAAAACTGTGTCTGTCTAGCAACTGTGTGACGTATGATATATTTCTAGGGGAGGGGACCGGATGGACTCATAATATGGCCCCCTCCTCAAGCTGACTCTGGATCCGCGCCTGCTATGCAGCCTAAAGAAATTAATTCTCTCGAAAAATGAAGATAATTTTGATAAGTTGCACAGGGGCTGAAGTACGATGGGGTGTTACATGAAATAACGCGGGTTGTATCCACGTGACAACCATTTTAATTGTGATAGGATCCGGCCACCCAGCACGGAGGGGGCGGTTTTTCACACGAAATCCATGTGGGGGGGGGGGGGATTACTGGCGGAACTTGATTGAATGACAATTGTTATCGTAAAGCACTGAAACGAATTTAATTATGATTCTCATGAACACTATACGAGATTAACATCACAAAAAAAAACAAAAAAACAAAAAAAAAAAAAAAAAAAACAATCTAGCACAAATTCAAAATTGCTTGAGATTTTGGCAAAGCGCTGCAAAATGTCTTCGGCTTTGAGAGAAATGCTTCTAGCGTACCAACGCAGTGGCGAGGGGGGCGGACCGCCCCGGGCCCCCTTCGGATGAGACCCCAAAAAGGTTAAAGATGAAAAAATCAGGATTTTCAAGTGCATGATATGCAACCGAATGGCTAAATTCGCTTGTAAAATTGAGAAAAACGCTGATTCGCAGCTGAGATTAGAAAACTTGCTAAAATTTGTGGCTGTTAATATTGAGAAAAAGCACTGACTCACAGCTGAAATTTAGAAAACGCGTATTGACGGATTCTTCGAGTAACTTTGCGGACAACTTTATTTTTTTATTGAATGTTAAAATAAAATGTAAAATAAGTTTAGATAAATTTAAATGGTTTCGTTGAGTTGAACATTCTTTTCAATTTTATATATTTTACCGTCTAGTTTCTTCGACTAGTAACTTCACAATGCAATAAGACAAACGTTGATGGCGAACTTGCATGATTTTTTTTTTTTCGTTCTCGGTCGAGAGTGGTTCTTAAATAAAAGAGAATGGTGAAAACCGCAACTCAATAGGTGCAGGCTGCGATTTTTAATTGAATTTTAAAACATCCGTGAATTACGAGCTGATCGACTTAGACGAGGGTTGGAAATGTGACGTCACAACCGCCAACCAACCCCTCTCAGGCACGATCCCATTCCATCCTCACCTACCATGTGCCTAACCACTTCACCCCTCATCAAGTATCACTGCAACAATCATAGAACCTTACTGTTTACAAGTACTTGCACGTTCATTGCTTCGCTGTTTTGCCTTGGTGTGCTGCGTTCCTATTTATTGTCCTATTTCGTCAGAAAAATTAAATGCACTGAAATGTTGTTTTCCTTGTTGCATTCAAACATATGTACTCAGTTGAAAAGCAATGAAACCAGCATTCAGGTTCGGTTGCATGTGATAAGCCTGTCAACTGTCAAAACACGCTAGCGGTATTGACGTCACAAGGCCACTTCTGTCAAAACCCCCTCCATCGCGAAACTCATTACTTTAAAAATTAATTAAAAATATTTCCCGCGCGATTTTTTTACTTTTTCCAACTCTTTCCTCAATAAATTCTATCAAAGAACGCCATGAGCGAATAAATAAAAAAAAAAAAAAAAATAGGCAAAAAATAGGTTTTTGTTGTTTTTTTTCTGGCGGGCCATTCATTTTTAGAAAAAGTGACGAATAACGTTTCCGGGGCACGGAAACTTACAAATTTTAATTTTGATAATTTTGGCCATAAAACACGTGTAGGTACTTCAGCTTACAATCCCATTGGCGGATTTAAGCCCCCCGGGAGTTAAAGGGAAATTAATCGTTCTCAAGCGCCTTTTTTGCTCATACTCAACGCCGGCTTTAATTGGTGGGGGGGGGGGGAGCCGGGTGATCGCCCGGGGGTGCCGTGTCCTAAGGGGCGCGACTAGCAAAATAAGGGGGCAAAAGACGAATGAGAAAAAATGGCCAACGAAGCGCATTTGATACATGAATATTTAAAAACTATAGAATTCGAAATAAATTAATTTAAAAGGAGCGTTGGGATCGTCTAATCTAGAGATCAACAGAGGCCAGAGCGCACACAGAACTAATACACAGCAGATATTTGAAGTTAGCTATCAAGTAACTCGATGGAAATATGTGAATGATTTTTTATCCTTCTGATGCTACGGATTGGAGTATCTGATTTACAGCGAATTGCAGCCTCGTCTACACCTTATTCGTGAATTATTCATTCCTCAATTTTAGCCGTGAATTACCACTTTCTCTTATTTTTTAGTATTTATCCCATGTTAGCGATTTTTCTAAATTTTGCCACTAATTGGAGTTTT
Source organism: Corythucha ciliata (assembly GCA_038030265.1). Classification (NCBI taxonomy): domain Eukaryota; kingdom Metazoa; phylum Arthropoda; class Insecta; order Hemiptera; family Tingidae; genus Corythucha; species Corythucha ciliata. The sequence goes on along the minus strand of CM075938.1, from coordinate 44,464,096 downwards.
CCTCAATTTTTGCTGAAAATTATTGATTTTTTACCTTTTCAGCAGCGAATTAGCACATTTTCTCACTTAGTGGTGCACATTAGTGTTTAACTTAATTTCAGCCGCGCTATAATAAGCGATTTTCCTCAATGTTGGTCGCAAATTATTGGTGTATGAACTATTGTTGCACCCGTAATATCGTTATTTTTTCACTTTTATTTATGGATTAGTGCTTTTTCTCAATTGTACGTCCGAAGTTGCCTTGAGAAGTGTTTTCCTGAATTTTAGCCGCAGATCAGCGTATTACTAAATTTTAGCCGTGGATTAGCCGATTTTGTTCATCTGTATCCGTGAATTAACGTTTTTTCTAGACATTTTCAGCAAATTAGTGTTTTTCCATGAATTATACATACTATAGCGGTTTTTCTCAATTTTAGCAGTTATTTAACCCGAATGTCTCAATTTTAGCTGCTAATTAGCCATTCTTATAAATTTAAGTCTTGAATTAGCGTATTTCGCAAATTTAGCTGTGAATTAGCGGCTTTTTTTGTATCCGTGATGCAATTTAATTCAGTTCCGACTTGGCCCTTTTTTTCTCAATTTTAACCCCGAATTACTGTTTAGTTTGTTCGCTGGTATGTGATGTTCTTCTTTTCAATTTTTGCCGCGATTTTTTTCTTACTTTTGTAGCCTAGAGTTAGCGTTTTTTCTTGCCGTTTTTGCCTATTCACGCTTGCAAAAAAGACACGTATCAATTTTACCATACAACTGCAAATGACCTTTTTTTTCTTAATTTTAGCCGTGTAAAGTTGCATATATACAAGGTATATATCAGCGATTTTTTCTCAATTTTGGCCTGGAAGTTCCATCGAGATAGGTACTGCGAATGAACTCTTTTTCACAGTTCTAGCCACGAATATTAGCGCTTTTCCCAAACATTTTTGCTGCGTACTTGCCCCAAGAACAGCATACTAGTTCGCCTTCTCATCTTTATCCGCTTGAAGACCTAAAAAAACTGGGGATTAGCTTATTTGCTCCAATTATGAAAAATACTTAACTATTTCGAGGCTAAAGTTTCTTTGAAACTTCCGCGGATAAAGTTTAGAAAAAAAAAACTAACTTGAGGTTAGAAGTAAGAAAACGACAATTTTTGGCTTCTGAAGGCAAGATCGAGGCTTAAACTTTGAAAAAGCGCTAATTCACAGCTAAAAGCGAAAAAAATCACTAATTGAGAAAACTCGCTCATTAGCGGCTAAACCCGTGGAAAGATACTAATTCCTGCAAAAATTCAGAGAAAACGCTAATTCGCGGCAAAAAAGGAGAAAAATCGCTAATGCAACGAAAAAATTGAGAAGAAGCGCTATGTGAGGGAAACCCCCTAATTTTCAGTTTAAATGGATAAACCTTCAATTCGCGGCTTCTGATGGTAACTTTGTGCAAGAAAGTGAAACAATCGCGAATCCGTGGTCAAATTCAAAGAAAGCGTTGGTAATTCGCACGAAAATTGGGGAAAACTCTGAATCGCAATGGTTAAAATGTAGAAAAATCTATGAGTAGCGGCTAAAATAAAAAAAATGAATATTGGGGGTTAATTGGAGAAAAGATAATTTACAGAAAATTGAGAAAATGGTTAGCCGCGGTTTCCGGAGGCAACTTCCTGGCCAATTAGAAAATAACGCTAATTTACGGCAAAAATGTAGAAAAATCGCGGCAAAAATTCCGGCAAAGCGCTTATTCTCGGTTAAAATGTAGACAAATGGTAGCTAACTCACCGATGAAATTGAGGTGAAGCTGTTAAAATGGAGAAAACGCCAAATCGCAGCTTATTCTGAACGGTGACTGGATGGTGGCGACAGTGAAAGGTTCGCCCGGGTTCGCCAAATGTCTAACGCCGGCACTGCTCATACTCACGCTTTCTGAATGGGTCAAAAGCGCTCAATTTTATTTTTTCTGCAGGCTAGCCCCACAGAATTTTATTTTTTGGGTCGAGAAATTTGTTTTCAATCAGCCAACTCCCCCAAATTCTTTCTGAGGTCGGAACACAGAATTTGCTTTTTGAATTGGTCAACTGTGCAAAATTAGATTTATGTAGAACCAAAACCAACGAAAAAAGTTTTTTTAGGTGAACCTGTCCAGAGAAACTGGTTTTTAATGGCCCAAGACCCAATTCGGTGAAATCGTATTTATTCAGGTAGCCAGCCCCATCAAAATCGTGTTTTTCACAGAGTTAGCCCCATCAAATTGTGATTTTCACGGAGCCAGCCCTGTGAAGATGTCCCAGAGTCTCATGAAAAGCGTCCAGGGTTTAATCTTTGAAAAAACACTCCCAAGAAAAAAAAAATACTTTCAAGGGCCCCAGGCTCAAGCTCGTGGTGAAATTGGGGTCGAAGGAACAAAATCTGCCTTAAAAGAATGCTAGAAAGAAAGCAAATCCGCAAAACACAGGTTAAAACCTGCCAACTGACGCAATTTGAAGAAGCAAAATCAATTTTTCGAACAAGACGAAGCAAAATTGATTTTAGAAAAAGAGCTAAATGCAACGAAATTTGTTTTTTGAAAGAGTGAAAATACGCAAAATTTAGGTATGAATCCATGTTTGATTTTGACGAGCATGGCATTTGGTACAGGAAGACTAAAAACATCGCCGGCAAAATACAGTTTGATAAAGCGAAATTCCCTCAATTTGGTTTTACAGTATTACAGGAGCCTCCCCGCACAGAAGAATCCCTCAATGCACAGCAAGAACCAGACCAGGAAAGCTTTTGTTCTGGAAGACATTTTAATGAGGAAAATTAACGTTGTTTTATTAATCAAGTAATTGTCAAATGGCTTAAGATTGTAAGCCTCTTACACAAGTAATGCTTTGAGATCGAAATTAATTTGTAATTTGATTCACGATTACTTAACAAAGTAGCAATAACAAGCAGAACAGTAAAAAGAAAAACCACAAATTATGGTAAAAAAGAATAGGAACTGGTAAAAAAAAAATTGAACGAAATAAGATAAAATGGTTGAGGTGAGCCGTCCATGTTGAATCAGTCCTCGGCTCGCTGAACATCGCCAACCGACTGCCCTTTGCAATTACGAACCTTTAAGAAAAGATCACGATTTTCATTCGTCGCGTCAATGTCACACACGCTCCCTTGTTCAAACATGGCTTCCACAGTTTTCAGAAGTACAGCCGTTTCACAGTCTTCCGCGTTGTTATCCAAGCAAATGGCTAAAGGAGTCTTTCCCGATTTAGCGGTTTGAACGTCAAAAGCTGCACCGTTCATCAGGAGATGGCGAACAATGTTGGCGTAGTTGAATTTAGCAGCGTAGTGTAGAGCCGTATTTTGGCCCGCTGGTGCGTAATTAACGTCGGCCCCACTTTTGATAAGTGCAGCTACGATTTCGAGACTGTTTTTCACGACAGCGTACTGCAGGGGTGAACCGAATTGAACGCTTCGACAATCCAGGATAGCTCCACTCGCGATGCACTTTCTTAGTTCAATTAAATTATTGCTTTTGACGAATTGGAAAAGTTGCAGCTGTCGTTGAAGAAGCGTCGCCAATAGGAGATTTTCGGTCTCAACTGCATATTCCAAAGGTGAAAAACCATTATAGTTTCCGTCGATAGCAGCCCCGTGCTGTATTAGCATCCTGGCTATTTTTGATTTTCTAAACTTGACAATTTCAGGAAGCGGTAGCTGACAAGCCGCCGCAGCACTGATCAGAAGAGGCCGTACTATCGAGTTCGGGAGAGCATCAACTATTGATCCGTAATTTATAAGAGTCTGAGATATTTCGACTAAACCAGCATACGCAGCCAAATGAAGAGGAGTCATTCCGTGAATGTTCACGACATTGGGATCTGCGTTCGACTTCAATAAGAATTCAACGATTTTAACACCGCCACCCAATACTGCTGTGAACAACGGGGTTTGTCCTTCTCCTTCGGTAACGTTGACGTTGTCTCCTCGATCCAATAAGTACTTCACATCATCGATGTAATTATTCAAGGCAGCAACGTGAAGCGATGTCATGCCTCCGAAATTTGGCACCAAATAAGATTGGAGAGGATTAGGGGCTCTGCTCCTCTTTTTAAGCGTTCCCATTCCTTTCGCTTCAACGAGCAGTTTTTTCAATTTATTCTTCTTCATGAAAATAGCCATGTCCAGTGGAGAGTGGCCTTCAATTGTTTTAACGTTAACGTTAGAACCACTTCGAAGCAAAAGCTGTATTATTTCGGAACTACCACCAAAGACAGCAGCATGAAGTGCTGTTACTTGTCGCTTACTGGGGATGTTAACGTTAGCTTTTTTATTTATCAATAACTTAGCCACACTGTAACTTCGGGCAGCGCATGCTATAATCAAAGGTGTGTTTCCGTCGACATCTTGACAGTTGATGTCAGCTCCTAACTCAATGAGCCTACCACAAATCTCGGGAAGATTGTTATGTGCGGCTTGAAGAAGTGGAGTAATTTTATGCGGAGACATTTGTACTCGTGGGTCGGCTCCTTTATCAAGAAGTAGACGGATCAACGGTACGTTCTTATTTTTAATAGCTATGTAAAGGGCAGTCACGTTTGAAATTCCAAGGGCAGGTAACCCGTTAGTCTCGCAACGGCTGTTGACGTTCGCTCCCTTCGAAATCAAAAATTTAATGATTTCGAGTTTCTTCGTCGATTCCAAGTCTAAGTCTGGAGGGCCAGCTGAGAAGCAGGCGTAAACCAATGGCGTAAGTCCAGACGTGCCGTTCAGAGTTATTTCCGTGTTTACCAAAGGGTCCAAGAAGTAGAGGCGAAGGAAATCAATGTGATTCAATTCGATAGCTTTGAAGACGGGAGAAGAATCACTCCCACCGATGCGTCCACCAATTTTGAAAGCAATAAATACTGATTTCCAGTACATCTCTTCTAATACGGCCAGCTTCCCGAGAAAGTCAGTCTCCTGAGCCCATCTGTAAATTGCGAAGAAATTAATTTGGCAGTGTAACTGCGCCTGTGTGTGAAATCAACAATAATAAAACATGTCCATACCTATGAACATCAATCAATCACACATCCCCCTCCCTATACAGTAGACATATACATATAAACGGCTGTAGATACAATTTTCATGAATTATTTCAGTATTCTTCCTGATTCTAACCAGAAATCTCGGAATTATGCCATGGGGCCGACCCCGCTCAGCCCTTACATAGTCACACCGTTAAATTAAAGGCTATACATCACGGAGACAACGTCACATGAACAAATCAATGACCACCATATTGATGTCTCTCATCATAGCCCGCGTTACGTACGGAACCATGTACATATCTAAGGGAAAAATTAGCGAGGGGGGGACTGCGTATTGAAGGGGGTTTTAATTTTTTATTTATATATTATTTTTTTGTTTTTGGGCGCCGGGCAGCCCTAAGCTTCTCTTGGGCTCCTACTCCATACTCAGATCTAACTGTGCACTTCACACCCGTACTACGCGGGCGTTTCGGTCGGTGCGCGGTTTGTTGAACGCACATCGCCGGGAACGCCCACACGAAGCCGAGAGTGCCGTGTCACAGCTTGCCGCAGCTTTATAGTGTAATGGGCAATGGCTGGATTCGAACCCAGGCCCGCTGGGTTGCGAAGCGAGCAGTGTATCCATTACACCATAGGGGTTCTTATACTCTGGCGTCGTTTATGGCCGGCCCATTTCCAGCGGCTTTACGAATTTTGTTGTGGACAGTGGGCCACACAATCGACCACCCCGCAGCCAGTGACGTACCGTAGAAGGTATTGTTACTAGCGATCCCGACTACAGCTCATTCAATTCAGCACAAAAAACTGCGTACGATGAGAGAAAATGGTCAGTACTACGTAAATCATGATACACATTTTTCAAGTAGGTACGTACCTAGAAAAAATCGTGTTTTTTTGGGTATTTTCGTTCATAACTAAAATAATATTGATCTCAGAGAACCGAGCTACCGTGCATTTGATTCACCGCCAAAAACATCTTATTCAGAAACTATTCGGTTGCGGGACCCATTTGAAATAGGCTTGATAGACTAATGACGTAATAACTGCATCCGCATGACCTTCACAATAGCTTCCCACAAATCAAACAATAGGGCTTAAGAGAATGGGATGGACAAGAAGGGGCAAGACATGATAACATCCATGATGCGGAGGGTTGGGAGGGGTCACAACCCCTTAACTACGTCACGAGTCACAGACCGCCCGTTTAAGGTAATACAAAAAATTGGCAAGTTCCATTATTTCGCTATAAATTGAAATCAATCATTTACGCACTAATATTCAATTCCTGGTCAAATTTAGTCATTTTCTTTCGAAAAAAAATGTTTCCAGCGATTTTTATTTTTCATGTTACTTCCTCATTACGGGGGGCCCTTGAAGGGCGTAGCCATGGGGAGAAGGGGGGCGGCTGCCCACGGCCTTTCTTCAAAATGTCTTTTTTCGAAACCAGCTGCAATCGCTAACCGTAAATATGCCCCTTCAAACTGGCTGATAATCATTAAAGCTGAACTTTTTGCCCACTTCATAGTGCGCACCGAGCCTAAGTAATCAGTGAGTTTTGAATGAAATGAGTCTTCATATAACGGAGTAGTGTTTGACGACTCGAAAAATCATTAGAGGCAGTAGTGATTTGGGGGGGGGGGGAGTTTTCTTACAAGCGTGTTGAATCGATACTACTAAAGTATCGATACTTTTTAATCAATACCGAGTACTTTTGGTATCGGTACTTCTGTACCGGTACTGAGTACATATCGATACTTCATATACGTTAACATAAACAAGTAATATGAGAGTATCGATACTTTCCTTTGATACCAATTACGATTCAATACTTACCATTCAATACTTGAAATGAGTAAAGCATCGATACTTTTCTGGTATCGATTCAACACTATCAACTAGGAGAAAAAAGACGCTGACGCGCGAGTTACTGCAAGGGTCGGATCCTGGCTGGGTGCTGCCACGTGATTACTTCACATGTGCTGAATTACAATCAAATTTGACTATTATAAGGGGAGATACAGGCTGGTCAGTTCGTAACAACTTTGGTCAGTGAATTAGATACGGGGGACGGACACATTTTGTTTGGCATCCAAGTTTTCCCGAACATGATTGGTAGATTCTTGGATGCCTCATATGCTTTGATAGACCGGTGGGGGCGGGTTTTCTATGGCAATGTTGCCGTGTCCGATCCCTATTTTTGGCGTAAAAAAACCTAAAAATAGATTTATTAATAATTTCTGACCCATGAAACTTCCTCATTGAAATGGTTATCACGTGGAAACCACCCGTGTTATTTCATATAACACCCCTTCGTACTTCACCCCCTGAATGATAGTTTGGGAAAGTGGCGTCTACACAGGGGGGGGGGGGTCGGCGTCCATATGTCACTAGGGTTGGAAAGCTCAAAACGTCATCGGTGGTGGGGGGGGGGGGGGTGAGCAATTTCCATTGCTCGTGGTAGTGGGGGAGCGTCCAAAAGTGTCAAAGGGAAATGCTGTCCGATAGTTCTTGATTAGTGTATGCAATAGGAATTGGGGGAGGTATATTTGTCCACCCTGAACGAGGAGGAAAGCTTTATATTACCGCCCCTAACAAAGCGGTGGCAATATATTTCATTCAGTTCGGTCGTCGTCCACATCAATGATACGTAGATGCATCAGGCGACGTTTTCGAAGGCTCCTTCCCCGTGACAAAACCACTCAACGCCTTGGGGGGGGGGGGTGAGACGCAGCCATGAATTACAAGTTTCGTCGTGGGATACATGGATAATAAAAAATAAATTTGAAGTTTCATAGAGCTACATACTCGTAGACAACGATATTGAAAGTTTCGGTGAATAAACATCCGCGAAATTGTGAGTTTCAAGCTTATTTCTAAAAAGCCACAAAATTTAATATTTCGGAGGATAATTAGACGCGAAATTGCATTTTCCCCGGGAGCAATAGCCGCAAACTTCCGGTTTTGAAATTCAACTGCAGCGAAATTGCGAGTTCGGAGTTCGGAAACAGCCTCGAAATTGTAAGTTACTGAAGAAATTTACTGCAAAATTACAGTTGGAAGGGGGAAGTGACAAAAACATTGCCACTAAATTGAGGTTTTAGGGTTAGCTATTTCTAGCCCCAAATTTCGCGAATCTGGGTCTTTTAGGAACCATTAATTTCGCGTGGTTACCACCTCCGTGAATATAGCTAAATTTTTGAATAAAACGCCATAATGTTCTGTTCTTGAACCAGCAGCTTCGCGGATTTTATGAAAATCCATCAATTCGGGGCTAAAATTGAGTAAAAGCTGTAATTAGCGGCTAAAATTTCTCAATTTTAGACATGATCAATCGCTTGTTTATCAATTTTTTTAGCGCTAATTATTGCGTTTTCTCACGTATATTTGGAAATTAGCGATTTAACTCAATTCTAGACACGGACTTGGTTCAAGAACAGCACATTATGGCGTTTTATTTCATTTTAGCTATAAAATGGCTCTACACTCCGCGATAGCACTCTCACTTCATAGCAAACATTTGTAAAAAGAGCTGATTTCGTGGAACATAATTTGGGAAGACACTAATTCACGGCTGAAATTGGGAAGAATCGCTAATTACAGACTAAAATGAGAAAAAGAAAACCCTAATTTACGGCGCAAATTGAGACAAAAGGATGATTCGCGGTTAAAAATGTAGAAAAATCACTATAATTTGCGGATGACATTGAGGAACAGTGCTAAAATTCGTGAGTAAAATGTAGAAAAAGCGCTAATTCACTGTTAAAATTTAGAGAAGCGCTAATTCGCGAATAAAATTCATAAAAAGGGTCGATTCGTGTCCAAAATTGAGAAGAACGCTAATTCGCGACTAAAATTGAGTAAACGCCAATCGCGACTGGTCTCGGTCTCGGAATTAAAAGAATGAGAAAAAAAAATGATGGCTCATTTATGAATACAGAACATTTTAACAATGAAATGACCTTGTTTCATGCCGAGACGGCTGTTGTGTTATGGGCCTCCGGGCTGTGGTGGATCCAAGGGGTGGACATCCCCCCCCCCCCAATGCACAAAATGACATAAAATAGAGGGAAAAAATTTACTTTTTGTAACATTATCGTTGGAAACACGCACATTTCTTCTTCTTTGCCTAATACATGATGGTTTTCGCACGATCAGGGAGGGAAGTGAAACTTCCCCTTCGCCAGGTACTTCAACAGGGAAGTTGATTTTTACTTGAAAAGATGAGCTAGATGAAAAAAGTATTTTTTTTTCACTCACAAGTGAAGGAAAGTAAGGCAGAATGCCAATAATTTCACATTTTCCCTCGCAAACGAACGAAACAAGAAGGTTTTCACTCACTAGTGAAGGAAAGTGAAAAAAACGTCTGTATTCAATAAGCGTACCCTTGCCTCCGAAACTTGCAGGAAAGACAATTAAACCTGTTGGTCGTGCGAAAAATAATATCCACAACTCGTGAGGAAGAAGCTTTCACTCTGCTCGTTGTTTTTAGCTCACTCGGCCCGCATCGTGAGCCAAACACAACTCTCAGGTAAAACTCAACTTCCCTCACTTGTAGTGAAATATACTGTTGTTTCACTAGTCTCGCGAAAAATATCGTGCATAACTCAATTCACTTGCTCGTACTCATTTAGCCGACTCGGCTTTGCCTAGCCAGCCAAACAAAGTACTCGCAAGTAAAATGGCACTTACGTGTCTCGTTATAATTTAAGATACTATTTTTTTAAAAAACAGCTGGTTATTTTAGAGCCAAGGGGATAAAACACTCACTTTATCGCTGTGGCCCAAAAAATCAGCCCATGTTTTAATAAAAAAATACTGTACACACCGCGTCAAAAAAGTGATTTTGGGGTCTCGAGAAATCCAATTTTTTCTTTCGGCCTCCAAAAAATCGCTTTCTTGCCTAGGCGTTTAAGCAGTTCACTCTTTACCGCACGGCGTGTGTAAAGTAGGTCTTTAAGCACGATGAATGATGGGTGAAGTGAGTGGAACCGTAAAAATTATATCCCAAAAAGGTCAAAGTCATTTGATTATGTTGGTGAGTTGCTAGAAGAATTGAGGCAGGGAAGCCCGCTTTCATCTTACGCTCTTCTTTTGTTTCTTCTTTTTTATTTCTCTGTAATGAAGTTGTGTGGCAAATGGGAGACTTTACGGAACCGTTAAATTAAATAATTATGAACCTAATTGGCTTTAAAAGGCTAAAAGGTAAAAAAAAAGCGTACGATTCTGAGGCGTATAATCGCACTACAAACTCTACCGATGATGGCACTCGACTTCATCTCGTGTCACAAACATCGTGCCTCGTTCGTTAAAAGCTCCTTCATGCCTACGTGTCGTAATAAAAAGAAGGGTTAGGGCTCCCGGGGGGCCGGTGAAATACAATGCAACCTATGGGTGCCCGCGCACTAAGTAGCAAAAATTTCCAGGCTGGGGCAGCCACTAGAACAAGCTCAACTGCAAAGCACCCTAATTTTGCGTTTGAAACTTCCCTGGGCCGCTATCATCAAACTCGACACCGCTTTCAATTTTTTTTTTTTTAACTAACATTGCCAGTTGAAGCATGAGAAGGAGGGTCTGATGTATGAGGGGGGGATTGTGCACCTCTGCCTCGTCGTGTCTGGGAAGGGAAGTCACTTGCTTGAACTAAATGAGTTGGCATGTGCGAGATTCTGAGTTGATCTCGTTGAATTCCCAACTGTTCCCCTTTCACGTTCTCAGTGTGAAGATTGTTTTAAAGGCACGATTCTATTTTGGGGCAATTACAAAGCTCTTTGGTCATTAATCAGTAGTGTATCACTTATTTCCCTTCGTGCCACGAGCCATCAAGGAAGGAAAGCAAAGTATAAATTCATCTATCGTCGTCATCTGCAATCATTGAGGCGAGAATAGGATCACTCGTCACTAATATCACACGTACTTTGAATTCGCGCCTTTAACTTTTCGAGACGAGACCGAGACTTTCGAGACCGAGACGAGACCGACTTTTCATGATCGAGACCGAGACCAACCCCTCATGAGCGAGACCGAGACCACTCAAGTCTCGTCTCAGTCTCGTGCATCACTAATTGAGAGAAGGTGCTAACTAATGGCCAAGAGTGGAAAAAACAAGAAACATCGCACATTCGCGATTTTGAGAAAAATCGCATTTCGTGGCTAAAATTGAGAAAAACGCTAATTCATGACTATGAGCGTTTGAAATGAAAACGCTAATTTGCGGCTAAAATTGTGGTCATAATGAAGAAAAAAAGTGCTAATTAGCGGTTAAAATTGAGAGAATTCCAATTCGCGGTCTTCTGGTGAATGCAACTTTAAGGCTAAAATAATGGAAAAATCTACTTCGTGACTAAGAGTGAAAAAATAAATAAATAAATAAATAAAAAACACTAATTCGCAGCTAAAATAAAGAAAACACTAATTCGATATTTCGCTACGGCTCAAATTAAGAAAAGAAAAAGTGCTAATTCACAGTTTTAAATTGAGAAAAACCGCTAATCTGCGAATAAGGTGTGGAAAACGGTATATGGTGTAGATTTCATCTAATTTGTCAAAATTAGGCACTGAAGCAAAAAAATAGAATGAAAGTACCTACTATTCATTAACGTTATTTTTCACTGTAATTTTCCATCTTTAAGGCCTTTAATACATGAGAGGGGGGCAAAGGCGAATCTAGACTGGAATTGGGGGGGGGGGGCACTCGAAAAATTTGACGGCAATGGGGGTGGGGGGTGATAATAGTGCATGAAATTTGAAACATCGTCAAAGGGTACCCCGCATTAAGGGGGGTCAAAAGTCCCTTAACCGGGATTTTTTCGGAAGCAGGCGGTGATCATTTGGGACCAAAAAAGAAAATTTTTACCGAAGCGCGTTTGTCCAAAATGGGTTTTCTTACCGAATTACCGTCAAAAACGTCGTTTTTTGGCCATTATTTACTATTTATTTTTCCTGAAAACAGATTCGCACGAATCTCGTTCCCACTCCCAAATTCAGCTTCAATACTAATAGTGGACCAAAAAAAATAATTTTGGGGTCATTTAAAAGGGTGTTCATTCATCGAAAATCGCTCAAAAAGGCCTAAAATGCCCGTTTTCCGCCGATTTTAGGAATTTAAAAAAACATGCAGCCTGGATATTTTTATCTTAGATGTACCTTATAGCAGTCTACTTTCATGAATTTTTCAGAATTTTATCTTTGGTGCGTCATTGTCAAAAAATACATCATATACGCATACATATACGCTGCTATTCCATGTCCATGATCTTCTTTTACCCGTCGTCTAATATTTTATTTTGGAAACGTATAAAAACTAGAATTTTTTCGTATGATGGTCATTTTAATCTGGTGAAAAGAGATCGAGATATTTGCTTCGGTAAAAATTTTCTTTTTTGGTCCCAAATGATTACCGCCTGCTTCCGAAAAAATCCCGGTTAAGGGACTTTTGACCCCTCTTAATGCGGGGTACCCTTTCACTCGTTTATCCTAGTATTACCAGATTGTGGGGGGCGGTGTTGCAATAGGCCTTTCAGCAAGGTGTTTGGGACATGTTCGGAGCAGAGTTGACATGGGACCATCCAATAAAATGTAATATCTTGAATTGTATTGGCTGGTCCCATATGGGAACTTTTCTCCAAACATGTTCAAACCTTTAATCGTCCTAATTTATTGCGTTCTAACATCATTTCAATCTTCTGAAAAAGTCAAAGGGTGTTGGGGGGAGGGTGGTCATTGAAGGTTTTAAATTACAGAAAATCTTGAAATATGTGCCACTTATCTCCCCAAGAGGTTTAGATGCCGGTACAGAAAGTTAGTTCAATCATGACCATCAATTTGAAAGAGGTCATAAAAATTATTTCTATTTATTTTTTTTGTCGGGTTTTTAGGGGGGGGGGGGGTCGATCAGACAAGCCTTAAAGCTAAAAGGTATTCGAAAACATCTACGTAGGCACTTTTATGTATTTATTACAGGATTATTATAAAACTATTTAATATCGAGAATATTCATTAATGTTACTCATATTTTTCATAAGAATATTCATATTCTAATGATTGGGGGGGAGTAATGACCCCCCTCTAGATCCGCGCTTGCAGGGGGGATTACTGCTCATAAGGGGGTGATTGGTGATTTCGCGTCCAGCCAGTAGGGGGGGATAGACGGGATGATTTTAATTTAAGCCGGGGTGCCCCGGTGCCCCCCATCACACAGTGTGACGGGGACGGGGCCCCTAGGCGGTCGCCTACCCCTAATAAAAACGGCCCTGCTTTGAAATCTCACCTTTTTTTTTCCTACTCCATCCCTATCTGTGATTACCCACTCTATTTCAGACTTTTCCGAAAAATTGAAACGGCAATCGAAGGCTATAAATACTGATACGAGAATCCGTTCCGGAAATATTTACCTGTGATTAATCTGGGATTACAAAGGGAGACCTTATTTGCCTTGAATTCGGTACAATGGTACCAAATACGATTTTATTTATTTATTTACTTTTTTTTTTTTTTCTAGTTCCTCCCACCTATAGCTCCTATCCATGTGATTTACGCCTCCTCCTGCCTCGCGGCAGAGGGCCGCGACAAAATGTACGCACCAATGAATAACATGAAACAAAAACTTACCGTTCGTTGAAAATAGTCGTCTCAGCTCTCGTTTTCTCAGAGGATAAAAACCTGAAACGGAAAAAAGAGAATTTTGTGGGTTAATCATTGACGAAACAGCCAAACAGCACAAATTTCATTAGCGCAACACGTAAGAAACACAATATACGTACTCTTGGAGGAGAGAGTGGAACAGCCCTACAAGAGGCATGATCGAAAAATAATTGCCGGCTTCTTTCTTGACGACAGATTAATCCAGAATAGGCGTTTCCAACGAGAACTCGACGTCACCTTGAAGTAAGCATTTCATGAAATTATTATTCAATCTGATTTAAACTACACGGGGAAATCTACCAAAGCTCTTGTGATTTCAAAATATTGTTGTACGATCACTTGTTGAGCACGCGTCCGCAGTCAAGATGTTTATTCGTCTTCCTCTTCCAGTAGTAGTGAGCGAAAAGAAACAGGACAAAACTAAATGCATGGCCGGACGGGAGGTGGGGAATAGAACGACTAAAACACCCAACTGAAGGAGCTACTCCTACCTCCTTCCAATGGAAGCTTCGGCTCTTTTGATGTTCTCTTTTTGCCGTCAAGCTCCCTTTTTAAAGCTGAGCCATCAAGAAGCCCCACCGCTGTATATTTCATACCCGCTGCACACAAACCGCACATCCCAATTCCCAATCGCAACCCATAGTTGAAGTGTGCTGAGTGATGTCTGCACCTGCAGAATTATGAAAAACGAGGGGAGATCCTGATTTTGCTGACGCCCAAAAAATTCACCCGGCTAACCAGAAAAAGATAATTCATTGTCGTAACAGCTTTTATTACTCTCGAAGTTACTACTACTACTTCGGCAGTCTAATCATAAACAAACCGTCAAAATTTAATAAAAAATCCCAGCATGTACCTGGAACCTGGAAACCCCCCTCCGAGCGTCAGTGGAAGAATTGGAGAATGTCAAATTCGCGCCCGAGAAAAATATGTACATATTAGTTTACTTAATGAGACGAGGAAGTGAGGTGTTAATAATTGTGAATCTTTTAGCGTTTCTCACAAGCACGAAATGCATGTTGGCAGTTCATTTCCACAAGTCCTCTATGAATTAAATATGTTATTGGTGAAGACGGCTGTAATCTGGAAATGAATAACCCCGTAGCAGAACATGAATGCAAATGGCAAACACTATTTGAGTTTTGCAGGTCGAGTTTTATCAAAGATTGAAGAAAAAACCAACGAAAGTCAAGATCCCCTTTGCATTTTTACTCGGAAACGTAGGAAAATGTTGGAAAGCTGTTCATTGTGCGTTCTCACCTTTGGTACGCGCGACTTCTTTTTATTGTGCAACTGAGATATCCAAAACAAAATTGGAACATTTTAGCTATTTCAAACCAGTGAAATTTTACGTACGGATTGAATTTCCCTCGCCCTCTAAATATACTGGAACTTTTGTTCACGCCGCGCCCGTGCTTACGCTTTCACAAATTTTAACCTCGAATAAAGCGATTTTTCTCAATTTCATTCGTGAAATACATATTTTCATCAATTTTGGCCAAAGTCGCCTCCAGACTCCAGAATCCGCGAATTGGCGTTTTGTTAATTTGAGCCGGGAATTACAGCACTTTGTTACAATTTTAGCCAGGAATTAGCGCCTTTATCTCAAGTTTTATTCTCACATTGAGTTTTTCCAACGTTTTAGCCGCGAAATCACGTTTTTCTCAAATATCCGCGAATTAGAGGAGTATTTCACTTTCAGCCATTGAATAAGCGCTTCCTCTTGATTTTAGCTCAATTTTCCTCCAGAAACCTAGAATTTGTCCTTGTTCTTGATGTTAGCAGAAAGTTAACGCTTTTTCTCAGTTTTAGCCGCAAATTAGCGCATTTTATCAACGTGACTGCCATGTTTTATCCGCGAATTAGAGCTTTTATTCCACTTCTGCCGCGAATATAAGTTTTTCCTTTTTTCCATTTTAGCCGCGAATTAGGATTTTTTCTATTTCAGATATGAATTAGCGCTTTTACTTCTTGATTTTAACCGGCGAATTGCGCCTACAGAAACTGCGAACTACGCGCTTTATCTCAATTTTCAGCTGCGAATTTGCTATTTTTTTCACTTTTAGCCTCGAGTTAGCGCTTTTTCTTACCTTTATCCGCGAATGTGTGCTTTCTCAATTTGAGTCGCGAAGGAGCGTTTTTCTCAGCTCTATATTCCCAAATAACTGCTTTTACTGTTATTTGTGTAGCCCCGAATTATCACTTTTTCTCAATTCTAGCCGTGGGCCTGCACAAAAGCAGCACATACATATACAGGAAATAAAACCAGAATAGCCCAGCAGAGTGGCCGAGGTCGTTAGGGCGTCGACTCTCATGTCCAGTTATCGTCTGCTGCGTGGGTTCGATTCCTACTACGGGCTGGATTATTTGAACAAAAAATGATATCTCACGGTTTAAATAAGTAAAGAGTATACTTTCGCCCTCGCCCACGACACCTGATTGTAGTTGGACTTTAAGCCCCGTTGGATTACCACTCCAACTTGTTAAAGACAGAATAGCGGCAAAATTCGGCCCAATTACTAATGTGGCTTAAAAAATTCCTTTTGATGTATACTTTGAGGATTCGAAGAGTCCGCAGCGATACGGGGTTCTTTATATCAGCGAGTTACGGCATAATTTGTACGAAAAAACGTTGTTTTTGGCTTGATTAGTTTATTAAAATCCCCACGCCTTAATTTAGTGATGAAGTCGTTTCATATGTCTTTTCTGAAGTTGTTTTTGGTGCTGAATCATTTGCACGGAAGCTCGATTCTCTGAGATCAATATTATTTGACTTATGAACAAAAATACCCAAAAAAACACGATTTTTCCTACACTTGAATGTGCCCTAAAACATTTGTATCGTGATTTACGCAGGACTGACCATTTTCTCTCATCGTACGCAGTTTTTTGTTCTGAATTGAATGAGCTATATTTGGGATCGGTAGTAACAATACTTTTTGAGTTACGGACAAACATCTCCAGTATTTTTATTATTTAAGGATTTGTTCTTACATTTGAGGGCGTATCTCAGAAAGTATTGACCCCAGCGATCCCTGAAAACGCTCATTCGATTCAGCACAAAAACCTACGTAAGATCAGAGAACATGGTTTGTCCTGCCCAAAATCTTGATACACATTTTCATAGGACATCAAAGTATCGGGAAAAACTCGTTTTTCAGGTATTTTCTTTAGTAACTCAGAGAATTTTGATCGCAGAGAAACGAATCACCATGCATTCCATTCAGCGCCAAAAACTACTTCAGAAATCACATTCACGTCAACTGCATTTCTAAACGTTGGACGTGAGGATTTTTTGGTGTTATTTAAGCCAAAGTTTTTTGGTACAATTTACGTCGTTACTAGAAAAATAATCGCCGCCCGGACTTGTGGTTGATTTTTATCGACTCGGCACACAAAAGTTTCTCGAGCCCTTGTAGCGTGAAGGCGTGTTTGTGATCTTTGTACTGAGCTATTATTTTTATTTATTTATTTTTTTTTTCGTGGTTATTGTTTGTTTTTCTGGAAATGCTCTGCTGATTGAGTGGATAGGAATCCTGCAGTCTTTTGTCGCCAGGTTTACGGAATTGATCAGGCTGTCCATCTGAGGAGAAACTTGTTACTAGAAGGAGGCGGTTGAAACCATGGATTACTGAAGGTATTCTAATTTCCATTGTTCGTAGAGATAAATTAGCAAGTAAGGTGAAACGCCAGCCGTTTAATACGGCTTTGAAAGAAAAATAAAAGGCATATAGAAATAGACTCACATCTATAATTAAGCTAGCTAAGGAGCACTATTATAGTAAGAAATTAGAAGAACTTAAATTTAATCCTAGAAAATTATGGGGTACAATAAATGAAATCACAAACAGAGGTAAGGAGAACCGAGAGAGTTTCCCTGTAGAAAAGTGGACAGGTAAATTCAACTTGAACCCGCAAGAAGTGCGGCTTCTAAGTTAAAAGAGTATTTTTGGGGAGAGGGTTACCAGTGACATACCACTTGCTCCGGACGGAGGCTGTGTTCCCTTGCCATCTTTTGGCTGTGACTCTTTTTTCTTGTATCCTACGGACAATTCTGAAGTTCGAAATTGTATATATTCGTTAAAAGGGCATTCTGTAGGCCATGATGCCGTCTCCGGCAATGTCATGAAATTGGCGGCTGATTTCATCTGCGACCCCTTATCACATATAATTAACATGAGTTTTCAGTCAGGATTAGTACCTAGTGAGCTTAAAATAGCGTGAGTGGTGCCGCTTCATAAAGGGGACAGTCCGACTGAACTAGGAAACTATAGACCGATCTCCCTAATTAGTAATATTGCTAAAGTAATGGAAAAAATTGTTAAACGTCGTTTGGTAGATTATTTGAACAAAAATAAAATAATATCCGACTTGCAGTTTGGCTTTCAAAATGGGAAAGGGGTCGATGATGCGCTGGTCAGTTTTGTAAATAAGGTCTTTCTGGCACTGGATAAAAATAAAAAAGTTGTCACCACGTTTCTAGATGTCTCCAAGGCATTTGACTGTGTGGACAAAGTGAAACTTTTACTCAAATTATAAAAATACAGGATTCGTGGTATACCGTTAAGTTGGTTTAGATATTATTTATTTGACCGTCAACAGTTAGTTTCATTAAATAATAGTACTTTTAGCGATCTGTCTATGCTGGGGAATTTCGGAGTGAGCCAAGGAACGTCCCTCGGTCCCGTGCTGTTTTTATTGTATATTAATGATTTGTGTAGGTTAAATACAGAAGGAGAACTTATATTATTTGCTGATGATGTGACCTCAATTTCTAAAGGGGATACTTGGGAAGGAACTACTGCACAGACTGAGCGGGACCTACGTGCAATTTACTCTTGGATGAATTCGAATAGGTTGAAATTAAATAGTAGTAAATGTGCATACATGACAATGGCTCTTAGGACTTCGGGGCTCCCTGATAATTTAATGCTGCGTCTACACGATCCACGTTGTCAGATGGCTGGTTTGAACATGGATTGTAATTGTTATCCGATTGAGAGGAAAAATTCTGTAAAGTATTTAGGTTTATTAATTGATTGTAACTTAAATTGGAACCTGCATGTGGAGTACCTTTTAAGTAAACTTCGGAGGGCGTTATACTGTGTTCAGAATTTGAGAAGTTATTCCTGGGATTTAAGGAAAACAGTCTATCTTACTTTAGTCCAGTCTTTGCTTTCATTTGGCATTGTGCTTTGGGGTGGCTCGCACAGATCGATCATTAAACCTGTGTTTATATTTCAAAAAAGAGTGCTAAAAAGATTATTTGGTAAAGCAAAATAGTTTTTCTATAACTGAACTGTTCGTTGAGACAGGGGTTCTTTCGTTATACCAGCTTTATGTTAAGTTTATGGCTTCTTTTATAGTTAAAAATAGAAAGTTATTTCTGCCGGAATTAAAAACATCTCGGGATGGTTCCCTTAATATTTAGCTACCTAAAGTGACAAAAACAAAGGGTGCCCCGTTTTATAAATGTAGAGTTTTAATCAATAATTTTCAGTGCATACCAACTTGCTTATTGTCTGGGTCGGATGTGTCTAAAGCAATACGGATAATTAAAGACAAAATTATGCATTCCTCTAATATTCATATGTTTGAAAGAAAGTTAATAGTTTCTAAATATGATGAGTGTTAGTTATTATTATTATTTTTCAAATTTTTTGTTGTTTTGTTAGCTTTTTTTTTTTTTTTTTTACAACCCGCTGATTTTATTGATGTGTACGGTTTTTAAGTTGCGGCAAATTCTAGCTGTACATGTTGTATCTCCAGTTTTTCATTAATTTGAAATGGTTAGCAGTTGGGCTTGGAGCGATCTCACGCTGAGTACAAGCACTGCTTATCAGCGTGAGTCCTTACATTAATTTGCAATCTAAAAAATTTTCTGAACTATATGTATTGTTTTAGCTGGAATAAAATAAATAAATAAATAAACTACATAGGATTAGACACCCCGTTCGGGCAAATTTCTTCACCCCTTATAGCGTTGAGTTGGGAGTTGGCCAACGTCTACCCTCCCTTAAAAGGATGTTTGCCACCCCGTTTCGTTGGCGACTCTTCGAATCCTGGAAGTACGCATCAAAAGGAATTTTTTAAGCCACATTCGAAGTTGGGCCGAATTTTGTCGCTATTCTGCCTTTTCTTAGCTTTATTTCCTGTACTATATAAGCATTTTTTAAAAGAGGGCCTCCACATATGTACCGCGAAACAGCGAAATGTTGCCAATTTTAATCTTAAAGTTTGCATCGAAATTCCGTGAAATAGGACATTTTCTCATAGCAAAAATAAGCACTGTTTCGGAAGTTTAGACTCGAAAAATTCCTTTTATTGTATCAAAAAACCTTGTATCGGTGTACTTGCCCCTAGAACAGAACTTTTAGCGCGCTTCTTCAATTCTAGCCACCTATAAATTATTATTACCTACAGAAACAGGGGATCAGCGTATATGCGAGCCTATTTTTCACGTTCCATGAACATAAAACCTATAGAAATCCACATTTTTCCATCGATAAACTTTTCGGAGGCCCCCTCTGAACTGTGGCCCGGGGGGTTGTTCGCCCTCTCACTCCTACGCCGATACGCTACCGTCAAGGAAAAATTTGTCCGTTCGGGCGAGGTTTTCTTGCAGGGGTGCAATGTAGCCCTTCCCATACCGATTTGAGCCGGGAGGATATTATAGCCTATGCATTATTTGTACCCCCTGAGTACAAATAATGCAGAAGTTGCCTTCAAGTGCCGCGAATTGGTTCATGTTTAATTACAGCCGAAAATTGGATTTTCCTTTCAATTTTAGTCGCAAATTACAACTTTCTCTAAATTTTAGCGGCGAATAGTAAAGTTTTTATCTCATGCTAACAATTTTCCCCAATTTTGGCTATGAATTCGGATTTGGTTAAATTTTGTCTGCAAATTGGCGATGTTTTATCTTTTCAACTGCAAATTAGCACTTTGAGCTCCAAATTACCGTTTATCTCAATTTCAGTCGCGCTAATTATAGTGATTTTTCTCAATATTGGCCGCAAATTAGCGGTGAATGACCTATTTTCAATTTTGCCCCGCGCAGTACCATATTTTCTTTTCTTTCACTTTTAGCTATGGATTAGCGCATTTTCCCAGTTTTAGGCCCGAAGTTGCCTTCAGAAGCCACGCCACGAATTTGTGTTTTCCTAAATTTTAGCCGAGATTGGCGTTTTTTCTAGACTTTATCCGCGAATTAGCGCTTTTCCCAATTTCATCCATGAATTAGTGATTGTTCTCGATTATAGCGGTTATTTAACTAGCGATTTTCTCAATTTTTGCCGTGGATTAGCGTTTGCCCCAATTTTAGCTGCTAATTAGCTCTTCTTGCGTTTCATTAGCTCATTTCGCAAATTTAGCTTTTAGCGGCTTTTCTCTTTTATTCACGCGAACGGGCGATTTTTTGAAATTTCAGTTGCGACTTTGCCATTTTTCTTATTTTTAGCCCTGAATTAGCGTTTTTTTGTTTGTTTATGTTTTTTTTTCTCAATTTTATTCCTGACTTATTCATCACTTTTATATCCTTTAATTAGCGTTTTTTCTAGGGTTTTCTCAGCCTTTTTCTTCTTTTTTGTACGTAACAGTTTTACCAGAGAACAGCAAATTAGCTCTTTTTTACTTCATTTTGGCCATAAAGTGGCATATCTTCATACACCGTAAATCAAATATTTTTTCTCAATTTTTGTCTGCAATTTTCATCGAGATACCATGAAGGAACGCTTTTTCACGGTTTTAGCCATGAATATTAGCGCTTTTCCCCAAATTGTTTGCTGCTTACTTACCCCAAGAACAGCATATGAGAGCGCCTTTTCATCTTTAACCGCCTAAAAAACCTGAGGATTAGCGTATTCTTTCTATTTTAGCCACGAAGTTACCCCCGTAAGGCGCGAATACTCTCAATTTGTGCCTTCAGTTGCCGCTATCCCTACGCCCCTACCACAGTACGCTACTGATTCACGAAAAAAAAGAGAAAAAGCTCTAAAGATGACAAAAATTAAGAAAAATACTTGGCCACTGCGCGGCTAAAGTTTCCGTAAAGCATCTATTAGGACGGCATTGATTGTTTTGTGGTTGGGGCTTTCTGCAAGCATTTTGGGGTTTGAGCGTTTCACAATTACAGCTTTTTGAGGTGAGTGCATTTTGAGGGAGTGTCTGCGAGCGTTTTTGCGATCAGAGCTAGGTATTTGGTGTTTGAAAATTAAGAAAGAGCGCTATTTCGCAGCTAAATTTAGAAAAATCAATAATTCGAGGCTAGAAAGCGTTCATCCACAGCTAATATTGAGAAAAAGCACGTGATAAAAAGTATGTGTTAATACATCTTTAATTCGCTGCTAAAATAGATGAAAAGTGCTAATTCACAGCTAAAATTGTGAAAGAAGCGCTCATTTGAAGCTGAAATTGAGAAAATGACAATTCGCGATTTCTGGAGACATTTTCATGGCTGAAAATGGCTAAATTGATTGAATTAGTGGCTAAATTGAGAAAAACGCCAATTCGAAAATTTGAAGTTGCGAACACATCACCAATTTGCTGCTAATATTGCTAATATGGAGAAAAAGCTCTAATTCGCTGAGCACATTGTGAAAAAGCGCTAGTTAATGGCTAAATGTGAAAAATCGCTAATACACAGCTAGAATTTAAAAAAGCGCTAATTCGAGGCTAAATGAGAATACATCGCTATAATAACTCACTTCTTCAAAAATTCTTTAAATCATGGCTAAATTCGCTGCTAAAGTGTTGAAAATGCGCTAATGGCCAAATGTGAAAAAACCACCGATTCACAGCTAAAACTGAGGGAAAACACTAATTCGAGGCTAAATTAGAATACACTGCTAAAATGGGTTCAGCTGCTAATATGAACAAAATATGCTGTAAATCATCACGTCTAAATTCGTAGCGCTGAGCTACATTGTGAAAAAACGCTAATTCGAGGCTAATTGTAAATACATCGCTAATAATTCCCTGCTGAAATGGAGAAAAAGGCTAATTTGCTGCTAAAATGGAGAAAAAGCGCTCAGTCGCCGGCGAAAATGAGGAAGAAGCTCTAAAACATGGCTAAATGTGAAAAAGTTGCTGTATTACGCTGCTTCATCGTCGATTAACTGCTGAATTTGAGAAAAAGCGCACATTTGAGGCTAAAATTGAGATAAATAAGCGCCGATTCGTAGCCATATCGAGATAAAGGGCGAATTCGTGGTCAAAATTGAAATTAAAAAAAAAAAAAAAAAAAAAAAAAAAAAAAAAAAAAAAAAAAAACACCAATTCGCAATTTCTGGGGGCCACTTTAAAGCTGAAGGAAAAGTGCTAATTCATGGTAAAGGCTAAACGTGAAAAATTGAGATGCTAATTCATGGCTAAATTGAGAAAGTTAATTTACTGCTAAAATTGAGAAATAGGTATACGCTAATTTGCGTCTAAATTAAAGATAAAAAGGTCTCATTCGTAGATAACATTGAGAGAGCGCCAATTCGCGATTTCTGGAGGCAACTTAGTGGCTAAAATTGAGCAAAAATACGTTAAGTAAAAAAGTATATTCTTTGATTTGTCCAGTCGACACTGAGGCCTCATTGAGATTTCCGTCTCAGGCCCTCATATGTGTAGTTTCGCCAGTGATTGCATTACTTAAGCCTTCGATCAGTCAATTATGGGCAATTTCATGGCCAAATTAACAGTGGCCAAGTGGTGTTATTTAACCGCATTTTTGAGGTCGGGGCTTTTTTGTTGTTTGAACCTTTTCAAGAGATGGCCGAAATAAATATAACGCTCACGTAAAATGATGCTAAAAAATGTTTCGGGAGGGATTTTTTGTTACTTCCTGAACTAAAGCGAGAGATTTTTTGGTTCGGAGATATTCTCGGCTCGGCCGGGAGACCGGAGATCGGGTACCAAGCCCGGAGACTCCGGGCGAAAACCAGAGATCTGGCAACCCTAAACGTACAACCTGTATTATTGGCTTGATTGCCAGTTATGATCTGCAAATCAAATTTTGGGGATGAAATATTTTAAGTCTCATTTACCGTCTAGGTATGCGGGCAATGAAAATGGAGGTGATGGTTTTCTGATGAGGTCTTGTACTTGTGCGTTTCTGTTCAATAATCGCGCTTCTTTTTTGTGGAGTCAAATAATTCTATTAGGTAAGTACTGTGTGATACTTTTCAGAGATCGTAATAAGAGGTATGTGGTTTGCAGACTAATTTTCAGAAAAATTCCGATTGATCGGGCGAAGGTGGGCAGGGGGTAAGGGCCACCTTCAGACTCTAGCCGACGGGCCTCCGAAAAAGCCAGTCCGGGCCTTTGTCTTGGCTTCCATTTTTCATTTGCAATATTGGCGTGCTTTTTTCAAACACTCGTATAAATGGATGGGCTAGTTGTATGCAAGTGCTCATACGATCGTTTGGGATACCATTTTTTAGAACAGACCCCAGGATCGCGATGAGGTTGCCTCAACCCAAACCTTTAGACCTAAAATGATCGAACATCGGTTATGAAATGAATAAATGATCAAATGAGAATTTGAAAGCACCAATTTTCCAATGATTGTGAGGTCAAGCGAAATACGGCCGCGTCGCGGTACCGGCTGACTCATTCGATGACCTACGCTGCACACAGCTGGAGGACCTTGTTGCATGAATGACGTCATGACAAAGCCAACGCCAAGTCGAACACGCGGTAATCGCGCTATCAGTCCTTCGTAGCTTTTGCCTTTTTTGACAGATGTTTACTGTTAGATAAGCGTGGTACTTAGCTGTTATACGATTTTTCCAAATAAATTTGAATAACAAATCGGAAACATTAATCGCGTGTACGGGCTGATAGCCAATGAATGCAAGAGTGCGCAATAAGACAATCTTCCCACATTTTTATTTCAATTTCTGCCCGTTTTCATTAAATATAAGGAGTTACTTGATGGTGATATCATTGATGAAAATAGAGTCGTAGGAGAAAATAAGAAGGGAGGGTATGATTACTTCTGCGAACTATGGCCCCGCGCTAAATTGTGTGCCCCTCCGATTTTCTAAGTATTAAGAAGAGTTTTCGAGTACAGTAAACATGGTGTTCGAGTCAGTGCTAGCCGATATACTCAACAAGTATGTGGGGCAGTATGTTGAAAATTTGGACTCGTCTCAGCTAAAAGTCGGCATATGGGGAGGTGAGTGACACAAAATATTTGGAGCACCCCACGGGTGAGGATAGTTTTGAAATAATACTTCATTTCTTCAAGAAAACCACAGTCGAAAAGTGCCTCAGGATCAGTTAGATCCTTAAAGGACTAAGCTAACCCAATTATATTCCTCAATTTTTCATATTTTGATGAAAATATTAATTGGTTCAGAGAAACCGGTTTGGAATGTCCTGGGGTTCAAAATGAATTCACCAAAATTTGAAATTGGACCTGCCAATGAATCTGATCCTTGTATCAGTACAAGGTGCCCAGTAGAGTTGCCCGACCCTCTGTGAAAGAAACCGCCGGTTGAGAACTCCGTTGAAGCCTCAAAATCACGCTGACCATAGGTATAAAATTCGCTAACTTTGTGGGAGCTGCTTTTAGTTATAATCCTAAAACGTCATGTATTACATTTAGGAATAGAGATCAATTTTGCCAAAAACCACCCACTGGATTTATATAGGTAGGGGGATTTTATAGGGCCACTTTTTCTTAAATGTTTGGATTTGAGTGGGACGCAAATTCGTGGCTCAAGTGGAGAAAACCCCATAATTTGCTCCCGCGTTAGGAACTTCACGATTGAAATTGAGAGAAAGTGCCAGTGTCCAGCAGCCCTTCGGGCAGTTGACTATAACGATGGTGTGACCTTGTTGCGCGACCAACATTGGCGAAAAAATTTGTGAGGCTCGTGAAACGAGGCTTGAGCCCACCCTTTGGGACCGCGCTCGATGGGTTCAAGTTCTGGCCTCGCGTTGGCGACGAAATCGTAAAAAATACTAAGTGTTCTATGCCCCCACTGGTAATTTCACGCCATAAACTGGATATTCAGCTACATGACTACGTTGTTGATTTTGTTGCTCGAGAATCCGAACCCCCCCCCCTCAATACTACCCAGCAATTCATTGTCCGAAGCACGAAGCTACCCATGTAGCCGTTCAACTGTTAATTGACCCCGAAAATTGGATTTTCTAGTTCGAAAACCGTTAATTTTGTCCGCAAACGGGTCTGTCTGTCTAAAACGCAGATCTGCAAGATTAACCCCTCGCATCTGCATATTAACACCCCAGATCTGCAGATTAACATCTAAAATTCCGTACCTAATTCAACGAAAAAAGGACTATGATGAAAAAAAAACAAAAAAAAAACGAAGTTACAGTAGATAATAGGCACAACTTAGCCGATCGTATTTTCGAGACAATAATGATAAGCAACTCACTTCTAAAAGCACTTTTGCATTATTTGTTGATCCTCAAATTGCTTGTCAGAGCTAACTATCCCATGTGTGAAGATTTACCTCTGTTTCGACCCCTCCTCGTCAAAAGAACTGGCACTTCCCCCTGTGGCGTGGAGACCTGCAGATTCATAAAAGCCTGCAGATCGGCCCTTTTGCGTCATTTGTTCAGCCTGAAATTGCATACCAGAGCCATTTATACCATTTAATACTAGCAGAAGGGCTAGTTCTTCCGATGAGGAGAGGGTGAGATGGAAGATGTTCACGCATGGGATAGTTAGTTCTGGTTTGCAATTTAAGGCTGAACAAATAATGCAAAAGTGCTTGAATGAGTGAGTCTTTTATAATTATTGTCTCTTCAAAATACGATGGGCTATGTCGAGCCAATAATGTCTACTGTAACTTTGTTTTTTTCTATCATAGTCCTTTTTTCGTTGAATTGCGGAATGCGAGGTGTTAATCTGCAGATCTGCAAATGCGAGGTGTTAATCTATCAGATTTGCATATCTGCGTTTCAGACAGACCCTCTGAAAAGTATTCGTCTACGAAATAGAAAATGTGACACTCTGCATCCGATTTTATCAGCTGAGGAGTGTGCATTTCTACCTCAGGTAGTCTCTTTTGGCTCTAACCGACAATTGTGACCCTGCTTTGTCAATATTATGAGGCACTGAAAGGGGCATAATCGACTTTATTGTGGAAGTCTTAATTTAGCCCGAAATGTGTTCCCAAACTGATAATTTTCCACTCAAATAGCTTCAAATCAAGGAACTTACAATGCAAAATTTGATTGCTCGTCATCGTTACACCCTTGGGTGTATTTCAGGATCAGAATTCGAACATCCCAGTCAATGTTTGGCTCACACCCTGACTGTGTGCCCTATATGTAGATGACTTTTCACTAAAAGCCCCAAATGACTCTTAAAGTTAATTTTAGCACAGAAACTGAAGAAGCGTCACTCAAAACGCGAATTTGCGACGGCAAAGTTAAGCGGCTTAAAAATCAGATGTCTCGCTACCTAAAAGTCGTCTGATTTTCAGCAGCATAAATTAGCCGCCGCAAATCCGTGTTGGTTTGAGAGACGCTCTAGGCGTGAAACTGTCCATTTACAGCGAAAAGTGTGCCGGGAAACTTAAATATTCATTTGCATTTGCATGACTGGCAATTAGGCTCGAAAACAGATTATCAGGGCGTGCAACTGAAAATTACCTCCCGGAAAACGACAATTTGGCTCTAGACTAAGGCCTGCCGTCTAGTGGGCGTGATTTTGTACGAAGAGGCAAATGCGAATTCGCGCCCACTGGAGGGCTAATCCAAGACTATAACTGACAATTTTGCCCCCTGATGCAGACTGTTTCTCAGTCATCCCACCTCTCCCCTACCACCGATGGGGTAACCCCCTGGCAGGGACACATTTGGCTCATGTTTTTGTCGCTGACTATTTTTATCCCGCTGAAAACTGACAAGTGGGCCGAAACTGTAATAATCTTGTCTCTTTAGAACGTGATTAGCACAGAAAGCTGAGTATTGTTGCCTTGAATCAGAACGTTCGATTTTACAGCGCACCGTTTAGCTCCCCTCCCCCCACGCATTAATCTGCGTTTGGGCCGGAGTGCAGAATGGTTAAATTTAGCCGCTAGCCGCAGACAACTGTTAACTTATATAACACTGAGAGTAGGCCGACGGGAGGGCAAGGATAGCCAGCTTACCGCTGTTGTTCTTCAAGGACGGCGTGTTCCACAAATTAAAGAACTATTTCCTAACAGAATGTTCGATATTAGCGTTCTCAGAAAGTTATTGGAGGAGGGAAAGAGCAGACATTTTGAGTTATGCGCCCGAAAAACAAGTATTCCCTTCGATTACCGACCAAATGTCTAGTCCGAAATTCGAGTAGAGGCTAATTTTACAGTTTTGTGTTGAAATGAAACGTAAGATGACCATGGAGGCCAAATATACCCTGTTTTGACCCAACAATGAGATGTTGCAAAATTGGACAATCAGAGGCACCCGTTGAAGTTTGGTAACAGAATAAACCGATTATTCGCT
Source organism: Corythucha ciliata (assembly GCA_038030265.1). NCBI lineage: Eukaryota > Metazoa > Arthropoda > Insecta > Hemiptera > Tingidae > Corythucha > Corythucha ciliata. The sequence goes on along the minus strand of CM075938.1, from coordinate 44,436,015 downwards.
GAATATCTTAACGACAATTCAATTGTCAGTATTTGAGTGAATCTATCGTTGAATTTTCTTTTTTTGTTCAATGGATTCGAAATGGTTTTCAATATCTTTTTATAGTCTTTGGGGGTATCAATTTAATTTTTTCGGAATCTGTTGTAACTAAAATTGCGTTGTAAGACAAGTGCCTTGCCTTGTTGTAAAATTGCCTTTTCTCGATATTAGCCGCGAAACAGCCATCATAATTACCCCAAAACGCGGTTTAAAGCCCGATATGGCAACTCAGGGGCCCACTTCTTGCCTATATTTCCTCCAGTGTATAAGCCCCTCGTAGGCTCCTACCGCAGCAGACGTTGTTTTCCCCTTCTGTCTGTTACTTTCGAACAAATAAATAAAGTACCAAAGGATTTTTTCAGGCGCCCTTCAACTTCCTCACGAATCTTAATTTCTGTCCCGTAAAAAGCCTCTAATTTTTGCATTATACAGAAATGTACCAAAAATAGAACACAAGCTGAGGTGTAGTGGAACTCAGCAGCTATCATCAATAAGACAAGCTTTTCCGGCTTTTGTGACCGTGCGTCTACTTGTTTTCTTAATAGCCACTTTTCTTTCCGCAGGAAATGTTGCCCTCGAAAACCTTCGTTTGAAGCCGAGCACATTTGACGAGTTGAATCTTCCAGTGAAAACCGTTTATGGTCATTGTGGTAAGTTTCACGATATTTCCTGTTTTAACAACTAACGAATTAACAAATCAACTTGGGACTGGGTAGGCAAATTGACATTGCAAATACCTTGGAACAATCTGTACAATGCCCCTGTCAACGCCGAAGTCGACAGCGTGTTCATGCTCGTCATTCCAAACACTGACATTAAATACGATCCGGTTAAAGAAGAGAAGTGGAAATTTGACGAGAAAATGAGTCAAGTCAAAAAAGTGGAAGAGGCCAAAATGCTGGAACGAGCGAGAGGTGGATTTTTCACGACACATCGATCGAACAGTCTGTATTTATATACAGGACATTTTTTTTCTCTCCTCTAGAAAAACCTAAAACACCGGAAGCTGCTAGTTTTGCCGAAAAACTTGGAACGCAGATGATCAAAAACATCCAGATCAACTTCAAAAACATTCACGTTCGTTTCGAAGATCGAACGAGTCATCCCGGGAAAGTGTACGCGGCTGGAATAACGCTCGACTCTCTCATTGTAAAAACAGTGCCATCCTGGGGTGATCCAGTGACATCTGATCCAATGCATTTGATTTTCAAAGTGAGCTGAAATAATCGAATACAGCGGTAATGGGCAATAAATTACATCATTATTTGTTTTCCTCTTTTCTCTGTTTTTTGAAAGGAACTTACTATGAGCTGTTTGGCTGTTTATTGGAATCCAGCCACTCCGATTCTTTTTAGTAATATTGGAGAAAAAAATAAAGCTTTCAATGATGGCATTGCTCGAATCAACTCAAATCCTGACGGCTATAAGTACAGTGAGTACAAGAGCCTTTCTTGATAATTGCGTTCCTAAATGTTTCTCCTCGTCCAGTTTTAGGACCAATTAATGCGGTTTCACGTCTGCGAATCAACACCAGACCAGATCTGACAAATTTTATTGTGCCGAAAGTATTACTTGATGCTGATTTTAAAACTCTTTCTATAAGTGAATTCTTCCCATCCCCTCAACTTGAGTGCAATTTGAACCTTTTTGTTCTTTTTCAAAGGAATCAGTAAACACCAGTACCAAGATGTGATATGCCTGCTCGAAGCGCTTGAATTAATGAGAAGGGCGAGTGCGTACAGAAAATATCGGCCAAACGTTTCCAGCTACAAGGGTCATTATAAAGAATGGTATTATTTTATTTATTTATTCTGAGAAACAGAAGTGTCCGATCCCGATTCTTTGGTTGGAAGAGTAGTATTTTTACGTTTTTTTTTGTCAGATCTATTGTTGAGGGTAATGTTTTGACACTAAGGTCCGAATTCATAGTCGTCCCTTGAGCTGAGTGTGATGTGTGTCGTGAAGTCGTTTAAGAGAATACTCTGTTCAAGGTGCGACTACGAATTCGAGCCTAAGTGCTTGGGTTGGGCTCTTCCTTTATTTTATTTTATTTTAAGGCCTTCCAAAATCACATCTACTTCACAATTGAAAAGTCTTAAGTACACATTACCTGGAGATCTTACATGCCTATTCCACTGCCAGGTGGAAGTTCGCATACGAATGCATCGTGGAAGAAGACGTGAGGCGTAGAAAGCGAAACTGGGATTGGGAACATTTACGCAGCCACAGGCAATTGTGTAAATCGTACGCCCAAGCCTATAAGAATAAGCTGACAGCGTCAAAGGCCAGTGTCAATCTGAATAAGGCGTGTGAAGAATTGGAGCGGCAATTGGACGCGTTGAATATAGTCCTAGTTCGTCAACGGGTTGAATTTGAAGTAATCCCCACCCCACCCCTTCTCAGAACTTTGTTTTGACTATTTATTGTAAGATTCGAATGAAAATTTCAGGTTCAACGGCTATCAGACGCCCGAGAGGCTAAAAAAGCTTCGCAACAGAAACAAGTGGGTTGGTTGAGTCGATGGTGGTCGGGAACGTCGGTCTCAACGGGCGAAAACGAGCCTACTGGAATAAGTTTGTTTGATGCTCTTAGCGACATTTTGCGAATTATTTAACGAGTACGTGTTTTTGCGAAGTTGCTAAATTGGAAGGAGCTATGTCGACAGAGGAAAAAGATAAATTATTCAAAGCTATCGGATACAAAGAAGGGGATAAGCCACTCGTTTGTCCTCAGACTTTCGTCGAACAAGATATTAAATTCGTGTTGCAAAGGCTAGAAATCAAAATATTTAACGATGATGATGTGACTCAAAGAGCTTTGAAACTTGAATTGAGCATCGTTCGTGCCAATTTGCTCAAGCTGCCCACTTCTATGAGGTAACAGAATTAAGACTTGGGAGAGGCCTTTTAAATTTGAATTTGCCTTACTTTTAGAGTCTCCGCTACGGTACAAGTGATGTCCGTCGACGGTATAAAACAGGATGGCGTCATTCCGAAAATTGTCACGGTTCGATTAAGTCCAAGCACGGCTTCGAAATCTCGGTCGGTTGACCCCAGTCTGTTGGATGTAAGTTTTATTCCCCCAACCATTTGGGTGTTTACAGCTAACGTATAATTATTTTTTAAAGATATTTGTGGAATTGAATCCCATCGACAACGAATTCTGCAGCACAAGAGTCAAACTAAAAGCTGAACCTTTGCTCATGGTTTACGATGCCAAAACGGTCATCGCGCTTCAGGAGATTTTTAGCACGCGTCAGAATCTGGCTACCTCTCAGTAAGTGTCTGGATTTCAGAATAGCTAAAACTGTCGGGATTTGAATTCAACATTTGTCTTCTAGAATCCAGTCAGCTGTACAAATGAAACTTTTAGAAATAAAAACTATGTCAACGGCTGGGCTGCAGCACATGATTCAAGAGCACAAAGTGGTGGATGTAAACGTGGAAATAAAATCTTCGTTGTTGATTCTTCCGAGAAATGGTTTCCACATAAAGTAATATTTTTTTTTCATTTGAGCAGCGTGGAGCGAAAATTTATTTAAAATGTGGTTTTATAACAAGGAACGCAGATTCAGAGCTGGTTGTCCGTTTGGGTCACATAAAAATCACTACGCAGCCGATTGACCGAACCAAAACGAATGCTAAAGAACTCATGGATGTTTACAGCTACAATACTGATGAAGCATTCAAAACTCTAATGACGCACAGCTACGACCATTACGAGCTAACTTTGAAAGACCTGCAGGTACGTTGTTGGAATGAAAAAGTTGGGAAATGTTCATAACAAATATAAGTAGGAGGGGGGAATTACTCCTTCAAAGGTAAAATCACGACTTATTACTTCCTCTACCACGTGGTAGAAACATAATTTGGTCCCCTTGTTATTGTGGTACGCACATACCCATTCACTATGCCTTTGGGCGATTGGCCCAATGCACTGAGCTCGAGGAATAAATATATGTAAAGGTGTGATCTGATTTTATGGAATTGTGGTGATTCTACTCAGAATCACCACCCTGTTATTCAAATTGGGTCGACTTGTATGGGCTGATAGGACCATCTCGCTCTCGTGATGTGTTGGAGATTTATCCGGGTGAAAACGTACTATGACTCGAGCTACAGACCAAATAAATGGGTCAAGATTCCTTCGATTTTATTAGACCACCTGGTTTCAGCTTGGTACCTAGTTCCTGCGTTTTACGCTACCCGCTGTTGAAAGCGTAGATATGAATTGTAGTACTATTTTCCCAAAAATAATCCTAAATCTGATGAAAAATGTGTCATCGGGAAGACAAGGACCCTGTCCCACGGGTTTCTCCTCTCATCCGCCCGAAGACTAATGCTCTGGACTTAATCTTCCTTATATAACATCAAGTCCACTTTACCCTGGAAGAGACGCCGACGATGTACCACGCGTTGAGCAGGTGGTCGGGCAAAGGAACCCAAAACAAAACGTGCATTACGTCGGTACGCTCTCTGGCCACCCGCAGATAAACGCCTGCCTAAGCAGCCTCGGCGTTCTGCCACCTCCTGATCCGAACACCTCGTCTGCTGACATGCTCCACCGTAACCTCCGAGCTCTCTCAACGGTCCACTGGCTTCTTCTCTAGACCTGAAAACCGATGGATCGTGTCCTTGACCACTATCTTTTCCAGCGTTCAATCCACTCCCCACTTTCCGCCTCAGGCGGATGTCTCTGTCGACCACCACTACATATTGTATGAGCCAGTAGTCCGCCCAAGTCCCAGTGTCCCAAATTCCTTTCCTCAACAGCAGCCAAGAGACGCTTTATTAACAAGGTAATTTCAATAAAAGGCTCTCCTGCTGATCTCCCTCTCAAATCATGACCGCCACAACCCACGGGGGCACCGTTAGAGATCACTGCTCTTACTGTTAAACTGCCGCGGCCGTCTGAGGTGCTGTGGCAACCCTGAATAGGCCTCCAGAGCTGGGCAGTAACGCTTCACTCGTTACTCTGTTACTAAAACGGCGTTACAATTATATTTATTACCAGGCGTGGACCCAGGGAGAGCTTAAGCCCCCCCCCCCTTTGGGGCAGCGCTCGATGGGTTTCAGGGTCCCACGTGGCTCTCAAGGGATTTAGCCTGTTTTATGGTTGGAATAGGGCGTGAACAGCCAGTTGAACCATTTTTACTGCTCAAACTGTCAGTGTGGTTATTTCTAGGGCCATGAATTGTCAAAGCGATATTTTCAGTGCACGAATCCGTCATTTTAGCCAATTTTAGAGGGCGAATTCAATTAAACCATTTTTACTTCCCGTTAGTCCAACCATTTTGTGGACAAAAACAGGCAGCTTTGGCCATTTTTGTGGTGCGAATAGTCCGTCAAGCCATTTGTATGGTTTTTGGAACGAGAGTTATTGTCAGTACGGCTGTTTTTAGAGCGATAAATTTCCAGTTCAGCAATTTCCTATAGGCGTGAAAGCTTATTCATGTCTTTTATTATTTACATTATGGTTCTAATTTTAATAGTACGTAAAGCCAGAGTGTTCAGTTATGCCGTGGTAGATTTTGCCATTTTCAGGGGTGGAATCATCTATTCGGGTGTTTTGAGGACGCGCATCGTCAGTTTTGGTATTTTTAGGGCGCAATTAGTTTCGTCAAGCCAATGCACGAATGGTCAGCTTGGTCAATCTTGACGCGCAAATAGTGGATTTTGCAGTTTTCAGGGCAGGAATGATCTGAAGCATTTTCAGGGCGCAAATCGTCATAGTTAAACCATTTTTGATAAGACGCGTAGAGACAGTTTGGCCATTTTTAGAGCGCGGGAATTGCCAGTTTGGCTATTTTTAGCGTGCGACTGGTCGATTTAGACATTTTCAGAGCGGGAACCTTGATCTTATCTGGCATTTTCATGGCTGCACGACTTGTCGCAGTTTAGTCATTTTCAGGGCGCGCGTGAAGTCATTTTGGCTGTTTTTAGAGCGCAAATAGTCAATTTAGTCGTTTTCTTCAAGGCGGGAATCGTCAGTTTTGCCATTTAGGGACGCAATTATTGACAGTTGAGCCATTTTTATAATGGGAATAGCATTGAATGGCTGTCAAGCCGTCATTAGTAGACGAAGCACACAATTTCCCAATAAGCCCCTCCCGCGTCTGTTCGTTATTCTGAAAAAAATTAACGGTAAAAAAATAACTCCTGCTTACTTTTTGGCCTGTCAGTAGTTTCATCCATGACCCCAACCCACAGAGGTAGAGCACTAGTCCTTGCAGAGCTATTCGTAAGATACAATACTGCAGAAGCGGACGCATGGGGTGATCACCCTACCACCACCCCTTTTCATATTGCCCATTTTAACTAAGAAATCTGGGAAGTTTCATAATCTAATATTTCGCGCCCAAGCAAAATTTAAATTAGTGATTTTATTTTGCCAATAAAAGTGGGGATCGTGTGCCAAAAATACTACAACAAAATGGTCGAAGACAGTGTATTTTTCCTTACAACTTTTCTCCGTCTCACAAAATCGAAAATACAGACCCTAAAACTCCGTGTTTCATCTATTTTGTGGGGGAAAAAATGAAATAAAAACACACATTCGCATATTTATCCCCGTTCGGCTACCAGCGCACCAGCTATAATTTTCTCGTTTGGTTGGAAAATAGCAGTTTTCCAAAATTATCTGGGATCCCATAATTCTAATATTTCGGCCATAATAAACTATTACTTGCCCCAATCGACGATCAAACACTACAGGGGCGTAGCCAGCCGTTGATCTAGAGTTGGGCAGCTGACGATGTCAGATGCACCGTTGCCTATTGCAGGCATTCGATTATGAATCCCCAGCAAGAGCACTGATATAGTTCATTGAAAATCGTCTATTCATCACGAGAAACTGCATGAAAGGGTCGTTATCCGTCCAAAATTCACCTCCCAAAATATATCAATGTTGGGTTTCAAGCGAGCTAAAGCCGGCGAAGTATCGTTTTTCAAAAAAGCAAAACTCGCGAAATTAGGATTTTTACAGAGTCAAAAATTTGTTTTGAGCCAAATCTGTGAAACGGATCATTTCATGGAGGCATCTGCACGAAATTGGTTTTTGAGCCAGCCCACACGAAATTGTGTTTTTAGTGGCGAACTAGGCCCGCGAAAATGGTTCTTTGGTGAGCAAAATCCGCGAAATTGCGGTTTTGGTGAGCCAGAATGGCGGAAATGGTTTTTTTAGTAGGTATGCATACGCCAGACTCGGAAACGGAGTTCGAAACTCGCTGTTTATCCTGCAAACTTGGAATTATTGGTCCATAGCCCCACTATTGGCTAATTAGCATCATAGCTCGCCGTTTAGCCCACAAACTGATTACTATTGGCCCAAAATTTGTCAGGGTATTAGTGCAGTCGGGGCTGGCTAGACCAGGGTCTGTACCCACCAAAAAAAAAAAAACGTGTTAGTAAAAAGGGTCGAAACTCGCAATTTTACTGAAATTGAGACGGGAAACTCGAAATGGTGCGAAGTCTCATCCACTGTTTGAGCCAAATGTTGCCAAAAAACAATTGCAAACTGACACCAAGGCCCGTATTTATGAACGTTCCTTGAAGCTTCCTTGAGTCAAGGCGTCCTTCAGAAGCCTTCCTTGACAAGTTTTCGTATTTATGAAACTTCCTCGAGTTGAAGGCTACCTTGACTTCAAGGAAGCCTTGGGAAAATTCGTTCCTTGAACCAAGGTAGCTTGTGATCTGTCTTGAGGCTTCCTTCACTCCATTACGTCGGTCTTCCACTGGAAGCGTTTTCGAGCGTCGGGACAACGAGCGTACATCCCAAAGGATCAAATTGAATGTGACATAGTCCACTGCAGGCTTAGCTGCAGTGAATTCAATTTAAGCCTTTTTGGATGTACGCGCGTTGTAGCGCCGCTCGAAAACTCTTCCAGTGGACGACCGGCCATATCTGTTATCTCCAATTTGGTTCGTATTTCGGAATGGAAATAATAAAAACAAACTATGGAAGGAAATGATGACTTCATCGAATATTTGCGTCACTTAAAAAGTAAATTATTGTTAGGGTGCATACGGCAATTACTGGCGGTCGATTGGCCCTCTTGGGCTGGAATACTCCCAGAAGGCCCGGCAAAACAACAATACGAACCGTAAGAGGGATGAAGAAAATGAGGAAGGGGGCAGATTGCTTCAGCGGGCCCTGTCTTTCACTCACCTCTGTCTTTCCGGTTTCACTAAACTAGCAAATCCCCGAAACATTCAAATTCGCGAAATTACGACGTGAAACGTACAGTATAGTGAATTTCCGACAGTAGGCTCCCAACTTCGCATATACATATTTGCCCCCTAAGTGTCGCTATTTTATCGTCAGGGCGCCGCCATCGTGGGGGGCTATAGTCTGGGCTTTACAATCACTTTTAAAAAATGCCCGTAACTTGCCGATTCTCCGATATTTGGACCCGCAATGTGGAATATCGTGGAATTCAGACCCGAATCTTACAGTGCCACAGATATTAGACTCCAAATTATGTAGTTTTGATACTATTTTTTTCAATTCTGTAGCTGCCATGAGCGTTTTCCCTCCATTCCAGCAGTGAATTAGCGGGTTTTCTCAATTTTATCCGGGAATATTAATCGATTTTTCACAATTTTAGCTACGAATTAGCGATTGCTACGAATGATGCCTCGAATTAGCGTTTTTTTTTTTTTTTCAGTATTAGCAGTATTAGAAGTGACTTTGCAAAAAATGACCATTTTTCTGTGGATAAAATCTATTTTTCGGGCTGAATTTCAAGACTGTTTGGAGTTTTAGTGGCCAAATGTTCAGTTTTAATGTTAATCAGCCAGTTTTGGAGGGATGAATTGACGGTTTCCTAGTGTAGCGGCTGTTTTCGAACAAAGAAGAGTTGAAGAAGGGTGGGCAGAGCTTCTTGCCCCGTGCTGGCCACGCCCTTGAGTCAAAGGATTTTTAGGCAAAAGTTACAGGGGTTTTAATGTTATTTCTGGGTCGAAATATGCCGGGGGTGAGTTGTTTGGTAAAACAAATTTATTCGTGTTTTAAAATAAAGAGCATACAACACAAATCTGTGGTCATCTTGGAGACTAATTATCGGTGGTAGATACACTTTCTTTCCTAAAATAACATTGATGTTCATCACAAAAAGCCGTTGAAATACATTGATGCGGCAGAGTGGGGTGGGGGGTGGGATGGAAGCCTGATGGACAATATGGCTAGAACATTGTTTCTTCAGAAGAAGAAAGAGCTCATCAGATTTATGGTGGAACCCCTCCCAAGATAAAATCCTAGATCCGCCAATGTGAAACAGATTAGGCCGAACTAAGCAGTTTAATCACTTGAAGTTGTGAAACTCTGAGCCAGCAAGATATTGGTTGGTTGCTCGGGTAAGAAATTGAGAATTTGACCTCAGAATCGGTTCGATTGTCCGATAACTAGAGTGCCAGAATCCTATTTTTGGTCCTGGGGAAAAAAATTGGTTTTACACTGGCTATTCGGCTTAGAAAGTCCGCTATCCCTAAAACGAAAGTAAGTCCCGAAGAAGAAGCCACTTCGACACTCAGCCACAGCTGTTCGATAATTGTCAAAAGTTTACAGTGTATCTGTACTTAAATTTTGTTTATGACAGGTGGTTTACGCTCTCAAGGGAGAAAATTACGAAAACCCTGCCGAAGAAGAAATGTATTTCTTAAAACCAACAACCCTTATAATTGGCGTCGGAAGCTGCATTATTAAAGACGATCCGAGATTACCTCACCTGAAAGCGAGTGGTCAATTGAATAAAGTTTCCTTAGGCCTAAGTTGTAAGTTTTAATGTCGATACTCTTCTATGAAACTTGATTCAATTTTCATTGTGCACTAAGATCATCGCCTTCGGGACTGTCTGGGTCTTCTCGTTTCTATCCCTACTGACCCAAAGAAAGAGGTCGAATCCGTGCCTTTCGAAGATGTAAGTTTTGACGTATTGACGTATGCACTTATTATTTATTCCTTTTATGTTCCTCTTCTAAGCGAAAGAAGGACTCCACCCTATCCTTACCGTTAACTACAGCAATTTACCCTGGTGGAATGGACTTTACAAAAGTTCCATCTGAAGCCGGATTGCGTGACCTGGACGAAGTTCATCAGTTCACTGAACTACAACTTGATTTTGAAATTCAAGGTACCAACGCCAGATATCAATTCTCTCGTCCAAATGATAACTTTCACTTTTTTTTTTTTTAACAATAATTGCAGAAATAACGTTTAAAGTGGCGAAAGCGGGGGAGCAGCTCATCGGTTTCAGAATGCATACTCTGACTTTGAATCTAACAAAGGAAACTTTCGACCAACACGTTTCCGTTAAACTGGGTGGGCTTCTGATGAATCAAAATTATCGAGGGGAAACCATTCCAATTTTGGACACGTCTGGTGGGCTTAAGGAAGGAAAAAAAGACTATTTGCTTTCGGCTGAGTATGTGAAGGTAAGTTGTTATTTGTATCCATCCAGCTATTTCCATAAACACACACACACAATTTCTTCCAAAATTAAAGGTTGATAAAAAATCGCCTGATTTTCACGTGAAATATGGTTCGGTGTTGCAAAAAATTAACGTTGATTTTACTAAATTGGACGTACTGATGCACTGTGAGGCGCTTCTGAATCTTATGCAACATGTCAGCGATTTCCTTAAGATATTGAAAAAGGTTGGGATGTTCTTACACATCTTCCCATCTTGCCATTTATCGACATGATTTTACCAACCAGGCCGACAGTGAATCCCCGGAACAAACACCTTCTAGAATGAAACGCGAGGGAAGTTCAAGAGCTTTTCGTAGGAGCTCCTCACGGTTGAAATCTTTCACGAATTTGCCCCGCGGCAAACATGTTGTTCATAGCAGTGAGTCATAGATCTTGCGAATCGTAACATTTCTCACCAGGACCATTTTTGCAGAAAAAAGCGGATCCCACAGAACCGATGTAATCGATTTTAAAGCTGAAGTCAATATCGGGGAGATTTTAGTTAAATTGGCTAACAAAAGCACTTCAATAATGAGTCTTGGAGTCACTGGTGGTCTGGCTGGAATCACCGTGAGGAAAGCTTATTCAGTCATTCAAGCTCAGTTGAAGATGATTGAAGTGTGCGACCTCGGAACTAAAGGAATATACAACAAGGTAAAAACTATCCGATGGAACAAGTTGCCGTAACTTAAATAAATTTATTTTACCCAGATTGTTAGTGTCATGGAAGACACGGAAGCTGTCAAAGTTAATGTAGTGATGTTTAATCCAGAGCAAGCCTCTTCAAAAAGCGTCGATTTCTCTATAAAAGGCTATTTCGCTCAGCTCCGCGTTATTTTCAAGAACAGATTCGTAATGTCTGTCCTAGTGAGTATGACTGAAACCTTAACCCCCACCCCCAGCAATCATTTTTCATTCTCTATTTCACCTGTGCCTCTCTAGAATTTCCTAGGAAACTTTCAAGCAGCACAACAAGCCTTAGTTGAAGCGTCACACGCTGCAGCAGAAGCTGCCAAGCAAAACGTCCAGGAAGCTTATAGTAACGCAGCCAGAGCTGAACTAGACTTGAAACTACAGGTATGCCCCGATTGAGTGTATGTTATACCAGGGGCGACTACAAACCTCAAAACGTCATCAGGGAGGCAATACATATATAAGACATATAAGTCTGGGGGGGGGGGATGCTGCCTAAAAGTTGTATTTTTGTGCGCACCAGGCGGGTAAAAGGAGAGAAAATATCCAGGGTAAAGGGAAGCACCGGATAAGGATTTTTCTCATGAATGGCCAACCCTGGTAACGAGTGGTCAATCATCTGGCCTATAAGAGGACGGGGGGCAATATTGCATTCAGTTCGTTCATCATTCACATCAATGTTACTTTCGGTCAGGTGACGTTTTCGAAGGGTTCTCCCCGAGAGAGACTGCCCACTCAGCGTTGTGTGATGAGTAGAGGGGAGGGGAGCAGCCGTGTGAAATTTTGAGTTTAGAAAGTTACAAGGAAATGAAATTAAGAAATTTCGAGGAATTTGTAGCCCCAAAATTGAAGTTTCAAGGCTTCATAGACAACGCAATTGAAAGTTTTTGCGAATAATCAACCGCGAAATTGTGGGATTCGAGATTAAAGTCTCAGGGCTAACTAGCCACGACACAGTAATTTTCGGAAGATGAAAGGCAAAAACTGCAAAGTTTCAACGACAAACACCCACAAAATTGATTTGTTTGGCGGATAATTAGACGCAAATTTCCATGTTCCCTGGGAGCAAAACCCCGCACAATTTCCGGTTTTCAATAATTATCAGCGACAGTGAAATTGCGAGTTCCGTGGATGTACAGCCTCGAAATTGTAAGTGATTTCTCGGGAAATTCACCACAAAATTACAGTTGTAGGGGGGGGGGGGATAGCCGCGAAAACAAGTTTCGTGGTTTACATAGCCGTGAAATTGGAAGTGTCAAAAAATAAATAGCCACTAAATTGAGGTTTTAAGGCAGAATTGCAAATTTTTTGTTGCAATTTTCTTGGGGGGGTTAAGGTTGAAGTTTATTATTTGTGACTAAAAATCAACGAAATTTCAAGTTTTGAAGGGTAAATAGCCGCGAATAGCAAGTTGAGGAAGCTTTAGTCGCCAAATTGACAGTTTAGAGGATAATCAGTGGCAAGTGAGGGTATGAATAGGCGTGAAATTGGCGCAGTTGGCGGGGGAGGGCGAACAGCCGTACCATTTAATTTTTTTTTAGGGGGCTTGTTTTTTTGTTATTACTGCCAATAATAACAATCCAGAAGTGCCGTAGCCTACTTTTGAGGTTCGTACCGAGAATTACCGCTTTTACTCAATTTTAGCCGCGGATTTTCTCCAATTTAACCGCAAATTAGCGCTTTTTCTCATGTTTAGGTGCTTTAGTCGTACGAGTTGTGCGCGCGGTTGTTTCCAGTTTCAGCCGGGTATTAGCAAGGTTTCTCGAATAGCTCTATGAGTTAGACTTGTTTTCTCAATTTTAGCCACGATTTGGGGATTTTTCTAGATTTCAGCCGCGAATTATATCCTAATTTTAGGCGCGGATTATTTCCTGAATTCAGCCGCGAATTATTTTCTAATTTTAGCCGCGAATTGTTTCTTGATTTTATACGCAAATTTTCGCCGTTACTCAAGGTTTATCCCCGGTTAATTAACGGATTTTCTCAAATTGGCCCATTGAATTGGCGTTGTCTGAATGAGCTATTTCAGCCGCGCATTAGCGCTTTTTCTCAATTTTAGTCCCGCTAGTTGCCATGCGTGATGACGTTGTCTCAGTATTAGCTGAGCTGAGCCTGCATGCCGAACGCAGCCACGAATTAGCGCTTTTTCTCAAAATTGTGGCCGAGAATTAGCGACTTTCTTAATTTTTATCCGCGAATAGTGTTTTTTTTTGTTTTTCGCTATATTAGCGTTTTTAACAACTTTTTTGCCGCATACTCTGCTCAAGATTAGCACATTAGCGCGACCCAGCAGGCCTATTCAGATCCTACCTAAGAAAAAGAGCTATGTGAGTGAGAAAATCCGCCGTAAAAAAGCGGCTGTAACTGTGTGGTTGCAGCCGGGTGCACGTGTCCCTTTTGCACCCCTTTAGATATGGTCAAGTCCTTTTCTTTGTTTTGCTAGTGCTACAGTGGTGTAAAAAATTATCAGATTTCATTCAATTTTTCAATGTTAGTCAATGAAATCTCCTGGTTTTTTTCACTAGTGTCGCATTAGAGAGAAAAGGGAAATATCTGCCATTCACTAACATTTTTATCCACTGTAGGTAATTTTTCTTCTGCAGTCCTGTAATACTTGGAGGGCTGAGCACCGCTCACAAGGGGGGATTTCGCGCCCAGTCGTCCGGCCCTCATGGGAGGGGAGAAGAGGGGAGATAGTCGCCGCTGTTTAGTACGTTCTGACTGAAGTTTATTTTATTTTACCTCGTACATTTTTACAGGCACCAATTATAGTAGTACCAATCAACGATGACTCCCTAGAATGTTTCATTCTAGACCTGGGAAGCCTTGTCATTGACAACACTCTAATTGAAGTCGCTGCTAAGTCTTCTGACGAGCCAGCTATTCTCGACAGGATGAAGTTAATTCTGGAGAACCTTAAACTGTTTAGGTAAACGAACGATTCAGCAGAGAAATAAACTCGAACAGAATAACACTTAAAGTATTTACTTTCAGGGCTGTCCTGTCCGAGGATCTAACGTACCAACAAGAGTTTCAAATCTTAAATCCGGTAACGTTTCGATTAACAGTTCAAAGGAATTTATCCTGCGGATGGTTCACTGATGTACCTGATTTGGAACTAGCCTGCAAAATTCCGTCTATAAACGTTAGTTACCTACTAGGTTAGTCACTTCATAAATTCGTGTTTTATTTAATTTTTTGTCTACAGATTCATTTGACGAGGAAAAGTTACTTAAACTTGATGAGAATGTTGAATGAAAACTTGGGTAGTACCCCTGAACCGATGCCCCGGCCTTCTCAAAACAAGCCGTCCACTATTACAAAACCTTCTCTTGCCAGTAGCACATCATCTGGTATGCGTAGAATACCTGAAGGGGACGAAGAAAAGGGTGAACTCGACAGATCAAACCGCAGTTAGTATTCTTTGCAAAAATTATTCACGTTATGAGCGAATTAGGAGTTTTTGATAAAATGGTAAAATTCTCCAGTAACAACCGAATCAGCGGTGGCCAACGTGAAGTTTTCATGCAGTCTTGAAAAAGTAGTCATCGATTTGGCTGTGCCCACGGAAGAAGACTTACCCAGTGAGAATCTCGCCCGTTTGACTCTCGACGTTATTTCACTTCGTGGCTCGATCCTCACCGACGGGTCCATTCAAATGGCCATTCTCTTGGTCGACCTCGCGGTACAGGACCTTCGCAAGAGTCAGGAAAATAAAATCAATCTCTACATGCATAGAAAAATGGACTTGAGCGAAACATCTTATTCGTCGATAACTTCCACCTCTGAAGTCGAAGAAGAAGATGAGCACGCGAAGAAATCCATGCTTGACATTGTTTACCGGCAATCGAAAGATGCTACTTTTGGTGATAAATTTACTGTTTGTTACTTTTTATTCGATATTCAATAACGACTAACTATGTCGATTTTATTATTCTTCTAGCCAACGTTCGTGTTTGCAGTTTTACGATGATACTAAACGTCAATCATTTATTGAAAATTGCGGCCGTTTTCGCTGCTCCGGTCATCTCTCCGCAGGTCCCGGGCCTACCAGCAATTCCCATCGAAGGGTCAAAGCCAAAAACGTCCAAAGTAATGTTTCGTTTGGCATTTATATTCTTGTAACTTGACAAAGGTTTCAATTTTCTTTTTAGGCCTCCTCAATCGTTATCGCACCTCCGCAACCCAGGCAAGCCGTGTTAAACTTCAATTTAAAATGTGAAAAGCCGGATATCATTCTCGTTGAAAGCATGGACAGCATCGACACCAACGCGTTGATTTTGCACGTGCGTAATTCTAATGCACGCCCATTTTGTTTGCTTTCCTTTTCAATTTTCGTAATTATTGAACAGGCACAAATTTATCTTCACGCTAAGCTCCAGGGTTCGCAACAGTTTTTATCCGGATCTTTGAACGATCTCCAGTTATTCTCTTGCTGTTACAACCCAACGAAGAGGAACAAAACGAAAGTGCCAGTTCTTTATCCATTCACAGTCTCAATATCCGGATCATCGCCTGACGACCAGGGTCTTCATGTAGACGTTAGTTCGACCGACATCACTTTGTCCGTTTCCCCGGGTAAAAACATACAAAATTATGGGAGAAAACGGAAACAGTTTTTCATTATGATTATTTCGCAGGCACAATTTGCCTCCTAAGCAACATTTCATCAGCAATGTCCAATAAGGCTGAAGAAGAAGATGCTCTCCACGCGATCCAAGATGAAAAAAGGGCTGAAATGTGGGAAGTAACGCCATACAAAGCGACTGATTATTATTTCTTACAAACCGGTTCGTTTTAATCCGTTTCCCCCTTGTTATCTAAGCATTTTTAAAAACGCGCTTAATTGGTTCAGAAATAGCCGAGGATGCTGGCGAAGCCCTCGGTATAGCAACTCTGCTGTCTGAATCGGAGGAGTCTAAGTCTGAGTTATGCATATGCAGTCTACCATCAATCGTAATCATGCTGGAGTCGGGTATTGGTAAAAACACTCTTCCTTTACTTTTGTTTCAATCATCGTTGCAAGCTGTAGTTCGGAATTGGAGCTCTTTGGTTAGTAATTTTTTAAGTAAAAAATTGAAAAGACTCAAGAATTTTAACTAAATGTGTCTGCTAGATGAACGCGGAGTGCAATCTTTCTCTTCAAATGTCGTACTATAATCACACACTCGCCTTATGGGAGCCCGTTCTGGAACCAGTAGAAGTGGTAGAACGTGGAAAAGAGACATTTTCACCCTGGGCGCTGTCCATTCAAGTTGAAACTAGTAAGGTAACGTCGTTGAACGACTCCTTCGAATCATCTTCCGACATGAAACCCCAGATGTACATGTCGATCTCTTCAAAGGTAAAAAGAAATCGCCTTTATAGCTTCTTCCACCACAGTTCTCATTATTTCAAATACCTTGGATTGTTTAAGGATAACTTGCCGTTGACAGTAACCAAAACCAGTCTCGACGTGGTCAAACATTTAAGTGACACCTTTAGCGCCGCCTATTACAACCCAATGGAATTTGAAGGAGAGAAACCAGCCTTCACAGTTATTAATGACAGCGGTGTGCAAGTGACTGTCGAACTCGAAAATTCTCCATTCAAGGTGAGTTGAGCCGAGCTAAGTAAAGTTTTCGATAATTAAATCGTAACTTTTTTACAGGTGTGGGGGCAAACGGCGGACGTTACCAACCGCGTTGTTTTGGACGACAAGGCGAGAGTGGAATTGAATTGCCCTAGAACTCCCATTCGAGTCAGAAATCCAAGTGAACTCGAAAAGTTCATCAATCTGAGGGTAAATATGCGTTATACGCAAATACATGTAATACACAGACGTAAATTCATGTAAAGTACATAATGTATTTTCTATAGATCGAGATGTACGACTGTAATATTACTCTGCCGGTATCCAGAGCTGACAAGAGATTCTTCCGGATAAACTATCGAAGCGCATCGCACGACCAATGGGGTATTGTTTCGGAAGTGTCAGTGGAAAACGGTGTAACATTCATCACTTTGAGAAGTATTTTACAGGTAAACATTTTCCGAACGATTCAGTGCGAAATTTATGATTTTATTTATTTTATTTTTTCAAAGGTCAGGAACCGTTTCAACGTGCCGATCAGTGTATACTACATGACGAAGAAAGGCAACGAACTTAAATTGGTGGGCATTGTTGAGGCTAAAGACCAACTTAATATACCGCTAGCGGCGGTGTACACACCGACTTACGAGCTTTTCTTCAGCGTGCAAGGGTATGTTAGAGCCATAGATGATAGAGGATCTTGGTACACTGTGTCTATTTGCATATGAACAAGAGGCTTACTAAAATTAGCAATAGCCTAAAAATATTATCTGCCACGATTCGTACCGAAATCGATTAATTATCATCAATCTACTGGTTATTCCCCCAATTTTAGTTTATTTGGTAACTTGAACTTAAAAATCTGCCTGGAAACTTTCAATTTGCCGTCTAACAGAACAGAAACCGCCAATGTTATTCTCCAAATTCATTTATCATCCATCAAAACATTTTCCGTGAGTGACTATCCACCACGATCGATCATTTTCCTACAAATACTTGCCGCTAGTGAGCTTGTCGTTAACCAGAAAACAAAAAACAAATTCGCGGATTTGGCCCATTCCAAAACAAATTTTGCAGCGCTGACTCATAACATACACAACCCCGACAGGACAGAGAAATGTTTCCGGCTGGAGAATTCGCGAGAACAGACGTTCATAGCGCCAATCCCACAAAATTTGTTTTTAAAAAGTCAAAGCAGGAAAAATGTTTTTTTTTTTTTTTTTTTTTTTTTTTTTTTTTTTTTTTTTTTTTTTTTTTTAGAGTCGAAACCGCGAAATTTGTTTTTTGAAGAGCCAAAGCCGCGAGTTTCGTTGTTCAAGAACCCAAGCCGTGAAATTCGAATTTTTATTGAGACAAGCCCACAAAATGGATTTTTGATTAGTACATAAAATTGGCTTTCTAAAGAGCTAAGCCCTGCGAAATTGGTCTTTTCAGTGAGTCCTGTACACTGCAAAATTGTTTTTTTCAACTACTCTAAACACCTCAATTTTTTTCTTTTTTTTTTGAAGAGCCAATCCTGCATTGTTTGGTTTGTGACTGTGGCAAACTTGGAAAATTGGATTTTCGAGTGAGCGAAAACCGCGAATTGAGTTTTTTGAATAGCCAAAATCCGCTAAAATGAGGGTTTCCATTGATTAATTCCCGCGAGTAAGGGTTTTTTCAAGAGGTAACTTTGTGGCCCAACACCGCAAAAAGTCCCCGTCGTTTCAGGACGTTCACTTTTCTGCCCACCACCCTCCCGCCCACTCACTCCCTTCTAAAAACGCTGCCTTCCCGTGGACTACAGCCCACGCCTGCCAATGCTTGTTGCACTCCAACACCGAATGTTGTCCAAGGAATTCTAAAATTAAGCCGGTTTTAGGATCTGACGAGCCTATCGAAGGGAATTTACGGTGATTCCAGCCTTCGAGAGAAAATTGCTGATAGGGAAAGTGGAGTGGGAAAGGTCGAATTGTACTAACGTGAGGCCAGAATTACACTTGAAAAATACCTATATAACTAGGTATCCGCGTTTGTGCCCATTCGAACTCGATGCTGAAAGTTTTCAGGCCCCTCGCCGTCCCTCATCTGTATCGGACTGTTCGAGCGATAGATTGGAGCGTCCCCCTCCCCCCGGCACCTTACAACGTATTTGGCTTTATTAACGCTAATTTTCCCACGGGGACAAGTCATGCATAACTACTGATTTTCATCCCAGAAAGATACCATGCCTAGAATATGTCAATCTGACCACCAAGCGTCGCTATGCATCCAGGGCCGGGCGTTTTTGCCGCCCCGGCGCGAATTTAATTTTCCCCCACCATGCGGCAATCCCCCCCCCCCTCTGCCGTCTTCTTCCAATACTTGTAGAGCCTAGCAAGTAATGAGAGAATGTATTCTACAAGTATTCTCAATCTTTGGGGCGGAAGATATTTCCGGGGGGGAGGGGTTGAAGTTGCTCCCATGTTCTTACGGAGTTTTATGGTTGAGACCCCCATAAAACTTTAGGAACGTGACATTATTGTGTGTTTGCTCTGTCAGTGTGTCTATCAGACCGTAATCAATTCAGAAAGGCGCAGTCGGTCCGATATAAATGCACCAAAAGGGGCTGTCATTGCCCCTAAAAGTTGTAAAAATTACAGTGTTACCTTGCTATTGGTTTCGGTCGATTTTCTCAACTCCAAGGCGGCCAAGCTGCATGCGTGAAGGCTAATTTTCCCTTGCACCTAGGATTTTCGATTACATGACCCCTGCCGTTACGTTCTGAAAACGTGCGCATGTGCGCGTCACAGTGAGAAGCCAACCATTAGTAGGTCCCTTCGTTACATGTTTGACCAAAAACCAAGCTTTTCGTAGATTGGGGCTTTTATCTGATACCGTGTTTGTTCTAAAATAACTTGATAGGTACATAATTTAATAGGTTGATACACAATTCATTTAACTGTCGAGCTAAGGGAGGGCATGGCATGGTCCAAGGGGCGCTTGCCCGTGTGTTGTGTCTTCAGAGAAAGAGAATCCCCAACAATTTTGGGTAAATAGTTTATTCAACGAAAAGTAAACAAAAAGGGGAACAATAATACACATGGCTGAAAAGGTAAGAGCGACGGATATCAGGGAGTTCTTGTTCTGGACATTCTGAATTAGCGATTTCAGATTGTGAATTCAGTTCTGTTGGTGGTCCAGGATGCGCATCGGTTTGTGCTGAAGTGAAATATTGTTAAGACTGTTCTTCAGCCGGAGTGTCTGATAACCTTGGTACCGTCTGACCGAGAGTAACCTGGTACGTGGAACGTGATCTTCTTTTTGGGGACTAACGTTGACCGTATTTGATCCACATGACGTTTCAGTTTCCTGCCAGAATCTAGAGCTACTGCGTAATGTCGATGTCCGAATTTTTGGCTGATATTCCCAAACTGCCAGACGTCGTGATTTTCTACGTATACTCGAGCCTGGACTCTCTCCCCCACTGTGAATGATCGAGTGTGCGCAGAGACTAAAGGAGGGGTAGCAGTCGTGAGTTGTGGCTTTATTGCGTCAAGTCGAATCCTTATTCGGCGATGTAAATACAATTCAGCTGGAGATTTTCCACAAGCCAGAGGTGTGGCCCGATATCTGAGCATGATAGCTTTAATTTTGTCCGAGAGCGGAGTAGGATCGTTTTTGGATGCTCGAAGACGCTGTTTTATCGTTTGGACATAGCGCTCCGCCAGGCCATTTGTCGCAGGATGTCCGGGGGCTATGAGCTTATGAGTAATGCCGTGTTTAGAGCCGTAGTTTCTGAAATGCTCACTAGTAAATATCGAGGCATTGTCTGTTACGATGATGGACGGGTATCCGTGAACTGAAAATATGTCTTCCAATAGTGTGATTGTCGATGAAGTGGAAGGCGAGTCTCGTAAAATACAGACTTCTGCCCACTTGGATTATGCGTCGACGACAATCAGGAAGTAACGACTTTGAAATGGGCCTGCGTAGTCGATATGGAGGCGATCCTAATTGCCATCTGGGTCATGCCAAGGATGGGCTGGAGCTTTGGCAGGGTTGGCTTGAATAAGAGCGCAGTTTTCGCAGGATTTCACTTCTCGCTCTATATCATTGTCGATTCGTGGCCAGTAGACGTAATTTCTGGCGAGCTGTTTCATCTTCACGATGCCGAGGTGAGTGGCATGAAGTTCTTTTAGGATCGGTCTGCGCAGACTGGCGTGAATGACTATTCGGTCGAGGCGAAACAGGATACCGTTTTCGAGTGTGTATGGTTCGTCAGAGCTTTGAGACTGGAGACGTCGCAAAATGGGTCCTAGTTCGGGATCCTTCGATGTTTCCATTTTGATGGTTTCATAAGTGACGACATCATTTGAAGTTTGAAAAATTTTATGTGCAAATAGATGGGACACCTCTTCATTCAAAGCATTGTCAGTGGCGTTTTTCGATTTGGTAATCGGAGCACGTGACAAACAGTCGGTATTTTCATTGTCGACACCTTTCTTGAACGATAAGGTGTAATCGAATCCGGATAAGAATGAAGCGTAACGTAGGAGTCGGGCTGACGTCATCTGGGGTAAGGCTTTGTGCTGGTAGAAAATTCTAGATAAGGGTTCATTGTCTGTAACTAAATTGAAACGTTGGCCGTAGAGGTAATTGAAAAAGTGAGTAACTCCGAATAGTATTGCTAATGCCTCACGGTCGAGTTGGCTGTAATTCATTTCCGAGGACGACAATGATCGTGATGCATAGACTATGGGCTTTTCGTACCCATCCACGACATGGCTGAGAATGGCGGCAGCACCGTATGGGCTGGCGTCGGTACACAACACCAAAGGTAGGGCTGGGTTGTAAGGTATTAAGACGCGGTCGCTACACAATTCATGTTTTAGTTTGAGAAAAGCCGAATGACAGGGTTTTGACCAGTGGAAAATTTTGTCCTTTTTTAGCAATTGACGCAAAGGGTAGGTGATGGTCGAGAACTTCGGTATGAATTTGGCGTAATAAGTGACCATACCCAAAAAACGACGTAGTTCGTCCACACTTGTAGGGCGAGGTAGGTCCGCTACGGCTCGAACTTTTTCGGGGGACTTTCTTATTTGATTGTGTCTGATTTTGTGACCAAGGTAATCGATTTCGGTTTTGAAAAATGAACATTTGTTTTTGTTGACATGAAGATCATTGTCGGAAAGACGTTTAAGACAGGCTCGTAAATTTTTAGTGCACTCCTCTAGCGTGGCGCCATGGACGATTATGTCATCGAAGTAGGCTTCGGTTTTTTTAAGACCTTGTAAAATCTGAGTCAAAACGCGGTTGAACTCCGACGGTGCGGTTTTGATTCCGAAGCTTAGGCGTTTGATACGATACGTGCCTCGGTGTGTTACCATTGTTTGGATTTCGCTGCTTTTAGCGTCCACTTTTAGGTGAAGATAGGCTTTATACAAATCTAATTTACAAAAAAATGTCGAGCCTCGGAGGCTGTGAAGGACATCATCGATTCGACGAATAGGGTGGTTAGCCGAAACTAACCTCTTCTTAACGCCGCACTTGTAGTCGACGCATATGCAGACACTTCCATATGGTTTTGGTATAACCACTAATAGTGAGCCCCAGTCACTTGTTGCGACAGGTGTGATTATGCCAGCGGCTTCAAGGGAGTCTAGTTCCGTTTCGACTTTTTCTATACTATACTATGCCACACTGAAGATCTGGTCGACCGTGGGGAACTTCGGTCCTCCTCGCATGAGCACCTCACGAGGGGCCGCAACAATATAGACGTGGAGAGATGCCGCCTCAGCTGTTCAATGGACTCGACGCCAGCCTCAAAAAATTGCCTCAGGGGAACTTCAAAAGGCAGATTAAGGAGCGTTTTTTGGATATGGCTCCCTATTCCATCTCGGAATTCACAACGACCCCCTCATGTTGATTACTGATCTGGATATTTTTGACGTTCTTTTACTAGTGCATCTAGTGCTGATAATAAGTTATTAAGGAAAATTCGAGGAACGACTTGGCATACGGGCCTTAAGCTCAATATCTCATACAATCTTATCCGAAACAAATCCTGCGTTTGGCTCCTTCTAAAACGAAATATATAGCAATTGAGTCTATTTTGAACCCAAGTTTCAACTTCTCAAAACCAAATTTTATGCATTTAGCTTCTTAAAATCCAAATTTTATGAATTTAGCTTCTTCAAATCAAAATTTTAGATCGCTCAAGAACAAACTTTCGTTAGTTTGGCTCTTTCAAAACCAAATTTCGGCGATTCACGATTTATGATAAACCGAATTTCATGGCATATGCACTTTCTATAATTTTGGTTGATTCAAAAAACAATTCAAAAATTGTTTAACCCCCCCCCCTCTTTCAAATACGAAATATCGAGGCCTTAGCTCTTTCTAAAGTCGATTTCGCAGCTTTGTGTAATTCGAAAGCTAATTTATCTTTTTCAAAGCCTAATTTATGGATTTGGGTAACTCAAAAATTACAATTTTGTTATTTTGGCTACTACAAAGGCCATTTACACGGATTTCCAAACGGAAAACCTCCGCATTCGTCTCCTTCAAATCCCAATGTCAGGTAATTTTGCTCTTTTAAACCCAAATTCCGCGGGATTTGTTCTTTCAAAAGCAAAATTTCGTGGGTTTGGCTCTTTCAGACCCAAATTTCTTGGATTTGACTCCTTCAAATCCAAACTTTGGAACTACTAAAGTACCAATTAATACTAAAAAATAAGTTTGTACTTATTCCAACAGTATTCACGAAATTGGATATGTTTGTCGTCTTAATTTGCATGAAATTGCTAGTTTCTGGACTATACTTTACCGCGATTGCAATTTTCGGGGTCTTTCTTTCAGTAGGCGTAGACCCGAGGATATTAGGCTGGGTCATTATCATTAAGAGCGACGAATTGACGTGTAATTGTGACATTTATGTTAGAGCTAAATACTTGGTGTGCAAATACTCAGTAAATACTGCGTGTGCAAATTCGTGTCCAAATTTGACCGAAATTAAAAGTTTCCTTGCTGAATATTCAGGAAATAATAAGTTAACAAATGTCAGGTCTACTCATGCGAAATTGCAAGTTACTGGTCTTTATTTTTTTGAAATTTGATTTTCGGGGCTAAGTATTCGTGAAATTGATAGTTTCTGGTCTATTTTCGCGAAATCACAAATTTCTGGGCTTGTTTTTAGTGTTTGTGGAACCCGGTCAAGCCACCCACGACAGGGCTTAAACACTGACGTTAGCCAAAAAATTGCAACATTTACGGGGACGTCCTACTTCCCCCCCGGACATGTCCTACTTTGGGGGCGATTTTCTGGTCAATTTTCACCAGCCTCAGCCAAAAACATCTCCACTAGGGGTCGTCGGTGCCACCGAAAATGGCACGTTGTGGCTTGTCCTTGGTTTTGGACCATTTTTCTCGACTCGAGAGTAGCCAATCAAGGTCCGTGTGCGCAGTTATTTTCTGTGAGCAAGCTTACGGGCAAGTCTAGGTACACTTGAAATTGAGAAAAACCGCTAATTCCCAGTTTGTGTACGTCCTTATTGGCGGCTAAAATGAGAAGACACGCTAAATAAAAAAAGTGCTCATTCGTGGCTAAAATTGAGAAAAAGCGATCATTCAGAAGTTTGATGACTTAGGGAAAGTGCCAACCCCGCGAAAAAAAATTTTATTGGAGGGAAAACAGCCGTTGTACACGATCCAAAAACCACGAGGACTTCAATTGAAAAAAAACAAAAAAAGCTGTACACTCATCCTTTAGTGCTGCTTTCCGGGATCTCTGTTTCACATTGGTAAAGGCACAATCCGTAGGCAGCCCATCTCTTTTCAGTTGATTCACAATCGCGGTTATTATAGCAGTTGTCTCATTTCAGGTACTCGTTGTCGTTGTCGCCGTTCGTGTGGAAAGACCTTCAACAGAGTGTTGAAAAAACCATGCTAATGAGATGCGATCCGAAACAAGTGGAGGACAAAGAACCATTTTTTATAAGGGTTAGTAATTATTTTCGACGATAATTTTGTGTCAATCTGGAAATATAGTTATCCAAGCCTCGCCAGCGATGTATTTGCCAAGAAAAACAATTAATTTCCAGGCCACGGGGGAGTTAGAACAAGTATTTTTTGAGAACACCGCTCGACACACGATGCTCAGCTCCTGTTATAACATTTACATCCGACCGACCGTCATCTTCAAAAATTACCTCCCCGTAGAAATTTTGTGTTGCGTGCAAGGAATGGCTTTGGATCGTACCATAAAACCAGGTGAAAGCATTCAAGTGCCTACAGCAGAGCCTGGGTCTTCTACTATTGTTGTCAGAGTGAGTGCCCCCCCCCATCCTCTCTTTTTCTCTCTCAATCACTCTCTCTCTCTCTCAAGTCATTCATTTCAAACTGTGCATTTCTCGTCATCAGATTCCTGACTACTTGGACAGAGAGTGGGTCAGACGGCAGGAGATAGTGGAAGACGCCCATGAGCTCGAAGTATGGACGTTTGAAACTTACGAGTCACTTCAGCGGTTCACTCTTGAGCTCGGTTTGCACACAATTAAACAACACGGGACGATTACTATGGAGTTGTACTGTCCCTTTTGGATGCTAAACAAAACTGGGCTGTTGCTGTGCTACAAGGTAAGACTGTTTTTTGTTTTTGTTTTTTCTGAATGTGAACAATAGGCGGAAAATGTAACGGGCAGCGTTTACCGAAATTCAACCAATAAAAATAAAAGAAATTTGTTGATATCCGTACAGCGTTCGAGCAAGGCTAATGATTCTGGAGAGCCTAATGAGGTAGTT
The DNA here is from genome assembly GCA_038030265.1 of Corythucha ciliata. Classification (NCBI taxonomy): domain Eukaryota; kingdom Metazoa; phylum Arthropoda; class Insecta; order Hemiptera; family Tingidae; genus Corythucha; species Corythucha ciliata. The sequence continues at coordinate 44,410,483 of CM075938.1, read as the reverse complement.
AAAAGTTTGTTTTTGCACGCGATTTTGGCTAGTTGAGCACGGATTCAAACTAGTGCCACATAATAAAAATTCATTAATATTTTTAATAATACTTACCCATAATTAGCTAGAATGCTTGATTACAATCGCATGATGAGGGAAGCCTGTTGAACTCAACTCAAATCAGAAGAGCCTCGATTTTTCGCTGGAAATAGCATTACTGAAGAATCCTAATGACGATAGGTTGTGGGGGAAAAAAGAAAAAAAAAAAGAAGAAGAAAATAATAAAAAGAAGGGGGAAGTAGAGAGAAGACAGATTAAGCATAAAACACTAATGCCCGATTTCACCTACTTCTTAAACCACGATCAACAACTAATCACGATTACAATGTAAACACATAAATCAGAATACATATGGGTCGTCATTGGCAACTAATCGCGATCAACTTTAAACGAGATCAATTTTGTTGGTGAAAATGGACCTAAATGATAAACTTACTTGGGAGTTGCTTAGTATAATCCAGTCAACGAACGTATTCTAGGCCGCAATAATTCATAAAGTATTTAATAATACTATCATAATATATGTTTAATATAATACATATAACTATATGTACAACTATCAATTCAAGTCCGGCACTATCGAACAAAGTGAAGTCACAAAGTTACAAGTTACAAAGCCAAAGTTTCGGTTAAATGCCGCCAAAACTGGCAGGACCGCATTTAACCGCGAAGCAAGAAATCTGTGGGAAACTGAATTTGCTCACTTCTTGCCCGGCTAGTCGAGTTAGATCCGCCGCAACTAAAAATGCTCCAAACTTGTAATTTTTCTTAATCTAAGACTAAGGCCCTTTACTCGCAATTTCGATTAGATTAACTCCCAAAGAGCTGAAACTATCAATTTCGCAGACATTCAGCTAGGAAACTTGTCATTTTGCTCAAATTAGCACCCGAATTTGCAAACTCACAAATATTTATCTCTTAAATGTTGCAATTACACGGCTATTCATCGAGGTCCGTGACCTCGAGAAAAAAAAGACCTGAAACTTGCAATTTCGCGCAAATTTTGCCTGGAAACATCCAATTTCGCAGATATTTGCCTCCAAAATGTTGCAATTTTGTTGGGAGTACGGAACTGCTACGACGCGGTTCGTCGTGGCCGGTTAGTCCGGGGTCCGAGCCCAAAAAAACAATTGCAAACTTACAATCTCACGGAGATTTAGCACCGAATACGTATTAGAATTCCCTCGAAACTTGCAATTTCGATGAAACGAAGACTCAAAACTTCTAATTTTGTGGGCAATCGTCAGTTTGTTGAGTCTGGGCACGCTAGTCTGGGATTCGGCCACTACAAAAATGTTCTGTAAACGGAAATTCTGCTTTAATTAAGTCTCTAAACTTGCAATGACTTGCAAATTAGGACCTGAAGATTTGAAACTGCCAATTTCCTTGAAACTTGTTATGTTACTAAAATTAGAACCCCAACCTATAAGCTCATTCAATTTCAATTGCAAATAAATTCACATTCAACGTGGCGCAGTCGGGTCGTATTACCCAGGGTTTTCGCCCTCTAAAAAAAATGCCCCTTAAACTTGCAGTTTTGATCAAATTAGGACGTGAAACTTGCAATATCGCAAAAAATTTAGCCAGAAAACTTTCAATTTCGTGTATATTTGCTTTCAGACTGTTGCTTTGAAGACCCGGTACCGTCGTGGCCGGGTCACAAAGAATAAGAACCAAAATAAATACCAGAAACCAGAAACTGGCCCGATATAACTAGACCCGAAACTGGCATTGCCGCAGATTTTCAGACCTAAGTGATGTAGTTTCATGGCTACATTTGTCAGACTTTGGACGCTGACGTGGTTGGCTAGCCCTGGGTCGACGACCACATGTAATGTAATTCTGCGGCTAATTTCTTTCAATTTTTCAATTAGGAAAAATTGAACAGTTATACAACTATAGCTGTGAATTAGCTCTTTTTCTCAATTTTATCTGTGAATTAGTGATTTTCCACCATTTTAGCTGCGAATTAACTAATCTCTCAACCTCTGTACATTAGCCACTAAGGTGCCTCCAGAAACCGCAAACTAGCGTTTTCTGACTATTGACCGCGAATTGGCCTTTTCTCAATTTTAGCCACGAATTAGCATTGTTCGTAAACAAATGTCCAAAAAATCTGTTTTTCGGGCGAAATTTATGATGATTTTGTTTTTTTAAAGGGCAAAATGTTCAGCTTTAATCCTAATCAGTCAAATAAATAAATTAAATGAAAGTGATATCTTTCCGGACGACGCCGACGATGGGAGGGCATAGCCCAACACGATTCGAGTTTCGAGAAAAAAATGGGCTCCACGGCGGGATTTGAACCCGCAACCTCTGATTACTAGACCAGCACGCTGCCAATTGCCACGGTGACGCCCTGCACGGTGATGGAGAGGTTGCGGGTTCAAATCCCGCCGTAGAGCCCATTTTTTTCTCGAAACTCGAATCGTGTTGGGCTATGCCCTTCCATCGTTGCCCGGAAAGATATCACTTTCATTTAATTTATTAATTAATTGAATGCCGGCGACAACATCTTTCTCAATTTATCGAACCTAATCGGTCAATTTTTAAGGTACAATTTGACGGTTTCCGATTGTAGATGGTTTCACAGACGTAATGTGCATTTCACACCCGGTTTTTTAGTGTCTATAAGCGCTGACGCTGGTGGTTTTCCTGGTATTGACAAAAAACAGGAAATTACCTCACGTTTCGCCCTCCCCTGAGTCGCGCTCAACTTAAAAACTCGGGGACGTTTAGTGAGTTTACCCCCAGACATCTACGAATACATCCCCAAAGAGAAAAATACTTTATGAATTATTGCACTATATGCCCCTTATTTTTATATTCCTTGACTGGACTAGTATGAGAGATTTACGACAGCAGAAATACGAAATTTGGATTACATTTAGGTTCCTCAGCACGCTTTTCAACTAGAATGAATAATAATAAACGGTGGTCTAAACTTGAGGTGGTCGACCCTGGTCCTATAATAGCTAGGATTTCTGCATGATCATAGTATTACCAATATCTTCAGAAATGTATAAAATGCACAAATCTCACGTTTCTTTGGGAGATTCCGATTCGTCAGCAGGCCTGATCCTGTGATTTATGGATTGTGGACTAACGGTTTTTTTTTTGTTTTTTTCAAATAACAGCAAGCGGATGATCCGGAACACGTACTATATCATCCTGCTAACTACAAAGGACCTGTAATGTTCTCATTTCGGGCAAAATCGTTTTTCGCTAAAAAAAAATCACAAATTCGAGTTCAAAATGGTCCTTGGTCGGATAAATTTTCCCTCGACGTAGCAGGTAGCTCTGGCTTGGTAGTTTGTACAACCGCGCACGGCAAATATGAGGCAAGAAATCATTTTACAATTTCTTGAAACATATAATAACCCAAATCATTACACACTTTCAGATTGGTGTTTCAATTCAACTTACCTACAGCACACTCACCAAACAAGTAATTTTGACGCCATTCTTCGTTCTAATAAATAAATGGCCGTGCAATATGGAGTGTCAAGAAGTGGGGCGACCGAACGACCCATGGATGAAAATCATGAAAAACGACTGCTTACCGTTTTGGCCCATTGGTAAAACAGACCATGGGATCAGAGTCCGAGTCGAGGGCACAAAGGAGAGCACAGCCTGTGTCCCTTATAATCGAGTTCACGAATCTTTATTCAAATTGAACAATAATTACGGCGCGGTTCACGTCGACGTTCAAGTAACTGAGGGAGGCACTTACATCGCCCTATCACCCTATGAAGTCGGAATGGCTCCCGCTTTGATTGTTAACGACTTGGACAGTGAGATCAAATTTCACGACAAATCGAAAAAAGACGCACTGTATGACCCCCCACCCATGTCATCATGTCTAGTGATTCCGTTATGTTCTCATCGCCCTATTTTTTTTTTAGGGTTTCCCTGAAAGCCAGCCATCAAATTATGTTCACTTGGGACAGTGTGTCACCAGAACAAGAGCTTATATTTTCCAATGAGAAACAAGGAATCGGTTTACGTCAGGTAATTCTCATCGAATGCGTTTTAAAATTGAATTCAGGCTTCGAATATAATGCTTGTTCACTAGGATGGTATTGGAACTTTTACTCACAATGACAAAGAGTGTTACTGGTCCTGCTTTCTTTACGGTCTTCAACGTGTTCTATTGTTCACTCATAGCAAACATGTAGCTGTTGAAGCACAGTCGGCCGGTGAAAAAGAAGCTGTACAATTGGAGGTAGAGGTGAACATCAATGGTATCAGTCTGTCGTTGGTCGATAACATCAGTAGAGTTGAAGTTCTTCATTTAGGGATTACAAGGTGAGTCATATAGTTTTACTCCAAAAATGACGTACCTACTAATTAATTTTCATTGGTACGTCAACAAGTTTTGGACTCTGTATTCAAATGCGTGAGGAAATAATTATGATTGGCCTTTGATGATCCCCCCCCCCTAGATTTATGATCACTTTCGCGCCTAATTATTAATTATCTTAGCACTAAGTATTCAATTCCTTGGGTACTTATCCTCCAATTTTTGCAGTTTCTACCGTTTACCATCCGAAACCTCCGAGCAATTATCGCGTCGTCTCATAGGAAATAGCATGTCTCGAACTTAGGATTGTTCGTGTTGAGAAACCTTTCGTTACTGTAAACCACGGATCCCTCCTGGCATGCACTTGTAACGACCTTGTGACTGGACTCAGTCCCATGCTCAGACTTATTATTATTTTTTTTATCCCTGAGCTGTAATTTCGTCGAATTTTTGGTATGAGAAAGCAGAGATCGCAGAGTCGCTGTCCCACGGAAAATTTCTGGCGATCTCAGAAGTGTCATCTTCTAGACCATAAAAAACATCCTGTGCAGATGCCAGACACGATCAAATGATACGGATTTTTCATACTGTGGGCTCCCGGACTATAAGGGTAATAAACTTCAATTTTGGCTAAACCCCTCAGTTTTGTAATAAATTGCTGGTTTTTGAGGTAAACCCTCCAGATTCAGGGTAAAATTTTATTTTTAGAAGTAAAATGACAAAATTAGTACAACGGTAAAATCACCAGTATTTTAATGATACCTTCAGGCGCCTTATTCACTAAAAGTTAGCGCCGGCGCTATCCACCCATCCTCCCCGCAATGGAACAAAATGTTTTTCGACAAGACGAGTGGATAGCGCCGGCGCTTAATTTTAGTGAATACAGGGTCTAGTTTTGATATCATACGTTAGCTCTTTGGCTTGAAATCGTCAGTTTTGAGTTCTAGTTTGAGTTGAAATCCTGAGTTTTTTCATGACAAGAGTCGGTAAGTTTGGCGTGAAATCATCTACTTACGGAAAAACGCCAGTTTCGCTGCGATATTGTCAGTTATGAAGTGAAACATCCAGTTTTGAGGTAAAATAACTTTTTGGGAGGGAACCGCTTGTTTAGGGTAAAATCGTCAGTTTAGGAAAGTTTTTGAGATGAAATCGTAAGTTATGGCAGTTTGGGGGAAAATTGCCAGTTTTTGTAGTGTAATCATCGGAAGAACGCTTCAGATTTGGAGTATCGTCAGTTTTGTGGTAAAATATTCATTTTTGAGGTTAAACCGTCAAATTTGGTTTTGGGGTAAAATCGCCAGTTTTGTAGTGGCTTCTTCAGCTTTGGCATGAAATCGTCTGTTTTGGTACAAAATCGTCACCTTTGGGATGAATTCGTTAGTGTTGTGGTGAATAAATCGCTGTTTTCCAAAGCAGATTCGTCCTTTTTGGCCTAAAATCATCTGATTTGGGGAAAACCTTAGTCGTCAGTTTTGGGGGGAAAAATAGTCGTTTCGGGTGTAAAATATTCATTTTTGAAATGGAATAGGGAAATTTAGTTTAAGGTTGAAATCACCAGTTTTGTAGTGAGTTCTTCAGTGGTGGAGGAAGGCATGTCAGCTTCGTCGAGAAATACGGGTTTCAAGTAAAATCGGCAGTTTTTAATGCAGAGGGGTCTGTTTTTCATCAGTTTGGGTCAAGTCCACTAGTTTTATGGTGTGAAAACATCATTTTTGGGGTTTTAAAATCGCCAGTTGTGTTGTGTAATCTTACGGAAAATCTGGTCGTAATCGTGGTGGTAATCGTATGAAAAATCTGGGTCATTTGATCGTGTCTGGCACCTGCGCAGAACGTTTTTTATGGTCTAGGAGATGACACTTCTGATTGCTATGAATTTTGCCGAGGTAGGTAGTGGAGTTTTCTTCACAAAAACGAATGAAAAGATGTAGTATTTTCACTCGTTTTTGACACTTCTGAGATCGCCAGACATTTTCCGTGGGACGGGGCTCACAACAGAGCTAGCTGTTGGCAAACACAACTTTGGGCTGCTTGAAAACGGCTGGCAAGTGTAAAAATTGATTCTTCGCAAACAATGAACTAGAAAACCATCACCGCCATCCTCATATTTCATGAGCCTCATATTTCACATTTTGTAAATCTCGCTGATGATGCAATCTACGATAACATTGAATGGCGTTGTTGGTTTCGTAACATATTGGTCGCGGGAAGCGACTTTTTACTCTCGCCGGTCGTTTTCAAAGCACCCAAAGGTGTGTTTTCAACAGCTAGATCTGCCATATGAGCCCCTGTCCCACGGAAAATGCCTGTTGATCTCAAAAGAGTCTACTCTCCAGACCATAAAAAACGTCCTGTGCAGGTCCCAGACACGATCAAATGACCCGGATTTTTCATACTGTGGACTCCCGGACTATTAGGGGTAACACTTCGGCTTTGGCGTGAAATCGTCAGTTTGGAAGTAAAATATTCTGTTATGGAGTGAACTTTTTAGTTTGGGGTTGAAAAACGTAAGTTTAAAGTTAAAAATCGTTAGTTTTGGGTTAAAAAATGTGGGATTTTTTCGTCTTTCAAACAAGACGTCGATGAAAAGTAGGGCACCCAGTATTAGAGTGCCAAGCCAACAAGTACCGATTTCCGGCGAAAACATTGTCAGTTAGAAGGCTAAAACCTGTAGTTTCCCAACGGAAATGTTAGTTTTTGATGGATTACGACCCTTTTGTGAAAACTCTGTTTCCGGGTAAGAATTTGACGATTTAATGCGCCTATTTCTGATTTAATGAACTAGGTTCCAGTTCTCATTCTGGGGTTTATAGATCAAGGACTGGAACCTTGAACTAAAATTAGAGGTGCCTCCAATGCTCAATTGATCTTCATCACAATTATCTCGATTTCGAGAGTGCCTGGAGTCTAGTTAAGAGTTTCTGCGGGTAATTGTAAGACTTTTTGATCTAACAAACGTACGCACCAAATTTCCAGAATCATGCTGGCTAAAAATCATTTTCGTGGATTTTGATGGCCAAAAAGTCATTTTCGCGGATTTTCCTCGCAGAAAAGCTATTTTTGTGGGTCCGGCTCTCAAAAAAATTGCGGGATGGACTTAAATGATCCATTTTACATATTTGGCTTCCTAAAAAACACGTTTTTCAATTTTTGGCAGTGTAAAAACCACAATTTTGCGAGTTTGGGTTTCTCAAAAAGATATCTCACCGGTTCCAGGACGCTAGAAACCCAACTTTGCTGCACCTTGCTGCGGGCCTTCCGGTAAAAAGTGACCGATTCTCTCAGGTTCTAGGATCTAGGGCATTCAACCCATAACACCTGCTCCATACTGAAATTTCTCTGACTGAAAAATAATATGATTTTATGTCGTATGCCGGCCGCACGGGAAAATGTGTGCGTCCTCTGAAAACGAGCCAAAGCGGCCAAAAACGGAGGTATCACATTGAGGGCCCTTTCAATAGCACGTCTGATCAAAAATCCGTCTCGATTTTCTGATACCCCCCCCCCATCTTGTCAACAACCACAAGATACGTGGTTCCGTCCAATTGTCAATTTTGACCATTTTCGCCGAGAAGGGTTTAGCCTTCTTTATAGGCCGAGTTCGAATTCAAATCGATATGGGCCGGACGTGGTTTAGTTCTCCCTCGGGCAATTCATAATTATAATTGACCAATTCAGTCGGTTTCCATCATAACGCATCATCATCGATTCGGTCGATTTTCCAGCCCCAGAGCGGCCTATCGACTTCCGCTAGGATTCAAGTCAAGAACCTAGTTAGTGGGGGGGGGGGAGGTCGAACGCGTCGTTTAATTTTCGGGTAGTCGTGACAAAAACTTGGTGGTAGTAGGCGCAGACACCAGGGACCAACTCCCGCATGCAGTTGATGTCACTCATTCAGGACGCGGAATATTTGCCACTAAGTTGCTTCACGTCACATATTGGTTCAATAAGTTGTCATGGGCGTAGCCACAGGGTGACCAGTTGCCCTCCCCTATAGTTGAAAGTGACGATTTAGTGGGACAGCTGCCCATCTCTTACATACCATCGAAATGTAAAAATCCTTCAGGGTCGCCACATTTTGTTTCGTTGGCGCTCACTAAAAAATCATTTCTCTGATTTCGCTCATTGAAAAAAAAATTTGAGGATTTTTGTGCCATAAAATTACATTTTCGCAGATCTGACCCATCTAAATAGCAAATTTCTCAGATTGGGCTTTATAAAAATCTTATTTTGTGACTTTTTCTTGCAAAAAAAAAAAAAAAAAAACGGTCGCGGATCTAGCTCACTGAAAAATTTATTTCGTGGGATTGCCACATTCAAAAACCCATTTCACGCATTTTGCCCCCAAAAACCATTTTTGCGCGTTTGACTTGGCTTACTTAGAACCAATTACTCAAATTTCGACATCTAAAACATCAATTTGCGGATGCGTTTTGGGAAGTCCGTGAGTTTCTGCGGCTGAAAAATCAATTTTGTGGGTTTGCCTTACCAATTCAACAACCAATTTTGCGGATTTCTCATACCGAACAAACCATTTCCGCAGGTCTAACTCACTGAAAAACCAATTTCGCGGATTACGCTTCTCCTAAATTTAAAATCGCCAGCATAGTGAATGACAAAATTACCAGTTTTAAAAATCACTATTTCATTACCTACTAAAATCGCCATTCTGTGCTAAAATTGCTCTTTTTTGTGCTAACATTGCCAAGTGTGTGCTAAAATCGCCAGTTTCGAGGTAGAATTTTAGTTTGAGGTAAACCGCAAAGTTTACTTTTAGGAGGACATCGTCAGTTTTGCCTTGAAAACTCATTTTTTCTGGTCGCAATTTCAGGGTAAAACCTTCAGTTTTGATATAACCGGTCAGCTTTAGCGTGAAATCTTTAGTTTTGGAGGATTTCATCTCAAAAAAGTGACGATTTTAATCCAAAACTAAATATTCACGCCAATGCTGACCAGTTATATCAAAACTGAAGATTTTACTACAATAATGTTGACTTTGCCCTTGAACTTTTGACAGTTTTTCCTCAAAATTAAAATTTTGCCCTGAAAAAAACTTATGGTTTTACCACAAAAAAAAGAAGCTTTTAAACCTAAAATTCAAGTTTCTGCCCAAAACCATTACCAGAAAAATGAAGTTTTTTCACTACATAACTACCTATTTCACCCTTAAAATAAATTTAGAGGTTTTACCTCAAAACTGGAAATTTCGTCAAATTTTTCACGACATAGTCGTCGGTTTCGGCGTAAAATCATTCGTTTTGGGAAGAATACGTCAGTTATGGTGTGAAATTTTCAGTTTTGGAGTGGTTTCCTCCAGTTTTAGGGTTGTTAGTTGAGGTGCATAAGAGGATGAAATCGTTAGTTTTGGGGTTGAAACCGACAGTTTTTAGGTAATATTGCCAGTTTTTTATTGATATCTTCGGGAGAACGCTTCCGTGTTTGGAGTGAAATTGTCTATTTTAGAGTGAAATATCCCATTTTTTTTGTTTAAAAAAGTCAGTTTTGTGATAAAATAATCAGTTTCGGTGTAAAATATTCATTTATGAGGTAAAACCTCCGAATGTTCTGGGGTAAAATCGCCAGTTTTGTGGTGACGTCTTTATAGTTTTGGGGTAGTAATACGTCAGCATTGGCGTGTGAAATCGTCATCGAGCTATGGTGAAATGTCGTCTTATTTGGGAACAGATCGTCAGTATTGTGGTAAAATCATCAGTTTTGGCGTAAAGTCATTCGTTTTGGGGAAAACGTCAGTTAAGGTCGATTCACACTCGCAACAGTGCCGTAACCGGCACGTGATTTGTCCGGCAATAACAAAAACTTTATTCTCACAATTTCAAGGGGCCGATTCATATCAGACCGGCACGTGGCTGACAGTCATTCAGTGCTCCTACTCTGAAAAATCACTGTCTGTCTCCGTGCCGCACTGTCACGTCATTGATAAAGTGTGCAATTGTCAGTTTTGAGGTAAAATCATTAATTGGGCGGTAAAATATTTAGTTTTTAAGTGAAATCGCCTATTTTCGTTACTAAAAAACTGGCGATTTTACCATAAAGTAAGATTTTTAACTAATAGCGATCACCGTTTGCCTACAATTTTGTAACTGGGCAATTCAGTACCCTTCAGTTTTTAGACGTCTCTCGGACAAGACGTTGAAAATTTGGACACCCTGTATCGGAGGCATTTTCTACAACAAGTATCAATATTTTTGGGGAAAACATTGTCATTTTTTGCACGGAAAATCCTGGATAGAAGGCTACAACTATAAATGTTAGCATTTGACGGAGTCTAACCCCTTTTGTGAAAATCTAGTTTATGGGGAACAATTTGACGATTCAAAGCGTCTATATCTGAGTGGATGAAACTACCCCTTTTCTTGGTGGGGTCTCTGGTGCATCTGAGATCTTCTGCCCACCCCCAGACCAAGGGCTGGCTACGTCCCTGGATGATTTTTTTTTGTCACTTTTTCGGCCCTCGGGTTTTCGTTAGTTTTTTTCTATTTATCGAAAACTAAACTTGAGTGCTGCTTTGATACAGAAATTGTGTGGCGGTGTTGGTAGGGTACGGAGGCCGCACCCCCCCCCCCTCATAAAGTACCCCAAAATCCGGGTCTGTTTGAGAACAGAACAGCATCATTATTAAATTCGAAGGCCTATAATCATTCTAAATTATGTTACAAGGCCAATTGTAAGGCTTATAGAGATTCTAGGAATATGTTTATCCACCTATAACCACTCCAAAACATGGGTAAGGACCGAGAAGAGCTCCAGAACAAACACTCAGTTTTTGTATTGTTTTTGCATAATTAGTATAACACTGATTTCTTTGACGATTTTTGTTGTTGTTTGAAACAGCACTGGAGTAGCATGGCACTCGAAGAAAAAGGACAAAAAACGTTTTAAACTATTATCGGAACGAGAGAGCTCATTGATTGAACAAGCCTATCAAACTTATATGACCCAAGTCAACTCCAATTTGAGCAAGCCCAATCCTAAAGTTCAAGTTGACTCTCGAATTTTAGTGAGTTACACCATTCCAACCAAACATTTCGACGCACTCAAATGATTTATTTTGTTCTCCAGGTTGACTTCGTCCTCCTTAAGATGTTAAAACCTGTCCAAAGGGATTTGAAACGAGCATTCAAGACCGGTCTTTGGGTCCAATATGTATCAACACCTCACACCGCACAGTTTCACATGAAAATAAATCGCATTCAAATCGATAATCAAATGTACGACTGCGTGTTTCCTGTGGTTCTGGCGCCAGTTCCGCCTCCTCGAAGCGTTGCCGCTGATGCTTGTACGTTTTTTTTGTTTTTTTTTTTTTTTCTTTAATTCTGCTCAAGGTCTGTTTATATTTTACAGCGGAAAAGCCCTTTGTTGAAGTGAGTATAGTAAAAAGGCTAACAGACTTCAGCGTCGTTCAACAGTTTAAATACTTCAAAGTCCTAGTTCAAGAGTTTCACATTAAAGTTGACATCGGTTTCGTGAACGCTCTCGTGAAAATGTTCGAACAGGACGAGTCTAAAAATGAAGCATCCGAAGTAAGCACTACAACAACTAAATGCGAGAACACCACTAATCAGATTTTTACTTTCAAAGTTGGTTAATTTCAACAAAGACTTGAGCCTCAGAGATGAACCATTGCACTTCCACGTCAAACTCTTCGCTTTACAAGACCAAAAACATTTTTACGACTATCTTCATCTGTCACCTCTCAAGGTACACGTTTTATTGTAAATTGCTTCTGATTTATTTACTTCTGCAATTAAAATTCAGATTCATTTGAGTTTCACGCTAAGTGGAGGTGGACAGGAGTCAATGGGAGCTCCGCCTGTAATCGACACACTCCTTCAAAGTTTTGGCGTAACTTTGACTGATGTCCAGGGAGTCGTTTTCAAGTGAGTATTCTCTCGTCCCCCCCCCCCGTTACTCGCCATTGTAATTTAATATTTTCCTTTCTCAAGGCTCGCCTTTTTCGAGAGGGATTTTTGTTTTATGACGAAAAAACAATTGGCTTCAGAAGTTCAAACGCATTATGTCGGCGCTCTTCTAAAACAGATTTACGTCCTCGTATTGGGTCTCGATGTCATTGGCAACCCTTTTGGACTTGTCATGGGCCTGGGTCACGGAGCCAAAGACTTGTTTTACGAACCTTTTCAAGTAATTTCAAGAAGCGTTGACTGATGGACAAGCTAAACTGAAACTCCGCTGAATGTTATAGGGAGCCATTCAGGGTCCAGGCGAGTTTGCCACTGGACTGGCCTACGGTGTACGATCTCTCTTTGGTCATACGGTCGGTGGAGCGGCTGGCGCTGTTTCCAAAATCACTGGAGCGATGGGAAAAGGCTTGGCGGTTCTCACTTTCGACAAGGAGTATCAAAAAAGTCGCCGAGAAATGTACAGTCAACAGCCGTCCAATATACAGGAGGGTCTCGCTCAGAGCAGCAAGGGGCTTGTTATGGTAATAATTTAAAATTGTGGAAACGGGTGAATTCCCTCGAATTTATCACATTTCTTGTTGAACTAGGGTGTGTACCACGGAGTAACGGGAGTTATAACCAAGCCTATATCTGGTGCGAAAGAAGAAGGAGTTCAAGGTTTTTTCAAAGGGGCTGGTAAAGGAATCGTCGGGTTATTCACACGTCCTACTGCAGGGTTGGTTGATTTCGCCAGTGGATCTTTCAGTGCGGTTAAAAGGTTAATTTTATAAACCAGATTCAAAAAATGTCGTGATTCATGAGTGCCATCATTTTCTAGAGCTACTGATTTAAACGAGGAAATAACCAGGATACGACCTCCTCGTTACATTGGCACTGATGGCCTTGTCAAACCCTACTCAAAGCGTTTAGCTGCCGGCTACAAACTATTAATGGTAGTATGACTTGTCAGCAAACTACGAAAATGTCACTCAACAAATCTGACTCATTTTAGGAAGTTGAAAAAGGCAAATTTGCAACGACAGATTTGTACGTGTACCACATAGGCATCGGACACCAAGATAAAGATGTTCTTATGCTCACCGACCAAAGAATCAGCTACATTACCTGCAACGACATTTTTGGAGGTTATCAGGTAAATTCGTTTTGTATTATTTAAAGGGCAGAAAAAAAAATGGGATGACAACAAAACTTGTTTTTGACCAGATTGAGTGGAGTCACACGTGGAGTGAAGTGGTTCCTCCAGCCACCGTCGTGGACAACGGTGTCTGCATCATCCTGGGTCGTAAAAAAGGCGTTAAAACGCTGTTTCAAAGTTCGGAGTCTGCCAAAATTCTACTGGTTGACAATTTTGAGACACGAAAGGTTTGGCACCTCAATCCCTGAAATTATATTACACCTAACTGACAATTAAATTTCGAACTTTGCCTCAGCTTGTGGAAACGTTAATAAACGACCAAATCTGCAAGATGGGGTCGCCAAGTCCGAGTGGAAGTCTTACCGGTGGAAGTGATCCGGTAGTGACTTCGAAGAAATAATTGGACTACTCTTTTAATTCCCAGAGGACAAACACATTGGTCTTGTAGTCCTGGCTAACAAATCATCAGATGGCACATCAAATAAAGTTGGAGGTCCAAAAACTGATACAGTAAATCAACGTACCAATTGTCCTTATAAAGGCAAAGAAATCAAAATATTAAAAAGATGAGTGTGCTTACAAAGTGATTGTGTTACGCTTGCTTTCAATTAAAATGATATGTACCCCGGTGTTTTTACAGAAAGAAAATAATCCCCTTTTTGTTTTGTATTCAGTTATTGCGCATGCATTTTCCTTCCGATTCTTAGGCATGGAAATCTAGGAAAGCGCTTTCGTCGCTCTCGATTATCTATCTACACATCGGTAATAAATTTATAGTAGAGAGACGGCCAAAATACAGTCAACAGCGAGTTGGTCACATGGTCGAAAGTTCGGCATGACCTAAGCAATTGACCTCTGGAAGAAGTCTAAAAGAAAATGGGCAAAACTGTAGAGGCTCAAAGTTTGTTGATTTGGCACTTGAAAACATTTTCGCTGGTTTGGACAATTCAAACTCAAATGCCTAGGAAATGTTGTTACACACAAAAATCTCTGATCTCTTCGGGGAATAACGTTATTTACTGGAAAATGACTTCATTCCCTGATATGTATAGTCATTCACGTGATTCTTTTATTCACAACATTCCCGGTAAAATAATTACAGCTACAGTGGCGTGCCTGGGGGGGGGGGTTCGGGTGTCAGAACCCCTCCCAGAGCACTTCGACCAAGCATAGTTAAGAAATAACAAAATATATATGTATATACTTGTTAGGTAGGTAAATAAAATAACTATAAAAAAGTAAATGAACAAAAACAAACAAGCAAAAGAAACAATAAGAACGAAAGTTTGACCCTAAAAGTTCGCTACTTGGCCCCACTAAGTACCTAACTATTCATGCTGTCAGTGGTATTATACTACTGACCAGGCGCGGATTCAGGATTTGCTCAAGGGAAGGGCTTGAGAAATTATTGGCTTCGCTCTACTAAAAATGGCTTGAAAGCCATTCGCTGCCTAAAAATAGCTAAACCAGCTATTCGCACCACAAAAACTGCTAGACTGACTATACTCCCTCCCCAAAATGGCAAAACTGACGATTCGCGTCTTGAAAATAGATAAACTGACTATTTGTGCTGTTAAAATAGCCAAAAGGATTTCTCCCCCCCCCCCCTATTTAGCCCTAAAAATGGCTAAATACCAACGATTCGTGCGGCCCTGAAAAATCATGATTCCACCACAAAATGGCTAAGTCGGCCATTTTCGTGCCAAAAATGACTAAACTGACAATCGTGGTCTTTAATGGATTGACGGACTATTTGCGTCCTAAAACGCCAAACTGACGATTCGCGTTTTGAAATAGCTAAACTGATTATTTGTGCGCCAAAAATAGCCAAACTAGTGATTCCCCGTCTAAAAATTCCACACTGACTTTGAGAGCCCTAAAAATGGATTAGTTTTACAATTTCCGCTCTGAAAATGCCGATTCCGCTCCAAAAATGGCAAAAACAACCACTCATGCGCCAAAAATGGTCTAACCGAACGTTTTCGCCTTATTGACTTGATGTAATAATATTCACGTCCCATTTATAAATGACCAAACTTGGTTATCTTATATACTTATCAAGCCATACTAAATCGTCAAAAACTGTGTCTATGTGTATGTGTGTAGGTAGGTACCCTAAAAAAGCCAAAATGACAATTTGCGCCTGGATGATTCCTGCCCTGAATATGGAAATAGGCGAATTTGCAATGCCTACTCTAAAAACAGCACAACTGACCGTTCGGACCCTGAAATGGCCATACTGACGATTCAAGCCCTGAAAATATCACACTGACTATTCACGCACTAGAAATGGCCTTACTGACACTGACTGTTAGATCCGAAAAAAAGTCAAACTGGCTATTTACGCACTACAATTGACAAAAATGACTATATATGTGGCGTATAAACAGTTAAACTGACGTTTCGCGAGTCACAAAAGGCCAAATAGGGCCTCAAAAACGCCTTAGACCCTTGGAAAATATTAAAATGACAATTTGTGCTCATAATAGTAAAACTGGCCAATAACACTCTGAAAATGGCCAAACTGATCTTTTAACGCCCATGGCTACAGTGGCGTTATCTGCACCCAAAATTTCGTTTGCGTTTGCTCACCGTCGCCCTCCCCCCTCACAAACAGACCACCCCAGCGTTGGTTAAATTCATCCTAAGGACTGGATAAACTGACTACTCTCACGCCCCAAAAATGGCTAAACGGACCATTTGTTACCCAGAAAATGACGAAAATTACCATTCGTGCTTCTAAATTGGCCAAACTGGGCCTTCACGCCTTGAAAATGGCTATAAAACTGCTGACGATTCGTGCCCTAAAAATAGCCGAAGTGATCATTTTGCACCTTGTAACTGATTAAAATGCCTAATCTGACTTGCAGCACCGAAAAGGAATGGCCAAACTCCGCGCCATAAAAATGGCTACATGGCGGCTTCCAGTTCCACACCCCGAGTACTCTTTGTGAGTCTTTGCTGACTGAAGGTGTCACATTTCAAGTTTCGTGGTCGTATGACTGGGGTTCGGGTGACAAAGTTAATAGCTTTCTACCTTTAATTTTCGTTCTTATAATTAACAGTTTTACTGCTAAATAGCTAGTTTTGTGCTCCTAATGTGTGGGGGTTCTATTTCTAACAGATTCTTGCGCTACGAAATTAACAGATTCGTTATTCAATAATCGTAGGCATAGGACTGCACAGGCAGTTCATACAGTAAAATTAATTCCAAGTTTTGGGGATTTCACGATTTCCTCGTGACTGTGACTCCACTCGACTATTTTCCTGATGGTACCGGGCAATTTCTAAAAAGACTCTATAAAAATTGGACTAAGCTGTTAGGCTTATAAGTATAGAGGGTTCACGATTAGGGGGATTCGAAAATCGAAACGGATTTTCGATCAAACGAGCCATTGAATGGGTGCTCAACGTGATGCCGCCATTTTTGATTGACCACTCACAGGTTTTCAGCGACCGAATTTTCTCGGGGTGGTGGCCCCTCAATTGACAGCCCTGAAGTCCGCAATGTGCCGATTTTTTCGCGGACCCGCTGTCTCCTTAAATGGCTGGCCGGTACGCCAGCGAAAATAGGTGAGGGTCACTTCAAGGGACACTTGATTCCCTCTTGATTACTTGTGAATTTTGAAAGACCATCTTTTTCCACACACACCCCGACACCACCAGTGTCACCTCCCCCCCCCCCTCCGGCCTTATTTTCGCGCATCCAGTCTTCCAGTCATTCTCGATGTTCATCACGACTTCTCTCAAGGTGAGAGGAAAGGCCCTTACACCCTGCCATTTAATTTTTAATAACAAATTGATTTTCGACTGTTCAAAGAACTTTTAAAAATTTTTAAGAAAAAAGTGTGTCCTGTCTGGCCGTTTTTGGTGGAAATCACAAGCCTGCTGCAAATCTAAACCCGCTCTAAAAACTCTAATCGCGCTCTGGTCCCGCATAGAGGGGTAAGAAAGTTCGCAGCTAAAAATATGAAAATCGCAAATTCTCGGATCGAGTAGAGAAAAAGCTCTAATTCACAGCTAAAGTTGAGGAAATAAGTTTCAATTTTACCTGAATTTCGCAGGAAAAATTGTGATAAATAGCCGCAGAATTACGCAATTTGAGCGAAATGTCCTAAATTATTTGAGCAGTAAATGACGAGTTATTGTCTGGCATTGACTTTTGAAAGTTTCGGGTCTTAATATAATTGTGAGTTTAGGATCTCTCCAAGCAAAATTGCAGTTCTAAGTACATTTTTGTAGCAGACACATAGGCTATAGCCTGCCCCATCTCAGGCAATAGACTGACGATACACGATACTACCCTCGAAGTTGGACTTTTCGGATCTTTATTTCCGCGAAAATGCAGATTCGTCTCAGTTTCGGATAAATTTCAAGTTTCAATGCTAATATGGGTGAAATTACAAGCTTGCAATTTTGTGTTTTGTGGGCCCCAGTGGCGGATCTAGGATTTTATCTTGGGAGGGGTTCCACCACGAATTCGATAAACTTTTTCTTCTTTTGAAACAATGTTGTAATCATTAGAATAGGGAGAATTAGTAAGTTCCGGGCCTTATTTTTAAAGTGATCATGATGCCCGCGGGGTATAGGCCTCCCACGATTGCGCTCTGACGAACAACTGCAAAATGGTAACATTTTTGAGGCAAATATCAGCGAAGTTGAGATTTCGCGAATTTGAAAGTTTCGGGGATTTTTTAGTTTAGTGAACGCGGAACCTAGACATTGGTGTCAACGCCACGATAGCGCCCTGACAAATAGCCGCGAAGTCACAGCATTTTTAGGAGAAATTGGAAGTTTCCTAGATTTTTTTAGCAACTGGCTTTCCCGGCTTAATTAGGCAATTCCCACGGCTTAATTCAACAGAATCGCAAAAGTTTGAAGCCATTTGGTATGACCGACCCTGACAGCGTCCATGGCCTCACGAATAGCAAGAAAATCACCAAGCATTTTGTTTGAAATGTCTGGTCCTAAATCCCCGCAGAGCATGATGAATACCCAAAAGATTCGAAGTTCCATGGCCTAATATCCACGGCAATGCGACTTTCCTGTCTTAATTCCCTCGAAAATGAAAGTTTAGGGCCTTAATTTAGCAAAATTGCAAGTTTTGGGGCCTTTTACCTGGCAGTGAAACTATGGCTAACAGGCCTTAGAGCAAAGCCTGACAAATTCCCACAAAATAGTAAGTTTCCTGACTGGATATCCACGCGATGGCCGATGGACATTTATGGGTTTTAATTTCGGCGAATTTACCAGTTTAGAGTCTATATAATACAAGCAAATTAATGCGTTTCCTCTAATCTAGCTGTGAATTAGCGGAGTTTGTCAAATTGCTCCGTAAACTAGCGTTCGTTTCCATTTTAGAAGCGAATGAGCAATTTCTCTCAATTTTAGCCTGGAATTAGCGCGCGGTCTTTCTCAGTTTTAGCCATGAATTAGTGTGTCTTATCAAATGTATCCGACAAATAAGCGTTTCCCCCTCAATTTCAGCAGCGTGTTTCCGACTTTTCTCCATTTTAGCCTAGAATTAGCATTTTTCTTCACATCTCAGTCATGTGGACTAGCGATTTTTCATCTCTATTGCCGCAAATTAGCGCTATTTCTCAATTTTACCCGCGAGATATTCCCTAGTTTCAGTTGCGAATTATTTATTAATTTTACCCGCCAGTTACAGCTCTCAGCCCCGAATTAGTGGGCCTCCTAATCCGCGAATTATCGTTTTTCTCCATTTTATAGCTGTGAAAGAGAGTTTCTTGTCAACTTATGCCTCGAAATAACGCATTTCTACAATTATAGCAATGAATAAGCTGTTTTCCTCAATTTTAATGGGAAATAAACGGTTTGTCTATGTTGTCTGAGCTGTGAGTGAGCTTGTTTCCGTGGCGTAGCGTTTCCCTCCATTTTGGCAGCGCTTTTTTATTATTTTTGTCGCGACTTAACACTATTTCTCACCGTAGCCGCCAAATGTTTTCTTAATTTTACCGGTGAACTGCGAATTAGTGGATTTTCTAAAAATTGATCCACGAATCAGCGACTTTCTTTATTTCACGTGCTATAATACGCGCTTTTTGCCGCGAATTGAACGTTATCTCTATTTTCATTCGCGGACAAGCGTTTAATTCCCATTTAGGTGGGAAGTAATTAGCAGTTTTCTTAGTTGTAGCCGTGAATTAGGAGTTTCTCTAAATTTTAGCCACGAATTAGTGATTTTTTCACGTATCTATATGTGAATTAGCGCTTTTACTCAATTTCAGTCCCGATATGTTACCTCGCGTTTTTTTCAATATTAGTTGAGGCTGCTGAGTGACTGATTGCTGTTTTCACTTATAGATTATGTAACCCCCCAAAACCCTCCCCGTAAATCCGCCACTGGTGGGCCCGTAAACGATGGACCGCGTCGTATGGTGACGAGCCCCATATATTATACCCCAACAAAATTGCAACATTTTGGAGGCAAATATCTGCGATTGGATGTTTCCTGGTACAATTTTCGTGAAATTTCAAGTTTCAGGTCCTAATTTTAGTGAAACTGCACAAGTTTCTGAGCAATTTTTTAGAGGTCGAACACCCTCACGGGCTAGCCAGCCTTATTGACTGCGCCCATTCCCTGACGAATAGACTTGTAATTACAATACTTAGAGATAAATACTTGTGAGTTTGCAAATACGGGTGTTGATTTGAGCAAAACTGCAAGATTCCTGGCTGCATATCCACAAAATTGAAATCCCCCCCCCCCCACCACACTACCAACGGGACTGTCCTGTCGAAGGACATAGAATTTCAGTAGGAATATCTTTTTCATTCCACTCGTCCGCTCCAAATTACATTATACGATGGTGGGAGGACGGGTGTAAAAGAGCCAGTGATAGTGACAGTCAACAGTCAGTGAAAAGCAGAAAAGGCCTTTTTTTGACACTGTGATGCAAAACACGCATCTCACTCTTTAGCTCCCTTTTTGCTGTCCACAGAGCTGTAGAATAGTTTTGTTTTCACGCCAAAAGACCGTTACTCTTGTCAGTTTTATATCAAGTGCCGCCTAGAATGAATGCGTTTGGTTTGTTAATGTTTGTAAATTCGAAATTGAGCTTATTAAACCGATCGCGACTCTCCTTAATTTACTGACTACGTGGAAGGTAAAATTAACGAAATATTTTAAATGTTTTATTACAGCGTTTAGTCTTGTGAGGGGCAGGGCCGAAGTAACTGGGGCACCGGGCCGATGACTGTGTTCTCTGGAACGCTTTCATGACCTTTTACTTTTCAAAATAGGCTTTTTTCCCAGTGTTGGGGCCCGGATGTTCTTAACAGGCCTGGTACCGTCTCATTCGCTTACGTCGGTTAGCCTTAGCCACGACTGATAGCCAGAAAGCAGTTCCGCCGCGAGGGGTGGAAACGTTCTGGTGCCCAAGTAGGGAAGGAGTTCTTACTGGAACTCATCAGTGCTCTCCTAGCGATCCTTCTCGAACGTCCTGTATTCGCCCTTATTGAAGCTCCAACCACGAAGAAGGCCCAACCACAGTAAAGGTCGAACCACATCAAAGGTCCAATTCACATCAATGGTCCAGCCACAGCAAAGGTCGAAGCATTGCAAAGTTCCAGTGCAACCATAGGGTCACAGCAAGGCCGCTACGCCACTGCCTTCCCCTACGCAACTGATGGCCAAGTTGGAAAGCCCAAGTCGAATCGGGGTCCAAGAAAATCGGTCAATTAAGCCTGCGACGTTCGGGGCATAAAGGGGTGGTAGACAAAACAGTCCACTCTCGGCGTATCCTGTAGCCGTCAAAAGTGCTTCACGGACGGGTGTAAAAACAAGATATAAGTGGCTGAAACGAAGAGCTAGGCACCCGGAAAAATCCTTTCCATCTCACAAACTTGACCGGGGAAACAGTCAATTTGAACTCAAGTAGCTAATCGGTCGGTCTATAAATGAGGAGGCAGGCTACAGACTACAAGCACATTTAGAGTTGTCTCCTTTGAGACACGATCCTGTGGCCAAATAGTCGCTGTACGGGGCTGAAGTTCATCACTATGTCATTGTCAGACTGAAATTTTCCTTTTTTTAGCTAGCCCCTTGTAGGCTAGGGCTCAAATTTGACAGATTTCTCTTCTTTAAACATCATTTCGCGGGTTTGTGTCGTTTCAGCAAACCAATTTCAAGGATTTGGCTATTTCAAATGGAAATTTAGGGGTTTTGGCCCAAATACACCAGTTTCGCGAGTTTGGCTGTTTTAAATCCCAAATTTTGTGGAACTGGCGACTTCACGGATTTCGGGCTGCACATCAAGTGGAGGGGGGGTCTTGCGATTTAAAGTTGTTTTTTTTTTGTTGTCTATTTTCGTCATTCAACATTCTGTGTTTGCTGAATTGTCATTGTTTGATTGTCTAGGTGCTTCAGTTATTTTTTGTGTTTTTTTTTACTGTGAACCGAAGAGAAAATGAAGAAGACGTCGCTAGGCCGAAAGTCATCCATAAGATTCGGAGTTGACAGGTTAATCCTCTCTATTGTAAAACAATTTTTTTTTTTTATGAGAGGACAAAGGTCTTGACGACATTTCTCCCAAAACAGAAAATCCGGCATTCCAGTACGTGCTCAATCCAGCGACCGTATGTCATGTGGCGTCACGTCGGCCGACGCATTTTTCAACGCCGCCTCCTCCACGTCCGGTCGGAGTCAGAGCATCGGCAGTAATTTGAACAAATTGTTTCTCGGCGTTTCGGGTCCGTCGGGTGAACGCCCGGGTCGATCGACAGCTCAGAGCAGCAGTGGCATGTCGATTCGAAGCTCGGGCGCTACGAGTAGTATTGGAGCGCCAAAAAAACGGGACAATCGCGAATTGACGGATCGCGGTTGGCAGGCCATGGCCATGGGAATGGTACTGTGACGGAGAGTTTTTTTTTTTATTGTGAAAAGAATGATTTAAAGTCAATTTGTCCGTTAGATCGAGGATGTCATCAGGTCGCACGAAGGAGGTTATGAAATTCTGAAGGGTCCTCAACCCCTGAAACCACTGAGTATCTCAACATTCACTCAATGCTGCAGCTTTCTTTTCCAACTAATCGATCCATCCATCGAAATAAACAAAGTCAACCTTGTTTCTCAGTTGATGTTCCTGTCGAAAAAATTGATGTACCGTGGAAAAGTGGAAAAAAGTTGGATCATAGCAGGTAACCCCCCCCCCTTCTGCTAACCAATCACATTTTTAAGTTTATTTTTCGTTAAAAGTGAACACTCCTCACGCATTCCCCTTCGCCATTGGGTTCTTGCACTTTTTGGCCACTCTCGTCAAATGTAAAACACAAACGAACCCGTTGGACATCATGTACCCCCGCTCGTTTGAAGCCACAGACGACTCTGAGGAGGGGACGATCAATTGGGATTTTAAAGTAACGTTAATTCGTTATATTCGGCGAAAAAATTAACTTAATTGTGATTGTCGTTTGTTGAAAACAGAAATTGTTGAACTACTTCGTTCAAATAGGCGAGGTTCGCGGCCGACCGGACTTTGAGCATCACCGTGATCGACTTCAGGATCAAGTCATACAGGATCACGGTAAATTAAAATGACGGGCTATGACGCGTTTTTGTTTATTTTACTGTTTTTTTTTTACTCTAGTCGAAGCGGACGCGTATCTGCCAATGAAGTCCGCCATTGACAGCGAGTACAGAAAGCTGTCCGAAGGCAAGGAAAGACTTCAGCTTGAGGTTGACGAAAAGTCTGAATTGGTCTCGGTAAGTTTCCGCATTCGAACCCCCCCCCCCTTACCACCGTTTCAAATTTTCATTTTTACCAAAGATCGTTGAAATGGAATACGAAAAAATCCAAAAATTGTCGAGCGATGCTCAAAATCGTCTGAAAAAAGCGCAACATGCTGTTCAAGAGACGGAAAAAAATATCAAGGAGCTCGAGTCAGAATTGGCGCAAATGAGTAAAGATCGTGGGCCTTTGGGGATGGAGGGGGGCATTGGCTTATGCCAACTTACGGGTTTTTGGGGGGGTCTTGCATTTTTTCAGAAGAGGGAATTCGTCGACGGGAAGACATAATAAAAGAAATTGACGAGAAAATTGGCGCTCAAGAAATTTCGCGACAGCAATTGGAAAGGGCACAAGAGCAAATTGTGCAACTTACGAATGAAATTGCGTCGCAGAAAAAATACAAGGAAGGCTTCGCCGACTTGATGTATAAAGTCGACCTTGAAATTTGCAAGTTAAACGAAGAGGTGAATAACGCGTCCCTCACCCACCACTACTCTTTTAATGTTTGTGACACCTACCCCTCCTACGCAGCTCGAAGATCGTGTCAGAAATTTCAATATGAAAGTAAAAGATTTCGCTTTGATGGATCCAGAAGTTGAAAAGGCCGCCATTCCAAAAAGTTCGTTTCAAAAAGAAGATTTCGTCAAAAGCGCTCAAATTATCTCGAATTTCATACTAAAATACAAGGAGCACTCAAAGACGCTTGTCGCCAAAATAACAGAAGCTTCGGCTCAAAATAAGGAAGTCAGTTCACCCCGCCCCCTTCCCCAATCACATTGTTAGTCCAAAATAACCCGCCTTGATCACGGTTTCGCAGCTACAAGACAAGTACGAGCAACTCATGAAGGAAAAACAGAGTCTCGAAAATAAACGCACGGCTTTAAGGGATCGCTACGAGGCACTAAGTCGTGAAGTGAACAAGGTAACCGTACCGGGTGTGCTGGTTGAACAAGGTCCTATGGGCTTGACTCACCGGCGCTGATTCAATAGAAAATTGAAAAAATACGTTCTCCACTCCTCTTCGCAGGAATCCGACGATCTGCTGAAAGAGAAAGAGCGAATCAACTCGGAGCTTCCGCACGATTTTTCGGACGAGAATCTAGCGCTGGCGCTCGAAAAAGCCAAAGAGGAGTAAGCGTTTTAACAATTTTTGTTTAATGCGTTTGTTTTTTTGTTTAATTACAAGGTTTTTTTATGTTCCCCCTCACTCTAAAAGGCTAGCAGAAACTGAAAGAAAACTTGCCTCTGTAAATGAGATTGCGGAAGACGTTTTGAAACATGCGAGTCAGTGCACGAAGGACATGATCTCCAAGATACGGGTGAGTGTTTCTACGTTTCTCCAATCCGGGGGTGGCTTGGGGGGGGGGAGGCATCACTTCTTTGTTTTTTGTCCCAATTTTCCGCTCAATCCATTCGCGAATCATCTTTTTACGCGTGCATAACCAGTAAAAATAGTGGAAGTCCCCAAACTGCATTCGTGAAGATTTTGAGTCTGGGCGCTGATGGTGGTAACTATCTTGCCTGGTCGACCGGTGTCTCATCCTAGTGTGGGAGGGGGGTCACCCACAGGGCTGGTGGAATTTGGCGGGAAGTGGGAAGAAGTGTGGGAATTCTGCAGCGAGTGAGTTTCACTCAGTTCAGGGACTTTCGTTGAAGTTGGGAAATTTTCCTAAAGTCATGGATTTTCGTTAGTCTGGAAATTTCACCAGAGTTTGTTAATTCTGTGAAACTTTGGTAATTTTGCAGAAGTCTGAGAATTTCGCTAAAGTCTGGAATTTGCCAAAAGTTTTTGCCAAGAATTTCGGTAGAAGCCGGGAATATTGCTAGTGGTTGGAAATTCCTCTAAAGTCTGGGAACTTCGATAACAGGCAGGGGATGTCCCTGGAGTCTAGGAATTTCCCTGAAGTCGCAGGGTTTCTCTACAGCTTGGAGCTTTGAAAATTGATCGTTGATCTTTGTTTTGTTGATTTGGCTGTTCTGAATATTAAATGGGAAGTTGGTTATTTAAATTTGAACCGCCGTTTTGCCGTAGTGGCGATAAGATTGCTGATGAGGGGCACCGGGATTGGGCCCGAAATGCATTCTGTAAAAAAACTACGCGGCTGTATTGTTCAAATTTAAATAACCAACTTCCCATTTGAAAATTGAAGCTTGGGATCAGCGAATGAGGAGGGGGTCTATTGCTGTATATTTTCTGGCTTTACATTCCGGAAACTGGGCATTCCTCTCTATATGCTGACTATTCGGCTTTATTATTGTGTGTGTATGTTTTTTCACCTCGAAAACTTCTTATTTGATTGATAAAATCTGAATTTTGGCACCTGAATACTCAGCAGGCCGAAAAATAACCTGATCGTTCTCCCTACGTCAAGTTCATGTAGGGTTGACGCGTCAAGGTCAAGATATAATGACAGGACTTCGAATGAAAGGGACCCAAGGCAGGATAAAAGAACGTCATTTCGACGGGAAATGACCCAAAAATTTCGTTCCTTCCAGCCGGCTTGACTTTAAAGACTCCAAAGCAAGTTTGGAATAAACCAAAGTGTTTGGCCTATCCCCAGCCTTGACCCCCTAAAGTGACCTCGACGCCACGCCCGCGCCGGGACATTTCCACCCGCCCTAATTTCTCTACCTCATCAATTAGGCTTCAAAATCCCCAGATTTCTGTTTGTCTTCTTAATTCCACGCCCTCTTCCCTTCGTCTCGCGGTTTCAGCACCCAATATCTTATTTTGCTTCCACAAACAAACAAAAAACAATCATTCCCGGCTCAACTGGCCGTTTTTTGCTTGTTTGAGTATAAAAAATAGCAGTCTCTCGGCCTCTACTGGTAATTTTGTGGCCATTTGTTGGCGAAAATAATGCTCCATGACTCTGAAGACTGTCTCTGGGCCACGGTAAACTCCCAATATGTCCCCCACCCTCCTAAGGCCAATTACTGACGTCCTTTATTCGTAGTTTACGTAGTTTATCGATATTATTCTAGAAAGTTAGCGTTTCTTTACTCACAGAAAATTTGTTTATTTTCTTTTCCCCATTACAGTCTGCAGCGAGGGAGTACAACGTCGATCTGGATATTTAACCTCCGGCTGATGGTCTATCATCTTTAAAAACCTCTGAACTTTCAATTTTTTTAAATTGACTCATCTAACTACGCTTTAACTAATTAACTAATTATAAGTCTGCGCAATTTAGAAGTATTTTTTAGCGTGACACGAACTGTACTTCAAGCGCTCTCGGTTGGGCGCCTCCACCCGTCCCGGTCAAAAATCCATCGTCATAGATCACACACATCTCCCCCCCCCACCGACCTTTATTTTTTAATTTTTTGAATTCAAGAGAATGATTTTGTCCTCGGTGGTTCTATGTTCAACATTTTTAGTTGAGTGCAGAGCACTTCGTCTAATTTTTAACGTCAGACGTGCTGACAAAGTGTAAATTTGGTCGTTTGGTTTTGCTCGTAGTGAAAGAAATGCTGCGGTGCCCAGCAAAAGGCCAGAGTATGTTACTGTTTGATCAACAAAGATGCACAAAAACCAACTATTTAGTCAATAAACTTGATTGCTCGTTTCACACATCCGCGGTTTCCCGAGGCGCGGTTGCTTGGGAAACCTCGTATTTGTGAAACGAGCCTTAGGAACTGCGAAAATTGTCAGTTCAACCGCAAAATGGGATTGTTCAGTTTGAAAATTGGTAAATTTCGATTTTCTATCCCTTTCATGTCTGTTTTCCTGCCTGGCAATGAAAGCCTATGTGCTCTAACATAGCGGTTGATATAGTGGGGGGGAGGGAGTCCATGAGGACTGTTGAACTGAAGAGTTTTGTCATTACAAAATATATTCCGCAAACGTAACAACGACGACTAAAACACAAGGGCAGACTACGGCTGCACTCTTAAGGCACCGACCAGTCTTATGGTCTCACCATTCAGCATTGTATTTTCAATCATTGTCCGATCGAGCATGGCAAAATCCTCAGGCTCACCACTTTTTCCGGTAGATTCGCCAACAGCGGCATATTAAAGAGACCCGGTACATTGTGCATAGCGCGTATGCTACCATAATGTCTCCTATTTACCGGATGATTAGGTGGTCTAGCCGATTTCACCATCGTTGGCAGCAACGCTGGCCGTGTTGACGACGGCGCCCGTATTTACTGTTCGAGAAATTCAAAGCTTTCTGAACGTCGTTCTCCGATGTAACGTCAACGGGTGCGAATTCAACGTTCTATCCTAGTTCTTGATGAGCGTCTCTGGCGACTGGAAGGAAACTGATCGGAAATAAATTTGGACGTCGGAACTATATTGGAAGCAATTAACGAATCTCAAACAAAGGGGGGGGGCATGCGCAACAAAACTTTAGTTTAGAGGGATTTATTGGAAAGCAATCAGAGAATTCGAATTGGGGGGGGGGGCAAATACCCCTCCACCATCATGAACACCTCCATTAATTTACTTTTTTTAACTGGAGAGGAAGGCACAGGAACAGGCGCGTTGGAAAATTAAAGAAGTAAATTAATTAACTGATTTTATCCGGACAACACGGAAAGGCAAAGTCTAATACAATTCGAGCTTGTAGAAAAAATGGGCTCCCCGACGGGATTTGAACCCGTAACCGTTTGAAAATGGCCAAAGTTCAGCCATTCGTGCCCTACAAGGCAGAACTGACGAACCCCGCTGACTGGGAATATGGGAGACGAGACAACTCTGCAATTTTCCCCGGACTTTTCCCATAACTTCACGAAACTACCTGACCTTTCCGGACAATTCCACATCTGTAGTCACCCTATTGTTACGGATATCGAGGGGAGGGTAACTGACCCACTCTTATCTCGCTTTCGAGTGAGGGAAGGGCAACTGCCCACCCCTACGCTCTTGGGCTATCCGGCAGGAAGTACTAACGTAAGAGTTTTTGTAGAGATCCCCCCCCTCAATTTCCCAATAGCCCTGCAACATGGAATACCTCCAACCCTACTGAATGGGTGCGGGACGTCTGGCCTGGGGTCTTTGTCCTATACATATACAGAACATTTATAGAATTCCAGTGTTCCTAGGAATATCCTTTTCCATCCGTCCGCTCCGAATTAAATCAAAAATGTTGGTGGAGAGGACGTGTGGAAAGATGCAATGTTATTGACAGTCAGCGAAATATTACAAAACAGGCCCCACGGCCCTGTGCTGGATGATGCAAAACACGAATCTTACGTTTTAGCTTCCTGTTTGCTGTCCGCAGAGGTAGTGGATAGTTTTTTTTGTCTTCCTTGTTGTTATCAGTACACGCTCCCTTCGGCTAAAGGGAAAAGGATCGTATCAATTTTCAAGTTCAAGCTGGTCTTTCAAAGGAAAATTTCCTTTCAATGAACAATTTGGGTCACGAAAAAACAGTAAGACTATTATATAAAACCATACTTCGCCTTCATCGAGGCCTTCCACCCGAACTCGCGTCTCTCGGTACCTCCTACATGAGAGACGAATTCCGACGGCACAAATCGGTAGACCAAGCAACTGCTGCAGTCTTCCTTCACGAGTGGACTGTAAGTATAGAATCTAGCGTCCGCGAAGCGTGTTTGAAAGCAATTTTGTACGATTTACAGAATTACGCTGTCAATTTGGCTAAACAACTTGGAGCTCGTGGTCCGAAAACTGAGTCTAAACTGGGGAGAAACGTCGACGAACAATTTTTAGATCGCATGACAGACGAACAGATTGCTCAGTTGTACGAGCTTAGAAAGTCTATTGCCCGTGTTGATTCAGACTAGGAGAAACCATGGAATCTTCGACCCCGAGGTATTGTCTCCGTAAATCTCGTGAGATTAAAAATATCTCGCAGGGGAGTATGACATGGACTCAAGAGGAAAAACACCGTCTTCTTGAAGGGTTAAAAAAGTACGGAGACCAGGATCTTAACGCCCTACACAGAGTGGTTGAATCCAAACTGACCTTTCAAATCGATCAATACATCAAACGAATGAAGAAGAAGTCAAGAAAAAAGTCCCAACGTGAATTACCTCTGACACTCAAACCACTCGAAACCTGGTACAATATCATGAAAAAGAAAATGGGTGCAAGTACAACTATACCCGAACCGCGGCCCCAGGCCATACTTGCTCTGCTACAGTCTCGACGAAGCGACCTGCCATCAGTTAACGGTACGTACTCCGTTAATCTGAGTCAAGCTTATGAGTACCTGTACAGTCTCTTTTCTGGGAGACGACATCAAATAAATTCTCCGGGGCAAATTTCAAAAGAAACAAAACTGTTTGTGTATGCGACCGTTGCTGAATTGAGAAAGCAAGTTATGAAAAACAAATCGGTTCTTCTACGGACTTTGGTAAAATCCCTCGATACTGTTTACTACGAACCGAATCCAGAAAATTATAGGTCGGTCGCAGTATTCAGCTCTTCGCTTAATCCGCTTCAAATAGTAACAGAGCCAATACCTATTTCGGAGTTGCGTTAGTTTGTTATTTGAATAAATTTAGTTTTCTTCTGTACTCCCTATTCAATCATTTTACGGAGCAGCGCAGCCTTTCACAAACGTCCATTCCACTTGGGGAATTCGAAAATTTGCCCCGTAATCAGAGTTTTATGACGACAAGATTGGAGATTTACCGGAGCAGCTTATTTTTCCCTTCAAAAATCAGTTAATTAGATATTTTCACTCATCCGTGAATAAGCGATTTGTCTCAATTTTAGTTGCGAATTAGCGATTTTTCTGCATTTTTGCAGTGAATTCATGTTTTTCCTTAGTTTAGCAACTAATGAGCGATTTTTCTCAATTTCATTCATGAATTAGAACTTTTTCTTAATTTTAGCTGCGAATTAGCGATTTTTTTCGCTTTTAGCTTTGAATTAGCGCTTTTTCTCAGTTTGAGCCACGAACTTGCCTTCAGACGAAGACGAAAAAAATTATCGTTTCCATTCCTCTTGCCTTTAATTAGCTCTTTTCCAAAATGTGACAAATATTTGTTTCACGTGAATGCCTTGATAATGGGTTGCTTATAACCTGAAACTAGTCGTCAAGATGCACGATTAAAGGCATCGCGGCTAAAGCCCTGTTCACACCTATCATGCACGCTTCCGATCCGACACCGGTCATGCATTTTTGGATAGGTCTGGGGACCGTAATAGGCGTTAATATCGAATAATTGACGGCTATTACGATTCTCAGCCCTCTCAGATTGCTTTTTCAACCTAAATTATAGTCGAACCGTTACGAGGGTCGGATAATTTGGGGGAAAACTGAGAAAAATGGCCAATTCCTGACTGAAATGGCAAAAAATCGCCCAATCCTGGACAAAAAAGTGAAAAGTCACTAATTCGCATCAGCCAATTTTTTCGAAAAATGCTAATTCACGACTGAAAAGAAAAATGTCTAATTAGCTGCTAAAATTGGGGACAGACGCTAATCCACGGCAAAAATTGAGAAAAATAGTTATTAATTCGCTTATGAAATTGACAAAAAGCGCTACTTATAGCGGCTTAACTTGGAAAAATCCTATTTCGCGGACTCAACTGAAAAGAATCGCTAATTAATTAGCGGCTAAAATTGTTAGTAATCCGATAATTTGCCGGAAAAGTCTAGAAAAAATGTTAATTCGCGGAAAATTGAAAAAAAAACGTTAATTTATTATTAAAATTTAGCAATAACGCTGACTCGCACGGCTAAAATTTAGGAAAACGCAAATCCGTGGCTTCTGAAGGGAGCTTCGGGCTTAAAACTGAGAAATACCGCTAGACCATAGCAAAAAATCAGAAAAAGTTGTAAATGCGTGGCAAAAATAGTTCAAACACCGCTAATTTGTAGCCAATATTGATAAAAATCACTTATTGGCGCGGCTGAAAGTAATGAAAAACGCTGTATTTGCTGCTCAACGTGAGAAAAAGTGCTAATTTACTGCCGAAAAGGTAAAAAATCGAGGAAAACTTCAATTCATGGCAAAACTTGAGAAAAATCGCTAACATGGGTTAAAAACGTTACTTCGCGGCTAAAATTGAGGAAACTCACCAATTCGCGGATTAAGTGTAGAGGAAAATCTCTGTAATTCACGGCTAAAATTTAAAACATCCAATGCCAATTTTCAGCGCAATCCGAGCATTTGGTGTACTTGGTAAGTAGAGAAAACTCTGGGTCAGTAAATTAGGCACACCCCAACCCGACCCGTGAACGAAATCGTTTGTTTAGCCGAAATTTTCGTTTTTTAGCCTTTTGAGTACTTTGAACAACGAACAAACGATTTTAGGTTGGGATATGCCGCTAAACAAACAATTTTGTTCATGGGTCGGGTGCATGAAGATAGCCGCACTCAAGTTTGTTGTTGTTTGTGGAATCTGGTTTTTGAGAGAGACAAATTTATTTTCTGAATAGGCTGAGTCATCTGCAAAACTGATTTTAGTACATATAAGAGCAAATGTCACGAAATTTGGTTTTTAAAAGTGCTAAAATCCGTGAAATTTTATGTTCAAGGTTCCAAATTTGAAACAATAGGTTATAGAAGAACGAATCAGAAGTTGAAAACGCCAAAAATCACAAAATTTGTTTTTCCGTCGTTTTTTTCCCACCAAATTGGGGTTTCAAATTAACCGAACCAGCAAAATTGATCTTTTAAATATCTAAAGTCACGAAATTTGGGCTTTGATCAAGAAAATATCCCTGAAATTGGGGTTTAAAGGAGCCAAATCCAGGACATTGGGTATTGAAAGAAGAAAAGTCTGTAAAAATGGTTCATCAAAGAGCAAAATTCACGAAAATTGGGGCTTGAAGGAGCGAACTCACGAAATTCAGTTTTCCCCGAAATTGGGGTAGTAAATTATAATTACGCAAAATGCATGAAATTGAGGTTTTAGCATTATGGTCATGAAATTACATCATTCGAAGCTAAAAATACGCAAAATTGCAAAATTTTCGGGCATGGTTATCTTGTACTCATTTTTGCAAAATTATTGTAAGTTTTGGGTCTTTGTTTTCGCGTAATTCCATTATTCTGGTCGTTATTTACGCGAAATGGTAAGTTTCTGGTAGGTAACTTATTTTTGCAAAATTGCCAATTTCGGGTCTTAATATCCCCTAAATGGCGTGTTTCAGGTGCCTATTTGATTTCGCGAAACTGTGAGTTCATGGTCTTTTTTGCGAATTTTCGGTGCTTTTTTATTATTTAAGTCACCACGCGGACTCTTAGCTACGGGCCCCGGTAGCACCAAAAACCAAATACTCGGAACTGATTAGCAAAATTACAAGTTTCAGGTTTGAATATCCTCGAAATCGCAAATTTCATGTCTAAATTTTCACGAAATTGCAAGTATCCGGTAATTATCTTTCGAAGCTGTAAGTTTTGGGACTGAATATCCTCGAAATTGCGAGTTTCGGGTCTTTATTTTGAAGATTTTATTTCAGTGACCACGATGCACAAACGCCAAAAATCGAAACAAAATTGAAACATTTTTATGCTGAACATCCGCTGATTAGGAAGTATTCTGGCTAAATATTCGCGATATTACGAGTTCCAGGTTTTAATTTCAGCGAAATTAAGAGTTTTCCCGGGACCCTCGGTTGCCCGGCCTCCCCAGAGCCAGATGAATTGCCGTGTAATTAAATGCATTTATTTAATTTTATATTTGTGAGCTTGAATGCTCGGGTCATTGTCCAGGGAGTGAAATTACAAGTTTCCTGGCTCTATATCTGCGAAATTCACAGTTTCAGGTCTTAGTTTTAGCGAAATTGAAAATTTAGCGTCTTCATTTGAGCAAAATTGCAGGATTTGAGAACCTTTTTGGGGCGGTTGCACTCAGGCTAGTTAGAATCAACATCCCCATAGCCTCATGAATACTCACGAAATGGGAAGTTTCGCGGCTGATAGTCCAAAAAGCTAATTCACGGCTAGAATTCAGAAACCTTCGTCTTCTTAGAAGCAACTTTTTGGCTAAACTAGAAAAAAACCGTCAATTCATAGCTAAATGTGAAAAAATCGTTAAATTGCGGCAAAAATTAATAAAAATGTCTAATTCAAAATTGAGAAAAAGAGTTAATTATCGTCCTCTTATGGCCGATTTCACCACTGAGAGTTAAGGTTCGAGTTAGGGTTATCTCAGAGTTAGTGAAAAAAAACCGTTTCACCACTTCGAGTTAGCATTAATCTTAGGGTTAACGATAGGAACTTCGTCTCTTAACCCCTGCTTTACCCTGTTGGTGAGTTTCATCATCGAAAGTTAGAGTTTGAGTTACGGGTAACTCCGAGTTTTTTGAAAAAATGTGTTTCACCACTCGGAATTTGGCTTAA
This sequence comes from Corythucha ciliata, assembly GCA_038030265.1. Taxonomy (NCBI): domain Eukaryota; kingdom Metazoa; phylum Arthropoda; class Insecta; order Hemiptera; family Tingidae; genus Corythucha; species Corythucha ciliata. The sequence continues at coordinate 44,377,040 of CM075938.1, read as the reverse complement.
CCTTCGGGTTACCAGGGTGGTTAACTCCCAGATCTTATTCTCTACTTTTTCTAGGGAATAACTCGTTGACTCGGACATAACCTTGTTTCTGACCAAAAGCATACTTTTTCGGTGAAGCATATTTTTAGTTCTTCCTTGAAAATAACTGTTTAAAAAACCCGTGTAAAAAGAGTGAGAATGGAACATCGTTCATTTGCGTTCGAATTATTAAACGATGATGACGACGATGACATACAAATGATAATTCAGCTGCAAAGACGACCAAGGGTATTCAAGAAGAGAATCAGCTACCTAAATTACTATGACGAGATTGATTTCAAAACCCGTTTTCGTGTGTCAAAAGCAACCTTCAGCCTTCAGGTCAGTCTTGGAAATGATTGAAGGTGAAATCACTCCACCTTCAGAAAGGTAAGGCATATGTTTTCATATTCCAGCCACATTATTTTTGAACATTATAAAGCTTTCGTTTAAGGGGTAGTACTCCGCGTTACGTAAATTATCGCCTCATTTCTGTACCAATCCTGCAACTGTAAAATCCACGTAGAATTTCACCTCGAAAATGCACTCTCTATCGTTGACTTATGTAGGAAAGGAAGATCGTACACACGTGCGGAATTTCCTGGAGATTTGTTATGAGACCTTTAAACCAGGACTGGTGAAGAAATACGGCTTGAAATGAACAGAAATAAATTTCAGTGATCATACGGTCCCTCACCCGAAAATTATAACTGTATAAAGCTTTGTTATGAAAAGTCGACCAGATTGAAGTCTTTACTCCTGAGCATGCCCCCCCCCCCCAAATTCGAATTATCTCCTGGAAAAGTTGAAATAATGTCGACAAAATGTCTTCATTTGAGTTCTGAGTGAGGAGGCTCTTCGCATATGAAAAATTTAGACGTAGTACAGTGTATGGAGGAAAACCCGAGGGTTTGGTAACTCTCACTTTAAATTAGTGGTGAAACGGAAGCTCTCTTAACTCGAAGGCACTCCAAACTCCAAGAGTTAACAAACCCACACTCCAACACCGGACCGATTGAAATCTACCCTGAGGATTTGACGATTTTTTTTTTTTAACCCTGATATTTCAGGCTCGAGTTACGGGTAACTTGGAGTTAGTGACAAAAAATTGTTTCCCTTCTTAGAGTTAGTCTTAACCTGAAGGTTAGTAAAAGCTCTTAACCTCGAGACACCCTTAACTCCGAGAGTTAAGTAGTCCACACTTTAACTCCAACTTGGTGAAATCGGCCATTAATATAACTTCGTTGCTAAAACAGCAGCTAAAGCCTCACGATACTTCCATGTTCACGACGCACAAACGCCAAAAATCGAAACAAAATTGAAACATTTTTATGCTGAACATCCGCTAATTAGGAAGTATTCTGGCTAAATATTCGCGATATTGCGAGTTCCAGGTTTTAATTTCAGCGAAATTAAGAGTTTTCCCGGGACCCTCGGTTGGCTGCCTCCCCTGAGCCAGATGAATTGCCGTGTAATTAAATGCGTTTATTTAATTTTATATTTGTGAGCTTGAATGCTCGGGTCATTGTCCAGGGAGTGAAATTACAAGTTTCCTGGCTCTATATCTGCGAAATTCACAGTTTCAGGTCTTAGTTTCAGCGAAATTGAAAATTTGGCGTCTTCATTTGAGCAAAATTGCAGGATTTGGGAACCTTTTTGGGGCGGTTGCACTCAGGCTAGTTAGAATCAACATCCCCATAGCCTCATGAATACTCACGAAATGGGAAGTTTCGTGGCTGATAGTCCAAAAAGCTAATTCACGGCTAGAATTGAGAAACCTTCGCCTTCTTGGAAGCAACTTTTTGGCTAAACTAGAAAAAAGCCGTCAATTCATAGCTAAATGTGAAAAAATCGTTAAATTGCGGCAAAAATTAATAAAAATGTCTAATTCAAAATTGAGAAAAAGAGTTAATTATCGTCCTCTTAATATAACTTCGTTGCTAAAACAGAGCAGCTAAAAGTTAAAAAATTGCTAAATTGCGACTAAAATTAATTAAATTGCCTAATTCATGGTGTAAAATTGAGACAAAGCGCTAGTTCACGGAAGAAATTGAGAAAAACTCGATTCATGGCTGAAATTGGGAAAAATCCCTGTTTAACTAGGATTCCTCTTTAGGAATAACGCTAATTGATGTCTAAAATTAAACTAAAAACGCTAATTCGCGGGTAAAAATGAGAAAACCACAATTCGCGTCTTATTGAGAAAAAGGGCTTGTTCCCGGTAACGGGTATAGGTAGCGTGTGGCGGGTGTAGGTAGCCAGGACCAGGACCTGGCAGGAGGTGCCAGGTCACTGGGGCAATGTGTCCTCCAGAGCATCAAATCCGGGCGAAAAGACGGCACACACCTGGTACCGCCCTAGTTCTATACAGCTAAATTTGAAATTCAGGCCCCAAAAACAGCTAAACTGACAGTTTGAGCCTTGAAAAGGCTCAACGAAGCGATACTTGCCCTGAAAATGGTAAAACCGACCATGCGAACTCCAAAAATGGGAAACTAGCTATTCGCACGTAGAAAATGTTTAAAACTGACGATTCGAATCCTTAAAATGCCAAAAAAACTGACCACTGGCGTTCTGAAAATGGTCTAAACGCCTTGAAAATGGCTAAACTTACATTTTTGCGACCTAAAAACCAACCCAACCGGTAATTCAAGCCCTGATGGCTTGACGGACCAGTCTTGTCATACGAATGACAAAACTGACTATTTTTTCGTCGAAAAAATGGTAAAATTGACTATTCACACCCTAAAAATGGCCGTCCTGATAATCAAACTGGCTATTCACGTCTTAAAAATGTAAAAAATGAATCTATGCGCCCTAAAAAAAGGTGTGTTTGCCAACAGCTAGCTCTGTTGTGAGCCCCTCGCCCACGGAAAATGTCTGGCGACCTCAGAAGTGTGTAGGTCTTCTAGACCTAGACCGTAAAAAACGTCCTGCGCACGTGCCGGACACGATAAAAAATGACCCGGATTTTTCATACGATGGGCTCCCGGAATAGTATAGGAGAGATTTTGCAAACAGCTCCGCTAACGCTAACGTTAACGCTATTCACATTTCAACCAACGAAATGTTTACTACCCTAGCAACGCGTACACAAAATTAACTTTAGCGTTTACGGGACTGGTTGCAAAATCTCTCTATTTTTATGACGTTTCATTAACTAATCCATGAAAACCACCAGTATAATCATGTATAATCTAAAGCTGGGCACACACATGCGCTACTTGCCAAGTACCGAATGTTCGGCAAGTAGCAAGCTTACTTTGCTTGCTACTTGTCTGTTCACAAGTACCTTGACACACACATGCGTGACTTGCCAAGTACGATAGTCTCCTTGGAAACGATGAAAATTCGTGCAAGCAGCTCGTTGAAATAGTGAAATGAATGACAAAAGACTGTTGTCACTGCAGCAGCTGAGCTGAGCACTCCGGAGTTGGAGGTCAAGTTCAGTTTAGGACCAATTATCCAAGCATGGAATTACTTATTCAAATTTCAGATTCAGTTCCAAAATAAATATTTCGAAAAAATGGAATTTCAAGTAAAGGGTTTTTGGATCTTCATTTTGGTTCGGAAACCAAAATCATTTCACCCCTCTTTTTCTTTGCTCAAAGTTCAAGGTTTCTGGAGGTATTTTTTTGAACGGTTTTATAAAAATGTCCCTCTCCCACCAAACTTGACTTTCGAATCTGCATGTCATCAAAAAAACTTGCGTATTAATTAAGCTTTCCAATAGAACAAGAGCCAGTGACGTAAGAAGTGCAACCATTTGAAACTTTTCTTGCCAAGGGCATAAAATCGAGAATAATTCCCTAATATGTAGTAGGAAATCTTCTATGCCTCAATTTGGATGTGACGAAACCGGTGGCAGACGGCATCAAAGATGCACTTCTGGGGAGAAGTAACACAAATTCCGGTCAGACGGCAAATGCGTTTTATTCACGTGATAACGCATTGAAAAAATATAGGGGGATTGAATATTACATTTAATACTATCAGGTTCTGTGGCGTCAAGCCAATGGCAAAGCTTAAAACCCTCTAATTTGAAGTATCGGTTTTCGGTGCTAGGGTACTTTTTTCTGGGGGAAAAAAAATATAATGAAAAATCTACGTTGAACGGTTTTCATGCTATCGTAGAAAAGTAGTGTCACTTCAGGTAAAAAAAAACCCCTAAAAATATTTTAGGCTGCAGTGTATGTGAAATTATTGTTACTTTCACCAGATATATGAAAATTCATAATACGCATTTTCCATGCGCCGTAAATCAGAGTGTAGCCGATGGCGTCTTTCAAAATGCATCTACTAAATAAAAGGGATTCGATACTGGAATTTTCCGTCCCTCTTCTCCTAATAGGCTCCACATACCCTGACACCGACAAGCGGTAATTCAAATTAAAGGGGTTTTCGGCTTTTCCAACTTTTCCTTTGGCTCGCAGCCGCAGGACTCGTTAGCTGAAACGAAACGTTCATTTCCCAATGCGTTATCACGAGAATAAAACGTCTTTGCTGTCTGACCGGAATTTGTGTTACTTCTTCGCCACAAGTGTTTCTTTGATGCCGTCGCCACCGGTTTCGTCACGTCCAAATGGAGGCAGACTATTTTTCCCACTATTAGGAAATTATTCTTGATTTTTTGCGTTGGGTAAGAAAAGTATGCAAATGGTTGCACTTTTTACGTCGCTGGCTCTTGGACTAGTTGTCTGTAACGCCCTAAACATAGCCCGGAACACCGAAAATTGTGATTTTTTAAACGCAAATGTTCCCCGGAAGCAAACGTTTAATCTTACTTTAAACGTCGGATTCCAGGGATGTACGCGAATGACGTTGGGTTTAGAACCACCGGTGAATCATGAAAATTGCACCGAGGGTGAGGTCCAGTCTTCATTTTGACCGTTCAGACCACCAGCTACCAAAGCTACCTACTTGATCCTGGTCTCATCAGCTGCATGTTGCCGGAGTTCTGGCCGGGGTGGTGAGAACAGGACCAAATAGCTCTTCCTGCCTGAGGTTCTGAGTTCGAAACGGAGACTGGACCGTAACCTCAGTGCAATTTTCATATTTTGCTTTCAGGGTACAATTTCCCTCTGAACATCACGATTTTCGGTGATCAAGGCTATGTTTTAGGGCGTTACTAGCAACTAATTTAAAACTTTGACGGGTCATTAGAAAGCTTATTTGTTCCGATTAGCGGAAACGCCGCACCGATCTCCTCAGCCCAACATAACCCTTTTGATTTGGTCCATTATTCTATTTCGATAATGCAGATGGATAAAGAAAATTACGAAATTACTAAATTTTTAACCGTCGATAATCTTGCACAACCATAAATCACGATAGGAAACTCGAGTTGTGTAGAAGGGATACGGAAAAGTCAACGGAAAGAAAACTACTACTTGGCTCGGTATTTGCACGACATCGAAAAGAACTGGAGCATCCCCGAGTACGAATATTCGCTACTTGGCGAGTATCCATACACACTACTAGGAGCTCGGCGAGTAACGCGTATAATGTCCCCGCTAGAAGAAGCCGAGCATAAACAAGTACGAAAATTCGCTACTCGGCAAGTAGCGAGTATCCATACACACTACTAGGAGTTCGGCAAGTAGCGGCTAGGAACTTGGTAAGTAGCGCATGTGTGTGCTCAGCTTAAAGGGAATTGTCTTGCACATGTGAAAAAATACCCCCTCCCACGGGGGGGAGAGGGGGTCCTTCTCAATCAGCAGCCTAGGGGCCTCTCGTTCTCTAAATCCGGGCCTGGGTTTCTGGTACAACTTCCACGCCAAAATTGAGAAAAAAAGGCTCGTGTGTAGTTCTTCGGGCAAATTCACAACTAAAATTAAGATAACCGCTACTTCCCATACCCTCGAAGTTGGTCATTTGGACAAGCAAAGGGTGATGAGACCTCGTAGAGATTTCCGCCCCGGGCCCCGATAGGTGTAGGTCCACCACTGAGCCCGCTATTGCTCAATTCGCTAGAAGGGTTGCGGCGAGCTGTGACACAGCGCTCGCTCGGCTTCGTGTGAGCGTTCAACAAATCGCTCACCGGCCGAGGAACCCGCTTAGTACGGGCACGAAAGTGAACAGCTCGACCATGGTGTATCGCATGAAAAAAAAAAAACGCCTCTTACTATTTCTCAAATTTTGCAGGCCCAGCGCTATAGCCCCGGTAGTCGCCTAGATATAGCCCTGGCTGATATCTAGGGGTGGGCAGCTGCCCCACTAAATCTGCGCTTTCGAATCTAGGGGAGGGCATCAGCTGCCTGGCCCTGCCAACTCTGGCTATACGCCCATATGCTAGTTATGGGCTGGTCCGCAGAATTCATTGGGATTGTCCGCAAATTAGGAGGACTTCTTCTGTATTGAGCTCTACACAGGAGGGGCTGCCCTTGAGCGAGTGCCCCAGGCCACTCAAGCCTGTGTATCCGCCCCAGTCCCTGTCCATTGGTAAAATATAAAAGAAATCTCTCGAAAGATTATCTACTTCTTTGGGGGAGTTTAAACCAAAACCCACCCCGTAAATCCGCCACTGGTATCATAGATATATACGTATAGATTCTAAATTATTGACTAGTGAAACTTTCTCATTGTCATTATTTAAAGTATTCTTCATGCTCGAATGCAACACACAATTACCTTAGGTGGGAGGAAAAATGATATTTTCTTCCCTTCTTCGGAGTACTGCCCTCGTCCTATGGACCTAGGAGGATACCGCCCGCTCCGGCAGTTGGGCGCCCAACAGCTAGGCATTGAATACCTAGATAATCATGAAATTAAGGATAAATTACTTCCAATACAACATGACGCATTGAATCAAAAGTCAACCTTTTTCTTCTACCTGAATTCAAAACCTAGTTGCAGATTGCACACTTGGGAAAGTCCGTTGAATCTCTATGATAATAGACCATCAAAAGGACAGCTTGTAGCACTAGCGCCTCTCAAAAGGAGCCTAAAGTTTCACCTCTTCCAGAGCCAGAGCCGTTCTTGTTCTTGATATGATTGCTCCAGCAGTGTCAAATAATTTTTTTTTCTCGAACTAATCGCGTGAATTTGGCCCGCTGACACCGGTTGAAAACTTGAAATCGGGCAACTCTATTTCCAAACGGAAGATATTACATTCGAGTCGGCGTACATACAAAGATCTGGAAATAGCATTGTTTTTCATTATTTTTCTCTCAAACAGGAACTATTCTCACAAAATTTCAAGCATAAAAAAGGCCCGGGAAAATATCAAGTGAAATTAGACCAACCAATCACGGTCGCCAAAGAAGTACAGCTGACTGGACTGCTGAGAGATGTGAAGTTTTCAGTCTGGTTTCTCAAATCTTCACTTCCTCTTCCTCTACTTGTCTAGTTCATTGAAGTTCAGCTGGAAATTAAACTATTTTCGTAAAAATTAACAATTTAGTCTCTTTTACTCAGGTTGCTTCTCTAACATTCCAAAAAATCAGCGATGGCTCTTCACTCAGCGGTTAAAGGGAAACTCCTAGCCGTCATCGGTGATGAGGTAAGGATGAGAAACGAAAAACGTATTTTAAAAAATGGGCGTGCCTCTTTTAATATGTCAAATAATTTACAACCCGCGGAAACGTTCCAGGACACGTGTGTCGGATTTCTTCTCGGAGGAATCGGCGAAATTAATAAAAATCGTCATCCGAATTTCATGGTCGTCGACAAAAGTACGAGCGAGAGTGCTGTGCACTGTTTAAAACGAATCCGTCCAATCTAACTGGTGTTCCATTATTCCCTAAGGTACGAGCGTCAGTGAGATTGAAGACACGTTCAAGAGATTTCTGAAAAGAGACGACGTTGATATTATTCTAATCAATCAAAACGTAACGATATTTGATCATTTTATAAAATATTCTTCCTTCGTTCGACTAAATTTCAATGTCCACTCAAGGTGGCTGAATTGATTCGCCATTGTATTGACTCACACAATCAACCTCTTCCCGCAATTTTGGAGATTCCTTCGAAGGATCATCCATACGATGCCAACAAAGATTCCATTCTCCGTCGTGCTAAGGTATGTCCAGTACGAATGTACTGCACTGAAAGAGTGCAGCGTAAAAGTGAAAAGAATTCATGGTTTTCCCGGCACTCGGGGGCTTTCCCTGGGAGGTGTCACGCCTTAGCAACTTGACAATTTTTTTTAATACTGACCGACTGGAAAATTTGACCAATTTCTTGTTTTCAGGGAATGTTCAACCCAGAGGATGTAGCTTAAGGCATTAATATTGTGTTTAATTGTAAAATTTTAGTTATTTTTTGTTCGGGCTTATTTCGATGTAAGATGGGTTATTTTCTTGTATGTATAAAATGTAAATAGATTTACATTGTGTTATGGGTTAATGTTTCGCATAACACTTCCTTTCCTGCAGGCCACTTTGGTTCAAGATTTTCACAGCATATAACAACCTATTTGTAAATCGTAGAATTCATCCCCATAAATTAACTAATACAGATTCAAATCAATCCAACCCCACAACTGGATTTTGAAACCAAAAGTTCGATTTTAACCCTCAGAAATCCGATATCAGACTTCACTGTTTTGCCAGCAACGCCTAGGTGAGTGGATATGTCGTAGTCACTTACCGTAATTTGGCATTTCATGAAATGGGCTGGTCAGTTCATGAAATGCCAAGTTACGGCAAGTGACTACGACATATCCACTGCCTGAGGCGTTGCTGGCAAAACAGTGAAGTCTGATATTGGATTTCCGTTGTTTAAAATCAAATCCGCGCGCTCTTAATGTAACAGTGAGGTTAGAACACCATCTGACCAGTTATTGACTTCATGAAATACGAGAGGATTACACCATGGCATGTGGCAAGTCATTTGCTAGCAGTGGCGTAGGTAGGAATTTGTCCTGGGGGGGGGGGGTCAGATTGAAATCTCGTAAGGGTGAGGGGAGGGGGTAATTCACATTTTAGTCATCATTCCACCCAGCCAGCACACTCTTGAATCTGGACATCTTGCTTGCCTCAATCTCTCAGTTAAGCGCGAGTTTTGGACTCTACCCGCAAATTATCGCTTTTTTGGCCGAGTGTATCGTTCTTCTCAATTTCAGCCGCATATCAGCGGTTTTGCCCCACCCGCTCCCATAGCCATGAATTTGCGCATTTTCTCAACTTTAGCAGCAAAGTATCCGTGAGCGATGTTTCTCAATCATCCACGAGTTTTGGCGTTTTCCTCAATTTTAGCAGCATATTACTGCTTTTTTAATTTATTTTACTTGGGGGTTAGCACTTTCTCAGTTTTAGCTGGAAATTAACGTTTTTCTTAAGTGCTTTCCTCAATATTAGCCGCAAAATAGGGGGACTTTTCACGAATTAGGATATTTTTTGGTTCATCGTACGCAATGCATGAGCGATTTTTCTCAGTTTACTCGCGAATTAGCGGTTTCTTCACCTATTGCCATAAATTGGGGCTTTTTTTCAATTTAAGCCTGAAAAGATGCCTTCAGAATCCGCAAATTGGCGTATATTCAGTTTTTGGCGCAAATTATACTGTTTCTCAATTTCAACCGCGAATTAGCGCTTTTTTAAAATTGTAGCGTCGTAGCGTTTCAAACCTGTGAAATAGCGAATTTTATCAATTCCAGTCACAAAAATTGGCATTTGGTGCAATTTTAGCTGTAAATTGGCGAGTTTTTCCATTTTTAGCGGCGAATTAGCAATTTTCTCAATTTTAGGGTTTAAAATTAACCTTTCTCTTAATTTTGACCAGGCTGATTATTTCATTTTCTAAATATTACCCGTGAATTGGCGGTTTTTCTCATTTCACCACCGCATTAGCAATTTCATATAACTTTTATAGGTATAGATTATTGCTTCACGGCAGTTCTAGCCGTGAATTAGCGTATTTTTAAACATTATACTAGCCATAATGTTTATTATGGGCATCATCATTATTATAGCCATGCATAATTAGCTATTTTTCTGAATTTTAGCCACAAAAATGCCTTCAGAAGGTGCGAATTTTAATTTTAATTGTTTTTTTTTTTTTTTTTTCAAACCAAAAAATTCACATCCGTCCATCCATTTCTGTCAAAAAATCATCATTTTTAAATTATAAATTTCACGACAAAACGAATTCACGAAATCACTAATTCGAGAATTAGTGATGTTTCCCAATTTTAGCAGCGAATTTTCGCTTTTTCTCAATTTTAGCATCGTGGTAGCGTTTCCAACCCGTGCATTACATACCGAGTTTTGTCAATTTTTGCCAAGAATTGGCGTTTGACTCAATTTAAGCTGCAAATTAGCAATTTTTTCCATTTTTAACTGAGAATTAGCACTTTTCCCCAATTTGAAATGAAAATCAACGTTTTTCTTCATTTTGGCTGTGCTAATTGGTGATTTTTTCAATTTTTGCCACGAATTAGTGATCTTCTTCATTTTGTACCCGCGAATTAAGGTTTTTCCACAACTTTATACCTGCAAATTGCAAATTAGCGATTTTTCGCAATTTTGGATGTGAAATAGCGGTTTGTGCTAATTTTGCGGCCATTTAGCATCCTATTCCCTTTTTCATACGTGAATGGGCGATTTTACGCCATTTCAGTATGGATTTGCCATTTTTGTCCAATTTAACCCGAAAGCGTCTTTTATTTATCAATGTTATAGCGTGTTTTCTCAACTTTAACCGCGGGGTTTGCCGAAATACAACACTTTATTTGCGTCGATTTCCACAATTTATTCGTAGAATGGCCTCCATGTTTTTTCTTAATTTTAGTCTGGAAGTTGCATCGCGAGACCATGAATCAGCGCCTTTTAGCAGCTATAGCCACGAATATTACCGATTTTTGTCTGATGGAGGGTCCGTGGCGAACCCTCCTCCCTCGTACCTTGGTACACTACTGCTGCGTTGGGTCTGAAGTCCAAGGAAAAAGCTGGACGTACTCGGACCTTTTCGGGCTGCTTTAAGTCCAGAAAATCTGCTAAACCTAACTTCAACGTGAAACGCTCATTTTTGAGATTTTATGGGGCTCTTCGTTATGGTACTAGTGCTCCTTTGTTCGTATACTTGTAGCTCTGGGGGGGGGGGGATCTATCCCTCATATCCCCCGCCGTACCTACGTCCCTGCATTGCTAGGCATTTCATGAAATGACCGGAATCCCTGTTCAGATGGTGTTCTAACCTCACTGTTACATAAAGAGCGCGCACTTCATGAAATGGCTGGTCATTTCATGAAATGCCAAATTACGGCATGTGACCGCAACAGATAGAGACGCTAAAGCCCCGTTCACATTAGGCTTCTAGTAGCGTGCTACTAGCAGGAAACTACTAGTAGCTGTACTAGTAGCGCAATGTGAACACTCAGTATCGGATACTATTCAGTAGCAGCTACCGAGCTACTAAAGGGGGAAATTTCCAACTTTAGTAGCGCATTGTCTGTAGTAGCTCATTTTAAAATGTCTGAAAAATGGTTGTACGAAGCTAGTAAGCTTCTTTTATTATTCAAGTTGGGGTTCAGCAATAACAATTATCGACTTGAGCAGAAATAACCATGGAAATAACGACAAAAAATACAGTTTTTAACGCAATCGGGGAGCGGTTTTCACCGTAGTTTGTCCGATAACTTTTTTAATTCTGAGTTGAACATTGTCGACCCCGGTCCAGCCACAGAAGAAGTCATTTGATTTGAATTACGTCCAGAGAGTGATCAGCAAAAGGCCTGTACGAGCAGAAGTTGGGGCGTACGCTGGAGACGAAAGAATGAAAGTGGGTGATGGAATGGCTCTACCAATGAAAAGCGTTTGGAGAGTCTTCCGCTCTGTTGTAGGAAGTAACTAGAGTCCCGCGAGTTCTTCGACATAAATTAAGAATCACAGGAGAAAATTTTGAAGAACTTTTTGTGATTGTGGATTAGGTGCTGACGTCGGCTATGCGATTGACGATTATGTAAAAACATCGAAATCTCGGTCTCGTACTAAATAAAATTTCATAGCGACGTTTCGCTCGGGTTTTTCCGTCCAGCTAGCTCCGGTGTGAGCCCTTTGTCGCAGTAAACTCCTAGCTTAGAGCCCAGAAAACTTCCTAAGCTGATACCAGTCGCGTTTCTAATAAATGATCTGGATTTTTCATTATTCCCACTTCGTTCAGACTTGTAGACTAATGCGACGTAGGGCGTTTCTTTCACGCCTCTTTTCAAATAATCAGGCAACGTAACGCCCGTTCCCATGTGTGTGCGAAGTTTCGGAGAATTATAAAAAACAAAATTTATGTTCACTTCCTGAACATGAACACTTCCTGAGATCACTTCAAGCTTTGCTAGACATCCCCCCCTCCCCCAAAAATCAAGAGGGAGGGACATTTCAATTAAAATTTCCATCACGAGAAAAAATTATAATATTCTTTGTCCTCCTCTGTGAGCATACGAGCAACTGAGTATAGAAGCAAAAACTCCCGCTCAGATAGCAAGCTACTAATAGTAGCACCAAGTTCAGCATGCTCGACTTTGGTCGCGGCCAGTAAATTTAGTAGCAAACAGAAATTAGTGCAATTAGTAGTGCAAAATTACCATTCTACATTTGAGACCAAAAATCCTGAATTTTTCTCGAATTGTCTATTTTCGGGTTGGACTGTTCGTTTCAAGACCCATTTGCGATTTTACATTCACGAGAAAAACAGTCATTTTCGAACCGGCTATGGTGCATCGTGCGCTTTTGTGTGTTTGGAGGTTCTCAATAGGCGGCTCTAAAACTGAGAAGCACATTAGTTCTTGGGGCAAGTAGTACCTGGCTAAAATGTTGGAAAGTGCTAATATATTAGTGGCCGAAATGACGAAAAAAACGCTAATACGAGATTTTTATGGGTGCAACTTTCAGAACCAAAATTGAGAAGCTAAAATAGAGAAAAATAGCTAATTCATGTCACGGGGTGAAACGACGCTTCGCGCGGCTATGAAGCTGAAGAAAATATCTATATTTACGGAAAGCTGAGAAAAAGCAGTAATTCGCGCGCTAAAAATACAAAACGTCAATTCATGCGCTAAAATGGGGAAAAATCAATAAAATTCACTCATGAAATTGAGACAAAGCGCTAATTCCTCAGATGAAGTGTAGAAAAACGCTAAACGCCGCTAAAATTACGAAAACACCAATTCGAGGCTTCGTAAGCTCAAGTGAGAAAATGCGCCAATTAAGAAAAAAAAAGAAAAAAAACCGCGGCTAAAATTAGGACAAAGTGCTAAAAAAGGCCCGTTCACATGCTCTCTGTGCAATGAGTCTGTGGAGTCTATGTTAAGTGCAAAAGTGTAAACCTATCAAAATGCTTCATTTTACGAGGGAATACATTTTTGTTTTTGCATAGACTCCATGCAACGTATAGAGCTTGTGAACGGGCCTTAATTCATGAATGAAATAAGGAGATGTTGTTCATTATGGTAGCGTCTACAATCACGAATTCATAATTTGAGAAAAGTTGTTAATTCGCAAAATGAAGATTACGCCGATTCATGGTTTTTTCAAGGTAACTTCACATCGTGTCCAAATAGATGAAGAAAAATTGCTAATCCACAGCAAATTGAGGAAAAAATTCAGAAAAGGCGCTAATTTCGGCGAAAATCAAGACAAATTGTTAATTATAGGGTTTAATCTATGGTGGGGGGGGGGCTTGTGAAATACTCGCCCGTGGGCGCCAAATAATCCGGCACAAAGATTACAACATGTCACAAATTGAGAAAAATAAGCGCTCTTTCAAGGATAAAATTGAAAAAAAACTCTAGTTGCCGGCTAAAATTGAGATAAAGTGCTATAAACTTTGAGGCAATAAAATTGAGACAAAGTTCCAATTCACTATTGAAGTTGAGAAAACGTCAATTTCCGGATTCTTGAAGAAATGTCGTGGCTAAAATGGGGAAAAACAATTATTTTTGTGGCAAAAATTGAGGAAAAGCGAGATTACTCTCAGCTAAAATTGAGGGAATTTGCTAATTCGCGGACAAAAACGAGAGAAAGAGCTAACTCGCGGCTAAAACTGATCGAGAAAATGCGCTCATTCGCATGCTAAAATTGAGAAAACCCAACTAACTGTTCCCGGAGGCAACGTCGTAGCTAAAACCTGAGTGAAATACGTAATTTATCGCTCTGCTATAAGTCATTTTTTTAGAGACTATGGGAGCCTCCTACAGAAATTTTCGCCTCGGGCCCCGATAGATATAAAGATCCACCCCTGCTTTCAAAACCCCAATTTTTATGGACTTGCGGCACTCACTGAGAACAATTTCTCGGCGTTTTCACATTCAAAAATCCAATTTCACAGGATTGGCTCCCTATCAACTCCTTAAATTAGCGCTTTTCTCAGTTTTAGCCGCGAAAGTGGAGAATAGAGGCTAGTCCGCTAGTCTCATCATGAAATGAAGTTCTCCAGGATGGAGATCGCCAAAGTCGAAGATACGAGTACAAATGCTAATAACGCTCACTTTAAGCTAATTTAAAGGGACACGTGGTGGCCACTCAATGATGTTGAGGAGGAAACCGCGTACATTGGTCAGTTGAGCATTCCGCTCAAATCGAAATACTCAATACGCGTTTTTCTCAGCGTGTGTCTTTCTTCTTAATTTCAGCAGCGGATTAGCGGTTTTGCCCCCCCCCCCCCATAGCCATGAATTTGCGCATTTTCACAAGTTTACAGCAAAGTACCGTTTTTATCTCACGAGCAACGTTTCTCAATTTCCCACGAGTTTTCCTAAATTTTAGCAACAAATTAGCGTTTTTTAATTATTTTAGCAGGGGATTAGCACTTTTCTCAGTTTTAGCTGAAAATTAGCGTTTTTCTTAAGTGTTTTTCTCAATATTAGCCACGAAATAGAGGGCTTTTCACAAATAAGGGTTTTTTTGGTTCACCATGAGCGATTTTTCTTAGTTTTACCCGCGCATTAGCGGGTTTTTGCCATAAATTGGCGCTTTTTCTCTAATTCTGCCTTAAAAGTTGCCTTTAGAAGCCGCGAATTGGTGTATAATTCAGTTTTGACGCAAATTAGAATTTTTCTCATTTTTTTAGCCGTGATCCGCGAATGAGCGCCTTTTCCTAATTTTAGCAGCATAATAGCGTTTCATACCTGTGAATTAGCGACTTTTCTCAATTTAAGTCACGAATTGGCTTTTGTGCAATTTTAGCTGTGCATTGACGATTTTTTCTATTTTTGCCGCGAATTAGCACTTTTTCCCAATTTAGGCCTAAAATAACCTAGCCATACTAATTATTCATTTTTTAAATATTGCCAGCAAATTAGCGGTTTTTGCGTATTTTAGCACCGCATTAGCAATTTTATATTACTTTCAGGTATAGATTATTGCTTCTTTTTATCAGTTCTAGCCCGTGAATCAGCGATATTGTTTTTAGCCGGGCATGAATTTGCCGTTTTTCTGAATATTAGCCACAAACTTTGCCAAAGTTGCCTTAAGCACGTATTTAAATCAGAAATTTCACCACACTTTATCCGAGAATTAGTGATGTTCCTCAATTTCAGCAGCGAATTGGCGCTTTTTCTAAATTTTAGCAGCGTCGAAGTAGCGTTTTCCAACCCATGCATTACCGAATTTTCTCAATTTTTTGCCAAGAATCGGTGTTTTCCACAAATTAAGCTGCAGATTAGCATTTTTCCCCCGTTTTTAGCAGAACATTTATCACTTTTTCCCATATTGAACTGAAAATTAGTGTTTTTCTTAAAAGCAGCCACGCTAATTAGTGAATTTTTCTATTTAGATTTTTCTTTCATTTGTATCCACGAATTATATTATATCCGCAATAAATTGCAAATTAGCGATTTTTCTCAATTTCCGCTTTGAAATAGCGTTTTCTGCTAATTTTGCTGAGAATTAGCATCTAATTCCCTTTTTTTATATGCGAATTTGCTATTTTTCGCAATTTCAGTTGTAATTTGCTATTTTTGCCCAATTTTCACCTGAAGGCGTCTTTTTTTGTCAATATAATAGCGTGCATCTCAATTTTAACCGCGGTGTTGTTCCAAAAACAACACTTTTGCGTTGATTTCCACAGTTTATTCGTGTAATGGTGCTCCCAAGCACCGCGAATCAGCGATTGTTTCTCAATTTTAGTTCGGAAGTTTCATCGCGAGACCACAAATCAGCGCTTTTTCGCAGTTATAGTCACGGATATTAGCGATCTTTTAAATTTTTGGCCGCGACAGCAAGTTGCAAATTGCCGATCAGCTGGGCTTAAGGACCTAACGAAACGGTGTATTTTCTCTTTTTAGCCGCGAATATTCCTCAAGATAGCGCGAATTTTCTCAATTTGAGCCACCAGAATAGCGTTTTCGGGGGTTCAATCGGATATTCTTTCTTTCTTTTTTATTTTCTTGTCAAAACAAATTAGAAATTCTTATCAACAAAGTCAATTTTGCAATACATCATAATCATGAAACATCGCTGAAATGATCTTCCAGAAATTCTTCAACACTATAGTATGATTTTTTAAGTAGGTGTGATTTCACAGCCTTTACAAAAGAATTTGAATTTAAGTTCATAAATTTTTTTGGTAGACTGTTATAAATGTTTATTCCCAGGAAATCCACAAACTCTTGTCTTTTTTTAGTTTTAAACTATGTCAAATGAAGATTAAGTACTTCGGTTTGTAGTATTATGACCATGGTAATTTTCGTTGGCTGAGTATTTATAAACATTGTCATGAATGTATCACAAGGTTTCCAAAATATATACAGATGGTAGAGTAAGTATACTGAGTTCCGCGAATTTATGCCTGCAATCCGCTTGAAA
Source organism: Corythucha ciliata (assembly GCA_038030265.1). Classification (NCBI taxonomy): domain Eukaryota; kingdom Metazoa; phylum Arthropoda; class Insecta; order Hemiptera; family Tingidae; genus Corythucha; species Corythucha ciliata. The sequence goes on along the minus strand of CM075938.1, from coordinate 44,360,283 downwards.
TTTCAGCCCACTTATTATACGGATAGCTTTTCTTTGTAAAGAAAATACTCTGTTTGTACTACCGGAAGACATGATGGCACAACTCAGCTTTAAGGGAATTAAAGCAAAATAAGTGCAGAGAAGTACTCTTCTCGAGACTTTAGCTGACAACATTCGCATTAAAAAAATCTGCTTATTTAGACTCTTTGCCAAATCATTACAATGATGGTCCCATTTTAAGCTAGAATCTATAGTCACCCCCAAGAACTTTACAGGCTGCTGTACGACTGAATAGTTTTTTAATGTTACAACCAGACTTCTCGTCTTACCAACATTTAAACTTAGTCCATTAGAAGCACACCACTCGACTAACAACTGTTGGATGCTCTCACTTTCCTGAACTGCCTCCTCAAGACTCGTATTTTGTACACTCAAAGTTGTATCATCAGCAAAAAAGACGAAGTTTGCGTTACTAATGAAGTTATTTATATCATTAAAATAAATTAAAACAAAACAGGGCCCAAAACCGAGCCTTGAGGGACTCCTTCATTCATTTCCACTTCCCTCGACAGCTCATCTCTTATTTCACAGCTTGAATTCTATTTTCCAAGTAAGATCTTATTAAGTTACAGCTTCCTACCTCCACACCATACTTTTCCAGTTTTCCTACAAGTACCTTGTGATCGACACAGTCGAAAGCCTTCGATAAGTCAAAAAAAGAGTTGTAAGAAAATATGCTTGTCAAAACAATCCAGTGCCTTGTTTACAAACTCCAGAACCGCCTGATTCAGCCCACAGTCAATTGCTGATATCACTTATACCTAATTGCAACGTTGTATTCTCCAGGTCGGATAGACTGAAATTCGTAGAAATAAGTAGCCAAATCGATGTCCATCCGTCCGACCTCTTCACATACCTACATCGAAGGATAACCTAAAAATCCTCATTCATCCGTATTTTTAAGCCTCGTCTCATAGGGGGCCTGGGCAGTCCACCCCCTTCGCCACTTCCTCGGTAAGCTAAATGCGTTGGGTCTGATCTGAAGTCCAACGAACCAGCTGGACGCACGCGGACCTTTTCGAGCTGCTTGAAGTCGAGAAAATATGCTAAACCTAACTTCAACGAGAAACGCTCATTTTTGGAGATTTTATGGAGTTCTTTTGAGCGTTGGTACTAGTGCTCCTTCGTTCGTATACTTGTAGCTCTGGGGGGGGGGGGTTCTTTCCCCCTTATCCCCCCCCCCGGTACCAACGCCACTGAGTTTGGGTTCGGTGTTCGGAGAGGTGTCGGGAAAAAACCCCGCAAGTGCGGTTACCAAGGCGGGATAATGTTATTTCTTATACGGCGTCCCAAGGGCGTAGGTACAGGGGGGATATGGGGTATAGATCCCCCCCATAGCATTGTAGCTCTGGGGGGGGGATCTATCCCCATCCCCCCCAGAGCTACAAGTATACGAACGAAGGAGCACTAGTACCATAACGAAGAGCCCCATAAAATCTCCAAAAATGAGCGTTTCACGTTGAAGTTAGGTTTAGCAGATTTTCTGGACTTAAGGCAGCCCGAAAAGGTCCGAGTACGTCCAACTTTTTCTATGGACTTCAGACCCAACGCAGTAGTGTACCTTGGAAGGGGCAGGGGGGTTCGCCCCGGACCCTCTATCAGACAAAAATCGGTAATATTCGTGGCTATAGCTGCTAAAAAAACGCTTATTCATGATCTCACGATGCAACTTCCAGACAAAATTTTTTTAAAAAATCGCTGATTCGCGGTACACGGAGGCCATTCTACGAATAGATTGTGGAAATCAACGCAAAAGTGTTGTATTTGAGCAAACCACGCGGTTAAAGCTGAGAAAACATGCTATAATATTATTGACAAATAAAAGACGCTTTCAGGTTAAATTGGACAAAAATGGCCAATTCACAACTGAAATGGCGTAAAATCGCCCATTTGCATATGAAAAAGGGAATAGGATGCTGAATGGCCACAAAATTAGCACAAAACGCTATTTCACAGCTGAAATTGGGAAAAATCGCTAATTTGCAATTTGCAGATATAAAGTTGTGAAAAAACGTTAATTCGCGTTTACAAAATGAAGAAAATCACTAATTCGCGTACAATAATGTAGAATTGAGAAAAATCGCTCAGTTGCGGCTTAAATTGAGGAAAAATGTCAATTCACGGCTAAAATTGAGAAATGAAGCTCATTCACGCAGGTAAAATTGAGAGAAGGCACCAGTTCGTGGTTTCTCAAACCAACATCTCGGTGAACATTGCGAAAAAATGATAATTTACTGATTTTATACATTTATACAGGGTGGATCCGTATAAGTGTGCCAAAAATTTTTGGGTAAAACTACGTTAAAAGTGGGGTAAAATGGTACCTTCGGAAGTGTCCTACGTCGATCCGTTCCGGAGTTATGATTTTTTTTGTGTTTAAAAAAGTAACCAATGCTTGCTTCAAAAAATCCGCAATTTCTCGGCTTACATCGCACCAAATCCAAAAAGTGATGCCATTTTCAGAAACTACGGAACATTTCCTTTAGGATAGAGGTCATTTTATTGCTAGAAATAATCGTCAACACCCAGAAATCTGGCATTTTTTCCATAAATTTACGTGTCCTCTAAAATTTGTCCGTTTTACTAAAAGTCGCTGTACCCAAACAGCTTTCTCAACAGATTTTCGGCATATCACAAAAACTTCCCCGTCTTCTAAGTTTCCTTTTGGCGTGTTCACATTTCATGTTACCACTGACGTTTCTCACAAAAACGTCACGAGAATGCACAAAAACCGTGTTTTTACGAAACATGGACCATTGTCTACGGTATTCGTGAAGGGTGCAGGGAGATCGGCGGTAAGTGAGAACAGTATATCTTACCATGGAGAAGGCAAGAGGCATTCGATTTGACCCCTTCCCCCACCAGTGATTCATTAAATTGTCGCCATTCAGGGGGGGGGGGTATAATTGATTGCCGTTTGCCTACGATATCTTCTCCTTCCTAAAACATTCTGTCCTCCCTTTCTAAAACAGTATTTTGACAGAAAGATATTGGCAATTGCCTATGTGCCAGGTGCCAACAATATTCGTGAAGGGTGCTCAGAGACCGGCAGAAATGGATGGGGGGGGGGGGTCAAATTGAATGTCTCTTGCCTGCGGTATCTTCTCCATGGTAAGATATCCTGTTTTCACTTACTGCCGATCTCTCCGCACCCTTCACGAATACCGTAGATAATGGCCCATGTTTCGTAAAAACACGGTTTTTGTGCATTCTCGTGACGTTTTTGTGAGAAACGTCAGTGGTAACATGAAATGTGAACACGCCAAAAAGAAGCTTAGAAGACGGGGAAGTTTTTGTGATACACCGAAAATCTGTTGAGAAAGCTGTTTGGGTACAGCGACTTTTGGTAAAACGGACAAATTTTAGAGGACACGTAAATTTATGGAAAAAATGCCAGATTTCTGGGTGTTGACGATTATTTCTAGCATTAAATGACCTCTATCCTAAAGGAAATGTTCCGTAGTTTCTGAAAATGGCATCACTTTTTGGATTTGGTGCGATGTAAGCCGAGAAATTGCGGATTTTTTGAAGCAAGTATTGGTTACTTTTTTAAACACAAAAAAAATCATAACTCCGGAACGGATCGACGTAGGACACTTCCGAAGGTACCATTTTACTCCACTTTTAACGTAGTTTTACCCAAAAATTTTTGTCACACTTATACGGATCCACCCTGTATAGCAAGTTTGCGGGTACAATCGAGAAAGAGGGTGACTTAGCGCTCTTATTTTCGGCTAAAATTAAGGTACATTGAGGAAAACACCTATTTTAAGGATCACGATAAAACGTCCGGATCAAAATTAATGAAATTCGTTAACATGAGTATTATGTGGACCTTTTCACTGCTGAAATTTGAAGGGGGGAATTGCTCAAGGCACGAATTTGCGGCTAAAATTGAGGGAAAACGAATTGGCAAAATTGTCACAGTTTTTTGTTAATTATAGTGTAACTGTCGTGGCTAAAATTGAGAAATAGCGTTCATTCACAGGTTACATTGAGGAAAAACTGTTCTTTTGCGGCTGAAATTGACAGAACGCACCTATTCGCGGTTTATAGGCGATGCGCGCCCAGTGCTGGCCGTAATTAGAATAGTAAATCAAAAATGCGTTATTTCACGGTTTTTTGAGACCTTTTTACGGTTAAAATGAAGAAAATAGGCTATAGTTCGAGGTAGAATTGAGAAAAAGCACTCAGTTTCACCTAAAATTAAAGAAAAACGTCAATTCAACGCTACAAATAGTGCTCATTCACGACTTAAATGGGGGAGGGGGGATTCTGTGCAACTCTTCTTGAGGAAAAACTGGATCCACCACGCCTGTGGGCAGATTCACTGGCGAAAATAACAGATGAACCATTGCCTTTTTGCCGGCTTCTAACAGGATCTGGAGGTTGGAATCGCGTCAATTCACGGTCATCAGAGACTAAATTTGCACAGAAACGGCCACTATCCGTCAAAAAATAAATATCTGCTGGAAACCTGTCGTTTGTAGTCTTGTATTTCTGATTTTACGTCGAAAAATTGAAACTTCTCTCCCCCCACCCCGGAAAGTGATACCTTTGGAGCTAAACTTTAAATTTTAGACCTGAGACGGTAAACAGAGCTGGCAGTTTCTCTCCCACCATAAGTCTGTATGGCACAGCGGTCTATAAACACGATTTGAGCTAACCCAAACACACGAAATTGCGCGTCGAACCTTGCGAAAATGGGATTTTAGTGCGAAAAATCAGCAAAATCGGTTTCCAAGTTAAGCCGACCCTCGAAATCGGTTTGTCAGCAACAAACATCAGCGAATTTGTGATTGTCAGTGAAACCAATGTGCGAAAATGTGTTGTTCTTTAGTGGGAAAAATCCGCAAAATTGGCAAAATTGTTTCTGTTAGCCAGATCAGGGAAAATATTTTTGGAAATTTGGGGGTGGGCAGCTGCCCCACGAAATCTGCGTTTTTGATTCTAGGGGAGGGCAACTGTCCACCCCTGCCCCCCGCTGGCTACGCCCATGTTCGCTCCTTCTGAAGGCATTTTTGAGGCTAAAGCCTAAAGCCCTGTTCACACGATGCAATGTTTGAAGCTATATTGCATGCTGGATTTTTCAAAACATCCGGTCACTTACCATGGAACATATGTTTTTAAAAAACCAGCATGCAATATAGCTTCTAACATTGCATCGTGTGAACAGGGCTTAAATTTCAGAAAAATTGCAAATTCATGCATGGCTATAGTATAATGTTAAAAAATACGCTAATTCACGGCTAGAACTGCCGTGAAGCAATAATCGATACCTATAAAGTTATACAAAATTGTTAATGTGGTGGTAAAATGTGAAAAAACGCTAATTTGCGGGTAGTATTTAGAAAATAAAATAATCAGCCTGGTCAAAATTAAGAGAAAGGTTAATTTTAAGCCAGAAAATTGCTAATTTGCGGCTAAAAATGGAAAAATCGCCAATTTACAGCTAAACGCCAATTTTTGACAGAAATTGAGAAAAGTCGCTAATTCACAGGTTTGAAACGCTACGACGCTACAATTTTTTTTTTTCTTCTTCTTATTATTAAACGGGGAGGGAAGCCCAGAAGAAACTATCTCCTACCAAACTCGACCTATAAGATCTATTGTGGTGTCCCCTCAGGTTGCCCTGCCAAGAAAGACGCTAGTTTTCAAGCGTCCTCCACCACCACTCCTTAACGAAGTTGAGGATATTTCCCGTAGCCATCCTGGAGATGTCCTCCGGTTGAAGCACATCATTTCCAAGATGTAGAAAGCGTAACCGCCCCAGAGCCTGGCACTCACACAGTACGTGCTCTGCTGTTTCCACGGCCAGGTCGCAAAATCTGCAAATGTCCGTGTCAGACTTCTCCATTAGTCTGAGTGTATATCGAAGGGCACAATGTCCCGTTAGCAGTCCCACCAAGATTCTAAGGTCTCCTCGGCTCAGAGAGATCAGTCCCTTCTCCGATCGTCCCTTTGGAGTGACAAAGAGCTTGGCCTGCCTGAGACCTGGTTGTCTAACCCAGTGTACACGATGCCTCTCGTCCACCTGCCTGCCTCTTCACCTGCCTCTTCGTGAAGGACTTCGTGACCCCGAGACTTGGCTCCGGGCCCACGTAAGGCATCTCTGATCCTCTCTTCGCGAGTTGATCAGCCATTTCATTCCCCTCAAACCCCTTGTGACCCGGCACCCACATCAAAGTAAGGCTGTTTGCCGTTGCCACAGGCCTGAGGGCTTCAAGACATCCCCAAACTAGCTTCGAATTCACGACGCTTGAGCCTAGGGCTTTAAGAGCCGCGTGGCTGTCAGACAGGATAAAGATCTTCGCTTTCCGGATACCCCTCTCACTAATCTTCCGCGCACAGGCTTCTATAGCATAGATCTCCGCCTGAAAGATTGTGGCGGTCGTCCCAAGGGACCCCCAATGCTGAAGCCTGGGGCCAAAGACCCCAATGCCAGCACCCCCATCCTTCACAGATCCATCAGTATACCATACTTGCGTGCCGGGCTTAAACCTCGGCAAACCCTTATCCCAAAGGTCGCGGTTGCCTATGTCGACCTTAAAGGGTTTTTCAAAATCCATCCTCACATGCATGAGATCCGTAACGACTTCAGCCGCCTCACTACATGCAACTTCCTCCAGAACATGCAAGTGCCCAACCTGGACACCCCGCTTCACGTACTCCGCCCGCAGCAGTCTCACCGCCGCCATATATGCGGTCGCCTGCACATGAAAGTGCAGGGGAGGCATGTCCAGTAACACCTCCATGGCTGCCGTCGGGCACGAATGCATAGCACCCGTTACTCCAAGACAGGCCTGGCGCTGCAACTTACTCAGCAAGGCCTGGACTGTCCCTTGTTTCGTCTTCTGCCACCATAGGAGTGAGCCATAGGTGACGATAGGCCTAACAACGGCTGTATACAGCCACAACACCATTTTTGGCTTTAGACCCCATGTTTTGCCAAACATTTTCCGACCAGCCCACAATGCGAACGTGGCCTTATTCAGCACCCTCTTGACATGCGAGGTCCATTTGAGCCCCTGATCCAGGGTAACTCCAAGGTACTTGACTTCTTTTCCTACTTTCAACACTTCTCCATTCAGTCGAACTACCTTTAATGCCAGCTTCCTCCGCCTGGTAAACACAACAAGGGTGGTCTTCTCAGGGTTAACCCTGAGACCATGCCTGCTGCACCATCGCTGCACTATGTTAAGGGCACCCTGCATCCTACTGGATATGGTATCATCAAATTTGCCCCTAACTAGAATCGCAAGGTCATCCGCTACAATTTAAAAAAAGCGCTAATTCGTGGTTGAAATTGAGAAACAGTATAATTTGCGCCAAAAACTGAATATACGCCAATTTGCGGATTCTGAAGGCAACTTTTCAGGCTTAAATTGAAAAAAAAAAAACAATTTATGGCAATAGGTGAAGAAACCGCTAATTGAGAAAAAATCGCTCATGCATTTCGTATGGTGAACCAAAAAAAATCCTAATTCGTGAAAAGTCCCCCTATTTTGCGGCTAATATTGAGGAAAACACTTAAGAAAAACGTTAGTTTCCAGCTAAAACTGAGAAAAGTGCTAATTCCCTGGTAAACAATTTTTTAAAAATCGGTACTATGCTGCTAAAATTGAGGAAAACGCCAAAACTCGTGGTTAAGTAAGAAACATCGTTCACAGAATAAAAACGATACTTAGCTGCTGAAGTTGAGAAAATGCAAAAATTCATGGTTATGGGAGGGGGTGAGGCAATACCACTAGTCTGCGGCTGAAATTGAGAAGAACGGTACACTACTCGGCCAAAATTGAGAAAAGCGCTAATTTGCGGGTAGAATCCAAAAATCGCCCTTATTAACTGAGAGATTGAGGCCAGCAAGATGTCCAGATTTCATAGTGTGCTAGCTGGGTGGAATGATGACTAAAATGTGAAATGACCCCCCTCTCCCCACTCTTAAGCGATTTCAATCTGGGGGCCTGTTCTATAACTTTTGACTGTCACTATCACTGTCTCTTTCCACCCGTTCTCCCCATCAACATGTGATTTAATTCGGGTCGGACGGGTGGAAAGGATATTCCTAGGAACACTATGAAATTTTGAAGAACAGGCCCCCTGATCCCCCCCCCAGGACAATTTCCTACCTACGCCACTGCGGCGCCCTTGGAATTAGGCCCTCTTGCGGCGTTTTCTCCCCGACCGTTCGGAATAAAGGCCTCGTTCACAAACCATCATGCTGTACATCAGTGCCAAAGGAGTTTAGAATACTTCCATGGTCTGTGCCTCTACGTGGAGATTATGCAATTCATCAAAATGCTTCATTTTTCGAGGGAATACAATATTTGTTTGGTTGCATAGACTCCACAGACGCATAGCACACTTTGAAGTTTTGACATTAAATAAAGTAATGCCGTCCTAGTACGTAAAAGCAGAAACTCTGGTATGGAGAAATTCCCGCTCCCCCCACCCACACGTCTCTTGTATCTCGCACCCAAATCTCGAGGAGTCCAACCAGAAGACGAACCCACACGCTAAAATGATTTGACGGTGTCAGGTTGGGGGGGGGGGGCACATTGAAAAGACAGCGCCGAGCGGCGCGATGAAGTTCCCCCCAACTCCCTCTCCATTCCAACCCTCCCCTTGGTCGACGCAACATCCCAATCCACCAAAGTCGCCATTAGCTCCGTGGGACTCCTTTCGAGTGGTTATTGACTTAAGTTTGCTGGGGTTGAATTTTTTTTTGAAATTTATTATTGAAACAAAAATTATTTTGTCGGGTGTTGCGCTTTTTTTGTTTATGACTTCCACGTCATATTTCAGCAGTTTTCGTTGAGCTTCCTGGAGGAAATTCAGCGCGAACCTCCGCGTTCCACTTTTTGCCCGGAAATCTTCGTGGAAAACCGTCTGCAAGATACTTTTCAAAGAAGAAAACGCCATGCTAAAAAGGATCGAGCTGGAAAAGCGTGGACGAAGCCCCGATCAGGTAAATTCAACATTTTTTTTGTTGTTTTACTTTCATAATTTCCTTTTTATTATTATAAATTTGTGTGGACCCGTTTCGGTGTTTTTATCGGCTTGTGAAGGTGAAACAGATTGAACCGTATTTTCACTGTTAACCTTAAACCTTGATTGCGTTAATTTAGTCCCATCTTTTGCACGTTTGAAAAATCGGCTTGTTATTCTTATTTTTAATTTCAATTTCAATTCAAACTTGTGTCTCCACACGTCTCCTCGTTGTTTATAACCTCCGTGCTTGGCAAGCGGGGAAACTTGAAAAGGAGGAGTCCCTTTAGTGCTTGATTTATTTTATTGGGTGGCCTACGGTTTTTACTATTTTGTTTCAATGATTATTCCAGAATTTTACGCATAACCGGTGGTTTTAGAGGTTTTTTCCCCACCGGGATTGCTTGGTCCATTCCAGTCAAATATGGCACTGTTTTAGGAGCGTGTTACTTTGTAGTGTGTGTGCCTTGGTGAGGGAGGAGGTGTAATGTAAGGCTATGGAGCCGGCGCTGCGTTCCTGCCCCCGCCTTCTCATTACGAAGTTGTTTTTTTTACAGCTCTCAAAACATTACGGGGTCGCGTAATCTGGTTGTTCCGAGATTTTTTTTTTTCTCGAATTGTATTCAGTGGCACCCGCCTTGTTGCCTGGGTCACGAATTATTTCCACTTTGTGTTGGGTTTCAATTAGCATGAGAATCGGCTTCACACTTTTGTGGTAGGGCGGTACAGTTGTGAGATAGGAGACCTGCATGCACCGGCCGCCATGTTAGGTCGATGTAGATTGACCCATTGTCGCCATGGTCTAGGAGGTTTTCAAGTCTTGTGGGGGAGAAGTACGAATAAATGAGCTTTTCAATATTGGTGGCTAAAATTAGTTGCGAGATATTTTCGCTATTTTTTTGTGAATCCCGTAATTATCCTCCTACTCTCAATGTTCTCATAAAATGCATTCCTAAAGCGGAGAACCGGTGTATCCTTTCAACATTTTCAACCCCCCCCCCCTTAAAATTTTATTATTTCAGTTACTTATTCAAACTATTAGATTGTGTATTTTACTATCCCTCTCCCCCTATTATTACCCCAGCAACCAAGGCTGAATCCCAACAATCAATAAGTAATGTTAAAACCAGGTAAATACCATGAAAGGGTTCGCTTCGATCTACGAAATAATGAGGAAAAGCCATACTCTATAATTTCAGCATTAGAGCATTACTCACTTTCTCCTAAGTTAGTTAATAATATTGATGGTGATTGGCTCAAAAGTATGATATTTGAATTCAAGGTGCTAGAAAAATTCTGTTTTACTTCCATGTTCCTTACGGGAATGGAAATGTGGTGTTCGTGAACAAAATCGAGTCCGAGCTGACATCACATTCATAATGCACAACCTCAGAAAAGTTTAAAAAAGTGGTTTTCGGCATGCCGTCGGTCTGTTGCTTTTTTTTCGACAAATTGCATGAAAATGAAAACCTGGCTATTTCTTAATGTGAGAAGCACAAATCTGGCCTTTATTTTGAGAAAAAATCATTTATCGGACATGTTCTTCCCGTACCGAAATGTCGTTTTTGGATATAACTTCAGAACAAGTGATTCCAGAATTTTTTTGATATTTTTTTCGGATTCCTCGTGAAATTTCCTTGCGAATTAACCACAATGCCGAAAAAATGCAACTTTTTTGTGGCCAAAATCATCGTTTTTAGCGCAAAAGGACCTGTAGCAGAAAATGACGGTCGAAATTGCAAAAAAGGGCCTCTAGAGCCCCTTTTTATCTTAATTGCAAATATTTGTACCCGAAGAAACTGAGATTAAGTGGAAATTGTGGGAGGAGTAGGATTTGGCGTGACCACGTCAAAAATTATTTGCTACAGAATTACATAGTAATCGAAATCTAGTGGTGAATATGACCTTTGTTTTGAAGGAAAATCATTTCCCAGGCATGTTTCTCCCGTAGCGGAATAATATTTTCGGTATTAACTTCGAAACAATTGGTTCTAGAATGTTCCAACTATTTTGTTCGGATTTCTCGTACAATTTCCATGCGAATTGAGTACAACGTTGCCGAAAACAAACCCCTTTCACTTCCATGTTACCTTGCCTTGGGCATTTTTTTGCCATCTTGTATGTGTAGGTCAGAAGTGTTCGAGAAAAAAAAAAAAAAAATGAAAAGCTCGTACAATTTTTTGGCAGCCCAAAAACCGATTTTTTTTAGCACTTCTTTTAGTTTCTTCTAAATATCCCGAAAATGAGTTGCTTTAGAGGAAAATCTTCACTCACAAAACTTGTTGAGTGATAAATTTCCAACAAATTTTGTTTCTAAAGTAGTTTTGCACGATGAATGTGGAACGGGCTACAGCCTTTCGAAATTGTTGTTCCAAAATGGTCAAAGGACCTAAAATCGCCTGTTTTCGACTAAGTATTGCATTTTGGGCTGTTTTATATTTTTTGATTTTTTGGTATGAAAGATCGAAGACAAACAATTGAAGAAGGATTGAAAATTGAGTGACGATAGATGGTTATAGTCGTTGATGGATAAGAGTCGGTAATTGAAGATTAGTCGATGTGGATTGAGGGTTGATTATTGATTATGTGCGATGCAGAATTTCGGATTTAAAGTTATGAAAATTTCGGTGTTTGAGGAATGAAGACTGCGGGATTTTTGTCATCTTGTATTTATAGGTCAGAAGTGTTCGAGAACAAAATAACTCTGAAAATGCTACCTCTTCCGAGGTAAATGTTTTGGCACTTCTTTTAGTTTCTTCTAAATATCCCGAAAATGAGTTACTTTCGCGGGAAATCTTCACTCACAAAACTTGTTGAGCATTAAATTTCCTTCAACTTTTGTATGTAAAGTAGTTTTCCACGACAAATATGGAACGGGCTACAGCCTATCGAAATTGTTGTTGTAAAATGGTCGATGGTTCTAAAATCGCCCTTTTTCGACCCAGTATACTCATTGTCCTTTACTTTGGACTATTTTGTAACAATTTTTTTGTGATTTTTTGTATGAGAGAACGAAGACGAATGATCCGCTCGAGTTTTATTTCGCATTTTTCTACTAACGCGCTCATGTTACCTTTAACCAGCATGAAATCGAAGGGGTCGGAGCACTGAAAAAATTGATACGGCCATGTTTTTTTTTTTTTTTTTTTTTTTTTTTTTTTTTTTTTTTGTATGCATTATTGATGAACGCCAAAAACGGGAACATGAAAGTATCGTGTGGTCCTCCACACAATCCCTGAATCATCAATCACGCAGCCTTCATTCCTCAAACACCAAAATGTCTATAACGCTAAATCCAAAAAAATTCTTCGTCGCACTTAATCAATAATCAACCCTCAGGGTTGATCTCTAGGCAATTAGGTGCCGGCTTCTGTAGCACGACGAAAATTCCTTAAAGCACTTGAGCCTTGTTAGCTGAATGTTTACACCACGCCCCAAAATTACTAATTTTTTGGCGAAGAAACTGGACTCTGGGTGCTAAATTGTAGTTTTATGCTCGTACGGTCCACGTCTGGTGCGAAATGCCAGTTTACAGGGATGGCCGTTCTGGAGGGAGGGGGGTAGTCGAAAAATGTTTATTTTAGCAAAACGTGGTTTCTGGAGCAAACCATCCAGTTTGAAGGGCTAAATTTACGATTTCCGAGTCTATTTGTAGCTTCAAGGGTCTTCAGTTAACTTCAGTGAGCGTAGAATTATGTTGTTTCCAAAATAGATTTGCCTGGAAATCAGTCTCTGGACTCAGATGTCTATGTTTTGAGGATAAGTTGACCGTTTTTTTATACGTAGGTATGAATTGTCAGTTTGTGGGGTAAATTTTGCAATTTCTGATCGTATTGTGAGTTCCTGATGGAAAATAGGACTTAAGGACTTTGCATAGCGCATACACAGGGTTGCAGGGAAAAGTCGGGGAATTTCAAAGGGGTCAGGGGATGAGGGGAAATTCGGGAAAAGCTAGGGAAAAATGAGTTATTTTGACACCAAAGTCAGGGAAAAATGAGTGGACAGCTTTTTTACCCTAAACTTCCTCGAATTTTTGGGGGTTAAACGAAGAAAAAAATTAAAGTAATGTGAACTCTTCTACCCGCAATCATCTGTTCGACAGTCTCTTTCGTTCCAAGCATTTGATGTGTTTTCAAGTCACTACCATGTTGTATTGGGCATTGGTAAAATATTTTCTCGTCAATTGACAAGACAACAATATGACAATTTTGACTGGAATTGGACCCGTCAAAATCTACTCACGCCAAACCATGATGAACTTTCGTTGTGGTTCCACAAATCATCTTCGTACATATAAGTACGATGAAAAAAAAACCGCTGTGGCAGCTGGCTGTCGGCTAAAGTTTGTGTCTCAGACCATATTGATTAATCGGAGCGTACCGGCAGCTACCGTCAAGTCGAAAATCAAGATTTAGCGGGTCTTTGGTCGGAAAACAAAGATTTGGTGGCTTTTTACCAGCAAAAAAAAGAGATTTTGCGGCTTTTGAGTACTGAAAATAAGATTTAGTGGTTTCCTTTGACGTGTAAACGGCTTCTGGCGAACGTAACGTTTAAGGGGGAGTTGCACGGGTGATTCCTCGACCCCCCTATAATAACCCCTTGCCAACTTCTCGGCATACATTTTTTCGCCTCATTTCTGCACCAATCCTGGTTTTTAAGGTCTCATTGTAATCTTCAGGAAATTCCGCCCCATCCCAGAAGTTTTTTTTAAATTTGCCTTGAACTTTTACCTTGTAATTTCACGGGTTTTTTTCGACTTATTTGAAAAAAGGAAAACTACTGCATATGCGGAATTTCCTGAAGATTAAAACGAGTCCTTAAAAACCAGGATTGGTGCAGAAATAAGGCCAGAAAATGTACGCCGAGTAGTAGACGAGGGACGATTGGAGGGGGGTCGAGGAATCATTACTGCAGTTCCCCCTTAATGTGTTCTTAGTTCCGATAGAAGGCTATCAAGGGGGATTTAGCTGGTTTTTAGTAGCTAAAAACAAAATTTAGTATCTTCATGTTGAATGTGTCTCTTGAGTGAACTATCGAGTTCTCAAGTGAGCTGTTGAGTTCGTTTTGGCCTCCACAGTCACCCGAAAAACATGCCAAAGCGCACAAAAATGGGTGGGCGTAGGAAAGACCACCGCTTGAACATAGAGGGAATCTCATAAAACATTTATTATCACCCCATTTGAGCGCGTTATTAGGCACCCCCGTGCAGATTGTGTAATGAGTACAGTATACTCGCTTCGCAACCCAGCGGGCCTGGGTTCGAATCCAGCTATTGCCCATTACACTATAAGACAGCGGCGAGCTGTGACACGGCTCACTCGGCTTCGTGTGGGCGTTCACGGCGGTGTGCGCAGGACAAACCGCGCACCGACCGGAACGCCCGCGTATTACGTGTAAAACCGGACTTTTCAAGCTGATTAAAAATACAAATTCGTACATTTCATGCCCATTCGCCTCCGACTGTGAACATATCTCACCCCGGGACAGGCCATCGCGGGTCGCGTTTTGTCCCGGATTGAGATCGAAATTTCTTAAATTTAAACTCGGAGCATAATGATTTCTCGGAAATAGACCGAATTATCTGATTCAAAGGCTCAGTTGACCATCTCGAACCATTCGGTCAAGTGAGGGTGCCGTTCGACTTTTCTAGAAAAAGCACACAATTTTTCATCAAGGGGGCATGCAAGTTACCGCTTCCTCCAATTTTCCCTCGCCGTTTTACGCACAAAGTGCTTGAAATATTTCATTTTTTCATATACCTCATAGGCTTGGGACAAGCCTCGCAGAGCCTGAATTTAAATTTTTTTTTACTTTCCTCGAGTTTAAAATTAAAGTTTTATAAATACGACCCCATCTTTACGAATAATCCAATAAATTTGATTTAAGAAGAAAGTAAAAATTGAAATTCAGGCTCTGCTGATGTTTTCCCAAATGTGTAAGGTTTTATATGAGACCATACAAAATGAAATATGCCAAGTACTTTGGGCGTAAAACGGTGAGGGGAAAATGGGCGGGAGCGGTAACGTGCATGTCTTATACACTTAACCCCTTAATAAACACCGTTTATTGCATCGTCAGTTTTGCCCTTTTCAATGCGTTATTCCTGTCCTTCAATCCTATTTCTGGGAGCGAGTGATCAGTTCGCCGTTTGCAAGCACTTGTCCGTGGAGCCATTCGTGAAGAGCGCGAAATAGACCGTTTGGCCAACATTAGGAAGTAAATATGTAGTAAACTCATTTTCAAGGCTCGAGTTGCCTTTATTCTAGCTATTATTAGGGAGCATTTAGTTAGTTCGCCCATTTCTGGAGCAATTTTTCAGCATTTTGCCATTTTCAGCGAACGAACAGTCAGTTTAGGCGTTTTTAAGTTGCGAAGCGTTGGTTGTGGTATTTTAGAGTGTATAGGGTCAGTTAGGCCATTTCTGGCCGTTTTTGGGTACTCATTTTCCGTAAAGCTATTTTCAAGTCTCGAATTTTTCTCTTGACTGGCGTTTTTTTTAATCCTCCGTGTACCCCGCCTTCTTTTGTGTAGTTTTCATGCTTCCGTTTCAGCCCTATTCTTGAGAAAAACATGGCCATTTTGTGGGCTTTCGAATGATGTTTCAGTTTTTGAAAGTGGTCCAGTTTTGTCGGAGGTATCACGCTCCGCCCTTCGAAAAACAAAGACAAGTTTTTCGAAATGGTTCAATCTGGGTCCAAACCCGCGACACTCATGGTCATGATTACTACAATAATGTTAATAATATTGTTTGAATCCTTTCAATAATCACAATCGACACTCGGAAAAAGAATAAATTGAAATGTTATAAACCCCCACCCACCCACACCTTTTTCACTCCGATTGAGGTACTAGCGAAGATGGTTGCATTACTTAAGTTTCAGAGCATTGAATTTATCGTCCAGATTAATCAAATAATCGAATTTAATCTAGCCTTTAAAACATTATTGTCCAGATCTACGAGCTAAATTTAGACAACTGCCGGAGCACAAGCATCGAAGGTCTGACCGATGAGTTCACTAATTTAAAGATGCTCAGTTTGATCAACGTTGGATTGACTAGTCTGAAGGGATTCCCAAAATTACCAAACCTTCAAAAGGTAATCCGCTGGGTAAAATCCAGCTCATAAGTTGTTATGCACAAAACTTGTTTGTTACTCGCTTTTTCCGTCTGAAAAGTAAAAGTGGTTGTTATGTGCAACATAAATTGTTACTTCAGACAACGGTTGACTATTTATGCTCATTGGCCCAACCGTTCGAATATTTAACAACATTTATGTCCGTCCTTCAAATTACTGTCTCCCCCCCCCCATCACTACTTGGTCACATTGTTGACTTGATTTTATTTTCCCCATAGTTGGAGCTCAGTGACAACAGGATTTCAAGCGGACTGAATCTTCTTCACACTAGTCCGAAACTGACTAATCTCAATTTGAGCGGGAATAAAATTAAGGATCTGGAAACACTGGAGCCTTTGAAAGAGTTCGAACATTTGAAAAGTGTGGATCTGTTCAACAATGACGTGACGGGTATCGAAAACTATAGAGAGAAACTTTTTAAGCTGTTGCCCACTTTGAAGTATCTAGATGGGTAAGTTTTGGGGGGGAATTATTTTTAGGAATTATTTTCTTATTGGGCGGATTATAAATATGATGTAGGTTTGACGTTCGAGAACAAGAAGCTGATGACAGTGAACAAGAGGCGGACTCAGTCAACGGCAATGAGGAGGACGACAGTGGTAATTTTATTACAATTTGGAAAGTCTTGTGCGAACGCTTAATAAAAATAATTCATCGTTCTCGCAGACGAGGATGGTGACGGCGAGGGTGGTGACGAAGAAGAGGATGAGGACCTCGACGAAGAAGATGGTTTAGGGTTAGAAGCTGTCTACAGAGATTCCGTTTACCTTGATGTATGGGCTCGCCCTCCTATTCATTTTTCGCACACTTGTTGGTGTTAATATCGTGTGTATTTCCATAGGAGGAAAGTGAAGGGGATGACTATGAAGCTGAAGGGTCGGAAGAGGAAGAGGACGAAGACATTGACGAGGAGGAAAGCTTTCAAGCCGATGGCGATACGGAAGAAGGTGATACAGGAAAATCGCTAATGCAATTAAAAGTTGTCACTATTTATGAATCTCTGCCCTTAGATACCACTCCACGTGGAAAGAAAAGAAAACACGAAGGTGAAGAAGAGACCAATTAAGAATTATCGCCTCGCAAATTGATCCCTTTCTTCTTTCATTTTCGACCAGTTATCTTCCGGAATTCGAGTATCTTCCCCCTCCTTCCACTTCATTTTTTTTATAGAACGAACGTGGATTGGAGGGGGAAAAATATTTTATGCCCTAAACCGGAAAAATTATTATATTTTTTCTAATTTATAATTTATACATTGCTAGTACATAGCTTTCGTCTCGTTATTTTTGGACGTGTATTTTTTTTAACATCCTATTAATTTAAAGAAAAATGAAGGTCGGTTTTAAAAGCTGCAACTTTATTGTTATTTTTGTGAAAATAAATAATTGAAAATGGTGCGCAGATTATAAAAAGTGCGACCCCTTGAAGGAATTAATTAGGACAATGCTGTAAACCAAGTGCCTAAAATAAGTGTTTTGTTTCTATTCGATGCTTTCCCTCTCTATCCGCTCGAAAAACAGAAAAACGTGCTATGATCAGCCCTTTTGTTTTTCCTAGGGGATTTGCAATAAAATTGTCAGTTTCTAAATTCCGACCAGAGGCATAAAATTTATTTTCTTCACATTTTATTTTCGAATCATTTGCCGAAAAATTGGAACATTTCTAAATTATGTCTTAAGGCCCAATTCCAGCAGTATTGTAAACTAGTCCTGGGGGGCGTGCGCGGTGACTAGTTTCATTTTCTGTTGGAACAACCGTGTACAATTCTTTGATCACTGGAAAAAAAAAAGAAACAGATATTTTAATATTAGGCGAAATTTAGGTACCTGTTTTTAACTAAACATTTATACATTACGATTTATATAAATATGAGATATATTTGTATGTATAAAATATGAATATGGATCGTAGAGGGGTTCCAATTTGCCCATGTACAGTGCGCTCAATGCGTAAAAGAAATCTAAAACATGTATTTTTTGTTTTGTTTTTGATTATGTTTTCATTGTATCTGAATTTAGCCTAGATGTATCATATTGTTTTTACAAAAGTGAAAATACAAAAAGTTTTTGTTTTTTTAACCGACCTAGTTTAACTTAAACCCACGGCATTGAACGAGTTGATGCCACAGCTGGGCATTAACTCGTTACTCCGTTTAATACTGGTGAACAAAAGTAACGATGCAGGAAATTCCGTTGCCCCTAGCTGCAGATGTTGAAACCCAGCAGTCCTTGGAGAGTCCCGGTGCCGAATGGAGTGGACCCACAGATATCTAAAAATTGGCCCAGAAATCCAAGTTCGAAGAAAGTACAACGGAGACTACGACGAGGGAGATGATTTCCCCTCATGAATATCAGCGATCTCTCGAAGAAGTGGGTATGACTGCATGACCAAAACTCGAAATAATTATGATCAAAAATCGGGGATTTTCTCCGGAACGTTTCTGCGACCAAGGCGATATTTGCGTAGTTTTCAAGCGTATTTTGAATTCACAATTTTCCTTCCCCCTTGCGAGTGATGAACAAAAAAACGTTGATTTTGCGCGGTTGAGTGGGCATTGGGTAGGCTTCGACCGGCACGACCGATCAGAGTTGAAGGAAGGATGTCTGGCTGTTTGATATTTTAGAGCCGTCTGATGTGCTTCTCATTGCAGAACAATTTGGGTTTTTTAAGGACATGTTAAGTCGGCAATCAGTAGTCACTGACGCTCTAGGCTGAGCGCTTCTCGAGTGGCGGCGTTAGTGGGATTCAGGGAGAGCGAATGCTTCCCCAATGGTCTGGTTGGGGGAGCGGTGCTCCAGCGTTGAATCGCAAAAAAGAATGGGTTCACTTTAAAGTTTAAGAGCACCGTTCAACACTACGTGGAACCCAGTATCCAGGAAGAGTTCATGCAAGTAGCAACAGTTAAAGCATCCGTAAATAGCAAAAGCTGTAGCATTTCTGCCATCTACTGCCCTCCCAGATACGCACTGAAAGAAGAGGACTACTTATCGTTAATGGATAGTCTGGGTGCTAATTTCGTCATCGGCGGGGATTTCAATGCAAAGAACACATATTGGGGCTCGAGGCTAACAACCACAAAAGGACGAGAGTTGTTCTCCGCTGGGAGAAGAAAAAACTGCAGTTTCCATTCATCAGGAAAGCCTACGTATTGGCCCAAGGACCCATTAAAGACTCCAGATCTCATTGATTTTTTTGTAGTCAAGGGAGTATCGGACAACTTCATTCACGTAGAAGACTGTGGCAGTCTAATGTCAGATCATTCTGCTATCGTTCTTACGATTAGCGGCTCAATCATTTTGAAGGAAGACCGGCCAAGGCTAGTCACTCAACGCACTAGTTGGGATGTTTTCAGGGAATACGTCGCCTCTAATGTTAACCTTTCAGTCCCTCTAAAATCACCGGAACAATTGGAAGAGGAAGCTGGGAACTTCGTCAAATGTATTCAGCGAGCTGCTTGGTCTGCCACGCCTACAGAAAAAATTGCAAGAATCAGCCACACCACATATCCCCGTGAGGTTAGAGAGCTGGTTAGGGAAAAAAGAAAGGCGAGGAAACTCTGGCAAAACAGTAGAGCTCCTTGTGACAAAGCAAAACTGAATAGGCTAAAGACTCGGCTTGACGCCCTGAACAAGGAAATCAAGCAAGAAACACATGCCAGACTATTGATGGAGTTAACTCCAGGAAAGGACACGGATTACTCCCTGTGGAAGATTACTAAATCGCTTAAGCATCCCAAAGAGCACATTCCTCCGATTAGAAAGCTGGACGGAGAATGGGCCAAAAGTCCCCGAGAGAAAGCTGAACTATTTGCAGAGCACCTCGAAGAAACATTTATGCCGCTGCAAGGGGAAAGAGATGAGGAAGACCTGCCGACGCTGCCTCCATCAGCGTCTTCGCAATATATAAGACCGGTAACGTTTAATGAGCTTAAATATGCAATAAACAATCTCAAAACAAATAAAGCTCCTGGGTATGACCTCATAACTGGGAATGTCGTCGAACTACTCCCGGAAGTAGGAATGCGTATGTTACTCTACCTCATAAACGCATCGCTGAGACTCAAATACGTACCTCGTTGCTGGAAAGTGGCAGAAGTGATCATGATCCTGAAACCTGGTAAGGAATCATGCGAGAAAACGTCGTACCGTCCTATATCATTGTTACCAGTGATCTCCAAACTTTTCGAGAGGTTACTCGTGAAGAGATTAAAAGCCATAGTCAAAGATGCATGCATCGCATCACTCGGGTGATTGAGAACTCTTTAGAGAGGAAGCAAGTCTGCGCGAGCGTGTTCCTTGATGTTTCCCAAGCATTTGATAAAGTCTGGCATCAGGGTCTGCTGTACAAACTTAGAAGAAACTTGCCGGACCAATACTTCCACATTCTCAAGTCGTACCTCTCAGAAAGACACTTCAGGGTGAAGCACGAAGGAGCGTATTCATCATTAAAGAGGATAAATGCTGGTGTTCCCCAAGGAAGTGTACTTGGGCCGCTGCTGTATCTCCTCTATACGAACGACGTCCCTAGCAGTGGGGACACAACAATTGCAACGTTTGCAGACGACACAGCCCTACTGGCGGTTGCAGAGTCTGTTGAAGAAGCAACATCACAACTACAGTACACAGTAAATAATGTATGTCAATGGGCCAAAAAATGGCGACTAAAACTGAACGAACTCAAGTCCTCACACATCTACTTCACAAACAAGAAAATAATCAATATACCAATAATTATCAACGGGCAACAGGTACCCATAGTAAACACCGCTAAGACCTGGGTATGACACTCGACACTAAGCTTAAATGGAAAGAGCACGTTAAGAAGAAAAATGAAGAACTAAAACTGAAGTTTAGAAGACTGTTTTGGTTACTTGGTAGGCACTCTGAGCTCTCCATCCATAACCAATTGCTAATATAAAGACAAGTGCTGAAGCCAGTATGGACGTATGGAATTCCGCTCTGGGGTTGTACAAAAAAGACCAATATTAAGGTCATACAAACATTCCAGAACAAGGTACTGAGGAGCATTGTCAATGCCCCCTGGTATGTTCGCAATGATGACCTCCACCGAGACCTCAAGGTGGAAACCGTAAAAGAAGTAATTGAGCAGCATGCGCTCAAACACCAACACCGTCTTCGGGAGCATATGAACCCGGAAGCACTTCGCCTCCTGGACAACGGTGACGTCGTCAGGCGGCTACAGCGGACAAAACCCATGGACCTTGTGGTGTCGCGGTAGTGACAGTGAGGTGCGTGCGTGCTCGTAGGAGGAAGGCCACTGGGTCATGAACTCCAATAATGTTGTTAATTGTATACAAGTAAATTAACTTGATGGGCTCAGGCTCAGTTGTTATAATACAGATACCTATTAATAAAGATATCTAAAAATGAAAAAAAAAAAAAAAAAAAAAAACTTTAAAGTGGCTTCTCTAAAAATGTTCGATCCACAACAAATTAATTATCAGAGCGTTTAAAACTTCCTCTTTTTTCTGGCAGGCTTCATTCGCACAGGGTGAGGCTAGAGCTAGAGTGACGACAGAGTTCGGGACTAAGGGGTGAGTTATTGCGAATGGGTCAGTAGTGCGAAACTTTGTTTTTGATGCAGCGAAACCCGCCAAATTGCATGGTGTCCATGCAACCTATCAAAATGCTTCATTTTTTGAGGGAATGAATTTGTTTGGTTGCATGGTTGCATAGATCCCACACAACGCAAACATAGAGCTTGTGAACGGGCCTTTACCCATGGCTTATTGACACAGTCCAATAAAATTGGCTTATTGGGTAAGTGAAACCAGAGAAATTGGGTATTGTGAGATCTAGATCCACAAAATTTGGGCGTTGAAAGGGTCAATAACCCACAAAATTGGACTTTCATAAAGCGCCAACTCCCCGAAATGTGGGTTTAAAGCTAGTGAAAAACCTCAAGTTTTAGCCATCATCGGTGTGAACAAGACCACGAAGAAGAGGAAGGTGACTCGGGAATCTTCTGTTTTTCATCTCCCAGGTGGGCTTTTTGGGTGAGCGAAGCAGTGGCGGATCTAAGGGATGGGCCATGGCCCCTCGAGGTCCGAAAAACGTCCGTACCGTCCTAAATCGTTGTACCAGTGATCTCCAAACTTTTCGAGAGGTTACTCGTGAAGAGATTAAAAGCCATAGTCAAAGATGCATGCATCGCATCACTCGGGTGATTGAGAACTCTTTAGAGAGGAAGCAAGTCTGCGCGAGCGTGTTCCTTGATGTTTCCCCAAGCATTTGATAAAGTCTGGCATCAGGGGTCTGCTGTACAAACTTAGAAGAAACTTGCCGGACCAATACTTCACATTCTCAAGTCGTACCTCTCAGAAAGGACATTCAGGGTGAAGCACGAAGGAGCGTATTCATCATTAAAGAGGATAAATGCTGGTGTTCCCCAAGGAAGTGTACTTGGGCCGCTGCTGTATCTCCTCTATACGAACGACGTCCCTAGCAGTGGGGACACAACAATTGCAACGTTTGCAGACGACACAGCCCTACTGGCGGTTGCAGAGTCTGTTGAAGAAGCAACATCACAACTACAGTACACAGTAAATAATGTATGTCAATGGGCCAAAAAATGGCGACTAAAACTGAACGAACTCAAGTCCTCACACATCTACTTCACAAACAAGAAAATAATCAATATACCAATAATTATCAACGGGCAACAGGTACCCATAGTAAACACCGCTAAGACCTGGGTATGACACTCGACACTAAGCTTAAATGGAAAGAGCACGTTAAGAAGAAAAATGAAGAACTAAAACTGAAGTTTAGAAGACTGTTTTGGTTACTTGGTAGGCACTCTGAGCTCTCCATCCATAACCAATTGCTAATATAAAGACAAGTGCTGAAGCCAGTATGGACGTATGGAATTCCGCTCTGGGGTTGTACAAAAAAGACCAATATTAAGGTCATACAAACATTCCAGAACAAGGTACTGAGGAGCATTGTCAATGCCCCCTGGTATGTTCGCAATGATGACCTCCACCGAGACCTCAAGGTGGAAACCGTAAAAGAAGTAATTGAGCAGCATGCGCTCAAACACCAACACCGTCTTCGGGAGCATATGAACCCGGAAGCACTTCGCCTCCTGGACAACGGTGACGTCGTCAGGCGGCTACAGCGGACAAAACCCATGGACCTTGTGGTGTCGCGGTAGTGACAGTGAGGTGCGTGCGTGCTCGTAGGAGGAAGGCCACTGGGTCATGAACTCCAATAATGTTGTTAATTGTATACAAGTAAATTAACTTGATGGGCTCAGGCTCAGTTGTTATAATACAGATACCTATTAATAAAGATATCTAAAAATGAAAAAAAAAAAAAAAAAAAAAACTTTAAAGTGGCTTCTCTAAAAATGTTCGATCCACAACAAATTAATTATCAGAGCGTTTAAAACTTCCTCTTTTTTCTGGCAGGCTTCATTCGCACAGGGTGAGGCTAGAGCTAGAGTGACGACAGAGTTCGGGACTAAGGGGTGAGTTATTGCGAATGGGTCAGTAGTGCGAAACTTTGTTTTTGATGCAGCGAAACCCGCCAAATTGCATGGTGTCCATGCAACCTATCAAAATGCTTCATTTTTTGAGGGAATGAATTTGTTTGGTTGCATGGTTGCATAGATCCCACACAACGCAAACATAGAGCTTGTGAACGGGCCTTTACCCATGGCTTATTGACACAGTCCAATAAAATTGGCTTATTGGGTAAGTGAAACCAGAGAAATTGGGTATTGTGAGATCTAGATCCACAAAATTTGGGCGTTGAAAGGGTCAATAACCCACAAAATTGGACTTTCATAAAGCGCCAACTCCCCGAAATGTGGGTTTAAAGCTAGTGAAAAAACTCAAGTTTTAGCCATCATCGGTGTGAACAAGACCACGAAGAAGAGGAAGGTGACTCGGGAATCTTCTGTTTTTCATCTCCCAGGTGGGCTTTTTGGGTGAGCGAAGCAGTGGCGGATCTAAGGGATGGGCCATGGCCCCTCGAGGTCCCTTGCGCAAACCTTCTCCAAAATTCCATCTAGGAAGGATGATCACCTATATGATTAGAATCATTTTCTCAAAGGTAATGGTCTGTGACATACGTGATTTATGAGTCCCCTAAACCATGCTCAACCGAGACATACGGCCGGCGGTTCCAGCCTGACACGCAGCAGAGTGGGTGCTAGTGCAGTTGGCCCTTAAACGGTCCTGAAATTAATGTTTCGCGTCATGGTCGCTCGTACCAACCGTTTTTCTCGATTATATGGCCACTGGTACGAGCGCTCAGTTAAAAGGAGAGAAAAAAAAATTGCCACGGTGTCTCAAACTGCGTTTCCAGGCCAATTTTTAAGCGTAACGGCGTAGATGTGTCCATATTTGGCAAACATCTACCAATATTATTTAATTTATAGCAATGTCTGGAAACCGAACCACTGGAAATTTGGAACGAATCCTCAAATATTTGACGCATGTGTGGCCCCTCCTTAAGGTCTCATTCAGATCTATGTGCTATGCAACTGCCCATTCAAGGCAATATGTAGATATTTAACGAATTGTCCCATTGAAAGCCGAATTTACGTGAAACGCCAATAAATTATAAGCACATTTGACGCAAAATGTCACACTATTGGTACGAAATTCAAGTGAAAAGACACATTTGGTAGGAAGGGCGAGGGGTAATTACGCCAAACACCACTACATCGCTTTTGTGGGGGAAAAACTCCGACCCACGGTGACCGAAACGCACCAACATTCGGGAAACACATACGTAATATGCCACTTTCAAGGCAAAATTTACGCTAAATGCCACGTCAATGGCAACAAATATGCGAAACGCTTCTCCAAAGCAATGTTATGATGACGTATTGCCCATTTTATGATAAAAATTGTCAGTATCACGAAGTATTAGTCAATTTTATGAGGGAATAATCTGTTTTATGTGAAAATTTTCAAATTTTATAAGAAATCTTGAGCTTATGAGCATTATGGTTGATTTTATGAGGAAATTTTGAGTTTAAAAGCGTCAATTTAATGAGTTAATCGCAGCAGTTTCATGAGGAGATAATCGATTTTTAGTAGAAAATATCAATTTCTCGAGAAAATTGTCAATATAATGCGGAAATTGCCCTTATTGAAGGAATTACCATTTTTTAAAGGAAATTATTAACTTGGAATGGAAATTGTGAATTTCAAGAGGAAATTGTAAATTTTTTAGGAATTGTTAATTTTAGGACAAAATTATCACTTTCGCGCTGAAATTGTCATTATAATTGTCAATTTGAAGCAGAAATTGTCAATTTGAAGCAGAAATTGACAATTTCATGCAGAAATTGTCAATTTGAAGAAGAAATTGTCAATTTCATGCAGAAATTGTCAATTTGAAGTAGAAATTGTCAATTTCATGCAGAAATTGTCAATTTCATGCAGAAATTGTCAATTTCATGCAGAAATTGTCAATTTCATGCAGAAATTGTCAATTTCATGCAGAAATTGTCAATTTCATGCAGAAATTGTCAATTTCATGCAGAAATTGTCAATTTCATGCAGAAATTGTCAATTTCATGCAGAAATTGTCAATTTTTCGAGAAATTGTAACTTCTCTCCTGTAGTTTGATTTTTGGTTCTTGAAAATAATGAATTTTGCCTCATGGTTCGATTGGCAATTGCGCTTTCTGTGATTATTGCTAATACAGAAATAGGTGACCGTTTATCTTGGCTAAACTTGATATTTTTTGTATATATGGCCGATTATATGCGGAAATGATCAATTTTAAGAGTGATATAATTGTTTATTTTATATTGGAAGTGTCGATTTTACGAGGAAATTGTCAATTTTATTAAAAATGTCAATTTTACAAGAAAATTGTAAATTTTACAAGAAAATTGTCAATTTTATGAGGAAATGTTCAATTGTATGAGGGAATTGTCAATTCTATGTTGAAGCTGTCAATTTTATAAGGGAATTGTCAATGATATGAACAGCCAATTTCGGGATTTTTTTTTTGTCAGCAAACCAATTCCACTGGGTCAGGGTGCCCTATTTCAGAGGCCCATTTTAAAAATAGCTGGTTTTATTCAATAAAAAAGTAATGTCGCGGATTCCGCTTACTAAAAAACCCAGTTTTGAGGGTTACAATCACCAAAACTTATTTTTGTGGGTGTGATTCACTATAATGGATAAATTTCATGGATTTTGTACCCTTGCAAACCAGTATGACAGGTATAACTCACGAAAAAAAACACTTCTCAAAGTTAAAAAATATTTTAAACGTCTTATTTAGCCAGAGATGGGATCATGGTGGTGAGGTCATAATATGGACCTCTCCTTAAGCCGACACTGGATCCGCGCCTGGAGCGAAGCCCGTGAAATTGGATTCTGCGATGTCCAAATCGGTAAAATTTGGGTTTTGGTAAGGCTAACCCCACGAAAATGATTTTTTAAAGTGCCAAATCGGATTTTGGGTTTGAATAAAGTTGTGAAAAAGCATTTCAGGGCTTCTATAGTGCACCGATAGTGCGGGGACAGAGCGCCTCGCTGAGTGCACTTCGGGGTCCTCGAAAACCTTATAGATGGAATAATGGAGTGTTTTAGGTTGATGAGGTGTGAAAGTAGCAATAATGTGTAGTAGTCAGCAGGGACTCGATGTTTTTCACGACCTTTCCTGCGGGAACATATTCATAAGTAAAATTCACTAACTGACTTTTAAAATTGGGGAAAACCACTAATTCGTGTCTGAAATTGAGAAAAAGAGCTCTTTGTAGGGCAGAATTGAGAAAGGTGGAATAATTCGCGGCCAAAACTGAGACGATAAACCCCTACAATTTGCGGTTGAAAATGAGCAAAGGAATTTGAGAAAAAACGCTTACACGAATAAAATGGCGAAAAAGCGCTGATCCGCGGATGAAATTGAGAACAAACGCCTGAAATTGAGAAAATGTGCTATTCGGTAGCTAAAGTTAAGAAAATCGCAAATTTCGAGCATAAATTGAGATGAATCGCTGTAATTTGCGGCTATAAAAGTTCAGAAAAAATGCTAATTGACAGGTAAAGTTGAGAAAACTTCAATTGGTAACTTTGCGGGTAAAACGCTACTGCGTGGTGAAAAATTAGAGTAAAATATTAGTTGAGATAGTTGATAAAAAGACTCATTCGCAGATAGACTTGAGAATATGCGCCAATTTTTATGTTAAATTTAATAAAAAGCGTTATAATTCGCTACACTAATTCGCGAATTCGTGGGGAAACTTCGTGTATAGCTTGAATTGTGAGAAAGTAGGCGAGAGAGTAGGCCACTGTTTAGGGCATACTCTTGCTCCCCGCCCCACCGTTTCCCGGCTGAATACGCTGTGACCGACATTGTTGATTCGCGGCTCATCTCGGCGTTATCTGATAAGACTGTGCCTTTGGACGACCCCAGGAAAATTAGCCTAGAACAATAAGGGAATTTAATGAAGACACTGTTAATTTAGTGAATAATTCGGATTTTTGGGACCGAAAATTGTAATTTTGCACGTGTAGACATAAATTACTCAAAAAACGATATTTTTTTAGGGGTGGGGGGTTAGAACTGCTCAGATTCTTGCTCCCCCAATGCCGTCTGACTTCCCCCGCCACTGTTCTCGTCTGAGCAGCCCCTTCATCATGCCGTAGTCAGGGCCGGAGAAGCGTATTAAATCCAGGTGTGGGTAATAATTTCCCGTTCCGAGAAAGGGGGTCCTCCAAATTTTACTCACGGAAATTTAATGAAAATATGACGTTATTTTTTCGTCGGCGTTTCTAAAGGCTTACATCACTTTTCTTATCTAAATGTGGGTACCTCGCTCCCAATGGCTTATTCTCCGAGTAGTTCAGTACAGTTCCTGAATATCCCACGCATGCGTAGGATGGGATTTGAGCTTTATAAAACCCCTATCTGGGCATGCGCGGACCATTTGAGAACTTTTCGGAACGACACTGCGAACCAGCCTCAGATTAACTTATTGGTATTGCAACTTTTGACGATGCCTTTGGCAAGATCACACTTCTTTCTGTCAGAATTACCAACTTCTGATCAGAATTATATATTTCCTGTGGCCTCGACGACTGGTCAAAGCAGTTCAGGGATTTCTAATTTGTCTACAAAAGTCAACTCCCATTTGTCTACACTAAATCTGAGCGAATCTACTTTTCCCAAAGTTCAGAATAACTTACTCACATGTGCCCCTTTCAAAATTCCACCGGGTTAATCCCATGTTTGCAAATTATTTCCTGCATCCAGGGAAATGTCATCCCAGGACGCAATTTGTCCTAGATTTCTGCTCTAAAAATTTTAAAATTGAAATCAGACGTGACAATTTTAGAAATTAAGACGATATTTGTGGTCAGGACATTTTTTTGGTAGGCCCTTTTGTACAGGCGTGGACCCAGGATTTCGTCAAGGGGGGGGGGGCTAGATTTAATTAACCCCCCACCACTCCCGCGAACAACTTAAATTTGAAAGATTTGTCGAATTTTGTAGCTGTTCTTTGCTTGGACGTAATAGTTTACCGTTGAAATTCCAAAGACAATCAAGATCAACTGCCACTTTTTTTTCTTGCACTATAGCGTAGGTATATTTGTTAATGAAGAATTTATTTATGGATACGAAAACAATTAAATAATTAAAGTTAAACGATGGATAAGAAAAAAGTTAATATTGGAGGTAACTATTGCGAAAAAACGGGTGAAACAATCACAGTTTCATATTCAAGGCTCAAGGGCCAGATCGATAGTTACCTGTCGAAATTCCAGGTTTTATGACCAAATAATTAGTCCAAGGTGCTAAAATTGCTTGTGTATTCAGTCTTTGAGCTCCATGTTTCCATGTATCTCCACGTTTTTGCGACAAAGTTGACGGTTTCCCAATATCAATTTGTGAAGTAAACGCAATTTCTGATCGTATTGCGAGTTCGTGATGAAAGACCACCTTATACACTTCCATTACCATATACTTACATGGAAGTAAAATGGGACATTGTATGGTGTATACAGCCTTTATCTTTGGCCGAATATAACCCGTTGTTGGACCTGCAAATTCTATTTTGGCGATTTCACACTACAATTTTGTAATGTGGATCCTAGGAACTCGTATAGAGCAAATTTGGCCCCAGGAAATGGCTCGGAGTTCGCCCCCCTGCGTTCACGTTTGCTGTATCCGTCTATAGCTTTGTTATGTGTTGACACTTTGTCAGTATACAACTTTTCTTGTTCCTTGCCACTGAAGGTCTACATCTGCCACTGCACCGGGGCTCGTCATATGAATTGAAGAATACACAGAATAAGATAACTACACGCGGACTTCGCCGGGACGCTTGGAGTCGAGAAAATCTGCATAACTTCAACTCGAAACGCTCATTTTTGGACATTTGTATATGAGTTGCTTCTAGCCTAATACCGAGTTTGAATTCTTTGAACATTCCTACCTTCAGCAAATATTCTGTCTAAGGGCGTCAGCAGTAACTTTTTGTGGTTTGAGCGTCCTCCAATTTTTTACACATCGTTTCCGCAAATGACTCCTCGGGGAGAAGTACTAGTAGCAAATATTCTTTAGATCAGTGCGAGTAGTAACTGTGTGCATTTTCAGCGTCCTCGGATCATTTGTTACGTCGATTCCGCAAGAATTACCTACGTGTTTTCCGCAAATTAGATCCTCCCTAGTCTGACGATATGAGTGAGGAAAGGAAATGCGCTTAGACGTTGACTCTTTTGAAAAACTTCACAAATAAATGCATCGACACCACTGACACATTTCAGTGGGGCAGGGAAAAAGAAGAAAATTAAAACTTGTAGCTCTGGGTGGGGGGGGGGATCAATCCCCCATATCCCCCCCGTACCTACGCCACTAAACGCAGAGACGCACTCCACCGTCTGCTTTCGGCATGACAACGAGTGGGGGGTCAAAAGCAGGAAATTTTGTTTTTGAAGCAGTGACACCTGCAAGTCAGCCCGCGCGAAATTTGGGTTATAATGCAACGAAACCCGCGAAAAATCGCTTTTTTGACCGAATCATCCACGCGAAATTGGTTTTTAATTAGCCAATCCCGTCACATTGCTTTTGAACGAGCCAACTCCACAAAGTTTCCTTCTAGACGAACACGAAATTGTTTTTTTGGGAGGGGGGAGGGACCCTGCTAAATTGCTTTTGAATGGCCGAATAACCCGCGAAATTCTTTTCGATTTGGCCAACAGCGCGAAATTTGTAGCAGCGAAAGCCATGAAATTGCTACTTAGGGGTGAACCTGTGCTGCGAAACATGTTCTCAACGAGCAAATTCGCGCAGTCCCATATGGAATCCGGATTACGACATTACGACATAATCTACAACATTTTGACGGTAAATATACGCGAAACTGGAAGTTTCCTGCCTGAACATTCGTGAAATTGCAAGGTTCCGGTTTTTACTTGCGCGAAATTGCACTTTTCAAGTCTAAATATTCGCGAAATTGCTAGTTTCTGGTGTTTATTTTCGCGAAATTACATCATCTGGACTATATTTTCGCGAAGTTGTCTTTAATGGGAAACTTTCACATTTTTCAAGCACTGGTGTTTCTTGTAGAGGGCTCTTCCACAAGGCTATATTAGTACAGGAAATAAAGCCAGAATAGCGGCAAAATTCGGTCCAATTTCGAATGTGGCTTAAAAAATTCCTTTTGATGTATAGTTTGAGGATTCGAAGAGTCCGCAACGATACGGGGTGGCGAACCTATTTTTAAGGGCGCGTAGACGTTGGCCAACTCACCCCTATAAGGGATGAAAAAAGTTGCCCAAACGAGGTGACTAATCCTATGCAGTTGTGTGTGCTGATTCGATAAAAACCAGTCCCAAGCCCGTGGGCTGATTACTTCTCGAGTTGTGGCATAATTTGTACGAAAAAACGTTGCTTTTTGGCTTGATTAGTTTATTAAAATCCTCACGCCCTACATTTAGCGATGAAATCGTTTTAAATGTCGTTTCTGAAGTTACTTTTGGTGGTGAATCAAATGCGTGGTAGCTCGATTCTCTGAGATCAATATTATTTGAGTTATAAACGAAAATACCCGAAAAAACACGATTTTTCTAGGCTTAAATGTGCCCTAAAAAAATTGTATCGTGATTTACGCAGGACTGACCATTTTCTCTCATCGTACGCAGTTTTTTGTGCTCAATGGAATGTGCTATATTTGGGATCGGTAGTAACAATACTTTTTGAGTCACAGACAAACTTCTCCAGCATTTTTAAAGGATTTGTTCTTATAAATATAAGAACGGGTGGGCGTATCTCATAAAGTATCGATCCCAGCGATCCCTGCAAACGCTCATTCGATTCAGCACAAAAAACTACGTAAGATCAGAGAACGTGGTTAGTCCTGCCCAAAATCTTGACACACATTTTCATGGCACATCAAAGTATCGGGAAAAGCTCGTTTTTCAGGTATTTTCGTTAGCAACTCAAATAATATTGATCGCAGAGAAACGAGCCACCATGCATTCGATTCAGCAGCGCATCTACGTCAAACTGCATTAATAACGTTGGACGTGAGGATTTTTTGGGAATATTCAAGCCAAAAAACCAAGTTTTTTGGTACAATTTACGTCGCAACTCAAAAACTAATCGTCGCACGGATTTGTCGTGGTTGATTTTTGTCGACTCGGCACACAAAACTACATAGGATTAGACACCCCGTTCGAGCAAACTGCGTTGCGCAAATAGCGATGAATTGGCCAACGTCCCCCCCTCCCCCTGTTAAAAGGATGTTTGCCATCCCGTATCGTTGCGGACTCCTCAAATCCTGGATGTATGCACCAAAAAGAATTTTTTGAGCCAAATTTGAAGTTGGGCCGATTTGCCGCTATTCTGCCTTTTTTAAAGCTTTATTTCCTGTACTATATTGCTCACATTAAACATTGAAATCAATCAAGGATGTTTTTAAAGAGAATTTTTCAAAATTTTGAGTGGGGGTTTGATCACGTAAAAGGTTACTCAATGAAATGGATGGTGTGGTGAAGAGGGAGGTAATAAGAAGCATTTTCAGGGGGCCAATCAGGGGACAATTTTTCTTGTTATTTGTAAACAAAAAACGTTATAGTTCCCTCAGATGCTTCACAAATGACCATTGACGTCATTTCCCCTCGCACCATCCATCCCTTCTAGAAGAACTTTGAAATTTATTTAAAAATCACCAAATGCACCAATCGGGCTGCAACCACCGTTGATATCCTTCTGTCCATGTGCCAATTCACTTTTCTCACAAATCGGGCATTCATGCAAGTTCCCCATTGAACAAGAAATATAATTTATGTCAGGTACATAGTGTTAAATTATGGTTTTTTATTAATTTAAGCTGCAATTTAGCGATTTTTCTCAATTTCGGCATTTTCATTCCTTGAATCAGCGATTTTTCTCAATGATGTTTGGTCACGATTTTGCGTTTTTTCCTAATTTTAGCCCCTAATTAGCGACTTTTCTTGTTTTCGGGTTTAGCGTCATGAAATTGGCTTCCGAAGCCGCTAATTTGGCACTTTCTCAATTTTTGCCGCGAGGAGACACTTTTTACCACGTGAATTAGCCATTTTTGCCCATGATTTAGCTGTTTTTCCTCATTATTGCCGCTGTGTAGTTTGCGCTTTTGCCTGATTTGTTCCGCGATTTAGCGCTGCTTTACGATTTTAGCCGTGAATCAGCGCCTTTTCTCCTTTTTATCGTGAAGTATCGATTTTTTCTAAATTGAATCCCCAAATTTGCGTTTTACTGAATTTTCGGCACGATGTTTGTATTACTGAGTTACTTACAGTGATTTTTAAAGCGGAGTATGGTTTCTATTCGAGGAACCGGAGCGTTGTTCTATAGCGTTTTTGTAGTAAAGCGCTTTTAGTCGTTCCTAATTCCATGAATTAGAGATTTTTTTTTATTCTAGCCTTGATTGGGCGTTATTTCTCGATCTCAGCCACGCTTTTTCTCATTTCTATCCGTCAATTAGCAATTTTCAGCCGTGGCCACAGGTCCAGCCGGTCCCTAGAGCGCCAAAGCTTGCGATGAATAACCACCAAATCACATCATACGATGCCAAAGTATAAGTGACTTCCTAGCTGAATAACCGTGAAATTGACAGTTTCGGGTCTTAATTTTGGCGAAATTTTAAGTTTCGGGGCCTTTTTATTGAAGCGGTAGAACTCGGGGTAGGCGGTCCCAAAAAGGGTGCGTAACCTGCTGACAGATACCTACGAATTTGAAAGTTTCCTGGCTGAATATCTGCGGCATTGCAACTTTTGGTTCTTATAATTCGGCGAAATCGCAAGTTTTGGGATGAATCCCCCCCCCCTAATTTCTTTTTATCTGCCGCGATCTAGCTGACCCCAAGAGCGCCCAAAGCTTAATGATCAGCCGCAAAATAACATCATTCGGAGCTACAATGCAAATTGATTCTCATGCTTCGGGGCTAAATATCCACGACATCGCGAGTTTTTAATGGTTTTGTGTGGGCACAGGTTGTTCGTAAATCGTTAGGGACCATAGTGGATCATACTTTTTTTTTAAATAGAAGTTACGATAACACTTGTTCGTTACCGAAAATTATAACTCCCCTACTCTTATAGCTCTGCGTATTTGTTTGTTTAGCTCTGTGTGAACCCCGCAATAGTGCTCGCCTATGGGCCCCACAAGGATCAGAGGCAGCCCTGGCTCCATTCACCCATTTGTTGAACCCACCAATGTTTATGGGCTTATGTTTTGTGACTGAAAAATTAGTTTAGGGATAAAATTAACGGATTTTACACGCCAAGCTAAATGCGCTGAAAATGGCTAGTTAAGGAAGAAGGTTTTTGGGGTGCTCTGGGTCTCTATAGCTGGTTAGCCGATGCGAGCTGCTCCTTAACGGCTTAGTCAACGTCGCCTCCATGCTTTCCTTATTGAAATGTATTATGTTCTTGTATTTCCTAATGGTGAAATTTTACACTTTCCAGTCTCAAAAACTCCTCTCAACCCAATAGAGCCCCCTCCCCCTCCTGGGCACTCCCGTGAGGTAAATTCAAGGACAACTCGAGAAGTACATTAGAAATCACATGGTTTACAATTTAAATAAAGAAATGAGTCAAATTTAAGAGCACGATAATTTTGAGTCTAGCAAGAAATTCAAGTTCGCCGTTCCACTCAAATAACATCAATCATGCAGGCGATTGTTAAACAGCACGGAAGTACAATTTTATTGAGACTCACGAACAGCCGAGCGTTGCACGTAAGCTCCGTTTTCAGAAAGAAAAAAGAACACTATGACGAGGATGGAGAAAAGCTGTGCATACCTTACAAGGTTGCGGATAAAAAGGTCAAAGACGAATATAATTATGAGTATTACGATGAATTTACTTGGTGAGGAGACTATTTAACGAGCTGAATTCAATAAATGTGATATCAATGAAAATAATAACGGTATTTTTTTAGCAAAGCAAACCATAAAGAGAAGAAAGAGCGACGTCCAAACTGTTGGGCTAATCGGAAAGCCTTGTCCCCAGACATTACCACGCAGAATCACAAATCATACGATGCCAAAGTATAAGTGACTTCCTAGCTGAATAACCGTGAAATTGACAGTTTCGGGTCTTAATTTTGGCGAAATTTTAAGTTTCGGGGCCTTTTTATTGAAGCGGTGGAACTCGGGTAGGCGGTCCCAAAAAGGGTGCGTAGCCTGCTGACAGATACCTACGAATTTGAAAGTTTCCTGGCTGAATATCTGCGGCATTGCAACTTCTTATAATTCGGCGAAATCGCAAGTTTTGGGATGAATCCCCCCCCCCTAATTTCTTTTTATCTGCCGCGGTCTAGCTGACCCCAAGAGCGCCCAAAGCTTAATGAACAGCCGCAAAATAACATCATTCGGAGCTACAATGCAAATTGATTCGCATGCTTCGGGGCTAAATATCCACGACATCGCGAGTTTTTAATGGTTTTGTGTGGGCACAGATTGTTCGTAAATATTTAGGGACCATAGTGGATCATACTTTTTTTTTAAATAGAAGTTACGATAACACTTGTTCGTTACCGAAAATTATAACTCCCCTACTAACTGTCTTATAGCTCTGCGTATTTGTTTGTTTAGCTCTGTGTGAACCCCGCAATAGTGCTCGCCTATGGGCCCCACAAGGGTCAGAGGCAGCCCTGGCTCCATTCACCCATTTGTTGAACCCACCAATGTTTATGGGCTTATGTTTTGTGACTGAAAAATTAGTTTAGGGATAAAATTAACGGATTTTACACGCCAAGCTAAATGCGCTGAAAATGGCTAGTTAAGGAAGAAGGTTTTTGGGGTGCTCTGGGTCTCTATAGCTGGTTAGCCGATGCGAGCTGCTCCTTAACGCCTTAGTCAACGTCGCCTCCATGCTTTCCTTATGGAAATGTATTATGTTTTTGTATTTCCTAATGGTGAAATTGTTATACTTTCCAGTCTCAAAAACTCCTCTCAACCCAATAGAGCCCCCCTCCCCCTCCTGGGCATTCCCGTGAGGTAAATTCAAGGACAACTCGAGAAGTACATTAGAAATCACATGGTTTACAATTTAAATAAAGAAATGAGTCAAATTTAAGAGCACGATAATTTTGAGTCTAGCAAGAAATTCAAGTTCGCCGTTCCACTCAAATAACATCAATCATGCAGGCGATTGTTAAACAGCACGGAAGTACAATTTTATTGAGACTCACGAACAGCCGAGCGTTGCACGTAAGCTCCGTTTTCAGAAAGAAAAAAGAACACTATGACGAGGATGGAGAAAAGCTGTGCATACCTTACAAGGTTGCGGATAAAAAGGTCAAAGACGAATATAATTATGAGTATTACGATGAATTTACTTGGTGAGGAGACTATTTAACGAGCTGAATTCAATAAATGTGATATCAATGAAAATAATAACGGTATTTTTTTAGCAAAGCAAACCATAAAGAGAAGAAAGAGCGACGTCCAAACTGTTGGGCTAATCGGAAAGCCTTGTCGGACAGAAAATACTGTCCAGTATCACACATTATTTTCAATTTAGACGGAGTTGTTTTAAGTGAGTGTTTCATCCTATCTGACAACGAATAGTGCACTAATAGTAACCGTAAAAGATACCGAGGAAATGATACAGAACGCTCATCGAAAGTTTTTGAAAAGATTCAACAAGAAATACACTAGAGATCTACGCCTCAGGGTAAGCTTTTATCGCCAATAAATTGGCTTAATCCTACAGCAAACTCGTACCCTATTTATAGGCAAGTGGACTGAGTGAATTGGACGCAGCCAAATTGATTTTGGATGAAACCGGAATACCGTTGGCCCCTGAAGTGTACGCTCACGGAATGCGTCAGTTTGTTAGAACATGGCTTCCTTCCTCAAATCGTATCAAAGGTGAACCCGTTAAATGGTTAACTGAAAACCCCCGGAAAGAGTTTTTATTCTTCGTCTATTCATAAAGGGGTGTATGACTTGATTTGCCACTTCCGGGTCAATAAAATCCCCATCGCTTTGGCGTCGAGTAGTGATGAGAGAGCCTTCAATTTAAAAACCAAATGTCATCCCAACACATTTGACAAGTGACTGAGATAAAAGCCACTAAAATGAAAGGATTGAAAGTAATCAACACATTTAGGTTTTGCCACGTAACACTGAGCTCCGACGAAGGTGTCAAAGCTGGAAAACCGAACCCAGATATTATGCATGTATCTGCGAAAAAATTTAGAGGCGGTCCTAGTGACATGACCAAAGTAAGTATTTAAGGTGTTACGGAAGCCCTATCTTTACGAAACCATACACGAAATCCGCCCCAAAATAGTACCTCGCCATTGAAGACAGTCTCGCCGGGGCTATTGCTGCCAGAGCGGCAGGGATGCAAGTTTTAATGCTCACAAGTCGATTTGTGACCAAGGATATGGCACAAAAAGTGGCCGACATGGTGATCGATGAATTTGAAGATCTGGATTTGACGGAATTCAGCCTACCAAATATTCCCAGGGGAGTACACTACGCCTAATGTATCAACCTCTAACCATGTGTCTCATGCTCGAATGTCTCAATAAAACATTGCCGCCTTAATTGTCAGTTCAATACACAGCGTCGGAGTTACAAGCCTTACTTTCTAGGCGATACACCGTTGTCTCTGGATATCCTTGATAGGCCTGAGGGCGTTTTTCCTGATGACTTGAACTGAAACCTACAAGGGCGTTCAAAGTGTGGTCTTCAGGGAACAAGAACAACAAAGAGATCAGTCACGGAAGGAGGGGGGCAGTTTTGTTAAACAAAAATTTATAGACAAGGTTGATAGAGCGCAAATGTATCGAAAAAAGGGAAGG
Organism: Corythucha ciliata; assembly: GCA_038030265.1. Lineage (NCBI taxonomy): Eukaryota > Metazoa > Arthropoda > Insecta > Hemiptera > Tingidae > Corythucha > Corythucha ciliata. The sequence goes on along the minus strand of CM075938.1, from coordinate 44,322,818 downwards.
AGTAATGACTAAAGCATAATAATAACTTTTTTCTCATTGAGAAAGCTTTGTTGAACTGTTGTTCAGTCGACCAATAATGCAAGTTTGAAACAAAAAATCTGGCGGGCTCCCAACTTGGCCAATACCCCTCCTCGCTTCACCGAGTATTTTAATCGGTAGAAACGTGCGTATTATAATTCGCTCACCTCTGCAGCGAACTCTTAAAAATCGGGACAAATTACGGTCAGTCGTCATGTCGGATGAGACTGAACCGAGTTACCCTCCGTGGAATTTCAAATGGATCGTTAAAAATGAGCTAGCCATAATGGGTTACCCAAAAAATGAGGCAAACATTCGCTATTTAATCGAGAAGGGGGTAACCCATCTTGTCTCTTTGTCTCCTGAGAAGCAGCCGTGCTTCGAATATTTTCCAAATCATTTCCGGTGGACACCGATTGATGTGTTAGAGTTCGAAGCACCGACTCAGGGTCAAATTGACGCCTTCATAAATGTAGCCCGAACTGGGTTATTCAACAAAGAAGTAAGTTTATTCCAGTTTTCAATTAAATTTAAACGTTATAACCTTACCAAATTTCAACAGGCTGTTGGAGTGCACTGTCGACTCGGGCAGGGGCGCAGTGGAACGATGGCTGCCTGTTTCCTAGTTCGCTTCTATGGCATGCGCCCGGAAAAGGCAGTCACAACAGTGCGGCTTCTCCAACCGGGCGCAATAGAAACGTATGGTCAAGAACGAGCGGTTCACACTTTCTACGACTCGGTGCGAGCTGAAGACCCATTCAACAGTGATGACGAACTTGACATGTATCTTAGGACTTTGCCTCGACCTCACTGGGATTTTAAGCCGAGGCCTCGTCGAATCAACGATTACGAATTTTAAAGCTTCGTGAACTAGGCTTTGATGTTCATTGCTACCTATTAAATTATTTTCATTTTAAGACATTCGATTTTTACAATGTGTTTCCCGAATTCTTCACTATTGTTAGGACGCTTATAGCGTTTTCCATTCAATACAATACAATACACTCGTATGGCGTAATTTTTCCCGCCCGTCCTCTCTGAATTGAAACATAATATGTTTATGGAGAGGACGTGGCACTGTGTCGAATGGAAGTCGCTATTAGTAAAGCTCGGATCATACAACAAAAAATTTCGAGCTGAATTCCAAGCTTCCGGCCCCGCGATGCCATTCCCAGAAGTGATGGGTGGAAGAGCACTATAAACATCATGAGCAATGTGAATGAATAGTAAAGAATCTGTACTTGGATAAATTGTAACGATTTATACGATATAACTTGCAACGACTTATCCCCTTAAAGCCCGTGTACATGACTAAAACAATGATCAATTATGTTTAATTAAGTAAAATGTTGTGCTGTCTTGATTTTGTGTTTCGCTCTGCTAAAAATGGCTCTACTGACTATTCACGGCCTAAAAATAGTTGAACTGGCTAATCCCTCCATATTAACCACCCCGAAATTACAATATATTGTCGATTCGCGCCTTGAAAATAGGTGATCTGACAATTTGCGCCCTTAAAATGACGAAAGTGACAATTCAAGCCCCCTATTTAACTAGACTATAAATTGGGCTACAAGTAGCCCAACTGGAAATGCATGGCCTGAAAATCGTAAACCGATCATTAGCGGTTAAACTGACGATTGGTGCTCAATAAATGGCTAAATTGAGCGTTCGCGCACTATAATTGACTAAAATGACCATTCGTGCCCTGAAAAAGTCACAGTGACTACTCTCGACCTAAAATTGACAAATCTGAATCAGTTTACCCTAAAAAAAGGCTAAACTAACTGTGCATGCGAAAATAGCCCAAGTGTACGCTCTAAAATTGGCCAATCTGTCTCAAATTCACCCTTAAAATCGCTAAACTGACGATTCCAACCAAGCAAATGTCTAAACAGACAATATTCGTGCCCTGAAATTGGCAAAACGGACTATTTGCGCTTTGAAAATTGCCACACAGACAATTTGTACCCTAAAATTGGCAAATCCAAATTACTCGGCCCTAAAAATGGGAAAACTCACGCCTTGAAAATGCCTGAACAGCCGATTTAATTGTGGCCTAAAAATAGCCTAACTGGCTATTCACGGCCTAAATTGGCAAATCTGATGACTCAATTCACCAGAAAAATGGCTAAACTGAAGATTCGAGCCCGGGCTGGCGCTCAAAAAATAGTCTTACTATGTATTCAAGCTCTAAAAATGATAAAATGACGAAATTCGTTCATTGGAGGATGAACTGGCTACATTTGTGCCTTGAAAATGACTAAGCTGACGATTCGTGCCCTAAAATAGCCACACTGGCTATTCACATTCTAAAATTGGCAAAGCTGGCTTAGTTGACCCTAAAAACCGCTAAACTGATAATGTGTGCCCTGAAAATAGCCAAACTGGCTATTCGCGCCCCGAAATTTGCAAATCTCCCTCAATTGGCTCTATAAAACAGGCAAAAATTCGCGTTCTTAAGATGACAAAACGAACCGCGCTCCAAAAATGGCCAAGCTGACCATTTGCTCCTCGAAAATGTCTAAACTGGCGGGTCGTGCCCAACAAATAGCCAACAACCAAAGCGGCTGTTTACGCCCTGAAATTGGAAGGTCTGACTTGTAACAACATAAAATAAGACGCGAAACTTGCGGTTTCGCTGAAGTCAAGACCTGGAACTTGCAATAACTTGAATATTCAGCAAGTAAACTTCCAATTTCGCTTATGTTTGCCTTGAAAGTGTTGAAATTTTGCGTCTATTCGTGAAGGAACTGAGTGCTGTCTGGGCTGGCTTACCCCGGGCCTTAAAAAAGATCCGAAACTTTCAATTTAGGAGTTCAAATTGAGGAGTGAAACTCGCAATATCGCGATTATTCAGCCAGAAAAATTCCAATTTCGTGGATAATTACTTTCAAAATGTTGGAATTTGGCGGCTATCTGTCAGAAGACTGTCGTGGCCGGCTAGAGCCAGGGACTCCACGATCAATAAAAAAAAATCCCCGAAACTTGAAATTTCGCGAAAACGAAGACCATTACGAGAATAAATACTGAATACTAGCAGTTTCGCCGATGATTTGGCTCAAAACTGGCAATTCCTTAGCTTTTTAACTCTGAGTGATGTAATTTCAGGATAAAAAATCAGAAGCTTTTCAGATCAACCGAGTTTCTAGGGAGAACTTGCTAGTAACAGTCGAATATTTCGTCTTAAAAGCTAAATACAACATTTTTTGGCGGCACCATGAGACTACGGTGCCCATTTTTCAATTTCTGGGTCTGTTTAATCAAAGTTTAAAGACAAATTACCAGTTCTTGGAAAAAATTATGATAAAATGGGAATTTTTTGATTACGCCACATAATTCAAGCATTTCGAAAGTATGAATAGACGTGGCGTACTCTCTGGCAATTTTCGGGGGCTCACAGCAGGCCGGTCGATAAATGGTCCTAATTCAAACCGCATTTGCACATGTCTGTGCTGCGGGGTAGCAAAAATTGCAGTGCCAAAATGGCGACCCTCACCCTTCCCAAAACAGATCCACCCTAAGGCTCGTTTCACACATTAAGCGGTTTCTCGAGGAGTGGTTGCTACGCGGCGCGAACGCGGAGGGTGCCTCGCGTGTGTGAACCGAGAAACCTCTTCAAAACGCTGCCGCACACACGCGAGACACCCACCGCGTTCGCGGCGCGTAGCAACCGCGCCTCGAGAAACCGCGTAGGCAGCCGCGCAGGTGTGTGTGAAACGAGCCTTAGTCTTCAGACTTTGCGGTTGACCGAAAATCTGTCCAAAACCCCATTTTTTTTATGGTTGAAGTTTTCCTGAGGTTTGACCTTCTCTGTGGTTAGAGCTTCTCAGCGGTTTCACTTGTGTCTGGGGCTTTTTTGTGGTGTGATCTTTTCTTGTAGATTGATCTTGTTGGCGGAGGGGGGGGGGTTGAGCGGTTTGAGCCTTCACTCACTTGTTGAGCAACAGCCGTCAACACCTTGTTCAGTCTGACTCTTTAACTACCTGGGAAGACTCATCTTTAAACAACTCGTTGAATAACAGCCCTAACCAACAGAAAACACTTCAAAGCCCCCCCTCCCCGCCACCTGATGTCGAATAAGGACATTAACAAACCTGTTGTTTAAAGACTGTTGTTGAAAAAACAACCTGTTGAATATAGTCCTTAAACATCATCTTGAGTAAGAACTGTAAACAACCTGTTGAATAAGGACCTAAAACAACCTGTTGAATTACGTTTTACAACCATCTGATGAACATCAACCCTCAACCTCTTGAATGAACGGTAGAATGTGACAGTTCAAACACCCGTTTAATGTGAGCCCGAGGCAACATTCTTCGATTGCCAGTAACCTACAGTCAACTAAATCCTTCGCCCATGCCAATTCTGCAACATGTCACAACCCCCCCCCCCCTGAAACAACTTTCAACCACTATTAGCAATATACTTTATTATTGGAAATAACCACTAAATAAACAATTAAATAGGCAATACATTACCATAAAGCTTTTAATTCTTGGTCCTGGCACCGAAATGGTGATTCGCCATTTCAACCAAACTGCCTTTCGTGACATTCGACAAGTTTTTGACCCCGGCTTTTACCAGAAGATTTTTCAAATCAGCTACGGTTAATTTGTGAGCCTATTAGAGTAAAGGATAGTGTCAAGTGACAGCATGATGCACTAAGTAGAAACAATTTAAGGATAATTTTCTTACAAGTCCCTTTTTAACCATCTCGAAGGCTTCATCCGCTGATTTCTTCAATATTTTGGGCCTGGAAGCCTCTGAATCACTTGCCCCTCGCCTCTTTGTGCCACTAGCCGTTTCTGTCAAGACCAAATGACTGCAGTCCATAATCATTGCAGCCAAATCGTCCGTAATATCTTCAAATTTGACATCTATAGACAAAAAACAAAACGTTATGTAGTAGAAGCCAAGTTTTGTGAGAAGGGACAATTACACGTGCTATCTTCCGCTTCCTCTAGTTCATCGGCACCAAAAGCCAAGGCTTCAATCATATTAGTCGTGTGCACGTAGTTGACGTCGGTAAATTTATCCACAGAGAAGGTCAAAGTAGTTTTTTTAATTAAATTCTTCATTGCTCGCAGTTGATTCTCTGAAGGAGCGGCGTGGACTGAATCGTCCTCTAAATCAGGATCAGTGATATTATCTGAAAAAATAAAAAAATACAAAATTATTTAAGGAATCCCACCCCAGTAATTTTACGCTTTACCTGAGAACCAAAGCTTTGAACACACGAAACAAGGCGGATGGACGCGGCCAGGTGCATACTCCAATCGACCGGTAGGATGAAGCGCACAGAGAACGGGACTTTGTCTGATATTCATAGTAAACCAACATACGATTGACAACTCTTCGACCAGACACTTATTCAAAAGATGTGAAAATGCGAGAGTGTTGTCTGTAACCAACAAACAAATTTTATTTCTTTAGGGCATAGATAGTCGTCTCGACTGGCCAACTTTACTTTTTTCGTTTAAGGACGGAATGACGATGTATGGTTCACCGCCGTGTGATAAGTAAAACGGAATGTTGCTGGTTTTCACGAAACCGATCAATTCAAACCCTCTGCTTTTGTGGATCATTTGTTTCAATAAACTTTTCTGTAACATAGGTAATATAACGCAAATAATTAGCACCTATGCAAAACCTTTGCTTTTTTGTCAAATAGCTTTAATTTTGCAGGCAAGGAAACACTCACTTGCCGCTACCAAAATAAGCTACCATTGGAAAAAAACGCAACAAACCTTAGTAATATCAACTGTTCGTTTGCCGTCGATATTTACAACTTCCATAAAATTTGTGAGGGCGTTGACATAATTCTGTAATATTCAAGAATTTTTCTTTTGATAAGAAAAACAACAAAATAGGAAGGTACGGGTTTTTTGAAATCTACTTGAACCGTCGAATCTTGGGTATTCTTTTCTGAATCTTCGATCTTCTTTTCTGAATCTTTATTGTCACTTGGCTTGGTCGGTGACAGCGTTTTTTGGTCCGAGCGTTGCCCATCATCAACAGCCTCAGTGGGAATGCTTTTGAATTTCAAAGCGAACGTTGCGGGGGCACTTTTGACGATCGAAACAAAATGTAAAAATGAAAGAAAACAAGTAGTAGAACGCTAATAGATGTCAATTCGTACGCGTATAATTTGTGCAACGCTACGTAAATTCTATATTCACTGGACAAATTGATAGCCGTTAGCCGTCTAGCAGAGAGATCCGTGAAGCTATAAAAAATACCGAATTGCGATTGTTATTGTTTTCCATGGAACACGATTGAAAAATGCTCACCCTTTTAAATGAGTAATAAAAGCACTCATATTAAATACAGGATCGTCTTCCAACCAATCTTTTAACATCTCGCCCTTGGATGTCAATACCAATTCCTTGAAAGTTGAATCATAATTAAATCGGGGGAGGGGATGATATAATTATGGAGTTACTTTGTAAAATTTTGAAGAGTCGAAACTATCGCTCAAACCAACAACGTCAAATTCAACGTCATGCTGGAGAAATTCCTCAACTTGTTTTCTAGCCTTCTGCTCTAGTCTTGGATTATTCTTATAGGGTTCGTCCGAGCAAGTGAACAAGACGATGTACTTAAGGTAAGTGGTAATTTTACTGTGAAAAAAGAATAGAGGAGAGTCAAGAAAGAGGAAGAATGAACTCCGGGTTGAACCAGAATGAGAAATAATTTTCTTCGCAAATGGCCGCCACGTGACTTGTGCACTTGCCATTCACTCACTCTCTCTCTTATTCAGAAACTTTTACCCCATAAGAGCATCCAACGGTTTGACGCCCATGACGTCAAAGTCAGGGCAACGCTTGAAAAAGCCTGGACTAATAAGCAAAGAAATAATGCGAAAAACCATTCCTGGCAAGTGAAAATTCCTCATTATTCCAGCACTAGGTATAAGAAGCAGTTAGTGGTCTGATAACCACGAAAACTACCAGTACCGTTGGTTGTTGGGGTTGGTAGTGGTAGTTGTAGTGTTGGTTGTTCAACGAGTCACATAACGTCCAGGCGGATCTAAACCTATCGGGGCACGGGGAAGAAATCTCTATGAGACCCCACAGTCTCTGAGTTTCACTATTTTATCCGTGAATTAGCGATTTTTTCCCTTTCAGCCATAAGCTCGTACTTTTTCTCGAAATTGCTTCCAGAGACCACGAATTTTCTCAATTTTGGCCGTAAATGATCGTTTTTCCTCAATTTAACCGCAAATTAGGACCCTTTCACAATTTTAGCCGCGGACCTGCCGCGAGAACAGCACATTAGCGTTTTTTCCTCTCAAAATGGCCACCATAAAGCACAAATTACTTTTTCTAGTTTTTCTTAATTTTGGCCAAGAAGTTATAATGAGAAACTGCGAATTGGCTCGTTTTTTCAATTTTAGCTTCGAATGATTTCTTTTTCTCAACTTGAGTCGTGAATTAGCGTTTTCTCAATTTCACTGAGAAATATCACATTCGACTAATTATAACCGAGAATTAACGCGTTTTCTCCGTTCAGCCGTGGATCAGCGCTTTTGCTAAATTTTATTCGCGAATTAGCGTTTTTTAAAATTCCAACGGCGAATAAGCACTTGTTCTCAATTCTAGCCACGAATGAGCGCTTTTTCGCAATTTTAGCCAACAATAGTATAGCGCTTTTTCCAAACTTTCAGCCACTTACTGGCTCCAATTACAGTACATAAGCGCGCCTTTTCAATTTTAGCAGTCCAATGATCTACAGAAACTGTGCATTAGCACTTTCTCTCAATTTCAGACGCGGAGTTGCTTTCTCTAAAGAGCAGCGCAGACGGTTCTCGATAGGCCGGTCATGAATAATCGTTCAAAAAACGAACCGCAAGGCATAACATCCCATTTTCAGCGCTGACGACAAGTTATATAAGCGTTTTGGATTTTTCTTTCTATTACGGGAGGAATCCCGTGATTGTATTTGATTGCACAATCGACACTATTACTGATGGCAGCTATGGCTGTGATTACGAACGGTGGAGATGATTGTTAACGAAGAACTTTGGAGCTAGCTACCCTTGGTCACCCTACGTCTTTCACACTCAGGCTTTTTTGCCTGCGCTAATAATGTTTTATTAGCGACATTTGTCTTCATATAGTGTACTATTCTTTCGAGAGGGGGGGGGGACACTCTAAATGCGCTATAATAACCCTCACGGCACAGCTCTGCGCGAAGCTTGAATGTTATTTATGAGTTCACAGACAGACTGGCAGCAGCCTCTTGGAATCATCACACCTTCAGAACAGCTAATCCTCTCCCGTTCTACGTAGAACAAGGGTTCTGAATCTTTCGGGTAAATAGTACACCGATTATTGGATACGTGGTAGTCCATCTCTATTGCCAAAAGCACGGTATTGCGGGGGGGGGGGGAATTGTGCCCACTTGACCACTTTAGAGTTTCTAGTAGGAGCCCCTGAATCCAGGTGAAATTGGGATTTGAACGACCAAACTCCATCAAATTACGTGGATTAGGAAATAATTAAAATCTACAAAACTGAGGTTTATAAGAGCTAAAATGACGAAATTTGGTATTTGAGAGAGCGAAATCCACGAATTTAGTTTTTCAAAGACCTAATTAGTTTTTCGGACTAATTTTAGAAAAGTGAAGGCCACAAAATTTGATTTTGGAAAGCGAAATATGGATAAGAAATAGCCCAATTTCCGGAAATTTTATCATGAATGAGCGAAATCCGTGACATTCGTTGATGAAAAGAGAAAAAATCGTGGCCGAAATCGGGAATCGGAGTTTTGAAAAAGAAAAATTAGTGTTTTGAATTAGCCAAACCTGCGAACGGATTTCAGTAAGAGCTAAAACCACTCAAATCGGGGTTTGAAATTACAAAATTCAGTGAAATTTGTTTTAAAGACGCAAAATCTGAAAACCTTGGCTATGTAAGAGCAAAAATTTCCAGCGAAATTATGGTTTGAAAAAGCCAAAATCACGATTTTTTTTTTTCGTCGATCGTTTGTCGCCAAATAAAAATCTATAATGCAACGAAATTGGGTTACTCTCCGAAATTTGGGTTTGAAAGAGCGAAAGTCCGCAAAAACGTCGTTTCTGAAAACCCAAACTCATAAAAATTGGCTTTTGGAAGAGCGAACCCAACAAAATTTGGTTTTTGAAAGTGCCAAACGCGCTTGATTACTTTTCAATCAGACTGTGAGCCACGATGTCTGGGTTTTCGATGATGTGTTCAGGACTGTGGGAGGAATTTCCAGGTTTCTACTTTTTAATGTGAAATGGAGGCACGACGGAGGGTGGGAGTGATTCACTGGGTGAAATCACTCTTGATCGACTGGGTCAAAAAATTGTTAATTTCAATGTACCTTCCTTACTTAGAAACACGGACGCGAGGAGTTATTAAAATGGGAATTTTATTTTGTGTGTGAAGAGAAATAACAGTGTTGTCGAAGTTGCTTCCTCCAACCATCAGTACCTGTGCTTCCCTCCAGGTAATTACGCTAAAGAACGGCTTTCATGCTGCAGACGACTACAAACAATTGAAAATAGCCGAGTACGGAACTGATAGGTGGCTCCTGGCCAGGAGCAGAGATGCTACTGCACTGCGACTACCCATTAGAGTAAATTCCGGGGTTCTCGGGGAAATTTTTGCCCAAACTCCCAACATTGCATTGAATTCAGCTGGGAAGGACCATGCCCTATTTTAACTGCGGAATGCCTCTCAAAAGGAACGTTCTTTCCAGGATAATCAGACTTCGGTGTCAGATTGTCTGGGCGTGGACATTTTTCTCGGGGCAAAAATCAGTAGTTTCATGATCCCTGTGGGCTGGGAACTTGAATGCCCGATTTGGGAGAAAAGTAAACCGGTGAATTGGCACATGGACAGAAGGATCCCAACGGTGGTTGCAGCCCGATTGGTGCATTTGGTGACTTTTGAATACATTTCAAAGTTCTTCAAGAAGGGATGGATGGTGCGAGGGGAAATGATGTCAATGGTATCTGTAAGTATCTGAGGAATTTTTTTTACTTATTACAAGAAAAATTATCCCTCTGAAAATACTTCTTACCACCATCCATTTCCTTGAATAACCTTAAACGTGATGAAACCCCCACTCAAAATTTTTAAAAATTCGCTTTATAAAAATCCTTGATTGACTTCAATGTTTAATGCGAGCAATAGCCTTGTGGAATAGCCCTCTTCAAGAAATACCAGTGGTTGAAAAATGTGCAAGTTCCCCATTGAACAAAATATGGTGTACGGCAATAGGGGGGGGGGGGATGCGTCGGAACGATCCAATTTCACGGGAAGGGGTCTTCAAGAAACCGATTTCATGGGGTTTAATCGTTGAAAAAAATAATCTTGATCGGCTCAGAAGAAGAAAAAAACAAAAAAATCGCAGGCTTGGCTTACATAAAAACCACAAAATTTGCGGGTTCGGGGTTTCAAGAAATCGATTTCACGGGTTTACCTATGTAACAGATTTCGCTCTTCAAAAAACCAATCTGGTGGGTTTGGATCCTTAAACACAACGGAATTCGCGGAGCTTGGCTTACTCGTTATTTTGGCACAATCAAAAACAATTTTACGGGTTTGGCTCTTCAAAAATTAAGGTCACTGAAAAAACCAATTTTACAGGGTTCAGTAGTTGAAAAAGCTGATTTCGTGTGTTTGGCTCTTGCAAAGTAAATTTTGAGAGTTTGGGTAATCAAAAATACATTTTGTGGGATTTCGACCTTCAAGAAACCAATGTCAAGGATCAAATTTTGCCGATTTGGCTAATCCAAAAATCAATTTTGCGGCTTAGGCTCTTTACAAAACTATTTTCGCGGGTTTGGCTCTTCAAGAAAATCAAAATCGCGGATTTGGCTCGCTTAAAACCTAATCACGGAGCACCTGGCAGCTCTGGGAGTGATTTGAACTGTGCTCGGTTCAACATATTCATGTCAAAATATAAAAAAAAACCTCTGCCATGTCATGCCCCATTTGAAGTGACGCCCGGGACGGGCCACCCTACCGCTGCCCTATACGCTACGCCACTGCACTGAACAGCAGCAGTAGGCGTCAGCCTTCCCAAATCCAAACCTTGGACTTCTGACTTGAAAAGAGACCTTTGTCGTTGCATGATATTCCCAAACCAACGCATGTCTTGCTCAAGTCATATCGGGAGTGCTCGATAAAACTAATTTGAAATTTGAAAAATGAACCCTCTCCCAGACAAGACGACACAAATTTAACAAGGCACGCACCAACGGAGTATCAGTTGTTGACCATATCGGAGGACTTCATGCAAGGAAACTTTAGAGGAGTGGCCATAGGTCGTTTTCAAGTCCATGCAGTCACCTAGACAGAGAAAAACAAATCTTTAACGAATATTTCAATGCACGGCGATGACAAAATTCAAGAGTGACGTACCTTTTACAATTTGTCCAAGATTGGAAATGGTTTTAACTGTAGGAACAGCCAAATCCTCTAAAAGGACAACGTTAACCGGTGCATTAGGTCCTTTCGTTTCTTTCGTGTTGAACAAAACCACAGCAACCAGATCTTTACGCTGTTTCCGGCAAATATTCCGCATTGCATCTTTGCAGACCTAATATACGGCGTCATTACAAAATGCCCTCACAATCATTTAGAAAATCTGAGAAAAACGAACATGCCTCGAGACACTGGCCAACGGCAGGTCCAGACTTGTCATACATGCCCTCACTCCCGTCGATCAGGAACACAAAAGCACCCCTTCCGGAGGGCGGTACGTCCCAAGCAGGCTCTTGTTCTTGCCCATATTGCAATGGATTTGGGAGTTTAAAGGTCTCGTAATCGGCGTCGTCGTCGTCCAACATATTCAACAATTTAAGATTTAGACCAATTTAGACTGAGATGAAAGGGAAAAGATCCTTTTTGCCGCTAAACATGCATGTAACAGTCACTACAAAGAAACCTTCAGTGTTGGTGTTTTTGTGTGTAGAACTGATAAGAAGTGGTCGGTAGTGGAACACGTCTGCAGTTTGTCAGCCGATTTTGTACTTTTTATTATAAAAATTGAAATGGAAGGCCTTCTTTTGGTAATTTCAATCGTTCAATCATAGTAAACGCTCTCTTTTTTCACATTATAATCCCATGCTTTACGGTGACAGGAGCCAACCTTGTACACTGTCAAAGGAATCGCAATACTGGACAACGACGGACACCGGATCCTCGCCAAGTACTACGACGATGCGGTTTTTCCCACTGTGAAAGAACAGAAAGCGTTTGAAAAGAATCTGTTTAACAAGACGCACCGAGCTAACGCTGAAATTATCATGTTGGACGGTCTAACGTGTGTATACAGGTCCAACGTTGATCTCTTCTTCTATGTCATGGGAAGCTCCCACGAAAATGAGGTAAGCGAACCTAATTTTCCAGTAAGTTAAAGTCACTTAGTTCCGTTAAATTGTGGTCGTACTTTTAATGCCGGTAAGAGCACAACTTTGGGGAGTCGAAAGGCTGTCAAAAGGTTTGATCCTTCTCAGTTATCTTTTACAAGACGATTCAGTAGGATCCGTGTTAGGAAAGGTCAGATGACTGGGGGCGAGAGTCGAAAGGCTCATGTTGCCTACTTATCCAAAAACGTTGAATTAGTACAAAAGACCAACAACACCCAAGTTTCAAAGGGCACCTTCAATCCTGCCCAGTCAATTGGCCATGAAGAGGAGGTGACGGACAAGAATCACCCGGTACCCACATCGAGGCATCCGGTAATCAAACGGCAAACGCCGCTTCACGCAAAAACTCAACTACGTAATTCGTTACATTTGGTTTGTAACGTAGTGGGAATTGCCGTTAATCGTTATCTCAACCAATAAGAAAATTAATACGACAAATTGGGGGTCAACAATCCGAGAGTTTCCTCATAAAGTTGTCTGTTTTGCGGTTTAAATTAAGTAGTTCAAGCCAGTTTGCGAACCCTCTATTCCACCCTTTTCACTTCAGCTAATGAGCTCCATACCGTGCGGTCTTTTAATTTGGTGCGTTTTTCAGAACTACGGGGCCATATACAGGGTGGATCCGTATAAGTGTGACAAAAATGTTAGGGTAAAACTACGTTAAAACTGGAATAAAATGGTACCTTCGGAAGTGTCCTACGTAGATCCGTTACGGAGTAATGATTTTTTTTTTGTGTGTTTAAAAAAGTATCCAATGCTTGCTTCAAAAAATCGCAATTTCTCGGCTTATATCGCACCAAATCCGTAAAGTGATGCCATTTTCAGAAACACCGGAACATTTCCTTTAGGATAGAGGCCTCTTTATTGCTTGAAATAATCGTCAACACCCAGAAATCTGGCATTTTTTCCATAAATTTACGTGACCTCCAAAATTTGTCCGTTTTACGAAAAGTCGCTGTACCCAAACAGCTTTCTCAGCAGATTTTCGATGTATCACAAAAACTTCCCATTGCGGCCCCCCCCCCTCTTTGTACGCCACTGTCGCTTTTTCGCTTTCGACACATTTTACCGACCCCAGAGCCAGCGAGGTCCACCTGCGTTCCTTGGACTTCAGGGCTGTCGGTAGCCGCCATTGGTGCAAAAGTTCGTCCACCCATTGAAAACAAGCCTATAAACTTCCATAAAGGCGGGACTCATGGGGGAGAACCCCTTCAACGGCTCGTATGATCAAGAATCCGTTTTAACTTTCGGATTCCCCGTGCCGAACAATGTCCCGAGATAATTATGAAGTCTAATTTTAAGTTAAGACAACTTTCGCGGAAGCTAACCTCAAATTTTGGGGCGATTTTAGCCGAACGCGGTTCATGTGTCCCTCGGACTGACAAAAATGCAGTCTGTTCCGTCCAAAACGTAACGGGAATCAGCGCTCCTTAATGTTCCCGAAATTCAGCCATTTCATTAAAGTTATTGACTTTCAGCGTTTTCCATTTGCGTACAATTTTGCAACGGGGCAGTTCATTTCCACCCGGTTTTCCATTAATATATTCTGATTTTAATAAGTATAAAGATTTGATTCTGATAAGACGGTTGAAAATGAATTGTACCGTGACAGATTTTTGAGCAAATGGGAATTTCTATTAGGTCCTTGGTCACTGCACTCGCAGAGACTCACTTTAGCTGCACAATGTAGTGTTTCACACCCCCAAATATCTGGGAAATAACGCCAAAAGTCCGGCCAGAGAACTAACAATATTTTTGTATTATCGTGAAAGCAGAAATGTTTCTGGAACCTCATATTCTGGAAATGTAGTGACTTCGCCTTTACAATTAACTCATCGGTCACGAAATCCTGCCTCAGAATCTTATTTTTTGTCCTAAAGAATCGTATTTGTCTCAGAACTACATTTTTGAATCAATTTTCAACACTTTTTTACGTGTGTGGATACTGCCTGCTCGCAAAATTGTAAAATGGCTTTTTGAAACTCACTAGGAGTTCATCTGGTGGAGTGACGGTCTGAACGGCCATAAAAGGTTTTTTTTTAATTGATTCATTGTACAAACTGCATATCAACAACTGGCAGACAGAAGATTTTGGTCACGCAACGTTTCAAGCCTATTCAACAGTGAAAAAGAGGTCTGCGTTTAGTCCGGGCTAGGAGCTGTACTTGTCCAAGAACGAAAACCAGTGGCGTGGGCCTCACACGCGTAGACTAGCGCCGAAAGATATTACGCGTCAGTCGAGGCTCGAGGATACTGTCGCCGTTGTGGTTCACAACCGGGACTCCGCAGTAAGCCTCTCCAGGTTATTTTGAAAAGCGTCCAAAACGTCTGCAAAGAATGGTTTTCGCTCTTCAGCGGTTTGATCTCAACGTTAAATTTCTTTCTGGGGCTCAGCTTTACGAGGGTACATACTTCATCAGACAAATGGAGGTGGTGCTCACATTAACCGCGCCACATTCAACAAAGTACCTTTTTCTAAATGGGCTTGAAGAAATACGGCACAACAGTAATTTGCGAGTGACTGAATGACGACTCGGAAGATTTAGTGAACGCCAATACACGACTTGTTAATGATTTTACGCGAGGAATGAGAATGACGGCAAGAGTGTATCATATAAGTTTTTCCCGAAAGGCCACCGCGACTTTGTCTCTTGGGTGCTCCAAAAAAATATACTGAGACGACTGTCCGAGACCCCTCATCGGTATTGTATGAAGTCAGCAGCTCGCTACAGATTCCTTGTACTGACCAGGAGTAACAAATAAAATAAAAGAAGCCGCGATGTCGTGCGAGAGAACCAAAGAGTTAAGTGAGCAAAGTGTAACAAAACTACCCATTCGAAGTTCCTAGTCAGTATGGATATATTAGAATATGGTAAAATAAATCATACCAGTCGATCACTATTCACATTTCTTCGAGCTCAAGTTCTCAAAAGAACAATTCGCGCGTCACGGCATTCCGCGATTGGTGCTTACCTTCCAGAAATAGAGAGTTTTTGGATTTTGCTTCCAAGTGGGAGTTTCAAATGTCCACCGCCCTATCATCACAAGGTAACGACAAGGCAGAGTCCGCCGTAAAGCGAATGGCAGAGAAAGGTCACCGTAATGTTCCGACAAGCGTTGACAGTAGTACGACCATATATAATTACCCAACTATCGACTCCTCGAGTACATTAGTGTTCTGTAAAGACCATATTATTTGAGCCTGGTTAGTGTAACCAATCTCGCGTGGGAGTCACAAACTGGATGATCACTATTAAAGGTCGCGGCAATCCATGCCAGCACAATGACCACTGATTGATGAATTTGGGATGAAGGAAGGAGTCCAAACGTGAACATTGCTCTCAATTGAATTTATCAGTAACGATGTTCATACATGTCGCTAATTAAGTTAACAGTTGAGTCGATTCAATGAAAGTCCCAACTCCAGCATATAAAAAAGGAAATAGAGATACTTTACATTTGTTACACTATCACACGTCACCCATTACAGTGTTGTTCGTCCCTCTTCTAAATAGTTTCCGTCGCACCGTCGCCTGTTTTCAACTGAGCCAACTCATTGTGTATAATCCTTCGCGAGTACTTTCTTGAAAACACAGTGGCCGATCCTACGGCCACCATCAACATCACCGTGCACAGGATGAATCCTAACTGAAATTTCTTCAGTCCAGTCACATCGTCGCTGTTGCTGCCGAATTTAAGCGTAAGTGCGGCGCACGTGAAAAGGTTCATAGGAACTCGAAACCAGTTACTCAGTGTCGCTCGATATTCCTCGGGAATAAGATGAGATCTAAGGTAGCCCACTGCTGGATAGTAAATTCCGACAGACCATTCGTACAAGAGAAATGCGGAAAGACACATGAAGCTCATAATTTGACTCGTCTCGTGATCATGGTCCTCGACGTGAACTATCATGTTGCTGAGGCAGAGAGTGACTATGACGAAGGAAAATGTTGTAACTGTGCACGCGAACACTAATAGATTTTGAGGTTGAAAACGCTTGGACACGAGCCACGAGTAGGTTTTAGAGCCACTCATTAAAAACACCATGAAAGTTGCAAAAGTGAGACCCAACGGTGGTTTCAGATCCGCTAAAATGGGTGTCCAAGAGAAAACAAATGTGTACATCGCTGATTCAAAAATGGACTGTATCAGCCCAAGGTGGAACAAAATGAATTCATTTTGAACTAGAAGCTTCAAAGGTTGAAACACATTTTTTAGGATCGACTGACTGGATTTGGACGTCAACGGAGGGTGTTCTTTCCAAGTGGACTGAATAACCATTAAAGAGGCGAGAAGAAAAGGAATTGCGATGATGAACGGGGCGACGGAACCAAAGTCCAAGAATTCTGCGAATATTTGAGCAATAATCCCCGCCAATATTGAGCTCAGGCCGTTATAAAATGTAACTCTAGCGAATACAGAGTTCAGCCACTCGACGGGTAGTTTAAAAAAATTTAAATGCTCGTTGACGTACCACGCCTCGAATGTGGTGAACAGTATTGAAGTAGATACGCCGCCCAATATCCGGCCGATGAGAAGCACGGAGTAGTTGGAAGACAATTTGGTCATACAGCATATTGAGTAAGTAACAGTGAACACCGAACATAATATTTTACGGCCATACCTGTCTGCAAGCTGTCCTACGATTGTACCGAAAATGCAGCTGGACATAAATCCGGCAATGAAAAGGAAGGCGATAATATCGTCCGGGTATCCGTAATCTTTGTACAGGCGATAGATGTATGGCCCTTGGAGCCAATCCGCAAATGCAGCGAGAGAGAAAGCGATGATGAAACATCGCTGAAGATTCTTGAAGTGAATGTTGTGTGGCTCAGTCAGGGAATGGCTCTTCCTATCCACAACGATCGCACCGACAATTACTATAAAAAAAATAGTGAAAACTCGTATTATTACTTCCATGCCCAAAAAGCCCCTTTTACACGAGCTAGTTTTTTGATAAAAAATAAGTTCAAAATGAAATTTTTACAGTTGTTACCTCCATATGATTTTGAGTTTACGAACAGTTTGAACAAATTTTTAATCAAGAAAATTACTCGTGTAAAACGCGCCAAATACCCGCTCACATACCTCGTTCTACGTGTCGTTTCACGCTCTTCCATTTCTTCACGGATATATTGTATATCCTGGGAATCATCTCTTCCTTTCTAGCATGAGATTTTCAATTTTTGAAAACGAATCACGGTCAGTCGCTTGTGTTGTCATTGCCTGAATTATGTGTCCATCGTCACAAAATGCCCGAAAACATAATTCCTGCGGACACGTCCATTTCGCGTAACTTTTTAACTGGACCAACTGATGATTTTCATTTAAAATCCGGACTTATTTCCGAGTTGGACCGCTGAACAATTTTGCTCCAAATATCTTGCAGACGTTGACATTGCTTAACCTCGGTCGTGGTTATCTGATAACAGCTACCTTGAGAAGAGAGCTTCGATACTTCCACACCAAGGCGCCTTTGAAACGTGCAAAACCGTTCAAGTCACTCTTGGCTGAATATCCAACGCAATCCGTGTTGAATGATGTTCATGTGAGATATTGATGATTGAGAAAAATGTATTTTATATCCCGCAGAAAAAGCCGGTACTAACTACTATTCCTTCAGTCTTCTCCGGATTCTGAAGACAAAGACACGTCAAATCTGAGTTGGCCGGTGGTGAGCGTTTGGAAAATGAGAAACACGTAATTTTTGCGTGTGTTATGTAAATCGGTTAACCTGTTAATCCGAGACACGAACGGGGCACGTCCGACAAGTAAAATATCGTTCTCATATGGGAATTGAGAGGCTCGTTCACACATATCCGGCACATGTCAGGGACGTGACCCTTCAATTTCCATTGAGAATAATATTTTTTTTTGCCGGACGGGGCACGTCCCGTTCAGTTCACGGCACTGATGTGTGTGGATAGACCTTTAGCAGACGACTTCAACTCCCCCAAAATTATTATATTTTCGAAAGACAAATTCTGAAATTTGGTATTAAAACACCAGTCTATCACAGTCTGAATAACTCATACGTCTATACCTAACGTACTTCTGGAAAAAAAAGCCAGTGAAAGGCTGTCAGCCATAATAAAGAAACGTTGGGGTACCCCTTCATACGGAAATGACTAATCGGACTTATCCAGAGGCGTAGATTTTAGGTTGGGGTTGTGGGGAGGGGCGAAAAATTAAGGTTGCTAGAGACTGGACTTACAACAACCGCTTGACAAACTTAAAAATCGAGGACAAATGGCCAAAAACTATGACATCATTTTTTAAAGAGAAAATACAAAAAAAAAAAATAATGAAACTCATACTTCCTCCCTGATATCAATTCGCTGTCCACCAAGATAGGGTCATTCCGATATTTGGAAGAGCAAGAGTATGGAAGACACGATAGCATTGAAAGAGTATGCCTTGGTGTTGTTTTTAGACATTGAGGGGGCATTTAACCCGGTGAAGTTTAACTGCATTAGTGAGGCTTTAAAAGCCTTTAGGGTCAATCCGATGGTGGTCAGATCGATTAGCCATGCCCTGGGGCATAGATGGGTTATGGCAGAGCTAGGAGGGGAAACGGTGGAGAGGTATCCCGCAGGGGTCTAGTCTCTCACCTCTTTTGTGGATAATGGTAGTTGACAAGCTCATCAGGTTGAAGGAGGAAAGGCTTTTATATACAATTTTTTTGCAGATGACGCAATGATTTTTGCTAATGCGCGAGGAAAATCGATGTTGGGGGACTGACGTGAGCCAAGAGGGTTAACTATTAACCCGGATAAAGTGAAACTATGTTTGTTCACGAATAGAAGGAGTAGGCAAGGGCTTAAGGCCCTAAGTATCAAGGGAAGGGAGGTGGAACTCATGACTTAGGTAAAATACTTAGGGGTGTGACTGGACCATCGGCTGAGATGGGAAGCGCATATTAGGAATACCTATCAGAGGGCATTGAGTACGTTTTACCAGACTACGAGGGTGGTGGGGAAAACATGGGATTTCAACCCCAAATTAACCTTCTGGCTCTCTATGCGGGGGTCATTCGCCCAAGCATTCTTTACGGGGCAGTAGTGTGGTGGAAAGCGGCTAATAACAGGACGAATTCTGCCAGGATTGATGCAGAGGCTAGCGTGTCTGGCCACTCTGGGGGCTTTTCGGACGTCACCAACTAGACCGATGGAGGTAATGTTGGGTCTAAAGCCTCTGAGCCTTGAGCTAAAGACGAGGGCAATGGAAACGACGTACAAATTGGACTGTATGAGCGGAAGAGGAACCGGTGGCGGGTGAAGAAGGAGTGACGGGGATATCCGAGGCATCATGCACAGGGTGGCACTGGCCACGCGTATATGAGATGGGATCAAATAGAAAGACACATTCGGGAGTACAATTTTGGTCGAACTGATCCGGGGATCCGGCCCGAGAGAGATGAGTGTCGATGAGGAAATGGAAATGAGGGAGTCAGATGGGGTGATGTGCTTTACGGACGGCTCGAAAATGGAAACTGAGCAGGGACGAGCGGGGACTGGCATATGCATTACCAAATTGGGGGTGACATAGAGCATTTCCCTTGGGACGTACGCGACAGTGTTTCAGGCGGAAGTTACGGTCATTGAGGCCTGTGCTAGACAACTTCAGAAAAGGGAAGTTCCGAACTAGCGGGTGATGATATACTCCGGCCATTTCTAGGCCGGTGGTCAAATCACGGCTGGTGGCGGACTGTAGAAGATCGCGTGTATCGGCTCTGCTGGACACAGGCAACGCAGTTATGTTAGGGTGGGTGGTAGGGCATACTGGCATCCCAGGGAACGAGAAAGCGAAGCAAGGAGGTCCACCCCCGTCAGCTCAGCCACCCTCAGTGGTATGGGGGGGGGGGATAAGCAAAGAAGCAAAGGAAGGGAAAGTATAAAGATACAAATGTTAGAGAAAGCAAATCATACCTAGATAATCGTATCTAGATCCTATAGAAAGCAAATCGTATCTAGATCCTATATAACTAGGAAGTAAGAAAATGACTTATTTTGTAGTACTTGGTAGTACCTACACCATTTGCGGAAAATTAGTGAAATTGGATTGTGAAGGGACCCAATCAGAGACATTAGGTTATGGAAGAGCGAAAATCGGGAGAAATTGTGGTATGAAAAAGCCAAAATCTCGACATTTGGTTTTTAATGAACCGAATTAGATTTTCAATTAGCCAAAATTATTCCAAGAGTCCAGTCATTAGGCAGTTGGGACAAGAAAAAACCTGCCTTCTCACCAATCGTTCTTTCTTGAAACTTCACTTAAATGTCTTGAGTGGTACTTTAACACGGAACTGCATACGTTCCAAAGGAACGAGCCGGCCGTTAAGCGTTATCGCTGTTGAAAAACTTGGAACGGTGAACCCGGATGACGACTAGGCAATCAAATTACTAAATCAAAACCGTTCTTGGTGGAGAGCTCAGAGAGAGCTTTAATTATCACTCATCGAGTTTTGGGCCCTAATCCCATAAGGGCATTTATTTTTACTTGGTTTCTTGAGGTTGCGCAAATTGTTCTTAGTGGACCCTTATCAAATTAGTTTGGTCAAGATTAAAATGAACCATGGGGGGGGGGCTGGCATAAAGTTAGCCCCCCTAGAAAGACCGGGCCGGTGTTATTTGCCGGTTTCAGAGTGGGTAATCTATCTAAATGTGATGGTGCGCTGCCATTTGCACGGTATGAGACCGTTTGAAACCGATTTTTTTCACACGGGGGCTAACGTCAGTTATGTAGTTTTTGGAAAAGTTGGAAACCATAGACAATCTTTAATGCTTTAAGTTGTTAGTAGAGTCGCTTAAACTACGAGGGTTAGTGGTTAAATCATGCATAAGTCTGTAGCCGTAGGAGCCTACATCGTCTGTCTTCCCTGTTAAGGTTCGTCAAAAACGGACCGGTTTTGGCTGCGCGCCATCTTCAGCATTTGGTTTCCCAAATTAATTTGGGACCGGTCAGTTTTTGACGAACCTCAACGAGGGAAGACAGACGATGTAGGCTCCTACGGCTACAGATTAATGCATGCTTTTTCCACTAACCCTCGTAGTTTAAGCGACTCTACTAACAATTTAAATCATGTTTTAAACAAAAATCCCAAAAGTTGGATTTGAAGGAGTCAAATCCAAAAAAATTGGGTGTGAAAGTATGCGAAATTGTGGTTTTGTAAGAGCCAAATCCACGAAATGTGGCTCCTAAAAAGCATAGCTTTCGGAATAAAAGAGTAAAATCGGCGGAACTTGGGATTTGAAGGAGACGAATGCGGAGGTTTTTCTTCAGGAAATCCGTGTAACAGGGGTTAATACCCAAAATAACAAAATTTGGCTTTTTGAGTTACCCAAATAATAAAAAAAATGTATTTGAAAAATATAAATTTGTTTTCGAATTAGTCAAAGCTGCAAAAACGAGTTTAGAAAGAGCTAAAGCCACACACGTTTTGTTGATTTTGTTTTTGAAAGAGGAAAAACCGCGAAATTGGTGTTTGAAATGGCCAATTCTGTTTTGAAGAACCCGAATCCAAGACATTTGGATATGGACGAGCGAATTTCCGTGGCGACATTGCCGCCTGAAAAGGCCAAAGTCACGCCATTTGATTTTCAAATGGGCCAAACGTTAACTATTTTATGTGCCCTTCAGTGCGGCTCAAAGTCGTGCAAATCGGGGAATCAATTTTTTTCAAAAAAAGTCAGTCCCCGTTTGTCCACACTAAATCTGAGTGTACGGACAACCCGTGATTCAGAAAAACATCTTCAAAGTGTTCTTTACAAAAATAGTCATAAGCGTTTTCTTAGGTGTTTGGTGATTTTTCGTTAGAAATGACGATTTTCTAGAAAAAATGATGATTTTTCTTTTCAAAATCGCTTGTTTTGACCTGAAAATTTTGAATACGTTTTGTGATTTTAACGTGATAAAAAGCACTAAAACCTTATCCAAAGCTATACGTTGAATCGAGCTGATTATGCCCGCCTACCAAAGTAACAAAAAATGTCGCTCCGGCAGCTGGGGTGTCGGACTGTCGGATAGAGTAGATTTCACGAAATACGAATTTCGTTAATTTAACTTAATTTGCGATCATTCAGCAAGAATGGCTATAAAAATTTAAAGTAACCACGTGAAATGTTAATTAATGCCGAATAATAGCTAAATAACTAAAAACGTCGAAACTTGTAGTAGTGTAATGCACTTAACCCGACAGCCAGCGGCCGGAGCGACATTTTTTGATACTTTGGTAGACGCACACATTGAATTACACTCTAAGGATAGCTTTGGATGTGGTTTTATACCATTTTAGCGTGTTAAAATCACAATGATTGATCGAATTTTTCAGGTCAAAACAAGCGATTTTGAAGAGAAAAATCATCATTTTTTCTAAGAAATTGTCATTTCTGACGAAAACTCGCCAATCAACTAAGAAAACGCTTATCAGTATTTTTGTAAAGGACACTTTGAAGATGTTTTTCGGAATCACGGGTTGTCCGTACTCTCAGATTTAGGGTGGACAAACGGGGGCTGACTTTTTTTGAAAAAAATAAAATCCCCGATTTGCACGACTTTGAGCCGCATTTAAGGGCACATTAAATAGTTAACTTCTATCGAAAATGGCCGATCCTGACAGAAAATAGTGTGCTCTTTCCGAATTCATCACCAAAAGTTGCAAAAATTCAAATTGAATGCGAGTTTCTCGCAGTTAGTTAAAAAAAAAAATGATGTAAGCCTTAAAAATCGTTAGAAAAATCATATCTCGAAGGGTTTTGCTTTTCGGACCATGGTGTATATGGTGATTTTGGTCGCAAATGAGGTATACTTTCACCCAAATTTTTTTTTGTCACACTTATCCCCTTCCACCCTGTATAGACTCAATTGTGATATTTCGTTTTTGAAAGAGCCAAACGCGCAGGACCAGTTTTGGACCTGGTTTTTTTGTAGAATGTCCTGGATTCTAAGACAGTATTCCAAGATTTTTTGTTTTAATCAAATTGCCAGCACCACATTCGCTCAGATTCTTGAGGAGATATCAGACACTTCAATGTAAAAACCGGGTTTAGGGGAACAAAGACAGTGCGCTTTCGGGCTACGTTTTTCATATAAGGAAATTAATAAATTAGGCCAATGAGATGAGTTGGGGGGGGGGGTGAGAACACATTTTACCGACACCCCCGTCACGGAGGCCTAAAACCGCCCCTGTTTAAGGTGGTTCGAAAAAAGCAATTTTATTTCACGCGTTTGTGGCCTTCGCAAAAGAAATTCCGCGAGATGGGCTCTTTCGAAGCTCAAATTTCGAGGATTCGGTACTTTACTGAACCTGATTTTTCTGTTTTGGCTTATTCGATATCCAATTTCGCCTCTGGCTCCTTATAAACAGGCAAGCTTGGTGTTTTGCCTCTTTCGAAAACCAAATTTTGATGATCCAGCAAGTTAGATAATAGAAATGAATTTCGTGTGAATCTTATATACTTACTAATACTTATTAAATGTCCTTATTGAACAGGACAATGATGCGGCTCTGACTCCGTACATTTCGCATGGTTGGCCCATTAAAAACCAATTTCGCGGGGTTTGCCCCCCCCCCATTGATACAATTTTATTTCATCGGTTCGGCCCACACAAAGAGCTCGAATTTTGAAGTTTCGGCTTTTTCAAAATGTAATTTGAAATGAAAAAACCAATTTCCATCCCTGAATGAACCAAATTTCGCATCAAGCACTCTTCGAGTGAACGCGGGGTAGTACGGACAAAAAATATGCTTTCGTTGATTTGGGTGATAGTGAAACAAATTTAACGGGGTTTTAAGTCTATTTACCTTGGGTTGTTTCTACAAAAATTGAAATATAAACAAAACAAAACAATTTTGCGAGTTTAGCTCTTTCAGAACAACAACTTCGTGGGGTTCAAATTCGCAGATTTTACTCACTCCAAACCTTTTTTGGAGGTTTGACTTTTCAAAAACCAATTTCGCTGCCTCGCTGGTTTTGCTCTTTAAAAAAAAACAACAAAATAATTATTCTTGCGGGCTTCAGTCGGTTAAAAACACATTTTGTGGTCCACACGATATAATTTTTCATAATATACATCATAATTTTTATCGCGAGCAACCCCTTCAAAAACTCGTTATCTTATAGCGTTTTCCATTTGCTGAAAAATCTGCCACGGAGCATTTCATCTCCACCCGTCCTCACTGATTTGAAATATGTGTTAATGGAGAAGACGGGTGGAAATGAACTGCTCCGGAGCAGAATTAGAAGTGAATGGAAAACGCTATCAATTTGCTTACACACCAAAAGTTAATGAAATGGAAAGTTGGAAATGAAGGAAAAAAGTTAAGCAAATGAAAATGGTTTGCATAAATAACATTGTGCAACCCTTAAGCGGGCCACACATGCTTGACAAGCATGGTTTGCCAGCCTCGCTTGACAAGCAGGTTTGATCGTGTGTGGGGTCATGTTTGAAGGTTTGACATCACGTTTGACGGTTTTCAGTCACTGCCAGAAAATTTGCTCGCAAACATGAGGTTTGACCAACAGATTTGATTGTGAGGGGGTGTGTGTGTGTGTGTTTCAAACCATCGAGAAAAAAGGGTATTGGGACACTGCTTAAGCTTGGACGCGCGTTTGAAGTTGAAGCTTGACGGCAAGTTTGACCGTGTGGGTGCGGCATCAAACGTCAAACATGCTTGACAAGCGCGACTAGCAAAATCATGATTGTCAAGCATGTTTGATCGTGTGTGGCCTGCTTATTGCGCAAGATTTATTTTGTGCATGTATGGGTCGCTTAAAAAACTCGTTTTGGGAATTAATCCAGTCAAATGGTGTCCAAAATTGCTCTGAAGTGGAAAAAATGGAAACCTTGGGATTACTTTTGATTTTCACTTCATATTCGGATTCAGCACCCCAAAAAACACAAAAATCAAATGTAAACCCGAGGTTTCCATTTTTATCCACGTCCAACTACCATTTGACTGTATTAAATTTTGCTCTTCTAGAAAATCATACTTTGGGGGGTTTTCACACTTATGAAACCAATTTTTTGGTGTTTAAGTTTAGTGGTTGAAAGCACCAATTTTGCGGGTTTCGTTCTTGACAAAACTAATTTCGCGGGGCTCTAATAGCTAACAAGAAGCAATTTCGTGGGGCTTAGTCGTTGCAAAAAAAAAATCGCCAAATCATCAAATAGGGTTGGCCTACATCAATTTTGTGGGTTAGACTCCTCAAAAACCGATTTTCTCCATTTTTTCTTCAAAGTAGCACTTTAATTGTGCTTCGACACTTCCAAACATAAATTGCATGCGTTTGTTTCTTTCAAACTTGTCGGTTTGTCTCCCCCCCCCCAACCCATTAATTGTCCGTTCTTAAAAAGAAATTTGATTGCTTGGTCTAGGAATTGGATATTTTCACCAAGATGAGGGTTCCTCTGGATTACCATCTATGTCAACATTGAACCTTAAAATTGCCGACTTCCCCCAAAATAACTGGATAACTGGCCCCACACTGAGTTATTGCAGTAAAAAACAAATCAGAATGAAATGCTCTAAAACTGGACATTGCAATTCGCAACATGCCGTTGGTATCTGCAGAGGGTAATATTTATGCATTTTATACCATTACACCACACCGCGAGTTTCTTACTTTAAACGACTAGTTAAACCAGCCTGACCGACGCGAATTTTTCTCGAAAAAAAAAAAAAAACAACATTTTTGTGGGTCTAGCTTTACTGCTTTACTGAAAAGTTAATTTCGTGGGATTGGCACATTCAACCCCCGATTTCACGCAATTTGCCCTCAAAAACCATTTTTGCGCGTTTGGCTCCCTTAAAAAAATTGCTCAAATTTCGCTCTCTCGAAAACATCAATTCGCGGATTTGTTTCTCGAAAAACGTGAGTTTTTGTGGCTGAAAAATCAATTTTATGGGGTTACCTAATTCAACAACCAATTTTGCGGATTTTTCATGCCAAATAAACCATTTCCGCAGGTCTAACTCACTGAAAAACCTATTTCTCGAATTACGATTCTCCAAAGTCTGAAATCGAAGTCTGAACCAGTTTTATGCAAAAATTACAATTTCAGTGCCTACTAAAATCGCCATTTTGTGCAAAAATCACCATTTTTGTGCTAAATCGCCAGTTTCGATGTAAAATTTTTAGTTTTTAAATAAAATCACTAAATTAATTCTTTATTTTTAGGGGTTTGGCTTATCATTTTTGTGGTAAAAACTTCAATTTTGGGTTAAAAAGCGTCAGTTTGTGATAAAGTTGCCAGTTTTGTGGTAAAACCACTAGTCTAAGGGGTAAGCGTTTCATTTTTAAGGCCCCTGGCCTGCTGGTGAATTTTAAGGGAAAAATCACCAGTTCGTACATACATATCTTGAAATCTTCAGTTTTGGAGGATTTTATCTAAAAAAGTGACGATTTTAGACCTAAACTAAATATTTCCCGCCAAAGGTGATGTGTTTTATCAAAACTGACGATTTCACCACATTAATGCTGATTTTTAAACAAAAGACAGTTCTTCCTCAAAATGTAAATTTTACCCCGAAACTGGTGGTTTTACGACAAAACAGAGGTTTTTAACCCAAAATTCAAGTTTTTACCCATATGGTCAATACAGACTACTATCTGACGTGACGTGGGACAGGTGGGATAATGCTTGTCTGAGCCATGTGAACGCAGATAAAAAAAAGCATATGTTTAAATTTTACATCCCACGTGGGACTGCGAGTCCACGTCACGTCCTGAGTCTGTATTGAACTTTAAACAATTGCCGAAGTTTCCACTACGAAACTGCCGATTTCACCCTTTTGGTGGTTTTATTCCTCAAAGCTGAAAATTTCGTCAGTTTTCAAGACAACGGCATCGGTTTTTGGCGTAAAATCATCCGTTTTTGGAATAACGTCAGTTATATGGTGTGAAATTGCCAGTTTTGGAGTAAAATACCCAATTTTGGAATGGTACAGCTAGTTTTAGGGTAAAATTATTGTTACTTGAGAGGCATAACGTGAGTTTTTGGCATGAAATACTCAGTTTTGGGGTTGAAACCGACCGTTTTTAGGTAATATTGCCAGATTTTCCAGCAAAATATTGGGAACAACACTTCCGGTTTGGAATAAAATCGTTAGTTTTAGGGTAAAATCTCCAACTTTCTGGTTAAAAATTCACTTTTTTGGGGTAAAATGACCAGTTTTGAAGTAAAATGTTAATTTACGAGGTCAAATCGCCAAACGTTGTTGGTTAAAATCGCCAGTTTTGTAGGTGGCATCTTTAGTTTTGGTGTAACTAGAGAACCTTTAAAACACAGGTACTGCAACACGGATTTCAGCGCCATATTTGGTCCCTCAGTCGTTGGGGTAAACACAATATCATGAATGAAAAAATTGTCATGTAGCAGCAAACAAACGCGGAATGCGGTCGAAATAAATAAAAATATCCTACTTGTCAATGATATCAGGTGACAATTATAATGATATGAGGGACCAAGTATGGCGCCGATTTTCGTGTTGCAGTACTCGGGTTTTATAGTGCCTTAGTGTAACACGTCAGCTTTGGCGTGAAATCGTCTGCTTTGGTGTAATATCGTCTTATTTGGGAACAAATCGTCAGTATTGTGGTAAGATCGTAAGTTTTGGGTTAAAATCGTCACCAGGACAGAGTCCACGCCACCAAGACACGTCATCAAGGCAGAGTCGTCAGTTTTGGAGTAAAATCATCCGTTTTGGGGAACACGTCAGTTATGGTGGAAATTGTCAGTTTTGAAGTCAAATGTCCAGTTTTGAGTTAAAACTCGTCATTTCGGCGGTAAAATATTCAGTTTTAGAGTGAAATCGCTAATTTTCGTTACTAGAAAACTGGTGATTTCATCCTATACCACTTTCCTACAATTTTGCAACGGGGCAATTCTTTGGAACAAGTCTTCTCCATTAACACGTATTCAGGGTGGACGGAATTCGGGGTGGGCGGGTGGAAATTAATTGCCCAAATGCAAAATTCTGTGCAAATGGGGAACGCTATTAATCTTACGTTTTGTAATAACACGTCAGCTTTGGCGAGAAATCGTTTGCCTTTTTTTTTGGTAAAATATTCACTTTAAGGTCGTCAGTTTAAGGCTAAAATCGTGAGTTTTGGGGGTAAAATCGCCAGTTGTGTTGTGAAAACTTCAGGTTTGGGCTAATACTTCGGCTTTTGCGTAAAATAATGACCCGTTTTGGAATGAAATATTTAGTTTGAGTAAAATCTTCAGTTTTGGGTTAAAAAACGTCAGTAACGTTTCTGAGGCATTGAAAATTCGGACACTGAGCCTGTCCTACACAATTATCAATATTTCTGGAGAAAATGTTGTCAGTTTTCGGACAAATCCTGAATAGAAGCTGCGGTGATAGTTTTCCAGCGGAAAAGTTATTATAACACTTTTTATGAACATTTAGTTTCTGGGGAACAATTTGACGAGTTAAAGCACTAAATTTAACTACCAGTTCTCTTGCTGTGGTCTCTAGTTCATCCGACATCTTCTGTTCACCCGACCACCCCTAGAACAAGAGTTGGCTAGACGTCCCTAACTTCTTTGTGTTTCTTTTTTTTTTTTTCAGCTTATTCTCATGAGCGTGCTCCAATGTCTGTACGACTCCATCAGTCAAATTCTACGGAAAAATGTGGAGAAACGAACAGTTTTCGACAATCTTGAGATAGTCATGCTGGCCATCGATGAAATCTGTGACGGCGGGTTCGTAAACGGCAGTGTTTCACAAACAATACATTTTTCGTCTACTATTACTGTTGTTTTTTCTGTACGTAGGATACTTTTAGAATCGGATCCATCCAGTGTCGTCCAAAGAGTGGCACTTCGAACTGATGATATACCACTGGGCGAGCAGACAGTTGCTCAAGTGAGTCACTTTGCCTTGTGTATGATTTATTGAAAGTGGAAACTCATTTTGTTCGTGAAATTTCAGGTTTTACAGAGTGCAAAAGAGCAAATAAAATGGTCGTTATTGAAATAGCCCGTTCAAAAGCATTGTGCTGGTGACAAGAAAAATGCAATTTAACTAAAATGTAATTATTTTACTATTAATTAATAACTTTATTTGGCATTCCAAAATTTAAAGTTTTGAGAATATGGTGTAAATTAAATCGTAAAGAAATGTTTTTATTTGATGAATAAAAACTTTTCTAACATATTTTCATAGAACCGTTGAGTGGTGGGCGGTGGGATCGCGCGACGTGGCCCTTCTACTTGAAGTTTTGGTGACGTCAACGAGTACTGGCCATCTAGTCGGTCGTTACTTGGCCGTTACTCGTACAATTTGATTTCCTCGGTCTATGAATTTTATTGGCCGAGGAGGATCATTTTATGTTTATTCATGGAAACTTGATGAGATTGGAGTTATACATGTCTTATGATTCACAAATCAATTATGTTTCTGTCTAACTGTTAATACTGTTATCAGGTGTGTGATAAGTCACGCTGAACAAAAAATCTCCACCCCTCAACCACCTGACAAGACAAGTTGATTGTCTGGATTCGGGTTCGGGGTGCAATTCAAAATGTTATTTAAAAAATCGAACTTAGCACCTCCACCTCGCATAAAATAGTGTTTCGAGCTAGAGATCGTGTAGTTGGAAATAGAAGCAAAGTGCAATATTCCTCCCTGGACCAATATCCGTGTGATTGTGAGTACGTGTTGCCTTTTTCGGAGGGATTATTCTGTTCAATTGATGCTCAGCCTTTCAAATGTCTACACAGGAATTATATTCGAAGGCAAGTTTACCGTTAATGTTAAAATTTTCGTTTACGTTGACTGAAACATGTTTGCAACACCCTACAACGAATTAAATGTAAAATTCATATCAAATCAAGTGAAGCCTTTTAGCCGTGGGAGTACGGCCCTAAGGGCATCAAATCATTTAGCACGTTAGCTTTCTGATTTCCACCTCACTGCTGGGATGTGGATGTATGAACTTGATATAAAAGGTGGCCGTGATGAGGAGCAAAGAACAAATCACATGATAGCGTACCACAAAATTACTAAAAAAAGTTATCTTCAATTAAGTAGCATACCCCTTACGGGCGTCTTTTTTGTTGTGGATTTTAAATTTTATGATGAATACGCTTACTCCCTCCATAACTCGTATTTATTGGTTTGTGCCCTATCTTTTTCAAGACAACTGTGGGAAGTTTTGGCCAAACTTGGAAATCCAGTGGCTGGTTCGGCAAGGAACAGTCGCCCTCCAGAAACCGAATACCCCCCACCCAAGCCCGACCACCATCCATCAGGCACAAACCGGGCTGGATTGCCAATTTTCAGGGCGTCTTGTGAAATTGCCCCGTATCTTTGGTGGAAAATTAATACTTTGGCCGCCGTGAGCGAGAATCGCGTGACTTGAAGCTTTTATAGCGTTATATGTATAGCGCCCGATATCTAGTTTCTGTGGGGGATAAAGTCAGCTTTCGGTCCGAACAGCCCAGTTTCTTGGGCGTAAAGTAACTGTCACTTATGGGCTGAATTTACAGCTTTATTCGGCAAAGTTTGTTGTAAACTCCATGCTGCGTCTCAAATCATAGCTAGAAGACCGTGAGGAAGACGTCCAGTGGAGGCGGAATCCAGACAGCATTGGGGGAGCAAGATTCTGGGCAGAGGTTCAGCTAGTACTACCCGTACCCAAGCCACACTTGCCGTATTTTGAATTAATTTAAGTTATTTTTATTTTACGCATAGTAGTCGTGTCAGCCCAAACAGCACGAGCTTGTACCCTGGAGCTGGAGACGAGTTCTAAACACAGAAAAAAATCATGTCTACATTTGTGCATAGACTACGCAGCGTAGTGTACAAAGCTGGGGGCTGTAAGGACGGGTGGGGGGTGGGAGTGATTTCGGGAAAACTCATAGTAGCATGGGCGTTGCCAGAGGCTTCGCAGCCTCACAGGTGTGGGCAGTTGCCCAACTCTTGATACCACCAAAAGCTGGGTGGTCTACATACTGACCAGAAACAGTCAGAGAATTTCGTGTATTTAGGAGAAAAATGCGAAAGCCTCCTCGTCTCCGTTGATAATGGACATGAATTGGCTGTGTAGCCAATCACAGTTGGGCCATTTTTACATTTTTAGTACCGGAACGCGGTAGATCGCTGGGAAGTTAGAGGTAAGGAGAAGACGACCCTGTTAGATGAGGGAACAAATACGGCCAATTTTATCGCCTATAGGGAGCGAAAATTCAGTTAACCATTTTTAAGGCGGGAATAGCAGTCCGGCCACTTTCTGGGCCCGCATCGTAAGTTTAGACATTTGCAATGGGCGAATCGTAAGTTGCGTAATCTGAGGGACGCAAATGGTCTGTTTGACCATTTTTACAGTGTAGATTTGCCATTTTCAGAGCGTGAACATCCAGTTCAGCTATTTAAAGGGCGCATATAGTCCGTTTTGCCATTATTAAGACGTGGGTTGCAGACCATTTCTAGGCCGCGAATGGCGGCTTGCCATTTTCAGGGTGCAACTCGACAGTTGAGCCATTTTTAAGGTGCGAATCACCCGTTTGGCTATTTTAGGGTACGTACGGTTCTTTTATCCTGGCTTTGCTCTTTTGGCCGGTTTGCTATTTTTACGGCGTTAATAGCCAGTTTTACTATTTTTAGGGCATGAACTGCCAATTAGGCTTTTTTCAATTCGCGAATGGTCACTTGGACCATTTTCGGATTGCGAATTTTTGGCATTTTACATTTTCAAGACACATTTTAATGGCTCATAAAGTCATTTTGGCCATTTTTTTGGGCGTGTGCTAATTTGGCTATTTTCAGGATAAGAGTCGTCAGTTTAATCAAGTTTTGAGTGCGAATAGTTAGTTTAGCAATTTTTAAGGCGCAAATCACCAGTTTAACCATATTTTTGGCGCAAATAATCAGTTCAATTTTTAAGGCGCGGATAGTCCGTCAAGCCATTTTTAATGTACGAATAGGCAGTTTGCCATTTGTAGGTCGCAACATTAGTTTAGTCAGTTTTGAGTGTTTGGGCGTATTTCGAGTGTCAGTTGCCAGTTTGATACTTTTAGGACGTGGGTCGTCAGTTTAGTCATTTTCTAGGCGGAAAAGAGTAGTTTAGGCCTTTTTAAGAGTGCATAGAGTCCGTTTTTGTCATTTTAAGACGCGAGATTGGCTATTTTTCGAGCGTGACTGGCTTGAATTTTCAGGTCGTAAAAGCCGGTTTGGTTATTTGTAAGGCACGCATCGTCAGCTTTAGCTATTTTCAATAGGCGAATGGTCAGTTTGACCATTTTTGGATGAAATACAGGATGGATCCGTATGAGACAAAAATTTTTGGGTAAAACTTCGTTAAAAGTGGAGTAAAAGGGTACCTTCGGAAGTGTCCTACGTCTATCCGTTCCGGAGTAATGATTTTTTTTGTGTTTAAAAAAGTAACCAATGCTTGCTTCAAATAATCCGCAATTTCTCGGCTTATATCGCACCAATTCCAAAAAGTGAACCCCCCACCCCTCCCTTCAAGTTTGACTCATCATCGATCAAAATTCGTTGAGTATTCTGGGAGATAATGTTGTTGACAACCAGTGGCCTTCGGGGGTCCCCCGACACTCCAATTTTTTTCTACAATTAACCTTCCTATATGGACCGAATGAAATTTGTGGACTTTTAAAGGGGGAGCTGCCCTCCAATCTTCCCTCGTCGACAACGCAGCCATTAGTGTAGAAACGCAGGGGCCCGGTGGGCGATCCGCCCCGGGTCACCAGCAGAAAGATGAACTTTAATATTCGCAGCTGAGATAGTTAAATAACAAAACACAAAAAAATCACTGTATCTAAAAATTGAGAAATGCGCTAATTTGCGGCAAGAAAATTGAGAAAAAAGCGCAGCGTTCAAAAGCTCATCAGGCTCAACTAATAGTGAAAAACGTCCATTCGTGATTTCTTGAGGCAATATCCGGACTAAAATTGAGAAAAATTGCTAATGGGTAACTTGCACATTTTTCAAGCAATGGTGTTTCTTGAAGAGGGCTCTTCAACAAGACAATTGCTCACATTAAACATTGAAATCAATCAAGGGTTTTTTAAAAACGCATTTTTAAACATTTTGAGTGGGGCTTTGATTAGTCAAAGGTCAGTTAATGAATGGATGGTGTGGGGAAGAGGGGGTAAAACTTGTTTTTTTTTGGACAATTTTTCTTGTTACTTGTAAACAAAAAATTTATCCAATGATTCACATCTAAACATTGACGTCATTTCTCCTCGCTCCATCAATCCCCTCCTAAAGAACTTCGAAATTTATTTTAAAATCACCAGTTGCATCAATCGGGCTGCAACTACCGTTGATTCCCTTCTCTATGTGCCAATTCATCGGTCCACTTTTCTCCCAAATCGGACATTCATGCAAGTTTCCCATTCACGTGTAGTTCAGGCAATCTAGTGCGCTTGTACCTAAAAATTGCTCGAGAGCTGGAAATCGTTTTAATATCTCTTGGGGGTCCTGAATAACAAATTTATACATAACACATTTATAATTTATATACATATAACAAACCTTTTAGCGAAGATGATAAAAATTGACAATCTCTGACTGGCGATTGCGGCTGAACGGCTAGACCGATTGAGATGTTTCAAACGTCATTGGACAGTAAAGACACTTTTTGAAAACGAAAATAGTACAATTTTTTGTAGGATGCGTACTTTTCAAGTTATACGCGAAAAAGTGCAAAAATGTAGCGGTTTTTAGGCTCTAAAATCTCAAGGACAACTAAGAAACCGTGGCAAACCCGTAACATTGTTATTCAGGACCCTCAAGTGGGATTAAAACGATTACCAGCTCTCGAGCAATTTTTGGGGGCTAGGGCCATTTTTTTCACGAATTTTCCTGGGCTAATTCCTGGAATTCCCGCCTAAAATAGAATGAAACGGTCATTCGCGGCTAAAATAGAGAAAAATCATCAATTCGTGGCTAAAGTTGGTAAAAAGCGCTTGTTAACAGTTGAAACGAAAAAATACGCTGATTTGCGGACCAATGTAAGAAAACCCGACGACAAAAATGGACGAAAACGCACTAATCGCGGCTAAAATTAAGAAGTAATCAGCCGCAAAAACTAAGCAAATAATTGGGGGGCTAAAAGTGAGAAATATCGCTTATTTAGCGGCTAAAATAGTGAAAAAGCGCTAAATGTAGCTAAAATGGGGGGGGGGACTCTAATTCACGTAGACATTTGATGAAAGCCGCTTATTCAGGGTTAAAAGTGATTACCGAAAACCGCTAATTCCCGCCTAAAATTGACAGAAATACCTGATTCAATCTCGCTCAATATAAAAATACAGAAAATTCTAATTCGCGATTATTGAGAAAATCCACTAATTTGGGGCTAAAATTCAGTAAAAGCGGTAATTCGCCGGTAAAATTAGTAAATGATTTGCGCCTACAATTGAGAAAAAGCGCTCATTCACTAGCGAAGAGAAAAAAAACGCTGATTGGCAGATCAATTTGAGAAAATCCGCTTATTCACGGCTAAAATTCGAAACGTGTTAATGCGTGGCTAAAATAGAGAAGAAGAGGTTATAAATAATTATGGTAAAACCCTTCAACTTGTGGCAAAAACTAATAAAACCACGTCTACGCGTCTAAGGGAAGACCCTTGAGCGCTGATTTCTGGCTAAAATCCGATAATCCGCGTCTGAAATTCAGAAAATGCGTTAAGCGTGGCTACTGTTGACAAGACGTGCTTATTCGCGGCTAAAATGGAGACAAATTATGAATCTCGGATAATTTGATAAAATCCGCTAATTCGGCTGAAATAGTGGAAACGTAATAATTCGCGGCTGAAATTATGAAATAATTCGTGTCAAAAATTGAAAAATAGCACTCATTCAATGATAAATTTAAAATAAAAAATGATTCGCAGATCAATCTGAGGAACTCAGCGGGTATAATTCCCGAAACGAGGAGGTAATGCGCGTCTAAAATAGAGAAAAAGTGCTAATCCACGCGGCCAAGAAGTGAAGAAAATCGCTAATTCACGGTTAAAATGGAGAAAAGGCGTGAATGTGCCGCTGAAATTGAGAAAAAAATCTAATTCGAGGATACATTGGATAAAACCTGCTTTTTCGCGGCTAAAAAGTATAAAACCCGCTAAATATAAGAAAACCCGTGAGCGCTGATTCCTGGCTAAAATTTACTCGCCCGCATCTAAAATTTAGAAAATGCGTTAATTGCTGCTACATTGGACGAGACTCTCTTGGTTCTCACGACGTAGTGTCAGTAATTTCCGACACCGATTAGATCGCTGATTTATTTGTGTGTATTCTACATCGAAAAATATTAAGACTCGTGTCTTCCAAAACTTGCCAATGAGCCGCTGTGGGAGCCCCAAAAAATCGCAAAACCGCATTTCATATTTGAAAAAATTTCAAAGGTACTTAGTATGTTTCGTAGAAGGACGTTTTCTAGTGTAATTTCCTCCGTTAAATCAAGAACTGCGGCTCTGGGATTTTTAAAAATATTTTTATTTTATATCTCATGATTATACGACACATTAGTCCCTCGGACCAAATTAGATGTTCGGAAGCAGGGTACCTGAGGATTTTAGGATTGACTTTCCCGTCTCGATTTGACTTTTTGCCGGAGAGCACTATTTCACGCTCTCTTTGAAATTTTAAATGGGTGAATGAAATAATAAACTTGAACTATGCAGTCTTAGGCACTATGCAGTGGGGAGGTCACGACCCTTTAGGACAAAATTATGGGTCGCGACCCAAGTGTGGATAACAGACGGTGACCCAGCCAGGAAAAGCCCGCGACTCATAGGCTGAAAACCACTATCAAACCCAACCACTATCAATATCTCAATTTTGAAGATTCAGTCTAGTCTAGCAAAATAATTAGTACTATCGTGATCATTAAAGGTTTCTACAATGTCACAGCTAACGAAAACGAATAACCATAGACAGAATTTCGAAGTTTTGACAAATTTGCCTAAATTTGACGAGCAGTATCTTGGAAACGGTAATACATTTAGAACCCGCTTTAGGCTGGTTTTCTCAGAAATTTTCTCAGCTTTACTTACTTTAAAAGTTCCTACTTTAAAAGTTACTTCGAAGCCACAACCGAAAAATGGCTAGTTTAGCGTGAAAGAGCCAAAACCCCAAAAAAGTCGCAAATTTTTGTGGTTTTTCGAGAATTCCAGGATGATCCCAATGTCTTTCGAGGTCAACAATTTGAGCACGTCATACCAGCACCATCCCAGACAATATAAAATAAAAATATCGTCTGCCCTAATTAATGCAACCTGACCCCCCCTTTTTAGTTCTTATTTTACTGGACTAATACCTAGGTAATATTCGAAAAGAATTGGAAGTAAACAAAAAGTAATTGAAAATATTCTTCCCCATTGCTTTTGTAATTGAAAAGGAATTGGGCCGTTCCTTTTCAATTACTTGTAATGGTATTTGAATTTTTCAAATACCAATACCAAGGAATGGTAATTGGAATGGTTTTCTCCCATTACAAAAGGATGTAATTGATCAGGGATTTAATTCCAAAAGTAATCATTACTGGACAAGTCTGCTTGGAATTGTAGAATTTTCATAATGAAGGCAAAGAAATGAAAAATCTTCTCCCGCTTGTTTTATTTGAACTATCGTGACCGCAGTTTTGGCAACGCCATTATTTTCAAATGAGTCAACGAATAAAACAAAACCGGTGTTGATGCTTTTAGTGCACGAATCTATTTTTAGGGCGTATAGAGTCAATTTTTGCAATTTTTCAGGGGCCGAGTAAAGGCGGGAGTGCTCAGTTTTGGCCATTCTTGGCGCGCTTTTGCCATTTTCATGGCGGGAGTCATCTGTATAGGCATTTTTAGGGTGCGAATCGTCAGTTTTTAGGCATTTTTAGAGTGCGTGGCGCCAATTTAGCTGTTTTTCGGACGCCAAGTATCCAGAAAGCCAAGGCCACTTTTCGTGCGCGAATGGTCGATTTAGCCATTTTTACGGCGCGAATCATGTACTTTTCAGGTATTTTTTTGGTTCCCTAATCGTACGCCTAGCAATTTATAAGGCACGAGAAGTCAGTTTGGCTACTATTAGAGCGACAATCGCCAGTTTTGCTACTTTTAGGTTGTAAATATTAAGTTTAGTCATTTTTAAGGCGCGACTTTATTCGCTTTATTTAAACAGTATACAACACAAATCTGTTGTTAATACCTCCTTTCATTAAGCAGTGTGTCAGCTAACGCGCATTGTTCGCGAACGTTTGCAAACTTTCGGAAACAATGCTCTCGACTATGTTCCTTTTGAGTTTCAATCAACATGTAGAATTTTCAAAATCCTAGAAAGGTTCCAAATTTGTAACAACAATTAAACCAGGATTTCCTCTTATCCGTAGACTTGATAGGACATTTCAACGTTGAACTAATAAGGTAAATATTTGACTGCAAGTGTCAAACAAAACAAGAAAGACTTCGAATTGAAGAAACACACGAGGAATCGCATTATTTTCCTTTGCCCTACATCTTATCATTTTAACAATATTTTCCAAAGCCACCCTATTCTTTCTTTGAGGACGGCGAAGGCCTTATTTTTTTTCTTAAAGAAACGAAGTCAAGTTTCCGAGCCTAGTGTTACGTAAGTTTGTTTGCGTCTCACTTTGTTGGCTGCTGCCCAAAAGTAATTATGTCGTGAGAAGAGTAGTTACTCCGTCATTCATGAGTATTTTTTAAAAATATCATATGTGTTTGATAGTTCGTTTTCTAGCTAGAAATTACAAATTTTTGGCTTATTGACTGGTTTATTTTATTTATTTCTTATAATTCAAATCTCAAATTCACTATTCAAATGACAAAACCTGTGCGTTCATGCGACAAATGGAAAATGTGGCAAAAGTTTTTTCGGGGAAAACTGTGCTTTGTAAAAAGAACGAAGTAGACGCTATTTATAAGAGACGTTTTCAGCGATGGGCTTTAGCTTGTGAACATTTAACGGGCTATGCTTCAGTGAGATTTTTTATATCAAGGAAAAAAATCAAATTTTTGAAAAAGTAGTTTTGAATAAGTCTGGAATTTTGCAGGGAGCGCGAGTTTGGGTTTCTCACCCCGAGCGAATATGGCAAGGAGCCGTCGTTCACGAAAAATTTGTCAGAGACAAACTTAAAGTTGTGACTGAGGATGGGCAAGTGAGTCGATTTAACGAACGGAATTTCAACAATTCTTAATATTTTTGTTGATTATTCGTTAAAGATTAAAGAGATAGACGTTAAAAGTGACGAAGACCTTCCTCCTCTTCGCAATCCGGACATTCTTTTAGGTGAAAATGACCTTACAACGCTCTCATATCTGCATGAACCGGCGGTGCTTCACAATCTACAAATTAGGTTTTGCCGAAAAAATGCGATTTATACCTATTGCGGTATTGTGCTCGTGGCCATCAACCCCTACATGGAAATATCCATCTATGACACGGACACAATTTGGGCGTACAGGGGCCAAGCGATGGGAGATTTGGACCCGCACATTTTTGCTGTGTCCGAGGAAGCTTTCACGAAAATTGAAAGGTAATAGAATTTGTGGATTGTTCTCGCAAGACTTTCATTATTTGTATATATTTGTCGATCGCAGGGAGCAAATGAATCAAAGTATTATTGTTTCGGGTGAGTCGGGAGCTGGGAAAACTGTCTCGGCCAAGTACGCTATGAGATATTTCGCTACTGTGGGCGGTTCAACAAAGGAAACGCAGGTGGAACGGAAAGTGCTGGCTTCGAGTCCCATTATGGAGGTGAGAGAAATCGGATACGGACGTGTTTCTTTCTTTCAAAAAAAACAAGAACGAATAATGTTTATCGACTAACAAATTGACAGGCTATAGGCAACGCCAAAACAATACGAAATGACAACAGTTCCCGTTTTGGCAAATACATTGAATTACATTTCAATAAGAGTTTTAATATCGTTGGAGCCAGTATGAGCACTTACTTGCTTGAAAAGTCTCGAGTTGTATTTCAAGCGACGGGCGAAAGGAACTATCACATTTTCTATCAGTTGTGCGCCGCCCGACATTCATATCCTCATCTAGGGCTGGGTTAGTTCTAAATTACGTCTACGTCGAGCTAAATTAATTAATCCATTACAATTGTTATTGTAGAAGCGTCCGATCAGTACGCGTATCTTTGCGATCCAGAGTCCGCCATTCCCGGCGTCAGTGACGAGGATCAATTTGGTGAAACTTGTAACGCTTTGACAACTCTCGGATTCACTCAGAAAATCATGGAAGAGATTTTCACTGTCCTCGCCTCCATCCTCCACCTGGGCAATATACGCATCTTCGACCAGGGTGGAGGAGATTCCGAAAGCGCCACAATTTCGGTAGCATCATTTTTGAAAACAATGAACCCCCCCCCCCCTTATGGCACTAATTTTTTATATTTTCTTTTCGAATCAGTCAAACGATCCTCACTTGTCGTACATCAGCAAGTTGCTTGGAATTGAAAGTAACGGGCTCAAGCATTGGCTTTGTCACAGGAAAATTGTAAGCACCAGGGAAACATTCGACAAGCAGCTGACCGTTTTGGAGGTATCGTTTCATATTGTTTATTCCCGTAAAGTTCACGTAATAACCTGCAAGTTTTTCTTCTGTTTTTTTAGTCGTCTGGTGCCCGAGACGCTCTTGCCAAGCACATTTACGCTTGTCTATTCGCTTGGATCGTTTCCCAAATAAATCGAGCTCTAACAACGTCGAATGAAATAAAACATAAATTTATCGGTGTGCTTGACATTTACGGGTTTGAAACATTTGATGTCAACAGTTTCGAACAGTTTTGCATCAACTACGCCAATGAGAAACTTCAACAACAGTTTAATATGGCACGTGTTTCCCCGCTCGCTAAGTGCCAAGCAAATGATCTATTTTCACTCTTTTTGTTTTTTTTATGAGCAGCATGTTTTTAAATTGGAGCAAGACGAATATTATAAGGAGAATATCGAATGGACATTCATAGATTTCTATGACAATCAACCCTGTATAGATTTGATCGAGTCGAAGCTTGGGATCCTGGATCTTCTTGACGAAGAGTGTCGGGTATACAACAAATACTTTTGAATTAATAATAACAATAATAGTGGTTTTTATAGAGAACGCTTATTACTTGCAGGTTCCCAAAGGATCGGATAATGCCTGGGCCGAAAAACTGTACGTTAAGTGTTCCAAGTGGAATCATTTTGCTAAGCCACGTTTCGGTAAGTTATGCCGATGTGGAAAATATCACAAATAAATTGCTCCCAACCTAGTTTCAGTAGAGGAAGAGAGACTTTTGAGTTACTTGAGTATTGAGTCGTCACTCAAGCTGATTATTTGCTTATTCGATTCAAAACAGACAACTCACTAATTAGAAAGACCGATTTAAGCCCGTTTAAGCAAATATTAAGCTTGAGTGACGAATATGAATACGGCCATTAATTTCACTGCATACACTTCATGAAAAAAACAAAACAAAACAACAACAACAACAACACAACACCCTGGCCCGAAGCCCACCTGCCCGTTATTGAAAATTGTAATGCTTGACCACCATGACAGGTACCAACGCCTTTATTGTTAAACATTTCGCCGACAAGGTCGAATACGAAGTGATCGGATTTCTTGAAAAGAATCGAGACACTGTCATAGAAGAGCAGGTTCTTTTTGATAGGATAAAAATGAAAAGTGCACTTAATGATGTTCTGTTGGTTGCCAGGTAACAGTCCTGAAATCCGGAAATAATGCGCTGATAGAAAAATTATTTGACGATCCAAGCGGCGATGGCAAGCTAGCCGTACCCAAACCCAAGGTTCGGATCACTCTTCAGCAACAAAAGTCAGTTACAAGTGGCCCTAGCTCGAGTAAAAACAAAAAAACGGTTCGTTTAACTTATCAATAAAACGCAGCCCCTCACTGCTGATTTGCTAATTATAATATAAAAAAAACAGGTTGGATCGCAATTCAGGGACTCTCTGAACGCGCTCATGGCTACTCTGAATTCAACGACTCCACATTACATTCGTTGCATTAAACCGAATGACGGCAAGGAACCATTTTCATTCAACGCCGGACGGGCCGTTCAGCAGTTGAGGGCATGTGGCGTTCTAGAAACGATACGTATAAGCGCGGCTGGTTTCCCATCCAGATGGTTGTATACTGACTTTCTCAATCGGTATCGAGCGTTAGGCAGCTCAAAGGAGATTGATCGAAGGGACATGCAAAAGACCTGCGAGCGAATTCTGACGAGGGTTATTTCGGTGAGCACATCCTTATTAAAGGGTTTACATTTTAAAAATAACTTATTTGTTTGCAGGACGAAGATAAATATAAATTTGGAAAGACTAAAATTTTCTTTCGTGCGGGCCAAGTGGCCTATCTAGAAAGGCTCCGATCTGAAAAACTGTTGGCGTGTGTTATCAAAATTCAAACAACAGTCCGAGGATTCCTAGTCAGGCGCCGGTACGCTCGGACATTACACGCGTCCAACACTATCCAAAGATATTTCAGAGGATACCTTGCTAGAAAGTACGTTTATTGATATGTATATTCTTTAATAATTATAGGGCTCTGGGGCTTTATGGCGTCAAAGACTTATTTAGTCTCAGACGCCATAGCCTGATACAGCTGTGCACTTCAGACCCGTACTACGCGGGCGTTTCCGGGTCGGTGAGCGGTTTGTTGAAGGCACACCATCCGGAAATGCCAAACACGAAGCCGAGTGAGCCGTATCACAAGCTCGCCGCAGCCTTGTACTTGGTAGTGGGCATTTGCGAGATTCGAACCCAGACCCTCTGGGTTGCGAAGCGCGCATTGTATCCATTACACCATCTAGGCGCGCCGATACTCTTCCACCGTTCTATTATCATTTTATTTTTTGTCTAGGCGAGTGGAGAAAATACGAAGGAACAAGGCGGCTGTCGTCATACAAAAATCAGTTAGAGGATGGGTCAAACGAACTCAGTTTCTCAGGGCAAAGAAAACCATTCTCGGTATACAAACACATGCTCGCGGACTTTTGGCTCGAAGAAAAGCCAAGGCGATTCGCGAGAATCGTGCTGTAATTATCCACTTAGGGTCATTCCCTATAGTTTGGAAAGTTTTAAAATCGTATTTTCTTCAGGCTATCATAATCCAAACGGCGGTCAGGAAGTGGCTGCAAAGGATCAAAGAAGAGCGATACGTGAGGAGTGTTATATTGTGTCAATCGGCCATTAGAAGATTTATCGCTAGAAAGAGGTAAGACAAAGAAAAATGGTTGGGCGTTTTGAGACAAGCAAAAAAAAAATCCTCTCGTTCCAGGGTGAAGAAGATGAAACGGGAAGCTCGTTCAGCTGAGCACCTGAAGATGCTGAACAAGGGTCTTGAAAATAAAATTATATCCCTTCAACACAGAATCACAGAACAGGTGAGTTCCTTTAATGCTTATTGTTTGCCCGGTGTGATTTTTGCCTATTTCATTTTTAGGAAAAGATTATCACCTCTCAAAAGGTACAGGCACACGAAAACGACGACTTAAAACAAAAATTGCTTAACCTAAAAGGAGTTGAGTCACAAATGAAGAATGCGAAAGAACAGCTAAATGAAAGGTTGGCCGAAATTGAAGCCCTTAAAGAAGATATTGAAAATCGCAAGAAGATTGTGTTGAGTAAAGTGAGTCGATGTGAGTTCCAAAAGAGACTCCTTGTGTTCTACCTACTTCTCATTTAGGAAAGAGAGGAAAATGAATGGAAAAATATAATGGACGCACTCTCGAAAGAGAATAAAGTTCTGAAGTCAGACATAGCTACATTAACTGATCGTTTTAACGCCTCAAACATTCAAAAAGAAGGTAAACCATAAATATTGCCTCCGTTTATAAAATTTGAAGATACAAGTGAGTTTGTCGTGATTCCAGAGGAGATTAAATTTCGAGTCAATGAGGAATTGAGACTTGCCCAAGAAGAGCGAAATGAAGAAAGAGCCGCCTATCAGAAACTGCTGGCTGAAAAAGAGATGCTGGAATCGCGGGTTGAAATACTGGAAAAATCAGGGTCGAGACATAAAAGAAGCTCGTCAGATGCGAGCACTGTTTCAGTAATGGACGAGGTAGTTCCTTACTCTTGTTTGAATATTTCGAAAGGAATAATTGAGCGGTTCGTTCAGGATAATGGGTACGCGTCAGTTGTTAGTGCCAGCACTATTAGAGAAGGAACCCCAACACCGGAACACCAGGTATGAATTCTGATGTTATCCCGTTTTTTGTATGTACTTAATAGATAATTTTCATAATTAACATTTGATTAAATGCCAAAAAAGGACGACTCCGAGGTATTTTTGAATTCCCCCAAAACGAATCATCGAGTTTTGAACGAAAATATTGTTTCCTCTTTTTTTACAGGTTGACGTTGGTCTGGTATTAAAACTCCAACAAAAACTTCGAGCCCTTGAATCGGAAAATCATCGTCTTCATTCTAAATTCGAAATAGCAGACAAATTCATGGACAAGCATGATCACTCATTCCTAGTAAGTTTCACGTTTTGACGTCTCTTCCGAACACTCCGATTTTACTGATTTTATCTTTCTGAATTAAAAGAATGAAGAACTCGAAATAGAAGTGGGAAGGCTTCGAAAGGACCTGACTCAGTTACGAGAAGCTGTCGCTACTGACGAAAGGACCGGTGGAAATGTTCGGACAAAACAGGAGCTGATTAGTAAGTTTTGACACCGCTTTATGCATGCAATAAGCTTTTGTTTAGGGTTTAGGACTGACCTGTAAGGTGACGGAAGAGGATCTGTGGAAAAAACGCTATGGTCATAAGGAGGGGGGGGGGCGTCCCATGTGGGTTAGTCCTGGTAACAAGGTCTGCCCGTTTGTCGTTCAGACCAAGTGAGTTTGGACAGATGAAGCCAGTGGCGTAGCGTAGGGGGGGGGGCCCGCCCCGAGCATCATTTGAAATGGGGCATCAACCGGCTGAGGCTATTATTTATTTTTAACGTGAATAAGTGAAAGAACCGAGCACAGTTGGGATAAATATTGACTCCTTTTGCGCACCACCGGCACAAAACACTCCACATCTATTCAACTGCCCTGTCCTCATAGTTGCTAGGTGCTCCGTGAAAGAAATCGTGGCTTCAGGTCTACCAAGAGGCACCAAAACCCTACAAAATGGTCCATTGCACATCAGGGCACCCCCAAGAGCTATCTATAACAGTATAACAACTGTTAGTTGGTAGGAGTAGGCGTAAAAACTACAATGAAGTTGACCGCAAGCTGAGTCTTGAGCGATGCCATGACTCCCATTTGGAGACAACACAGTTTAAGAACTGGCCAGAGCGTGCCAGGGGCTACGGGTTGCATCCCACACCCGGTCAGTGTTCCACGCAAACACGCTCCGTCCCTCCAC
Source organism: Corythucha ciliata (assembly GCA_038030265.1). Taxonomy (NCBI): domain Eukaryota; kingdom Metazoa; phylum Arthropoda; class Insecta; order Hemiptera; family Tingidae; genus Corythucha; species Corythucha ciliata. The sequence continues at coordinate 44,278,036 of CM075938.1, read as the reverse complement.
ACGCCAAGTGTAAGCTGGAAGAATTTGACATAGCCAACCTCACGGAATTGAAGTCTTTTGATTAACCAAAAGAAGAAAAATTGTTTTTATGTTGAGCCGAATCCGTAAAATTGTTGTTTATTGAACCGAATAACCCCCAAAATTGGTATTTTGAGTATGCCAAGTTCCGCGAATTCTGTTGTTTGAAGATACTAACCCTCAAGACTGGTTTTTTGAACGACTAAAGCCCGTAAGATTGGTTTATTGAAGCGCAAAACCTGTGAAGTTGTAGTAGGGGAGCCCAAGAGGGGATTTCGGGATTTACTCAAGCGCGTCAGATTAACATACTGCGGATACCTTGTACCTAGTTGAGTATCTCCACCAAATATGAGCCCTATAAATGTGGCCGCCCGTCAAGGATAAAACGTCAGATTAGTAAAAAAAAATTGATCATCTGACATTCTCGAGCGCGTCAGATTAAGGAAGTGGGAGTTAATTACATGCTAAAAAGTCTATATTCCACTAATCTGACAATTTAAGAGTGACGCAAAAACGGAGGAGGTCTACAAACTTGTAAAAAAAAAACGTCATTTTGACATTCTCGAGCGTGGCTACTTTTTTTTTATTTTGAAGGGAATAATTCAAGGATAACGAAAAATATCTAATCTGACGATTTCCATAAGCCGAAATAGAAAAAAATCGTCGATAAAGTTTAGTCACTATTCAACTCTTGGGGCCAATTCAGTGAAACTTAGCGCCCACCCGTCTTGTGTGAAACATATGTTCCAATTCGGGAAGACGGGTGGATAGCGCCGGCGCTAAATTTTACTGAATAGGTTGCCATATGTGTTGAATAATTAAGTTTTAAAAAAATTGCGCTTTTCTCTCTCATATCAGTTGAAGAATGTTATCATTATTCAACTATTGTAGAAAAAGGTCCTTTACATCACAATTTCAGTTAAACTCAACTTACTCTTTCGAAAATGGTGCAGAAAACTAGGACTTAGGCACCAAATATAGGGCGAATTTTTTTAAAAAAGTGTCAGATTAGGCGAATCCCTCCAGATAATCGTCAGATTACTAGAGAGCACGTTTAGAACGTCAGTATGAAGCACATATATCTTAATCTGACGCGCTCGAGTATTTCAAAATGACGATTTTTTTTTGCACATTCTGATAAGGGCCACGAGTTTGCGTCACCTCCAAATCGTCAGATTATTGAATGAGAGCTTATTTTAGGTTCACTTGGTTCTACTCAGAGTCAATCCTCGAAATTAGGGGTTTCAGGAGTTAAACCAGAGAAAGTGTTTTTTGAAAAGCCGGACCCTCAAAGGTTGTGTTTTTCATGTAAGCCAAGCCAAGCTCATGACTTTTTTTTCTGCATAGTCAAACCCTCAAAATTGTTTCTTTCAACGATTAAACCCCACGAAAACGGTTTCTTGAAGACCATATTCTCGTGAAGTTGGTTCTCTCAGGCACACCCCCCTTCCCCATCGGTGATCGTTCATCGTATTGGCTTAATTATTACTGCAAATCTAGCTCACAGAGACTATGAAACTGCTGATTTTTGCCCCGAGAAACATTCCCACGCCAAGAATCTGACATCTCAGTCTGTTTATTCCGAAAAAAGGCGAATAATTATGTCAAGTAGGTAGTTAAATAGGGCATGGTCCTTCCCCCGTTCCGTGGTAAATTGAATACGATGTTTGGGGGAAAATTTCCCAGAGAACCCTGAAAGTTTTCCCTACCCTAAGCCCTGGACGATTTCCGATTGAGGCGAGTAGCGCGATACTCGCATGTTTTTATAGTGGGGGTGGGGGCATCAACCTTGACCACCGCTCCGGGCATAAAAATGTCACGCTACGCCCCTGGATGAAGCCGTTCGTGATTTGATCTGACCAGAGATCGAGATCTGACCAACGATTTTTTGTTGTTTTTCTGGTTTCGACATGATGATGGGTTGTGGGGGGGGGGATTTCGTTTCCGAAAACAACCGGGCTAGAACCTGCCGAAGCCAAATCAATGCCCGTAGCCGCCGTAACTACAGGCTGGGGGCGGGATCACTAAAATTTCCTCTTCGTCAAAGTGATCGTGCCACAACCAAACTCAGTTTCGAACATCCTTGGAGTGCCCGGACACGATTTTCAACATATCTGTGACCGATTTAACAAGTAGTGCCGTCTTTAGGCGGGGCCCGACGGGCCTGGGACCGTGACCCCGCGTCTAGGTGGGCCCCGGATTGTTCAGATTTCTTTTTCCCAACATGTGAACAAAGATTCTCATCATCAATAGCGCCCAATCATAGCTAAAATTGAAAAATCGGACATTCGTTGTTTCCTGGGGCATCTTCACGACGAGACTTGAGTGCTAATTCGCGGCTAGACCAACCGCTTATTCACATCCAAAATAGATAAAATTCACGGTTTCCAACGGCCACTTAATGGCTGACATAAAGTGCTAATTATTCATGTCTAAAGCAAATGAAATTGCTAATTCGTGGCTAAAATCGAAAAAAATCATATTGTCGACTAAAATGGGTGAAAAGCGCTTATTGAGAAAACACGCTCATTGACAGATAAATTTGAGAAAACTCCATTGATTGAAAAAATTTAGAAAAAACGCTAATTCTTGGCTAACAGCAGAAAAATAGCTGGTTCATTGCAGGGGCGTAGCCAGCCTTTGATTTAGGGGTGGGCAGCTTCACGTGAGCACAAGTCAGATGAGTCCCAATGACTATTCCAGGCTTATATTCGGTGATGAGTCCCCAGAAAAAGATCTCGGTAATTTATCGACGACGAACCCTTAACTTAACTCGTCGTTCTGGTACGGAAACTGCAGCAATTTAGTCTCCCAAACTGGACTCTTCTGTCGTACAGACGAATGGAGGCTCCTTGTCAGGAACTTGCAGGCCTGTAAACTGTCAAGTCTGTCTTCAACACAAGCATTCTACCAGCTCACAGGCGAAGATAGCATTTTCTGAGATGATCGCATGATATCTGGTACTGAAGTGAGATTTTCACGGAGGTTTGGATTAGTGAGATAATCGTGCTCAGCGAGGGAAACTTGAGATGTTGTTTTTTTTTTTTTTTTTTTCAATAAGAAAAAGCTCAAGAAATTGGGTTTTCAGCAATAAAACAACCGCGAAATTAGGGTTTCTGTGAGCCAGAACCCTGAAAATTGGTTAATGGGTGATTCCACTAAAAGTAGCGAAATCAGGGCTAGCAAGTCTCGATACTTTTTTGGCTACATTGTCAAAGTTTTCCTATCTGAACATGTATTTCCATCACGTACGATCAAAATCTACGCATCAGCAGAAAAGTTTCTTTACCCGGGGGGAGGAGGGGCATCACGGCAATTATTAATAATCAGCGGTCCAGGGGAATGACAAGACCAAAAGGGTAGTAATCTCTTCTCCCTCAGCACTTCTTCTTTTGAATTTGTTTCTTTGGTGCCATGATTGTATTGATATGAATTGATCTCTAAGGAAAGATGGAATTGTGATGCAATTTTTCGTAGCTGCGTTGAGCTCCACTACGTCAGTCAGCATCATCCACGCTTATACAAGGCCAAGAAAACGAAAAGGTAGTTTGCTCACCAAATATCAAGGGAAGAAAATGTCCTTCCCCTAGTCAGCAATCATTCCCCTGGCATGCCCACTAATCTGTTAATCCAGGGGAATGACAAAACTCAGTTTTTCAAACTTTTACCCCATCAAAGTAACTTATTAAGCTTTGGTTTCCTAGAAAAGCGGTGCCGTAATATAGCGGTAGAAAAAATCCCCTTTTAAATCACACCAGTAGTTGCCTAGAGAGCGGTCAACAGACAGCGGCACCGCTTCGAATTAGACGGCCGTTCATGACGGTGATGAACTGTTCATCAACGATTTTTGACGGTGACGGTGAACGTTTTTTGTTTACAATGAGCGTGAAAACTGCCTGGACGCTGGAAGGTTGCGAAATTGTAATTAATATTGTCCGAAAACGACTCTATTCTGTTGTTAAAAGAAAATACTACCAAATAGTTGGAGCTACGAGGAAAAAACGTTCATCGTCACCGTCACGATGGAAGCGGTGCCGCTGTCTGTTTACCGCTCTCTTGGCAACTATGGCTTGATTTAAAAGGGAAACTTTCTAACGTAATATTACGGCACCGCTTTCCTAGGAAACCAAAGCTTTAGGCCCTTTTTCACCAACAAAATTGATCTCGTTTAAAGTTGATCGTGATTAGTTGCCAATAACGACCCATATGAATTCTGATATAAGTGTTTCCATTGTAATCGTGATTAGTTGTTGATCGTGGTTTAAGAAGTCGGTGAAATCGGGCCTAAATGTGTAAAAGAAATATTTCTGGAGGCTCACCAGCTAGCCCAACCAATTTTAGAAGAAAAAAAAAATAAAATCCTTCAATCAGGCCAGTTATAGGTAACAGAGGAATGACAGACAATAAAAATACTCACCAATAACTTGAGCGATGGTCGTCTAGCACCGACGACACAATGCACATTGAGCTTAAAGCGGGATTGAGCCGAACCTTGGAGTAACAGGCCTGCCATCCTCCGTTTTCAAAACGCACATGACAGTAATAGTAATCCTTCTACTGGGTCAGCAAGATTTCACAGGGAATGATCCTAAACCTATGGGACACGATACTTTTGACTCACAATCAGGAGCATGCGCACCTAAAATCATGTGGATAAAGCTGTCTCTTCTGGACCACTTTATGAGCACGTATGAGCCTTTGCAGTTTTCCAGAGTCTCAAACTGAAAGACTTTTGCTCCTTGAGGCGCACGTGTACGAGAGAATGGACAGACCAGAAGAATGACATTTGGGCCATTTCGTAATTTTTTATGTTATTGCAGGTTCTCTATTTCAGAAGACAAAATTAGGATGGTCTCGGGCATGGCGGTGCTAACTAAACATAGTTTCCAGGAAAGACGGAAAAGACATGATTTCGCCACTTTTAGTGGAATTACCCTAATACGTAGTTATAAAAATCAGCGAAAAGGTTTTTGAGCGTAAAATCAACGAAAATCATTTCTAGTGAGTCAGACCTGCAAAAATAGGGTTTTAGTGCACAAAATCCGTGAAATTTGTATCTTTGTATCACGCCATGCCGTGAAATTGGTTTATCAGCTGTAAAAATTGGTGAAATTTTCTTTTTTAGTGAGTGAAATCCGATAAATTGGTTTCTTAAGCCCCGTTCACATTAGGCTACTAGTAGCGCGCTACTAGCAGGAAGCTACTAGTAGCTGCGCTAGTAGCGCAATGTGAACACTCAGTATCGGCTACTATACAGTAGCAGCTACCGAGCTACTAAAGGTGAAAATTTCCAACTTTAGTAGCGGATTGTCTGTAGTAGCTCATTTTAAAATGTCTAAAAAATGGTTGTACGAAGCTAGTAAGCTTCTTTTATTATTCAAGTTGGGCTTCAGCAATAATAATTATCGACTTGAGCAGAAATAACCATGGAAATAACGACAAAAAATACAGTTTTTAACGCGATCGGGGAGAGGTTTTCACCGTAGTTTGTCCGATAATTTTTTAAATTCCGAGTTGAACATTGCCAACCCCGGTCCAGCCACAGAAGAATTCGTTTGATTTGAATTGCGTCCAGAGAGTGATCAGCAGAAGGCCTGTACGAGCAGAAGTTGGGGCGTAAGCTGCAGACGAAAGTGGGTGACGGAGTGGCTCTACCAATGAAAAGCGTTTGGAGAGTATTCCGCTCTGTTGCGGGAAGTAACTAGAGAATGATCGGGATAATGGCATCCCGCGAGTTCTTCGACATAAATTAAGAATCACAGGAGAAAATGTTGAAGAACTTTTTGTGATTGTGGATTAGGTGCTGACGTCAACTATGCGATTGACGATTATGTAAAAACATCGAAATCTTGGTCTCGTACTAAATAAAATTTCATAGCGACGTGTCGCTCGGGTTTTTTCGTTCAACTAGCTCTGGTGTGAGCCCTTGTGTCGCGGTAAACTCCTAGCCTAGAGCACAGAAAACTTCCTAAGCAGATACCAATCGCGCTTCTAATAAATGATCTGGATTTTTCATTACTCCCTCTTTGTTCAGACTTGTGTACTAATGCGGCGTAGGACGTCTCTTTTCAAATAATCAGGCAACGTGCTGCCCGTTCCCACGTGCAGGCGAAATTTCGGAAAATTATAAAAAACAAAATTTATGTTGTCCTGAGACCACTTCAAACTTTGCCGACACCCCCCCCTCCAAAAAAATCAAGAGGAAGGGACATTTCAATTAAAATTGCCATCTCGAGAAAAAATTATCATATTCTTTGTTCTCTCCCGTGAGCATACGAGCAATTGAGTACAGAAGCAAAAACTCCCACTCAGACAGTAGCAAGCTACCAGTAGCATCGAGTTGAGCATGCTCGAATTTAGTCGCGGCCAGTAAATTTAGTAGCGAACAGAAATTACAAGAAATACCAAAAGGTTTCGCTTCGATATTTCAAGCTTACGAAGTAGCTCACTAGTAGTAGCGCATTGTAGTAGCCGAATGTGAACGAGTTTCCCTCACCCGAAAGCTACCAGGAGCTTACCTTTAGTAGTTTGCTACTGGTAGCGCGCTATTAGTAGCCTAGTGTGAACGGAGCTTTATGGTGGATTTCACCACCGAGAGTTAAAGTTTGAGTTACGGTAACTCAGTATTAACAAAAATAATCATCACAATTTTTATGTAAACAATGTTAGAGTTTGGTAACTCCAACCCAACTACCAGTGGTGGAATTCATTACTAGTGAGCCAGACTCACAAAATATTAGTTTTTGCGAGAAAAATATTTAGAAAAATGTTTTGAATTATAGGGAACTTCACTTCGTTTTCGAGACTAGTGGAGGGAAACTGCCCACCCCAGCCCCGCTCTGGCTATACGCCCCTGGTTTGCGGCTAAAAGAAAAAAAAAGTGTGGCCACGAAGTGTCCCCCCCCCCTCCACGTTGCACGGAGGGGCCCCGATGTTATCCCGGGCCCGGGTCCCCAACTTCAGTGAAAACGGTCCTGTCAACAACGGTGTGAATGCCCCCCCGCCTCCCCCGTTCTTAAAAATGTACATTTTTCCCATCTGACTCTGATGAGGGTGAAATAATTGATATTGGAGCTACATTTTCGGGTTCTGGGTTCAATGGCTCTAGAGTAGGGGGGGGGGATTGCTTTTCGAGTTTTCCGCTTCAATAGAAGTTATTAATTCCCACGCCACTTTGTCTACTTTCCAGCTAGGGCAAAGGCCATTCCCGAAGGGTTTTGACAAAAAATGTGTCCATGAAACCACCCCCATGGCCCTTGGGTTCCATGTTTCTGGAGAAAAATGTCAAGGTTTTTGGGACGATTGAAATCCCGGGTGAAATTTCGAGAGTCGCCGAACGGTAGAACGATAGAAGTGCCAGGTTTTTAGGTGAAGAGTCGATATGTGGGTTAAAAATGACCAATTATGGGCTAATAAGTTTACAGTTTTGGATAGAATTGACTGTTTGCAGTATGACATGCCGATTGGCGGGGGGGAGGCTTTTAGCAGTGCTTGGCCGCATTGAGTTTCTGACGGTAGATGGCCCTTTTTCTTTGCCTAAATATCCGTTAACTCTGCTATTGGGGACTAGCCAGTGCTCCTCGTGGCAGGGGCGTCATAAAAAATTATCCCGTAGCGGGAAGGGGTGAATACGTCATTCAGAGGTTCCTATGAAGCCCAAAAACGGACAATGTGAAAAAAAGGGAATGCCTCTATCCCTTTGATCGTTCCCCTGACGTCAAACGTCCTTTGTCATTGTCATTTCGATTGATTCTTATCAAAAGTTGCCCATACAATTAACATTCACTATTCCAAGTAACACGTGTCCCAAGGATCAGAGTGTTCCTTAGGTATGACGTCATAGGAAAAGTCAGTCATAGCGACACTCACTTTCCTTACCGAATGCAAGCTCCCACCGATTCAGACCCTGGAATTGAACATTACCCCCCTCCCATAGATACATCAACCTACAAAAGGCACAAATTCAGCCCTTGGACATCCCGTACTTAGTAGTAAATCTTATGATTTATAGGATGCATTTTTTAAAGATTTTTCTATCGCAAAGCAAACCCTCACCCGCCGTAATAACGAAAGTAATTTGTTTGAATTTTGGTATATTTTTGACTTATTATTTCTCAATAAGTCTTTGTAATCGTATAGCAAAAAACGTTTTTGACCCCCCCCCCCTCAAAATTTGTAGTTTTACGTTTCAAAGTACGTAGAATCCAAATCTGAAAAAAAAAGAAGAAAAAAAAAAAGAAAATGCCTGTCCGCCGTCCCGGCCATATCTTGCCCTAGGATTGCTCGAAAAAACTCGTTCTTTCGCACATAGACTCCATTTGGGGTCTAGTTGGTCCTTTCATCTGATCAGTTTGATCAAATAACTCCCTGGGGTTTTATGGGCCAAAAGCGGGTCCAAAATGGGGATTTTCAAAGGATTTGGGATCATTGGGGTGTCGATTTTCATGTAATTTCAAGCCGGATTTGACTACATCCATGAATAATAAACCCATCAACAGTCGAAATAATAAGGCATTGTTCGATAATTCGCAGCGTTTTAGTTCGTAAATTTTTAAAGCTCTACCAAATAGTGGTCTTTGCGTAACAATCATGGTTTCGAGGGAGAGTTGTTAATTTCTTGGAGAAAATTGTTCCTCAGAGAATGCACTGACCTCATTCAATTGCCAATTACGTATCATGCGATCCTGTTCAAACATCGTGATGTTAACTCATCGTTATCATCTTTTGGAAACCAAAATAATGCTGTCCGTGCCAGCTGAAAGTTAGTAGGAATGTAGTGGGGTGTAAAATACCGATTAATAACGATGATGGATGATGAGAGAGGGCGGATTTTAGAAAACGTTAAACCGTGTTCGAATGGTCATTAGACGGTTGACGAAAAGTCGGCCATGTTAGGGTATTATTGTCGGGTTTGTGCGAGTGAGTGCATTCGCATTGCACTTGTTCTGTATTTTAGCAACGAATGAGTTTTTTAATCTTAATTTTTGCAGGGAAATATTGCGAGGTTGCAATTTAACGAGTTTTTTTCAGACGCATCCGTGAATTAGGATTTTTTTTTCCATTTCAGCAGTGTATTACCGCTTTTTCTCAATTTAAGCCCAGAATTAGCGCTTTCTTTCATTTCTTAGCCATGCAAACGAGCTTTTTTTCTTCAATTTTATGGCGATGAATTAGCGCTTTTCTCAATTGTAGCCGCTGATTATTTCTCAATTTCAGGTGAAAACTACCGCTTTTACTTAATTCGCCTATTTTCTCAACTTGATCCGCGAATTGGAGTTTTTCTCCATTTTAGTAGCGAATGATCGCCTTATCTTAATTTTCACCGGGAATGAACGGGTCTTCTCCGTTTCAGCCACGTATTAGTGTAAAGGTCCAGCGTATCCTAAGTCCTCAATTCGCCCAAAATATCAAAATTAATAAATTAATAACCCTCCCCTTCGTCCCATCCTAAATTCCCAATACAAAGCAACCCCCCAATTCCCCGCCATCCCCAGCTGTGCGAATTGAGGGCAAAGGAAATTCGACGGCGTGAGAACCTGCAGCGGTCAGCAGACCCAAAGATATATAAGCGGGTGCAGCTCTGGACTCGCTCTCTCTGTCGCTCGCTCGCTCGTTCGCTCGTCGCTGCCCCTCCCCCCCAGTCATCCTCCAAGTCACCCCATCCCGTGGCTAGTCTCCCGCGGTCCAGGTATTTGTGAATAAGTGTACGAATATTAAGAATAGTCGTGTCATACAATAAATCTAGTTAAGCTTCCGCGTCCGTCATTCTAATCGTGCCCCTTCCCAGTCACCCTTTTCCCCGGTTTCCCTTCCTGTGCGGGCCTAACGAGCCCCCCTCGTTTGCACCCGTTACATTAGCAGGTTTTCCCAAATAGATCCGTGAAGTGGTGTATTTTTCCAATTTCCTAATTTTAGCCGCGAATGATTTCCTGGTTTTAGCCGTGAAATACATCCTTTACTCAATTTTAGCCCAAGCGAATTTTTTTGTACAGTTTAGCTGCAAATGAGCGCTTGTTTTCCCAATTTCAGCAGCGAATTAGAGTTTTTTTTTTGCAAATTAGCGCTTTTTCTCAATTATGCATATAGCGTTTTCCATTTGCATAAAATATTCCGCTATGAAGCCGAGTATTTCCACCCGTCTTCTCTGAATTATACCATATGGGTACGGAGACGACAGGTGGAAATGCTCGGCTCCAGAGCTGAATTTTATGCAAATGGAAAACGCCATTAGTCACAAGAAATCAAAAAATTGGAATTTTTTATGCAATATCAGCTAAGCCTGCTGAGCGATACATCGCTGCTTTTTCTCAATTTTACAGCTGTAAACTCCCAGCTGTTTTTTTCATTTATGCCGGCGAATTAACTTTTTTCTTTATTTGTAGCCTCGACTTAGTGTTTTCTTTCGCTTTTTGCTTCGAATTGGTGCTTTTCCAATATTTCAGCCGCGAATATTAGAACTTTTTCCAGAACAAAATTTCACCCGGGAGTTTTGCTCCTAGGCCCGCTTGTCTGCCTCCCTGGGACGTCTGTCGCCCCCGACTACCCCCCCGCCCATAACTATCGAAGGTACTAAATCAAATCACATGACATTTGTAAAATATTCTCTATAATTTATGCTTAGAAGTAACGGGTTCTAATTGCGAAGCGATTCAACCATTCTGAATGGAAGAAGTGGGGCGGGGAGTTCTCGCCTTAAAAGTATTTGACTGTTTCTTATGTTAAACAGCGAGTTGTGATTTTCCTAAGCAAAATACGTTCCCCCACTGCCAGCAATATTCTTCCCTACGAACTACTCTTTAAGGACTGGTATTTTACCTCTATGGACTAAGGTAGCGGACCAAACAGTAGCTGAAGTTACTTCATTGTTACTCACTTTTAATTATTTAAAAGTGAAAAAATCTTTAATCCGTTTCCTACAATTGTTAATTTGTTGCGCTGTTTGTAACGGAGTAACGAGTGAAGCGTTACTGCCCAGCTCTGTGCAGAGGTTTGGTTTTTGGGGTACGCCATCTCCCGCTATGACCTCGAATTCTGAGAATTATCAAATCTGACAAATTGTTTTATCGCCGTGATGGCATAATTCTCCTTACGTAATTTTTTGTTTCTATTCTAGGGCAGTTCGAATGGCTTGAAGATGAAGCGAAGCGTGCTCGAACCGAAAACGCCAGTCTACGAGAAACACTCGGACTCAGAGTTTCAAGCGCCTCGAGTCTTGCTAGAAGTTCTTATCCTTCCATCGATGAAAGTACTGAAGGATCAATTATCAACGAAGACGGCGAACTGATTTTGGCTTACGAAGCTTTAAAACGAACTTTAAAGTAACGAAGATGAACTAAAAATAAAAAGAAACCCGATATTTATTTTTTTTAAATCCGTAAAATTCAGGCAACAAGAGGCCGACATACAGATGAAAACTCAGAGATGGGACATTGAGCGCGAGGAATTGGTTAAGGAACTGGAGCGTGTCCGAATGGATTTGGAAAGGCAGCGTGCTATAATGGCGGGTGAAATTGAAAAGGGAACGGATCCCGTGAGAACGTCTGCGTTCCTTCAGTCAGAGATCACGAGACTGTCGTCAGAAAACTTGGTAAATATAAGTGCTCGCCCATAAAATTATTGCAACGTTAACGAACCATGAGTCTCTGTTCAGGACATACAAGATAAATTTGACAAAAAATCGGCCAGATGTCGGCAATTTCAGGAGCAAGTTAATCTTCTTTCGAAAAAACTTAAGGATGCCGGAAGTAAGAATCTTTTGAATTAGAGAAAAGGTTCGTTAAAACAGATTCTCACGGCAAATTTTCGCAGTTTCTCTCACTGAAGTTGAAACTTCCACAACTGTGGCTAACACCAAGGTTCTAACGACTCAAACCAGTCTTCCTTCGGTGAGAAAGAAAGAGAGGGAGTACATGGGAATGTTCGAGATTGTACTCAAGGAGAATGAAAGTCTCGACGTCTTCGTTAGACACCTGTTGTGTAAGGCTTCTTGGATTATGACGTTTTTAGCCTAAGAGATACCGCCATGAAGGAATATTAGAGTTATTCTACTCGTGTAATGAACTAGTATGCGTGAATTGCATGCGCATTATGCGATTCCTCCCTACAAACTGTTCACATCAAAATTTTAAATTACATCAGATGTCATGGTCGATCTTAACGACATTGTGAAAATCTTGCGTTTTCATTTGAATGCTTGGGAGCATGAATTTCTCATAAAACCATAACATTATTTTTCATTTCACACAGCTATTTCACCGAAAACAGCGGTGTCTCTGTTGCCCGGACTCCCTGCCTATATTTTCTTCATGTGCATTCGGTACTATGACCACACTTCAGATGATGATAAAGTATACTAGCCGACGAGTAACGAAAGAAGAACTATAATGTTAATGACAACTTAATTTACAGATTCATTCGCTTTTGATCTGCTACGCCAAACAAGTTTTGAAATACGTCGAACGAAGATCGAATAATGTTGAAGTGGGCTTTTTATGGTTGTCGAATACTTTGAGACTGCTTCACAATCTCAAACAATACAGCGGAGAGCCGAAATTCACAAAGCAAAACACTACGAAACAGAATGAACAGTGTCTGAGAAATTTTGATCTGGCAGAATTCAGACAACTGCTAAGCGATCGGTCTGTTTCGCTGTGTCAAATTATCATTAAGCGAATGTGTGAATTGATTCAACCGTACGCTGTGAGCGCCCTACTCGACAATGAAGCCGTCATGGGAATAACATCCGGCTTAACGAGACTACGCTCGAATACGCTGACCACGTTAGATCAACCAACTAAGAAGGAGGCGATTAATGAATTATTGAACCATTTGTCGACTTTTAATCGGATGCTGGTGATACACGGTGTTGATCCACAGTTGCATACAATTCTTTTCATGCAGGTTTGTCATATCCGGACGCACGCCCTCCGTTTGTTAAACCATGACGATATTTTCAACGTTTTATTTTCCAGCTTTTCTATTTCCTGTGCGCAAGCGCTCTAAACAATCTACTCCTGAGGAAGGAATACTGTCATTGGTCCCGGGGTATCAATATAAGGTACAATCTGTCTCATCTTGAGCAATGGGCTCGTGAAGCAAAACTACAGGTAAAGTATATTCCCTCTCTCCTCCGTAGCTGAATATTAATAATTAATAGTTTCCTTCACCCTGAAAATAGGATCCAAGAATTTCCGAAATGCTTGCCCCAATTGTACAAGCCTCTCAACTGTTACAAGCCAGAAAGACAGAGGCTGACGTGGACAGTATTGTCGAGATGTGCAGCAAATTAAGCACAAATCAAGTAAATTGATGTAATAAAACAAAATTAACGGTTTTAACATTCTTCACTTTCTTTTCCCCTCCAGATTATCAAACTTCTCAATTTGTACACACCAGCCGATAGCTACGAAGAAGTCACTGACGCGTTTATCGAGCGCATTCACGTGCGGCTTAAAGAAGTTCGAGGAATTCAAACCAGCGCGGAAAACGTATGTTCTTGTTTTTTCTTCAAAATATCGTGTTTATTTCCATAAAACGTGATTTTTATTTGGGTGTTCTTCGCCAGATCCTTATGATGGATGTCCACAGGGCTCTGCCTTTAGAATTCCCATTCAACCCATCGGACATTCGCTTGGAAGACATCGAAGTACCCGAAGTTCTTAATCTGCCCATGCTGAAAAAACTTTAAGCCAGAAAATTAACCCTTTGATTTCTGACCACTCCCATCTCTTCTATTTTCTTTTCTTTTGTAAATATCTAAGGCAAAATAGATATAAAAATATCAATGTACCATAGCAAATGATTTGTAAATAGATGTTTAAAAAAATAGTTATTTTTGGTGGAATGATTCTAGCGGGAAAAAACGAAGGCTTTTCTTGCCTGTCCGAACTAGTCACTAGGAGGATAATTTTATTAATTTTGGCCTTAAAATTTAACGGGTAGGCCTAAGCTTATAAAAAAGAATCCTTTGATGCGAAGCAACATTGTGATACAAAATAATTGTGTGATAGTCTCATGAAATGTTAATGTTAAAATGACAGCTTCCAATGTAGAAAATGTCGTTAAACCGCGGTGTGTAGGAATAATTTTTATTTTATGAAACCAGTGATTAAAGAAAGAAATTATATTTAAATTAATAACTCTATTTTTAAATAGAATAGCAATATTAACTATTAAGATTTTAAATTATTATTGTTCTTTAACATTCCGTTCAGAGCTTTAAATTTGTTATAATTTCATATTTTATCTTATAACGTACTTAAAAGTTTACTTGGTGGATTTGTCTTCCTGCATAATCCCACATTCAGCTTAAATCTAAGCACACTCGGGTAAAAATTTAAATAGTCAAATAAATGAAAAGAGACGTGACAATAGGATGATGGGCTCGTTTGTAAGCACAAACAGCTGAATTTAATTTGTTCTTTTTAAAAGAAACAATGAAAATAAACTAAAGGAGGAAACGATTAATTTATAATTATTGTTAGTGAAGATGTAACAATAATTTGTTCAAAATAAACTCCAGAAAGTAATTGTTCCTTGGCGTGAGTGTACCGATTTCCTCCTACTTCCTGTTTGTTTTAGGCATATTTTCCCGGCATTAGTAATAATGTTAAATAGCCCTCAACTGTGGTGGGGTAACCGAGTTTTTTGGATTCAACTGTCAGTTTTTGAACAAAAAAAAAAAATAGGATTCCGGTAATTAATTGCAAGTTTCTGCTCCTTCCTTGGTCGTATCACGTACTTGAAAGTACACATGCGGCTTAGCGATCTGGAAGGAAAGGAAGAGGGAAGATAACTAAGAATTGGAATTGGAAGAAGGTTTTCTGATTCGGGGTACTCCCCCCACCCCACCCTCAAAACACTTATTTCGAGGGTTTGACTTTTTGGATCCTAATGTTGCTAGATGGACTCGTTCAATCAAGAAGCCAAATTTTCAAAATTGGTTTGTTTTGTCAGTCCAGCGCGATTGACTCCCTAGAAAGCCAACTTGTTCGAAAATGCCGTTTTACAGGTTTTGGTCCTTTCAAAAAAATTATTCCGCTGGTTGGCCTCTTTCGACATCCAAATTTCGCGAATTTGACACTTGTGGAACTCAATTTCTTCATCCAGGCTACAGTGGCGTGCCCAGGAATTTCTCTTAGGACTTGGGAGGCGGTGGCGGATCCAAGGGAGATGCCACACAGGGACCATGGCCCCTCCTTTGAAGTCAAGGTGCAAAAAAAAAATCATCAAAACCGCCTCCTTCGAGTCAAATTTTATGGTAAATTTCTCGAATGT
This sequence comes from Corythucha ciliata, assembly GCA_038030265.1. NCBI lineage: Eukaryota > Metazoa > Arthropoda > Insecta > Hemiptera > Tingidae > Corythucha > Corythucha ciliata. The sequence continues at coordinate 44,262,742 of CM075938.1, read as the reverse complement.
ACTGCGGTCTGAGACAGACGTCCGCTGAGCGGCCCAGCGAGGACTTTCCCTCGAGGATCGGTACTTTTCCTTGGACTTCAGGGATGTCCGCCGGAAAGTTCGGGGCACTAGTGGTTAAAAATGGTGGTATCGAAAGTTCATCTCAATTTTCGGATTCCCAGCGTGGAGAAACCCCAAAATATTGATTAGGTTAGATTAGATTAGCTCACAGTGGTTTGAGTTTTCTGTCGTTAGAGCTTCGCTGTGGTTGGCCGGGGTGGTCAGTTGCCCTCAGCTAGACTTTAAAGTGCTGATCCCAGATACCACCAATAAAGTAAAATCCATCAGGATCGCCACATTTCGAATAGCGAAAATGTTCGCTGGTCTGGCTTAGCAATATACCTTCTTTCACGTTTTCAGATTATTCATCCAATAAAATACCTTTTATCACATTTTGATCACCAAGACACCAAATTTCCTGATTTCTCTTGTCGAAAAATAACCATTTTCCTTGATCTTGCTCACGGAAAAACGAATTTCTCGGATTTCGCTCTCTAAAAACAATTTTTGCGGATTTTTCCCTCCAACAAAGAAATGTATACGCGACAAACTAACAAAAAAATCAGTTTAGGATTTTTGTTGCTCAGTGTGCCCAAGTGCCGAAATTCAGGGACCGTTTTCGAAGATTTTACGCACTACAATTTGATATTAGCTGGGTTGGTACACTAAAAGACCAATTTTTCGGAGTTCACTCTTGGAGTTAATACATTTTCCGTATTTTTCTTTAAAAAAAAAAAACACACACACACCATTTCCCGGATATGGCTCACAAAAAAACAAATAACTCAGATTTCGCTTTCTAAATACCGATTTTGTGGTATTTTTACGTGGTGAGTTCACTAAAAAATAATTATCACTTATTTAGTTGTCACCGACAGACAAATTTCGGAGGGCGGCTTCAATTCGGTGACCGAATTTGCTGATTTTTCCGCACTGTACAACCATTTTCGCAGGTTTGACTCACCAAAAAATCAATTTATCGAATTTCGCTCTCTAAGAAACCAAATTTCGCGAATTTTTCTCGCAGAAGAAACACATTTCCCCGAATCTGGCTCACTGTAATATAAATTTCTCGGATTTAGCTCACTGAAAACAAATTTCGAGGATTTTGTCGCCAGTAATATACATTTCACAACGAGAGAGGAAAGGGGAACTTTACCGGCAAGTTGTCGCAAACGTTACGTCAACGAATCGGGTGAAGTTCCACTTTCCTCTCTATGGTTGTGAAATGTGCTATTTCGCGTTACCAGTGAAAAAAAAGTGGTATTTCCCGCCCCGTTATCATAAACCTCAAACGCCCGGTGAAAACCAATTTCACCGGGTGGTCCAATGCAAATCGGTCTCTGAATTGGGCCACATCCCAGCGAAAGTGGTTATCCGCCAACGAAAGTCCCCGAAATTGCTTTTTCATTGAGCAAAATCCGAGAAATTGATGCGCGAAATGCCACATCTAGGGCAAAATTTCAGCGAAATGCCACGTCAATGTCAAAATTTACGAGAAACGTCACATGGGTGAGAGTAAAACGATTTCGAAACGGCCGCGGCACACCCAAAGGAAAAATGTACGCGAAATGCCCCAGTTTGTTTACACAACGCAAGAATATTGGGGGAAACACTTACGTGCAACTCGTAAATGAATGGGGAATTGTGAATTTCATAAAAAATTGTCGTCGAAAATTGTGTTGCTATCGTGAGGATACTATCCATTTGGAGCCGAAAATGGGAAATAATTCACTTAAACCACAACAATGAAGGCAACATTAATGAAAAATTACCCATTTCAGAGCGAAACGTCACATCCAGGCCAATATTTAAGAGTTAGACCTTATTAGGGCGATCATTCAGGTCATAATCCATGTAAAACTGCACATTCTACAGGGCCTATAGGGCTTCTACATACAGGCAGTATTTATGCGAATTGTCGCATTCAAAGAGTAATTTACACAGAATGTACCACTGTGGTCAAAACGCAACATTCGGAGGAACACTCACGCCAATCGTCAATTTTAAGGCCTCGTCAATGGGGAAAATTTATATGAAACGCCTCACCAATGGAAATTATATGAAAAAACTTGTCAGTTTCACGAAGAAATTGCCAATTTCAGAAGGAATCGTCTGTTTTACAAGAAAACTTGCAATTTTACGGGAATTCTTAAACTTATGAACTAGTGGTTGATTTGAGAAAATTTCCAGTTTTAAAGGTGTCAATTTAATGAGTAAATCTTCAGTTTCATAAGGGAATAGTCAATTTTATGAGCGAATTGCCATTTTTGAGTAGGACATTGTTAATTCCCTGCGTCGTTAAACTTCGAAATACGCGGTTTTGTCCATTTTTGAATTTTCATCATTTTGGGGCCGATTGGAGTCATGGCCCCCTCCTTAAGCCGACCCTGGATCCGCGCCTGTGCATCTGAGTGCAGTGTTTGTTAGAAGTTCCGTTCGCGAAGGTCAAACGATACTGTATAACGACATCGCGAAACGTTCATCGCTCCCCTAGGTGAGTTTTGACCAGAACCGACTGCATTTCGCAATTGGCAACGGTCTAAAAGACTCATAAACCACGTTCAGCTCAAATCGAACCATTGGACAAAATCGTTAAAATCGCCGCTTAGCCTCGTGAGCGTGTGTGTTTTTTTTTTGGTAAAAATAGCTATAATTCAAAGTTGGACGAAACAAGAATTCTCAAACAAGTTGAACGATACTGAGCTTGACGGCACGAGGAATCCGAAAATCAAAGCTGATTTTCGATCAGACGATCGAGCAACGGGTATTCCAGTGTTTCAAGCGTTCATGACCTCATTGGCCAGGTTTCAGTGGCCACACAAAACTTTTTGCGGTCGGTGGACACGCAATAATCGGAGCCCCTCAAGGCCAAAGATGAAAGAGGAGACTCAACGCAGGTGTGGACCTCAATGGCCCACTATACATATACATAATAGAGACATGAATGTTGGCTGATGTCAACGTAACATTTCGAAACGCTGATTTTTGCTTTGGGCCGCCGACGCAATTAAGCATTGTCAGAGGCACTCATTAACCACGTCCGGCTCAATTTGAAAAATTGGTCCAAAATTGAAGAACCACCCACGCGATTATATGGTCAGGGCCGGGGATTTAGGGGGCAAGACGCCCCTAGGCAGCTGGTTGAGAAGGGCCCCATTTTTCAGGCTATTTGAATCACGCTTTCCACGTTAGGAAAAAGAACCTATAAACCACAGGTGAACGCACCGCCATTTTGAGGTATTGACAGGCCTTAACTCCTCGCTTCAAAGGCCTCTTTGAGCTTCTCCCCAATATTTCCACCTCCATTCCCGTAGAATTTGAATTTAATTTACACCAAGATAGACAATGGGAGATGCGTTCACTCGGATGAATAGTTGCCTTAATTAGGACTCCTAAAACCCCTTTTTCATCATGAGTGTATACACGGCTAAGGCCGTTTGCGCACATTTTCCCCTGAAAGGAAATGCTTTTGCCTACTGCAAGTGAGACCTAAGATGAATACACATACGCCGAGCCGAGCCGGGCGACCGCGAATTGTTGTTGTTTTTTTTTTTCAATTTTAGCTGGCAATTACGAAGCTTATCCTCTACACTTAATCCGTAAGTCGGTCATCTTCCTAAATTTTAGCCGCGAAGTAGCGTTTTTATCCCATGCTAGCGATTTCACTCAATTTTTGTCAAGAATTAAAGTTTTCCTAGATTTTTGCAGCAAAATAGCGATTACCTTTTCACCAATGAATTAGCACTCTTTCTCTCTTTGAGCGGGTGTTTTATAATTTCAGCAGCGCTGATTGATGGTTTTCTCGATACTGGCCGCACATTAACGGTGTATGAACTATTTTTGCCCCGCATTTCCAATTTTTTTTCTCAACTCTTAGCTATATAAACTAGCGCTTTTTCTCAGTTTCAGACCCGAGGTTGCCTTTATAGAAGCCATGGATTTGTGTTTTCCTAGATTTTAGCCGCGAGTCAGCATTATTACTAAATTTTAGTCGTGGATTAGCGTTTTCTTTCCATTTTTGCCGTGAGTTAGCCGATTTTTTCTTTTGTATCCGCGAATTCACGTTTTTCCAGGCTCTATCCACAAATTATTGGATTTTTCACAATTTTTGCCTCGAATTAATTAGCGGTTCTTTTCAACTTCGTCCGCGAAATATAGGCTTGTTCCGAGCTTAGCCGCTAATTAGCGCTTTTTGTCTATTTCATCAGCGAACTAACTATTCTCAATTTTTCTCGTGGATTTTTTGTCTCATGTCTTCATGTACAACAAGCTTAGGTATACACTTATAAATAAATTAAATGAAAGTGATATCTTTCCGGACGGCGATGGAAGGGCATAGCCCAACACGATTTGAGTTTCGAGAAAAAATGGTCTCCACGGTGGGATTTGAACTCGCAACCTCTGGATTACTAGTCCAGCACGCTGCCAATTGCACCACGGGGACGCCTTTGGGAGTCGTACTTCGAGGAATCAGCTAAGCCGAACCCCACCCAGGGCCATTGTTTCTCGAACAATAGGAGTCGGAGTACGACTCCCAAAGGCGTCACCGTGGCGCAATTGGCAGCGTGCTGGACTAGTAATCCAGAGGTTGCGGGTTCAAATCCCGCCGGGAAGCCCATTTTTTCTCGAAACTCGAATCGTGTTGAGCTGTACCCTTCCATCGTCGTCCGGAAAGATATCACTTTCATTTAATTTATTTATAATTGAATACCGGCGACAACATTTTCTCAATTTATCAAACTTCATCTAATACACTTATAAAGTTATGACTTGTGAGTAAAATTTACCGTGGATTAGCGTTCGTCCCAATTTTAGCGGCTAATTAGCCAGTCTTGTAAATTTCAGTCGTGAATTAGCATTTTTAGACAAATTAGCTGCGACGAAATAGTGTTTTTTCTCGTTTTTATCCACGAATGGGCGATTTTTTACATTTTCACTTACGAATTAGTCATTTTTCTAAATTTTGGACCCGAATCAGAGTGTTTTTTTTTCTATTGTATAGACCTAGCGGGTTTTCTCGCCATTTTAGCCTCTTAGAACTTGCAGAAAACCAAAAACTGGGCCACGTCTCAATATCAGCAAAGAACAGCAAATTAGCGTTTTTTCTTCATTTTAGCATTAAAGTGGCATGTATACACAGTGAATCACCGCCGATTTTTTTTTTTCTCAATTTCGGCCTGGATATTTCATCGAGATACCGCGAGAATATTACCGCTGTAATGTTAGCGGCTAAAATGAGGAAAACGGTAATGTGTGGTTAAAATCAAGATAAATGGTTGATCGGGTGTTGATTTAAGACACTTTGCTAATCCACAGAAAATTGAGTAAATGGCAAGCCGAGGTTTCCGGAGGCAACTTCATGGCCAATTAGCAGAAAGCGCTAATTTACTTTAAAAATTGAGAGAAATCGCTAGCTCACAGCAAAAATGGAGGAAAATCAAAAATTCGTGGCTAAAATGAAGACAAATCACTTATCCACGGCTAAAATGGGGGAAAATATCTGATTCACCGATGAAATTGAGAATAAGCGCTGAAGTGTTGAGAAAACGCTAATTCGCGGTTAACGAGGAGAAAACGCCAAATCGCGAGTTAATCTGAACGGTGACGGTGACTTCATCCAATTAAGCTGACCACCTTGTCTGAGAAAGGCTTTTCACAACAGCTGTATTTGGCTTCAAATGAGATGTAATTACTTCCCACCTGTGGATACTAGCAATGTGGTGATAGTAATATGCGTACTATTAGACAAGTTCATTGGACGTTGATAGTTTGTGGGCGAGCTCATTACACGCGAGTTTATTTAGGGTCCCCCAAAGACCGAGGTTCCTATAGGCAGCTGCTTAGACTCTATGCCTACTCTTTTCAGTTTTTAACTACATATTATTATTATTATCATTACTATTATCATTATTTTGCGATATTATTCCAATGCTTGAGCGGAGAAATTGAAAATATAAAGTCTCCTTCAGAACATGGGGAATAAATCTGAAATTTCGGGGGTGGTCCGGACCCGGTGGACCCCCCCCCCCCACCCTGGCTATGCGCCTGGTCGAAACGATATCGTATCGCTCTAGTATGTTCGCTATCTTAGATTAAAACCTGCCTTAATGTTTTAAGGTTTTAAAATTAATTTTTTTTTTTTTCACAAGCTCTATGTTTTCGTTGTGTGGTGTCTATTTAACCTATCAAAATGCTTCACTTTTCGAGGGAATAAATTTGTTTGTTTGCATAGACCACACAAGGCAAACGTAGAGCTCGTGAACGAAGAAATCGTGTTTCCGAAAAAATCTGATAAATTCCTATTTTGTTGAAAATTTTCCAAAAAATAAATACCCGGCAATTTGCCCATCTCTTGTACTTGTGGCGAGTGGTTCATCGTGAAAATATGGTCGCGGTCGACCTCGATCTGTACGTTGTAGGGGGGTGGGGAGAGAGTTTCAAAGGCCAAAATTTGCCGATTATTTGCACTCACAGAACCCAATTGACAGTAGTAATAAGTAACTTTGAGGGGGGGGGCTGAGCGATTTGTTTGACATTTTCCGACTTGGGCGCGGGGAAAGATAGGTACCATATAAGCACTGGGTTTGTTTTCGTTCTGTTCATTGCGTAGCCTGCTGGTGATGTATTTGAATCATTATGGGTCATGAAAAAGAAGAAATTTCAATTTGTATGGGGTGCTGTGTGATTTTCGTGTGCGTCGGTATACTAGCTTGCACAGACACAGAAACGAAGTTGCTCAGAAAGCTCTTAAACCCCCCCCCCCCCCAAATCCAATCGAATGCTCATCTTACAAGGCTTCCCACATCATCGGTCTACGAGGGAGCAATCGTCAAAAAACTACTCCGGAACACTATTTTCACGCAAAAGCAAACCCATCTTCGCGTAAACGTTGTGCTTGTGCTACACTCATTATAGCAGGCGTTTTTGAATAACTGATCGCCAGTTGTGATTACGCGCGTAGACTTCGGTCTTTGGATATATCCCTATTTCCTGAGTGGGGAAAAATCAGAGCCAATAATAAATGGTTATAAATCTTTACTCTTATTGGCTATTGGTATTGTTCGGCTTAAGGATCTCTACATAACCTTTACGTGAACCAACGGCGCAAAACTCCAAGTAAATTATTATTTAATTCGAAAAGTATGTCTCATAACCATCTCAAGTTAATAATAACGAGTATAGTAGAATGGGGTTGGAGGGATTTTTATGCAGGGACGAAGTGCACCTTACCGCCTCATATATGTCCTGATGGGTGGGAGGAGTGAAGAATTACTGGTGTCCAATAAAAACAAGTGGCAAAAAGTTCAACGGTACCTGTCTAACAGAATACAAAAGTATACGTAGATGGCAAAAAAATTCGATTTGTTAAGGGACAAAAAGACTCCCTTGTTCGTATAGTGACTGTCGTCATGCACATACAAACACGGATTACTATTTTCCCGAGACCTGCAGCAACGTTCAAAAACATATAATGAGAGAAAAAAAGAAGGTAACGTGCAGGATTGTGGAGTTCCTTATAGCTCATGGTGCGGCGAGGCTTATGAAACGTAAATAAATGCTACGTATTTTTTAATGGAATAGGTACTTAAGGAGACTAGGTATACTAGAAGGCATAATTAAGAAAATAAATCTGATTCTTTCTGTGAAGAGATGCCTTTGAAAAAAAAAGAAGAAGCAATTCTTGCGTTATTGCGGTCTTCTTCGTGATTCAATGCCAGGCACTCCCAGCCTCTCTTAACCAGTCTCACTTCTTTTTTATCAGTCCCTCTCTTTCTCTTCCCCAACTTCTTTCGTTGCCCGTGTCTAAAATTCGAAAAGGAGGAAGGGGATATCCCGTTACCGTCGTATAAGAACTCGAAGAAGATAAAACTTGAAGTGACGCACCGTCCGTATTTCTCCGTTGTTGGTTTGCTCCTTCCTTATAACCGATATTACTATGCATCGTCTCATTCTGGTCAGCCTGTTGACAGCCACAGCCCTTGTGACTTCCGCCCCCGCCTCCGAAGATAAAATCCCGCCACCGGGCGACGATCAAGTTCTCTACGATCAACGACAAAATGGCACGGACAATCTTCGACTTCAAATGAGTGGAGTTACCGTCGTCGTCGCACCGGCCGAAGCCTTGCTCTCACTTGCTCCATCCGATCTGGTTGATAGTAACCCGGCCAAACCGAAAATCGTCCAGCAGTCCCAGTAAGTCACCCCGACCCCCTTCTTTAAGTCTCTAACTGAAAATTACTAACTTGGAACTATCACAAATTATTTTCGTTCTCTTGTCTTCCAGATCCAAACACCGACTAGCCAATCTTCTGTACGGGATTTTGAACAAAAATCACAACTGAAAAACCGGTAAAAATTAATCGATCAATGACTTTCGGCTGTGCAATGCATTATGTAGTAAATCTCGTTTTGGACCATTATGTTTTCCTTTTTTTCCCCTCTGACCTCTCACTAACCTTCCGGTTCAATTGTTCTGAGTAAGAAATTTTCACAAATGTAACGGAAAATTTATTTAAAAATTAAAATATCACAATATTTGTCCCATGAGCACACTACAGGATACAGGCATTCTTCAGTTGAACCTGAAACAAAAAAGAACATAAAATGCTAGAGAAAGTCGTACGATTTGAGCTCTTATGATTTAGGTTGTCTATTCTTCACCTCCCCCTTCGACACTGATACGCGAGTACAGCTATAGGAAAGGATCCGGGTCCAAAGGAAGATGAATAGTCATGACGATGCAGGAGGAGATAATCCAATGGGTTGGTTCCATTAAATGATGGTCACACAAAGAATAGACCGGGGGGGTGGGGGTGGGTGAAAGTGAATTATTAGGAGAAAGTAAAATTGTTGCGCTCAAGGGTTTATCCTTTTGAAAAAGACTGAAAATAATAAAAAAAGAAAGAGTAGGTAACTTTCCCTTCCTCTCGTTACTTTTGGATGTATAAAAAACTGTTTAATGGCAACTGATTGATATTTTGATAAAAGTTAACTTGATACGAATGTTGGAAATTAAAAATTAAAGTTTGTGATCCAGCGAGCATTTGTGTCGGGTGAAGTATAAGAGAAGGACGGGAGAAAAATATTCTGCTAAAGAAGGCATTGCTCGTCTTGCGGGAAATTGCCTAGTCAGGTTTCAACCCTCTCTACAAGTCTGCATCTACATACAATTAAGTTTTCTCTCGTCAATGTCTTGTATTGAGCTACTAGTTGGGGTGCCAGTGTGAATTGGAGAAATACAGTGAATTATTCAGCTTACCTTGATTTCCAGGGTCGCGTATAAGCAAGCGTAGATTTTCTTCGTTTTCAATCAACATCAACGGCGAAATCAGTGACCAGTTGCTCCTCGCCCAAACAGAATTTGAAGAAAAAGAATATCATAACCGAGATGGTAAGAACGGACACGATGGGATTGTCGAAAACACTGCCAACTGCCATAGTCAAAGAATTTGGGCGCACGAGCGTTTTGAATGTTCGTTTTCACTCTCAGTAATAGCAGAGCAACTCAAAAACCATCTACCCTTATAGACCCCCCACTCCTTGTTCTTTTTTCTCTGTTGAAAAAGTAGGTACCACAGTCATGCGTTATTTTAATGTTTTCGTTTTCTCTTTCAACCCACATCCAACCCTCTTTCAATCCGTACTTTTTTTTATAAAAATATCTCTTTAATTTATCCTCAGCAGGTACATCCTCTTTTAGGATATTAATAATAAATAAATGAAAAACCAGATGGAAAGAAGGCTCTCACCCCCCACAGTGAGGCTCGCGACCTTCAGGACTAGCTTTCTATTATACTGGATCGCTGAGATCAAAGATATTAAATAAATGATGCACAAGAGGATAAATGATTAAAAAAAATAAGTTCCGATATTATTGAAACTGGAGCATTATACATATACTGCCCGGCCACGTTTAGAACGCCGTTCAGGGCCACTATGACAGCACCGGTAACGACTAACGCTCGTATTCGATAGATGTTGTCACCGGTATTTAATTAAATAAATTAAATGAAAGTGATATCTTCCGGACGACGATGGAAGGGCATAGCCCAACACGATTCGAGTTCGAGTTTCGGGCCCTGGGTGGGGTTTGGCTCAGCTGATCCCTCGCAGTAGGACTTCCAAAGGCGTCACCGTGGCGCAATTGGTAGCATGCTGGACTAGTAATCCAGAGGTTGCGGATTCCAATCCCGCCGGGTTTTCTCGAAACTCCAATCGTGTTGGGCAGGTTAGGCTATGCCCTTCCATCGTCGTACGGAAGATATCACTTTCATTTAATTTATTTAAATCGTATTGGAAAGTCGTCAGAAGTCTTAATAGTCTAACCGGCTCAGAACAACGAAATAAACGTTGAAAGGGTTCCGGGGCACAACGGCATCTGCGGGAACGATGACCACGAAGGGGTGTTAAATGTTATAATATTGATGGTATACACACGACAATCGTGTTAATTGTGACAGGATAACGCCGTGTTAAAATTAGAACGCCCCTTCATACTTGCCTTTTACACTCCAGGCGTCCAATATGAATTCAGGATGCCTATATGCATGAAGTACTTTCAAATTTAGGATTCAAGTACTAAATACATAGTACTCACTACTCATTCCTCAAGATGGAATTTAGGTACATCATGAATATGTGTTTCACTTTTTACAAACACGTTTCTGTTTCTTGAAATAAGTAAGACCAAGTTTCAACTTAAGCAACTGAGTTGTTTCTGGAACACGAATAGTTTCATCGTATCTCCTCTAAGGAAACAGTTTCAAGTCTCATCTCAAGTCAGTCTCACAGTCTCTCAGTTCTCGGTGGCCCAATCGTCGAAAGATGAATTTTTGTGATGGCCACCGAATTTTTACACAATTCACGAAGAAAGAAACATAAGAAGGAGATACTGGGTCCATTAGCGCGCCATATACCAGCAAATTAGCAATTTTTTCTATAATTAAGCAGAGAATAGCAATGTTCTCATTTTGAGCTGAAAATCAGCGTTTCCTTACGCATTTTCCTCAAAATTAGCCTCGCATTTTTTTGTTCACCATGCGCTATGAATTAGCGATGTTTTCAGCCGCATATCAGCGGTTTTTTTTACCCATATAACCATAAATTGACGATTTTTCTCAATTTTAACCTGTAAGTTGCATGCAAAATGCCACGACTTGGCGTGTTTTTAATTTTTGATGCAAATTGAAATTTGTCCCAATTTTTTCCGCGGATTAGTGATTTTGCTCAAGTTTATCCGCAAACTAGCGCTTTTTCTCAATTTAAGCAGCGCACCAATGCTTTTAGCCCGAGAATTAACAAATTTGCTCAATTTTAGCCACGAATTGCGTTTTCCACAAGTTATAACGGCAAATTGGCGATGTTTTTCATTTTTAGCAGCGAATTAGCTTTTTTTCTCAATTTAGGCTGAAAATTAGCCTTTCTCGTAAGTTTTAGCCAGACTAAAAATTGATTTTCTTCAAGCCGAAAATTAACATTTTTTTACATTTTAGCACCGTATTAGCATTTTGTTTTACTTTTAGCTATAGATTAGCGCTTCTTCTCAGTTATAGCCATGAATTTGCGGTTTTTCTAAATTTTACCCACAAATTTGTCTTCAGAAGAGTAGTATTTAAGTTGGAAATTTTTCCACTCTTTGTCCGCGAATCGGTGATTTTTCACAAGTTTAGTCAAGAACTAGCAGTTTTTCACAATTATAGCCGCGCAGTAGCGCTTCTAGCCAAATTTTAGCTTCAATTGCGGCGTTTCCGCAATTTTCGCCAGAGATTAGTAATTTTTCCATTTTAGTGCATTTCATTCTGAAAATGCACTATTGGTCTCGTCGTGATGGTGGCAAACATGGGTCATGTCATGTTGTTTTCACGTTTCAGAACCTCTAGAACACGAATTCAGTGGTCTCCAGGATTCATATATATATATATATATATAAGCTTTTGGCCGTTTTCTTGTTAGCACGATAACTCTCGAAAAAATTAATTTAGCGGAACGCGCTTTGGCACAAAAATCAGAAGTCATAGGACCCCGGTCGGTATTGCATTTGGGCCAAATCGGTCAAGGTGGAGGGGGGAAATAGGGGTTAAATGGTCAAAAAATCACAATAAAACACCAGTTGATTCTAGAAGCATCATATTCGGTACGTATACTCCATGTAAGAGTAGCCTTTGATTCCCATTTTAATTTTTCGAAAAAGTCAAGGTGGTGGGGATGGTCCTCCCGGTTTGGAAGTGGAAAAATAGCGTTGAACTTCATTAGTTCATCTTCAATATAACAAAGTCCTTGGAAAACTAACGAAAATTTTCGACATTTTGAAGAGATGGTGGTGAAAATAGAGGAAGAAGCTCGGCTTAATGAAACAAATTATAGTATCAAAATTATTACTTCTGGGACGGCTTAAGGTATCTGTATACGGAATGAAATGCACTCTTTCCGACCGGCAGCTGCTGGAGCGAAATTTTTGATATTTTAGCCCCGCATTAGCAATTTTTTAAACATTTTGCCCTGAAGCTTTTAGATGCGACAGATTTTTGTTTTTTCAATTTTAGCTGCGATTTCTTTTTTTCTTTTTTTTACTTGACTCCGATTTAAGGGTATTAGGTATTTGCAGCGATTTTTCTCAATTTTAGCTTTTATATAGCGTTTTCTGCTACTTTTGCTGTGAGTTATCATCTATTCTCTTTTTATGTGCGAATTTTTATATGCAATTTCAGTGGAGAATTTGCCCAATTTAACCGAAATTAGCGTTGCTCTTGTCAATATTAGTCGCGATTTTGTGCCTTGAATTATTAGTGGACGACTCCAAGTTTTCCAATCTCAACGAAAACGCCTCTATAAGGGGCCGTCAGAGCAAAAAAATGGAACGTTTTGCCTTGTTGTTGGTTTTGGACGATTTTTTACGATTCTAGAGTTGCTAACCCGGAACGTGTGTGACATTCTTTAGAGAAATACCGCGCCTGAAATAAAAGAAAAACGAGCTAATGCCCAGTTTCTGTAGGTCCTTACGTGGCTAAAATTTAGAAAAATCCCTCTTTTGACGACGAAATTAAGAAAAGTACACTGATTCACGATGTCTGGAGGCCACTTAGAGGGTATAATTGATTTTAAAAAACGCAATTTGCCTTTCTGAAAGCTTGTTGCTTACTACTGAAATTCAGAAAAGTACAAACTCGTGCCTTCTGAAGGCCTGTTTCCGGCCCAAAGAGTAAAATCACGCTAATTCCCTGTTTCAGTAAGTCCTTCGGAGGCAAATATTGGGGAGACGCGCTAATGTGCCGTTATTAATGGAAGTGAACGGCTAAAAGTATAGAAAAATTGGTAAATCATAGATAATAGTGGTGAAAATCGCTACTTCGCAGCTAAAATTGGAAAATGCCGATTCGTATGGCCTCTGCAATACAATAGATGCAACTGCAACTGAGTGTCCAACAGTAAAAAAAATCGCTCATTCGTGGCTCAAATGGAATAAGCGCTAATCACGGCTAAAATTCATGAAAACTCTAACTCACAGCCAAAATTGAGGAAAAATTCCGTGGGTTCTGGAGGCAAGTTTATCGCTAAAATTGAGAAAAAGCTCTAATTCGCGGATAAAATCGAGAATAAGAGATAATTATCGGTTAAAGTTGATAAAAGGGGCTAATTCATAGGTAAATGTGAAATAAATCGCTAATGCCAGGCTAAAAGTAAAATAATTAGTGCCTAAAGCCGAGAAAAACGCTAATCGCGAAGAGACTAATAAGGGATCTCATAGAGATTTCCGCCCCTGGCCCCGATATGTGTAGGGCCACTACTGGGCTACTTTGGAACGAGGGGCCCCGGCCGTCTAGTGGGCTCTAGAACCAGGGCCGTTTCAAGCCCTCGCGGGGCTCCTACAGGCGAGAACTGAATTACGGGGAGGGGGGCTAACGGGTGAATAGAATATAATAGAATAGAATAGAATGGAAAAGAATAGAATAGCGTGAAGTAGCTCTTAGTGTGCGTGAAAATGGTATTCTACCTTGCTCCTCCACATTACACATATTCACGTAGATTCAGGATTTGCTAAAGACAGAGGCATGAGAAATTGTGTGCTTCGACGCCCATTCGCTGCCTAAAAATAGCTGATAAACTACAGCTGTTCCCACTAATACACCATATAAACTGCTAAACTTACTATACTCGCACCCCAAAATGACAAAACTGACGATTCGCGCCTTGGAAAGGGCTAAACTGGAATATTTGCGCCCTAAATATAGCGAAATCGGTAATTATCGCTCTCAAACTAGCCAAACTGGCAATTCCCGTTCTAAAAACGGTCAAACTGTTTTCGCGCCATCTTAAAATGGCTAAACTGATGATTTGTGTCCTGACAAAATCGTGATTCCCGCCCTCCAAAGGGCTAATTTGACTATTCGCGCGCCAAAAATGACTAACAGACCAGTCGTGCCTTTGGCTTGACGGACGTTATGTGACTTAAAAATGGCTAAATACTGACTATTTGCACCCCAAAATGGAAAAACTGAGGATTCGCCAAGCTGGATATATAAATGGAAAATAGCTAAAGGCTAAGCTGATGTACTCGTTAGCAGTAGTCGAACTGGCGATTCCCGCTTTAAATATACGGGCCCTGAAAATTGCCAAACTGCCTACTCGCCCCTAAAAATGCCTAAACAGATGATTCCTGCCCAGAAAATTACAAAATCGACCTTTCACGCGTCAAGGATGGCCAAACGATGCCATTCGCGATCTCGGCTTGACGTATTACTACTAAAATGCTGAACTGAGTTCGTACCCTGCAATTGGCTAAAATGACGGATTCGTGCCCTCTGAAAGTATCAAACTGACCACGCACCGAAAACACAATAGAAAATACCATACTGACAGTTTGTGCCGTGAAAATGGCCAGCAAACCTGCTATTGACGCCCTAAAATGTGCAATGCTGACTCTGTGCGGCCAATAAAAATTGTTGATGTGACGATTCGCGCTCTGAAAAGGCCTAAACCGATTATTCCTGTACTGAAACTGACAAAATCGACGGGTGCAACAACCCGCTCGTCTTCACTTCTTTAAAATGTCTTAGCCCACAATTCGCGTATTAAAATAGCAAAACTGGCAATTCACACTGTAAAAATGGCCAAACTGATCATTCGCACCCTACTCGGAGGCTACAGAATGATGATTCATGCCTTAAACATAGCTACTTAAACTGTCTAGTCTTGCACTATAAAATTGCTTGTCATAAAAATGGCTAAGCGGGCTATTCGGTCCCGGAAAACGATGAAAATTATACCATTGCGTGCTTCATAAAATTGAGCCTTCGCGCCTTATAAATGGTTTAACTGCAGTGATGTTTCGTGCACTAAAAATATAGCTGAACTGGCGCTTTGTGCCTTGCAGATGGCGTAACTCACAAATCATGCCACTAAAATCCCTAATCTGACTTCCTGAGCCAAAAAAAAAGGCTAACCAGGCCATTCCTTCTCCTGAAAATTGGGTTTACCCAATACCATCTCTTTCTGAATTGTCCCACTTCCAACTGGTTTCCCCCGTTGTACCAACCATCGCAGCGCAGCTTAAATATTCATTCTAGTGGACCACCAGCCTCAAGATTGGACGTCCGAGGAGGTCGCGTTTATATGAATATTTCATTTCATTCATTCACACCAATTTTGTTTGTGGTGCGTAGAGAAATCGTACTGTTATTGCGTGGTATTTGATGTCTGAAATAAACTTAAACACTGAAATTCAGTGGTTTATTCAAAGTTTCTATCAAACGCAATTATCGTGCAATTTAAGAGAATCTTATATTTGATTTTCGAATTTTAACCTTTTGACGAGCAACAAAAAATGAAAAGCTGGAGACTCAATAATAATTACAAGTAGGACTATTACGAATGACAACTCTTTTCAGAAGCAGCACGTCTTTAGGACGAGAGCAGGGCAGAACATAATTGAAGAAAAAATCCACAACAGGGACACGTTCTTCAATCTGTAATAATAGTATGAGAAAGGCATCCACTTCCCGAGAGGGGTTATTTCTATTTTTTTTTTTTTTTTTTTTCTTAATCACACCCCGAGAAACTATTTCCCTCACGAGATGTTTCCAATTCCCTTGAAAAACTTGACCGTTCGTTGCACTTGTAGGATACAACTTCGAACGTTGACCCCCCTCGTAGGTCTTGTGAAAAAAATTCGATCGTCATTAAAAAGATGTTTGAAAAAATTAGACTTGGAAGCCTTCATTATTTTACATTCTTTCAGAAATCACTGTAACGAGTTTTGAAGGGTTGTTGGAATAAGACAAGAATTTGTTAGCGGTGTTTTGATTGATGCAATTTATATTTATAAATTATTTTGGTACATAGAAACGATTGATTTATTTTTTGATGTTTTCGTGGATGGAAATGTTGGGTGTCTCGGCAATCAAAGCCAATGGGCTCGGAGGACCAAGTTTTCCGGCTGTCATTACTTCAACGGGCGCGTTGAACGGTTTCGTCTCCTCTTTGACGTCGGTCTTCACTGCACTCTGAGCTCCACTGATATTAGGGATCGACTCGGGATGAGTAGTTTTTGTCTCGCTCAGATGATTATGATGACGTTGATTATTGCGATTGTTCTGTCTAAGGAGGCCCAGGAAGCCGAGGGCGGCTCCACTCATGTCCGTCGCCGTTGACACGACCGCTTCGCTTCCCGACCCCCCTGAGATGAGCAACACAAGAACGTCCTCCACTTGTGCGTGAACGTTATATTCACCCTCCTGTCTCTGATCGTACACGGCGGCCGACGAGGCACCGGCAATGACCGCTACCAAGAGATGGACCAACAACGACCACATAATCTCTGAGCTTGGATTCTACGGCTCTTCCCTCCTTTATGCTTACCCCTTCCACCCTTACTTGCTCTTCGTGTTGGCTTCTGGAAGTCTTGGACAGTTATCCTGACCTTATGGAGGGGCCATTATCGTGAAAATTAAATAGCCTGTTTTAAATCGTCCTTTTTGCTCGTTAGTTGCGTCTTTTTTATTTTATTTTTTTAATCACCCAAGAATGATATTCTCATATTAAAAACCTACGAAAAAAATTCACGGCGTTTCGCACTTATTAGTTGAATTCTCTCAAAAACTCATTAATTTACCCGAAACAATCCCACGTCGTGCTGGCACCACAGACAATTTCCTCAAGCTAGGAAACGTAGTTTTGTTTACAGGAAACATAACAGTCGAGATAGTTGGAAGTCCTTTCTGAAAAGGCTAGAAAAATGAGAACCACTTGTCGCTTTCATGCACCTCGAGTTAAGTCATTATTTTGTTCAACTATAATGATGACCGCGACATTTTTTCGAAAGACAACATTTTCAACATTTTACGAATGCGTGAGGGAAAAGAGGATCTAGGGACGATGGGCTTATTCAAACATTCCAATACATAAAAGTAATTCTCGCAGGACCAGGCGGTCGACGCTGGAGCGATAATGGAGAGGATCGACGCGATAAAAAATCGTTTATACCCAGACAACACTATGAATTCAGTGGGAGTGGGGGCGTTTCAACAGCTGATTTAGAGCCACTTTTGATCGTCTATCGACGCAATGCTCCAAAATCCTTTCAAGTGGCAATATAAAGATGAGTTGAACTGAGAATCCAAAGCAGAGGGGGGGGGGGCTTCTATTATAATGAGGAAAATAATGAACTTCAAGCATTTTTAATTAGTTCGGTTTCTTGCGCGCAAGACTCGACCTGTCAATTCGGTATACTATAAAATCACGCGTGACTTTAAGAGGATGATACCCTATATGATTCTCCCGCTGCACTCAATTCTAAATTTTGAATATCCAGCCCCCTCCAATCAGCATCACCGCCTCTCCTCCTCCATTTTTCGATCGTATTCCGGATTTTAATTATTTTAAGGTCTCGTTTTCATCTCTCGCTCTTGGATTTGTTTGTTTTCGTGAGTTAAGTATAGAAACTCCCGGGGTTTTAAAAGTTCTTCGACCTCACTCTTCAAAGCCGGGTCCTTATTATGTTTTTTTTGGAAAATATGGTCTGAGCTGTTTAATATGCAGATAAAAAGGAACTCATTCCATTTTTTTTTTTTTTTTTTTCAAAATTTGTTCGTCAACTTCGTCTTGTTTATTAATATACAGTTTTTAAATATTATTATTATTTATTTATGTATTATATTTATTTTAGCGGGCAAATTTCACATTTTACTTGCCATACTGTAAAATCTCAAATAGTTTTGGGATCCGATCAGTTGCGCTATTTAGACGTTATTTCAAATCGGAAGAAATTTATTCCCAAGGGTCCTCCCTATGACTCACCAACACCACCATCCGCTCCATTTTGGGCCGCATTGACATGTTTTCCGGGCTATCACAAATTATTGCAATAATGAAGGGGGGGGGACTACAAGGCTTACCCTGACAGCGTACCTAATTGACAAGATGGAGGAGATATCTAGCCACCAAGTTGACGGTTTCAAGTAACGATTTGCAGCAAAATTACTTAATTTTAGGCTAAATAGTCGTGAAATTACAAGTAGTGGTGATGTATAGCCACGAAAATCAAATCTTAGGGCTAAGTAAATAGCCATGAAATTACAAGTTTCGGAAAATAATCAGCCGTGAACAGCAAGTTCGCGGGGACGAATGATCGCGTAATTGCACTGAGGAGGAGGGGGTAGCCGTGAGTTTCAAGAGATAAATTTAGTCACGAAATTTGAAGTTTCGGGGATTATAATAGCCATATAATTGAAGTTTCAAGGTTCAATAGTCACGGAATAGTGAGTTTCGGATAAGTAACCGCTAAATTGCGAGTTCGGGGGATGAATGAACTCATCCCCCGACTACGACGACTACGAGGGACTGTCGTGACTACGACATTGTCGGTTGTGTATGATAATCCACCACAAAATCGTGAGTTCTGTGGGATGGATTGCACAGAATGGGATGGGTTGGGGGCCTGTGGGGGGGGGGGGAGGGCAAATAACTGCGTCAGTGATGTTTTAGGGAAAATTTTTCTTTCTTTAATACCGAAGGTGTTCATATAGGTACAGGAAGCTTTGTGATCGTACCTCGAGATGAAAAAATGTTTTGTCTCTGATTTTAACAAATTGATTCAAATTTTGGCGTTTTAGAGCAGCTTTCGCCCTTTCTGAATTCTGAGAAACTTTGGTTTCGTGTCAGAGTGATGAGTCGAAAATTCAGTACCGGCCTTTAGTCATTTGGCGCCCCCGGGTGAATCTTTCACCAGCGGCAGCGTCCCCCCCCCCCCATGAATTTCAACTGCGAATCACTGTTTTTCCAACACTTCAGCGTTTCTACTCAATTTCATCGGTGATGAATTTAGCCGCAATTTTTCTCTACGTTAGCCGCAAATCAGTTTGTTTTTTTCATTTTTTAGCCATGGTTTACCTTTTAACTAATTTTAGCCACGAAGTTGCCTCAGGAAACCGCGACTTGCCCTTTCCTTAATATAGCGTTTTCCTTTAGC
Organism: Corythucha ciliata; assembly: GCA_038030265.1. Classification (NCBI taxonomy): domain Eukaryota; kingdom Metazoa; phylum Arthropoda; class Insecta; order Hemiptera; family Tingidae; genus Corythucha; species Corythucha ciliata. The sequence continues at coordinate 44,243,238 of CM075938.1, read as the reverse complement.
TTAAAATTCTGCTCCTGAGCAACTACTTTCCACCCGTCTTCTCTATTAACATATGTTTCAATTCGGTGACGACTGGTGGACATGAACTGGTCTGGAGCAGAATTTCGCACGCAAAAGGAAATCGTTGTAGATTTTCTGTGAATTTGTAAATGTTCTGAAATTGAACCACCCAATTAATCATTTTTTTCTTTATTTTAGCCGCAAATGAGCGTTTTCTTCCAATTTTATTGGTGAATTAGCGATTTTTTTTCACTTTTAGCCAAGAATTAGCGCTTTTCCTTATTCTGAGCCACGAACGAACTGGCCTTGAGAAACCGAGAATTGACGTTTTCGAAATATTGGCCGCGAATTAGAGATTTTTCTCAAAATCATTGGTGAATGAGGAAGAAACATGAATTTCTACTTCCATGTTCCCTACGGGAATGGAAGTATGGTGTTTTTATTTTTTTTTTCTCGAAAGCTTGGTCAACAATAAGATGAGATGCATTTCTTATAGGCGGCGTTTATAAAGTAGCGATACGACATAATATATTTTCAATATCACTTTCATATTGTTGTTTCTATTTATTTTACGACGCGTCGGAGATGTCGAAACGATGTGAAACTCGCGTGTAAAGTGACGCTTTCCTCACTCGTTGTGGCATCCACGTATTCCTCATTTTCAGCGAGTGAACTAGTTTTCAGAATAGCGCTTTCGCAGGCTGAATCGAATATTCAGCCACAAAATTCGCTGAGCACCAACGACCGACAACGTTCTATTCTATAGATTGGATGGACTGAAATTCGTCGAAAGAAGCCAAATCGTCGGTCAACCGGATACTAAGACTCTTTTTCACGTCCCCTTGTTCCATGGACATATCAATCTAAAAATCCTTTTCAAATTTTCATTGTTTTTCGGAGGCCCTCTGACGCTCTTATCAGACCCTGTCCCAGGATGGTCCGCCTCCCACGCTCAGCTACCTCGGTACGCCGCTGACAGTAACAGAGTGGCAAGGACAGTGATGATGGCAATATGGCATACGTTTGAACGGGAGATTTTCATCAAGCTAATTTGATAGCTATAACCCCAACAATCTTCTGTGTAAGTTCTCTGTGCTCCCTGGCTTCATGTGGATCTCTGGTCAATGCCAACGCTCCTTTTTAAATAATTAATTTCGATTTTTATACTTTTATAGTTTTGAAATACTTTAATCATAAATCAAATGCGCTTCTTAAGGCATTATTGTCATCCGCGTTTTCCTCCTCGTTCGCGCGGTCGCCCTCCCCTAACCCCTAAAGCCGGCACTGGTCGGAATGTCTGTACACTTTGTAACAACGCGCATATCTCCTAAAAGAGCGAACTGATTTTGACGACATTTTGCTATTGTCTAGTGTGTGCCATCAGGTACAATCCCGGCGGTGCCAAACCCGCCTTTTGGGGCTGAAACGTCACACCACTCAGGTAAGTTGTAATTATGCTAAACTACCGATGCTTCGTTATGACAGATTCCTGGAACATTTTCTTGTTTTTCACGATCCTGGTTACACAGATGATTATTGTAGGATTTGCTAATTTCACCCATTTGAGCTCCAATTTTCGCGAAAGCCGAGATATTAAATGTCACGATTTGGCAGATTAAAACCACAAAATATGCGAATTTGGCACTCACAGAAACCCGGCGTGGCGGGTTTTGGTCACTCAAAAGTCAATCTCTTTCGCGTGGTCGATCCATTGAAAAGCAATTTCGTGGGTCGTGCTCTTTCTGTGAACAAATTTCGCGGATTCGATGAATTTTGCAAAAACAGAACCAAATTTCCTGGTTTCGACTAATTTAAGAACCAATTCACTTACTACGTATAACTCCTTGAAAAATAGCAATTCGGCCGGTCTGGCTCTTTCATAAACCAAATTTCGTGGACCAAGCACGCCAGAAACCCATTTTGCGAGGTTGGCTCTCTAAAATAGCCAATTTAACGGATTTCACGCGCTCAAAACCAAAAAGCTCAAGGATATTGGCGTTGGGTGAAAGAGCAGTTTTGCTGGTTTGGATTGTTTAAAAAAATGAATTTTGGCGTTTGGTGGTTGGATGCGATTGTTAGGGGAAGGGGAGGTGTGATAGCAGCTTCCAAGCCTCAAGGCCTAAAATACGTTCATGGACAAAAAAGCTATAACCACAAAAAAGCTGCAACCACACAAATTCCCCGACCACTAAACAGCTCTAACCACAAATAAATCTCGCAGCTACAAAAAAGAAGCTACAAACCAGAATAAAATCTCCACCCGCAATGCAACATGAAATAATTAATCTTGCCCAATGAATAGACTATTATTTTGTCAATGAAATGACAAAAATATATTAAAAATTTTGGAGATTTGGTTGTAAAACTGCTGTTCTTGTAGACCTGATCCGCAGGGATTTCTGTTCCTGATCTTCCTTTCTCTCAAACTGTTCTCTGTACTGTAAGAATGTTCTTAAGAAAGGCTTCTCAATGAACCACCTTAGGAAATTACATTGTACGTGCTCCCACTCGACGAACGTTATACATTTCTCCCCTTTCTCTACCTCATTCTATGAGATCGCGAATGCGAGGTGTTTCCCCCCCGGTTCAAGAGGGATGGATGAGAGGCAACGAGCGGAGGAGAATGAACTCTTCGCTCGGTGCTTCGACTTGGAATCAAATCAGATAGACCGGTCTCAACGCATCGACTTTACATTGTAAAAGGATTCCGTCTTCCTTGTTCACACCCCCTTGACCCATCGCACCTTTTGAAGAAAAAAAGAAGCGAGTAGAGCCGCGAATATGGTCTTAGCGTCGGCTCTTCTTCTTCTTGTGGCTACGCAAAGTCTTACGGTTCGAGCGGGGATTATTCGGTATGATCAATCGCAGAGCGGTGACTACAACGTTCATTTGGACTTGAAAAATATCGACGTCGTGGCTCTATTGGACGATGCTACGATCAACGTCGGTGCTGACGTGGGTATTTTCCTATTTTTTCAAATATTTAAGCAGATATTCTAAGTTTAATCATCTTAGGTCACAATATCACAAATTTTCACTTATTCGCCCTCCTTCCACGACGATTTGAATAGAACAAAAAATGTTAAGAAAGCTTAATGGGTTCGTTGATCCGACCCATTGTACATTGTGTTAAATTCATTATACTTCTAGAAAGAAAGCCTCTTTATGGATCCTCCCGAAATCTCTCCAAAGAAGCGGCGTCATCATGAGTGTCTTATTAGTTCTCTCACAGACGTTTTTTCCTCCTCGTTATTTATAAGTAAATATTTAAATTTTTTTTAACAGCAATACGACTATGACTACGGCGAACTAACGTTGAAACCACCGGCCGCAAATCAAACGTCGAATCTGGGTGGCTATCCCGGCTCCAATGTGTCGTCAAATATTAACGAAACCCTCGCGACCGGCGAACAGGTCGCTTCCACCGCCGCCTCGCCCGGCGGAGACGCCCAACAGCCCTCTACTGAATCTCAAACGGGAACCACGAAACCTCCCAGAAGATGCGGCGCCGGGTTTTTCAGAGACACTACCGGTCGATGTAGACGACTGAGACGACCAATCAAGTAATAATAATATTATTAAACGATCGGCTGCCGAAAAAATATTTAAACAATTTTCTCGTTGGTTACAGATTGGGAGGACTTCTTCATCAAAATAAAAACAAACCGATAAGTGGATGATTTATTTAAAGATTTGTATCAGGGCCTCTACGAATTCAATTAAACTATTTATTTCATTCAAAAATCAATTAATTTTATCACCCTTGGAAACTTCTGCCGAAAAGATGTAGGGCGTATTCATCCTCCTGAAGTTGATGAAAATTTTATTCTCAAAGATTTCCCCAAAAAAATATCAGTTAAAACGGCATCTCTTTAGTTTGATAAAATCATAAGTTTTCGTCGGGTGTGGCTATAGAGTCGCTAAGTGTGCTTCATTTAATTTGATTTTAAAATTGTCTCATTAGGAAAAACAGAAAAAATGGCTTCCCTAAAGACATAAACTAATGTTCCCCCGAATTTTTAAAGAATTTAATTCACCGTTAGGATTCTGTATGTTTAAGCCACTTTAAATTACTATAGTAATATTCATCCAAAAGATAATCTCGTTCAGGCTATTCGGCAGTTGTGGAAGGGGCAGGGCATTAAACGGTTCTTGGGATTATTTTCTCGTCTTTGAAAGATTACTTTCAGCTTTTACGACGCACAAAGCTCACGACACGCGTTTGTTATCAGAGAAGGGGCTGAACAACAACGAAGCACCAACGAGACACCGGTTTGACAGGGAAACTCTTTCACAACTAAAAAAAAAAAAGGAATGGAAAAGAAAAAAAGTTGTCGAACACCAACATTTCCGGAAGATTTTTTTTCAACAAAAAAAAAGGGACTGGGATTTTCTTGGACATACACACACGGAGTGATTTTCAAATAAAAAAAATGAAACGAAAGAAATTCCTTTTTCCGAAAAAGTCGCGAGTCATGCGTTTAAACACGACCGAGTCGGATCACTACCGTTAAAAAAAAGGTTTAAAAAAAAAAAAAAAAAAAAAAAAAAAAAAAAAAAAAAAACGAAGACCCCAGAAGTAACGGACTTTGCGTGGAGGGGCGTGCTTAGTAGTGGTGGGAGGGGGTAGTTTGAGGCAAAAAAATCAAATTGGGAAGTTCAAAGTATAGTGATATGAAGATTCAATAACTTTCCGGTGTTAAGGTGAGAATCATCTGTGAAGTCGTGACGATTTCCTGACTGACTCGCCTGCAGTCCTCTTTTCGAGGAAGATTATAAACGTATTTTGGTACGATCGAATAATTTTGTTGACTATAGCTCGAATCCATAAAGAAAAAATCATTCGACAATTCGGAAAATCGAGACTCAGGTTCAAAATATCGAAAGTCGATTTTTTAAAAGTAACAATCTCCATTTCTTCGTCTTCAACAATGACCCATTTCTTTTCAAGCCGAGTGGTACTCAAAAAAATGGATATTTTCGAAAAAAATACTAAAAACCCCGATTTCAGGAGGGTTTTCAATGTGATACGCAATCAAAGTCGAGATCGACATAGAGTTCACAATTTTTTTTTTTTTTTTTTTTTAACAAGAAATTTTATTTTTAACAATCAGGGGTATTACAAAGAAACATTCAGTTCATATGACTATCTCGTTTCACTACGATTACACTATGATACTATAGGGCATAAATTACACTTACTTTAATTAAATGAGGGGAAAAAGGAGAAGAAAAACCCTCGAATTTACAAAAGAGAAACATGGTTAGGTGTATTGAAACACAAATTAACAATAATGGAAAAAAAATGTTTAAACAATAGTGGAATGTAAAAATAATAGGGGCTGGATTACAACATAATGTATGTATATTATATGTATTATTATCATACACTAGCTATCAGATAGCTGAGTAGAGAGCAGATAGTGAGTAGATTATGGCGTAAATTCTTATGTTTGCTCACAGTAGAATTCGCATTAGCGATATTGCTTATTAAGGGATTTGATGAGTTAGAAAATTTGGTTAACATCTTTGTACAAAGCTTGAGAATGTACTCTTTAATGAAGGCAATTTTACAAGTTTCGTGCAATTCAGTTATTTTCGTTGACCGCGTACTGCCAGTGGCTAGTCTAAGAAATTTATTTTGAGCGATTTGTAATTTATTAAAATTGGTATTACATGTGAAGCTCCAAGCGGCACAAGAATAGGTAAGTATTGGTCACACACACATTTTATAGATCAGCAATTTGTTACACAGTGACATGCCCGATTCACGCCTAAGTACCGGGAAATAAAAGTCTAATGGATATCTTACTTCTATGAATTAAATTATTTACATGTTTTGTAAAGTTTAGCTTAGAATCTAATGTTAAACCTAAGTATTTAACAGTTGAGGATAGCGGAATAGTTTTACCATCCAAGACTAAGTTGTTGTTGACTAGAGGTCTGCGCTTTGTAAATAGTATAGCCTCCGTCTTTTCACAATTTAATGCAATTTTCCAACGAATAAAAAATGTACTAGGTTTTGCAAGAGCCGCATTCAATCTTTTAATTACAGTTACTGTCCTCCAAGAGCTCGTGTACAGGGCCGTGTCGTCTGCAAATAGAGCTATCCTTATACGGGGCACCTTAGGAATATCATTTATAAATAAGACAAAAAGGAGGGGGCCAAGAATGGAGCCTTGTGGGACACCGGCAAAAATTAGAAAATTGGAGGATTGGACTCTGTTTACGGATACATAAAATTTTCTATCCTTGAGGTAAGCACTTATTATTTTTAGAATGTACGCGGGAAACCTCAACTGAATCAACTTGTGTAAAAGCCCATTGTGCCAGACAGTATCAAAGGCTTTTTGAATGTCAAGTAATACCATCCCCGTGTGTTTTTTCTGATTGAAGTTTTGTGTGACATCGTCAACCACACGGCATAATTGGCCTTGGGTCGAGTGGCCAGCGCGAAAACCAAATTGTTCTTCGATAAGGATGTTGTGCCGATTAACCGTGGGCAGTCAGTACATCCGCTGACAGTCACTAACGGGCCGGTAACCTGGTGTTGCATGTGTCTGGCAGTCCTTCATCTTCATTGTCTGTTTCCTCACTGCATCATCCGTCCCTCATGAGAAACGCTCCTTCCCCATGAGCATGAGAACTGAATTGCTCACCACAGTATTCTCCCAGGCGGGCTCTCCAGGCTAAAATTGTATGAACCTCTGGACGAAAGGTTACCCCGCATTAAGAGGGGTCAAAAGTCCCTTAACCGGGATTTTTTCGGAAGCAGGCGGTGATCATTTGGGACTGGGACCAATAAAGAAAATTTTTACCGTAGCGCGTTTGTCCAAAATGGGTTTTCTTACCGAATTAACGTCAAAAACGTCGTTTTTTGGCTATTATCTATTATTTATTTTTCCTGAAAACAGATTCGCACGAATCTCGTTCCCACTCCAAAATTCAGTTTCAATACTAATCGTAGACCAAAAAAAATAATTTTGGGGTCATTTAAAAGGGTGTTCATTTATCGAAAATCGCTCAAAAAGGCCTAAAATGCCCGTTTTCCGCCGATTTTAGGAATTTAAAAAAACATGCAGGCTGGATATTTTTATCTTAGATTTACCTTATAGCAGTCTACTTTCATGATTTTTTCCAGAATTTTATCTTTGGTGCGTGCGTCATCGTCAAAAAATCGAAAAACTAGAAAAGGGCCACATTACGGGGTACTTATACGCTGCTATTCCAATTCCATGATCTTCTTTTACCTGTCGTCTTATACTTTATTTTGGAAACGTATAAAAACTAGAATTTTTTCGTACTATGGTCTTTTCAATCAGGTGAATACAGATTGAGATATTTGCAGTTGAATCCACTAGGTATGAGTGAAGCTGTCATTTACAGTATAGACATGCATAGGTGGATGTTTTTCGTAGGAAACTTTGATCAAGGAGGAAAAGGATTCAATATTTAAATTTATTTACGATACACAACTGTAGTTGTTTTACTTTCATAATTGATGAGAAAGTACCGTCGTATGCCCAAGAAATTCATGAGAACCTGGAGTGCGAAACAGGACTGAGGATTTTGCGGGTATGTTGAATGATGACGTTTAGACCATAAAATAACACGGTTGAATCATTTTCCTTCTTATTTGGTGAAAGTACACCACGTATAGTGCTGAAGACGTACAGTAGCTGAAGGTCTGAGGTCGAAACAGAGACTGGACCGCAACCATTGCGCAATCTCAAGATAGTCTGTTGTACGTCTAACCCCCCCCCCCCAACGTCATTCTTATTCTTGGTTTAATTTTAATTTTTTAATGGGGGAAGGGGGCAAACTTCAGACCCAGTTCCGCCGTTTTCATACTTTCTGTAGCATGACCCCATCTTGTGAAAATAAAAACTTTTTTTAGTATTTTGTCTTGATAACTTTAGTTCACTCTCTTTACATGAATTTCATAGACAATACGAGGGCATTTTTCTTATGAATTATGAAAAACAACTATATGTAACTTTCATGCATAGTAAATAAACTTACAATTATTGAACCATTTTCCTCCTTGATGAAAGATTCCTACAAAGAACATTCCCCTATGCATTTCCATGCTGTAAATGACAGCTTCACTCTTACCTGGTGGATTCAACAGCAAATATCTCGATCTCTTTTCAACAGATTAAAATGACCATTATACGAAAAATTCTAGTTTTTATACGCTTCCAAAATAAAACATTAGACGACAGGTAATATAAGATCATGGACATGGAATAGCAGCGTACATGTACCCCATATGAGGCCCTTTTCCAGTTTTTCGATTTTTTGACGATGACGCACAAAAGATAAAATTCTGAAAAAATTCATGAAAGTAGACTGCAATAAGTTAAATCTAAAGCGCCCCATACACTATGCGATTGCCTGCAGGCCGTCGCCTCTAGAGGCGACCGTCCGGCCAAAATCGACGGGCAACATACACTGTCAGTCAACGATCTCACGTCCGATCCTAGCCGGTCCTACGCCGCACACCTTCAGTTTGCACGGACTGCAGTCCATGGCCTTCAGATTAACTGAAAATGTGTGGGTAACCCCGATCGACGGCCTCACGATTGCCTTCAGTTAAACTGACAGTGTATGTGGCGCTGAAGATAGAAATATCCAGCCTGCATGTTTTTTTAAATTCCTAAAATCGACGGAAAACGGGCATTTTAGGCCTTTTTGAGCGATTTTCGATAAATGAACACCCTTTGAAATGACCCCAAAATTATTTTTTTTGGTCTACTATTAGTATTGAAGGTGCATTTGGGAGTGGGAACGAGATTCGTGCGAATCTCTTTTCATGAAAAATAAATAATAAATAATGGCCAAAAACGACGTTTTTGACGGTAATTCGGTAAGAAAACCCATTTTGGACAAACGCGCTTCGGTAAAAATTTTATTTTTTGGTCCCAAATGATTACCGCCTGCTTCCGAAAAAATCCCGGTTAAGGGACTTTTGACCCCCCTTAGTGCGGGGTACCCTTTTGCACAATCCGCAAACCCCCTCCCCAACAACCGCTCTCATGAGTGGCCGACTGATCGCCATTTCCCCAGTTCGCCGATCCACGGTGGGGGTTGGGGAACAAACCCCCCCCCCCCTTAAGGTCAGAATATAATAGTATAAAATAAGAAAGAAATACAAAAAATGAAAAATAGAGGTAAGAAAATGAATGCAATTATAAATGTGAATCGACAGTTATCACATCACTACAAATAAAGAAGCGGGAAAAATCATATGAAACCACTGGCTGGGTAAAGGACCCCCCCCCCCAACCGAAGATTTTGATTTCATTCTTCCAGGAAAAGAAACCCGAAAAATCAGGAGAAGTGGCTACTAGCTACTATATCTTTCTGTTTGACTGGCGGTGTCTCACCCCTACTACCAGGGAGGAGAAAATTTTTGCTTCGACCCCCTCCCCCCTTGATAAAATGGTGGTGATGTTTCTTTCAGCATGGCCCGTTTCTGCCTTTCTGGTGGACGAGACACAAACAATTTTAGTTTAATGAGAGAAAGGGAAGAGATACAATTTCTAAAAATATTCTAATTTCACCAAGTTACCGTATCGAAATTTATTATTTCTGGGATAGGAATGCAAGACCTTGATAGGAATGTGCATGTATGTACAATAAATAAAAATATTCACTCTTCCCAACCGCCAGCCAGCGGCCAGAGCGAAATTTCAAGTTTCCATAGAAACTGCGGGCATTAAGAGATATGAAACATGTGTGGACACGATTCTTTGTTGCAAACATGTTGCAAAGTTGAATCAAGTATGAATCAAAACCAGTGGCGGCGGAAGTGGGGAATCACGATACTGAGGGAAAAAATTGTATATTAGAAAAATGGTGGGGCGGGGGCAAATGGGCCAACTAAATAGCATGATCAGGTTCTGGTCTTACATTAGAAAAATTATCGTTCGCAATCGCACTGAACAATAAAAGTTATATTATTGAAAACTTGTTTCCACTTATTTCCGGCGGATTTCATTGCGGAGAAGTGGTAGAGAGAGCGCGATGGCTAGGCTGGACAGTGCAGAGGGAATGAGAAATTGCCGAAGACAGAAGCCCGTAAAAACTGCTGACTCCGTTGTTCTACCCGACGGAGTGAGGGTGTTAGATGAATAGAATGATGCATTTTGAGAAGGCACGACGACGGCGTGTTCGAATTGTCTGCTGAGTTTATTTACTGTTGCGTAAGTAAAATAGTTACATAAGGTTTTTCCCCAGATCGAATAAAAAGTGATCATTTTATAGTGGAATAGGATTTTATTTATTATTGGACAAACAATTACAGGGTTTTTATAAACAATTATTGTATAGCTTTTGGTGTATGAATGATGATCCGGTGAGTCTCCACAATTTGAGGCTCAAGGAAAGATCTTTTTTCATTCGACATGCTACGTGACGAGCAGAAGTAACTTGTAATTTTGATCAATCGTGAAATGGCTTCGTTTTTCGGATACTTTAGAACTTTAGAAGCATCTCGTGTGCAATTTTGAGGTGTTAACAAAATATATGATTGTCTTAATGAAGAAAAACTTCCCGAAAGCTATGAAATAATTGTTTTAAAAACCATTGTTTTTTGTTCTTTTTTGACTTATTTATTTCTATTCTATAAAATAAATGATTTAATTACATTCAGATTGATCAGAAAATAAAGTGTGCCGGAGAAAAAACTTTCTGAAAAATGAAGAGATCTCATTCATCGCGCGAAAACGTTAGAAAGATCGACTCGTACTTCACTAGAGTTACTGTTCCTAGTGTCACTGATGGACCTTCAGAAAAGTGCCAACGAGTCACTAACAATTCTGAATTAGACAGTTCCACTTCAACGGCCTTTCAGGGGAATGAACAAACACAAAGTGATTAGTTTCGAGTATTTTTTTTATTACTGGTTTTACTGGTCAAATTGGTATTGAAATAGGTCAAATAGGCGTTCCTGAGTCAAGCTTTCCTATTGTGCCTGACGAAGAATCTCCTGAAGACAGCAGAGGTCTAGCAGAAACCACGAAGCTGCCTCTCGAAGAGCGTTTTTCCCCTCCTGCGACCTTCAAATTTCCTACGAACGGCCACAAAAGAACCTGCCAACACAAATGGTTCCAGGAGTTTTCGTGGCTACACTACGACTTGGAGAAAGACCGTGTTTTCTGCTTCCCTTGTCACCGAGCCAGGTATTTGGGGAGAGACAAGGGTGGCCGTGGGTATGAAGACGCTTTCGTCTTACGAGGATTCGATAAGTGGACAAAAGCGACTTCCAAGTTTCGAATTCATGAATCCGGTGATCAGCTCAAGGACGCTTGTGAATTCCTCTTCCGGAGCAAGTCAACCGTTAATATTGTCGGTCTTCTTAGCGCAAAATTGTCGGCCTAGCAAAGGGATGCCCAAGCTGCTATGAGATGTGTAATAAGCTCTCTGAGATATTTAGCCCGATCTGGCCAGGCAATTCCTGGGCATGAGGAGACCGGCGGAAACTTTATTCAGTTGCTGGAGGAACGAGCCATTGATGTGCCCGTGCTTGGTGAATGGCTAAAGAAACGGAACAATTGGTTAAGTCATGATATCCAAAATGAATTATTACAAATTATGGCTCACGGTGTGCAACGTGGACTATTATCACAGATCTCCGAGAGTCCATTTTATGCCCTTATGGCTGACGGTACCACGGACGATGCTGGGATGGAGCAGCTTTGTCTGAGCATTCGACATGTGACTTCGGGAAATTTGAAAGTAATAGTACATTTCATAACAAGTGCGGAAAGTAAGAAATATCGTGCGAGTATTGTTAGACGAACGAGACGCAGTCGAGTGAGTCTATTACACGAGCACATGATATTTCACTTTCCGACGAGTCATGAACGACGTTTTTCGCACGACGATGGGGAATTTATAGGCAGGTGCTCATTCTGGAAATGTTATGGTATTTACGTGTGAGAAACCCAAACACAGTGAACAAACCAACAGGCACAGACAGGAAGAGGAACCAAAAACAAAAAACAAAACAATAACAATTAACGTCATATCACAGAATTCAAGTTGAGACCTCATCTTGAGAACATAATCTGTGGACAGCAAACATTGGTTAACTGTAAAAAAAAAGAAAAAAAAAAGGCCAAATCAGCTGTTCTCCTAACACACACCCGTGCCTTTTTCGTTTTTTCCGCACGGGTTGACGAAAACAGATACCTACTTTCGAAGGAGGTTTTCAGTGTGGTTCTCATCACTTCCCGTGCAAGTCGTGCGAAAATGAAATTTTCATCGGCATGTTTAGTGCACCTGACTCAACGGCTGAGACAATATTCAAACCCATAGAAACAATGCTTATAGCGCTGAACCTCAGCATCCAAAATTTGCGAGGTCACTGCTTTGACGGAGCCGCTGCAATGTCGGGCCGTTTAAGCGGGGTTCAAAAGCGTTTACGAGACCGGCAACCGAAGTCGTTGTTCGTACACTGTTCAAATCATTCTCTGGACCTCGTTCTACAAGAATCAGCGAAACATTGTGATCTCATATCAGACTCATTAGTTCTAGTTCGTCAAGTATCAAATATGATTTTAGAATCTGCCAAACGCAAAGCCATATTCAAGGACATGATCATGGAGCCTGGCGTTCAAGAGCCAAACGCGCCGCATATAGTTTCCAACTTATTAATCCCACTGTGCCCTACAAGATGGACAGTGAGGGTGAAAGCTCTTTCTCGATTCTTTAATAACTATGAACGCGTCAGAAACACGTTGGATCAAATTCTAGAAGACGCGTCTTCATTGACTGGTGAGGTAAAGTCAAAAATCCGTGGATTTCGCCGAAAAATGTGCAAATTCAAGACGTTCTTTATGCTAAAATTATGCATAGCTATTTTCGCCCCAAGCGAAGATTTAGCAAGAGCTCTTCAAAGCCCAGATTACACGGCTCATGGAGCGAAACATTCCGCGAAGACTCTGTTGGACAAATTAAACGGCATGGGAGAGAACACATTCAATTCTTTGTGGGATGTGGCATTTGCAAAACAAGCGGAACTTCAGCTGGAATTTGCACCAGAATCTCGAAAAAAAGTGCTTCCAAAAAAGTTCGAACACGGTGACGGTTCACCATATGTCGTAGTTGATGAGAAATCAGGGCTTCGCAAGGCGTTTATTGAAGTTCTTGATTTGATCAAAGCCGAAATAGTAAGGCGCTTCAGCCAGGAGAGTATATGGACATCCTCATCAGTTTGGAGAAAATTGTCATCAATGCGTCCAAGTATTCCCAGGAGGAAGTAGAAACTGCCCTAGGAGTGTTCAAGGAAGACTTCGACGTGAATCGTTTATGCGCTCAACTGACTCTGCTGCCCTCTGCCATTGAAAGTGTTATCGATCCCGTTTCTCGAATAGGAGAAGAATTTAACCCGTGACTTACTAATTACTACTCGAGCTATGTTGGATCAAGTGGGAAAATTGATCACGCTGCTGAAGACTGTGCTGGCAACAACAGCCACTGCAGAAAGGTCGTTTAGCGCCTTGAGCTGTTTGAAGACGAAACTGAGGTCAACAATGTCACAAAAAAGGCTTACGCACTTACTCCTTCTTCATGTACATGAAAGCAAGACAAAAATGATTTCTACCAACGAAATTATGAAAGAATTTGTCAGCCGCACCCCGGAAAGAAAAAAAGTGTTTGGCTCGTTAACGCTATAGGTAAATGTTTTAAATTCAATTTTTACTGGTTTTTAGATTCCTGAAAACAAAATATGACTTTACCAAAACACCGCTACATATTTTCTCTTAAGCCTTGGGTCGTTCACAAGCTCTATGTTTTCGTTGCGTGGTGACTATGCAACCTATCAAAATGCTTCATTTTTCGAGGGAGTAAATTTATTTGGTTGCACATCAGACTTCACATAGAGCTTGTGTGCGGGCCTTTAGCAATGCTCCCGCATTCGTAATCTAAACATAATTGTATATAAATACACAATTTTGGTTGTGGTAGGTTGGGGGGGCGGGTCTCAGAATCCTGCTCCCCCAATGCAGAATGGCTTACGCCGCCACTGATCGGAACATGAATCTACGCAGCCCGGACTCTGAGTCGCAACAATGAATCGACTCAAAGAGTCTCAGTGTGTACTAAGCTTAATAAATTCTCAGACATCCTGTGGTTGAACCGCTCGACCGATTTGGAAACTTTTTTTTTCAATAGACGCGAAATTTTGCCAACTTCAACTAAGTACATTGTGCGTTTTCCGTTAGGATTGACCATATTCGACTCATAAGTGAATGACTGAAAAAAGTCAGAAAATTTTGAGGTTTTTGGGCTCTCAAAAGTTGTGCCTTTCGAAATTTTGTGTGCAAACTGTGATTCCTTGTTAATAGGACCCTAACGGATGAATTAAAAAAATAAAATCGCTTACACCACCTTTTGCAGCTTTTACCTATTTTTATTGCTCTGTTTACTGAACTATTGTGTAATGTGTTGAATGGAAATCGCTATGAAATGTCACGTGTTAAAATATCAATCGATGTAATTTTTTGAATTACATTTTTATTTCAAAATATTGAAGCAAAAATTTGTCGGCGCAGAGAAATGTAAATATGTCTTAGGACAAGGGTATTACGAGGCCCCTAATAGACGCACAGAAGCTGTGAGTTGCTCTTTGACGTATTTTAGCAATTTAAACGTACCAACAAAACAAAAGCAAGTAAAGAATTTATGAGCCATTTGACGAAATATACACACTTATTTATACGTTTCACCTTCAAAATAGAGGGATAGAAGAAAATCAAGTGGAAAACCCCCTCGTGGAGCATTCGTCTCGTCAGTGTACGGTGGACGTGAAACAAACCATTCAACAAGTACCAGAAAGTTGTTTTTCTTAATGTTTGGTCACGCTGCAACAACTCCAAGACTTTTTAACGAAAGGCGAAGTAGTCGAAAGGGGGATATCGCGCAAGCTCAAATTTTTCTGGAATAAAGTTTTTTCCTGAGAGACGCTCAACCACAGCACACCTTGTGTATTGGACTTCCCGCGGGCTCTTATACCAACCTTTTGAACCAAAAAAGCACTCAAGGAATTCAATAAATCAGGTAAATTTCCATTTTCTTCATTAATATGTATCGGAGTTAAGTAGATTTCTCATTAAACAGACAAGCTCAAGTCAAATTGCCTAGTTTTTAAAATAAAATGACACTAACTCACATAACTTTCAAATATTGATACCGATTGAAATGAGGCTCATGTAAACTTGAACAATTATAGCCAAATAAATGAATGCATAGACGGTAAAAATCACACAAAATTACGTGGGAAAACACAAAAATAAAAATCTAGTGTGAAGGATGAATATTTCTCGTGACGCAGGGAGCTTTTAAAAAATAATTTCCTTATTTTTCATAGATCTATTTTCCTTGACAAGACACGCTGCAAAAATAAAGAGAGAGTGAGTGGGAACTAAATGAGCGGGTATAAACTAGGATTTAATCATTCGTCAAACCACCTTGCTTTTTCATCTTTAGCGGAAAACTTTTCAAAAAACCTTGTTTTTTTTTTTTTTTTTTTAACGTTCTCCAAGCTTCCTTGAATCATGCTGCAATCTGAGAAATCACAGAAAATCGTGAGCACGCTTATTAGGGGCACTTGAAAGGCGAAGAGATTTCGAATCAATCGTTGATTAGTCACAGACAACAGACTGGACCTTAAAAAACAAGATATTTTCACCGAAATTCTTACTTAACAATTAACTTATACGACTACATTATCTCGATCGTAAAATACGTGGGAGGGGGGTGTGTATGAGGATTTAAAATCTCGCCTCTTTCTTTTCTTTGAAAAAATATTATCACGCCGTCAAATTGTTTTTTGCTTGTTAAACTGATTGTGAGTGCTGTAATAAATGGAAAGACGTCATTGAGAGCTTTCATGGTACTCAATATGGAGATAAATGTTTAAACGCATGACTGTACAATGCGACCTTCTACATTGGCCGCATGAAGCGCCTTTACTGATCAGCAACGTTTTGATTGCCGAGCAGGTTATATAGGTTATAGTCATAAGAGGAAGCACTTTCGCGGGCTTGGCTCTTTGGCAAGGTAGGGCTCTAAATACCATTTTCGGGGTGTTGGCTTATTAAAAGGGCTTATTTCGGAGGCCTGACTCATCCAAAAAAAAAAAAAAAATCGCTGGTTCCGCCTCCTCTAAAAGCCATTTCATTAAGGAATAATTTCCAAATTTCCATTAGGGAAGCCATTTTATCAAAAAGGAAATTTCCTGGAGTGTGCTCCAAGCAGACTCTTTGTTTGGTTGCGGGATCGAACAATTAATTTGAAGTCTCCGTAGTTGACGGTTTCGGAGGCTGTTTGGGAGGTCGGACGCCAGTCCAAAGTTCGTGTTGAAATCGTTTTGAAAATTAGCCGCACCTAGCAATTTTGTTTTTTTCTGATCAAGTGCAGCCAAACCAGCGAAGTAATTAAATAAAGAGCCAAACCAATGAAATTTGGTTTTTGAAATAGCAAAAATACATTAAATTTGGTTGGAAGAAGTTTAATTCACGACATTTTGTTGCGAAATCGCAAAAATCAGAAAAATAGCGTTTGAAGGTGCCAAAATCAGGAAATTTCGTTTTTTGAAATTCCGCTAAATGTTTTTTGAAAATCCAAACATGCGGAACTGATTTTAGAAAGAGCCAAACCAACGAAATTTGGTTTTTGAAATAGCAAAAATCCGTGAAATTTGGTTGGAAGAAGCCAAATCCGCGACATTTGACTCAAAAATCGCTAAATTAGGGTTTGAAGGTGCCAAAATCAGCAAATTTTCTATGGAAGAGTCAACCTTCGGAAACCAGCTGAATTGGTCAATTAGGTTTGCATTAGACTGCATTGACCGAGATTAACGAAGGGTCTCATAATTCCTCCATAGTCCGGCTCCAAAATCCCTGTCGATTGGGTGAATTGTCGGAATTACAAATTTGAACGAAAACTCGTATGGACATGAGTTTTTTGATGAGGGGAATCTGAAAATCGAGACGGATTTTCTATCAGACGAGCTTTGGAAGGGCTTCTAGTATTTTAACAGCTAATTTTGATCACGTGGACTTCTGTACGTGGACACGGTTGGCCAAGCAATCAACCGGCCAAGGTCCAAGGAAGTCCTGAAGTCTCAGCTCATGGACTTTGCTGGGCCGCTCTAGAGTCTGCCGAAACTAGCGACGATGTGAAACACTCATGATCGGAAAATGTAAATGGGCGCTGCCGGTTCGAATGATCACTTTTTCTCAATTTTAGCAGTGAATTAGCGATTTTCCCACTTATTGTTAGCCATGAATAAGCGTTTTTTTCTCATTTTCGGCCTGGTCATGAAAATGTTCCTGGTCCAGAAATGATGAACCAGCTCTTTTTCTCTATTCTAGCCACAAACTAGCGCCTTTTCTCAATTTTAGGCCAAAATTAGTGTTTTTATGAATTTTTACTGCGAATTGGGTTTCTTCAAGTTTAGTGAAAAAGTTGCCTCCAGATAACGCAAATTGGTGTCGTTTGGTTTTTAGCTGTGAATGAGCGTTTTTTTTTTTACAAATTTGAGTCACGAAGACGTGCCGATCCAGAAAACGGGAATGCGCGTTTTATCTTTTTCTCAATTTTAGACGTGAATTAGCGTTTGTTTCACTTTTACTTATGAATGAGCCCTGTTTCTCAATGCGGAATTGCTCCATGAACAGAGCAATAGCGTTTTTTCTCAATTTTAGCTGTGAAAGGGACTCCATAAACCGCGAATTAGATTTTGTTTTTACGTTAGTGACTCGGTTACACGTTGGCCATGGTCCCTGTGGTCCTTCTGGATCAGCGCCTTCCGTCATAGGGCGCAAATATTTTATAAATGTAATAAAAGGACTTTGTTATAATTGAGAGGTGCGAGCTTGAAGTTTCGGTAGGGGTGATCGCCCCTACTGCCACCCCACTGGATCAGTGCCTGACCCCATAGCATGGGTACCCGGGGCGCCACGCTAAACGGACACTGTGCAAAAATTCCAAGTTTTCGGTGACCATCCACCACTGAATTGTCGTTACGCAGACTGGTGCCACCATTCAACGACGCGTAAATTCCGCTGTCGAGAACATTCAACGTGAATTACGCTGTTGATTTTTGTTTTCAGGAAAGTTGATTCACGGGCGTCATAATGTCAACCAAAGAAGAGGATACCAAAGCAGCTGATGAGAAAACTTCCAAATCCAAGGTTTATGATTTAACATTTATTTAATGCTCGGAGGAACAAGTTTTCATGGTAACTATTACATAGCTCACTTGTATGCTGGTATGGACAGCATTGGCTGCATCTATAGGATCGGGATTTCAACACGGGTATAATAATGGAGTCGTGAATTCTCCCACGGATGTAATGTTTTTTTTGTTTTTTTTCTTATGTTATTAACTTTTTTCATAGAACTTATTTTTCTCAAAAAGATAATAAAAGCTTGGATTGGACGAGAGACAAGCTTGGATAAAGACCAGATAACACTTTTTTGGAGTTTTATTGTCTCTATATATTGCATAGGAGGCATGGTTGGCGGCGGGTTGACAAGCGTCATTTCTAACTCATTAGGCCGACGGAATGGTCTCATATATAACAACATCCTTGCCGTCATCGCCGGAATAGTAATGTGTAATGAGTACATCCAGCATCGTTAAGAATGCCGAGAAGGTGTTATTGCGGGAGATCTCCTTTGACTCCCACGCCCACTAAGATTACTTTAGGGAAGGTTTGTCGTGCTGTGGGACAACGCCCGGTCGGCATTCTAAACGATGGCATTGGACAGTTCTTCCAGACAGGACTTAAATTTAAAAACACTCCAACTGCGTCATAGGTGTTTCAAAGTATGCCAATTCACCGTACGTTCTCATTGTCGGGCGTATTATTTCTGGTGTAAATTGCGGTATCAACGCGGGCATCTCTCCGATGTACTTGACAGAAATCTCCCCGATGAGAATCCGTGGAGCTGTAAGCTGTAAATGGGAACATATGTCTAAAGATTAAACAATTTTTCTCAAATTGTCCTCAGATTGGATCTTTGTATCAGCTACTGGTGACAATCTCCATTCTAGTGGCCCAACTTCTGGGGGTGAGTAGCGTGTTGGGAACTGACGATTACTGGGGAATCTTATTCGCCTTGATCATCATACCAGCGGTGTACCAGTTTTTGGCTCTATTTTTGTCTCCAGAGAGTCCTAAATTTCTCTTGAAAAAAGGAGAAAATGAAAAAGCTATGAAAGGTAATAAAATCGATCAAAAAATTTGCCAAAACTTTGCCCAAAAAAAAAAAAAAAATCCTTCCATCGTTATACACACATGAAAATATGAAAAGCCATTCTTAAAGCGTAACCAAGGATCTATCCTGCATCCCGTCGCGTCTGATAAAAATCTTGTGTTCATTAGATATTTAGATAAAATGAATGGGGGACCTGCATGAGTCACTGATTTGGGAAAATCACAGAGTCCTTGTGCATTTGCACACTCTCTGGATGATATTAGTGAAAACTGCAGTAGGACGCGTTGATTTTCAAATAAATATTCAAGTTCATAGGAAAAGGGAGGAAATGGTGGATGCAATGGAACGGGATGGAATGGTTAACGGGCGCTTCGGAACCGTTTTGTTTCAATCTAAAGAAATATATATTTTTTGTACAGCCGGGCGTAAAGACTAGACATTCGACCGCTGGGAGAGTCTTGAGCGGGCGACATGAGGTTTATTCCGCCCGCCGGGCGTATAAAGAAAAATATCAGCCCGCTACGTCTTCTTTTAGGTCTTTTGTTGTTTTTTTGAAAATAGTTTTTCCTAATTTTGTTTTTAAATTGTACATTAGCCAGAAAAACACGAAAATAAGCACAGCAAATTACGCTGAGAGGCGATTAAAGTTCCCTCTGCATCAGCTACGTCATCCTCCATTCGCTGGCTAAAGTGTGTGTTCACTTCAGTTTATTAAGCAAACCGTATTATATGCGTCTGTGGAGTCCGTGCAACCTATCAAAATGCTTCATTTTTCGAAGGAATTAATTTTTCTTTGCTTATTAGACTCCACAGATGCATAGCACAAAGCTTCTGAACAGGGCTTTAATGGCCCGTTCACAAGCTCTATGTTTGTGTTGTGTGGTGTCTACGCAACCTATAAAAATGCTTCATTTTTCGAGGGATTAAATTTGTTTGGCTGCACAGACTCCACAGAACGTAAACATAGAGCTTGTGAACGGGCCTCAAAGACCGGTTTTTATGATTATTATTGTAATAATTATGGACTTCGGCTGTACAAAAAATAGCGTACAACACTCGGGCGGTATTCCTTATTACGATCTCGGAAGACAACTGCCCTTGGCTTCACCTCGGGCACTTCCCGTCGCTCTCGACCGTAATGAGCATCATACCGCCCTTGGATCGTAATATACTATTCTTTACATACGGTAGCTGCATCACAACCCGTCCATATCAATAATCAAAAATCGCCCATTGACGTCATCGTTCTCCCGACTTTCATTTAGCAGATACCTTTGTAGCAACAAACTTAGTAATTGAAAAAATTTGCAAGCTCCTCCCTCCTCGTTGCCACTTGGCCAAGGGAGGCCTCAAGGAACGTTCATAAACACGGTCATTAATTTCTGCGTTTTCCCGCGGCAGCTTGTAATTCTCTAGCCGGTAAAACTCAGGCGCCTATAGAATATGAATTCTACAAGAGTGAAATTGAAGAAGCTGCTAAACTGCCCAAAGTTACTTTTAAAGACATGTTCAGGGTTCCAAAGTACCGAAAACCACTCGTCATCATGACTGTTCTTATGCTGGCTCAACAATTTTCAGGAATTAACGCCGTAAGAGAGAGTTATTTGGTTCGTATTGAATCACGAAAGTAATTTCTTTAGTTTTAGGTTATATTTTATTCGACTCAAATTTTTAAAATCGGAAGTATCGGAGGGAACACAGCTGAGTGGCTTACAGTTGGCGTCGGACTAACAAACGTCGTAATGACCATAATATCTGTATTTCTCGTTGAAATCACCGGACGCAAGCCCCTACTTTTTGTAGGCTTTTTCGGGATGGCCGTGGTAACCATCGTCCTGTACATCTGTCTCTGTTTCGCGGTGAAATACTTTTTTGGCCAAATAATTTCCCATAACTCAATTTGTATTTCGTCGTTTTTATTTTCGTCATTGAAGGAAGAAAGTACCGTCGCTCTCTACATCGCTATCGTTTGCGTCTACGTTTTTATAGTACTTTTTGCGGCCGGAGCGGGTTCTATTCCGTGGATAATTGGTTCGGAATTGTTCGCCACGGCCGCCCGACCATTAGGACTCAGTATGGCCGTACCAGTTAACTGGTTTGGAAATTTCGTCATTACATTAATTTTCCTTCCCCTTAAGGTTTATTTTGCATTTCACTACTCCCGGTAAACACAAAAAGTGGAATAACTCTGTCTTTCTGTTTTCTAGGAAGTTATGGGACCGTCCGTATTTGTGATATTTATTGTGTGCCAAATTTTGTCCGGTGTCTACATAGTGTTCTTCATACCGGAAACAAAGAATCGGCCGATAGAGGAGATAACTGCGAAATTTTGAAAATAACGGAACACGGCTAGCAGGAAAATGCCAATAAAAATTAAAATACTGTAATAAACAGCTTGATAAATAACGCATTGGACCTATTTGTAATAAGTGTAATTTGCGATCAAGTATTGGAAACACGCAAAATATCGAAGGACGACGGACGATGGATCATCGAGAGCACATCAACATATTTTCCTTGGGAGGAAGAAATTATTGATAATTATTGATGATTTATTGATAATTTGTTAAATAATTTGAAAATTCTTCAACCCACAGGAGGTAGAATCACAAAGCTCGGGTTCCAAAGTGTGTAATTAAGCATTATAATCACCCACACGGGTCGGGGGTTGCTTTTATCACCATCACACCTGCTGCATATGTATGTACTATATTAATCGTAATCATCAAATCTCCCGGCCCACTCAATTTTCCTCCGCAGATGTTAAAAAAGAGTCCTTTTTGGGTCGTGTGACCGATGAAAACCAGGGAAGGGGGGGGGCAACCCTTAGTCATTGGCGAACAAAGGAAAATTAATAGAAGGGGCTTGGAGTGAGCTTGCCATTTCGGGTCCTTTCAGCCAAATTACACGTTTCCATGGCTGATTATCCATGAAACTGAAAGTTTCGAGTCTTAATTTATTTTTGAGACCCCTTATAAAGCGATATTTTGTATTTAAAAAGAGCCAGAGCCGTGAAGTGTCTCTTTGAAATGAGCCGGTACGTCGGAAATGTCACCTTTGGAAAAAAAGGTGGGAAATTCTGTAAAATTGACTTGTTTTAAGGGAGCCAAACCTGCGAAATTGGTTTCTGACGTGGAAATCTGTGAAATTTGGTCACAGAAAGTGCCAAACCAGTGAATTGGTTTTTTGAAGATGGCTGCCAACGCGAAATTTGGTTAATGAAATAGTGAACTTGGGTTCTGCGAGCGTCAGATCCGTGATATTTTGGCACTGAAAAGTCCCACCAGGGGAATTCCATTTTTAAAGAGTCAACTTCGAGTGCAATTGGCTTTATAGGGAGTCAATCCTGTGACATTTTGAGTGATGAAAACCTTTGGAATTCGTTCTGCGAGCAATAATCCACAAGAACTGAAATTTTATTTGATTGTCAAGAGGGGGTGGGATCTTGAGCTCATCAGGGCTAAGCCCCTTCAAACATTTTACACCAAATCCGCCCCTGCACCTATCAGCACTCTTACGAATAAGTAGGCGTTTATATACGATAATGGTGGGGGGGGGGGTAATCCAAGGTTTCCGACAGAGGGTCGGTGTCCCTTCAAAACTCAAAAATTTAAATGGTCACCCAAGGCATGAATCATTCGAATTCCGCTGGTTTGGCTCATTCAAAAAACTAATCTCGTGGATTCAGCTTTTTCGCGCGGGTCGGTACTACGATTTGCGGCAAATTTATTTCCCGTTCTGTATGTGCGGGGTGGGGATACACCCCTTCAGCAGTACTGTGTTGTGGTGGGAGTGGGAACGAATCGTAAATGAGAGTGTAGAGGCGAGAGGCTGTTCGCTTTTTCCAAACTTTTTGTTGCGTACACTTGCCCCAAGAACAGCATATTAGTGCGCACTCTCATTTTTATTCGCTTAAGAACCTAAAAAACTGGGGATCAGCGTATTTCCTCCATATGAAGTGACCCCACCGAAGTCGCGACTTCTCTCAATTTGAGCCTTCAGTATAGCGCTTTTGTGGGCTAAATTGTATATTGAGCTACTCTTCTTTGCTGATCACCTGAAACGTCCTATTCCGACCTGGGTTGGATGGACTGAAAATCGTCAAAAGGAGACAATATCGCAGTCCAACCGCATATCAATGTTATATACATTGATTTTGTAATTACCTCCATTTTCTCCCTCCTTTTTGCCTGCCACTCTGTAACCTCCTCCCCAACGACACACACACGCACCGTTTCCACTTACCACTGTGAGCTTCTTTTTGCATTTTTCACATTATCAAATAAATAAAAAGTTCAGTGTAACGCAGCAGTCTTTTACTTCCAAGCTCGTACACAACATTCTGGCGACGAGGATAAAACTTGCTTTCCCGGTCATCGATGTAGCCGCATTCGAGGTACACGCTTTGCTACAGTTTTTATTTTGGTTCCTTTGTTCAAAAGTCCGCGTTTGTGTTTATTCGCATATCCACTAGTTTTTTTCGCGTAAAACACTCCCCGTTCACAATGCCTATTTTGCCTCCCGACTCCCTGCCACTACACCCACTGGGACAACGACGTTCGCTACACCTGTGGTGATTGCGGCTTCGACGAACATCGCCCCTTTCGACCTCAGCCGTCCGACTGAGTGGCCTCGTTGGGTCAAACTCCTTCA
Organism: Corythucha ciliata; assembly: GCA_038030265.1. Classification (NCBI taxonomy): domain Eukaryota; kingdom Metazoa; phylum Arthropoda; class Insecta; order Hemiptera; family Tingidae; genus Corythucha; species Corythucha ciliata. Next base: position 44,219,346 of record CM075938.1, on the reverse strand, counting down.
TTTTAATTTCACGGCCCATGGGGTCCAAGATCCGGAAATGCGTCGAGCCCATTTCTTTACAGTGTGTGGTTCTGAGCTGTACCAGCTCACATGCAGCCTCTTGCATCCGAACGAGGTTGATGAAGTTCTTTACCAGAATGTCATAGAAACACTTACGTCTCATTTCAGACCTCAGGTCAACGAATGCGCCGTTTACCGCCGTTTCCAACAGTGCACATAGAAGAGCGGTCAAACAGTGAATGAATTCGTCGCCGAACTCCGTCGTTTGGCCGCCGACTGTGGGTTTGGACAGCTCCTAGAGAAGTTAATCGCTTTTCAAATGGTCTGCGGTTTACGTGACATCTCGGTGCAATACCGCCTTTTTCAGCGAATCGATCTAACGCTTCAAGAAGCTATAGAAATCGCTTCAAATGCCAAAACTGCTACTCAACACGTTATGGAGGTAAAGAAGGAGTACCCTTCGGCTGAGTTGGTTGCATCTGCCTCACCACAGTCCGCTCAGCACCGCCTCGTTTTACCTACAACGCCTCCACATGTCTCAACAAGCCCCACTTGTTACAGATGCGCGGGAGATCACCTCGCCAGCAGTTGGGGTATGGAGCGCGATTCCCTCCACTGCACAAACTGCTCGAGAGCCGGCCACGTTGCAAAAGTTTGTCGGCAACTGCCAGGTGATAAAATAGCAAATTCTAGCCGTCCTCACTACCAAAGACGCAACAAAAAACCATCGGTTCCTTCATCCACCGACAGGAGCTCAGAATTTTCACCAAGCTCTACGCTTCGTGTCAGCGCCCATTTCGTCCCTACAAGCCAGGAATCCATGACGCCAATCCCGAGAGTCTCGAGCAAAGACCTGTACACGGTTTCTGGCTTAACAGCACGTTTTGAAAGAGACCTTGAGCTTCGCCCACCATTCTTGGTGACGCCTACAATTGAAGGCGTACCTGTTCACATGCAGCCGTCAGTATTATAAAAGATACGATTTTCAAAGAACTGTGGCCAAGTGCTAACGACCTCCACTCTGTGTCACTCGAATTAAAAGGCTACGCCGAGGGAGCGGCCCAGACCGTCATCGGTGCGAAAGACGTTAGCGTTAAGTATAAAGGGAAGACTACCATTTTCCCCCTTATCGTAGCAGCAGGATGTCGTGAAATTCCCCTTCTCGGGCGTAACTGGTTCGAAGCGCTTGTACTCACAATACAGGGCTTACACGCTGTCAACGCCCAAAGTTTGCCGACTCCTACCAATAAGTTCACACCCCGCACTGCAATGTGACGACCGCCCTTTAGGCGAATACACGGCCCCCCCCATACACCTCGATCTGGGCAAATCCGTCCCACCCCGCTATTTACGCCACAGAGTGGTGCCATTCGCTCTTCAGGCACGGGTGGAGGACGAACTCGTGCGCCTCGAAGCTGCGGGGGTCGTCAAGCCTGTTCGATTTTCCAAGTGGGCTACACCTGTCGTTATTGTACCCAAAAGAGACGGATCGCTCCGCCTATGTGGAAGTTACAACGCCACTGTCAATTTGGCCCTCAAATCAGACTGCTACCCATTGCCGACCCTGCGAGAGGCCCTCAACCGAGTGGCCGGCGGAACGGTGTATTCCAAGCTGGACCTTGACCAAGCTTTCACCCAGCTTAAAGTCGACGACGAGTCGGCTCAATTGCTAACGATCAACACACACCGTAGGTGTGCACTTCAGGTGTGCATTTTCTATGCACAGGGTTCCGTTCGGGATCAGCGCAGCGCCCGGAATTTTTCAACGCCTGATTGACGGGCTGTTAAAAGATGTGGAAGGCGTCACGATCCTTATCGACGACGTGGTGATAAGCGGTTCGACTCAGGAAGAACACGACAGCCGCCTCCTTCGCGTCCTAAATAAACTTCTCGATGCGGGTCTGAAGCTAAAGTTGTCGAAATGTGCCATCAACAGGCCAAGCGTGGAATTTTGGGGACACAGGATTGACGCCCATGGTACCCACCCGCTGCCAACAAAGACATCGGCGATTCGTGACGCCCCCCTCCTACTTGTCGGGCAGAGCTACTGTCACTCCTTGGCCTCATCAATTTTTACGACCACTTTCTTCAAGGAAAAACGACTATTTTCGAGCCGCTTTATCGCCTCCTCGATGCTGCAGCACCGTGGAGTTGGGGCGAAACCCATGAAAAAGCCCTTCAGCAAGTAAAGGACCTCATTTGTACACCAGGTCTCATCCTTGCCCATTATAATGGCCAGTATCCTCTCACAGTGGCTTGCGATGCCTCGCCGTACGGGCTCGGTGCCGTGCTGTCCCAAATCTCCCCGGAGGGAGAGGAGCCTCCCGGACTCTCTCGCCTACAGAACGGCGCTACGCTCAAGTGAGGCTGCAGCCCTTATTTTCGGAGCTCGTAAATTCGCCAATTTATATACGGGCGCTCTGGAGTTACCTTTATAACGGATCATAAGCCCCTACTGGGAATCTTCAAACCAGGTTCGCCTGTCCCCGAGCAACTTTCACCCAGAACGCTTCGCTGGGCCATTATCCTGGCTTCATACGATTATAAAATCGAATACCGGAAGGGCAAACTGCATGGAAACGCCGACGCTTGCTCACGTCTGCCTTTACCTCCCCAGGAATGCGATTTAGAACAAGATACTGTCGGAATTCACCTGCTTGAATTACAAAATGGCCCTGTGACGTCCGAAGAGGTGACCAAAGAGTCTGCTGCCGACACCATCCTCCAGCAAGTCATGAAGCATGTCAGAAACGGGTGGCCTTCCAAAATTCCGGCAGAGCTTAAGCCGTACCATTCTTGCTCAAACAACCTCTCGGTCCAACGTGACTGTCTGCTTCGCGGCGAGAGAGTTGTAGTCCCGGCCAAACTGCACCAGCGTGTTCTCGCAGCTATTCACGCGTCGCATCACGGAATTGTGCGCTCTAAATTCGTTGCCCAATCGTACGTCTGGTGGCCAGGGCTGAGTCGAGACGTCTATTTGTACAACGCTCGTTCTTCCCAAAACAATTTATAACTGATGCATGAATTTTGCGAAGAGCAATCTCAGGACGGTACACAGGAGAGTGATGAAAAATAAAGGAAGAAATTCAAAATAGCGGGAGAAAATGAATGTGACCGGGAAATTACTCACGGCGAAACTTCAGGTCCCTGCGATGTCCGCCTGATAAACTACAGGCTCGGTTCCCACCGGGGTCGTACGGCGGCGTCACTACGAATTCAGCGTACTAACGTAGTCAATTTGCGTAACTACGCGTTCGGTGTACTAACGCAATCGTTCGACTAAACTTCGGGTCGGCGTACTCGTCGGTGGTCTCTTCGAGTTCGGCGTAGTCACAGGATATCCCTTCGGGTCCGCGCAATGGCGTAGTCGCAGACGGACACTTCGAGTTTTTCGTAACTGAGTCGTCGCAAGTTGTCACTTCGAGATCAGCTTCCTGGCGTAGTCATAGACAGTCTCTTCAAGTTCGGCGTACTAACGTTCTTCAGCACGGAGCTTTGGCGCAATTACTTCGTTACCTCGCTTCGGTTCGTGGCGATGCCGGCGTGACCGCTCTCTTCAGAGTCTCGAACAGCTTCTTCTTGTCTTCTCGACGCCCTCCCGTTTCAATGGGTGGGAGTGGGGGTATCAGGCACTTTGGAGGGGAGGGACCGGGGAACGGTTCTCTATGCCCCGCTAAAATAGGAGAGGGGTACAAATCTCTACCCACGTGATTTTGAACGAGCGTTCTACAAGATAGGACATACAGCTAACTATCTATCGGACCGAGAAACAGAAAAAAAACATAAAATAAAAAAAAAACAGACAACATACCTTTATACACTATTATCTCCCTAAACTACATCCACAGTCGGTACCCTTCAGCGGCCAACTAGCAACTACTGGTTTTCTTTATCACCGTCAGTCGGCGAATTGTGGAGGGTTTCTTTTTTTTTTTTTTTTTTTTTTTTTTTTTTTTTTTTTTTTTTTTTTTTTTTAAATTGGCATTAGCCCGGAAGCCGGAGCCACAGTTTTAGTTTGATTGCGGGTGTGAAAATGTTATGATTTAAACTAGATGCTGTATTCTAAGTAAAAATTGATGTACGTTTTTGTACACGAAATTAATATGTTTATGTAATTGAATGGGTTTGCTAATAATAACCCTAAATTTCTGAACAATTCAAGTCTTTCTGCGGTGAATTTTTTACAATGCATGATGATGTGTTCCAAATCCCCTAAAGTATGGCATGATTCGCACTGGTCAGACACCTGAACATTTATTTTTTTAAGGTATGCAGGGCAAATTCCGTGGTTGGTCCTAAGCCGACACAAAGCTGCGCACAAGTTTTTGGACACATTCCGATTGTGGAACCAAGGGAAATAATTTATTGTGGGGTTATGCCCTACGTAGAACAGGCCAGTTTCGCTTGCTCTGTAACTGTGGTACCACGTTTGACGGGTTTCTTATACTAAGGGAAGGCTATACTAATGAGGAGGGGGAGGGGAAACGCGTGACGCAACACAATAACCTAAGTCAACCAACGAATCGAACTAATTTTTATTAAGACTTTAGTATAAAGAACAAGGTATTAAAACCACTATTTAAGGGACGATACAAACATCGGTGGGGGGGGGGGGCTTGATGGGGCTATCCCATCACAACACACACGCATCGTTTCCACTTACCACTGTGAGCTTCTTTTTGCATTTTTCACATTTTCAAATAAATAAAAAGTTCAGTGTAACGGAGCAGTCTTTTACTTCCAAGCTCGTACACAACAATCAAAACTCGTTTTCACGTTACGTATATCCAGGATCCAGGAATATAGAACCCAAAAAATCCTCATTCTTCCATCTTCAAACTTTTCGGAGCGGGGGGGACCCACCTTCCTGCGCTACTGATTCACGGACAGAAGTGAGAAAAAGTGCTAAATGACAGCTAAAATTAAGAAAAAAACTTAGTTACTTCATGGCTAAGGTACCCCAATTACGTGTAGTACCTACATAACAATAATTTAAAAAATAAATACAGGAATAGGAGGGGTCTTTTCGTTCAAGATTCACCAGTATTCAAGGGATTCAAGTGTCCCTGAGAGACACTTGCGGGGACCCACTCATTAAAATACCCTCTCCCATTGTCACTTGCGTACCATCCAGCCACGCCAGTGTGTTCACTGGGTCCGCGAAAAATTCGACACATTCGTACTTCAGGGCTGTCAATTGAGGGGCCACCATCCTTGGGAAAATTCGTGTGGTCTTTCGGAAACGTCCGCAAGTTTTTAGGTCACGAATAGCCATCAGTTTGGCCATTTTTGTTCGTTTTAAGTCGTCAGTTACGCAAAGGTGCAAATTTTCGACTATTTTTAGGACATGAATCGTCTGCAGTTTAGCCATTTTCAAGGCGCAACGGCTACGGTTTGGCGTGATTAGCCCAGTCAAGCAATTGTACAGCGTGAGAGTAGTCAGTTTATCCAGTTTTTATAGGGTGCGTGTAACCAATGCTGTGACGGGGAGGGGGTCGATCAGTTAGTAAGGTGGGGACGGCCCCCGTGTTCGGTGCGCGAACACCATGTTTGGCCATTTTTTTTCGTGGAGAGAGCCATTTTGTTGGTGCGAATTGCCATTAACACTACCTGTAACCTCTGTAGGGCGTTTAAGATCAGTTTGCCCATATTATTAGAGCGTGAAGCGAGTGCGAAGTACCAATACGATTATGCCACTTTTGGGGCGTCATTAGCCAGTTTTACTATTTTTAGAGCCTAATCGTCAATTTAGACATTTTAACAATTTAGACAATTCAGACATGAATAATGCTCATTTTGTCGTTTTTTGACTCGTTATTTTATCATTTATTTTATTTATTTATTTATTGCCAAATACAATAATTATAGGTGAAAATTTTAAAACAGAAGTGTTGCGTGGCCACGGGGGAATAAGCTAGAAAAAGCTTGTGTTCCCTCGTGGAGTTGCTTGACAAAAATTTTAGTTAATTAACATGAAATAAGCTGGTTTGGCTTAAATAAATTCACGCCGTTAATTTTCGTTTTGCCATTTTCAGGACAGGAATAATCTGTTTAGGCCTTTTCAAAGCGTGAATAGCCAGTTTGGGCATTTTTTACGGCGCTAACTGTCAGCAGTATACGGCTATTCCTAGGGCGAGAATAGTCAGTGTGATATTTTCAGGGCACGAATCGTCAGTTTTGTCATTTTAAGGTCCGAATGGTCAGTTATGCCCTCTTCCCGTTTTTAATGCTGAAGTTGCCAATTTAGGCACTTCCTAAGTGTGAAAGGTCAGTTTTGGCCATTTTCTGCAGCACATTTCTGGTTCAAAACTGATGGCAGTCAGTGGATTACCCAGCTTGTCGATTGCTTAAATACTCAGTTTGGCCATTTACAGGGCGCATATAGAGTCAGTTTTGCCCTTTACAAGGCGTGAATAGCACGTCAAGCAAAAAGCGAGAACGGTCAGTTTGGACATTTTCTGCGTGCGAATGGTCAATTTTGCCCTTTTTGTTGCAGGAATCACCCAGGTTGAGGCATTTTCAGGGTGAAAATTACCAGTTTGGACATATTTAGAGTGGGAATAACTAGTTTGTCTGCTTTTAGGGAACAAATATAAGCAGTTAAGCTATTTTCAAGGCGTTGAATCGTCAGTTTTGCCATTTTAGGGTGCAAAGGGTCAGGTCAAGGCGCGAAAGGTCAGTTTGGCGATCGATTTTGCAATTCACAGGGCAGGAATCATCTGTCTAGGCTTTTCCTGGGCGCGAATAGCCTTGTCTGTGACCTAAATACACAAAAAAGACATTACGACCGCGTTTGGCCGGCTGAAACTTCTAAAGTGAAGAAATGGGAAGTGTGAACTGTCAGTCACGTATGCATGATTTTTTGTGTTAAAAGTGAATCAACTCTAATTCTATGCAGCAATCCACAAATTGTAATACATAAATTTGAAGCTTATTGAATGGGGCAACTTTTGGTGAAATTGGAGTTTTCTAGCCAAAATCAAGAGGGGTGAAATCATTATGCGTTTAGGGGGCAGCTTGTAATACCGGATAATTGTCTCCCGCCAGGGGCGTAGGTACGGGGGGGGGATATGGGGGATAGATCCCCCCCTCCCAGAGCTACAAGTATACGAACGAAGGAGCACTATTACCATAACGAAGAGCCCCATTAAATCTCCAAAAATGAGCGTTTCACGTTAAAGTTAGGTTTAGCAGATTTTCTGGACTTAAAGCAGCTTTTTCCTTGGACTTCAGACCCAACGCAGTAGTGTACCGTGTTTCGGGGGAGGGGGTCGCTCCGGACTCTCTAACAGACAAAAATCGGTAATATTCGTGGCTATAGCTGCTAATAAGCGCTGATTCGTGGTCTCGCGATGCAACTTCCAGGCTAAAATTAAGAAAAATCGCTGATTCGCGGTACTTGGAGGTCATTCTACGAATTAATTGTGGAAATCAACGCAAAAGTGTTGTATTTGGGCAAACCCCGCGGTTAAAGTTGAGAAAACACGCTATAACATTGACAAGTAAAAGACGATTTCAGGTTAAAATTGGACAAAAATGGCAAATTCACAACTGAAATCGCCCATTCGCGTATGAAAAAGGGAATAGGATGCTGAATGGCCGTAAAATTAACACAAAACGCTATTTCACAGCTGAAATTGGGAAAAATCGCTAATTTGCAATTTGCAGATATATAAAGTTATGGAAAAACGTTAATTCGCGGATACAAAATGAAGCAAATCAATAATTCGCAGCAAAAATTGAAAAAATCACCAATTAGCGCAGCTAAAATTAAGAACGACTGTAATTTTCCGTTCAAATTAGGGAAAAGTGCTAATTCTCAGTTGAAAAAGGAAAAAATTGCTAGTTTGCAGCTTAAATTGAGTCAAACGGCAATTCTTGGCAAAAATTGACAAAACTCGGTAGGTAATGCACGGGTTGGAAACGCTAGCACGCTGCTAAAATTTAGAAAAAGCGAAAAATCGGTGCTAAAATTGAGAAACATCACTTTCTCGAATTAAGTGTCGTGAAATTTATAATTTAAAAATAATGATTTTTTGACAGAAATGGATGGATAGATTTACATTTTTTGGTTTGAAAAAGGTTTAAAAAAAAAAATTACATTTATAGTCCAGTCAACGAAGGATCCGCAGGGAGCATTCATTTTGACCAGTAGAGGCTAAGTCGAGAGAGAGGCAAGCCTGTTAGCCCTCGATGTATTCGCATATCTGGCCCATCTTCTGGACTAGCAATATAGGACAGTGGTACTCCCAGCCGGTTGTCCACGGATATGAACACTTGGTCCGCACTCCAAAAGGAGTGGCCGGGGTGCAACCGCTTCGCTAACCATCCGGGAGCAGCCCAGCCAGGCTAACGCCAGCGGAAACGGAGGCAGTCGGTCTGCACCCCTTATTCAGCTATGGCCGGCCAACGTCCGCCGCACGCGCCCTTCTCCAGGCCCACTGAACCGACAGAGCTGCGTTAGCCTCAAAAAATCGAGTTTCCAGGAGGAACCACTGAGGAGGTGCAGTTGTTTGGGGCAGCAGACGCTTGGTCGAGAGGGAGTTTCCACCAACGTAAAAACTCCTAGTCCTCGATATATTCGGCGCTTAACTGCCCCTCTCCCCCCAATCAACATGTACAGTGTAGTTTCATGTACTGCCCCCCCCCCTCATACACGCGATGTACATTCCTGTTAAACTTCTCTGCCTTTTATCAGTTCATTTCAAGCGGTGATGAGCCGTGGGAAAGTTGATTGGTGGGGGGGGGGGAGATTTCAATGACGTGGGAGGGCTTGCGTAGTCGAACAGTGGACCAACGCCGCACGGTGATTACGTACCAAAACTGTCTATTAAAAGTCCGATGATCTTACTGTATTCCAGGAATTACGGAATTTTACCATTCTTGTATTTCTAGTGGTATAAGGAGGGTTAGGTCTCGACAATGTCTGTTTAAGCGTTGCGTTGTGTTTAAACGATTTTGTATTCAAAACACCAAAAATTCTGATTGGAGTATAAGCTCCTAAGCTCAGCTTAGAGAACAGAACTTCAAGCCCATGTGTTCGGCCCGGGCCTAAGTCCGAATTTCATGAATCATTTGAACTTTAACGAACGTCGCTGGTGAACGCTAGGATTCACGGGTAAATGCTAAGATTTACCAGCCGTCGGTCTTTCACCGCATCATATACGTACATTTATGCTCTGCTCACGCTGAACGCAAATTTGGTTGGTATATGAAAAGTCTGAACATATCAGATTAACTCAAATAATAAACCACTCCACTTATGAGGGGAGGAAGATTTAAGCCCGTTGTTCGTCCAGGTCACTAGTCTCTTGAGGCGATGGCACTAAAACTGTATCCGCATCATCATCGCCCTTTTCCTGATGGTCAAGCGGCTCCTATTGACGCAGCTTCGCAGATGTTGAAGCACGGCATCGATGCCTTCCTGCATCCAAATTTTCCACTACTGCGGTCGGCAATACACCGACGAAATAATATAAGATTGAGGGTATAGTTAGGGTGACCAGATTTTTTTTTGTGAAAAAGAAGGACCATAAATGGAAATTTCCAGTTATTATGAAAATCATTTTTAACTATAAAACGAGAACATTGCACTTTAAGACAGCTCAAAAGTGTTCAGTCTTCAGAATATCACATTCAAATACAAAAACGACTAGGGAAAGACTAAAATTTTTGAATATAATCTTCAAAATACCACATGGACGGAAAAAATTCTGGAAAAGATTTTTAAAAAATGGTGAACATGTTGTCTTCACAAGTAGTATCACATGACATTACGAAAACCGTAGTGACAACGTCACATTTGGAAGTTTGCTAGGGTTGAACTACAATAATTTCAACAAGTTTAAGAAAATATCACAATGAAAAATTATTGAATGGAGACGACTAGAGAAAAACTAGAAAAAAAATCTAAGGAACATTCAAAAGAGTGCGAGGAAAAACAAAGAGTACTTACAAATTACTTGCAAACCTGAAGACAATTGAGGAGGTACATATTTTTAAAAAATATGAATGGTGACATTAAGTTATTAAAGGATCTGAGAAAAAACCTAGCACAGATGAAATATTTCACGGAATTATGAATAGCTCCCTTCGAATTTCCGTTCGGTTTCAAGAATTGAAGGGAAAAAACAAATGCTTTAGCGAAAAATGAGAGAATTACGTACAATCTGTTTCGGCATTACTAAACAAACCACTATAGGAGCAATATTTTTCAGAGGAATGGATGGCCCTCAACATAATTTCGTTACCTTTCAGGAATTCGTACATTGAGGCAGGCGCGGATCCAGCAGGGGGCTAATGGGGCTTTAGCCCCCCCCCCCATTGAGCTGAACCTCCCCCAACTTTGCCTAAACCCCATGTCTTCAAAGCCAAATTTCCGAGTTTTCAAACAATCTCAAAAGAAAAATCTTGAGAACAAAGGGGGTAGGGCTTGGCACAATTCATGACTAGAATTTCCGCTTGGGAAGGCTATACATTCATCAAAGTTATCGTATTTTGTGTTAAAGAAGTAAATTAATTAACTGATTTTACCCGGATGACACGGAAAGGCAAAGCCTAATGCGGGCCACACACGATAACATGCTTGACAAGCGTGGTTTGCCAACCCCGCTTGACAAGCAGGTTTGGTCGTGTGTGGGGTCATGTTTGAAGGTTTGAAAGTTTGACATCACGTTTGACGCTTTTCAGTCACTGCCATAAAATTTGCTCGCAAAACGGGTTGACAAACAGATTTGATCGTGTGTGTCAACCATCGAGAAAAAAGGGTATTGGGACACTGGTGAAGCTTGGGCGCGCGTTTGAAGTTGAAGCTTGACGGCAAGTTTGACCGTGAGGGTGCGGCGTCAAACGTCAAACATACTTGACGAGCGCAACTAATAAAACCATGCTTGTCAAGCATGTTTGACCGTGTGTGGCCCCCTTAACACAATTCGAGCTTCGAGAAAAAATGGGCTCCCCGACGGGATTTGAACCCGTTACGGGTTTTTCTCGAAGCTCGAATTGTGTTAAGCTTTGCCTTTCCGTGTCGTCCGGGTAAAATCAGTTAATTAATTTACTTCTTCAATTAAAACACCGGCGACAGAAACTCTCGTATCAATTATTTTGTGTATTTTTCAATTCATCTGCCGAGCTCCGGTGCAGCGTCGGATCTAGACCTTTAGGGCCCCAGAAGAAGATCAAGAAAAGTTGTATACTGTCGAAAAGTGTCAACAAATAATCGGGACATACGCGGATACAGCAGACGTGAATGCAGTGGGGTGAATTCCAAGGTGTTTCCCGGGGCCAAATTCGTTCTATTCTAGTTTCTTTTATACAGAAATACAGGATCCGCATTACAATCGTAGTTTCAAATCCCCAAAATTTGATTTTCTCTACCAATAACGAGTCATTTGGCTGATGATATGGATGTATACGCTATACAGAGACCCATTTTTCATCACTAACTCACAATGCGATCAGAAATTGCGAAAAAATTACAAATTGACGATTCATAAACCAACAAACTTAGCCTCAAAATATAGAGGTATATAAGCCAAGGACTGACTAGTTGACTGATGAAAATTTAGTCTTTCAAACTGGATATTTTGCCTCACAAAAATGAAACATTTACCTCATGATTTTGCTCTGTAGGCACACGTTTCGCTACAAAAATCACAATTTGTCACAGAAAATCCCACCGTAAACTTTTCCTAGACACTTAGTTCTTCAAGTACTATGTACCAAAATAGAATAGAACCAGGAACATTAGCCCTAAGGGTCCAGAATTCGCCTCGCCCGGTGGGCCTTAAATCGGTAAAGGTAAAATTCTGTTTCTTGACCAAAAAACTGGAAGTTTTGTTGCTTGATATTCATACTAGAAAATATTAACCAGTTCCCGGAATCGGTTTACACCGGTTTTGTACATTACACGAGCAATCTTAGCACCTTGGACTAATTGTTTGGTCACAAAACCGGGAATTTTGACCGATAACTATCGATTCAGCTCTTTGAACTGGCCCTTGATTAATGAAACCGTGGTTATTTCGCCCCTCTTTTGGCAACAGTTGCCTCCAATTTTAACTTTTTTTCTTCATACAACTTTAATTGTTTTCGTTTCCATAATTTAATTCGCTATGAACAAATATGTACATCAACGCTATAATGCAAGAAAAATTTGATCTTGGCGGTTTTGATACTTCAACGGAAAAATATACCTACTCCTTTCCAAGAAAAAACTGCTACGAAATTCGACAAATCCTTTAAATGTAAAATAGATTAAGTGATTTTCATCCTTTTACCACGGATTATGTTGAGGGGTGGGGGTGGGGGAATTTGAGTCTAGCCCCCTCCCCCCTGACGAAAAGACTGACAAGGAACAGGTTTCCTCAACATTGAAGTACTCTTGCATGACTTGTTTGAGCGAGTCAGTGTTGAGCTGACTCTTCTCATCAGTCCAGTAGTTGTTGATGACAGAAAATAGTCTTTCGATGGATGCGCTGGACCCTGGCAAAGATAGTACGAATGTACAGATCTTTTTCACGTTTGGCAAAGGAACGTCGGAAGAGTCCAAGTGTTTGAATAATTCCAGACATCGAGCTTCGGTAGAAGTAGAAGCATTATTTTTCTTCCATTCTTCAATCTTCTCGTCATCGGTGTACTTCTTATCACGACCGATTTAATCGAATGTCACATCGAAGTTGACAGCCATTGTCGCGTCATCAGTACATCAGAAAAATAATCCCCTAGGATAAACGGGTTAGACGATATAAAAGAATGTAAGGAATAAAAATATTTTTTTCGGACATTTTTACTTTTGCAGGGCATGTATTTCGAGAACGGTCAGGACTTAGTGAAACATGCATATGACAAAAGTTTCTGATATTTATGTCAGCTTTAATTGGTTATCACAAAAGGTTTGCCTACGATGCTCTGTTTTCGAGATATCAGTGAAAATCCGAAAAATGGTACCTTCTTTGTGCTCCCCCCACTGGGGCTCACCTCCTAGGGGTGGGGACTTTTAGTATGTTTACCTCCTAACTAGTCCAAACCAGCGCCTCGATGGTGTAATGGATACAATACTCGCTTCGTAACCCAGCGGGCCTGGGTTCGAATCCAGCTATTGCCCATTACACTATAAGGCTGCGGCGAGCTGTGACACGGCTCACTCGGCTTCGTGTGGGCGTTCACGGCGGTGTGCGTATGACAAACCGCGCATCGACCGAAACGCCCGCGTAGTACGGGTGTGCAGTGCACAGCTGATGGAGTTACAGGGTATGGTGTAAGAGCCACACGAGCTTAGCCGCCAGCGGGCTCGGTAGATCCGAGTCCGTACCCTCAAGAAGAAGAAGAAAAAAAAAAAAAACTAGTCCAAACATGGTTCCGGAGTCAAAATTTCTGCTTTCGCTCATTCCTTCTAGAATCATTCGTTGACTGGACTATACATGTAATTTTTTTTTTTTTTTTTCAAACCAAAAAATGTACATCTATCCATCCATTTCCGTCAAAAAATCATTATTTTTAAATTATAAATTTCACGACACTCAATTCGAGAAAGTGATGTTTCTCAATTTTAGCACCGATTTTTCGCTTTTTCTAAATTTTAGCAGCGTGCTAGCGTTTCCAACCCGTGCATTACCTACCGAGTTTTGTCAATTTTTGCCAAGAATTGCCGTTTGACTCAATTTAAACTGCAAATTAGCATTTTTTTCCATTTTTGACTGAGAATTAGCACTTTTCCCTAATTTGAACTGAAAATTACCGTTTTTCTTAATTTTAGCTGCGCTAATTGGTGATTTTTTTCAATTTTTGCTGCGAATTATTGAAGATGGCGAGCAGCCGAAACCGGTTCGTTTCTAACGCACCTCAACGAGGGAAGACAGACAACGTAGGCTCCTACGGCTACAGTTTCATGCATGCATCACCTACTAACCCTCGTAGTCGCGATCACACAAACAATATCAATATACATATATATCCCTCTGTAAAAAGTTTATTCCTCCCTCTATTTGATTTACGGTAATATTTTATAATTGATCAGTTTCGTTTATCTAGTCTAGACTGTAGTGTTCAAAATAAAAGTCTTCAAAATCACGAAGTCTCATTTTTCTTGCCTGTCGATATCCCATTTCTTGGACAAACCCAACAAAAGTAAGTGAAGACCCCCGACAACGAAGTAATTTGGGGTCACACCGCTGACCATGGAATCATGGATATATGTATAGAATCGGCGCTACTGATTCTTCACTTTCGAGTCTAGGGGAGGGCAACTGCCCCCCTCTGGCTAAGCCCCTGTTCCCATCATCTTCATGCTCTTTGAGTGCCCCCTCCGAACCGTGACCTCGGTATGCTGCAAGTCATGAAGAGAAGAGAGAGGGACAGAGCATCCAAAAAGGCGAGGCACTTTCACGTCTCCATCGTACGACCAACAACCACTAAGCAGCGCCACTCGGTGGCCCTTCTGCACTCTCAAACACATGTGTGCTCATGTCAGGCTGCGGGCCTGCATAACTCCGTCAAATCGCATGGGTTTTGACTTTCGAGTCCGACTTGGATTGGAAATTGGAAAATTGGAATGCATGCTTCCAGGAGATCTGTCGCCTTCTAATACAGTTGTTCAGTAGAGTAAATTATCAAAGAGAATCGTGCGAGGAAACAAGTAGGACAAAGATTCTGGAGGATGGGAAGTGGGAACGTAGATAAAGACAAATAAGGCTCTTCTTGTTATTAATTAGCTACAGTTCGCTCAGTGGAGCGAACTGCAGCTAATTAAGTGATTTTTATTTTAACCCTCACGTGACCTTGATTAATTATTCAAGGATTTATATCATGAATGCCAGCCTTTTATCAAGAAAATCTACATAAAAAAATATATCTCCTACTGTATCTTATCATATTATTGAAGTTTTTCTTTCCTGACCTAATGACGAGTGGGGGGAAATTAAAAGAATTCCAATGTCGTTCTGCACTGTGCACTCCAGTCATGTTTAGCAGTTGTTTCAGCCAGCTATTTGACCGAGTTTATTAATTTTGATCCTTCACGGGCAGTTTAAATTTAATTTCATTAAGAAGTGACATCGTTGTGATTTAGTACCTTTCACAAAAATGAGTTTGTCAAAAAGTGTTCAATCTCTGGGTTTCACATTATTCTCGAACTACCTGCAAGCTCTATATTTCAACCCAGTGAGAACTAAGGCAATTTCGAGGTAAGTGTGCTTTTGTTTGGCGTTGAGAAAATCAAATTCGACTGAAATTAGGAAATTTTTTAGTTGTGTCATTGCTACTTTAGGTAACATTTCGTCACAGTGTATCGCTGGGAGGAAAGAGATTGACTGGAAAAGCGTGAAAGCTTTCGCCTTATTCGGGTACCTACCAAATGTTCGAACGACATAAATGAATTATGGCTCTGTAATTCCGCTTAACCATCAGGCTATTATTTGGAGGAGCGGTGCCTCACTATTTTTACATTACACTCGACGGAATAATCAGAGATGCTTCGCGGTCTTCCGTTGTTAAGAAACTTTTGGTCGAGAGATTCATGTACGCGCCATTCTATCAGTTTCTGTCTCTCTACATGTTGGCACGATTCGAAGTAAGCGTGAAAAATCCTCAAAAGGTTCTGTATCATCTACCAAAAAATACGATTTTCAGGGGAAAAACAGCGATGAAGCAATGACCCAAATGTCGAAATTGTACTGGACCGTCCTTGAAGCAAACTGGAAATATTTGACGATCCTTCAGCTGGTGAACTTATGGCTTGTTCCTCCTATGGTATGACCTCATTAACACCCTGTTCGTTTGTCGGACGTACGCTATTGGACTATTTTTGCAATACGTCCCGGACGGCAAACGAATAATTGTTTGATAAGAAATAACCCTAAAACCATCTGTACTTCAAAAAAAAAAAAAAATGCAGTTGCGAGTTTTAGTGGTCAACTTCATCGGTTTCTTTTGGACGATTTACTTGGCACACAAAAGGAGGACCTCAAATGTGAAGAAGAGTTAGTGGACTCTCAAGTCAGCCGCCAGTTATTATTCTTTCACTGAGTTCAAATTCTCAAATAATTTGTGATAATCCAAGTTTCTTTATAATGAGGTTGGGGTGAGGTCTGATGCTGTTTTTATATTCATTGATTCTACGTGTATAAAATATTTAATTTTATTTAATAATAAATGGAATTTTAATTGTTTTTGAGTCCAAGGACGTAGTACGGAAACCCATTTGGGTAGGGGATTGGAATGGGGGGGGGGGATAAAGAGGTTTCTGGGTTCGAATTTCCGCTCCCGTTAACGCGCTCTGCCCGCACGTTGAAGTTAAAAAGCCATTTTTATATATACATATATACGGGGATGCAAGTCCAGAAGAAACTATCTCCTACTGTCGGTCGGAGATTGGCGGCTTTTGGCCGGTTGGTGGTTGGATGTATGAGGAGTCAAATTTGCCTTTTGTAGCCATTTTCTGAGCCGTATGCACATTTCAGAAGAAAATTCTTAGCTGCTTGACCTTGAAATTGCCACTTTTTTCTCTTAAAAAAAAACCACTAACGATGGCTGAATGGTCGATATTATTTTATGAACAGCCAGCAATATAGAGCTCAATCTGGTCAATTTGGGGCAAAGATTCGATCATTAAGGCTGAAAAATGTGATTTTTAGGCAAAATGTTCCAAGTCTTGGTCAAATAGAGTTTCTGGGAGGACTTTTTCATCAAACAAGCATACAATGAATGGTTGGGGGTAGTTGTTTTTAGACAGAATAGTTGAGGCATTGGTGCAAAACCTCCAATAAGTATTCAGGGGTGGCCAAGAAGTGGCCCGTTGAGCCTTTCATAATGGCCCGCCCGTGGCCTGCAGTAGTAAATTTTTTTTTTAATGTGGAATTTTGGCATCTCCCGGGTTTTTGCAAAGGAAGTTAGTGCAAACGGAAAGCACTATAATTCGCGCCTCCTCGTGGGCGGCCAAAATTGAGAGGGCGCACTTATTATTCTGTGCTGTTCTCGCCGGGGGCAAGTAAGCTGATAAAAGTTTGGAAAGTGCTAATATTCGAGCCCACTTAATTTAGACCAAAATTGAAAAAAACGCTAATGTTGGGCTGAAATTGAGATAAATGGTTAATTCACGGATTCAATTATTGAGAAAAATCTCTGACTAACCGACAGAAAGGACGAAGACTAAACATACTGGAGAACATGGAAATTTACAAACAAAAAACGTTCGAGGGAAGCATCATCTTTGCTCCTCTAAAGGAGGTCTATCCAATAAAAAGAAAGGCGACCCAAAACACCTCACCTGAGGCCAAAAAACCAATACATCCGACGCAACCACCTCACGTAACATCCTAAGACAGCCTGACAAAAGACAGAAAATAACGGACTTTTTCATTGTAAACATACACAACAGGGGTGACAGTGGGGGAAAGTGAAAGGGAGGGCTTACGACGGGGGTATAAATACAGGGGGGTGACACCAGAACCACACACACAGTTTCAGTTGTACTTACAGGCGCTGAAGATGGCGAGCAGCCGAAACCGGTTCGTTTCTAACGCACCTCAACGAGGGAAGACAGACAACGTAGGCTCCTACGGCTACAGTTTCATGCATGCATTACCTACTAACCCTCGTAGTCTAAGCGATCACACAAACAATATCAATATACATATACAGGGTGGAACAGGATAAGTGTGACAAAAAAAATTGGGTGAAAGTAGGCCTCATTTGTGATCGAAAACACCTTTGTATCATGGTCCGAAAATCAAAACCCTACGAGATATGATTTTTCTAACGTTTATTATGACTCACGTCACTTTTCTCAACTAAATGGGAATAACTCAGTTTCCAGCTGACATTTTGCAACTTTTGATGACAGATTCGGAAACAGCACATTTTTTTCTGTCAGGATTAGCCATTTACGATAAAATTCAACCATTTTCTGGGGGCTCTTGAGCTGCTCAAAGTTTTGCAAATCGAGGATTTCTAATTTTTCGAAAAAGTCAACCCCCGCTTTTCTTTTCGAAATTTGAGCGCACCGACATCCCATGGGTCGGAAAAACTTCCCCAATGTGTCCTTTTTGAAATTACTCATGAACGTATTTTTAGTTAATCAGTGATTTTTCGGCAGGAATGACCATTTCTTAGAAAAAAGAATGGTTTTTCTCTACAAAATCGCTTGTTTCGACCTACAACATTTGAACGAGCTTTGTGTTTTTTAGCATGATTGACGTCATTAAAGCATCATCCAAAGTTTTCCCTTGAACGGGACGGACTGTGTACGCCTGTCAAAGTTCAAAAAATGTCGCTCCCGCAGCTAGCTGTCGGATAGAGTGCATTTCTCTACTGCGAATTTCGAATTCGTATTCGAATCGGAAATTGGTAACAACAAGTAGAGTCATTAAGTGCACTAATTTCGTCGAATAACAGCTAAACACGCCGAAATTTGCAGTAGTGAAATGCACCCTTGCCGACAGCCAGCTGCCGGAGCGACAGTTTTTGATATTTTGGTAGGAGTGCGCATTCCATTCGGTTCGAAGGAAAACTTTGGATAAGGCTTTAATGAGTTTTAGCATGTTTTGAATCACAAAGCTCGTTCAAATTGGGTTGGTCAAAACATGCGATTTTTAAGAGAAAAATCATTTTTTTTTTTCCAAGAAATGGCCTTTCTGCCGAAAACTCGCTGAAGAACTAAAAAAACGTTCATGAGTAATTTTAAAAAGGACAAATCGAAGAAGTTTTTCCGACCCATGGGATGTCGATACGCTTAGATTCAGTGTGGAGAAGTGGAGGCTGAATTTTTTGAAAAATTAGAGATCCACGATTTGCAAAACTTTGAGCATCTCTCAAGCCCACAGAAAATAGTTTAATTTTATCGAAAATGGCTATTCCTGTCAGAAAAAAGTGTGCTCTTTCCAAATCCATCGTCAAAAGTTGCAAATGTCAGCTGTAAACTGATCTATTCGCATTTAGTTAAGAAAAGTGATGCAAGCCTCAAAAAACGTTTAAAAAATCATATCTCGTAGGATTTTGATTTTCGGACCATGGTTTATAGAGTGTTTTCGATCGCAAATGAGGCCTATTTTCACCCAATTTTTTTTGTCACACTTATCCTGTTCCATCCTGTATATCCCTCTGTAAAAAGTTTATTCCTCCCTCTATTTGATTTACGGTAATATTTTATAATTGATCAGTTTCGTTTATCTAGTCTAGACTGTAGTGTTCAAAATAAAAGTCTTAAAATCACGAAGTCTCATTTTTCTTGCCTGTCGATATCCCATTTCTTGGACAAACCCAACAAAAGTAAGTGAAGACCCCCGACAACGAAGTAATTTGGGGTCACACCGCTGACCATGGAATCATGGATATTTGTATAGAATCGGCGCTACTGATTCTTCACTTTCGAGTCTAGGGGAGGGCAACTGCCCCCCTCTGGCTAAGCCCCTGTTCCCATCATCTTCATGCTCTTTGAGTGCCCCCTCCGAACCGTGACCTCGGTATGCTGCAAGTCATGAAGAGAAGAGAGAGGGACAGAGTATCCAAAAAGGCGAGGCACTTTCACGTCTCCATCGTACGACCAACAACCACTAAGCAGCGCCACTCGGTGGCCCTTCTGCACTCTCAAACACATGTGTGCTCATGTCAGGCTGCGGGCCTGCATAACTCCGTCAAATCGCATGGGTTTTGACTTTCGAGTCCGACTTGGATTGGAAATTGGAAAATTGGAATGCATGCTTCCAGGAGATCTGTCGCCTTCTAATACAGTTATACAGTAGAGTAAATTATCAAAGAGAATCGTGCGAGGAAACAAGTAGGACAAAGATTCTGGAGGATGGGAAGTGGGAACGTAGATAAAGACAAATAAGGCTCTTCTTTTTATTAATTAGCTACAGTTCGCTCAGTGGAGCGAACTGCAGCTAATTAAGTGATTTTTATTTTAACCCTCACGTGACCTTGATTAATTATTCAAGGATTTATATCATGAATGCCAGTCTTTTATCAAGAAAATCTACATAAATAAATATATCTCCTACTGTATCTTATCATATTATTGAAGTTTTTCTTTCCTGACCTAATGACGAGTGGGGGGAAATTAAAAGAATTCCAATGTCGTTCTGCACTGTGCACTCCAGTCATGTTTAGCAGTTGTTTCAGCCAGCTATTTGACCGAGTTTATTAATTTTGATCCTTCACGGGCAGTTTAAATTTAATTTCATTAAGAAGTGACATCGTTGTGATTTAGTACCTTTCACAAAAATGAGTTTGTCAAAAAGTGTTCAATCTCTGGGTTTCACATTATTCTCGAACTACCTGCAAGCTCTATATTTCAACCCAGTGAGAACTAAGGCAATTTCGAGGTAAGTGTGCTTTTGTTTGGCGTTGAGAAAATCAAATTCGACTGAAATTAGGAAATTTTTTAGTTGTGTCATTGCTACTTTAGGTAACATTTCGTCACAGTGTATCGCTGGGAGGAAAGTGATTGACTGGAAAAGCGTGAAAGCTTTCGCCTTATTCGGGTACCAAATGTTCGAACGACATAAATGAATTATGGCTCTGTAATTCCGCTTAACCATCAGGCTATTATTTGGAGGAGCGGTGCCTCACTATTTTTACATTACACTCGACGGAATAATCAGAGATGCTTCGCGGTCTTCCGTTGTTAAGAAACTTTTGGTCGAGAGATTCATGTACGCGCCATTCTATCAGTTTCTGTCTCTCTACATGTTGGCACGATTCGAAGTAAGCGTGAAAAATCCTCAAAAGGTTCTGTATCATCTACCAAAAAAATACGATTTTCAGGGGAAAAACAGCGATGAAGCAATGACCCAAATGTCGAAATTGTACTGGACCGTCCTTGAAGCAAACTGGAAATATTTGACGATCCTTCAGCTGGTGAACTTATGGCTTGTTCCTCCTATGGTATGACCTCATTAACACCTTGTTCGTTTGCCGGACGCACGCGTTATTGGACTATTTTTGCAATACGTCCCGGACGGCAAACGAATAATTGTTTGATAAGAAATAACCCTAAAACCATCTGTACTTAAAAAAAAAAAAATGCAGTTGCGAGTTTTAGTGGTCAACTTCATCGGTTTCTTTTGGACGATTTACTTGGCACACAAAAGGAGGACCTCAAATGTGAAGAAGAGTTAGTGGACTCTCAAGTCAGCCGCCAGTTATTATTCTTTCACTGAGTTCAAATTCTCAAATAATTTGTGATAATCCAAGTTTCTTTATAATGAGGTTGGGGTGAGGTCTGATGCTGTTTTTATATTCATTGATTCTACGTGTATAAAATATTTAATTTTATTTAATAATAAATGGAATTTTAATTGTTTTTGAGTCCAAGGACGTAGTACGGAAACCCATTTGGGTAGGGGATTGGAATGGGGGGGGGGATAAAGAGGTTTCTGGGTTCGAATTTCCGCTCCCGTTAACGCGCTCTGCCCGCACGTTGAAGTTAAAAAGCCATTTTTATATATACATATATACGGGGATGCAAGTCCAGAAGAAACTATCTCCTACTGTCGGTCGGAGATTGGCGGCTTTTGGCCGGTTGGTGGTTGGATGTATGAGGAGTCAAATTTGCCTTTTGTAGCCATTTTCTGAGCCGTATGCACATTTCAGAAGAAAATTCTTAGCTGCTTGACCTTGAAATTGCCACTTTTTTCTCTTAAAAAAAAACCACTAACGATGGCTGAATGGTCGATATTATTTTATGAACAGCCAGCAATATAGAGCTCAATCTGGTCAATTTGGGGCAAAGATTCGATCATTAAGGCTGAAAAATGTGATTTTTAGGCAAAATGTTCCAAGTCTTGGTCAAATAGAGTTTCTGGGAGGACTTTTTCATCAAACAAGCATACAATGAATGGTTGGGGGTAGTTGTTTTTGACAGAATAGTTGAGGCATTGGTGCAAAACCTCCAATAAGTATTCAGGGGTGGCCAAGAAGTGGCCCGTTGAGCCTTTCATAATGGCCCGCCCGTGGCCTGCAGTGGTAAAAATTTTTTTTTAATGTGGAATTTTGGCATCTCCCGGGTTTTTGCAAAGGAAGTTAGTGCAAACGGAAAGCACTATAATTCGCGCCTCCTCGTGGGCGGCCAAAATTGAGAGGGCGCACTTATTATTCTATGCTGTTCTCGCCGGGGGCAAGTAAGCTGATAAAAGTTTGGAAAGTGCTAATATTCGAGCCCACTTAATTTAGACCAAAATTGAAAAAAACGCTAATGTTGGGCTGAAATTGAGATAAATGGTTAATTCACGGATTCAATTATTGAGAAAAATCTCTGACTAACCGACAGAAATGAGAAAAAGTGCTAAATCGCGCTAAAATTATGAAAAATATATAGCTAATTCGCGAGGTAAAACGTTAATTCACGGCAAAAATCGCGGATAAAGTGTAAAAAAAGTAGTAACTCGTGGTTAAAATTACAAAACATGCTAATTCACGGATAGAAGAGTGTAAAATCAATTAGACCAATGGTTTTGCGAAAAAGCGCTAATTCGCGCCTGAAATTACGAAAACATAAATTTTCGGCATGTTCTTGGCTCAATCTGATAAAAAGCGCTAATTCATAGCTATTGTAGTGAAAAAATCACTAATTCGCGTGAAAGTTAAGAAAAAGTGCTAATTTACTGAAAAATCGGGGAAAATAGCTCATAAATGTCTAAAATCCCGAATTCACGGCTAAAGTGTAAAAAATCGCTAATTCACAACTAAAATGGGGGGGGGGGAATCGCTAATCATTGTTAAAGTTGAGAAGAAGAGCTCGATTGTGGAAAGAACGCTATAATCCCGGTTAAAATTGAGAAAACTCTAATGCCCGTTAGTATGATCGTTCCTTGACATTCAGGAACCCTTGAAATTCATTAAAACAGATTTTTTTTATTGGCAAAATGAAAAAAAAAATGCGCTAATTCGCGAAAAAAATTCAGAAAAAGCTTCAATTCGCGGTGAAAATTTGGAAACAAAATTCTCATTTACGGCTCGCTAGGAGGCTAGAATTAAGTAAAACGTTAATTCACTGTTAAAATAAAGAAAAAAGGCTAATTATGGTTTTAAATTGTGAACACTTGTTAATTCACAGAAACAAATTAGAAGCGTGCAGCTTATCTTTCGGAAGGCATAGAATACGTAGTTTTGTATGGTGATGAGGTGATTTTTTATTATTTGTGAGTCTTCTCGTTCACTCAAGGTAATTTAACATATCATGGGAGAACTCCGAGTCCACGGCTGAACTTGGGTCGAACCCTCCGACGAGGGCCCTCAGCTCACCGAGCCTCTCCTTCACTTCAGCTATCATCTAGAAGTTAAAAATGTATTAATTTAATTCTACAACTAGCTTACAATAAACCATAAAAGTATTTCTCAAAGAGAAAACACTGAATTGATAACACGAATGCCTTCCGAAAGATAAGCTGCACGCTTCTAATTGAGTAAAAAGGGCAAGTCACAGTTTCCGGAGGCAACTTTATGGCTAAAATTAGAAAATAGTGCTAATTCAATGGTGAAATTGGGAAAAATCGCCCATTATAAAACGTTATAAAACGTGCTAAAATAAGGAAAAACGCAAATCCATTCCAAAAAAAAACGCTAATTCGCTGCTAAAATGGAGAGAAATCGCTAATTCACAGAAGAAATTGACAAGAACTGATGGAGTGTGGAAAAAACGCTTATTCGCGGGTCCTGAAGGCAACTTCATGGGGGAGGGGGGCGTTGGTGAGAGATTCACCAGGGGCGCCAAATGTCCAAGGCCGGCGGTGAGCTGCCCCGTTGCACATTTTTGTGCAAATGGAAAACGTTAATGCATACTGTCGTTAACTAATGTTGTTTAAGTTAATGAACAGGCCTCCAGTACGTTTTATTCAGAGCGTCTCAGCCTTTCGCTGAGATTAAAGCGTTATTGTGCTCGTGGAGTGGGGGTGAGGATGGGTGGCCCGCCTGACTTCTTACAACCAGTTTTATGGCCCACGACCAAAAAAGGTTGGCTGGCCCTGAAGCATATAGTCCGCACGTTGGGACTTTGCGATGTTGCGGGCGTGACAAGAAATTGAGGTTAAATAATATATTCCCATAGTTATATCACCCCCCACACAGTGGCGTAGCGTATGGTGGGTGGGGCGCCGGTGGGGCGGCCCGCACCGGGCATCACTTGAAATGGGGTATCAGCCGGCTGAGGCTTTTATTTATTTTTAACGTGAAAAAGTTAAAGAACCGAGCACAGTTGGGATAAATATTGACTCCTCTTGCGCACCACCGGTACAAAACACTCCACATCTATTCAACTGCCCAGTCCCCATAGTTGCTAGGTGCTCCGTGAAAGAAATCGTGAATTCAGGTCAACCAAGAGGCACCAAAACCGCACAAAATGGTCCATTGCAGACCAGGGCACCCCCAAGAGTTATCTATAACAGTATAACGACTGTTAGTTGGTAGGAGGAGGCGTAAAAACTACAATGAAGTTGACCGCAACAAGCTGAGTCTTGAGGGATGCCATGGCTCTCATTTGGAGACAAAACAGTTTAAGAACTGGCCAGAGCGTGCCAGGGGCTACGGGTTAGTTACTTATACTAAGAGTCAATCCTCGAAATTAAGGGTTTCAGGAGTTAAGCCCGAGAAAATGTTTTATGAAAAGCCGGACAAAGGTTGTGTTTTTCATGTAAGCCAAGCCAAGCTCATGACTTTTTTTTCTGCATAGTCAAACCCTCAAAATTGTTTTTTTCAACGATTAAACCCCACGAAGTCGGTTTCTTGAAGATCCATATTCTCGTGAAGTTGGTTCTCTCCGGAACACCCCCCTTCCCCATCGTTGATCATATTGGCTTAATTATTACTGCAAATCTAGCTCACAGAGACTATGAAACTGCTGATTTTTGCCCCGAGAAACATTCCCACGCCAAGAATCTGACACCACAGTCTGTTTATTCCGAAAAAAGTAGGTAGTTAAATAGGGCATGGTCCTTCCCTCGTTCCCTGGTAAATTGAATACGATGTTTGGGAGAAAATTTCCCAAGAGAACCCTGAAAGTTTTCCCTACCCTAAGCCCTGGATGATTGCCGATTGAGGCAAGCAGCGCGATACTCGCATGTTTTTATAGTGGGGGGGGGGGGCATCAACCTTGACCACCGCTCCGGGCATCAAAATGTCACGCTACGCCCCTGCTCCCACCCCTTCATTACCATACTTATTATGGAAGGCAATTATATTGGAAGGGTGGTGGTTGGTCACTTGAGGGGAAAGTATACAATATTATTTTAAGGGCCAATTTTTTTCGCTTCAAAGAACAAAAGACAAATTTTATCGCTATTAGAAAAGGCCATTCTGCACTTCTTGGATCTCTAGTAATTGTCAGTCCTGTTCTCGTCAGCCCAGCAAGTAAGTCGAGTACGGAGCCGGTTGCACTGCCCCACCAGACCCAGGACCGGAGTAGCGTTGATAGTTGAAAGTCTGAGGTCAAAACTGAGACTGGACCACCTAATTATCGCCTATAATGGAAGTTTCGGATATTTGGCTCAAAAAACAAACTTCGCGCGTCTGCCTCTTTAAAAAGCCCAATTTTGCGGATCAGGTACCTTCGCTCAAATAAGCCTGTTCGGCGGATTTCTCATAATTTAAAAATTCAGTTTTTTACGGCCCACAACGATTCAAATTGCTTGAATTAAGACTCTAAGCTGTCAAGGTTTACGAAGGCCTTTTCACAACTAAAATTGAGAAAAAATGCTCATTTACGGTGGGATTGGGAGAAAAACACTCCTGCGTCCTACGCCTCAAAATGAGTAAAACCGCCAATTCACG
This sequence comes from Corythucha ciliata, assembly GCA_038030265.1. Classification (NCBI taxonomy): domain Eukaryota; kingdom Metazoa; phylum Arthropoda; class Insecta; order Hemiptera; family Tingidae; genus Corythucha; species Corythucha ciliata. The sequence goes on along the minus strand of CM075938.1, from coordinate 44,193,588 downwards.
GTTAAATTGAGAAATAGCACATATTCTCAAGGTTAAATTGATCCGCTGTTAAAATTGAGAGAAAAGTGCTCTTTTGCGCTAAAATCGATAAAACGCACCAATTCACGGCGCAGAGTCCAGGTAAAAATTAGGAAAAGCCGCCTTTTCACGGCTAAAATTGAGTAGAAGGACTCGTTCACAATAGAATTATGAAAATTTAGCTGCTAAAATTAAGAAAAAACGTGAACGTGGGGAACTTTTATTGTTCCCCAACCCCCCCCCCCATCCGTCCTCGAGAAAAGAACTCTGGACAGCGCCTGGTGGTAAAGTGCAGTTGAGATGGCCCTGTCCGGTGCGGAAAAAGGGCGCGGAACGTCCAACCATCACTTTAGGGGCACGAAGTAGCCAGTTTGGCCATTTTTTAGGTGCTCAGATAGTCAGTTTAACCATTTTCAAGGCGCGAATCGTAAGTTTGGCCTTTTAATGGAGCAAAGAGTCATTTTCGCCATTTTTAGTGCGTTGATAGCCACTTTGACTATTTTTAGGATACAAAATGGGTCAATTTAGTCATGTTAATGGCATGAACGGCTATGGTTTAGCCATTTTCAAGGCGCTAGTCGTCAGTTTAGCTATTTTCAAGGCGCGAATTTAACGTTTTTTGGATCGCGAATAGTCGGTTTTGCCATTTACTGAGCACAGATCGTCAGCTTAAGGATTTTTCAGGCACCGTCAGTTTAGAAATTTCAAGGATGGATGGAGCCATTTTCAGGGCGCAAATCGCGAGCACGATTATTTCTAGCGCGTGGTTGGTCATTTTGACTATTTTCAGGGGACGAATCTTTTACATTTTCAATCAGGTTTATTGTGCGAGGCGTTTAAGGCGAAGATCTTCTGTTGGCCGTTTCAAGCCCCTCTGCCCCAGCCCCGCTTTTAGTGAGTGAGAGGGCAATTTTTATCTCACGACTTGATAGTGAGTTACCCCAGGACTTTTGCGGGTCCTCACATTTCAATAATTTGCCAGGTTTTATCCCAGGAGGCCAAAGTGACAGTTTTATAGGACCCTTTAGTCTGGTTCTGAGGCAAACTCGTTCGATTTTTAACTGAGTTGACTCTGATTGTGATTTGCTAATGCCCAAACTCCAAACCACTCCTTAAATATTTTAGCCTCAGATCAGGACCATTTAGCCTCCCACCAATCACCCTCCCAAATGTTGAAATTTTACCACTAAAAAAATTAATTTTCGACGCAATAATTTTATATTATATTTTTCCACATGCTTGAATATACACAAATCAAGTGTAACACAAAAATTTTTTGTTTGTATTTGCTATACTTTAGTTGTTTTCCGCTTTAAATTAATTTTCTTTCGAGTGAAGAAAAAGTAAAAATTAAATAAATGAATTGTTTTTAGAAAAAAAAAGAGTCATTTGTGCAGTAATGTGCGAATAATTTTGTTTGTGCTTCTATAAAGGAAGACTTTCTCGTAAACTTGCGATTAACTTTCTTGGAAAGGGTAACAAACGTTTGGTAAAATGGACAACTAATTAAAACAAAAATCTTAAATATCAAAGACGACAGTAAATCTCAAGAAAATTACACAGTCGAAAATTACATTTTTTTTTCGCCAGAGTATTACAAAAATCCAGGTTTTATCAACCTTAATTTTAAAACTAACACATTTTGTACATTTATAGCAATATTCAAAGAAGGGCGAGAGGAACCAAGGAACAAACAACTAATATCTTGACAAAAACGAAGGCAGGGCTGCCAAAAAAGAAGAAGAATAAAGTAAAGAGAACTTGTTAGTGATGAACTGTTTGAGTAGCCACTGAGTTTAGGCATGAAAGTAGAGGGAAGGGATTCTTTGGTCACAAAAAATGAGATTCCATTAGAGTGTTAGTGAATGCTTAATAAATATCTACAATTTTGTTTGTAATATCTTTATATTAATCAGGCGGCTCTTTGTTGTAGCGTAAACGACCAACACATGCCTTGCATGAAAATTATGTCAAAAGAGAGAAAGAGAGAGAGAGAACGAGTGAGGAAGAGAAAAATCTATTCTTCTCTAACGATCCTATCGCTTTATAAGCTTAACTCTGAACTTGTTATAACTAAATTAAAGAGAGCAGTTTTGCGTGCGAACGTCAAATCAAGTTCAACTCAATAGTAAACGATCATCTTGTTCTTTATGGTAATTAAAGTCTTTTTTCGATCAGTTTATCTTTTAAGAGTCAATGACAAAAAAAAAAAAAAAAAAAAAATTGCAACAATTCCGGTATAAAAGAGCCTTCGAATATTTACATTATGTATAAATTAATTAATTAGCTTTAATTGTCATGTGAATTCATATGATCTAATTAAACAAAATACTAAATTATACATAACAAGGTTACATATTTTACACGTAATAAAAACTAAACAGGAAGAAACTTCTACGAGAGATTCTGCCGGAAACTGTACGCAATTTTTTCTTCTTCTTCCTAACTATTTGTTCTCTTCATTTTTTACACAAAAGTAAACATCTAAAGAGGTACTCACAATTAAATTTATAAATTCTGCACTCACCTTGGTGTTTTCTGTTTACAATTCAAAAATACGCACGAATTCGTATAAAATTGAAAAGAGGAAATTTCAATGATTAAATTCTACCAACAAATAAAAATCATTGCAACGACAATAACAACGATTAACATCATAGTATACAGATAAATTCAGCACTAAAAGGTGGTTTAGCTTTCTTTTTTTTTTTTTTTTTCTTTCTTCACTGGGGAAGCATTAGGCTCTTCCCGTAACTAGAATATGAAAAAGGTACTTACGTGGTTACTTTGTATGTAAATTGACTCGATTATTTACATGATAAGTTTGTGTTTTTCGTTTAGTGGCTGGAGTGTTCGTACGTTGAGACCGATGAGAATAAATGAACGTAAATAATTAAGTCTAATAAGGTGTGAACCTATTGTAACCACTTCTGTAGACTGCAGTCTGAAATTGCAAAGGGAAAAGGTCAGAAAATGTGCGTAAACAGGTATTTTTCTTTGTAAAAGTGAGTGCCCATGGTTAGCGCGGTATTTGAGGTGAATTCATCTGGCAAGAATGATGCGAAGGGAATGGTTCAAGTGTTACAGAGCGAATCACGCGATGCGTTTTTCCGAGCAAGCTCTTGAAAAAACATGTCGCCCTGATAAAATCTTCACATAGAGCGTACGTTTTCCAAGAATTTGCACGCAATCTTGCAAGGGAAAATGCTTCGTGTGACCCAGGGTTAATATGTTTAAGGAAATTATTGGAAAGTTAAAAAATCAACAGGCAATTACCGAGGTCATACAGGATGTTTAAAAATGCTTCGACCGTGATTCTTCATCCCTTATGTGTCGAAAGTATTGGGCCTAGTCGGAATCCAAATTATAGTTTCCACGATAAAAGAAAGAAGAAGAAAAAAAAAAATTTTGAAATGGGCTGATGGGGTCAACATTGCTACTTTCGACGCATTTTGAACTAAAAATCACAGAGCATCATTTTCGAACGCTCTGGGTAAATGGACTCGGAAAGTTAAGAAAAGAAATACGAAGTTTTTCTGAATTCGACTCAAAATGCACGCCAAGGGAACAGGCAATCATTTTCACGTCCCCCCCCCCCAATAACTTACCCCATAACCGGTGACTGGGCCGATTCCGTGGCCTAAATACGGATCGGCATACTCTCGACCATAACTGAACGCAAGGAAAGACAGAAAAAAAAAGACAAGCGATTTCAGCCGTTGTTTCCTGTTACAACACACACAATCACAACTTACCCAGCGACTGCGGCGTATCCGGCCACTGGCTGTTGGGCGGCAGCTGCGGCCGCGTTGTAAGCTCGAGCGGCGACGGCCGTGTATGAGGCAGCAGCAGCGTATGACGCTTGCTGGGCGGCAGTTGACAATGAGCCGGGAGCTTTAAGTAGAGGTGAAGCCGCTGCAGCAGCTGCCACCTAAAGTTAAAAAGAAAGAAAAAGTTAACAGCCGCGATTGTTTTTCATCCACGTGCATTTCAACAACTGCGTGCCATTCTATTAGTTTTGTATTGGTATTTGGTAATAACACGACGTTCTTTATAGCAGGCGGGAAGACCTTCCCTAACAACAAGACGTTCCTCGTGACGTCAAGAGGCCTAGCTTCTCATCAGTTTATATTACTGCTCATCGTCCTCTGTCGTTTTTCATTGTTATATTTAAGCACACATTCGGACAAATGATACGAAGAGGAAGGGCCCTCTTCCCACTCCTTTAACGGTCTTTGATTTTTATTGTTTTCTAAATTAACGTTGAACACAATAATCACCCCCATAATTCAAATAACATAAAGCCGGTATGGTGCGCCCGGACGATTATCAATTGAGCTCTGTTTGGGTAAGTGGAAAGAAGTGGGCGTGTCGACCTCTTGACGTCGCACGCCCCACTACCGTATTCCCGCCTGGTATTAAGAACGCCGTGGTAAGTATACGTTGGGAGTGTCATGGCTATTCCAGTAGACAAGTATAATTCTTGTATTTCAACAATTTTCGGAAGGTTCGGTGACGCAAACATTGCAGTCAATAGCGTACACAAGTGCCCACGTGCACAAGTGGACAGGATGAATGAACAACAAAACAAAGCAAAACCCGTGGTACTGTGGTCGACAATTTGGGTCTTTGAGAATGGCCAACAGACTGCGTAAGTATGAGGGCATCGGGTGCTATCTTTGAAGCCCTGTCTCTATTTTTCACTTGTGACGCTAGAGCATTTGGCGCAAATGACGCTGGATTGTTCAGGGCGTGGGGGCAGGGGGACACGTTGATGGCCATGATGGGTGGAGGTCATGGCGAGTGCAACCCTCACACTCTTAAATATTTAATTTTCAAGTAGGCGATGAAGATTCACGAAGTCCAAGGTACTGGTGGCCACTCAGGTCCAATTTGGTCGTACACAAAAGGCCTTGAATCCGAGGCAGAGCCTGAACCTATGAGGGCCTCAAAGGGTTGCTCAGGAAAACCAACAACGACAACGCAAAAGGCGGAAATTTTGGCCGCTTGGTTAGGTTTGGGCGGATATCAGCTGCATTTGCCATCATTTGAGCGGCGTCAGCGAACCGCGTACAGTTACTAAAATCGGGCAGCTTTGAGAAAATTACCCTAAAATTTAAATTCGACGGAACCGCGAACTTGGATTTCTGGAAAAGGCGAATTCTCCAGCCTAACCGTTAGGAAGAGTTTTCCTAGAGGAGGCCAAGGCCGTGAATTCACCCATACACAGGGACGTGTCCAAGCCTGTCATCCCTCTTTCGCCAGTCGACCCTGGCGATAAAAAAGGTGTGACTGAATCAACTGAAGAAAAAAGGTCGCGCGAATCCAATGGAATCACGGATCACAGCACAGCTGTCCTCGGGCCGAACGCGGCGTAGTCTGCGCGAGGATGTAAGCGAGTTTGAAGACCCTTCAAGGGGGAACAAGAAAAGTGGAAGTCACCTAAAGTGGTGATGGTGAAATTGCGCGGTGTTGGGTCGTTCAAAAACCCCACAAATTTCACAAATTCGGGTCGTTCACAAATTTATCTCTTTAAACCCCATTTTTGCTGCTTTGGCTCTCAAGAAAACCGATTTTACGGGTTTGGCTAATCGGACAACCAATTTCACGGGTTTGATCATTAAACTTGTTAGAAAAATTGCGGGGTTCGCACACTTCAAAAAACAATTTAATGGGCCTGACTCTTGAAAAAATCGAATTTCACGTTTTTTTGCTCTTTGTAAAAAAACTGTGAGGCTTTGGCTATTCAAAACCCAATTTTTGCGGAGGAAAGCCACGGAGAAATCGATCGGAGCTTTGCTGAGGGTTTGGCCTTCTTCATGGTTTGAGCTTTTCGTGGTTGGTGTTTCCTATGATAGGGCCACCACTGTGGTGGGAACTTCGCTGTGGTTAGAGCTATTTTGTAGAATGGAGCTTTGTTATTGTAACCAGTGGGTTACTATGGTTAGGAGCTTTGCTATGATTTGGTGCTCTGCTGTGGTTTGAGGCTTTGCTGTGGTTGGGGGTTTGCTGGGGTTTGGAGCTTAGCTGTGGTTTGGAGCTTTGTTGTGGTTAGCAGCTTTGATGCAGTTAGGATCTTTGCTGTGGTTACGGCTTTGAGGTGGTTTGAAGCTTTGCTGTGGTTTGGAGCTTTGATGTGTTTTGGAGCTTTGCTGTGGTTTGGAGCTTTGCTGTGGTTTGGAGCTTTGCTGTGGTTAGCAGCTTTGGTGCGGTTAGGATCTTTGCTGTGGTTTGGAGCCTTGCTGTGGTCGGGGGTTTGCTGTGGTTGGGAGGTTTGCTGTGGTTTCGAGCTTTGCTGTGGTTAGGGGCTTGACTGTGGTTAGGGACTTTGCTGTGGTTAGGTGCTTTGCTGTGGTACGAGCTTCACTGAAGTCAGGAACTTTGCTGTGTTTAGCCTTGCTGTAGATAGGAGATTTGCTGTGCTTTAGAGCTACACTGTGGTTGAAGACGTGCTGTGGTTGGGCGTTATTTGTGGGGTGTAAAATATTAGGAATTTTTTTTTATTTGTATGCAATTCTGCTCGAGAGCCGTTCATTTTCACCCGTCTAGTTCATTAACATTTGTATTAATTCATGGAGGACGGGGCGAAAAGTGAACTGATCCAGGGTAGATTTGTGTGCAAATGGAACACGCGCTTTGGCCGGGGCTGGTTACTTTCCGCAATTTGGCCATTGTCCGAGGGGACGCATGAGCAGCGTTCGGCTCAATTCAAAATCACAATTGGGGCATGTATGTGTGTTTTTTTTTTTCACGCACATGTGCTGGAACCTTGGAATTTATCCTCCAGGAATGACAGAAACCTTGATGAAAATCAATGTTGTCTAGTGTATCTTTGTTTGTTTAGAGTTTAGATCATAAATTAAAAAATTAAATGTGAACGCACAAAAAAATTAAAAAAAAAACAAACAAAAACAAAAAACCGACGTAAGTACGCTTGAATACCTCGGTGTATGAACCCCCCGCCCCCTGAAACATTAAAATTGCAGCCCAGATAAAAATCGAAGTCAATCAAACTTATAAATGGTTTATAAAAGCTAGAGTTTAGACTACGCTAATAATTTCATGTAACTTACAGCATCCTCCTTGAGCCCGAGGGAGATTCCCGGAATATTTCCGGCTGCTAGTAAGCCCTAAAATATGAATAGAAGGTAAACGTTGTCAGACCGTTTAAAACAAACGTTTATTTCTTTCAAACCTGAAGTCGGTAATTGTTGTCCGACGCAGCGTGTGCAGCTAAGATTGGATCATAATAGACACCGCTGGAACAAATTCAAAATTTTCAATTAAATGAGAACAAAACAAAATTTTTTAGTTTACATTTCTTTAATTCGACTGAAATGTCTAAAATTCAAATTTTTCACGTTTTAATAGTTTTTATTTTTAATCATTCAACAAAACTGACCCCAATAAAGCTTTTGTACTATACCCTGGCAAGGCAAAATTGGAAATACATAGTGTGCTTCTACAAAAACGAAAAACAAAACAAATTTGAGTAAACAGTACAAATTAGTTAGATTAATAAGTGGCTTTCAAGCGACCGACAAAATTCGAAATAGCGGACCAAGGCAGATAAATATGTTCTGTTCTTCACCACAGCCACATAAGTGATTTTCTCCGTTGTTTTCTTTTTTTTCTGATATCATTTCCATGCACTTCACAGGCCTCATTCACAATGCAAAAAACACACTGTCATAAAGGATATTATGTAAAAAAAAAAATGAATATTATGTACAGCGAAGATTTCGGCCGTTGTACGTGTATAAAAAAAAAAAAAAAAAGTACCCCTTCAAAAAATCAATGAGGGGAAGGAGAAGAATTTTATTTATTTTTATATTGTGAACCTTCACCGTGGCAGGGAGGGGGGAGGGTCAAGCAGATATAATCTCTCTGAAAAATACATAAGAAATTCCACGACTTTTTACTGCATTTCATTACGAGGGCGACTAACCAATTTTCTGCTCGTGAAGTAAAAACCTCTTTAACCTAAAACAAACAAAAATAGAAAACAATAAAGTTTCTCCCAATGGTGAACAGAAAAGATAGTCCTGTACCACGGGTTCGCGAACAAAAGATGTGCTTCCTCCACATACTATACTTCCTCGAAAATTCACAATGAATGTTTTGTTTTTTTTCTCTCGGATCAGAAAGGCCAATTGAACATGACCATACGTCGGAATGGATACAAATAATGGCAACGACGCGACATTTGATTGAAATTAAGCAGAGGATGACGGCTATAAGGAAGAGCTGGACACGAGGTGACATAAACGAAGAGAGTAATGATCCAAGAAAAGGCTAACGACTCTACTACGTATAATAATGATTTCGGTAAAGGTGACACTTTCCCGTAATATTCTACATTTTCGAAACACTAGAATTGTAAAGCTCCACATAACATGGAACCGGGGATGGTCAAGGTTTGGACACTCATACAAGAAAATAGGATTACAGGTACAATTTTAAAGGTGAGAAAGGACAGGGAATGCACGCAGGGCACTAAACGACAATGTTGGAAAATAGCAGGTTGTAAGCTTTCAAAAGGTCAAAATAGGGCAGTTCACGATAAAAACAACAAGACGTTTCTAGGACCGCTGTTGGTGATAGAAGTTGATGCAATACATAAAAACCGAAAACAGCATCAAAATTAGTGTGGTATCAAAATTGAAAAGTGAAACGTGTCAATGGCACATCGACGGCTGATTTATCGGGATAGTTATAGGCGGATAACGGTCTGAAGAGTGTTCCATATAGGAGAGTAGACGCAAGAAACAACATACAGGGGGGGGGGGCAGTGCGGTAAAAAACAACCTAATGGATTAATCATAATTAAGCAAAGTCTTTAGGAAAAAGTGCCAACTACAGAAGAATTGCCTTGGAATTCAAGGCAGACGGTCCAGAGAAAAGAGATAAATATATATAAGTTTTCTAGCAAGCACTACAGGGCGACCCACGAGAAGAATAACGAGCAAGCTTGCTAATTTGCGAACAGGCCGAGAAATAAGCAATAGGTACAGTATACACCCAAAAAAGCAAAATAACCCAATGGAAAACCGAGGAAACAATGCAAAACCGGTGACACTGGAGGTTTCTGAAGCACAAAAAGAGCCTGGCTTAAAATGAAAGGGAAGGTAGATGAAGGCACAATATGAATGGAATATTCAAATTCTCGGGTAGTGTCTAGGCCAAAAATTCAGCATCTTTCTGGGATAAAAAATACATTTAGGCCAGTTGATAACTTTCGTAGTCAGTAAGTCACAATCACTCTTTCAACAATACATGGGATTATCGAAAACTCATAACTTGAACTGAGGAAGGAGAAAAAAAGAACATTCGAAAGAATATTTTGCATCACAAAAAAGTAACCTTTGGAGAAGGCCATTTGGGGGGTTTGGTATGTACTTCAACAGACAACCCTTGACCTCCACTGGCGAAAGTGCCTTTCCAGCCCTTTCTTCTCTATGCTTGCACCAACTTTTTTTTTGTTTCACCTAACCCTTCAAACAAGATTTCAAGCTGAAAGAAACACATAAATGGGGAGTGTTGAAAACATGGAGTGTCCTCCGAGGAAAACCACTTTTATCTGTTCTAAAAAGATTTAGTCGAATAATGTATGAAATTTCAATCTGAGTATATGTAACTACATATATGATCATAACCTATAAAATATCTTTTTCACTTTTTCCCTTATAATTTTAGATTCATTATTTCGTTTGTTTTTTTGTTTTTTGCTTGTACTTTGATGAAAATACTCACGGTGTGTATCCGAGGGCAGTGGCTGTCAATGGGGAAGGGTGCCTTGCAAACGCAGCTGCTGCTGCCAGACCCGCCGCAGCAGCAGGAAAAGCGGCTCTGGCTCGTCGTTGAATCGCTGCCCCACGAAGTGCGGTAGCTGAATTTTGTATACGTTTTTTGTTTTTTTTTTGGTATATCAACACATAACACTCAACAACTATTTAGCTCTCCAAAAATTTCCCAAATATTAAAATATTTCTGAGCACTCAAATAGCAAGTTAACAAGAGAGACTGAAAAAAATTTGTAGACGAGGGGGGGAGGATTTGACTTCTGGTCAGGATTTGTATGTATCCAATTTAACCTAATCAAAATAATCCCAGAAAGACGACGTGAGTGGCCGAGACAGTAATCCCCCCCCCCCCGCGGAGAAAGGTTATAAAGTCAAGATCCATTCATCTCACCCCCAATGATAAAGAAAAGCAACTCACTTTTTTTTTTTTAATTACATTTCCTCCACCAAAAAAGTTTACAGACTGAAAAAGGCGGTGCAATTTTAGTTCAGCTACGATTAGAAACACTTCGGGCAGCATGTTTTTCCCCAAAAAGAAGAAAAAAGACCCATTCCCTTAAAGAAAAAACGAATAAAATACAACGCAAAAACGGGTAGCAAAAAATATGATTATTGTTAACTTGCTAATTACGTGCTTCAAAATGATTTTCAAGTGAAAATTTGTCTGAAGCGTATGAATATGTAGCATGTTTTCATCGAAACAACATGCTTCTTTCTTGAGTAAACACACATTTTCATAAAAGAATAATACGTCATACACAATTATGCAACACATAATAATTCAAATTGGAACTTTTTATAGGTATCCATTAAAAATTTTTGAAAAAAAAATTATAAAAGCATCAAACGACCCCCTGGCATGGCCATGATGATATAGACAACTTGCAAGACTTCACAACCTCTCCTACATGAACCAATAAGACGAGTATAGGGAAAACGGTTGTACGCATCAATCATCAAAACACGTTCTTCAGTATTCCTTCAGATTCCCATTCAATTTTTTAAAAATTTGTAAACAGACGAAACATAAAAATAAATGTTAAATCAAAAGTCAAAAGAAGGAGCATGTTTTGGTAACCTGGGGGCTTATCCCGTAAAATTTCAATGTTCATCGGGACGCAATTTTCAACCCATCCTGAATAATGGGTGCATGGCATATAAACAATGAAATTTCACGTGAAAGTCCCCCCTTCCGATAATTTCTTGAAATATGAGAGGAAAATGAGGGGAAGGCCGTGAAAGAATTCGGTATATTATTGACTTAGAAAATAGTATGAATATAAATGTAAAGAATAAAGGGAACCGAGTGCTCACACAAAGAAAACAATAAAGGGAACTAAGAAAAAAAAAAGAAAATCAATAAAAAACGGAGAAGTGAGGGAAAGGGGAGAAAATTAATTTTTAAAAATACCTTCGCCTCGCACGAGAGAGAGCAGTCAACCAAGGCCAAGTAGTTGCCAATCTGTACCCTGCCAAAACCACATTGGTTTTTCTTTTTCTCTAACTTTTTTTTTTTTTTTTGTATGCCTTAATTTCAAAAATAGAGAATCCTATTTTATTTCCTTAGAGCCTAGTTTTTTTGTTTAAAAAAATAAAAAAAAAACTCACGAAATAACAAAGACGAGGAGGATAGAGGGAAGGCATAGGAACAACACCCAGCAATCCGTCAACGACCACAACAGAAATAATAAAGAGAAGTGAGTGACGAGAAAATCCTTATTTTCTTCTACGAATAAAAACATTAAACATCCGCCATGCAACTCCCTTTTTTTATAGTTTTCAAAAAAAAATATTTTAGTTTAAAGATTTCGTGTGGTGAAAAACCAAAAACAAACGAAAAACGCCTAAAATGAAAGAAAAGAAAAGAAAATAAATAAATGATACGAAATAAACTCAACTACTATATCCTGGTCACATGCGTAAAACCCTCACGTTTTGTAAAAGAACAACTCTACAGCCTTTTTTTCTTCTTTTTTTCAGCATTTAAACATTATTAATCTATTGGAAAAAAAAAACAAAAATAAAATGTGCGACGAAATCCCTTAAATTTTGTTTACGCTTCTTCCTTCCAAAAAAAATCTCAATTAGACAAAAAAAGGTTAGTTCGTAAATGTGACCTGCTATGCAAATAAATAAAACGAAACAAAATAAAAGAAGTAAGAAATAACGATAATCAAAAGCTGCTAGCAGGGCACTATGAACTATAATAGCAACAGTGGTTTATAAAGAAACCAAAACCCATTAGTTGTACAAAGATGCCACATAAAATTATCACCATTTTTTTTTTTTTCGTCGTTCTAATATCTTCTGACACATGCCAGGCTATTTAGTTTGTAAGCGTGTTGCATGCATGTGTATTAATATAAGTTCGTAAAAAGAAATAAAATATGTATAACAGTTGTACAAAAAAGCTTTTCGTACAAATTTTCCTTTAATTTTTTTTTTATTATCTTAAGTATAGAAATAAATTAAACGAACATACCTTCCGGCCACTGTAGACACACTGAAACAAAAGAAAACCAATTGTTGTAAACACACAGTCTGGCCAAATAATTATGTTTTTACTCAAAGTGCAAACAAAAGAAAACAAAAAAGCAGTTGGTGTTCCTAAACAATAAACTCAAAATATACTAAGATTTTTATAATTTTTATAGTTACTGTATCGAGTGCAAAAAAGCGAATATATTCTTGCAAATGATTAGCGAACGAAAAATATTAATAAGCTCTACCTTTATAATAATAAAAAAGTACGGTATAAGAAATAATTAGTAATTAAATTATAAAAATGTACGTGAGAGAGCTCACCCATGTTAGGGACGCTCCCACTTCTAGCCAGAAATACTAAAATGAAGAAATGCCTCGATAAAACCGTGAATAATTCGCATTTTCATAGATTCTACAGAAATCGATATTTTTTTTTTTTCTTCTGTGTGTCTTTAAGAGGGCTCCTTTTTTTTGTTTAGGAAAATAACTAAATCGCATTTCTTTGCACTAGGACTTAAAACATTCTGTCGCACACGCACACCAAAACCATAATTTAAAAGCCAGGGGTATAAACGTTGTTTTCTTCTTTCTTTCTTTTCGGAGGCCTCTTATAAACTCAGATCGTGCAAAAGTTACTTTCGAAGATACAAGAGTAAGTAAAAAATGGGTGAAAGAGGGGGGGGGGTGCGAAATGAAAAACACACTTGACTGAAAGGCGAATGTAAAATATCTCAACGAAAATTGGAGATAAGTAACGCAAAAGTGATGAGTTAAATGTGGGGATAAGGCAAGAGCGGCAACTGAGAGAACTTGAAACTGCCTGAGTTACCAGAAGACTGATAAGAATTAAAAACAGACAAAGTGGCCTGGAAACTGACAAATTGACCAGAATACTAACGAAGTGGCCTGGAAGTATTGTTATTTTCTTGACCAGAAAGTAACTTTTCCAAGGAAAAGTTCTCCAGAATCTGATTCCTTCTGATTTAAAACATGTATCCTGTTACCGCAAAACTGGATCTATAGTACGGTGATCTGATTTTTTCACTTGAATAGATGGAACACTGGGCTTGAAGTGGCCTTTAGGGTCTCTATAGAATACAAATGCCAATAAATCCTTAAAGGCGTACGAACTAGCCCACAAAAAACCAATTGTGAACTTGCAATGTCGCGGTTAGTTAGCCCCGAGACCCGCGAATTCACTGACAATTAGCTCCGAATGACGTAATTTTACCGCTAATCATCAAGCTTTGGGCGCTGTTGGGACCAGCTGGACCGGGGCTTTAACGGTTATACAAGGAAAAAGATCTCGGAACTTGCAGTTTCGCCGAAATTAAGAGTCAAAACTTGCATTTTTGCATAAATTATGGCCCCAAAAAAGCCCAAAAAGCAATAACGCGGACATTCAGCCTGGAAACTTGTGCTCAAATTTGAACAAACTTGTAAACCCACAAACATTTAAATGTAAATGTTGCAATTGCACGGCTATTCGTGCTGCCGGATCGCTCAGGACACCCCTCCCCCACAATTACACAGAAAATTGATAGTCCAGAAACTTGCAATTTCACGACATAAAAGACAAAAACCAAATAATTTTCCAATATTTTAATCCGGTATCTTGTTTGTTGGTTGCAATTTCGCGGCTATTCGTCAGACATTGGGCGCTACCACAACAGAGGGGCGAGGGTGGAATTGGCCATTTCACAGAAGTAAAGACAAGAAACGTGCTGTTTCGCTGATATTTGGACCAAAAACTTGCAATTTTATAGATTTTCATATCCGAATGTAGCGATTTCGCGGCTACTTGACTCCAACGTTGCAATTCAGCGGCTTTTTAGCCATAAATTTCGAATATTGAACGGCTTATTTGCTAATTAATTCAACGACACGTTGACTTAAGCTTTGGTTTCCTAGGAAAGCGGTGCCGTAATATTACGGTAGAAAATTTCCCTTTTAAATCAAACCATAGTCGCCTAGATAGCGGTCAACAGAAAGCGGCACAGCTTCCATCGTTAACGTCTAGCGTCAAGGTAGTTTTCACGCTCACTGTAAACAAAAAACGTTCACCGTCACCGTCAAAAACCGTTAATGAACAGTTCATCACCGTCATGACCGCCCGTCACATTCGAAGAGGTGCCGCAGTCTGTTGACTGCTCTCTACTCTCCAGGCAACTTACTGGCGTGATTTTAAAGTTTTTTTTTTTTTTTTTTTTTTTTCTTTCTTTCTACCGCTGTATTACGGCACCACTTTTCTAGGAAAACAAAGCTTTACATGTGCGAAAAACTGGGCATAATTACTCTGTGATCGGATTCTTTATGAAACTAACAACAACCCCCAGGGACCCACCCAGGAAGCCAATTTTTTGGCCACAAAAACCGTTATCAACTGACAATTGAGCTGAGAAGTCAAGAAGCTAAACTCCAAATTTTGGCTTTAAGTGGGTTAAGTGGGCTAAGCCCGCGAATTTTAATTAAATCCTTGCAAATTGGGGTTTGAATGGACCAAATCCCTGAAATTTGGCCTTAGCGCGAGACAAGCATAAAAATTTAGCTTTTTGAAAGAGTCAAGGCCGCGAAATTGTTCTAATTTTATTTTTATTACGTCATAATCCCTTTTTTTATGTCCGTAATTAGTGAATTAATTGCGTTTTGTTGACCCTTTTCTACGGACAACTAGGAGATTACACTCCCCTCCTCACCGCACCACTCTAGTCACAACTGTGAATTAGAGGGAGTGGGGAGGCTGAAAATAAAGAAATTAATCTTTTAATTAAATCCGTACAAATCTTTACTTGTATTGATTCCAGGAAAAAATTGCTCCCCAGGTGGGATTCGAACCCTCGACCTCCTAGTTTCGCACCAGGTGCTCTCACCAAATGAGCTATCCCGGGAGTCCACGGAAAGAGCGAATCTACGCAGGAGAAATCCCCTCTCGGAACTCAAACTGCATCTATCGGGTCAGTGCATGGCACATATGTCACAAGGAGGGGAGTAAAATCCCCTAATTGCCCGTAGAAAAGGGTCTTCTAAACGCAATTATTTGTTACGTATTATTATTATTTATTTCTTAACTAGCTTGGTTGAGATTGGTTCTAAAGAGCCAGAGCAGTGAAAGTGGTTTCCTGAAATAGCCATCTTGAGAAATGATTGCTAAAGGAGAGAAATCCTCCAAATCGGGGTTTGAACGGGCGAAATCATCACATTTTAGGCCTAGGACAGGACGTGGCAAAACACCGAAATTTGGCATTTTGAAGGAGGTATGCGCTTTGTTTTTCTTTATATCCTTCAAATTTGGGTTTTAATGGTTCAGAACCATGAAATTTGGCCTTTCGGCGAGACATTAAGCTTCAAACTTTGGCTATTTGAAAGAGTCAAGCCCACAAAATTGTTTTTTTTTTTTTCTAACGAGCGGAACACGAGAAATTGTTTCCTTTTCGGAATCTAGGGGAGGGGGGCTGTATTTTCATTGTAATGATCAGGGGCGATTGGTGGGGAATTTCGAAAAACGGTCCAGTCTTTTGTCCTGAGCAGGGTGCGCCCTTGGATATGTTGAAAAGAACGACTTGAGTTTGAAGAACAGGACGGGAGATCGCCCCATTCACCCCTCCTTGTATTCGCCAGTGTGAGTGATTGTGGGGTTTGGTGAAACCTTTTGAGTTGTGGATAGTTTGAGGACTGGTTGTAGGGGGGAGGGGGGACACGACCCGTGTAAAATCGATGGAAAGACACGGGGACTTCAAGACATCAATCCGTATGTATCATGGTCAGCTCAGAGTAAACCCGGACGCAGACGATCAGTCTAGCGTTAGGGGCTGTGGAACCGAGCGCAGGCGTTCAGGCTTGTACTACGGGTTGGGTCGGGAGTGGAAGGAGAGACCAGCATTCATGTGCCGATCTGTCGTAAATGATGACTGGAGGGGAATTGGCCTTCCGAGTTCACGGCCCTACGCGACGTATGACGCATAAGTCTAACTGACGGCTCATGGCGAGGGGGGGGGACTCGACAATGCCAGATCCAGATCCACCCACACGAAAGTAAAAGACAAGTCATCACCAAGGGGTGGTAGCGCGGGTTGGAACAGCTGAGGTACACTTTTTTCCACGAAATTTGAACTGTATCGAGATGGTTCCTACCATGTCTTCAGATTGATTACTTAACCCCAAAACACACTTGTTCACTCCAATGATACATTATCGCAGTTACACAGCAAGGGGGAGGGAATTCTGTGGGGGGGGGGAGGTCGTTTACGATGAGTTAGCTAAAAACGAAACGCACCCAACTAATAGCATTGGAAAGCTCTTAAGCACGAAGCAGTTCAAAATGTGTGTAGAGGCAGAAAGAAATTGTAATTCTACAAGTTATATCAACTCTACGATCTCAAGGCGGGGAGGGAAGTTAAATTGGTACTAAAATACGTGGGAAATGCACCCAAGAGGGTAGGCAAAAGTCACCAAATAAACCAATGAAAAAAATGAATATGAAAAGAAGAATTATTGCACACGATGATTGCGAAGAATTTTACAAAGAAAAAAAAAAAACAAAACAAAAAAACAAACCAAAATCAGAAATCACGCATAAACCTAAAAATAAATAAGAAAATTTCAAAAACTTACCCCCACTAGGAATTGTTGGAGGTTTTTTCGTTTGAACTCGGGCCGTAGCATTGTTCACCTGAAAAGAACAGAGGCAACCCATGAACAGAAAACTTGTACAACAGAACATTGGAACGAAAAAACATGCGCTTCACAAGTCTTTTGAGTTTAAGACGTCAAGTAAGTAAATACAATATTTTTTAAATGAAGTCTTTAACAAAACAATCATAATATACTTCATGTCTGTTTAAGGTAACTCATAACAAAAGTAAGTTACATCTTACCTTATGTATAGGCCAGATAAACAAATGGATCTTAGCCCATCAGTTTTCTCTCCTAAATGAAGACAACAGCGTCAATCAGCAAAGAAATGTCAATTTCTTTTTTTTAAAACAAAAAATATAAAGGTCTTTTGAAAGAAGATAACATAAAATAAAGCACAAATTAATAAATAAATACGAGCTTCCCGTGAAAAAAAAATCAATAGTTCTACCGGCACATCCATATAAATTAAAGCAAGCTTTCTTTTTAGCGGGCAACAAATATTAAATAAAATAGGTCTACAGCTTTGTCCCACGAAAAATTCCTAGAAAAGGAACATATTTTACAACTTTTGTTTTGACATTGCTTTGCTGAATGCGGCACCTGCCTACAGTTAACACTCACTATGTGGTCGCAAATGTAAAAAATGTCTCAACAAAGACAATATTAGAAAATGAAAAATGTCGAGTAAAAGCGAAAGTTAATCGAATTTACAAAAAAAAAAGATAGGATGTAATGGCAGAGGAAAAGGTAGCTTCTCGTCTTCAATTTTCATGTTTCCAAAACAGACTGTTAGATAGGGAAGAGGGTGAATAGTAAAAAGCAATTAATTAAAGAAAGAGAAGAAAAAATTAAATAAAAGAAGACAGAAAGTTCCTAGCGAAAAAACACATGTAAAAGGAAAACTAAGCACAAATATTTTTGAAATCTAAAAAAAAAAACTATGATTCAAGCGTCATTCTCAAGGCATACGCTACTTTCTATGAGATTATTTCATTAGCTTTTCTCACGTAGAACAAATTTTAGTAGGCTAAAAAAGCGGAAATACTCTTGATACCATAACTTTTTTTTTTACCATCGTTTATACTATAGAGGCACAGATTAACACATCATCACCAAACGGTTCACTCAAATGCAATTACTTTTTATTATTATTATTCTTATTATTATTATTATTTATTGCTGTCCGAAAAACAATTTGTCTTCTTCAGTGGTATATTTACGGATTGGCGGCAATGATTTTTTTTTTTTTTTTTTTACAGAACTATTAAAATTGGGGGTTTAAAGAAAAAAAAAATGAACTTAAGAGGATAGGGGATGTTGGCGGAAAAGGATAATACAATGTGCAAATACCATGCTCGATTTTTTTTTCTTGTCTTTTTTTTTCTTGTTGTTAATGAGCCAGATTACACATAAGCGCCACAAAGCGAGAGTTCGTAGTGGTGTCGTGCTTTTGTCAGGTTTCATAAAGGATTTTTCGTTTTGTTACAAAAGGTATAAAAAAGATGTACTTATGTTATGTGCTACCAGACGATGTAAACGGTTCATGCACACCTCAATTTTTCTTCCCTCAACCACTGTGCCATGGAGACGCTCTCGTGCCGTGTCTGCATCGTTGCAATTTGCGAAAGTAACAAAACCGAACCCCTACATGCAACACAGACAAAACATGCAATGTAAACAACTGCATTTTTTAAAATTATAAATCTATAACTTAAGATCTTCAGTTTTTTTTCATGTATTTTTAATGAAATAATATTGCTTCTTGTTTAAGAAAAAGGTGGCAAACGTGCAACGAAGATCATCCTTAACATCATTTTATTATGTAGTTTTAAACCAGCTGGCATCACAACCAGAAAACATTGCTCCAGAGGTGAAAACATGAACTTTCAATAAGCACTGATGCACACATGTATACTATTTTTTATTTCTTGCTACTACTGACTTTAATTTTTGAAGGGAAGAAGTAGTATATTAGCAATAGTATACATGCCTTTTCTCTCACTAATTTCTTTACTTTTTTTTACAATTTAGTATACCAAGGCGAGGTCCGGTGGGAAAATTAATTGACCCCAATTCATAGGCCCTGACTGAAAGTTACGAGGTAACAAGGAAGGAAAAAAATAGATTGAACGAGCGCCCACAGCTAATTCGTACATTACTGTTACGGCTGAAAGTCATAGGAGACTAATGAAACCCATTTAAAAAATATATGAACGGAGAAAAAAAAATTTTTGTGATATAAGAAAAAACATGGATCGGTTAGTTTCTTTGCAGAAATTTAATATTCTGTTTTATAGTGAATGGGAAGGGGCAAAATTACTAAGCCAAGAGATTCCTTCGCTCTTGGGCGTGAGATCCACTAAAAGTTGGTACGCATAGTATCTACAAAAGGTCAAAAGTAGTATAATAACCAAATATAAATACACAACTTTGCCGGCCACCAAAGTCACTCATTGTCCTTTTCATGCCAGCAGCAAAAATGAAATGATAGAAACAGGCAACACTTTAAAACACAATCAAAATGATTATTGGTTTGGTTTTTTTTCATAAAGCTAAAAAATTGATCGCGGGCACTAAGTGGAAGGTTTCTCTTCTCGAGGAGAACAAAACACACAAGGCCTTCCTAAGCTCTAAGCCGCCAATAGAAAAGAACGAAGAAAATTTAAATTGAAAAATAATGAAGCTGAAACAACAAAACTCCTTATCCCTCGATGTTATGTACAGTAAATCCTGTTTTACTTGTGTCAGACAACGATAATTTTTAAGCAATCATGAGTGACTGCAAGTCGTTAGCATCGGAAAGTTCTGTTCTATTTTTTTAACTAAAAAACAGACGAGCTACCAAAAATTCACGGAATAAGTAAAAACGCCCAGTTCACTATAGATCTATGCATGCCTGCTGTTGAATCTTTACAAGCCCTTAAGGGGGAGTTGCACATGTGTTTCCTCGACCCCCCTCCAATTATACCTCGCCAACTCCGCGTTACGGAAATTACCGCCGTATTTCTGCACCAATCCTGGACTTCAAGGGCTCATTTAAATCTTCAGGAAATTCCGCACAAGCGTACGATCTTCCTTTTTCATATTTCATCCCGCAAATTTGTGTGATGAACGCGTGCAAAATTGCGTTTTTCCAAAACGCACATCACATAAACTTTTACCTTGAAAATTCACACTCTTTCGACGACTTATTTAGGAAAGCAAGATCGTACGCTTGTGCGGAATTTCCTGAAGATTTAAATGAGCCCTTGAAGTCTACGATTGGTGCAGAAATACGGCGGTAATTTCCGTAAAGCGGAATAGGCGAGGTATGATTGGAGGGGGGTCGAGGAAACACATGTATAACTCCCCCTTAGGGGGCCCACACACGATCAACCTGGGTTGCCAACTTTGTTTACAACATTGCGTGTTGACAACAAAGTTTACTGTCTGCGGGGAAGTTGGTGGTTGACATTTTGAAACAACTTCCCCACAGACAGTCAACTTGGTTGTCAACATGTTGCAATGTTGTAAACAAAGTTGACAACCCAGGTTGATCGTGCATGGGCCTCTTTACGTTACCAATTAAACTTCTTCCCTCCATAAGTGAAGCATTCCGATTGGTCGAGGTATCAACTCCACAAAACTCGTACGCAGAGCTTTTGAACAGAGCGAGACCTCGTTCACAAGCTCTACGTTTTTGCGCGATTTGTTGTAGACTAACTTTGGAACTTTGGCCAACCCCTTATACTCTACATAACGCTTTGTAGACCTTGTGAACAGGGCCCCAGGGGAGTCTATGCAAACTTAACAAAAGTCGAACAAAATTATTTTGAAAAATTAAGCATTTTGTTTTCATTTTTTACACTCCACAGCACGCATTTGTATACCTTTTGTTTGAGGCATAAACGTTATAAGCCGAAGACGAGGGAAGAGAGGTTTGGGATTTATTACATTTGTTATGGGGTTGAAAGAAGTGGTTTTCACACTTTCTAAAACAAGGATTAGTAAATAAATCAAAGAAATCAACAATCAAACAAACAAACAAGCAAATAAAACAAGTTTCAGCGTACTATACAAAGGAAGTTGTCGGACATACAAGGACAGTTATCTAACGACCAATTTAGGACGAAAGGTTGTAAGGCGATACCACCTACTCCTAGACCACTAATGTCAACTTCAGACTGGCAGTCACCCTGTTGATTCCGAAATGTTTTAGGTAATTGGTATAGCCATCAGAAAAATTCTTCAAATCATTGTCTGACAACCAGCGGTAAAACTTCTTTAGGGTGGGAGATAACCGGCAGGAAATATTGTTTTTACTGAAAAGAAGGAAAGATTAATTGTTGTGTACGTTGGGTATGCTGTCGATTACACTGAACGCGATCTGTCACGGTGGAAAGCAATTCAAAATGGCTGAGACTCTGTAAACGTACTAAACAACGGGCTGAACGCACAGGCGTATTGCTGATGTCATCGCGTAGGGAGGAGACCACTGCTAGAAATGACTTAACTCACTATTCGCAGCCTAAAAATAACTAAACTGGCTATTTTCAACCGTAACGACGGCTAAACCACCTCCCCCCCCCGCAATGGGCAAAACTGACGATTCGCGTCTTGAAAATGGCTAAACTGACAACTTGCACCATAAAAACGGCCTAACTGGCATTTCACTTAAAATAGCCAAACTGGCCCCCCTCAAGTCCTAAAAAAGGGCAAACTGACTATTCGAGCCCTAGAAAGGGTTAAACTGACGTTTTGCACATAAAAAAATGGCTAAACTGACGATTCATGCCCTGAAAATAGTCATACCGGATATTCCCGCCCCAGAAGTGGCCTTTAGGACCTGAAATAGCCAAACTGGCTATTCACGCCATTAAAATAGGAAACTTGCAAATTCCGCTATAAAAATTGCCGGACTGACCGCGCACCACGAAAATGGCTAAGATGATTATCTACCAAACTGCATGCCCTAAAAGATGGACTATTCACGCCCTAAAAACGATAAGCTGACCGATCGTACCCGCAGCAAACGGCCACCATCACCTCTCGAACTGATCGACTCCCCTCCATTCCCCGCGTTGGATACACGCACTCCAAGAATAGATGAACTGACTACTCTCACCCTCCTATTAACCGGCTTTAAGTGGCTATTCGCGTCCTAAAGTTGGCCAAACTGATTATTCGTGTCCTGCAAATAGTCATACTGGCAATTCCCACGCCAAAAATGGTCATGCAGAGACAATTTAGGTCCTGAGGCTATTCACGCCATTAAAATGGCAAACTTTCAAATTCCACTCTAAAAACTGCCAGGATGACCATTCGCGCCTTTAAGATGTCTGAAATGGCTATCTGTGCCCTCCCCCCCAAATGTCTAAACTGGTTATTCTTGCCCCTGGAGGATTGACTATTCACGCCCTAAAAACGATAACCTGACTATTCGTCCCCGCAGTGAACAAGGCCGCCGTCACCTTACCAACTGATCGACTCTCCCCCTCCCTTCATCACAACCGTTGGATACACGCACCCCAAGAATGGATGAACTGACTATTCTCATCCTAAGAACCGGCTTCATTTGCGTCCTAAAGTTGGCCAAACAGACAATTCGTGTCCTGAAAATGGCAAAACTGACCAGTCGCTCACTGCGTCACCAGGCCAACGCTTTGGTGAAAAAGAATCATGTTGCCTAAAAAAAAAAAAGTACAAATGTGCCTCGGCCGTACTACTTCATTCTAATCAAGGGAGACGGGAAAATTTTCTATTTTCCCCTGAATTTTCTCCTAAATTCACGAAATCCCCGGTCTGTTGAGGCGCTGTCCGGTCAATGGCAAGGATAAGCATCGCGCTCCCCAGTAAGTAGGACAAAGCCACGGACCTGCGTTTTTCGATTTCTTCGTCTTACGCCATCAAATTAAAAAAATGGAAACAAAATTCAAAAAATGAAAAGGGTCCGCCGATAAGTGAACCACTCAGTTTTTTTTAGGCGTTGAAACAGATCACCGTTGGACCTTTAAGATTGGAAGTTCTGAGTTACGACAATGTTAACTTAGTGCGATCCTGGCTTGGATCGCAAACCGGCGCGACAGATCGCGTTGAGTGTGACCGATGCTTCACCCTTAATTGGGACTAATCAGGTTTATACACACACAGGTTGTTGGGACAGCACTTGTCATGTTAACACAGCGACGAAATAAAACAACAAAATGACGGCAACAGCGGACTTTGAACACCGTACTTGATATTCCCACCTTGTTCGTTCAGCATTTCAAGTTCAAGGTCGTGAATATCGATGGGAAATTGGGATAGGGAAAGCAAAATGATATTCAAGTTGAAATGGGCAAGAGTTCGCATGCAATGTCCAAAATAATTCCCCTGAATATTTGAAACAATCAAGTGGTGACATGCACAAACTCTACATCCCGAAAATAGTATGACCGTGTAAAAACCATGATACAAACAACTTTTTTCTCAAAGTTTTCCAAGTTATATTAACAATACAGTAAAATATTGCAATCATTTCTTCAGAGATACCGGGAATTATTAAGGACACTGATGACACCTACCTACTCTACAAAGAAGGCTTTCTTCAATTCAAAGAAACAATAAATATTGCCTTTGGTGGTGTATCTTTGTACAGTATGCAACCAACGATAGCGCTAAAAAAGATTGAAAAAAAAGTGCTACAAACCAAAAGTTTGTTACGAATGCACGAATAAAGAATTTTGGCAATGATAAATAGAAAACATGAGAAACAGTAATACACTTCGTCCTCTTCTAACCCGGAAAAAGTGAAAGACTGACGGAGAGAGTGAGTGTGTTACAGAGACAGAGCCGGCAATATCACTTTTTTGGGGGGGCAAGGGCCGCGATTTTGCCAACTTCTAAGTCAGACGGCCTCGATTCCCCGGTAACTAGAAATAAAAAGGTTTACGTCTTGAAAACAACTATGCAATCGATGAACATCATTCATTCCATGAATTCCGAAGCTCGTTTTCCCCATTCTAATATTTTTTGAGAATTTCGGGGCTGTTTAAGAAAACTAGAGGACATTCGTATAAATCCTAAAAAGACTTTTTATGGCATTGAAAAAACCCTAACTCAAGCTAGTAGAAATGTAATAAATTCCGGAAGAAATTCATTTCACGAAATATATGAAACACGAAAAAAGTTAGTAAATAAATGAAATCTATTTATGGTTAGTGGCCAAATAAATGAAAACGTGATTACCTTGGACCCCCTTTCATTGAAAATGATCTCGACATCCAATATCACACCGAATTGCTGGAAAAAATCAAATTTTAGCAACAAAAAGCTTGAAAAAAGTGTTTATGTTTCGGGTTGAAGGAAGTATAATTTGGGGTTTTTTGGGGGGGATGTCGGTCAGGAGAGAAAATAGAGTATACTTACGCCAAACATGGCTCTCAGATCTGGTTCTCTGAACCTGAAAGGAATGTTGGACACGTGGAGTCTTTTTGCTTGCGTTCCCGGCTGCCCGACGGTAGCGGGTTTGGCATCAATCGCAAGTTGTATGGTGCCGGGTGCCGTTGTTCCTGGAGTGACAGACGTCGTAGTTTTAGTCGTCACCAGAGCGTCTTCCCCTTCGCTCGTCTGTTCGAGAATAAAAATAGAAATAACTCAACGTTTTAGGATAGTTAAAAATGTCACATAAATTGTAACAATATCATACAGATTTAGGTATGGGTGCGACGACAAGTGAAGTAATTAAAAAACCTCTTATCCAATTTTATCCATCGTCCTATCGGGGATGGTCACCTTCACAAATTTTTGGGTCATTTCCATAACTCCTTAAGGTTAAAGGTTATCAATATGAGAAAGACGTGGTTTCATGACTGTGCTCCACCGAAAAATTCAACCCAAAACGCAACAAAGTGATCGCTGATTTCAACCGATCGACTTCAGAGTTGCACATCAAGATCTGTGGACATCGTGGCCTTTCCTTGGATTTCAGGGCTATCAATTGCGCGGCCCCTTTGGAAAACTCAAGCGGTTCCTGAAATTTGCGTAAGTGGCCAATCACGTGGCGAGAATCCCTTCCGCCTAATCGAAAATCCGCCGATTTTAAGATTCACCGTTTCCAGTAACCCCGCGATACGCGGTTTCGCTAATTTTAAATGTTGTATTCCATTTTTTTAAAGTGTTCCGATCGGAGTGACCAGATGTAAAATTAGGTTCCGATTACGCCTATTAACACGAAAAAGTAGGACGCT
The DNA here is from genome assembly GCA_038030265.1 of Corythucha ciliata. Taxonomy (NCBI): domain Eukaryota; kingdom Metazoa; phylum Arthropoda; class Insecta; order Hemiptera; family Tingidae; genus Corythucha; species Corythucha ciliata. Next base: position 44,168,441 of record CM075938.1, on the reverse strand, counting down.
TGCGACGGAAAGTAGGACGCCTAAAAAAATCAGTTTAACGTTAAATTGTTCTTTACTTGGTTCGAATGAGCCAAATCCGCGATATAAGGTTTTGAAAGAATGAAAATCCTCAAAACTAAGGATTTGGTGGGGCCAAAATAACGAAATTAGGGTTATAAATATTAAAGCCAAATCCCGGAATTTGGTTTTTGAAAGAGAAAAATTCTGAATTAGCTATTTACTAGCGAAACTGATTTCAGTAAGAGAAGAATTTGATACGAAATCGAGGTAGGAATATAACAAAATCCGTGAAATTGGATTTTCAAGGTTCCAATTTTGAAACAATTCCGAAATTGTAGGTTGAAAACTCCAAAATCAAACGCTAATTCGCTACTAAAATTGAGAAAAATTGCTTTGTGGATAAAATTGGAAATAATCACTCATTTGCAAATAGAGAAAACGCAAATCCACGGATTCTTGAGGCATCTTCATAAAGAATTGAGAAAAACGCTGATTTGTGGCTAAAATTAAGGAGAAGCGGTATAATTCGCAGCTAAAATTGAGAAAATGTGCTAATTCACAGATAACATTGAGAAAAAGTACTAATTCGCGGCTAAAACTGAGACAAGGCGCTCGTTCGCAGCTAAAATGGAGTAAAAGACATACTTAATTTTTCGCCATTTCTTGTTTCTGTAGATGCTAAGCTAATGGGCCTCCTAGATTTCCACCATGTGGGGGGGGGCATGGGAGGTTACGGTCCGCCTCTGGCTAAAGCGACTAAATTATTGAGATTTAATCAGGCAAATACCCCCGAAATTTGGTTTTAAAGGAGCCATGTCCACGAAAAAGGGGTTCGAAAGAGCGAAAGTCCGTGAAAATGGTTTATGAAAGAACAAAAATCACGAAAATTGTGTTTTGAAGGAGCGAACCCCACAAAATACCGGTTTTAAATGCGTGAGAGTTCGCGAAATTGGGGTAGGAAACAAATATGCGTGAATTTGGTTCTAAAGATGCCAAATTTGAAACATTTGGTTAAGGAAGAGCGACAATCTCCAGCGATATTTTGGGATGAGAAAAAGCTGAAATCGCGAACTTATCTTTTCTGCTTTTGTTTCTTGCCAACTTAATTTTTCGAATTAGACCAAGCTGCGAAACTGATTTTATAAAGAGCAAACCGAAAGTCGGTTTTACAGGAGCCAAGTCCACGAAATTGGGGTTTAAATGAGCGAAAGTCCACAATAATGGTTTTTGAAAGAGCAAGACTCACAAAATTTGGTTTTTGAACAATACGAATCCGCAAAATTTAGTTTTGTAAAAGCTAAAATTCGCGACATTGATGTTTACAGTGTCAAAATAACAAAATTCGGTATTTGAAAGTGCCGAACGCGCGTGATTGGTTTTGAATAAGACTACGAGTCAAATTGTCAGGTTTGACAGTGGCATGTTCTGGATTGTGGGGTGAATGTCAGATTTGTCGCAGTGCGTGAGTTGTGATTCAGTGGGTGAAATCGCCGCTAGTCGGGGAGGAGACCCGGCTCATGAGGGCTGCCTAAGCCCCGCAGCAGCTCCGTTTAAATATGAGCGGGAAAGTTGTTCAGAGTTGTAGATCCACCAGTCGTTATTAGTTGAGACCGAAAAGTAGGACAAAACAGAGGACACTTTTTACCTCTCCCCGGACGCCTGAAAACGGAGCCCGGGCGTCCTCGGACGCTTAAAGAAGGACTTGCCCGGGGAAAGTAGGACGTGTGGTCATCCTAGTTCCGATTTGAGTCGTGCGCTCTTTTATGAGTCCCTCGGGTAATGCTCTATCGATTGAGTGCCACAGTGTGTGGAGAAATTTGTGCAGCCCCTGAAAACTAGGGGAAAAGGGTCCAAAAATGGCGGCATCACAGTGAGAACATCACTGTCATCGAAATCCAGCCCCGGCCACTCTATCGAATCGTACGTGGCAACCAAGAATTCACCAATCATGATTCAGAAAACACGGTGCCCTTTCCCAATTCGACGTCCTTGCATGGGTGGTGGGGGTTGGTAGTCATAGAGGTCCGGAACAAGGTCCCAGGCCCATGGTCTTAACAGTGGGAGAGCGAAGAGAAGAAAATGTGGTCTTACCGGTTGTTGATCAATGCCGTTAATCTGTTGTGAAGGTGACGGTGAAAAGGGCTGTGGATTCAACGGTTGCGCTCCACCCGATGCCGCGGCCGCAGCGGCTACCACAGCTGCAGCAGCAGCTTCTTTCTGTTGTTGTTGCTGTTGTTGCTGCTGCTGTTGTTGTTGTTGCTGTTGTTGCTGCTGCTGCTGCTGTTGTTGCTGTTGGTGTGCCTGCTGTTGTTGGATGGCGGCTGCTGTTGTTGTCGTCTGCTCTTCTTTGATCTGAGGAGGTGCCGGAGGCGGTTGTTGCGAACCTCCTCCACCTGGATTTGACACGACTCCCGCGGCGGCCGCCGCTGCGGCTGCTGCTGCCGCTGCTGCTGCGGCGGCCGCCTGTGCTTCGCCATTTTGTTGCTGTTGAAACTGGGCTGCGGCTGCACCATAAGGTGACCCCATGCCAGCGGCCGCGGCTGCTTGGACCATGTGCTGCAACAATAAATTTTTAATTAAAAAAAATATAATTGGGGGAAAAACGAGTTAATCAACACATAATAAATATTATCAAAGAAATAAAAGTATGTATTACAGTGGACAGACAAAACATAAAATCTTGAATACATGTATAGGAATTTTCAAGCGATCCAATCTGCAACAAGATGTTTACGATAAATATTTGCACCCTATCGAACACACTCAGTTCGCTTTGTAGTATCCTCAGATAGTTGTCAAACCATTGAGGTATTGACAGGCGTAGCGGCACGACTGTAGGGAGGGGTGAGCGGAGCGGTCTTTATCTTGCTTGTATAGTGTTCGATATTTTCCATCAATCAAATTGATGTTTCTTTTTCGACAGTCTCTACAATGAAGATTGGACAAAAACGTCTGTCGAAACAAAACTAGATTCAGTGAATAGTCTTACAGCCATGCTCAAGACACCACCACAATAGTATACGTCATAGGAAACGACCGGAGAAGATAGTATTTTAGAAGTCAGTTTGAAATTATGCCCGTCTACGTACAAATCAACGCGGAATCCTTCACAAATCTATAGGCACAACAGCCTATATTGTCTGCCGAACTACCTATGATGACAATTATTGACTTTTCTATTCAAACAATCCCATTGGGCTTGAACAGTTGAAGAAGAACAACATCATTGTTTCATTAATGTCAACGCCTGGGGCACTATGGAGAGTCGAAGGGTTTTCGCATGGAGGTGGAATGACGATTTTACTTATTCCACGCAAAATCTAATCACGCCGGGTATATGTAAAGCGAAAATGAGAAAAGAGGAACAGTGTAATGGTGTGTGGTGGCCGTGCGACGGGGGCCAGTTATTAATGAAACTCAATTGCATTAGGTTTTAATCTGAACGTGATGAAAAAGAGATAAATGTGAAAGAGTTTGAAGACTACATCAATTAATAAAACTTGGACAAAATATCGGTCCCAACACCTCGCTAATTGAATAATTCGAGACAAAAAAGCATTCATTAATAACACCCTTTTATTCAGTGATGCTTGAAAAACGGAATTAAGAAAACAAAAAGAGCCATTTCACAAGAAAAATCGTTGGATTTCAGAACGCTACGCGTTAACAAACACCCCCTCCTCCTCCAGCTTTAAACCAGGACAGGCACTAACAGCCTTATTATAAACATATGAAAAGATTCAAGCTGATGTATTTCAAATAGGTATGTAAAATCATCAGATTCGTCCATCTCACTAAATATCGCTGTACATAAATATTTATTTAACTGAGCTAGAGCTATTCATAACCGTGTTTGAACCGCCCCTTAGGAGCAACCCGGTTGCCACTTATTCCTTTCGCTTGATCATTCAGTTTCGTAATCGGTGAAGTTACCGTTTACGCCGCAGGTTGTGGTCTCTCCACTGTAATTATTCCCTCATCAAGATGACCTTAAACCGACAAACACAGTAAATGCAATCGCTCTTTGCGCGATTTTCATACTGAGTTAGCAAACTAATAGCTATAGCTACAGCTCGAAAATCTTTTCTTTTTTGTGGGGTGCTGAAATTTAACTAGTCGCAATTCTTCTTCTTAGCGACTTGAGAACATCGCACGTTCGGAAGAATACTGGTATATGTGTGAATCTAGGGAGGGGCCAAGGTGGCTCAAGCCCCCGCCCTTGAGCAACGCTTAGATGCGGATTCGAGCCCCAGGTCTCGCGTTAGCACCAGGAGTAGCGAGGAATTAGTTAAATCCCCCAAAAAATATATCCAGCCTCACAAGGGCGGTTTTAGGCACCTGTGACGGAGGCTGGCGATACAATTTTCTCACCCTCCCCTCACACATCATCTACATATACTATGTATTCGCCTAATTTTCTTAAGAGAAACAATAGCCCGAAAGCCCAATGTTTCTCTTTTTCTAAAAAAAAAAAAAGAAAAAAAACGGATTTTGCATTGCAGGGTCTGATATCTGCTCAAGAATCTGGCTGAATTTGGTGTTAGCGACTACATCAACACAACAGGCATTTTGGCTCAGTATCAGATCCTAAACAAATCCTGCGCGTTTGGCTCTTTCTAAAACCAAATATAGCAATCGAGCCTATTTTAAACCCAAGTTTCGACCTTTCAAAACCAAATTTGACGCATTTAGCTCGTTAAAATCCAAATTTTTGGGATTTTTGATCGCTCAAAAACAAAATTCCGTCGGTTTGTCTCTTTCAAACCCCAATTTCTTGGTAATTCCCTCTTTCAAAACCAAATTTATTGGATTTAGCTCTTTCAAAAACCCAACATCGCCGATTTACGATTTTTAATAAACCAAATTTCTTAGCTCAAGCTCCTCCTATAATTTTAGTTAGTGCGACAAACTAATTTGGCTCGTTTGAAAAACAAATAATTTCATGTGACTTTGGCCTTCTCACACGATAATGTCACCACAGAAATTCCCTTTTTCTAGCCAAATATCATGGATTTGGCTTCTTCAAAGCATAATTTATGCCATCGCAAAAACAACATATCGTGGCTTTAGCTCTTTCTAAAATCAGTTTCGCAGCTTTTCATCATTTTCAAAACCCATGGATTTCCAAACGGAAAACATCCTCATTCGTCATCTTCAAATCCAAATTTCAGGCAATTTTGCTCTTTTAAAACCAAAATTCCCTGGGATATGCTCTTTCGAAAGCAAAATTTCGTAGTTTTGGCTCTTTCTAACCACAATTTCGCCCGATCTTCGCTCTTCCGTAACCAAATGTCCTCCAAAAGTCCTTAAACCTGTCGTATGTGGCATATGTGATATGTGACACCCTAAATCCGATTCATCAGACAGACATTTCAACCTCAAAAAGACTTAGCTGCATGCTGCAACTGGAAGGCTCCGTTTGGTGACTTTTAGAGCGCGAAAAGGCAGTCAGTGCTAGCTTAGCACGGCGAAGTATTACAGGAACCATCCGTGGAGGGCGGGGGGGCCAATCGAAGATTTGGTAAGGCGGCCCTTGTTCGGTGGCGGAACGAATGACCAGTTGATCGAATCGTCAGTTAAGCCATTTGACTGACGGGAACGGACAGTTTGGACATATTTGAAGCGCGAATGGCCACTTTTACAATTTTCAGGGCAGGAATCGTCTGTATTATTTAGCGGGCGAATAGTCAGCTCAGCCATTTTCAGAGCGCGAACTGCCTGTTCTGCCATTTTGGGACGCGAGTAGCAGTGTAGCCGCATTTTTGGCGAATGGCCTTCCATTCGCAAGGCGCGAATGGACACTTTGGCCATTTTTGGCACGTGAATGGTCGATTTAGCCATTTTAAGTGCAGCAATAATCTGTTCAGATCTCTTAAAGGGCACGAACTTTAGAGACAGCAAGAAGTGGGTTGAGCCATTTTCAAGGTGCAAAACGCGATTTTAATCAGCTTAGCCTTTTTTTATGGTTGGAAAAGCTAGAGTCTAGCCATTTTTAGGCAGAGAATAGCTGTCACCTTTCTGGCCATTCATAGTACAGCTAAACACACCATTTCTCAAGTCTTGAGCCAAAGCTGAACCCGCACTTGATTGGTACAACGTGTAACTCAAAAATCGAGAACGAATGAGACCGTCGAAGGGTGACGAAGGGTAGAAAAGCTCACATTACTTCAATATTTTTTCTTATTTAAGGGGGGGGGGTTCCAGGCGGGTTTCCTCGACCCCTTCCCAGTCGCCCCGCGCCAAAACTTCGCACATAAAATTTGACTCCATTTCTGCACCAATATTCGATTTCAAAGTCTAATTTTAATCTTCAGGAAGTTCTACAGTGACGTCAGATCTTGCTTTTCCAAGTTGCATCCCTGAAATTATCTTAAATCACAACATTCGAATTCTAAAGTGTTTTGGGGGTTATTTTTAGGGATAAAATTTGAAAAAGCAAGATCTAACGTCACTGTAGAACTTTGTGAAGAATAAAATTAGACTTTGAAATCGAATATTGGTGCAGAAATGGAGCCACAATTTATGTGCGAAGTTTAGGAGAGGGGTGACTGGGAAAGGGTCGAGGAAACCCGCCAGAAACCCCGCCTTAACCACCAAATACTGGGAAGTTCAGGACAAAGGAGCTGTCCGCAAATTTTTCCCTGACTTTGGTGTCAAAATCAAGAATTTCCCTGACTTTACCCGGATTTCCCTGACCACTTTGAAATTCTCTGGCTTTACCCGGTTTTCGCGTTCTGTGGCAACCCTGCAATATGTGCCACGCCCATTAAGACTCGTAAGCATTTCGTTTTCGGCGTGCTGATAAAAATTAAGGAGTTCAAGTAAATGTATCAAACGCGTAAAATATATTTTTAGACAGGACGAGTCGAATTGACTTCGGCACACGTGGCAACACAATTTGCAAAAGAGATGTCGACTTGTATCGAGTTTACAGACCGTCAGTAGCGAGCTTGGCTAGAAATGGACGTATTACGATGGATGGAGCACTTAAGTTTCTCCACGTGCGAGATTTCATTTTCTTCAATTTGGTATCACTGACAAACATGTCAGCTATCCGTACTGCGAACTAATGAAATCCGTGTTGCATATGAGTTGCTCTGTGTTCAGGCGAGAAGTTCATTGAAATATTGAATGACCCGGATTTTTAAAGGGTGGAGAAAAACAGAAAAAAGAAATTATTAAAACCATAACAGCACAGCACTGCCGCACACGAAACATACATAATTTTAACAATACCTCTATTTCCGCATAGAGACGTAGCAAAAACAATACTACGTGTACAACGGCAATTTTGGCGAACATGAGTATTGTTTTTGGTCAAATTAACAGTTCACTGCCCTTGAAAATTAATAAATTCACTTGAAAATTAATAGAGAACTTTACAAATGATTGCTATTGTTCTATCAAAATAATAGAAGCACAAGAAAAAAGCCTCCAAGCTTGCAAATTCTCAGTGAATTTTTCATTAGACGACGCTTTCATGAGTGGCCTAACTAATTTACCACTTTATTCGCCCCTATTATTTTCTCCCTGTTTTCTTAGTGGGAGAGCTCATTCTCCATCCACTCAACGTTTTTAAAAGCATTTGGCTTACAGATGCTTGTAATACGTACGACAGTAGGGCTTTTTTCCTCCGTAGTTATTTTTAATTTTCGTTGTATCAATAACCTCCACCATCTAATCTCAATCTTTTCCCAGGGTTTATTAATACTTTATTTTATGCTAGCTCTAATTGCTCAAAAACAATACATTAATTGGTCATAATTTAATTGTCCTCAATTCCCACGACTCAACAATTGGAAGAAGAAGGAGAAGAAAAAAAGCGCAGTTCGGAAATAATACAAATGTAGGAGGGATGGGTCATCATCTTTGCTTGGTTCTTTAGCATAGATTCGAATCGAAATTAACAAACTTCGAGTAAGAATGGCGGAACAACTTCAAAATGCATGCATTGAAACCCAATCCAAGATCCAAAACCTGAGGCGTTGATGCTTCCCGAAGACCCCAATTTTTGATTTCCCAAAAGCCCGTATATTCGACAGTTTGAGAAAACAGGGCCTTCTAGGATTCAAAAGTGCTCAATTTCGAGTGTACAGACCTTCGAACTTCACTGGGCACCATTCGTAATTGCATATACGACAACAGAAACATAACTGGTTTTTGGGCTTCTCACGACAACACAGTGTGTAAAACAACCAAAATAGAACGCTTCTTCAACATTTTATGATGGAAAAAAATTGAGAACCTCCGCACTTACACTCCTCCTCGGCCTAGTACTGGCTTTCTTCACGTAAATGAATACCCCAAGGTAGAAAGTATAGAACGAATTTTCAAAAGAATAACTGTTTAAACGGCAAAATGACACACCGCCGGAGATCAGGGCTGCCCATAACCCCCTCCCCTCATAGCAGTGGGGTCCCCACCCACCCAACCGATATTCCACGATATCTGGGGTTTGAAAGAGCCCCCCCCCCCCAATTTTGTTGGGTCATTAGTCAACCCAAGCAAAATTGGTTATTTGAATGAGCCATGTCCCACAAAATTGCTTTTTGAATGGTTGAGCAGCGCTAAATTTGGCCAACTCGGCGATTTTTTTTTTCTTTTCAAAGGTGCAGTACCTCTGCATTGCATTTGAACAGAGCCAACTCCCCGAAATTGTTTTTTTGGGTGAAACAACCCGGCTCAATTGGTGCAAATTTATTTTTAATGAGACCTGACGGGCTGAATCGGGCTTTCGAGTGGCCCAAAACTTGACAAATTGTTTTCTAGGATGAGCCAAATCCCAAGAAATTGCGCGGTTTCGAATGAGCCAAACTTGCGTTTTTGTAGCTGTGAAAGCCATGAAATTGCTCTTTTGCCCAGCGAAATTTGTTCGAATGAGCTAACTACGCAAAATCGTTTAATCAATTAGCAAACCCTGCGAAATTTTTTGTATTCGAAAGGAGGCAAACCGCGAAATTGCTTTTTAAAATGAGGCAACACGCCGGAAATTTTACCTTTGGAGAAAAAGGTTTGAAATCTCGCAAAATTAGTTTTTGATGTGACAGATCCACGATATTTCATTTTAGAAAGAGGAGCCAAACAGGAGAACCGTAGTTTTTTAGGTTTTTTAGGCGCCTGCAGCCAGCAAAGGCGAAATTTGGTTATTGGTTAAGCCAAAACCACAAAATTGGTGGTTGGCATTAAGGGGATGATGGATAAAAGTTTGTGGACGAGGTTTTGAGTTTTCTCCTACGCCCAGTGTAGTTCTATAGTATTCTTGAAGTTATAGTGGGAATATATCCCCACGCGTAAGCGCCACAGAGTACGAGAATACTTTTCTGTACGCTTAAAAAACGATACCTACCAAATTTCGCACTCGCGTGGTTCTATTGAGCAATTCTATTGAGCTCATTCTCAAATGAGTGTGGAAAACGCACACATTCGTCGTCTCTTTCAAAGAAAACAGGATAAAACAATTTTGATCGCTTTTAAAGGCCTCGTTTGAATATATCCTGCCGCGAGTTTGCTTTGTACGCACATTTAAGTGCGAATGCCCTCCAGCACTCTATACCCAGTTCACCATTTGCCCCCCCCCCCCGCCTAATGCCACCATGACTATGCGCGAAAAGCAGAAGAGCCAGATGGAAGAGGAATGAATGCCGTTTGTGTTATTGTAACATTGACAAAATAGGTTTTACTTTCGCCGTTGTCACTGAGAGGGTGAGAGGAGAAGGTGAAGTAGTTGTTGAGGAACGAGAGCTCATTTCATGTTGCGTCACAATTATATTTTTTATAATGCAACATGTGCTGGGCTTGTCTTAAGATCAGAGCTGTCGAGATTTTACCGAGGTAGTTGCCTGTCTTTTTTCAATTTACTGACTTGGAGATTTTGAAGTGATTCAGCAGACCTGAACGGGAAAAATGAACAGTTACTGGTGACAAATAAACGTATAGGTGGTATAACTATTTAAATATCTATACGGGCTCTTTTTAAGTGCATTTCATTTACGTAAAATAATGTATGCTTGGTCCTGCCCATGGGAAAAATGAGTCATGCTCATTCATGATACTTTCCACTTGACTTTACAGGAACTTTAGAAAATGAATCCGATGTCCGTTCATTAGCTGTATAGTCAGTACAACTCCCAGTTAAATTATCTGGGTGATGAACTATTGCACAAAAATATTGGCAGCGTGCTGGACTGGTAATCAAGTCCAGAGGTTGCGGGTTTAAATCCAACCCATCATCATTCTCGAAGCTCGAATCGTGCTGGGCTGTGCCCTTCTAGCGTCGTCCGGGAAGATATCAATTTAATGTAAAATACCGTCGACAACATCATCTGTCGAACTACATTTCGAGATATTAAAATTCGCTAACAAGCCACGAAATTGTAAGTTTCGCAGGATAAAAGGCAAAAACTGCAAACGAAGGACATAATAGTCCCAAAATGAATATTTGGGAGGATAATTAAACGTGAAATTGCATGTCTCCTGGGTGCAATAACCACCAAATTTCCAGTTTTGAATAATATTAAGCAGCATCAGCAAAATTGCAATTGCGAGTTCAGTGGATAAATAGCCACGAAATTGTAAGTTACTTATGATCTTCGCCACAAATTTCAGTTGTGAAAGCGGCTGTAACCGCGTAGTAGCAGCCGAGTGCGTGTGCCCCCTTTGCACTTCCTTGGACACGGCTGCACGTCCTTTCCTTTGTTTCACGAGTGCTATAGTGGTGCAGAAAATATAATCTGATTTCGTTCGTTTTCCAAAATTAGACAATGAAATATCCTGGTTTTCTACACGAGTGCAGCACTAGTGAAGCAAACGAAAAGAACAATACCATTCATTAACATTGTTATTCACTGACATGATTTGCTGAGGCTTCGAAATTAATAATTATTAACGAAGGGTGTCAATTACAGCTTGCTTAATTTCCTGAAGTTTCGCCAATTCCTGGCACGATCACAGCTCATCCCAACAGCCCTTTAACACAGGGGGGGGGGGCTCATAAGGTGGGGGTTTCGCGTCCAACCAACAGGGGGGATAGACGCCATTGAGCTATAATAATTATTGAAAACAGAGTTCCCTTCGCTACTTACATTTCAAAAGCGGCGCCGCGACTAGAAAAATGAATGTGTCCCGCCGAGCCTAAAGGCAAAAAGGCCGATGAACAGGGGATGAAAATTGAAATAGTCGAAAAATCGCCACATTTCAGAACGTAACCGGACCGAACGGACGAGTTCAGGTCAAGAACATTTAACGCAAACGTCAGTTGAATTCCGTGGAAAATTCTTGTAAGGGAGAGGGGGGTCAAATGCCGTTAAATTTCTACAGTTCACCACTAAGTATCTAAATTGGGCTCAATAATTTCAATTGATGGTACAATTTTCATATTTTTTATTCATTACTTCTCGTCTGGTAATTTTTTTCCCCGCAAGCTTTTTATTCGTCTCATTGATAATTAAATAACGATGAAAGGGAGAGAGAAAAAGAGAGCAAGATCCTGTAGCAGAAGAGGGAGTGCCATTGGATCGATAAGTAATACCCCGGCGCTGTCGAGAGTTCAAAGAGTCATGGGAAATTTTTTCGGCGTACCAGTGATTGTGACAAGGTGGAGAAGAGGGCGGAGAATCCCTGTCACCCGTTAGCAACGAGCCAAGAGGGAAGAAACTTAATTTTCCAGGACAATTCCTCGTTACAATTTTCCTCTATCAACAATCCCACTCATTGTTTGTACAGGTTTATCGCTCTTTTCTCCCATTCGTTGCTTATATCCGTTTCGGAGAAATTCTCACTCTTTCAAAGATTATACGTTCATCTTGCTTATTCACACCTCTCAAACAGGGTGAAATTAGCAAGTTAGATTGGTGGAAGACCAAAATCAATCCGCTTGGCATTGCTTTAGCTTAGCACTTCATTTAAATACCAAATCACAACCTGAGCGCGATGCAAATTAGGGGGAAATCAATATTTGAAATGATGGAATTTTCACGAGGATTTTATTTATTTAGGTTTATGAACTTTCTTTGGATTAAAAACGTTAACGTTTCAACAGTTGGAGAGGAAAATTCTCTGAACAGTTCTTAATTTTTGTCGCAGTTTCAAAAATCTTGTGATCAATTTCTTTTTGTGCGCTCTATTTTCTTTCGCCTTTCTTAAAATTGAAACTAAAACAGGTAGCAGGTTTAGTTTAAATGCTTGTTTGGAAAGAAAGAAACCTCGTGATTAGCCCTGTACAACTCTCTTCCCTTCACCCAAGCCCCTTAAGGGTGCCATTTCGAAATGAACTGTAAGAAGTTGGAGGCGTAAGTTTTTATTAGATTCTCGTCAGGTAACACGCAGAACTTTAGGATCAATAAAGAAACTCTCACGATAAGGATAAGGCAAACTAAAAGCACGCTCAAATTACAAACCAGAAGCGTTTAGAATGCCAAGCAGGGCCGTCCCCTATATCTGACCTTTGTCCATCGATAGTAAAACCCGTAGTGAAAAGGGGTTGAAGCGGTTCACGCACTATCGTACAATAGTAGGCTATACTCGGCATTTTAAACCCTGCTAGACAGCAAGCACCTCGATAGCCCCCCATGAGTTTTCCACCGTCTGGCGAATACCTGCTAGTGTTGTGAATTGTCAATAATTAGATGATAACAGTGGTGGATTCACGAAGGGGGTCGGGGTATCCTACCGTTTCGTAAAAACCATCCCGTTAGGCGGGAGCATTTGAAAGGGTCTTCCTGATTTCCACTTTTTCACAATGAAATAAGGTTGCTATGAAAGGACGGATGCGAGTAGGTAAATACAGGAATTGTGTGGAACGGTAGGATTAGGGGGGGTTCAGGTTTCAAATCCAGGACAATTCAAGATCCCTTTAGTTCGTTAAAATATTTTAATGTGTGAAATCTGACGAGATTCACGCGCAGGTGAAGAGGCTTTTCGGAGATTATTCATACCAATTGGTTTACGGAAAGAATGTAATTTGGCACTCCTACTCCTTGCCCGTTCACACCGCATAAAACGCCTTCGCGCCATTCAAAGCGTTGTTGGTGAAGGCGAGACCTTCCAACAACTGTACTAACATGCACACATCAATTAGCGTATAGTAATTAGTCGTTGTTTAAGAGATTCCAATGAAAAAACTGTAGTTAAAAAAAATCTCTAGTAATAGCTACGAAGTTTATGTATAAAACATGGAATTCCAATCACAAAGCTCCCCCGAAAAAAGTTGATACGCGCAGGTGCGGGCCGTGTTCGGTACGCCATGAAACAACGTCAAGTGAATAATTTGAGATGTTCGCAGATCTTGATTTAGGGAATTATACCACATACCCTCATCCCCGTGATATGATATGACCAGTGATAAGATATGACCAATCTTCCGGCAACACGGAAGGGGGGGCATCCCATTTATAAAGGGTTGTGACAATTTTAATTAATAATCAAGTTGTTGCTAGTTTTTCGCATCATTTCTTTTTTCTTTGCCTCGCTCCAACTCAACCGCTACTGAAAACATCCAAAGACCACACCCATCCGGCGTGGTCAAGGGTATTTGATGAAAAGAGTAAAAGAGTTATAAAAGAGACTGGGCAAAGGGGAAGACCGTATACTATTCGTGTTCCTCGTGGCAAAAGAGGCTCTTGTCGTTGCCTGTGTGAGGACTACAGGGATAATAAGAACTTCAATTGGCTTCTTTCCGCCATGAAAGACCTACCAATTGAGTTGTGTAAAAGAGTGAACAATGAAAACTTTCGTACTGACCATCTTGTTATACCTATTAATGAAAAAAAAATCATTATTTCTCTTACTCAAGTCGGCATATGAAATACCAGGCGCTAAGTCAGGCTTCGCAACCTTAAACATCGTATAACCTTGTAACAACGCATGCTAATTAAGCATCATTTTCATGAAAAAAATGCGAATTCTCGCGGATTTTTGATCCTTTTACCCAAATGTCTCGTCATCTTTTACGCACTCACGACGTTGGAAGATAACAAGACATAAACACCCACGATGAAAAAATTGACCGCTATCGGTATACGAACTAGTTCGGGGGGGGGGGGATTAAATTATTTATGCATCGCGGCTGTGAGAAGCGAAAGTGAATGGATATAAGAGAACAGGTGTCCTGAATAAATCAAAAATAAAAGTTTTCAACCATTCCCTTTCAATGAAAGAAGTGGGAATTGCTATGCGAGTTCTAAGTGTACTAGTATAACACACTTGACCCCGACAAGCAGTCTCCCTAGAGATATTCAGGATACTAAGTTGAGACGAAATTTTGAACTTGAGTCCCACAGCGAATGGCTACGAGCTACAGCCGAAATTTGGCTGGATTAGGCACGTTTTATGTTTTAGAAAATGAGAGACGAAACGCTTCTACTCAGCGGAATTATAGTGAGAGTGCGTGAAGAATATGCTTATTTTATAATGTAGGTTGTTGAAAAATCACTTTATTATACGAGGGCAGTAGGGTACTTTTTAAGAGCGAGAGTAACAGGAGGCAAAGCCGAGGGCATTAGCCACAGGAGGACTTGAACGGTAAAAATGAATATTTAGTAGGTATACGTAGGAAACAAGTAAATGGGTGCTAGAGTTTCACATATGAGTGAAATGCACTAATATTTCTGCACATCTAGGTAAATGAAATGCACTTGCATTTCAGTATTTCACACTGAAATGCGCTAAAAAGGTTTACATGAAATAAATACACGGGAGTGTAATCCAGTGGCAGGGGAAGTCAGGCGACATTGGGGGAACAATAATCTGAGCAGGTCAGAAGACTCCCCCCCCCCCAAATCCAAAATGTGCTTACATGTGTAAAATTACTATTTTTGAGTCCAACAATCCAAATTCTTCGCCAAATAATACCGCTTTTTCATTAAATTCTCTTGTTTCCGTGTTGATTTTCATGGCGCTATTTGCGGCCTAAAGGCACAGTTTTATTCGTTTCATTAGGTAAACGACGCGACGCGCTACATCGGCTATAAAATAGCGTTCTATCCACACTGTTCAGCCCAGAAACTTGGAGAGAAAGAGCAAGAGCTTGTCATGAAACGCCCTTTCCTCCCTCTGAACCAAAATAAAATACTGATTGAGCACATTTGTCGGCGATAGAAAGATTGAACCTGACGGGGGAAAGCAAGAAGTCTTTTCTGAAAACATTCTACTCCATAATGTTTTCAGAGGAGCCCTGTTTTGACCCTTCCCAATCTTCCTCGCCTTGTCACCTTCATGTTCATTCTTTTGATCGCCAAAGAGTAAATATCAGAGATGATATCATTTTCGCGAGGTTAGCCCTTTCAAAGCCCAAATTTCTCGGATAAGGATCTCATCAGAACCCAATTTCGCGGATTTTAATCACCCTAAAAGCCAACCAGGAAAGTTGAATCAGTTGATTCCAGAGTCACCTTCCTTTTCTTTATGGTCGTGGCTAGAATTGTCTTAGTTAAATGGCTAGAATTGACAGTTTTCACCCCTTTAAGCCCAAATGTCAGAGATTTGGACCTTTGAAAAATCAACCTTGGGGGATTGACTCTCTCAAAATCCTTTGTGAGGTTGACCTATCCAAAAGCTCGGGGTTCAAGAAAGCAATTTTACAGGTTTGAGGCCTTCATAGAAGCAATTTTGCAGATCATCAAACCCGACGAGAACCCCCCCTCCCCACCACTCACCTAGAGGACGAACATGGCACAATCGGCAGACTGATGAGAGACAGGGCCAGTGCCCAGCAGCAGCAGAGAGGGCAGAAGGTGGGTGCATAAGGCCAAAATAAATGGAGAGACTGCGGACCTCACTTCAGTGCAAAATTTCTTTTGATTGCCTAGCGTATCTCATCCGAAAACACCAGATATCCCCAAGTACATATCTCACATCATTTTTGGACTATGTATGTAGTGCCTGCCGCACCCCGCCAGTTCACGGTTCTCGTCGGCTCGGCCAGCTTCGGTGAGCCGGGTCCTCCCTGCGAATTCATTCGTCGGATCAGGCAGAGATTCGGCCTTCAGGGGCTTGCGGGGCCGAGGAATTCAAGACCGCATCTAACGGGATGCAAAGGGGCACACGCTCTCGACGGCACACAGATGCAGCACTTTCCTCTGCAGTCCGTCTGAGTCCCTTGGACAGCAGCAGAAGAAGACTCAAATGAGCCAGCCCCGCGAAACTTCGTGTTTGAAGAACTAAAATTGATATCTTGTGGTAGAGTGGGTCAAACCCGGGAAATTTGTATTTTTGAAGATCCTGCCCCACGATGTTGGTTTTTAATTACCCGACTGCCCAAAATGTCATATTAACAGAAATCCGGACCCTAAAAAGTGGCTTTTGAAGTGGACAAACCTGCACAGTTGTTTTTTTGGGCGTTCCGATCTTGTGATATTGGTTTTAAATGGGCCAACCCTGCGAAATTAAGTTTTTTAAAATATTCAGACCCACAACGTTGATCTTTAAAAGGAACTTGGATTAGGGGTGAATTCAGTTGTCTTATCTGACGTGCCAGGGGGCCTATTCTCAAAAAAGCAATGGTTTTCGTGGCAACATGTAAATTTCATTCATATGTTCGATAAAATTAATGGAATAGACATATTAGGTCCGTTCCATTGTTTTGCTAGTGCTACACTAGTGTAGAAAACTATGTGATTTCTTTACTCATTCTGAAAAATTGAATAAAACCAGATGATTTTCTTCAAAAGTGTAGCACTCGCGAAACAATGGAACGGACCTATTGCTTTTTTGTTAGAGAATAGGCCCCCAGATCTGCGAAATTAGGTTTTTGAAAAAGCCAGAACGACGGAATTGGGGGTTTCAA
Source organism: Corythucha ciliata (assembly GCA_038030265.1). Taxonomy (NCBI): domain Eukaryota; kingdom Metazoa; phylum Arthropoda; class Insecta; order Hemiptera; family Tingidae; genus Corythucha; species Corythucha ciliata. The sequence continues at coordinate 44,151,661 of CM075938.1, read as the reverse complement.
GGTCCCAAACCCCCAAAGTTGATTTATTGAAAAGAAACAACCACGTGAGATTTTTGAATGTGACCCAAGCTCCTCGAGAAGTTGCAGGAATGAGAAGGCCTTGATCTACCCTACGAATTTGGTTGTTTCGGAAGTCAATCGAGCAAAATTAGCTTTTTGAGTGAGTCAAGCCGGCAAAATTTGGTTCTGTGAGTGCTGATAGATAATCCGCTGAATGTGGGGCATTAAAATGGTCAAACCCGCAAAATTTTGTTTTTTTGAGAGAAGTGAGATCCTCGAAATTGTCCTTAAAATGGGGCAACACCTTGGACATTTTGATTTTAAGCGTGTGAAATGCGTGAAGTTTGCATTTTTTTTTAAAGAGAGTCAAGCCCACAAAATTGGCATTTTGAGTGAGCAAGGCCGCCAGTTTGGTTGGTGAGTGCCAATAACCCGCAAAATATAAAAATCTACCAAATATTTCGCCACATCGGGAAACAGCACGGTCTTAAAATTGCAACACTGTTGTTGAAATACCGCCCCTTCCACTGTTTCAAATTGTATACGTAGGGCATCAATCATGTTCGAAAAAACTTGGTTTCCCAAACAAAAGGTGCCTATTCGCGATGGGGCGAATTATTCTATAGGCCTCCCAGTGAAGAGAATTCGGAAGTGGTCCGAGAAATCACACTTTTATAATGCGCGTTTAAGATGTGGCTCGACTTTCCCACATTGCTAACAAAAAAAAAAGTTTCGAAAAGTTTCGAGGGAGAGGGGATCACGTGTACCATACCCTCCCTAAACGGATTAACAAATTACGTTGTGATCCCGTAACGGATCGCAGACAATTCGTTAAATTTCATAACACGATCCTACAAAGAGATGTTTTGGCATGGTACAAGTTTGAAATAAAAAACACGAACTCTACGAAAAGAATATCTGTTTCACAAAGTTTTCCTGTGCAAAAATAATGAAAAATGACTCAGTGTGCCTTGTGGTAGAGGGCCATACGTGATTCTACCCCCTCCCACGTCTGCAATCGACCTTCGCTTACACTTTGCTGCTATACTTACTGAACTACCGGAGGAGCGAAAATTTCCAAGGTCAAAGGGGTTTTAGTTATTTCGGAGAAGAAATTTCAAACCACCGCGCTTGTATGAAATCGCGATTTTTCGATCCAGGCGTTTAAATACGACAGGGCTCAAAGATGCAAAAGTGTAGGCAAGGGGTGATTGGAAGGGCGCTTGTTAATAAAAAGTGAACCCCACCCCTTAAAAGTAGGTCATTAGCGTGAATTAACTACGTATTTCTATGTATTTAGTTCACAAATTCCTGCTCTTTCGCTTTTCATTTAAACGATAACCAGATCTGCAAGGGGGGGGGGGTTGATTCTGTAACTTTATGGTATCGGATTAATGATCGTAAATCACTTGACTTCATTCATTTCTCAATACAACATCAATGAAACCAGATGACTAGCGATAAGAAATTCGATAGGTACCTACTTCAAAATTACAAAATCACCCCTCCCCTTCTCCATCACTCATTTCAAAGATCTGAAAATGGGATGTTAACGAGCGGCATCATGCGCGGGTTTTCCCAATTGAGGGAAGATACGAAATAGTATTTTTTATCATTTGTAAGATTATTAAAGAAAATAAATTTGGAAAAAAAATACAAGAAATAGAAACTCACTGCGTCTCCCGAATCCATATAGCGTTCTAATGGAATTCGCAAACCACTCACCTGCAACAAAGAAAAACGAAGGCAATTAAATACTTGATTCGAACTATAATGAAACTAAGTAAGGTACGTGCTACAAAAAGTAAGATGGAAAAAATTGAAAATTGTCATTTTTCGGGAGAAAATTCTTGTTTTCAGCCGAAACAAAGATAACGAAAAAGGCAATTCGAAATGTGACGATTGAGTTTTGCAATTTTTCTTTCTTTATCTAACACAAGTATGAGATTCTATGCATCGCAAATAATTCATGAAACTACGTCTTATTCAAAAACTATGTAAAATGAATACGTGAATGCATGTTGTCCGTCTTTTCGACTAAAGTGAGTTATGGCAATACATTTTAGCAAACCACAAAAACAAGGGCTGCAGGAATATATTTCATGTAAAACACAAAATAATATGTAATCACAACAAGAAAGATTGGAAATAGAACGACAGGAGAAGCGATTTGTATATTTATTCATATCCCTGTTCACAGCTGTTTCTTGGAGCGATGAAGGGCCTTTCTACGATCAATAGTTTTCGATTAAGTTTGAAAAGACCGAACTTCTAATACAGAGGAGCATTATGAATCCAGTGGTTTTCAATTTGTTGTTCTACGAGTTTAAGTCACCGAGATATCTAGGGTAAAAGCGTGGAGAAGAGGTCTCTTTCAAACCTGTTTTGTGAAATCACGCTGGAAACAACAGAAAAATCCAGGAAGCACGTTGCGCTACATACGTCACCAGACGTTGTTTTTTTCACCTTCCAGCATGGTTAAAAGGCAAACCACTTTATTTAGATTTATAGAATATTACTTAAATGTCCCCCCTCCCACGAACATTAATGAAATAAAAACTCATTTTTCCGTTTCAAGAACACTCGGTTCAACCGTAATAACAATAACCCTTCTGACACAGAAATATATGGTAGTGGAGGTAATTAAGGAAATCTCCTTTTTTTAATCTGTTAAGTTACCACTGGATAATTGTAATTTTAGTTCTGTTTAAACTTTAAATCCCTATTGGACTTGAAAAGTAAAGGCCCCTAATGGGTAAAGACTAGGGGTCATTCCTCTACAGATCGGCTGGAGAACAGCACCCTGATGTTTACAGATAGTGTGGTAGAAACTTTGTAGATAATAATCTTGACAAAAATGATAATTCAGCGAATATTCAATTCTTTCACTTCGGTGCAAAGTATAACAGTAAAAGCCAGTTCAATGAGTGATAAATTGCACATGGTCCGGTCATAAGTCTGGATTAAAGCAAGAGGTGTAACGATGTGAAGACTTCTCTGTGGGCTACTTTTGTTGAATGTGAAATATATTCCTGGGGCCTAGGTACGGGAGGGATATGGGGGGTAGACCCCCCCCCCCCAGAGCTACAAGTAAACGAACGAAGGAGCACTAGTACCATAACGAAGAGCCCCATAAAATCTCCACGCTGAAAAACATTTATTTTACCAACTGATGGTACGATGATTCTGGTTCTCCCAGCCAAAGTCTTGTTATAGGAGTTAGAAAAAATGTTGGAAATAGCTGCACAGTTTATTGAACTACCTATACGATTATAGTTGAACGCCTTTTGGTACATCTAACCGTAGTATCAACGGAGTCAACTATCAAATACATTTACGTCAACTATCTGCAGTTTTTGTTCGTTTCTACCAGACTGAATGTTTATTGCTGGCAGACTCCACTGTACATTTAGGCAAGCATTCAGTAAATGATACATTGCAGGAACAGGCTAGGTCAACTGACATAAAAATGACTTTATGTGACAACAAAACTTCTGAACGAACTAAAACTATTGGGATGAGCAACCGAACACTTGCAGACTGGAAGAACGATCCAAAGGTTAAATCAACCAGACGTGAAAAATTTACCAAACAGATTGTAGAAATAACTGTCCTTTGGTAAGCGATGGCCGTTTGGTAGAAGCAGATCTTGATTGCATAAATGACCTTACTCAAGGTTTATTGGTCAAACGGTACGGTCTTTTCAACCAGACAATTAGCTAATTTAGAGATCTGGCGAGCACCCCCTCCAAAAGGCACCCCAAGCCTGGGATCCGATTTCATACTTTTCATTTCTTCCTCAACGGCTGTGTCGAGACCTTCTCGGTGATACGTGTTTCTTCATTTGCATGGAAGAGGATTTGGACATCACAAAATTCCTGCAGGTATAGGAACTGTATGTTACATCGAATTATTGGGAGGTACGTGCAAAATCATTATACATTTTAGCATTATGCCATATACATATATTGCTGTTTAGCAATATTTATTATTTTTTTACTTGCTTAACTCTTTGCATAAACTCTTTTTTTCTTGTTTTATTTCAGTAGTTACGTTCCCTGCCAAAGTTTAGACGATTGGGTTTGACAGTCACGTAATCGTACGTTCTTTTCGTGTTTTTGATTGGTTTCGAATAATTTCGTCCTAAAAACAGATCTACCGCGAGCCCCATCCCTAACGCGCTGAGTGTTATACCACAAGAGGGTATGAAATGGTTAGCAAGAGAGAACCATTATGAGATCACCCCCACCCAATTTATCACCCATTAATTCATTTTTTCGTTTGTCTCTTTTACTTATACACATAATTAGGTATGTTCGTTTGTCGTTCGGAGCAAGAAGTTGGGACAGATGGAGCAGTTCAGAGTTCAGGATTGACGTCACCTTACAAAATCAGATGATTTTGATTACAGAAGAACGCTTTTTGGCCAACACCGGGTAGTTCGGAACAGTCCAGAATTCGTTTGGCAAACGAAAAGGCCTATAATGTATGTAATACATAATTAATATTTTCTGGTTTTCACTTAGCTTTAATGAATGTAAACAATGTTTGTTAATTATTTTATGATCTTTCGCATACAATTTATTTCGTAAAATAAATTATTGGTTTCAGGATTGTAATTTGACTCTTTCATTCATCAATACACAGAACTCACAGAAGAATCTTTCAAAATGCGTTCTTATTTTCCAGAGAAGGTACTTTCAATTCATTTCATATAGACCGTTATTTCTGTCAATTATTAGTATTTTTCAACGCGGCAATACCTCAAGCCTCAATGCCTTCAGTGGTCTTGACTTTATTTTCTTGAACTAAAAGTTCCTAAGTGTTTTGTGTTCACTTTTGGTACAAAAATGCAAATGGCCGCAAAATTAGCACAAAACGCTATTTTACAGCTGAAATTGGAAAAAATCGCTAATTTGCTATTTGCAGATATAAAGTTGTGGAAAAACGTTAAATCGCGTTTGCAAAATGAAGAAAATCACTAATTCACGGCAAAAATTGAAAAAATTACCAATTAGCGCAGCCAAAATTAAGAAAAACGTTAATTTTCAGTTCACTTTCAGTGGGGAAAAAGGCTAATTCACAGTTAAAAATAGAAAAAATTGCTAATTTGCAGCTTAAAATGAGTCAAACGCCAATTCTTAGGTTATGCACGGGTTGGAAACGCTACCACGCTGCTAAAATTTAGAAAAAGCGAAAAATCGCTGCTAAAATTGAGTAACATCACTAATTCTCGAATTAAGTGCCGTGAAATTTATAATTTAAAAATGATTTTTTGAAGAAAAAAAAAAAAACATTTATAATTTAAATTCGTACCTTCTGAAGGCATTGTTGAGGCTAAAATTCAGAAAAATGGCAAATTCATGCATGGCTATAGTATAACGTTAAAAAATACGCTAATTCACGGCTAGAACTGCCGTGAAGCAATAATCTATACCTATAAAAGTTATACAAAATTGCTAATGCAATGGTGGTAAAATGTGAAAAACCGCTAATTTGCGAGTAATATTTAGAAAATAAAATAATCAGCATGTCAAAATTAAGAGAAAGGTTTATTTTAAGCCTAAAAATTGGGAAAATTGCTAATTCGCGGCTAAACATGGAAAAAATCGCCAATTTACAGCTACAATTGCGCCAAACGCCAATTTGTGACTGAAATTGAGAAAATTCGCTAATTCACAGGTTTGAAACGCTACGACACGTCGCCACTACAATTTAAAAAAAGCTCTAATTCGCGGTTGAAATTGAGAAAAATTCTAATTTACGCCAAAAACTGAATATACGCCAATTTGCGGATTCTGAAGGCAACTTTTCAGGCTGAAATTGAAAAAAAGCGCCAATTTATGGCAATAGGCGAAGAAACCGCTAATTCGCGAGTAAACTGAGAAAAATCGCTCATGCATTGCGTATGGTGAACCAAAGAAATCCTAATTCGCGAAAAGTCCCCCTATTTTGCGGTTAATATTGTGGAAAACACTTAAGAAAAACGTTAATTTCCAGCTAAAACTGAGAAAAGTGCTAATCCCTGGTAAAAAAAACTTTAAAATCGGTAATACGCTGCTAAAATTGAGGAAAACGCCAAAACTCGTGGATAAATAAGAAACATCGTTCACGGGATAAAAACGATACTTTGCTGCAAAAGTTGAGAAAATGCGCAAATTCATGGCTATGGGAGAGGGTGGGGAAAAACCGCTAATCTGCGGCAGAAATTGTGAAAAACGATACACTCGGACAAAATTGAGAAAAGCGCTAATTTGCGGGTAGAGTCCAAAAATCGCCCTTAACTGAGAGATTGAGGCAATGATGAGGCAAGCAAGATGTCCAGATTCAAGAGTGTGCTGGCTGGGTGGAATGATAACTAATATGTGTAATTACCCCCTCCCCTCACCCATACGAGATTTCAACCTGACCCCCCCCCCCCCAGGACCAATTCCTACCTACGCCACTGGCCGTGCAGCGTAAGATTTATTGACATAAGAGAATTTAGTCAAAAAGAAGAACGCATTCGCATTCAACATGCCATTCAATTAGAATTTCTTTTAATTGAATAAGACGTAATTAATTACAATCACACAATAACCACTTGGAAAGTTACTTCTTGACTATAAACTATTATTCACCGTGAATAGACTGTTAAAAAGTTAAAAAATGTCCCCTTCCACCATGACGAGAGAATTTTCAGCAGTAAAAAAAGTTCCGTGAAATCCTTCCACTAAAAGAAGTGTTAAGCCGGCAGATATGTATGGGCTGGAACGCAACGTTTTTTTCTCTCTTGGTCAGTAGGTGCACGGGCCGTAGAAACACGCAAATATACGTTTTCCTTTTCGTCCCGAACTACCGCTTCAGTGCGTTATAAATCATGAATTTAACTAGGACTTAATTCTAGTAAAACAAACACATTGAAGAGTTACGAGTCTAGTAAAATTGCGAGTTTTCCTCTTTTCTATTGCGGACACGTAGGTATCCTGAGGCACACAAGGATGAAGTGGCACAACTGATTTTCACCGAAAAAACAAACAATCTTGTTTTTTACTTGACGCTTTATTTCTAACTTGAATAAGTCGTTGATCAAATATTTGCAACTCATTGAAGGGTAGCTCTAGTTAAGAAGGAAAACAGATATAAAGTCTCCCGTTCCTAACTTTCACTGAGTTAATGATTTTATTACAAAATTAAGCTTTAGGCCATATACAGCCGAGAAATAAAAGTCAGATACACGAGATTCAGAAAAAGTATAAACTCTCTAAGTGTATGTCTAAGAAACGGATTGAGTTCTTTTACACGTGATACGTCGGCCAAAACGATACCCCCACCCAATAAAAATGGCAAATGACAGGGTAATTCGTGCCCTAAAGGTAATGAAACATTAAAACAACAAAATATCATTACTTCTCGATAGAGCCGAGTTTGACAAAGTAAAAGTTGACGAGACCCACGTTTGCCGTATAAGGACGAGACCGATAGCGCACTATGCTATCACACTATCCATCACGCAACGTTTGAAGATTGTTTTACTTTTTCGGTTACATTAAAATTCGTACCCTTGATTCAATCACGTTTTCAACATATACCCTTAGAAATTTTCTCACTTACAGGGTTACAGGTGTAAAAAATTCCAAAGGGAAACAATTCCTTCACTTTTCACCGCATATACGAGTACGTGACTTTTTTTAGATTCACGAATGACAAAAAAAGGAACTTTCAACGGAATTAGTTGAAATCCACGCCACAGAAAACAAAAAGTTGTACGAGGATTAGGACTGCTGTGTTTCGTCAATTTGTTTTTAAATTCATTAACTTGAGCAATTTTGATTGACGGAGGAAATTATTAATCGAATGCCTATCTGATAAAAGAAAGTGTACTTTAATCACTTTCTATCCTAAGTTAAATGAAGGAGAAAAGAAAATTGAAAAAATGTAGACTCTACTGGAATAACAACTAGAGACTGTGGGGTCAAATGACTCTCTCGAGGGGTGTGACCACATCGTTGAAAGAAATAAGAATAATGAATCCTTTCCTAAATACCTCTCTCCCCCTCCCCACCTATCTTTACGATTGAATGAGTGGATCACGTGCACGATTGGGTCGATATTACGCTTATTTTGAACACTAACCCCATACTCCCTTTCAATTTGTGTTTTAAATAGTGGTCGTCAACGATAAGACCTTGGAACCCCCCCACCGAAGGATCTCCCCTAGATCGAAAGAAAATAGGATGACGGACGATTTATAACGAGAAGTTTTAAAGGTAGACCGGACAAGCCTACACCAAACCTGTTTTTTTGAAAGATCTTTTCACTCTTAAAAGGCACAAAAACTGGGCCATCTCTTCTGACAGTTCTTAGACATCAAATTCTAACACTGTTTTTTTTTTCTCCGTTTGAAATACACAGAAGTTTTTCAGCAGCGTCTTTTGGAAACAGCCATATGTTGAACTAACAGCAGAAGAAGGAATTAAAGTCCAAGTCACCCCCCTTCAACAACCACAACTTTTTTGCTCACAGTGTCATATTCGTCAAACGCTAAATGTAAAAAGAGCCTAGGCCCTACAGGAGGAAAAAAAAGACAACCGATAAAGGAATTGTTGACTTCAAAGCGGTAACCTCATCGCCCGCGTTCATCATTTTCCCTCCGCACCTAAACCCAAAGTGCAACAAGTCAGATGTGGCTGCCTGCAAAAGTAGGACTATAGTCCTTCTAGGTTTCTCCCGTTTCAAAGCCGTAATATGAAAGACCAGAGCCGGCACGTTGACATCGGTTTTCGATAAGGAAAAAAAAAACTCGTTTGTTGTCAACTCGTTGTTAAACCCTTCGTGTCATAAGGATTTTCAGAATCGTTCGAGAAACGCGTTTTACGGCGCACGTTTAAGGGATTATCTTTTTAAATTATTCTGAACGCATCCATATCACTATAGGAAGAAGAAAATAAGCTTATTCAATTTGACGATATACAATTTGTGTATAAAGAAACCATTAAGAGTGCGATTATCAATGAACTTATTCTTCATATAAAGCTGGGATAAGTCTGGTCGCTATGAACATTTTTGCAAGTATTAATGTAATGTTATTCCAGAGATATCGACACTTAACTTTGAAAGTTACAGAATCACCTCCTTAAAGAACGCCATGAATTTTCAAGAAAGACAAGCCTAAAACCCTCTGGAAAAGCTTCGTTTCCTCCTACCCTGAACCGTGGACTTACTCGCGCCTGGCACCCACACCAACGTGGGTTTATTAACCGTTGACACGCGTCAGAGGGCTTCCACGTAACCACAAACCAATTGCGAATTTTCGACACTTGTGCCTTCAGGGTCTATGCAGATTCTACGCAGACTCTTTTCATTGATCGTTAAGTTCACAAGCATATAGCAAAGATAGCGGTCCCACGGTACATCCAATACCGGAAAATAGGGTTACAAAGACCCCAATCCATCACTATTGGGTATAAACCAAACTTGATCACTTGCGAGCCGGGCTGGAACCTACCACTGTATACTGAGAAGGCAGTACCGCCAAGGAGAGCGAGAAAAACAAAAAATTATGATTTCCTACATCCTCCCATAGGACAGTGGCGGATACCATGGAGTCGAGTTCATTTGTGCAAAAAAATCATGAAAACCGCCTCTAAAATCCCATCAAGTAATATTTCAGGATCATTTTCTCAAAGGTACAGACGTGATTTATGAGTCCCCTGAACCATGATCAACCAAGAAATACAGGCGATTCCAGCCTGACTCGCAACAAGTGCAATGGCCCTTAAACCGTCCATGTTTCCGGAAACATGTGACCGGAATGTTTCCGGTCATGGTCGCTGGTATCAGCCGATTTTCTCGACCCTAGGGCCACTAGTACGAGCGCACGTGAAAAAACCAACAACACAACCCGTAAGTGTGATTTTCACTGTGTCTTAAACAGCGTCCATGGCTTCCACACTCGGCATTTTTTCGAAATCATTCGTAGCAAGGCCCGTAAGCGGCCCAGCGAAGTCCATGTGCATTCGGATTGTCTACCGGGAAAGTTCGTGCGTTAGTGGTTGAAAACGGTGGCATCACAGTGAGAACCCTTTCATTGAATCTTCTTATCGAAAATTCGTCTCAATTTTCGGATTCCCCGCATGGAGAAATCCCAAAATATTGTTAAGGTTGGAGCCTTCTGTGGTTAGAGCTTTGCTGTAGTTCAACCATTTTTGTGGTTGGCAGGAGTGTTCAGTTGCCCTCCCCTAGACTTTGAAGCGCAGACTTGGTGAGGAAGCGGACCACTCTCAGATGCCACGAATAAGTTAAAATCCGTCAGAATAGCCACATTTTGTATAGTGAAAATGTTCCCAGGCCTGGTTAGCAATGAACAAATTTTCCCGATTTCGCCCACTCAAATTCCTGTTTCGTGTTTCTTTTGTGCTGAAAACCTTTAGCGGAATGGCCTAATTCAAAAGTCACTTTCGTGGTTTTTTTACTCTAAAATACGATTTTCGCAGCTCTGCCTCACTAAAAAAGCAATATACATATATCAGATTTTGATCACTAAGGCACCAATTTTCCTGATTATTCTTTCAGAAAAATTGCTCATTTTCCACGATCTGACCTACTGAAAAACAAATTTTTCGGATTTCGCTCCCTAAAAACCAATTTTGCGGATTGTTCTCAACAAGAAGAAATGTTTACATGTCGAGCTCACTAAAAAATCAATTTGCGGATTTTTGTTGCTATCAAACAAATTTCACGGAGCCCAAATTCAGGGACCGTTTTCGCGTCATTTTACGCTCTACAATTGCATTTTAGCTAATAAGGGTTGGAAAACTAAAACACAAGTTTTTCGGAGTTCACTCCCTAGATGAACATCAATTTTCCTTATTTTTCTTGACTAAGAAAATTCCCGAATCTGGCTCACTGAAAAACAAATTCTTCAGATGTCTCTCTCTAAAAACCGATTTTGCGGATATTTTCACGTGTCGAGTTCACTGAAAAATGTAAATATTTCTTATTAAGTTGTCGCTGGCGTACCTATTTCGCCAGGCAGCTTAATTCGGAGACCGAATTTGCTGATTTTTTCGCACTGTAAAACCATTTCCGCAGGTTTGACTCCCTAAAGAATCTATTTCTCGAATTTCGCTCTCTAAAATACCAAATACGGATAGCAAAATTCGCAAAAGAAAAACATTTCCCCGAATCTCTGGATCACTGTGAAATAAATAAATAAATTTATCGGAGTTTTTTCTTGCTGAACAATCGATTCCGGGGATTTTTGTCGCCAGTAAACCGATTTCACTAGGTGGCTCAATTCTCAATTTGCCACATATCACTCACTTGAGGCTGATTTTATGCTCAACCATTATAATACACAAACGCTGTTTGATCGTTATTGGTTTTATTGCACAAGGGGCAAAAACAAGAAAGCTCAATACATCTACAAGAATCTAGTTAGAAGAAAAGTTAATCTATGAACAAAAACCACAAATTAAGAAAAGAACAATTTGTTAAAAATGGTACCTACATAACGACTCTTAACGGACCAGCAAGTCAACCTTAAGCACTTATTTTTACTACTTACAATTGCGTGTAAACATTTTGTCGACGTCCTTCTCAATTACAGAAAGATTTTTTTAAAAAACGCTTTCACCTGCCCAACTGGTCTCTGCTCGAGACATTGCGCGTTGTGCAATTTCATACCCCCCATCAACACCGCCGCCACCGAAGTCCATCACTAATAGAAGTAAAATAGAAAGGTTTCTAGCAGTGAGACGGAATAACACGGGACCATTTCCGAAAAGGAAGAAATACCAGATGGTTACAATGTGAAAACTACTACACAGAGCGGGGCTTTTGCCCTGTTTTGATCCAATTTTGGAAAGAGCTTCTTCCAATTCGACGGGTCAATTTGCAGGGGTTCCAGAACAATATGAACAACGCGGGATGGGTGGTTGATCCACCAACATGGCGGTGTACTTGTATACCGGTAATTGCCTTAAAGGGGGGAAAAAAATGATACACCCATAAAAGAACCGGTCGTCTGTCGAACACACCACCCCATCAACATTTTTCTTTCTCCATCACACTGACCTCGTGAACTTGTTTTCCAGGACGTGTTTCTGGAATAATTAAAAGCACTTCTTTTTTTTTTTCTTTTTTACAGCCAGCCCAAACGGTCCGGCGTAAAAATTGGATTAATTTGAAGGACCGCTACGCAAAATCTGTTGCATCATCTTTCCCCCTAAAAGTACAGACCTGAAACGCTCGATAAATAGTAGGGTTTGGAAACGAGCAGTAGGGGGGAAAATTCGGCCTTGAGAAATAAGTTGCTTCATTATTGGGGACCGAGTTTAAATAGTAAAACCTGTTGAACAGTCAAGTTCTTGGAAAACATACTCAGAAACTATTTTTATTCATAAACGAATAACTATTAACGGTTATGAAATAAATGGATTTTCAAAGGACCTTCTGTTCGTGGAGAAATAGTTCATAACTACTATTTAATACACTAAACCCATAATTCAAAGAAAGAGGCGCGCTCAACTGCAAAAACGAGAAAAAATATGAATACCAATGAGCTCGTTTCCCCTCTTGAGAGAGCTAATACCTTTAATAAGCTAAGTAACCAAGTTCCTTAAGAAGCCAAATGTTGGACAGAGAAGGCTACAAATACGCCCTACGCGATGTATCTATCCAAATTTCGAAAGGTATAATTTCGAACTTGTAAGACATTGGTAATATACGTCGGACCGACACCGATTCAGTTGATCAAAAACAACCTTGAAAACAATAGAATAATGAAGACATAAAAAGTAAAAATAGAGAGAACAAAAGATTTAAAAATCCCGCGTTGCCCTTCATTATTCTTCAGTTTTGTATCATCCAGGTCGATCCGTACCTTATTCCCAACATCGTTTAAGTCTAATTATTTACTCTAAAAGGAAAAACTGAAACGGCTTTACGTTACGGTTTTTCTCAAAGAGCTACTAACTCATTTTTGCCAGTGCGTTACGTCGTACTCTCTCAAGTGAAGGCTTTACTTGGGAAACCACAACTACAAAGAGTCGTGACAGGCTAGGAATCCGTAGAAAATCGTCTTTAGAGAGGTAATGAAATATTTTCTTAGGTGAGTTTTCATAAACCCTTTGATTACCTGTTCCTTGAGGCGTGTTAAGAAGAAAGAAGAAGAAGAAGAAGAAGAAGAAGAAGAAGAAGAAGAGAGAAAAAAAAAAAAAAAAAAAAAAAAAAAAAACATAAGTAACAGACGAAGAACTTATGTGGCAATAATTAATTACATTCATAAATTCCTTAGCCTCAAAGAAGGTAACAGTAAGTACCTAATTCATTAAATTTTTGAATCAGTTGAGAGCTAGAATCTTCAATACATTCACTCGATATCAAATTTACTGCATTTTCCTCAAAATGTGAAAATCATATACAGGAAAGCCATTGGAAATGTATTAATCCAAGGAGCAGTATACATATTTGACCGGTTCTAAGCAGAGGCACTCAGACATGCCACTCGTTGTGCATAATTCATAGAAAACATTCACAGGAAACGAACGAGGGACTCTCCTAGGAATAAAGGCCTTCCTCAATAAGTAAATTGAGATTCTGAAAACCAACTTTGGCGTTTATTTTTACTGTGCTGTAACACGTTTTAAGAAGGGTTTTTTCTCCGGCGTCTCACACATTTGTAAGAAGAAAGTTGCATTCAATTGGATCAAATAGAATCTTAAAGGATTCACGCGTTTGCTTCAGAACAAACCATTTCCTCCCCAGGTCACCCAGCAGCATAATACGGGTCAGCCAATACACCAGAGACAACACCGAATCGAGAACACTTGCATGGCAAAAGAAATGAAACCCACTTGGCAACGCCGCTTTTTTTTTTCACTGGGTTCCGTTCCAACCAAAATGATGGTCCTTGGTCATGACGTGACGAAGGAGAACCTCGATTACGAGATTACGTATTTCTTCACGGAGAGGGTGGAGGAATGAAAAAAACTACACAGGAACGTTTCATGAACATGAATTTCATTAACGCGAAGTTCATTTATAATTACGACGATTAACTGCGGGCTGAATAGAGGTAGGTTGACGATTTTCAACAGATTTACGTTCTATACATGATAAGCCTCATTATTTCGTAATCTCTCAAGTGAGCCACGGGACTATTTTGAAAACGTCTGCTCCCTTCACTCGTTTCAATCATAATATTTAAGTTCCCGATCAAATGGGGGTCTCTCAATTCATCAAAGCCTTTAAAACTAGGGAACTGGAGCGTTCAAGAACGATAAAATCGGAGGGACGTGTTTGTTTGTATAGGATTGTTTTACCTACTCCGACAAATAGCACTTATGCTGCTTCGCTTTGTTTAAGGCCCCTTTCGGAATCAGAAATCAACGTCATTAATTTGTTTGAGAAATAACTGAAGAGCCCTAGGTCGAGAAATATGAGATGAATTATTCAAGCATTTTATTGCTTTAATAATTATTGAAATAAGTAGGTATATAACTTTGAGTAGTACATTAAAAAACAAAGTTTGACTCGGACAAAACTGGTCAACACCTATTTATTACTAAATCATTTAACTTATTTTTTAATTTAACTAAAACTTTAGCTCCATAAGCTTATCGCGAACCTTCTCAATTCCGCATTAGGCTGGAAGGGTACGAACGTGACGTTATTGAAAACTGTGAACGTTATAATTACCTTCTAAATTGATAATAATTATAACTATTCTAATTGGACAACACCACCACATAGTAGTAAAGTTTTTTGAACATTCCATATTCTTAGGCCTCAAATGAAGAAGTTTAACAGCAACGGAGCATAGCGCTCAGGAGCGATCTTCTCAAGCGCGAATACGTGCGCCCTTCACTCGGCCTTGGCCAACCGAGTTGTGAATTGTTCGATCACGATTGACGAGCTCGTCGAGAGCATTGTCTCGGTCGAGTATACACGGCAGGTGTAAAATTCCGTCTTAGTCCGTCAGGATGAAGCGTGGTTTTGTTTTTGGGGTATGAGCGGTCAAACTGATGTAACCAAAGAATTCGTAAAGGAATTATTATAATTATTTCCACGTTTTTCAATAGTTATAGGGAACTCTTTTGATCGGAGACTTGCGGGAAAAGGAAACCATTTCTACACTACCGTGAGTGAGTAAAGTAGGTTTTAAAACTCCATATAGTACATTTTTTCTCCGTTTCTGACCACAATCCGATAATCACCACAATTCGACAAACTTCTGGTCAATAAATAATAAGCCACATACACATAATATACAGAAGGTTTTCACAGCTTGAGCGGGTACAGAGTGATTGAATAGTGTGTAAAGTAATCTTCAATCTCGCATCCGACAACATTGAATAGGGAACTTGCACATTTTTCAAGCACTGATGTTTCTTGAAGAGGGCTCTTCCACAATGCTATTGCTCACATTAAACATTGAAATCAATCAAGGATTTTTTTAGAGCGCATTTTTAAAAATTTTGAGTGGGGATTTGATAACGTCAAAGCCTATTTAATGAAATTGATGGTGTGAGGAAGAGGGGGGTAAGACACATTTTCAGGGGGACAATTTTTCTTGTTATTTGTAAACAAAAAATGTTAGTGCCCTAATCACATGCTTCAAAAGTAGGGATTGACGTCATTTCCCCTCGTACCATCTATCCCCTCTTAAAGAACTTTGAAATTTATTTAAAAATCACCAAATGCACCAATCGGGTGCAACTACCGTTGATATTTTTCTGTCCATGTGCCAATTCACCGGTATACTTTTCTCCCGAATCGGACATTCATGCAAGTTCCCCATTCTCATAATCGGTTCACTAATTTTGCCGTTACATCCCATCACTTGCTTTGATAGCTCCTGGCATACTGATTTGTTGGATTGCAACAAATTGGTCCGTCGCCAGAAAAATAGCGTGCACGGCGCGTGAAAAGTGAATTCACTGGCATGGTTGCTCCGTTGTCACACTCGGCTTTGTCGTCTCATGACCCAACCAACAGCTCGCAATAAAAAATTAACCTTCTCACTCGCAACTTCCCTTGAAAATGACACGTCTTCTATATCTTACCTGCAATCCAATCGTCGTGTAAAACACTTCTTTTTCCGCCCGCTTTCTCTGAATAAAAACAGATTTACAGAGAGGACGGGTGTATGAGAGAGAACCTTATAAAATATTACTCCACTACTCAATGAAAGGCTTTTAAAAAAGTATAAATGCATTCTTTTATTATGACTAGAGCACACTTTAAGCGAAGCTCAACGCAATTACCCAACGAAAATAACTATTACCATTCTATTTTTTATTCTTTTTCCTTCTTCTTTCTATTGCCCTTGCCATCGTACCATTTTTTGTGCCACGTCATATGGTGTCTGCTTCCCACATGGCGGGGCTGGAATAGACCTTATCACTTTTTTTTTTTTTTAACAGACAAAGTACAAGAAATCATTGGAACATTTAAAATTTCATTTCCTTTTTTTTTCTTCCAAAATCCAACTCCTTCTTCGGTTTCTTCAGCTCACAAGTCAGGATAAAAAGATAAATAACTGTCAAGGGGTTCTCGCTCAAGTATAGAAAAGCTAAAATTACCCACTTGAAGTTTAGGCGAGAAATTAAACGTTAAAAATGAGAACAAGAACGCAAGAATATCAATTAAAATAATATTTAAACACAGCAGCAGTTAATAGATTTCTTTGCTCAGGTTATGAAATAGGTACATATTCTCATTTTTATAGAGAAAAATGAACTTCACCTCGACTTCTTTCTCAAGCGAAGTAATCGAGTTCGTTTCGCACTTATAAATGAATTCGTTCAACCCCACTCCCCATCCCTTCTTACATTGTGATATTCAACCCCTTCCCAACCGCACGGCAGCATAAAATTGGGCACAAAATAGAGCGGAGATGAAATATATAATAGTCATTGTCGCTCTTCCTAATAATACACGATGTTTTTGCTCACAGAATGTCATGTCACGGACAAAAGGAAAGATAGCCCCCCGCTGTGGAAGCCTTCCCAGGGTATTTAAATAATTAAAAGCTTCCAGCTTTGGCGTTCGAGAAATGAAACCCCCTCTGCGGATCAGTGTTAAAGACTTCAGTAACAATTTAATTATTAAAAAATTCGTCACTTTTTTTTATTCATAAGGGCAAAGCAATTAAAAACTTTTTTTTTTTTATACGCGACGATTCAAAGAGAAAAGAAATGATTCTCAGGGGGAATACAAACGTTGGCCAGCACTCCTTTGTTCAGGAGCGATGTGAATATTAATTTTTGTTTGCAATTCGTTAAGGGAGACGAGGTACATAATAAACAAAAATAACGACATTTTTTCGTCCTTACAAAAGAGCGAGTGCGTAGAAATCCCAGCATATAAACGGTGACCAGAGGTCCTTCTTTTGGAAGGGCGGTACTTCTTTTCAGCTCATGGTCCTGTGGTCCTTTGCTTTTCTCGAAAGGACCCTAAAAGGTACTTCTTTTAAAACAGGGTACTTCCCGGGAGCCTGAAGGACCTCGTGAAGAAAAACAGATTGCCCAGAAATAATAATAGTCAGGGAGCCCACCGTATGAAAAATCCGGGTCTGGCACCTGCACAGGACGTTTTTTATTGTCAAGGATATGACACTTCTGAGATCGCCAGACATTTTCTGCGGGACAGGGGCTCACACTCTGGTGAAGAAAAAAACTCTGGTGGGCTAGCTGCCGGCGAACACCCCACCCCTTTGGGCCTCTCCTACACCGTTTTGGCTTCTTTATAAGCCAATTTCGTGTTTTGGCTCCTTCAAAAGCCAATTTCGTGTTATGGCTCTTTCGAAAGCCAATTTCATGTTGTGCACCATCAAATGCTAATTACTTCTTGTTCTGCCTGCTTCGAAAGCCAACTTTGTATTTTGGCTCCTTCAAATGCCTATTTTGTGTTTTTGATCCTTCAAGGGCCAATTTCGTGGTTTGGATTCTCTGGAAGCCGATTTCGTGTTTTTGGCACCTTCAAAAGCCAACTTCGTGTTTCGGCTCCATCAATAATGCCAATTATGATTTTTGGCTCCTTCAAATGCCTATTTTGTGTTTTGGATCCTCCGGAAGCCAATTTCCCCAAAAACCCCAATTTTTCGTTTTAGCTCCTCCAAATGCGAATTTCGTACTTCGGCTCCTACAAAAGCAAATTTCGTGTCTTGGCTCCTTCAAAAGCCAATTTCGTGTCTTGGCCCCTTCAAAAGCCAACTTCGTGTTTCGGCTCCATCAAAAGCCAATTTTGTGTTTTGACAATTTTGGTCATGTCCTAATTAGAATCAGTGGCAGAATAGTGGAACTATGTTCAGTGGCCTCCTCTTCGTCCTTTCACCTCCAACAATACTACCCCCCCCCCATAATATTTATTTTTCCCCATTATGAAATTTGGGTCCTTCTTTCGTCTGGGAAAAATCTGGTCACCCAAAGCATATAACACTCAAAAACAGCGAGGAACAACATTCTAACGCAATTATATTTTTTTAAATGTTCGATAGCATATTAGGCGAAGGGAGTCACATTATTCATTTTCCAACTTTTTAAATGGCTTTCATTTATATTGCACTCGATGGTAATATGGCCCATTATGCATTTCAATTCTACAATGAGGAAGTAACACATTTTCCAAAATCATGCCATCTTGATAGATTGGCTACCAAAACTCATGATAACCCGATCCGTTCAAATAAAATCAGGCCCTACATTTTTTTATTAATTTTTAAAACTATTGGGTTGCGGGACCCATTTGAAATAGGCTAGATAGACTGATGACGCAATAACAGCCTTCGCATAACCTTCACAATGGCTTCCCACAAATCAAACAATAGGACTTTAGAGAAATGGAGGGACAAGAAGGGGCAACACATGATAACAGCCATGATGCGGGGGGTTGGGAGGGGTCACGGCCCCTTAGTTGCGTCACGAGTCACAGACCGGTCGTTTAAGGTAACAAAAAAAATTGGCATGTTTTATTATTTCGCTATAAATCGAAATCAATCATTTACGCACTAATATTCAATTCCTGGTCATATTTAGTCATTTTCTTCAGAAAAAAAATGTCTCCAGCGATTTTTATTTTTTATGTTACTTCCTCATTCATGCAATTCTTGCCGATGGCGGGCTTGTTGGGACACGTCGCGTTCACATTATTTTTCAGTTTCACGCTTTGGTATAACAAAAATTCAATAATAACTGGCACTTTCTTGCGTAGTGAGCCTGCTCAACGCCAATCGATTGCATTATACACACAGTGTCAATTTCTTAGGCATTCTGTAAGGATAAATGTAGAAACACTCCGAAGCAAAGTTTCCGACGATTCTTTTGGCCAAGATTGCCTCAAGCGGCAATAATGCTCAATTTCTATTCTATACAGAAGAATGAAGGAACTTGGTACATCAGGCAAAATTCAAAAGTGACTGATCCATCTGATAAAAATCTAGACGAGAGGGGCAGGGTTTTTGTATCGTCAAAGAGTCTTTGCCTTTCCGGAAGATCGTTCGCACAAAAGACTCCATTTAGAGGGAGGATGAATCATCCTTATAGGGCCGCGATGTCGAAGATTTGTATCCGTTACAGTTCAATAAAGAACGGTGTTTAATAAAACCTGGCCGCAGTCATCTTTCGAGTTTTTAAAGAAGGATTTAGTTACAGGAAACATTCCGCTCGTTGAGTTAATGGTAGGGACGGATATTATTTAGTATTTAATTACATTGTTAACCTCAAAAAGAATTGTAAAGCGAATCTTGTGAGGTACAATTCATTTCCAATAGTGTGAAATAAAGTGCTTTGGAGGGCACCAATCTAAAAAGAGTTTCATTTGTGTAACCACTAAAGTCTCAATGAGTGGTTATACCTAATTATTACGAGTGATTCAGAAAATTGCTCAATTCCATTTTCTTTACAAGGCGTGACCGGAGGGCGACAAGCCTTCTAGCAATCAACAAATTCCGTTTCCCCCCCCTCTCTTCATAAGCACCGAATGTAAGAGCGGTTGAGCCATCCCAGAATGATACAGGGCGAAGTTAATTTCTTATACACATTTCCTTTAAAGAATAAAGTGTCGACGCGACAAGTCAGCAGAAGGCGGAAGACCTTGGATGTCGCAATAATTAAACTGTCAAACTGAGGGCACTTTCTCTAATGCAATCTTTCACAATAGCTACCAAATTATCCCCCAGAGTTTTTTCGAGTGTAAAGTCTTGACATATTCACATCAAACACGCAGCAGCATTTCTGACCCATAAACACACGAAGTTTTCTTGGTTCGCCATTCGCCAAGGCCAAATGATTATTGTAGTAGTCCCCCCTCCACCACTTATTGCCCTCACGATGCAAGATGATATAGGTCTCTTTCGATCGCTAATTTTAAAACGTCTATTCTTAAAGCCTTCGATTGGAATTGACGCGTGATATGGATGGTGCAACCTGCTAAGACATGCGGAACCGTGTTGTTCAAAGCCAAAGCCAATTGCTTGCCCATTGTTCTATAAATAAAACTTGGAAACAAAAGCCTGAAGTCAGTATGAATAACAATCAATGCTGTGAAAGGCTGATATAAATACTAGAGAAAACAAAAAATGATGGATCCAATTATCGCAGCATGAAAACATTCTACGTACCTTATACATATACTTATCTATCAAATAAAATAAAAATCATGTTCCATTCATTTTCTTGAGAACGAATGTTTTTTTGTTTTTTGTTTTTTTGCATTCTTGCCCCCACCAAGCGATGCATTTTTTTCTTAACTATACGTAATTAAATTACGTAGTAGTTCAACTTTCAAGGATGCAGTCCACCATTAATGAGTAATTTTAAATTTGAAAAGTCATAATCCCACCTTTCCCCTCATTTTTTAGCAATCGGATGTTGTAAATTACGAACCCAACGAAATCATTTTCGATCCGAAAAATGCAAATAAAAACCACCAAGGTATGTCCCGCAATTTATTCGAAAAAGTAGCTTTAAGCACTGCAATTTATAAGAAGGACTTAATAAATGACTATTTTTACGTGCTCGTCACGCTCAGTTTCATGAGTGGCGAGGAGCCAATTTCTCCCCCCTTCCATTGCTTTCCAAACCCATTTCATTTAGGTAAAGAAAAGAAAGAGAGAGAAAAAAAGGAATTCCTTTATGTCCTAATTTAAAACTAGCGCGAAAATAAGAGGAGGAAAATGTCGTCTAGACAAAGTGTAAAATGCACAAATTCGACTGAAACTTCAGTAAAATTCTAGCAAGTGAATACATACATACAAAGTACGAGTAAAATAAGGCAAAAATGTTAGAGGCTCGTATATGTAACATCTTAAAAAACCGTTATAGGAAAACGCAAACTTATAATTAGTTCCACCTGGACAAAAGCATCTAATTCATATAAATTTTTAGATACCTTCGTAGACTTCGTAGTTAGCCAATTTCGTTCTCAATGAGATTTTCGAACGAGATTCTTTTAGTAACAAACCCATTTAACTTCGGAATTACCTAACTACACGAATTCTACAGAGAGTGACGTGAATACCGTAATTAATCAATTCAACAAAATTGATTTAAATGGGGACCAACAGTTATAGTTAACAGCCATTCATCTGATTTCGATCAAGAGATCACGCCACAAGCTGTGAAAAATTGTATGTGAGTGGAAAATTCAGTAAAAGAAAAAAAAAGAAAATTACAAATAGACATGAAAAATTTTGTAATCGTTGAAACATAATTACTCAAAAAGCCACATTTTTATGATTTTATTAGTGAACAATCAGAACCACCCTCATGAGAGGTTTTCCCAACGGCGGATTAGGTAAACAAAACATTAAAAACGTGCCAAACTGTTTTTTTTTTTCTTCTTTTTTTTAGAAATTGATTATTTTGCAGCCTAGGCAGAAAACACTCCGCACCGCTGCAAAAAAAAAAAAAAAAAAAAAAAATGGGTGCGCCGCGGCCAAAATAGATTTTAGGACCTCGAGACTTAGCTGCCCGCCATAGCCTGTATAATTTTCTTCTCTCTTCAGTAGTGTACCAACTTAGCATCAACTCGCGGAATCGCAAGAAACTTTAGGGCAAAAATTGATTTTTCAGAGATGAGCCGTAACTCACAAGGGAAGTAACTGTACAGAAGGTAAAGAACATTGAGACGGAAACGTCATAAGTCAGTTACCGCCTGCACTTCTCTGCATCTTCCGCCATGAGATGTTGGATATCACTTGAGATCGACGTAAAATCCCACTGGATAAAGGGGGTGGGGGCGTGTGTTGGAGACTTGCGGTGCTCTAAGGACTAATGCCATATCTAGTGAAAAGTTTCAATGACGCGCTCCTGATAACATTGACAAGGACGAATGTTATCTATAGAGTGACAGTAGCATCAAAGACTTGCCAACGCTATAAATAAATCCCCCGGGGGATTTTGCGAAATCCCCCGGGGGATTTCTCAAACTTCCAAAGCAAAGACCTGTCCATATCTTCAATTTCAATTAAAAAATATTGACTGAGCTACAGGGGCCAAAGTGTTCATTTTTTGGTGACTGTCGTGACCTGCAACTGCTGAATAAGCCCATTTCCTCGACGTTAGCCCCAAATGAGCTCTTTTTCAACATTTTAGCCACGAATACTAGCGATTTTTCTAAACTTTTGGTCGTGCACGTGCACTTTTAGCGCGTCTTCTCAATTTTTGACACTCAAGAAGTTAAGAAGTAAAGAAAGTACACAAATCGAATATTCAGGCATTGGCATAAAAACTCCTTAGCACAACGTTTCATTCTCCTGGTACGATGGAATGAATATTGTCACAAGACACGCGAAAAAAAAGAAGTCAAATCGCCGTTCGGCCGGATACCATGTCTCCTTTTCATGTTTCTATGTGTACATGAACATTATACCTAAAAATTCCTATTTTTCAAGCTTTAAGCTTTTCGGCAGCACCCAGTAGACTGCCCTCCTCGCGTTATACCTTGGGACGCAACTGTGGTGGTTTGGTCAAATTCCGCGATTTTGCTCGAAATATTAGTTTCTTTGGAACAATGACCATTTTTGAGGAGTAGTATCAGGTTTTAGGAGCGTATCACCACAGATTTTAGCCCAAAACCAAAGAATGTTGTAGTATCAGCTTTACTGCTGAGGGTATTTAGCACAGGATGTTAGGCTGAATTAACATTTTCCGGCCCAGATAGACAGTTTTAGGGACTAAAGCATCAGTTTTTGAAACAAACAAACAGACTGGCCGTTATCTGGTTCAAATTAATTCCAATGAAATCCAATGACCCTTCTGTTTTTGTCGATGAGTTTTCAGAGATAAATTGGCAGTTCTTGGACCGAATTATCCCCGGGTGACCGTTTAACCGTCATAAAAGCCCCGAGCTTTAAACCTTTGACACTAACCACAAAAAGGCATCCAGACCCCAATAGTAATCTTAAAGGGTGATGGTAGGGTGAACGTCTCTGGAGGGAGGGGGGCGGTTAACTTTGTTCTATGTAGGCATTTTAGCCTCGGAAACTGACTTTCCGACGTGGAAATTAGTCCACTTCAGATTCTGAGAGTTCAGTAAACTGACCAACACTTGTTAAGGAAGTGAGAGGACGGGGGTTTAGACGGCTTCACCTTTACAGTTTGAAACGTTAACGTTGTTACCTTACCCCAGCTTAAGGGCTAGGTGAGTGATCTGAAGGGAAGGGGGGGGGGGGTAAAAGAGGGCACCAAAGTGTGAGGTCCAATTATTACTTCCTTTGCTTTTCAACATGGAGCAAGTATGGCTTTCGGGGGGAAACTTGTCATCGGTTTGAGCTTTTCTCTGGCTTGAAATTTCTTGCATTTGAAGCTTTCCAGTGACTTGAGCTTTTTATTTCAATGTTCCCTCACAGAATGGAAGTATGGCGTCCATGAAAAAAATCGAGTCCGAGATGACTTCATAATCGTAGTGCACAAACATGAAAAAAGTTGTATTCGGCATCCCCTCGGTCTGTCTGTCGCTTTTCCCCCCGATAAAATGCATGAAAATGAAAATCTGACCATTTCTTGGTATGGGAAGCACCAATCTGGCCTTCGTTTTGAGAAAAAATCGTTTACCGTACATGTTCTCTTTTATTATACATACAGTTGGCTAGTAGCATGGAGTTTTCGGCGTAGTGATTTTGTCTCTATGCGGCCAAGTTTTCCTATTTAATTTTGAGACTCAACCTCCCAGAATTTTAAGGACCCACGACAAAATTAGGGATTTTTTTCAAAATGGCTACTTTGATTAAAAAACTTACTCGTGTAAAAGGGGCCTTATAATGGACAGGCCCACTAAATTGATGTTTTTTTGTTTTTTTTTCAGGGAGCCGACCCCCCAAAATTGTTCTTGAACGAGCCAATGCACGATTTTTTTTTGTCAAGAGCTCGGACCCGCCGCATTGGTTTTCCGAATGGTCCAAACTGGCCAAATTGTTTTTGTAGGTGGCCCAACCCGACGATATTGTTTCTTAATAGGCCAACCCTGCGAAATTTCGTTTTGAATGAAATTTCGCCATGCATTTTTCTCTGGCGTGCCAAATACGTGAAATTTGGGCTCAGAAAGTGCCAAACCGGCGAATTGTTTAAAAAAAAAAAGACGCCTCCAAACGTGAAATTTGGTTATTGGAAAAGACAAGACTGCGAAATTTTGATCTGCGAGCAGCAAATACGAAATATTTGGACATGGAAAGTGCGTAACCAGGAGAATTGCATTTTTGAAAAGTCGAGCTGGTGCAATTGGCTTTTTTAGGGTGTCATTCCTGGGACATTGGCTTTATGAGTGATGAAAACCTTTGAAAACAAAATTTTGATTTTTATTAGATCTGCCAGAGGAGGTGGGATCTTGAGCTCAGGGCTACGCCCCTCTAAAAGTTTGACCCTAAATCTACCCCTTAGTAGGCCACATTTAATTACATTAACAATTTAACGACATTTAGAAAAATATGTATCACAAAATCTGTCAGTTACGTTTCGTATAAACATATCGCGGGAGAGCCGTTGACAAAAAGAGCCAAAGGACAAATGGTAGGAAGTCTGGCTAGCACGTTCTACGACCCAAGATGAATAGATAAACAAATAATTGAAAATTTAGCCATAGTAGATCAGGAAGACTTTCAAAGTTTAGCCTGGCATCCTGTTTTATTTATCGAATCAGGGAGGGACAGATTACGATCGAAGTGTGAACTGGTAAATTTAACGCGGCTCGTAAATTGCTAAGTGGAAACTCGACAGTGGTACATTGTTTCATTTCATATTCCTTCGTACTTGAGCCCTAGGTGACGTTAGAAATCTGATACTCCCAAGTTATATTCCTGAAGTCATAAATGTAGAAAATATTTACTGATACCAAAATAGGCAGCCCTCAAACGTTTTGTTATTGACTTGGAACGGTAGCCATATATAAATCTAACTCATCGTGTACCAATACGATCTTCAATAAGATCCCTTCTAATGTCTAAATCTATCGGTAAAAATAAAGCTAAAATTGATTTTAAATCTAAACGTTTTACGGACCTTTAACAAAATAGAACCCTTTAATTATCGCCAAGGGTATTTTCAACCAACTTGTGTAGTTGGAAGTACTGTGAATTCCTCCGGAGCCTGTCCGGTGGTAAGTTCACGAAGAGGGGGAACTCAGCCTTCTCCTTAATTAGGGTTGAAGAAGAAGGGCAAGAATGAGAGAATCCAGGTGACAAAGAAGAGATTAGGGATATAATTCTTCTGGTTTGAACATTTTCATGAAGGATTCTAACGCAATTCAACATACGTCATTCATGTTAAGAGCAGAAGTACCGGTTGAACAATAAATATATATAAATGTGGTGGTGGGGAAGGCGTGAAATCCCTTATAAATAGTGCGTATGTTATTCCATTCCCAGAAGTTCTTTAAAAGAGATCTTTCTCCAACTCTTATCTGGTGATCCTCTCTGACCCAATCATCCCGTTTAGCGGAGATCCAGCAAACAGGCCATTCTCGGAACAAATTTTTCCATTCCCGTCAATAAAAACCAGTTTAGGCCTGATTTCAAATTTTTTAGCGGGACTAACTCGACGAGGAGTGTGGTTGGCACGGTAAAACAGTAACATGAATGAGAAGAGACGGGGAGCAGCGGGCTGCTTGAAAAAGGAGTACCATAAAAAACTCAAGAGGCTCTGCAAGTTGGAGGTTGTACAATGTGGCTCTAGAGAACACAGTATTCATACCTACTCTTCCAGTCCCAAAACAACAAAGAATAAAGGCGATATAATCAAGGGGAGAAAGGTTGAAGATGTTTTATAAGATGCTCCCAAGGTTACTGGGCAGGTAGGTTCGGCTAAAGGTTAAAAAATGCAAAGTAAAATTCGCATGGCTAACGGGGGTTTAACGAATTCTATTATTTTTAAATCTATCGGTATACACAAAGCTAAAATCTGAGTACAATAAACACTCACCGGATAGTACACCCCCTGAGGGGGGAAAATGAAGCTTGAACCCCACAGTTTGACAGATTGCACTTCACTCACACTGATAAATTATAGTTCAAATAAAAAAAAAGACAAAAAAAAATAGTCAAGAAAAGAAAAATTAAAGGAAGGAGGGGAATCGGCCTGTAAAATTTCCAACAAAACTACAAAAACTGAACAACCCCCAGCGCGGCCAGAATCTAATTTTCCACTAAAGACGCTCAACGATCAATGACCAAGGTTGGAACGCCGTCATTCGACCCCCCCACTGCCACTCCCTACCAATACGAAGGGAGCGCAGAGCTACCAACGGCGTAACATGCAAACAGCGGCCAATTGAAAAATAAAATATCCCGCTCGAAGAACGAAAAAGGGGTGGCTTTTTCGAAGGCGGGGGAATATCCTTCTGTTAAATTACTTCTCTTCAGCGGCGCTTATTCAAGAATTTAAATTAATTCACAGTTTGAATTGAAAAACGTAAAGCAACAGCTTGGAAGAATACATTTCGAACACAAGCTTACAGGCTTACTATACGCAAAGGCGCCCCGCCGTGATCGGTGGATACCCAGCCACCACCATCAAAATTAATACGGAGCAAGAGAAAAGGAAAAAACATTATGGATTTCATACATTAGGAAATTTATTATTGGTTGGATTTAAAAGATACGTTAAGTTGGTTTGAGGTTGTCAACTCCAAATTTGGAAAAATCGGGACCAATAATTTACCCAAATATTCTGGGACACATCTCATTGATGTTGACAATTATTTTCAAAGTCAATGAGCCGTATGAATAAAAAAGAGCATGACCTTATGCTTGCATTTTTTCAAGCGTATGACTGTCAATTACGAATAAAAATCGTCATTTTCATTCATAAACAGATGAGTATATAATTGAAGTATAGGATCATGCTTTTTTTAAATTTATATGGCTCATTAACTCAAAATCAATATGCTCCATGCTCGCCTGAATTGTCGGTCTGATGTGATGAGAGCCTGGACCGAATATACATCGAGAGTTAATCTCGAATAGGCAGTACGGTTTTCAAGCGGGACTATCTACGGATCATGCCCTCTTCGATGTTACAAAATTTATTTATGAGAATATTGATAAAGGTAATTTGGTATATGGCTTATTTTTGGATGTTGAAAAGGCGTTTGATTCGGTGAATCACAGCCTCTTAAGTGATAAATTATACTGTTATGGATTTAGAGGTGTTGTTTTGGATTTGTTAGTGTCATACCTCTCTGATAGGAAGCAAGCTGTGAAAATAAATATAGTACATATAGCGGCCCTGTAAGGGTTATCTGTGGAGTTCCTCAAGGGACGGTTTTAGGCCCAGTGTTATTTTTGCTACACATTAATGATTTATTGAGCGTGCCCATATAAGGATGGGAATTTTGCTTTGCTGATGATACGTGTATCATGTTTGCAGGCAGTGATAGTGAAGTGTTGAGGGATATCGTTCGACAAGATTTTGAATTGTTATCCCGTTGGTTTAACAGCAATTATTTGTCCATTAATTTATCGAAAACTAGTCTAATATATTTTTCTAAAAGCTCTCGTAAAAGGGAATTGGAACCACTTGTGATACACTCTACTGACTGTGATACCTCTCACTGTGATCTCTATAAATGTGATGTAATTCGTTGTGTAGATAGATGTAAGTACCTTGGAATAATGCTTGATTGCAATTTAAGATTTGACCTTCACATTGAATTTCTTAGCAGTAAATGAAGAAAATTAAATGAAAAGCAGTAAATGAAGAAAATTACTTTACAAATTCAGGCAACTGAGACATTTTAGTGCATTTCATTCAAAAATGCACTATTGGTCTCGCCCTGATGGTCGCACATATGGGTTTTGATACTTTTTTTTCACGTTTCAGAAACCCCTGGAACACGAATCCGAGGTCGGTTCGATGCGATATACAGGGTGGATCCGTATAAGTGTGACAAAATTTTTTGGGTAAAACTACGTTAAAAGTGGAGTGAAATGGTACCTTCGGAAGTGTCCTACGTCGATCCGTTCCGGAGTTATGATTTTTTTTTGTGTTTAAAAAAGTAACCAATGCTTGCTTCAAAAAATCCGCAATTTCTCGGCTTACATCGCACCAAATCCAAAAAGTGATGCCATTTTCAGAAACTACGGAACATTTCCTTTAGGATAGAGGCCAGTTTATTGCGGGAAATAATCGTCAACACCCAGAAATCTGGCATTTTTTCCATTAATTTACGTGTCCTCTAAAATTTGTCCGTTTTACGAAAAGTCGCTGTACCCAAACAGCTTTCTCAACAGATTTTCGGTATATCACAAAAACTTCCCCGTCTTCTAAGCTTCCTTTTGGCGTGTTCACATTTCATGTTACCACTGACGTTTCTCACAAAAACGTCACGAGAATGCACAAAAACCGTGTTTTTACGAAACGTGGGCCATTGTCTACGGTATTCGTGAAGGGTGCGGAGAGATCGGCAGTAAGTGAGAACAGGATATCTTACCATGGAGAAGATACCGCAGGCAAGAGACATTCAATTTGACCCCCCCCCCCCATCCATTTCTGCCGATCTCTGAGCACCCTTCACGAACATTGTTGGCACCTGGCACATAAGCAATTGCCTATATTTTTCTGTCAAAATACTGTTTTAGAAAGGGAGGACAGAATATTTTAGGAAGGAGAAGATATCGTAGGCAAACGGTATTCAATTATACCCCCCCACCTGAATGGCGACAATTTAATGAATCACTGGTGGGGGAAGGGGTCAAATCGAATGCCTCTTGCCTTCTCCATGGTAAGATATCCTGTTCTCACTTACCGCCGATCTCCCTGCACCCTTCACGAATACCGTAGACAATGGTCCATGTTTCGTAAAAACACGGTTTTTGTGCATTCTCGTGACGTTTTTGTGGGAAACGTCAGTGGTAACATGAAATGTGAACACGCCAAAAGGAAACTTAGAAGACGGGGAAGTTTTTATGATATACCGAAAATCTGTTGAGATAGCTGTTTTGGTACAGCGACTTTTCGTAAAACGGACAAATTTTAGAGGACACTTAAATTTATGGGAAAAATGCCAGATTTCTGGCTGTTGACGATTATTTCCAGCAATAAACTGGCCTCTATCCTAAAGGAAATAAATGTTCCGTTTTCTGAAAATGGCATCACTTTTTGGATTTGGTGCGATGTAAGCCGAGAAATTGCGGATTTTTTGAAGCAAGCATTGGTTACTTTTTTAAACACAAAAAAAATCATAACTCCGGAACGGATCGACGTAGGACACTTCCGAAGGTACCATTTTACTCCACTTTTAACGTAGTTTTACCCAAATCTTTTTGTCACACTTATACGGATCCACCCTGTATATATATGGCCCCTCGCTTGTTAGCACGATCACGGTCGCAATTTTTGACTTAGGGCAACCAAATTTGGTCTAAAAATCAATAGCGTGAATTTCTCGGACGAGTTCGTGATCCAGATGAATCGGTCCACGGGAACGGTGTGAAAGAGGGGTTTGAATTAGTTGAAAATTCGCTACCGCACGGCTGTTGCTGCAATTGCCCCCATAATTGACTAGAGTAATGAAAAATGAACGCGCTTTCGTATGAGACCCTAGTGAACCAAATCCGTCGATATGACAGTAGAGTTCTCGGCGGAGGGGAGGTATTAAATTAACTCTATGCCTTACTGGACCACCCAATTAGCAAAAAAATTCATTGCCATTGTATTTTGAGCCGTCTCTTTTATTTTATTTGCCTACAGCCTAATAAATCTTGAGTAAAAAATCCTGAGGTGGACCAAAGGAAAAGGAAGGAACAAAAAAAAATTTTTAAAAATTGTTTCGGATTCGAACCCAGGCACTCCGCATTCCGCAATGGTGAAATTGTGACATACCATTTAACCTGATGTAACTGATCTGAAAATTAACGTAATCTGAAAAAAGTTTTGTTCCGACAGCAGCCTGTCGGGAAAAGTGTATTTCATTCATGCGACAATCGAGTCAAACCTCATAAGTTAGAACGATATCAATCAATTATGAATGAAATGTAGTCCAGGATAAAGATTTTAATAGCAAGTAACTCCTCTAACAAGAGTCCACCTTCCCATATCGTATCGTACAGGCAACCAAACCGACTCTGTTTCATTTTTCATTTTCATCATTTTGTTCCCCCTCAGTTGGTGCCAAAAAAGGGGCCTGCGGTAAAAAGAAACACGATTTTATGATTTTCACATTCTATACCACGGCCTAAATGCCATTCATAGTTGATTGATATCGTTCTAACTTATGAGGTTTGACTCGATTGTCGCATGAATGAAATGCACTTTTCCCAACAGGCTGCTGTCGGAACAAAACTTTTTTAGATTTGGCAACCATCAAATCATTGCATTTTGCTGTCTGTCAGTCAGTTCTTTCATTTGCAATACAAATAGGGACTTATTTAAAAAACTTAAGATAGTCCAGTAATGGATAATAAAAATTGCTTTTAAAAAACCAATGCGCGTACGATCTGATGCATTATTCAGGGAATGTGACTTACTGAGCTTAGATGAACTTTACCTTAAATCTGTAGCAATGCTATTATTTAAATTAAACCGAAATTACTACGTTTACCATGATCATAACACCAGATTGTCTAGTCATTCAAACGTTAATGTTCCTAAATGTAATTCCTCTTTTTTACTCTAGTCACGGTAGAGAACCTTTAAAACACAGGTACTGCAACACGGATTTCAGCGCCATATTTGGTCCCTCAGACGTTAGGGTAAACAAAATATCATGAATAAAAACATTGTAATCGTAACAGCAAACAAACGCGGAACGCGGTGGAAATAAATAAAAATATACTACTTGTCAATGGGATCAGGTGATAATTATAATCATATGAGGGACCAAGTATGGCGCCGATTTGCGTGTTGCAGTACTCGTGTTTTATAGTGCCTTAGTCACGCGTATATTGTCGGTTTACGTCTGGCCGTGAAATTTAAGTTTAATTATAATAACTTCAAGGACGCCTTGACAATTTTTCGTATTTAGAAACGTTCCTTCACTTGGCTCAAGGCTTCCTTTACCAAGGTCGCCTTCAAGGGACTAACAAGGAACGATTTACTACCTAGTTTTCCCTAGACGCCGATTATACCTATGAAAAGCGCCGTTTCATTTAGTGCGCCAGTACAGTAGTGAAGTAAACCATCTGGTTTGAATATGAATATCGTTTAAATTCATTTTATGACTGAAATAATTTTACTTAAAGCTGCCCGGTAAAAGAGAGAGGGTCCCACCATCTTCGTGCCGATTTCCTGCTCGAATGTGTTACCAGTGAAATCCAGGGAGCTGTCGACTATGCTACAACAGCTATGGCCGAGGCCATGAATTTCGTTCTCCGAGATGACGGAGTACTTGTTCCGACGGAAAGTAAGTGTGGGGCAGGGCCCGTTGAAGCAATCTGGCCCCTTCCTCATTTTCTTCATCCCTCTTACGACGGTTCGTATCGTTGTTTAGCCGGACCTTCCGAGAGTATTCCAACCCAAGAGGGCCAATAGACCGCAATTACTGCCGTGACCCTAACAATAATTTACTTTGTGAAGCAAATATTCAATGAAGTCATCATTTCCTTTCATAGATTTTTTTTTATTAATTTCCACACCGAAATGCGAAACCAAATTAGAAGCGTGCGTCTTATCTTTCGGAAGGCATTCGTGTTATCAGTTCAATGTTTTCTCTGTGAGAAGTGGAATCAATTTTAAGTTTTTCTCGCTTTTTCTAGGAACAAGGTAATTTTGAAATCGTATACTTTTATGGTTTATTGTATGCTAGTTGTAGAATTAAATTAACACATTCTTAACTTCTAGATGATAGTTGAAGTGAAGGAGAGGCTCGGAGAGCTGTGAGCCCTCGTCGGAGGGTTCGACCCAAGTTCAGCCGTGGACTCGGAATTCTCCCATGATATGCCTCAGCTTTCAAAATTACCTTGTTCGTAGAAAAAGCAAGAAAAACTTAAAATTTATAAAACCTTGCTCTTACTTACTGTTACTTCGCGGCTGAAATTAGAAACAATTGCTAATTGCTATTTTGCAGCTAATTATCGGCTAAATTGGAGAATAATGGCTAAAATTTAGTAAAGGCCAGTTCATGCCCAGCCACTACCCGCCTGAAAGAATCCTCGCGGCCTTAATTTTTTGACCAAAAATAATGAAATTATGCACAAAAAATATTCACAGACTCACAGAGTGGCTAGATACCTTCAAATACAACCACATAAAATAGAGATTCGGCGGCCCTTCGAAGCGCTCTTTCAAGGACCGAATTCCCAAATTTTCGTATAAAAATCCGATTTGGTGGAATTCACTCCCTAATAAATCACGCCGTAAATGAACAAACCAATCAACGAATGATTAATTGATTTGATCATACAATCAAAGAACAATTTTAGTATTTTTGGCTCTCCCAATTTGTTTTTAAAATAGCCAAATCCACGAAAATCCACTGAATTGGGGTTTGAAAGAGCAAACCCACGAAATGTGGTTTTTGAAAGTTTGTGATACAAAATGTCTGATTTGTCGGTTGAATCTTATCAGACAGACATGACCCGGTAGATTCGACTCGTTATGAACTCATAACGGGGAGAGGTATATCTCCCAATGACAACATGAACAAGGACAACATGACAACATGAACAAGAGTTTTCAGAACTGAAAGAAATCTCGGCAGGAGTTTCATAAGGAAGCTTACTGGGGCCACTTCTCTACCTCCTTTACACCGACGGCTTGACCAGTGATTAAG
This sequence comes from Corythucha ciliata, assembly GCA_038030265.1. Lineage (NCBI taxonomy): Eukaryota > Metazoa > Arthropoda > Insecta > Hemiptera > Tingidae > Corythucha > Corythucha ciliata. The sequence goes on along the minus strand of CM075938.1, from coordinate 44,118,475 downwards.
GATCGGTGTTCGGTTACGACAGCAATATTTGCTGAAAAGAAAGCGGTATTGGCAGTAGAAGACACTATAGTTGAGGAATTCACTGAACTCCTGGGAGCTGGAGTGGGGTGGGGGTAGATAACCTATAGCTACATTCAGGTGTACTGACAATATCCGCCATACGTGGTCTTTTAGAGAGGGGAAGGCTTTGTGATTGGCTGGTGAGCGATGATGAGAGATATCAAATCTATTTGATCCGAATATGGAGGGTGAGACCATAAAAAAGTACATAAAAATGACTGCACATGACTTTCCGGTCTATTTGCTTCTCCTCTTTCGTTGACGGTGTCAGTTTAGCGGTAGGATTGGTATAGTTCGACAGATAGTTGCCATTTCTTGTCGAAAAAAAAAAATGATAAAAACTGTTTTTTGTTTTTGTTTTGTTTTTATTCAAAATGTGGATACCTTCCAGGATTTAACTCAAAATTGTTTCACTCTCATCGTAATGACCTCCTCAAACATGGCTAGTCATCATTCTGCATTCAGCCGACTACTAGTGACTGATAAAAAATTGTTTTTAATGACAAAATGACGATCGATTGGACCTTTGGAAATTTCTTCAAAAGTATTTTTATATGTTTTTATTAGGTTTTAAGACACATTTCGTTTTTTATTCATTTATTTTTATTTATGTGTTTAATTTGATTACACTTCCTGTTTGTTGCCAGAAGAGGTCAGCAAGCCCTGCCGAAGAAATGTTATGATTGTAGTAGAGTGTTTCTTTATTCCCACACGTAGCCCTTTCGGTCGTTAAATAATTGATAAAAAAAAAAAGGTATACCTACCTACCTACCATATTTTCTCGTTTCCCCGAGAAAGAGAGAGAGAGAGAGAAAAAACCCAAGAATGACGAGAAAGACTCACCTTCCAAGATTCAGAAACCTTAAAAATCTTTATAGTTGAATGGAAGGATCACAATCACACAACACATGAACACACATTCTTTGACAAGCAAAAGACCTCGTGGTGATTCATTCACTCATTAATATAACAGACTGAACTACCTAACTGTTACATACCGTTCCACTAACAAAAGAAATCTACTTGAAAACATGGTCGAACAAATTGAAATCGTTGAAGCGAATCCCGAACATGCAACGAGGTTCACATCCCCCACTTGACCACAACATGCTAAGGAGTTATGCTTTCTCACTCAAGACAGTTGAGCTGTACGTAATTTAGAATACCACGAACTAAATATTAGTCGGAGGATAAGGATTGTAATTGACTCAAACACGCTTACCTGCGATTACTATAGTGAAACAGAGGACGTGAGAATAAAGACGAAATAAATTTTAATAATAAAATATTATTTAAAATAGGAACATTTAAAAAAATAACTGCAGTGACTTTCCAAGCTCCCATCTGATTACAATCCTCTTGCGCAAGCGGCACGTCGAGCAACTGCGTTATTTACCTTGAATGAAAAAATATATTAAAAACCTTTAAAGAACATTAAAAATAAAATAATAGAAGCACTATATATCTCAAGCCTATAACACTATGGAGTCATGGACCAATTTAGAGCAAATCCATTAGGATGAACACCATTATTTATTTTGACCATTAATATAGTTTCAAGTTGTTAAGTGACTGAGCAGTTCGGTTTCATTTAGTATACCTCGATCGATCTTCCGTCAATTTCAAGTCCATTTAAATTAGATCGAGCGACTGACGCATCCCTCTCATTTTCGAAAGTAATAAACCCGAAGCCCTGAAATGGGTTTCATTACAGAATGAGCAATTAAAATTGATTAACATTTCGAGAGAAACCGCTGTGGAGTGGCGGAGGAGGATATTCTTGGAATTCACCTTCGATCCTCTGGAATTAAATATAACTTGGGCATCTTTTACAGGTCCAAAAGGCTGTAAAAAGATTTTGTTTAAAATAAAACCGATCGTGACGAACAGTGTCCATTACTCACTTTGAAGAGGGCGATGAGGTCTCGGGCACGAAATTTAAAGGGAATATTTGACACATGAAGCCTGACCGGCTCGTGGTGTTCATCCTCAGAATTTAGGTTCTGGAAAAGTGAAATGGCAGTTCAGGCAGAATGTTTTTTTTGTTTTTTGTTTTTTTAGAGCGAAAGAAAAACATTTTACCCTAATTTCCTTGCTTGAAAGAGAGGGACAAAGTGCAGTCCGTACGGCGGATTCAACTTCACTTTCGACTTCCTCACCCTCGTCGCAGCATGCCGCGCCATCATTAGAAAAAACCGTTTTCTGCAACAACAACGAGAAACAGTGCATCGATGAGTCGGAATTTCCAATTTCCCGCTTATATAGAAAAAGAATTGTATTCCACTTTGTTTCGAGAAGGATGGTGTCACGCACAAAGAGGAGGAACAGTGCACGTATTGTATCGTAAGACCGAAAAAAGCTCTTCCGTTAGTTATTCGTTCCACTTAAATCGACTTCCCAAGACGTAGAGCCGTTCTTTTTCACTCAGAACGCAATACAATCGCGTTGAAGAAGAACAAGATTAACAAGAAGAAATAGACAAAATCTAACTCTTGGACAAGTCCATAGCTAAACCGTTTCACCGTTTTTTGATCGCCCATGAATGTTTTCGAAGCTAAGATAACCCGACGAGTAATCAGAAGACCCCTGGAAAAAGAGAAGAAACGTATAGGTAACTATACATATAATTGAAAATCATGTGTCCCTCACGAAACACGAAAGTCTGCCATTTCTGGCATTTCGAGTGGGTAGGGAATTGTGTATCGCAAAAATGTCCGTCGGTTTTATGCTAAAACTTGTTTTCTTCGCACTTCCAAGCGTGGTTATTTTGTGGTAAATGAAATTCTCCCCCTAGAAAATTCATTCCTAGAATGAAACACAAACTCAGAGCTGAGAGCGAAGATAAGGAAACTGCCACTGAATCATCATGCAGCGTAAGATTACCTACGAGCTTGGTCCTTCTGTACTCAAAATCAAATGCAAAAGCTCAAAATGGCCATCGTAAAGTAACAGAACTGCGGACGCTCATATTCAAAAAGCAGCATGGAAACGACTTGTTCAAAAAAAAAAAGTAATCCGCACTAATTCTACTAATCTTAAATTACATTTTTTATATAAAGTGGGTGGGTGTGTTATCTCAAAATTAAACTTAATCTTAATCAAAATATTAATCGTAGTGTTAATCATTATCCTTCAACACATATGAGTCATCCGTTCATTACACGGTGGCAAGCTTTCTTTGCTTTTACATTCATTTCGAAAAATCTAGGTAGGTACCTACTGATTTGTTAACTTCCACATTTTTCACAAGATCTAAGTAGGTAATTGAAAATAATTTTAACTGCCAACAATTCGATAAGGGTGAGACACACTATGTAGGTCTCGAAAAAGTAGATACGTTATTGAACTCGGAGCTTTTCTTTTTGATGAAGTGATGATCAGTTTGGATTGTTTTTTTGGTTGAAAACCGGCGTGTTTATTTAATGGCCAAACGGACAGTGGGTCAATAAAAATTTGAGGTTTTGACGTCGGTGGCACCTAGGGTTTGTGTAGGAGTGCCACCATGCCAAATTTGGTCGAGATCTGATGACATGTGGGGGCGGTGGTACTTTTTTTGGGTCAGCAGATTAGGAAGCGGGGAAGATATGAAGAAGGGACGAAGAAAAACCAACGCAAAGAAAACTGAGGTTCATCGGACTTGTTAATACTTGGCTCGGTATATAGTTGTAGTTTCACAACATCGACAAGAAGCGGTGCATCCCCGAGTACGAAAAGTAGCGAGTCATGCACACCACTCGGAGTTCGGTGGGTAACGGATGTAATTTGTCCGCTAAAAGATGCCGAGCATAAAGGCCTTTACACACACATCAGTGCTGGCCTGGAACTATCCGCCTTGTCAAGGAAAAGATCAAGACCGCCGCTTTCCCCTCAGGTCCAATGCAGCCGAATAGCATGAGCAGGGGTGTTCTTTAGCACTGCGCCTGACAGGAAAAGAGTGTTGGTTTTCTCAAGAAACGTGTTTCCAGTGCGCTCGCAACGAACACTAATTCGATGATCTGTATAAAAACTGTCACAAACAAACACTGTTTGCGAACAATGCGCGGCGCGCGTGAGTGTTTCCACTGCACGCGCATCATGTTCGCGAACAGGTTTGCAAACTGTTCGCGAACAATGCGCATTCAGTGGACACGCGGCTTTATACACATATTATACTATGTTTGTCGGGTCAACTTCACGCCGCAGCCAGAACCGTGAATAGAATCGTTTCATTAGCGCCATATTTGGACGGAACTTCATTTGTTTAGCAAAAATTGTGTGTGATGGGTGGCGGCATGTCGGTTGAGTCTGCACACTTTCTCCCAATGGCCAAATCTCCTAAAAGATTCAACAAATTTTCAACAAGAATCTCGGGAGTATAGTTGGCCGTCCCTTTTATTATTCTTTTCTTTAGCAATGTAAGTTGCTCACTCAAAACAATTTATAGGCAGGGGGAGGGATTAGGAATTGGTCACACCAAATTTAACTTCCTTATTCATCCCTCCCCCCCCCCCAAGCCTTCTCCATTGCATTGTGTACGAGAAGGACAAAACAGGCATTTCTTGAAATCTCCTTTTTTAAAGAGCTTTCCTCTCGTTTTACAATCACTTCAACGATTTCGAGATTTGCTCTCTTTTCTTTGTGTTGAATAGAGTTTCCTTTAAAGATTACGAGGAGTCGTCGAGAAAACTTGCTCTTTCGCTCTCGCTCTTTTACGAAAGGAACAGTATTAATCAAAGAGTTTTACAATTCAAGTTAACGAAGATAGTAAACTTTTGGATTGTGGGGCATTTATGGCCCTCACAAATAACTTCCAGACTGAAACGGTAAGTTATTGTAACAACCGACATTAGAGAGAAAGGAGTTTTCCTTTTGGTGCAATTCCCAGTTCAATTAGACAGTGTAAAACAAGAGAAAGATCGAGCTATTCCAAAGAAAAAGCCCCCCCCCCCCCCAACGACCTGAATTGAACTGTGTTCCAATTTCAATATATGAATAATTCACTTAAATTAACATGAAAAATTATTCCAGAACCTTGAATCATCTTAGGCGTAATTTTCTTGGGACCTTATGGCACACCGCCCAGCCCAGGGGTATCTTGATGAGGCCTTGCTCAATACGGTGTGAAAGGATAGTTCTGTTCTCACTGTGAGGTTAGAACGCTATTACAATTTTGAGGGGTGGCTAGAAATCTGTTTTTTCTTTCTGAACCTCTCACGACGAAAGTAATGTTAACACCCCTCCCTCCCATCATTAATGTCAAATGGACAAATAGGAACTACAGGCATTAGGCACTTGTGCCTCATTTCCAAAAAAGTTTGAGGCTTACAAAAAACATTCTGCAAATGTTACAAGTGCGTTTATTATTCATGAATGTAGCATGATCCTGCTTGAAATGTCATGAAAATCGACACCCCGCATTCCTATATGACCTCAAAGTTAAAAATCTTTGAAAATCCCCCATTTTTGACCCATAAAAACCCAGAGAGCCCCAGAGATCGGGCTGGCGAGAAGTTAGGACTAATTAGATCCAAACTCCTTAGTGGGGCCTACATGTGAAAGAATGAGTTTTTCTCGAGCAATCTTATAGGGCAAAATATGGCACGTACGGTGGATGGTGGACGGACATTCCAGAAGTCGAATTCAGGCATGTTAAAACGTACAAGGAAAATAATTGAGGGGCCTTCAGAAACTGATGAAAAGCGTATTTTCTCTAATTTAGCCGCTAATGACGGACATCCTGCCAGTTCCATTTATAGTCAAACGTGTTTATCTCAGAACCGGGCTGAACGACCCAAAAACTGATAGTTCAGTCTACTGAAAGAAATCCAGCGAATTAGTGAAACGTAAACAGGACCCACAAAGGCCCCGGAAAACTCGCTATCCAGTTGTGAGATAAATCACACAACTGACAATTTGCGCCTAATAAATGGCTAAACCAAACACTCACAGCGCAAACTTGACTAAAACTAACGATTTTTGACTATAGACACGCCCTAGAAATGACCGCATTCACAATTTGCGCTCTATAAATGTGGTGAAAATGGGTCTAATATCCACCTTTAAAATGGCCAAACTGACAGTGTACCCACCTATCGGACCCATAGACAGGTTGCTTTGGCAAGACATTTGGAATTTGGCGCTATAAATCGATCTAAAAAAATAATTTAAATTTAGTGTTAGGTCGGTCGTCCACTGGAAGCGTTTTCGAGCGGCGCTACAACGCGTCACAACGAGCGTACATCCCAAAGCCTCAAATTGAAAGTGACATCGTCCACTGCAGACTTAGCAGCAGTGAATTCAATTTATGTCTTTTTGTATGTACGCTCGATGTCGCTCGTTGTTGCTCGTTGTAGCACGTTGTAGCGCCGTTCGAAAACGCTTCCAGTGGACGACCGGCCTTAAACTGACAATTTTAGTTCCACTTTAGCCTATATGTACTTTTACCAATGGAAAGCCCTCTATCAACTAAATAAAAATTTTGTTTATACAGGGATCAATCTTTCTGCCATATTCATTGCGTTTTGGTAACTATACGTATAGATATTTGGCTTTGTAGCACTCAAATGCGCTCCAAATAAGAGACTGTTCGATCATACGGAGCTCACCCGAAATCATTCGTCGGCACAAAATCACATAGTATCAAGCTTTTTCAAATCTACTATGAAACAGTCCGGTGAATCAGGTGATTGCCCTTCTTTTTTAAAAATCTGTAATTTGCTGCAGATAAGCACAAACAGGCTCCTATGAAAGAGCTTATTTTGAATTCTTTTTTGAATACAGGAAACGTTTTTCTTTTTTTACATTTTATAGGCCTGTGTCACACAAGAGCGATTTCGGGTTGGAGCGGCGCGACAAAAATTGCGTTGAAAATAACAGCTGTCACCTTCGACCTCTCTTGTCCGTAACAGCTGCTTTTTTAACGATTTGTTTTTTGTTTTTTTTTTCGCGTCGCTCCACTCCGAAAACGCTCTAGTGTGATACCGGACAACAATCGTGATTTTTGTTTTTATTCGATCAACAAATAACTGCGCCGTAATCATTTTCCATCAGTTTTAAAGCATTTTACTTCAAGCCTTCACCAACTTTGAGTGGCTAGATTGGATACTTCCTTCGTTTGTCATTCAGAATTGAATTTCCTGGGCCGCGCTGCTTATTCGAGCCATCGGTCTCGTCCCCTCGCATGAATAATCACAGGCTATAAGGGGGGGGGGGGATATTTCCTTTCTCGACCTCCTCATTTATTATAAAAAGATTCGCAGGATTGAACTTTCACAAATAAATTATAAGAATTATTCGCGAAAAATGCATGACAGCCATGTTTTCAGGCGTCAATTATTACCTTCAAGTTCGTGTATTTTTCTGCTTAGCAGAAGTAAAAAGAATAATGAAAATATACATGAAATTTAAATACACAAGTAATATTCATTCTGATGAACGAATAGAGAAGTTCAGAATCAGAATCTTAACGAATCCCAAGAATACTCAATTAAATGATCGAGTCACGTTTAAAGGATTTCCTTTACTTTTCCATTGTCTATTCAGTCGCATCCCATATCGAGTCAGTCACGTTCGTAACAGAACAGGTTAAGTCACCCATTATAATTGAAATTACTTTCGTTGAGTTTCACAGATTCAAGACTTGACGGTGAAAATAAACGAAAATTAATTTAAGAATAGTCATGTTGACAATCGTCATAATTATTGATTCCTGAAAGTGGTTTTCATATTGTTTTAATGGAGAGTTTTCACACATTTTCGAATGTTAAGTTTTCTTGAAAACGACTGAATAAAATTCGTCACGGATAGTGTTTGAAGAAATGTAGTGGGGAAATGATGTTGTTTCCTAGATGATGATGTGGGACGGGGTAACCTGACTATGGTCGCTATTTTTTTTCAACAACAAAATACATTAGCACCCTGCTGGTATTTGAAAGAATGGATAGAAGTATGAAATGCTGTCGTTTCGATGGAAGATGTTACAGAGAAATGGTAAACAATCGATTTTTTTATTACTACAATTTCTATTTTTAGAGTTGGTATGAAAAGCTTTGAAGTTCAAGAATTGACGTCATCCCCCTCCGCACCGTCAGCGGTCTACACCCTAATAAACAACTTCAAAAATTATTTAAATAATTTACTCGGATTACAACTTCCGTCAAAATAATAATTTAGTGCGTATGTCTGAGTTTGTGGATGAGCTTTTTCCCCCCTATAACGGTGTCTCATACATGTTCCACACTAAACTGCCTTGATGATGACATAGAAAATCCTTTGACCTTCGCTGGTTTAATTCGGTGGGACATTAAAATCATGAGGGATGATTGCGGAACCCCCCTCAAGCCCCCGCCACTCATCCAGCTTTTGTATTATGAGCAAGAAACCAAAATGAAAATGCGTCGGGGTATATGACGGTAATATTTTCCCTTCGCAGGCAAGAGACTGTATACGCTTCCTCACTGTATTATAAGCCCTCTTCCGCGCCAGGATTTTCACCGTTCTTATTAGAGAAATCCCTTGGTATCAAAAAAGCTGACAAAATTGAAAAAGAAGAAGAGAGAAAAAAAGATAGGGAAGGGAGAGAGAAAGAGAGAGAGAGTGTGTGAGAGAGAGAGAGAGAGAAATGAGAGAATGATTGACTGAGGTATTAGGAATCACAGGTAATTTATTGGAATGCGTGGTACGCCAATAATGCGGCTTCTGTGGTCATTATCTTCGTTGTTCAGTTCAAAGCGAGATCATTCCTCTTTAACACAGAGTTCTCTTGTCCCGTCCACTCCCGGCACTGGCATTTTGTTTTTCCCATGCCAAGCTCAAAATCCCGTCAGACATGCGTCAAAATGCATTCCATTCCACCCCGTTAAGAAAATCCGTTAAATAAATAACGGCAGCGAAAAAAAAATACAACAATAATACTATCGATGTGTAGGTATCTTAGGGCGCTTTCACACTTGAGATTCCGGTATCCGATTCCCGAATCGAGGATACTAAAAATACAATATGGCAAACGAGCTCATTCACACTTAAGACTCTGGAATCGGATCCTAAAAGATGCGATCCCGGAATCTAAGTGTGAAGGAGCGCCTTGACTAAAGTGCATTTTTATTGTCCTCGAAACGGGAATCGGAATCTCAAGTGTGAAAACGGCCTAATGGTATTTACTGGGTTTTCAATTCGTGTATACCTACGCATATGTATTTGGTACTGTATGATGATCGAGTCGGGCCTTGCCGTTTTATTCAGATGTACGCCACAAATTCTGTGATTATATCTCACAATCAGTCTGCTAATTACGACACATCAGCTCCTTGGACAAAATTATATGTTCGAAAGCAGGATACCTGGGGATTTTAGGATTGAGTTTCCCGTCTTCGATTTGACTTTTTGCCTGAGCTCACTATTTCAAGCTCTCTCTATAAAGTTTGAATTGGGTGAATGTGAACTACATAATAAACTTAAACTGTGCAGTCTTAGGTGAAGAAAGAAAGTAATGGTGGCAAAACAGAAAATAGTGGGGTGGGCACGGCCCTTTTGGACAAAATTATGGGTCGCGACCCAAATGTGGGGATAATATATGGCGACCCAGCCAGGAAAAGCCCGCGACCCACTTTTGGGTCACGACCCATAGGTTGAAAACCACTGTGCTAATATAAAGCAATTGAGGCTATTGGTCCCAAAATCGACCCATAAACAAATAGAAATAGGCGGTCCTGTATAGAATTTTCATCGAGGAATCCGGAGAAGCCACAATATTCCCGGAAGATCCAGTAGCGTACCGAATTTGTGGTGCGGGGGGGGGGCGGACCACCCCGCCCAGTCACCCGCTCAGAGGAACGTGGAAAAGAGACTTGGTATCCTGTTGGACGGCAAATACTCTCTTGCTCACGCACACTCTCGTCTTGCTTACGCTGATCCCACGGTTACTGCTGATCCTTACGTGGCTAAAATTGAGAAGCCGCGCTAATATGTTGTTCTTTTGGGACAAGTCAACAACTAAAAGTTGAGACAAAACACTAAGGCCCTAATTAAAAGCCCTAATTCGTTGATAAAATTAAGTAAATTATTACGCTGTAATTTATTCGCTTTTTTCTAAACCAACTTCAAGACACAAATTGCGAAAAAATCACAGATTCGCTGTTTATGGACCGCGATGAAATTCACAAAAAACGCTGACGCGCTTCTCTTGAGACAGGCCCTCGGCTAAAATTGAGAAAAAGCCCTAAATCAGGGCTAAAAGTTAAAGCAATTGCGAATTCACGGCTAATGATAAGAAAAACGGTAATAACGCAAATTCACGGCTAAAAATGAGCAAAAAAGTGATAATTTGCGCCTGAAATCGAGAAACAGTGCGAATTCACGGTTTCAGAAGGCAAATCCGACTATAGTAGCGTTTTCCATTTGCATAAAATTCAGCTCCGAAGCCGAGTATATTTCCACCTGCCTTGGCGTCTTCTCTGAATTATATCCTATCGTAATGGAGAAGACGGGTGGAAATGCTCGCCTCCAGACTTGAATGTCATGCAAATGGAAACGCCATTAAATCGAGAAAAAGAGCTAATTCATGCCTAAAAGTGGAAAAAAATGCTAATTTGACGCTGACATAAAGAAAATTCGGCTAAAGTCGAGAAACAGTGCTAATTTATTGCTAAAAATAAAGAGACTGCTGAAATCTGGGAAAACGCAAATTCGCGGCTAAAAAAGTAATAATTCCTACGCAGCAAAAAGCAAAAATTTAGACCAACCGCTAATAATTCGCGCGACTAAAATTGAAAAAGTGCTAATTCGCCGTTACCGCGGAGGCAATTTTGCCTTAAAATGAGAGAAAACAAGAACTAGTTAATGAATAAGATGAATACAATTTCACCCCCTCATTATCTCCCACCAATCCATGGCTGTATGGTACCTACCAATGCCCCCCCAAAAAAAAAGAAGAAAAAAAATAAATAATAATAATAATAATAATAATAATAATAATAATAATAATAATAATAATAATATTGCTAATTCACTGCTAAAATTTAGAAAAACTGTAATTAGCGGCCGAAATTGAGAAAAAGCGCTAATGCGTGACTAAAATTGAGAAAAGCACTGCTAATTCGTTGCTTTCTAATGATCCCTCAACGTTTTGAATTAGTTGTCTGTAACGCCCTGAAACATAGCCCGGATCATCGAAAATCATGATTTCAGAAAGATATTGTACCTTGAAAGCGAAATGTGAAAATTGCACTGAGGTTACGGTCCAGTCTCCGTTTGGACTTCATACCCTCAGGCAGGAAGAGCTATTTGATCCTGGTCTCGCCTGGACGGCCAGAAGTCGGGCAACATGCAGCTGATGGGACCAGGACCAAGTAAATTTGGTAGATGATGGTCCGAACGGTTGAATTGGAGACTGGACCTTACCCTCGGTGCAATTTTATTGATTCACCGGTGGTTCTAACCCCCAACGTCATACGCGTTCATCACTGAAAGCCGACGTTTAAAGTAAGACTGTGAAAAAACTACTAGGCGGCAAGACTATCTTAGTTTTCGATTCGATGTTCATTGTATCTCTGAATCGTGCCAATCGAAAACTAGAATCAATCTTTCCGCCTAGCAGTTTTATCATAAATCCTCACTTTAAGTTTGCTTTCGGGACACATTTGCTATTAAAAAATCACGATTTTCGGTGATCCGGGCTATGTTTTAGGGCGTTACAGAAGGCCGTTCCAAGAAGTTTGGGGGTCATTAGAAAGCTTAATTAATACGCAAGTTTTTTTTGATAACTTGCAGATTCGAAACGCAAATTCGGTGGGAGGGGAACTTTTTTTAAAAAACCTTCCAAAAAATACCACCAGAAACCTTGAACTTTGAGCGAAGAAAAAGAGAGTTTCAGTACTTTTAGTCAAAGAAGCCCGAAGTCCGTTCAGAGAGATAATTTTCCTAGCTTTCAAAATGTATGGTCATTTCAAAATTTTAATGGAGTGACAGCTGTGAAATCGAGAGTTTCTGCCAAAAAACAAGAATTTCAACGGAAATCACTCAAAAAATCATATCTCCTGAACGGTGCAAGATATAACGTCCGGGAAGGTCGTGTTTAATTCCATTTTTCATGTAGTTTCACCCTAAGTTTTTTGCAACACTACCAAAAATTCACCCTGTATAGAAAAAGCGCTAATTCGCGTCTAAATTACACAACTGCTGTTTCGTCACAGGGTTATTCTTCTAATTTGACCACCTGAAGAGGCGTAAATGAATTTTAAGTTTTAATTTGCTGATTACGGAGACAAAAATGCCTATAAGTTTGAATAAAACAGCTAATTTTGTGGCTAGAAGTGAGAAAAACATAAATTAGCCGCTAAAATTGAGAAACCCCCTGTAATTTAACGCAATATGAAAGTTATAGTATTCCTTCAACTTTTAGAGACCAGTAGGACCGTAATCAGAGACCTTCCTTACTTTAAGGCCGCCTTAAATAGAGAACCTTTAAAACACAGGTACTGCAACACGGATTTCAGCGCCATATTTGGTCCCTCAGTCGTTAGGGTAAACAAAATATCATGAATGAAAAAAATGTCATCGTAAAGCCTGGTCCAGACGCTACGTTTTTCACAACCTCTTGCCTGCGCAGTTCAAGACGTTGCAGACAAAACGTTGCGTATGGACCGGAAAACTGTGCAGTTTTGAGTCCCTGGGGAAGACTGCACAGTTCCAGCGATAACTGAGCTTATGAGCTCTGAAAACCGTGACCTGCACGGACATGTCGTTGCGTGTAGACACTTGCTCCGTTTTCTGATTCGTTTCTTCCTCAGTTTTCCTCAAAGTCATATGGAAAACCAAGTCCTCAGACTCAAGGAAAAAAATGTTTTTTATTTTGGGTTGGGATTTTTGCTCCCGTTATCACACAAAACTGAGCGAAAAATACTGCACGTACTAAAGAAAACTGTACCGTCTGGACGCAACGTCTTCATTCCGTCTTAAAACTGTGCAACTTAAAACGTTGTGCAAAACGTAGCGTCTGGACCAGGCTTAACATCAAACAAACGCGGAACGCGGTCAAATAAATAAAAATATCCTAACTTGCCAATGAGATCGGGTTATAATTATAATCATTTGAGGGACCAAGTATGGCGCCGATTTCCGTGTTGCAGTACTCGTGTTTTATAGTGCCTTACCTTAAAGTGCTTCAAAACAGGTGATGCATTTTAAAAACCAGTACGATCTTTGCACGACTTAAGTTAAGGCTCCGGTAAGGAAGGTCTCTGAATACGGTCCTTATGGGCCTCATAGAAATTTCCATCCCGGGCCCTGAGGAGATCATTGCAGGAGTCACTACACAGGGTGTTCATAAATTACCTCGACAGAGAAAGTATGGTGATAGTACACCTCATTTGTGGTAGAAATTACTATTTGAGGTTTTTTGGAATTCCTCTTGGTTTTCGAGATACCGCCAATTTCGCGTTTTTTCGTGACCATCTGTTTTTTTTACGATAAGTGACTAGTATGACTAAGGTGGTGTTCATATTGCGGCGATACGATATCGTTTCTACATCACTCTGACACATTCTCAGTTGTTTTCACGAGTCCCACAGACACTGTTATTTTGCGTCGGCGATGTCGAAACGATATCGTATCGCCCTAGTATGTTCGCCACCTAAAAGTAAGAAGCTCATTTAAAAGAGCATAAAATTTCCTTCATTATTGGTCCTCAACTCAATAAAATTACACCAAGGCCCTAGCCGCTAGGGCATTGGATATCCGAAGAAAACTTGTTATTTGCATTTCTGCCCAATTTTCATCGGCGATTTTCACCATTTCGTCAAAGGAAAAATTTTTTTTGCATTCATAGGGAAAACTAGCTTTCCTAGTTAGCTTTCCAATGAGTGCAATAGTTACCAGTTTTCACCATTTAAGGAAGAGGTGTAGGCAATAAACGAACCCAAAACTGAAAAATAACTCGCAAGAGGACTAATTGAATGAGGTTAATCCAGCTATAATTAGTTATTTCCAATGGGTCAGACACACGGGTTCACAAGTTGAAAGTTGCTGGTGGTGAAACTTGGAATATCGCTCAGTAGATTTGATTTCATGGACCAGTAAGGAAGTCACCGAGAAGTCCTGTCCTGACCACTACGTTGATACCAAAATACTTGTTTTATTCAAACTCCAAAATCTAACTTTTTTATTAAAATTTCACTTTTAAAATCATATTGTTGCTTCCGTTGGGAACATGGGATCATTACACTTTCGCCTCCTCGGAAAGACCACACTGCCCCTGCTAATGTACGGTAGGACGTTTTTGATGGAAGCTATTTTTATGGAACCATCGTCGTCCTTGTAACGCACCGTTTTCAGTGTGCCGTTGAAGAAAGTTACATTCTCGATTTGGATCGGTCCTTTGACGTTAGGGGACTTTCTGTCAGTTGTCGTTTGTACGAGTACAAACGTTCCTTTCTGAAATGTAGGAATTTTCTTGGAATGAAGTCGATCGAAGTTTCGCTTCATATTTTCTTGGTATTTCTTTTCAGTGTTTAGATCGTGTGGCTGCTCTCGTATCATGTCGTTCGTAATTCCGTATCGGACGTCAGCTGGAAAAAGTGAGAGGGTCCCAAAAGTTTTGAAATGAGGGGAGCACCCGATGCTCGTCGAGTGAGATCTGTTGAGGTGATTGACGGCCGCCTCCAAGCATGCTTTCCACCCTCCTCTGTAGGTTTCGTACATGGATAAAAACTGCTTGATATCCCTTATTTTCTTTTCGACGAGCCCATTTCCTTGAGGGTGGTAAGGTGAGGACTTTATTAGTTTTATATTCTTTTCAGTCGCAAACGATTCGAGTAATTTCGATGCAAATTGAGAACCATTGTCACTAATAATTTTTTTTACTTTGTCGATGAAAGGGAGTTTGGAGAGATAGTTTACGACAGCTCTTGCGCTTTCTCACATGGCCTTAGCTGTGGTAAATTTTGAGTGTTCGTCAACAACGACTAGGAATGATTTTGATGTTCTTTGACCTTCTTTCTTTTTGAGAAGCACCGCAAAGTCAATGAGTATGCTTTCAAATGGTACCTTTGATGCTTGTGGAATAACCATTACATCTGGTTTGGGACGAAATTTGAACTTGGCGATTTGACATACAGGACAGCTTTTCACATACTGAAGAATAGATGACTTCATTCCGAGCCAAAAAAATATCTTCCTCGCCTTTAAATAGGTACGAAGAAAACCGTCGTGCCCTCCAGAATCTGGATCATCGTGGTACGCATGTAGCACTTCAACAATATTCTGGGGATTCACCTCTATTCTCCCAGCGAGTTTTTGCAGAGCATTTATTGGGGACGGTGCATCTTCAAGGCATAATCGAGATAAAGCGTCGGCATCTTCCATTTCTTTTCCGCAACGCTGGTTGATAATTAGATCAAAACCCATCAAAAATCGACCTTTCGGTTCCTTCAGATTTAAAATGATACTGAGCGCTTGGTGATCTGTATGGACGACGAATGGGCGAGCTTCAAGATAGGTCCTGAAATATGAAATTGCCTTTACTACGAGGAAGAGATTTTGGAGAAGAGCCGAGAGAGACGAAAAATGCAAATTGTCATGAACGACTTCATGTGGTTCACCGAGGTTAGACAAGTGAGATATTAACGATCTATCGAACTCAACGCTGATTGTCTTTTGTGTGAATTCTTCCGACATTAAGGATGCAACTACATCAAGTGCGAGTAAAGATGTGTGTAGGCGTAAGTCGCGATGTTCGAGAGCCAAATAGGTCCACTCCGACGACGCAGCAATGGAGGTAATAATTACCGCCCGACTTTTTGAACCTCAGGTGAACTGCTTCCATTCAGGAACAAGCGATGTTATTTGCCGACTGCGCCAAAATGTATTGATACCAAAATACTTGTTTTATTCAAACCCCAAAATCTAACTTTTTTAATTAAAATTTCACTTTTAAAATCATACTGTTGCTTCAGTTGGGAATATGGGATCATTACACCATCCAACCACCCATGGATTTTAATTTATTAGGTCATCTAAAACTGGTTTACCAACAACCATTTGCGACCAGAAAGGAGCTAGAGTAACTTACGTATTCGTGAATCGTGCGAGGAAATCCAGAGGCGACAGCTGGGGGTGCAACGTTCATCCAGTGCAATTAGGCGGTGGGCCGAACTCATAGTCACTTTCGTAAAAAAAACAGATGGACACAAAAAAACAAAAAAAACGCGAAATTGGCGATATCTGGAAAACCAAGAGGAATTCCAAAAAACCTCACATAGTAATTTCGATCTTTGAGGTGTACTATCACCATACTTTCTCTGTCGAGGTAATTTATGAACACCCTGTATACAGCTGTTCAAACTTCATATTATGCCTAATTTACATTTTCGCAAGTGGGCCTGCTTGCACCAGAATTGACCATTTCAAAAATTGAAATAGCCGATTCGATTTTTTTTTTTTTTTAACGGTTGGGTGGTGGAACCACCAGATTCCTGCTGGGGTTGTCGTCACGAAGGGCTCTAATTCCTTGAAGTAAAGTAAGCAGCCAATTCGAGATTTCCTTAACTGGAAAAGTCCACTTGCGATGCTCCAGGACGCGTTTGTACATAATATATCTTTCAAGTGGTATAGGATCACATCGACAGGTCGTATAATCGATACGCTGTAAAATTAGTGAGAGAAGAAGACGGTAAATGTTGCCACTGTCTGATAAATGTACATATTTGAAAGTTAAAATGTGCTGTTTTACTTTTAAATGTATACATTCACACCGCGGCTGAATGTTTGAATTTAGTTAAATGGAAAAGCTCCAAATGACGGGAATCATCCGGGCTCAAAACATGAAAAAAAGAAAGGTGGTGGTGGAGAGTGAGTTTTTCCCCCGCCTTCGCACCCGTTTTTCCCGTTCAATTGTGGTACCAAATTGTAAGGGTACGAAAATAATAAAAATCATTGATTGATGCAGAAATTCCGTTTTAAAAAATCTGTCATCAGACGGAAATTTTTTCCCACTTACAGCCATTTTCAAACTCCGTTATAATGTAGATCTGACAGTAAATCCGTCAAATTGGCAACTCTAATTAAAAATTAAAACTTAAAACTCATTTACACCTTTTCAGGTGATCAGATTAGAAGAATAATCCTATGCGACGAAGTTTTCATTTCTTGCGATGTTATCGTCAAATAGATGTTCTGTAAAATGTCACTTTTGATGCGCGAAATTGAGGGAAGAAATATGAAAATATGCCTGTAAAGTTAACCTTGCGCCCTCTTTTCGGTAAACCACTTTTTAAGAGATAGACCTGGATGTTAGAAAGACCTGATGTAAGGAGAAACCTCCGTTAAGAGACCGGAAGTGCGTCTCCTTGGCAATCTCTTTAAAACCCACTGAAGTGCAGTAACACATAAAAAAATTAAATTCGTAACGAAAATGTGTCTCATAGTAAAATAAAAGCATTATGATGAATGAAATCATTCTATTACGCTAAAAGAAGGATATAACCGTATTTTTAATGCATGACCCACCGAAGAAATCAATTGCACTCACAAAAATTCACTAAGATTTTTCCTGGGTGTAGAGATACGGAGCTAAATGACGGAAAAACTCCGTGATACGCAATGGGTGAGGGGGGATCTTCTTCACATTCTTTTTTTAAGACTGTATTTAGTAAATTAAGTTTCATAGCAATACAAGATTAAAATGATTAGAGGGGTAGGTTTCCTGTTGAAAGGGTCCGTGGGAAGAGGGCAGAGGAAGTGATAGACGAGAATTGCTCCGTCGATTTGTTAAAGCAAACAAACAAAAGGAAAACAAGAAATGAGCCAATTTAAACCGTGTCCCGGCGTCAGCCACGAAGGATCAATAAGGGCTACTATACGAAAGTTGTTAGCCTCCCCATTCCCTCTTCAACAGTTTTCATTAACTTGGAAAGAAGAAAATGACTTAATTCCAGGAAATTAAAAGGAACGAGGGAAGTTCCGAGGAAATGAACAGAGAATCTGGGAATTACATTTTTTTTTTTAATTTAAACCTAACGTGGCGATGAAATAATAACTCCCAGCATTCATGAAGAAATCTGCAGCGTTCAAAGGAAAGAATACGTGACAAATTAGCCTCGGACAAGAATTATTTCGGGTGACCGTATAAAATTCACTTGTCGGGGCTCCCTTTCACCAATCATCACCGTATTGAATGAAATAAAGGGCAGTACTCAGCATTAAAAAATGATTATAGTTTACTTTGGTTAAAAAAAAATCCTCCACATGAATAGTTTATTAGACTGAGACATGATTATTGACCTCATTTAATGCACCGTGAAATTAGCGCTAATTTGACAGCTGCTTGAAATGCCACTTTTCTGTCAGAATTATCCCCTCACCCCACCCACTCACTACTGTTGACAATGTGCTAGACACATCCAGCTTATACCCAGAAAAATTGTAATGTCAGTACGGTACTCACCTCTATTTCTAATCTAAGCTCTTCCCATTCCAGCTCCATTGATTTAATTATATCAATATATCCAAGTTTCCTCCAACTCAACTCCATTCTAAGCAAGTTTGATTGATTTAAATTTGATTCAGCAGAGAAACTTGATTGAAGTACTGATCATTCGAGCTTGAGTTCTACAAATGAACTCTTTATAGACCTTGATTAATAAAGAGGTGCAAAGTAGATATGTTCGCCTTAGAAAAAAAAAAAAAGTATCCACGCATATATTGCTTAAAAGATACGAAAAGGAATGCTCAGCAAAAAAATAAAAATAAAGAGAAGATTTTCATTCATATCCTTCAAGTATCACTTTGTTAGCAACATAAATGCCGCCCAAAGAGAGATAACCCCCGTCTCTGCCCTTCTCCTCTCAGTTCTACATTTTTATTCAGTTATGTACCATGCACCTTCACGTTTTTTTTTTTTTTCGGTGAAAACCAACAAAAATTCCAACTTGGGAAAGATGGAAGGGGGGGGGGAGAGAAAAACGTTACGCTTCGAATAAAAATTTAAATTCAGTTAAACTTGAGATACATATTCAGAGAAAATGCAAAGATTGAGGGAATGGGAAAGAAGGGACGCTACGGTTGCACAATGATTTTTTAAAAATATTTTTTCAAGAGAGTCTTTCAGAGCCGGAAGCATTTTTCCTTTTCTTTTGAAGCTTGAACCACTCCTCGCTCGATGGAATATTTGAAATTCAATAATTCGGAAAATGCTTCTTTCACGAGGAGAAAGACAAAAAGATTTTTTTTTATTCTAAAATTCTTTGTCAAGATATATATATTTTTTTTCCAAAATAAGATTCAAGTCGTTGGCAGAAGAGCGTTTCAATTTTCAATTGGTTGGAAGATGCGGCTGGAGAAGACTATTATTCAAGTATGCAATTTGATTTGATGATATAGATTGCAATCTCATCTTCACGAGTATTCCATAAGGCAGTGTAAAATAAAAATTAAGATTAGTGTTTGGGGGGGAGGGGAGAGAACCAAGAAAGAATAAATAATTTATAATTGAGTGGTTTAAATCTTTTTTCCCTGTTCACCGATCGTTTTGGGAATTCCTTCTTTGCAGTGGCGTGGGTAGGAATTTGTCCTGGGGGGGGGGGGATCATATTGAAATATCGTAAGGGTGAGGGGAGGGGGTAATTCACATTTTAGTTGTCATTCCACCCTGCCACAATCTCACAGTTAAGGGCGAGTTTTGGACTCTACCCGCAAATTAGCGCTTTTCTCAATTTTGGCCGAGTGTATCGTTCTTCTCAATTTCAGCCGCGGATTAGCGGTTTTGCCCCACCCCCTCCCATTACCATGAATTTGCGCATTTTCTCAACTTTAACAGCAATGTATAGTTTTTATCCCGTGAGCGATGTTTCTTAATTATCCACGAGTTTTGGCGTTTTCCTCAATTTTAGCAGCATAATTACCGATTTTTAATTTTTTTTTTACTTGGGGGGTAGCACTTTTCTCAGCCGCAAAATAGGGCGACTTTTCACGAATTAGGATTTTTTTGGTTCACCATACGCAATGCATGAGCGATTTTTCTCAGTTTACTCGAGAATTAGCGGTTTCTTCACCTTTTGCCATAAATTGGCGCTTTTTTTCAATTTCAGCCTGAAAAGTTGCCTTCAGAACCCGCAAATTGGCGTATATTCAGTTTTTGGCGCAAATTATAATTATTCTCAATTTCAACCGCGAATTAGCGCTTTTTTAAATTGTAGCGGCGATGCGTCGTAGGGTTTCAAACCTGTGAATTAGCGAATTTTCTCAATTTCAGTCACAAATTGGCGTTTGGCGCAATTTTAGCTGTAAATTAGTGATTTTTTCCATTTTTAGTCGCGAATTAGCAATTTTCTCAATTTTCAGGCTTAAAATTAACCTTTCTCTTAATTTTGACCAGGCTGATTATTTTATTTTCTAAGTATTACCCGCAAATTAGCGGTTTTTCTCATTTTACCACCGCATTAGCAATGTCATATAACTTTTATAGGTATAGATTATTGCTTCACGACAGTTCTAGCCGTGAATTAGCGTGTTTTTAAACAGTATACTATAGCCATGCATGAATTAACCATTATTCTGAATTTTAGTCACAAAAAGGCCTTCAGAAGGTGCGAATTTAATTTACAAATGTTAATTTTTTTGTTCAAACCTTTTTCAAACCAAAAAATTTACATCTATCTATCCATTTCTGTCAAAAAATCATCATTTTTAAATTATAAATTTCACGACACTTAATTCGAGAATTTTGGATGTTTCTCAATTTTAGCAGCGAATTTTCGCTTTTTCTAAATTTTAGCAGCGTGGTAGCGTTTCCAACTCGTGCATTACCTACCGAGTTTTGTCAATTTTTGCCACGAATTGGCGTTTGACTCAATTTAAGCTGCAAATTAGCAATTTTTTCCATTTTTAACTGAAAATTAGCACTTTTCCCCAATTTGAACTGAAAATCAACGGTTTTCTTAATTTTGGCTGTGCTAATTGGTGATTTTTTCAATTTTTGCCATGAATGAGGAAGTAACGTAAAAAATAAAAATCAATGGAAACATTTTTTTCCGAAAGAAAATGACTAAATTTGACCAGAAATTCCAGTGAGTAAATGATTGATTTCGATTTATAGCGAAATAATAAAACTTGCTAATTTTTTTTGTTACCTTAAAACGGCCGGTCTGTGACTCGTGACGTAGTTTAGGGGTTGTGACCCCCCCAGCCATCCGAGTCTTGGCTGTTATCATGTCTTGCCCCTTCTTGTCCTTCCATTCTCTCAATTCGTATTGTTTGATTTGCGGGAAGCTATTGTGAAGGTCATGCGAATGCTGTTATTACGTCATCAGTCTATCTAGCCTATTTCAAACGGTTCCCGCAACCCAATACTTTTAAAAATCAATAAAAAAATATAGGGCCTGATTTTATGAACGGATTGTGTTTTCATGAGTTTTGGTACTCAAGCTATCACGACAGCATGATTTTGTAAAATGTGTTACTTCCTCATTAGTGATTTTCTTCATTTTGTATCCGCGAATTAACGTTTTTCCCCAACTTTATAACTGCAAATTGCAAATTAGCGATTTTTCCCAATTTCAGCTGTGAAATAGCGTTTTGTGCTAATTTTGCGGCCATTCAACATCCTATTCCCTTTTTCATACGCGATTTGTTTCTTAATTTTAGTCTGGAAGTTGCATCGCGAGACCTTGAATCAGCGCTTTTTAGCAGCTATAGCCACGAATATTACCGATTTTTGTCTGATAGAGGGTCCGGGGCGAACCCCCCTCCCCTGTACCTCGGTACACTACAGCGTTGGGTCTGAAGTCCAAGGAAAAAGCTTGACGTACTCGGTCCTTTTCGGGCTGCTTTAAGTCCAGAAAAAATCTGCTAAACCTAACTTCAACGTGAATCGCTCATTTTTGGAGATTTTATGGGGCTCTTCGTTATGGAACTAGTGCTCCTTCGTTCGTATACTTGTCGCTCTGGCAGGGGATCTATCCCCCATATCCCCCCCCCCGAACCTGCGCCCCTGCTTCTTTGCAGAAACAAACGACTTGACTGGAAGGGGCAAAAATTTCCCATCACGTATAACATTAACCTAAATTTTGGTTTATTATTCCTCAAGAATTAACCTTTGTGATGATCGTATCACAAAAAAAAACTAGTTTTGCCCCCCTCCCCATCAGCGTAAGATGTGCTGCGCACCACGAATCAGCTCATGGTTTAAAAAAAAAATCCAAAGTGATGGGCAGTAATAATTAGCAAAAATTGGTTTCTCTTAAATATAAAAGTTGCCACCTTGTTGGCATTTTCGATAAGTTTAAAAATTTGGTTAACACCTTCGTCAGGTGTGGATTAGGCCTCCAGCGGCTTTATCTTTTACCATTTTAGAGAAAAAGCCAATTAGCCTTATCTCGAGGGGCATTTATGAATATAAGGGCGCTTTCACACTTGATATTCCGGTTATCGGATACTAAAAGTATGCGATTCCGGAATTCAAGTGTGAAGGAGCGCCGATGACTGTGGATCGACCTTTAAAAACAAAATTGCATTTGTAGCTAAAGTGTCTGGAGGCATCACCGTGGCTAAAATTGAGAAAAAAGTCACAAGTTGTCATTTCGTTGTTATTGGAAGCAACTTCGTGACTGAAATAGAGAAAAAAGTGCTCAAGTTCTGTCAATTTGGCTAAGTCCACTGCTGAAATTAAGAATAAGAGTCAATCAATGACAGCGGCTTGTACCGAAAAATCAGTAACTTTTTGCTCTAAATCAGCAATTCCATTTTTCCAATTCTCATCCATTCCTGTACGAAATCAGCCCATTTCCCCAAAACTAGTAATTTTCTCAATAAGCAGGCATACTATCCAAATTCGCCATTTATACATGCTATACAAATCAGTGGTTTATTGTACAAAATCTGTTATTTTTCCAAAAATCTACAATTTTCTCATGAATCTAGTAATTGAATATAATTCTATTTCCTTCAAATTAGCAATTATTCCAAGAAATCTGCCATTTTTCTATCTGGAAATGTTTGAAAACCAGGTATTTCCTTAAAATCGTTTATTGCTTCCGAGCTACGGAAGCATTGTTTTCACTTTTAGGAAATATTTTTTTCTTCTTCTTTAAAATCGAAATTTCCACTTGCATTTCACGTTTTATACCTTCCTGAACAATTTCGGTTTCGTGTCTGTCTGTCCGCAAATCCTTGTAACAAGCATATCTTCCAAAGTTTTTATCCGAATTTGATGAAATTTTCAGGGAATATATGTGTTGGCTAGCAGAGGGTCCCCTATCAATTTCGTCAAAATCGTACAAGGGGGAGGGGGTGAAAAGCGAGGAAGCACTGTGCTATAATCATTAGCAGACATTTTTTCTTTAAATCGTCAATTTTTCCTCCAGATCAGGTGTTTTTCCAAAGATCAGTCATTTTCCTCAAAATCTGCTGTTTTCCCCCATAAATCTGCAGTTTTTGCACCAAATCCGCCACTCTTAGTTTAAAATCAGCCATTTCTAGTCATTTTTCTCTAAATCTCTCTAAAATTTCGTTCGGTAACGACCCCATAAATAGCCGCACAGGCGCACATGATGCGATTTTGGCGTATTTTAGGGCTCAAGTCGATTCGAATATCTTTAAATAGAGTCCGGTCAAGCAAAAATATTTTTATGGTTATTTTGTCGAATTTTTGTCTCGTGTACAAACCCACGGGGAAAAATTTCTTCTAACCTAAAATTAATCCTAGCACTAATTCGTGAAGCTCGATGATATTTAAAGAAAAAAAAAATCGTCAATTCGTTGTGTATTTTACGGATAAATTTATTTAAAAAATACTAATGTGCAGTTCTTGGGGCAATTCTGCGGCTAAAATTGAGGAAAATCGCTGATTCATGAATGAAATTGGTAAAAAAACGCTAAATTCTATAAAAACCCCGTTAATTTGCGAATACAAATTGGATAACTGTCTAACTCTCTGCTAAAACTGAGAAAAACGTTCATTCACTGCTAACATTTTTGTAAAACGCTGATTAGCTGCTAAAATTTAGGAGAACACAAATCCGTGGCTTCTGAGGGGAACTTCGGTCCTAAAACTGAGAAAAAGCGCTAGTCCATAGCTAAAAGTGGAAAAATGGTAATAATGCGGCGAAAAATAGTTTATTCAAGGCCAATTTTGAGAAAAATCACTAATTTTGAGGGAATCAATCCTTCAAAATTGATTTTTCAAAGAGCTAAATCTTTGAAATTTGGGCTTAAAGGGGTGAAAACTGTCAATTCTAGCCATCTAATCAAGACAATTTGAGTCCAGACCATGAAGAAGAGAAATGTGACTCTGGAATCAACTGTTTCGTCTTTTTGGGTGATTAAAACCCGAGAAATTTGGTTCTTTGGGATCCAAATTCACGAAATTTGGGCTTTGAAATGCCAGCCCATTCGAAAATTATATTTTAGTGCGCTCAATGGGCATTTTGGCTCAGACGGAAAAATACATTTCACAACCACTGGCGGACCTACACCTATCAGGTCCCGGGGCTGGGTAACTCTATGAGGCCCCTTAGTATCTGCTCTGTATTAGTGCTTTTTCTCACTTTTAGCCACAAATAAGTTGCATTCAGAAGCCGAGAATCGGCGTATTTTCAATTTTGAACATTACTTGGGATTTTTGTCCATTTTATCCGCGAGTTAGCACTTTTTCTCAATTTGAGCTGAAATTTAGAGTTTCCCTTAATTTTAGCCGCGCTAATTAGTGATTTTTTCAATATTACCCGTGAGTAAGGCGTTTGTTTTACATTTTAGCCCCACATTGACCATTTCATTTCAATTTAGTTATGGATTAGCACTTTTTCTTAAGCCTTTCACACGAAACAATGTTTGAAGCTATATTGCATGCTGGTTTTTCAAAAACAGCATTTCAAGGAACATAATTATGTTTTTAGAGAACCAGCATGCAATATATTTTAAATCATTCCATCGTGTGAACAGGGCTTAAGTTTTAGCCTCGAAATATCCTTTAGAAGATACGGATTGGCGTTTTCTCAATTTTAGCCGCGAATAAGTGTTTTTTTCATTTTTATCCGCAAATTAACTTTTTTCCTACAGGCTATTTGCGAATTAGCGCTTTTACTCAATTTAATCGACGGATTATGCGATTTTTCGCAATTTTGGCCGCGGTCTTGGCCCAAAAACATTATATTAGCGGTTTTTTGGTACATTTTAGCGTAAAATTGCCATTGTACACCGAGAAACAGAGATTTTTTCTAAATTATGGTCTGAAAGTTTCATCGAGAAACCAGGAATGAGCCCTTTTTTGCCGTTTTAGCCACGAATATCAGCACTTTTTCCAATTCCAATCACAGTGCTTTTTACCCTAAGTCTGGTGCGTCAGGTCAGGTTGGCGCAAGCGGGGGGGGGGGCATTGTACAATATTTCTTCCAAGACGTACAGATAAATATTAGAGGAAGTGGAAAAAAAGAGAGAAAAACAAGTTTGCCACAATACAAATTAGATAAGTAGCCGTAGTTGCCTACGTTGTCAGTCATATCTTGTTGAGGAGTGTCCAAGACAAACCGGTTTCGCCTGTTCGGCATCTTCAGTGTTTGAACGTCTACTGAAAACGTCAGTACGTGAACATCAGTAGACGTTCAAACACTGAAGATGCCGAACAGGCGAAACCGGTTTGTCTCGGACACTCCTCAACAAGGTATGACTGACAACGTAGGCAACTACGGATACTTATCTAATTTGTATTATTGCACGCCTTGAATATTTAACGATGATACTAATCCTAATGCAAGTTTGCCAATTTTGTAGCAGAAGAACCAATTTCGTGGGGTGACGTGATTCAAAGAGACCAATTTCGCGGATTTTGCGCGCTAAAACCCCATTTTCACGGTTCTGGCTCACAGAAAACCCAGTTTCGCAGTTGTTTTGTTGCTGTAAAACCAATTTCGCGGCTGTTTGTTCTGAAAACCCAATTTCGCGGGGTTGCCTTATAAAAACCCAATTTTGCGTATTTTTTTCAACAAAATAACAACTCACTAGAAAAAAAAATCATAGTCATTTTATGCTTGATCTTATGAATGCTTAGTGAGGAATAACATTTTTTATCTTCCGGGCTTTCAGCTTTTGCGGTGGAGCTACCAGTGACGAACCCTGCATTTCCCACCACTAGAACCCATCCATAAGTGGCCTCAATAGAATCCCCCTCCCCCGGAACAAGTTGTCTGGTTCCACGCCTGGGGCGAAGGGCAAATAGGGGCGATCACAATTCACATTTCCCCCCGACTACCACCATCCATCAATCCAACCACGAAATCAGGAAACTTTTTGGAGGAATTAATTGAAAAGAGTGTGATGGTCCAACGATTTTTATTACATCTGATTAGGAATTACCAAGAAAGTCCTCCAGAGTAACCGAACTAACGATATACTCGAGATATCTCGCTTGATATCACATCATCAACACTCTTTTTCCACTTTGTACACAGCTATTATACTTGAAGAGGCCAGTCAAGTTCTTCGGGAGCGATTTACAAAACTAATTAAAATTTAGTGCTTACCTATAGTAAAAAAGGGAGAACAAAACTAGAAAATAAACAAAAATTAAAAATCCTCGAGTTTCGGTCTCTTAATAGGCACGGCCTCTTTTTTTGGGAGCGTTTTGACTCCGCCGCCTGGTGACGCCACCACATCTTGAAGCCACCTAACTTGAGTGGCTGGTCCAAAACCTTTTTCATTTTTAGCAGCTATGCGAAATATAATGGCAGGTTTCGAAGTGGTGTCGATATGAGCAGCAGACAGGGACGAGTTGGGGACGACGGTCTGATTGTGAGGTCCACTGTAGACGCGAACGAAAGCAAGTTGAGGGTTTTTACCCGGCTCAACCGTGGCCTGATTACTGTTGCGGACGGCGAGGCAGACCGAATACTCAATGATAGTACCGGCGGGGTTTGACGGCGGTTCCCACGATAGGTGGGCTCCTTCGGCGGATTTCGATATTTTAATAGACGAAGGTGCTCCAGGGAAGCCAGGAAGACAGGTCTTGAAGGCGGATACTTCGCTCCAGGGGCCACGCCCGCAGGAATTAATCGGAGCCACGCGAAATTTATAAGCTGTGCCGGGCTGTAATTCAATTTTTATGGAACTCGCATAATCTGGCATATTGTCAGAGTTCGTGTTTTCATGTTCAGGGTCATGCGAAAACGAAGGCTCATAGTAAGAGCTGACAAAACATGTAGTTCCCTTAATTATTCCAACGTCACACCAAACTGGCTCTTTCTTGGTGCTAACACTATCATCAACAGGTTTGACTCCATTTGTTCCTTGGTCGCAAGTTAGAGCTGCGGTCGCCAAGGTAGCCAAATCGTCCGCGTCTGCAGATGGCGCCAGCTGGGAGAGTTTACTGTCCGATTTATCTTCCTGTTTGATAATAATTGGCAGGTCAGGAAGAGACACCGGTATGTTTTCCGATTGAGCGGAAGGCTGTTGAGCCCCGGCTTCAACCTTGATTTGCACAGATAAAGGTTCACCGACAGCCTCAGCCAAATCAGCTTCAAGTTGGGCGGACTCAGCGGCGGCTCTTTGCAGCTGTAACATAGTCTCTTGGTCGTCGAGTTCTTGTTGCTTCTCATCTTTCTCGGCGTCTTGGTCGAGTTGATGTTGAGGCTCAGCCAAAGAGTCCGTCGGTTTGACTTCCGCTTGCGTACCGTCAACGAGCTGTGCTTCTTTTGCAGGCATTTCTTGGTCAACACTCATACTTTCTGAAGCAAGAATAGGCCCTTCACTCATTTCAGCAGCATCGTCATTTTGTTGGAGCCCAACGTCGTTCTGAGTCAAGTTTTCCATAGAGACGTCTGTTTTTTCCTTCATGCTTTCATCTTGAAAAGCGGTCTCAGGTAGGTTGTCAAGATTGCCAGCGCTATCTTCCATAGGATGCTCGGCGATTTGACCGTGGCTTTCAGCAGTCTCTCCTTCGAGATTACCCCTTGAGTTTTCTCTACTTCCATATGCTTCCGCAGTCAGCTCTCTTTTCAAATCTTCTTCCAACTCATCAAGCTCCGATTTCGAAACGTGAGGTGCGCCAGCTAGAATATTTTCATGCTGTCCAGCCTCATTCCCCAAAATGTGGCCAGTTTCATCTTCGTTCAAAATATCTTGGTCTTCGTCCGGCGTTTCAGAGGGCACAGTTTGAGCTTCCGGCACCGACACCTGATCAGTCGGGTTGTCTTCCTGTTGATCAGGCTGAGCGTCACTCGGTAATTCGTCTGTAGCCCCAGATAAGTCTTCGTTGAGAACGCTGTCGTTCAGATGAGCGTCTAAACTGTCTTGGTCTGCGAGACCGGTCGTCGTTTCACTGTCGTCTAGTTTTTCTTCATCGTCGGGAATTTTCACCTGCGAGGAGTCCTCTCCCTCTTCGCCACTGATGTGGAGGAGGCCTTCGAGCCCATTTTCGTCATTAGAATCCCCTACGCCAACGGCATCTTTAAGGGATTCGTCGGTCGGAAATGGGTCTGATTGATCCAAAGACGCCGCGGAGCTTTCGTCTTCCATTTTATCACTTGTGTTCAAAATACAGTCACCTTCCATGTTTCTCTGAAAAAAAGGCAACAAAATATTTAGATAGGTAATATTTTCTTCTTCTGCGTTTTTATACAGTTATGGAAGAAACTGTCATTTCAGTTTTAAACAAAAAGCATTTATAAGCGAGCGCGTTGAGGGCTCTGAACACTGAGGTCACAGCGTGTGGCCTCATGGAAGAGACTGGATAAAACAGGGACGGCAACCCCCCCCCCCACCAACCACCCCAAATATGGCTACCCAGGAAAGAAGAAATATTTTGCTCACAAGATGACTCTAGTGAAACGGGGTTGCGAAAATGTTACGTAGCCACCGTTCTTCTGAAAACGAGTTACTCCATTATTCAACCGTGCCATCGATAATGCTATAAAACTTTAAAAAGGTAGGTGACTAACAATAAGTGAAAGACACCCCCCTCCCCCTTCCTTCGCACCTACCAGTGGTTGCATAGAATTCATCAGAGGAGCCACAGCCTAATTTTATCCACGCATGCAAAGCTAGTGTTTGGTAGCCACTAGCCAGTTGAGTCATTTTTAGCAAAGCGAAGCACATAACTTTACCTCGTTTAACAACGTGCGGGTATCCCCTGTTTTAGTCTTGCCCACGTTTTTCTCTCGTCAGTCCAACTGGACCAATTTCAAAAACTAAAAGGTCATTCGAAAGCTAACTAAATGGACATTTTTCTGAGAACATTTCCGAAATGGAAGCATGCAAAGTTCGCCAGAAATCCAAGCCGAAGTTCGCAGAGAATTTAATAAACCCCACTCACGAGAAGAAAAAAAAACGTGGACATTACTAAAACAAGGATTAAGCCCTGTTCACACGATGCAATGTTTTGAGCTATATTGCATGCTGGTTGTTCAAAAACATCCGGTCACTACCAAGGAACATACTTATGTTTTTAAAAACCATCATGC
Source organism: Corythucha ciliata (assembly GCA_038030265.1). Classification (NCBI taxonomy): domain Eukaryota; kingdom Metazoa; phylum Arthropoda; class Insecta; order Hemiptera; family Tingidae; genus Corythucha; species Corythucha ciliata. The sequence continues at coordinate 44,088,998 of CM075938.1, read as the reverse complement.
AATATAGATTCAAACATTTCATGGTGTGAACAGGGCTTTAATGTGTTTAACGAAGTAAAATTTTGTGCTTCGCTTTACAAGAAAGGGCTCAACTGACTATTCGGTCCCAAAAATGGAGTAGCAATGGTATAGGAGTGGCAATTGTACACAGGACTGTTAGTGGAGACACTTTAGATCGGAAGTGTCAGGAAAAAGAAGTAGAAGAAGAAAGAAAAAACAACAAAAAACAAAAAGAAAAAAAACTAAAACTAAAACGATAAAAATAAATTAACTCAAGTTAATGCTTTAATGGGCTTACGGCGTCGTTTAAAAGCTCTATGTAAGCGTTCTGAGGAGTCTGTACAACCCAACAAATGTATTCCTTCGAGAAATGAAGCATTTTGATAGGTTCCATAGACTCCACAGCCACGCAGAGCTTGTGAACAGAGTTTCATGGCTTGTTTCACATATGCGCAGTATCACGCGGCTCCCACGTATAAGTCCGCGCGACACCCCTTTCCACCAGGGGGTCGACCATGAGCTACCGTTAAAAAATTATCGCAAGCGGTAACTAAGGACGCTCTATCACAAATAATGTTATAACGCTATAGATACCGCGTTTTGACGGTATTTTTACGCTAGCTCATGGTTGACCCCCAGGACTCGTATAATACCGCTCGCGTGTGGAAGTATGCGCGATATTGACGCGGCAGCCAAGACCACTACGCGCGATGAATGAATGAAATTTTCATTGAATAGTCAATAAAATACGCTGAAGAACGCAAATTCGCGGTAAAACTGAGGGTACATCGGAGGCCACTTAGTGACTGACGAAGAAAAAGGGGAGAAAAAATAGCTAATTCGTGGCTGAAATTGTGAAAAGCACTAATATCCTGGTATTGGGTCGAGTCCACGCCTAAAATATAAAAAAAACGGCTAATTCTACGCTAAAAGAGGGAAACCACAAATTCGCAGCTAATTATCTGGTAAAATTGAGAAAAATTACCAATCACTGCTAAAATCTATGCAAAACTTTTCAAATTTACCTGCATACTTATTTTCATTACCTGCTTCAAAATAGACATAGCCGCAAAATGACATCATTCAGAGCTAAATATCTGCGAAATTGTAAGTTTAGGGTCTGAATACCCATCAAATTGCAAGTTTACGGTCTTACCCTTCGCGAAATTGCAAGTTTCACGGCCTTTTAAAAAAGAAATTCCGACGAATAGTTGTATATCTGCAACATTTTGTAGGTTAATATCCGCGAAATTGGAATTTTACTGGCTGAATCTTCACGATTTTGCAAGATTCACGTCCTAATTTCAGCAAAACTACAAGTTGCAGGGCCTTTTTGGCGTGATCCCTAAGCAAATTTGCGACTTTCGGTTCTTAAATTCCTGGAAAAAAGCCTGTTTCGGGCCCCCAATTGCACTGAAACTTAAATACGAATTTCGGGGCTTAATTTCAACAAAATAGGAAGTTTTTGGTCTTATTATCAGCGGTCCTTAATTTTCGCGAAATTGCAGGTTTCTGGGGGGTGATTCTGTAACTCGCAAAATTTACGTGTCGTAACTGGGAAGGAGGGGGAGAGGATGTACCCCATTGCCTTGGTTTTCCACGCATTTGTCAAGAATTTATTATTTTTTCTTCGAGACCACACATTCTAGCGTGAAAATTCCGCAGTTTAATTCACTAGGTATCGTAAAAACCATGGCAACAAGGTACCTCCCCTCGCCCTTCTTCCATTTTAGGACTCGTAAATTTTGTCATTTTTGGAACTGTTTTTCAAGTGGCCGCTTCCCCCTCGGTACAGTCCGGGTCACTCAGGAGTCAGGGATCACCCAAAGCTTCATGACCAACCGTAAAATCATTCGGAACTAAATATGAGTGAATTCCTGGCTGTATATCCGTGGAATGGACATTTTCGGGACTTAATTTCAGCGCGGCTCGTGGACAAATTTTTTGTGAAGTTGTTTATACACAGTGTTCACAAGCTCTACGTATGCGTAAAGCTGCGTAAGGTAAATAGACTTACAGAGGTATGCTCGTAACTAAGGAAATTTTTGTCAAAATTGACGTCACGGGAGTAAAAAAAATAACGAGGGACCAAACTTCACATAATATGAAGCTTCCCTTCCCATGGTTTCTCCCTTGGAATTTCTTTTTAGATCAAGCAAAAAATGAATGAAAAGCCAAAATAAGTGCGTGGAAATTTTTTTAAAAGCGATTTATTGGCGGAGTCGTTTCTTGGACCTTATGTACCGTTTTAAGGCCCAGTTAATTGTAACGTACCACGTGAAGCCCCGTGTATTCAGTACAGACAGCACTCGGCGCAGTGACGGGCGAGTTTACTATGTGTATCAGTGAGAAACGACCAGTAAGCTTCATGAGGGGGCAAGGAAGGGCTTCCCTGCTGCCCGCGACAATCACGCTCACGAGCATTTCTTAGATAGGTTGGACAATAAAGCTGAAGTTTAAAAGTGTTCCCTGTCATGTATAAAAATAGAAGTAATTTAGTATTTCAGTATTAATGGTGTCCTTCGACCAGAATCCCGGCCTCGAACCTAGCCGTATTCAATCACTGTCGATATCGAGGAATTTGTTTGCCTCATCTGGAGCCTTTAGTACAAACTCGTGCGAAAATGCCTCTAGACGTGATCGCTATGGCGGGATAATGTTATTTCTTATTCGGCGTCCTTGGATCCTGCATGCGGCTTTTCCCCGACCGTTCATACTAAGGCCCCTGGCCGCATATCCAGGATGGAGTAGGGCGATTCACACCCTCATCATACGAGCGTATTGGTCGATGTCCGGTTTGTTGTACAAACACTGCCGAGAATCCTTAATACGAAGCCAAGTGTTTCGGGGCGCTTATATTATTGTTAATTGGAACGTCGTTGGCGAGGTCTCTACGTTGATGAGTGTCACGAAAACTCATTGTTTAACGAGAAAATTGCTGAACTTAGCTCTATCTTAAAAGAATTTCTAAAAGTTTCACATCTGAGATGATACCCTGCACCTGCAGCAGTTTTCTTTGCTCCAACCATTACACTTAGGGGCCCTGCAATCACTTCTTTCACAGGAACATTGTCCTGCAGGCAATAATGCGTAGTTCTCCCGATTTAAAAAGTGGCCCAAGAAATGTTGACCATTTTGTTTTATTGAAAAAAGTCACACCTGTTAATTTTTTAAAAATGTGTCATCCCATGACGTCATGGCACAAACAATAATAATAATTCCTTGAAAATTAAGAGCATACCTCTTTAGTCTATTTACCTTGTACGTATGCGTCCTGTGGAGCCTTGGCAACCAAACAAATTTATTCCCTCGAAAAAATGAAGCATTTTGATAGGTTGTTTAAACTCCACAAACGAATAGCATGTGGTTTGTGATACTGTGTATAAACAACTTCACCAAAATTGTGTCCACGAGTCGGCACTGCAATTTCAGTGCCATATGCCAGAATTCAAACAAAATTGCCAGTTTCTGGGATTCTAGGCCCATTTTGAGTCGGCTGAACCCAGGCTAGCCGGTACCATGAAGCAGTGCCAAAAGTTTCCTGGCTGAATATCCGCGCGATTGCAAGTTTCGGGTCTTGATTTCCGATGTATTGCAAGTTATGGTATGGAGGTTTTTTGAGTGGCCGGTCAGTGCCGTAATGACCTTGATGAAATCGGTGACCCCCCCCCCCCACTTTCATTATCCTACTCGTTCATAGTTGAGACGAATACGCTTGAAGGCTCAGAGGAAGGCGCAAAGCCGCCTTGACGAGCTAGCTACGACCATGCCAAGATTGGCATTATTACAGGCCTTTCACGCACGATTCAAACTTACTCAATTTATTTCTGTAAAATAGCAAATGTTCTCAATTTAACCCCATAAATAATTATGTTTCTCGATTTCGGTCGTGAATTAGCGTTTCACCTAATTTTAGTTTTGTTTCCCGATTTTCGCTGTGAATTACCGCTTTTTCTTAATTTTATCCGCGAATTAGCACATTATCCTTATTCAGCCGTGGAATAGCGATTTTGTTCACTTCCAGCCACGATTTTTTTTTCTCAGAGGCGGCAATGGGCGTTTTCTCCATTTTAACCGCGAATTAGCGTTTTTTCCACACGTTAGCGCTTCTTCTCAATTTCATCGGTAAATTACAGCGAATAATTAGCGATTTTTCACCATTTTAGCCATGATTTAGCGATGAATCTTCATTTTGAAGTGATTTCATGTTTTTCTTGATTTCTTAACTTTCTGTGAATTAGCAAATTTTTCTCAAATTAGCCTCCAATCATCCATTTTTTTTTTATTTTAGCCGCAATTTAGCGTTTTTCCTCATATTAACCGCTAATTATGGATTTTTCTACGTTTCATCGACGAATAATTTAGACGTTTGACGTTTTCTCCATGTAATCCGCGAATTACCGTTTTGCTTACTTCAGCGATTCTTATCAATTTTGTCGATGAATTAGCAATTTGTCTCCGTTTAAGCCGCTAATTAGCAATTTTTTGTCACTTTAGCGATTTTTCACCATTTTATCCGTGAAATAATCTGAATTTTGCAGTGAATTCGTGTTTCTCCTTATTTCAGCCGCAAATTAACAATTGTTCTCAATTTCATCCATGAATTAGAACTTTTTTTCTTATAGCTGCGAATTAGCGATTTGTCACCAGTTTAGCCATGATTTAGTGATTTATCTTCATTTTGCCGTGATTTCGTGTTTTTCTTGATTTCTCAACTTTCTGTGAATTTGCAAATTTTTCTCAAATTAACCTCCAATCAGCCGTTTTTTATTTTAGCCGCAATTTAGCGTTTTTCCTTATTTTAGCCGCAAATTATGGATTTTTCTACGTTTCATCAACGAATAATTTAGAGTTCCCCCAATTTTCGTCGCGGATTACATAACCCTTTTCTACAATTTGGCCGCGGATTAGCGATTTATTTCACTTTCTGGCACGAAGTTACCTTCAGAAGCCGCGAATTGGCGTTTTCTCCATTTAATCCGCGAATTAGCGTTTTGTTTACTTCAGCGCTTCTTATCAATTTTATCGATGAATTAGCAATTTGTCTCCATTTAAGCCGCTAATTAGCAATTTTTTGTCAGTGAATTCGTGTTTGTTCTTAGGTCTATTCGTTTGTCGTCCGGAGCTTCACTATTAGCACTGAAAGTACTAACCTTCCATTATTTTTTCGCGTTATTTCACATGATAACCTGCGAGGTTACATAATTTCGTGCTGCTCGGAGTAATCCGGGACGACAACTTAGCGTCGTTCTACTTAGCCGCTACTTAGCGATAGTTCTCAATTTCATCCATGAATTAGCATCTTTTCTGTCTTATAGCTGCGAATTAGCGATTTGTTTCGCTTGTAGCTATGGATTAGCGTTTTTTTGGAGTTTGAGCCACAAACTTGCCTCCAGAAGCTGAAAATTGTCGCATCCGTTCTTCTAGCCTCCAAGGGCGCTTTCACACTTGAGATTCCGGTATCCGATTCCCGAATCATTGGATACTAAAAATAAAATACGGCAAACGCGCTCATTCACACTTAAAATTCCGGAATCCAAGTGTGAAGGGGCGCCTTGACTGTAGTGTATTTTAGTATCCTTTTTTGTGGGTAGTGTATTTTTATTGTGAAAACGGCCTAAGTAGCGAATTCTTTTCCTTTTTTTTTTTTCTTTCTTTCTTTCTTTCTTTACAATTTATTCCCCACTTTAGCCGTCAATACGCGTGGTTAAGAGCGATGTCCCCAAATTTTATCTGTGAATTACAGACGCGAACACAGGAGAGAAGAATTTGTCAGTGAATTAGCACTTTTCTTAATTTTCCCCGAGAATTAGTGTTTTTTTATCACTTTAGGCCACGAATTAACGTTTTTCTGATTGAGTCACGTACTTGCGTTCTGAATATACCGATAATTTCTTTTCCGTAATTTGAGGCGCGAATTAGCGCTTTTTCTCACAACCGTTGGTGAATTATCATTTTTCACTACTTTATCCGTGAATCAGCGCGTTTTTCTACACTTTATCCGCGATTTTAGAGCTTTTTTCCCATCTTAGCCGTGACGTACCTAATGTTTTACCTCGCGAATTAGCTATGCATTGTTCTTAAATTTATCAGTGCTTTAGCACTTATTCTCACTTCTGTCCGTGAATCCGTTATTTTTCTCAATAATTTCAGCCGCGAATTAGCCATTTATTTCAATTTCAGCCCCAAAATCGCGTTATTTTCAATTTTGGTATGGTTTAAGTGGGCACTTAGCGGAGTATTAGCCGCCCACGAGGAGGCGCGAATTCTAGCGTTTTCCATTTACACAAAAATCCGAGTGGCGCCAAAATCTAGTATTAAAATGATAATTTACCACTACTGTAGGCCACGGGGAGGCTATTGTTAAAGGCTCAGAAGGCCACTTCTTGACCCCCGGGCCCTGGGTTGGCCACCCCTGACCTACACGCTTCTGTGTTGCGCTCAAGGTAACGAACTCAATTTTGGATCACCTCTTTTCGGAAGTAGGATAGATTTTCAAAAACCACCCTAGGGACGGGTATGATAGCGTTGTCAAGTTATCCGAAGGGGTACATCCAGTTCTTCAAATGTAATAGTCCACCCAGGGGTGAGGTCGAATGGTGGAGCCCGTAGATCTCTTGCACCTCTACTCTTAGGAGAGACATAAGTAACACTATAGAAAATCTTCTTAATAACTAAATATGAGCAGTTCAAATTTGAATAACTCCTAAGAACTGAAAGGAATGAGCTGATCAAAGCTGAATAAGACGTAAAATAATGGACGGTCCACGGATTCACGCAGTTTTAAAGGCCCGTTCACAAGCTCAATGTTTTCGTTGTGTGGTATCTATGCAACCTATCAAAATGCTTCATTTTTCGAGGGAATAAATTTGTTTGGTTGCATAGACTCCACAGAACGTAAAAATAGAGCTTGTGAACGGGCCTTAAAGATAAACGTACCACTTGAACAGCTTGATGAACTCATGAACACATCCGTGTATATTTTTGTAATTCAAATTTCCACAAAATGTCTCGCTCACCTTTCTTCTTTAACGTCTTAGAAGGTCGCAGGAGGAGTATATTTAATAAAACTAAAAACTTTTAACGAAACTCACAAATAAATAAACCGACCAACAAAATCGTGTGTACAATCTCCGGAGCCCATTTAATGGGAGGTTATGCTCGTTTCCTTGGAAGGACGCGGATGCCGCTTTTTTTTTCAATGCCTCGCGTCGATTGTTTGGTAAACAATCGAAAGGCGCTCTATGAGCTGTACGAAGGACCGGCAAAGAGCCATTTATTTACAGGTTTTATGAAATGCATAAAATACGTATATTTTCTACTAATTTGTTCACGTTCATTTATACGGCTCTTTTTAGTAATGTTCGAGGGTGACTTACAAATTAAAATTCAGAAACAAGGATTTAGTATAGTGAATTTGTCGTTTTTCCAATCACGAAACATAAATTTATATTATTTTGGCAGAATGCAGTGAAAAACAGAACGGAGCATGAGTAATTGCCTAACTGAAACGATTAAATTCATTGCCAGGGAGGCTGTGGGCACAAACGCCGGCAATTTTATTGATTTTTGAAGCCACTCTTCTACCCTTTTTCGCCCCCGCAGTTGGCTGAATCATAAATGTCTGGGGCGCTCTTCCTCTTGACGCTAACTCTTTTCTGTTCGTCCATATGCCAAAAAACGTTCACTTTCCCGGAATTTCCTTACAAAGAAACCAATAAAAATGTAAGCTGAGCCTGATTTCTGCCTTATTCATAAGTTTCTGGTTTAATTTTTTAAGAAAACCAATACTGTTTACGCCTATAGGAGGAACAGTTTACCTGTAGTTAAATGGCTGGAAGGTATCATCCAGTTAATTTATTCTAAGAGCATGTTACAGCAGCATCACGAATTTTTGAAAATCTTGCACAGCAATATCCTCGTGAAAAATATTGTAAAAAGAGGTTCGTGCTGGGGTCAGAAAATTCAGCACTGGGTTTCAAAAGCTGGACCCCATCTCTCCTTACAAACAAGTCAACACATCGCAAAAATGGAAAAATTGGAACATTAAAAAAGAAAAGAATAAACAAAAAAGGGCTATGCATGCATGTTTACAGGAAATGTCCTATCGAGAATTCGAAGCCGCATGTGAACAGAACCCAACTTGTTCGCTGCAAAAAGCCTTAGCCAGGCTCAAATGCATTCGAGAATGTATTTCTCCCGTGTGCTACCAACAAATTTATTACGAGGACCAAGTAACCCGCGTGCTCAATTTCTTCTTTTTCACTTCACAATTGGATTTATGAATTGTTTTTAAAACAGCTCGAGGATGGGGAAATTGATGTTCGCCTCAACTCCTTCAAGGGGTGTTTCGTTCAGAGAAGCGGGAGACAACGTTAGTAAAATATGAAAATTCCAAAACCTTATTGTGATATTTTAGACTGTGTAACTAACAGTATTAAAGAGCACTTTAAAATAGGCTCTACGCTATAATAATGAAGGCAATTTTGTAACTTGAAAGTTTGAAAATAAAATTAAAGCTCTTTGTCATCGCCGAGAAGAATAACCTGCCTACTTGAACTCTCCCTGTTGCTAACGAAGAGGCGTAAATGACATTCGTAAACAAGGAACTTGGGCCTTGGTCTTTGTGTGATGCAATTTTAGCTATCGGCAAGTAAAATGTCTAATAATACGAGTGAAATGAGTAAATCACTCGTCCAGTGGATTTTGACGATATTAGGTCCAACCTTTGTATTTCCTATCATCGTCCCACTTGTGATGCTCTTAGCTCTTCGAAGGCTCCGTACCGGTAAACCAGTCGGAGGAAAGGTAAAAAAAAAAAAAAAAGCAATTTAGAAATTAATGTTGTCGTTTCGACTTTACATTTTATTTTTCAAAGGTCGTAGTTATTACTGGAGCGAGTTCTGGCCTCGGTGAAGCCCTGGCACAGGTATTTTACCTGGCTGGATGTAAGGTCATTCTGGCGTCTCGAAGACTCGACGAGCTTGAAAGAGTCAAAGCTGAACTTCTCAAATTGAATTCAGTAGGGACGATCCTTTGAATAATGGAAGTGAAAACACGTTCACTGTCCTTTAATCATGGCAGGAGAGTTTCACATTTGAACCGCGCACAATTGTACTCGACCTGTCGAATCCTTCCGACTTACAGGACAAGGCTAAGACCATCGAGGACATCTACGGACGAGTGGATATTTTAGTGAACAATGGAGGCGTGTCGTTTCGAGGCGACGCTGCCACAACAACTGTGGAAGTTCACAAACGAGTCATGGAGGTCAATTACTTTGGTCACGTCACTCTTACTTCAGGTGAGAAATTTCTTGGTTTGCAGACCCCTCAAATATGAAGGAACGGTCACAGTCAGGGGATATTTTCAAGGCTAGAAGTTCTGTGCAACAAGTGTCTTACTTGGCAGAAACCGGCATCCAAATGTGCTCGCATGACCAGACGTCCTACTTTCCCCGGGCATGTCTTACTTTTTAGATTGTCCGGGGACGTTCGAGCTCATTTTTCAGGTCTCCGGGCAGAGGTCAAACTTTTCCTTTTCCACATCACGACCCAGTCACCGACGCTAGTTGATTGCAAACTAAGATAACGGTGTTTCTTCTCTCCACACACGATACATACCTGTATACCTCTCACGTTGTGATAACTTTCCTCGCGTACCACGTTTCTGGATAGCAAAGGGGCGGTAATTGAAATTACCAAGTGGAGACCCAGTCGATCAAGAGCGAGTCAGCTATTTCACCCACTGATTCAATCACCATAATCCTTCCATCTCACTAAGTCGTCTGTAAATTCACCCCCCACAGTTCGGAACATTCGACCGTCGAACCAGACAATTTGGCTCACAGTCTGACACAAAATCAATCATGCGCGTTAGGCATTTTCAAAACCCAAATTTCGTATAATTTTTGCTCTCATAACCCCTAGTTTCGCTCTTTCAAAACTAAATTTAGTGGGTTTCTCTCTTTCAAAAATCAATTTTACGAACTTCTGCGCTTTGAAATCCCAATTTCGGGAATTTTCGCCTTATCGAAACCAAATTTCGTGACTTTATAGGTATTTGTAAAATCAGTTTCGCAGGCTCGGTTAATTCGAAAAACAAATGACGATCAAACTATAATTTCATGATTTTGGCTTTTGTCAAACACCAATTTCGCCTGGGGTTTTCGCTCTTCGATAACTAAATATCGCAGATTTGTCACCTTCAAAATCGAAGTCGTTTTTTGCTATTTCAACCCCCCGATTCGCGGATTTTCACGCTTTTAAAAACCAAAATTCATAGTTTTAGCTCTTACTGAAATCAGTTTTGCAGGTTTGACTGATTCGTAAATCGAATTCAAAAATCAAAGTCTCGGATTGGGCTTATCGAAACCCCAAATATCATCGTTTTGGCTCTCGCAAAAAAGTTTTTCGAATTTTCTCTCTTTCAAAACCTAATTTTGTGGATTTGGCCACTTCAAACCCAAATTTCACTGATGTTTGCTCTCACAAACCCCAGTCTCGCGGATTTAAAATTGTGAATATAGGAAATTTCGCTTTTTCAAAACCAAGATTTTGTTGACTTGCCTCTTTCAAGCAAATTCGTTCTTTAGACCCCAACATTTCTTGGATTTGGCACCTTAGAAACTCAATTTCGTCGTGGGTTTTGGCTTTTCTATAACCAAATGTCACGGATTTGGCTCATTCATTATCTAATTTCAAGGATTTCGCCCTTTCATATCCTTCTTGTGAAAAAAAAAAAAAGAATTGAAATTTCATGACTTTAGATCTTGCTGAAATCTTTGGCAAAAACTAATTTAGCTCGTGAAAACCAAATTCACGATCTTGGCTCCTTCAAAAACCAAATTCCATCATTTTGGCTCTTGCAAACCCCAGGTTCGAACTTATTTTCATGGATTTTGCTCCTTGAAATCCCAATTTCACTGGTATCCGCTTGCCGTCCCTACAAGAAACGTTAAAGTGGTCGTGTGGGAGCATCTACTTTTTGCTGCCTCCTTTGCACATTTGGCAACAGTAGATTGTCTGCCACTGGTCCAATAATCGGTGTAATCCGTATCCAAATGTTTCAGAACCCTTATTTTAGAATAGTACGCGGGTTTAGATTACGTCGATTGGAGGGGGTGGGGCTGAAGGCTGCGCCCCGGGTGCTCGCTCACTCTGATAGAAGTAACAACTTGTTATACTGCGTCCTCCAATGTTGCCGACAGCTTTGCCACTGGGAATGGTGGATGTGCGGGTTCAGCCGACCTGAACACATTTTGACCTCCAAACAGACAATTTCGTCCCTAACAGACTACAGACTACTCAAGCTGAAAAGAAGAAATGTAGCTCCCAGTGGCTAACTGGTGAGGGGGGGAGGGGATTATTCAGTGTTTCGGTGAGTGTGAGACGGGTGGATAAACTCTTGGGTAGTATATGGGCGTAGCCAGAGGTGGGCAGCAGTGAAAACTGGGTGTCTAGTGTCCATATAGACCAGACATTGTCGGGGAATTTTCTAAAACTGGAAAAGTCGGGCATATCGTGAATTTATGAGAAAACTCTGAGAAAAATGGCAAAGTCTCCTCATCTTCCTTGAATACAGGGAAATAGTACGACCGAGGCGCATTCGTACTTGTACTTTCTAGTCGGTCTAGAGGCACAACAGTGTTGGACTTTGGATAGTCTACGTTTCTGGAAAGAACGTACAATATTACTTCAATAAACCCCACGAATCGCCAGTTTTGTCATTCTCAAGGAGCGAGTAATCAGTTCTGCCATTTTCAGGGCCCGAACTGTCCGTGCTGGCATATTTAGGGCCAGTATATAGTCAGTTTGCGCAATTTAAGGTCGTGAGTAGCCTTTCAAGTCATTTTATAGCGTGAGAGTAGTCATTTTATCCATTTCTGGGGTGTGTGTAACCATGGTAGGCGGGGGGGGGGATTCTATCTTTTGGTATTGTGGAGACGACCCTGGCTAGAAGAAGGCCCTGTAAGGCGCAGAAACTAATGACCAGATTATTGTTTCAAGGAAGCGGATTATTTGGGCGCGGATTGTCGAAATTGGTTATTTCTTGGGTACGAATCGTAATTTTAGACATTTTGAAGGGCCAAATGGTCAGTTTTGTCATTTTTAGAGCAAGATTGGTCGGTTTTCCCATTTTCAGGGCATGAGTTTTAAGCATTTTCCAGGGGTAAGCTTGCCAGTCTACGATTTTCCCCTGAGGCCGGTCAGAGAATATGCTTCAATTTTAAGGAGTATAGAGCCAATGTTACCATGCGCGAATAGTCAGTTTTGTAGGACACGAATGGGCCAGTTTGGTCATTTTCCGGGCGTGAATTTCCAGTTTGGCTATTTTTAGGACGCACAGTGTCGGTACTGCTATTGTTAAGGCGTGAACAGTTTGACTATTTTCAGGGAACGGTTCGTCAGTTAAGTCTAGTTTAGGGTTCAAACGATCAATTTAGCCATTTTGAAGCCTCGAATTGTCAGTTTTACCATTTTTTTGGAGCCAAAATAGTCAGTTTTGTCATTTTTAGTGCGCGAGTTTTTTTTTCAATGTTAGGGACGTGAATTGCCAGTTTTTCTATTTTAAGGGAGCGAATTCTCAGTTTAGCCATCCTCATTTTGGGGCGCAAATAGTCAATATAGCTGTTAGCGGTGGTTAGTGCTTCTGATGCTCCTCTAAATCTAGTTTAATACCTATATTCCGTTCTTCAGCCTTCCTCCCTGGAATGATTAAAAGAAGAGAGGGGCACATTGTCACAATCAGCAGTGTTCAGGGGCGGATAGCGATACCGAAAAGGTACTTTTCTTTCAGCTATAATTATGCTTAAAGAATGTTGTACCTTCTCAAACAATAACTTCGTTAGGTCGGCGTACGCCGCGTCCAAACACGCTCTTCAAGCTTACATGGACTCGCTGAGAGCTGAAATCTCCAAGACCAACGTTAAAGTCACGGTGATCGACCCGGGCTATGTGAAGACGAATTTATCGTTGAACGCCGTTACAGCCAGCGGTGATTCGTACGGAGGTTAATTTCACGATTTGAATTACCTCGTGTTTAAAAAAAAAACATGTTCTCAATTCCGTTTGCTTGACGGGGGGAAAACAGTCAACGATGAATCCACCCTGGGCGGCTACGATCCAATCGACGTGGCCAAACAAGTTCTACAGTCGGTGCGCGACAACGAGAAAGAGCGCGTCATCGCTACATTACCGCCCAAACTGGCTATTTACATTAGAACTCTCCTGCCCAATGTGTATTTTTACTTGATGGAACGTAGAGCGAGTGCATCTAATTGAATAGATCGCTCGATTTTATTAACACTTGAATTCTCTGTAGAATACATAGTATTTACACAATGGCTTTCACTTAATTTTTGTTCATTAAAGTTTAACTAACGCTACTGCAACCGCCGCAGTTCCCCTTCCTACTCCAATTGGACGAATGAATAAAATGAAAAAGTACAGAATTTATACGAGGTTGAGCATAAATCATCAACTACAAGGTGCCGGCTGCGTTGCACTATAAATTTCCTGCCGCGTTTAGGCAGATCAACAACTTTACAAAAATAAAAGCCTTTTATCGTAATTAACGCAATATTGTTTATGTAAAAAAAATCATTCAATTCAAGAGCTTTAACAGTTTCCACGCGCAAAAAATGACGGATAATAACGTGACGGAGCAGTGTAATATTTTCCTTTCGGTGTCGTCCTTTCGAACGAGAACAACGGGTGACGCCGAGGATAACGCGTTGATCAAAGGCATCTTGGCTAGCTGTCTCGAATCGGTGTACACTTGATACTTCACGCAGGGGTCAAATTGCCAGGAGACTGTATAGAGACCGGTACAGAATACGGAAATTGCCACGACGGGAGTGTAGGCGTACGGGTAGTTTGGCCAGGAAAATCCTTTTTTGGGCGAACAAACAGACATGATTAGCGCTAGTCGAGTGTTGGGAATAAGGACGTCACGGAATATACAAACCAACAGCTACAGCTCCAAGGCCTGAAATGACGGCAGTCTTGTGAAGACAGTTACCAACGCTGATCCACCGAGCCGTTTCATCGCCCAGTCGATGCGGTTCGATGATGATCACCTTATAGCCTCCTTCAAGGGCCCTTTCCAACTCTTCGGTAAAATTATCGTAAGCATTCTCGCTGTCGTAAATTTCCCTTATGATGGCTGTGTCCCCCGCTTCGAATTCACTACATTCAACGAAACGACCCAAACAAAAAACTAGATTAAACCCTTTTGACTAGGACAAAAAGTAAAATTACACCCACTTGTCATCTTTAGCGGACATATTTCCCCAACGTTACGGTTGACAGGATTCGACAGCGTTTCTGTGCGTTCTTAGATGTAAGCCAGCACATAAAACGAGAGAGCCGGATAAACTACAACCGGGGTGCACTATTATTCCCCGATGAAAATTGGCTTTAGAATTAGGGGCCAGTGTTTGAAACACTGGCCAAATTAAAGATCTGAATCCCTAACACGCTAATTTATCGAAACGCTCAAAAGACACAAACAAGAAAAGAAACTAATCTGAAAACATTCTAAATATAATAATAAAAGAAAGTTCACCAAGGACGTTAAGACAACGAACGACAGCTGATAAAGTGAGCCAAGTAGGTGGAATTTCCCCCGGTCAGGGGGCAATTTTCAGACTAATAAAAGCTATTAATGACGTTTTCCATTTGTCATTTTGCGTAAAAATTCTTTCTTATCCTTCTTACTGTCTTTATTCTCTTCTAGCGAGCCAAAAAACCTGGAAATACGATCTTACAAAAGCGTCCCTACGTTGGTCAAACTGCCATTCATAAACAAGTTGAACCGTTAGCCGCTAGTTTTTTCTCTCGCACTCTCTCTCTTACGCCGCGTTTTTAACGGAAACCGCTCGTTTCTGATACTACAAAATAATATTCTGTTGAATAATGTTTTACGGAGGAGGCGAACCACCTTGGGCGACCGATCTGGAGGGGTCCCCAAGAATGCCAAAAACTGAGAAATTAGTACAATTTCAAATTTCGGTATGAAAATTAATTACGTTTCGGATGTAGACATGTGAAAAGGAGACAAGGTTTTCAGTTGGACGGTTGAGTATGGCAAATGGCAATGTACCAGTGTGTGCATCGCGTAGCAATTACAGAAAACGGTTGGATAGGGGTGGGGGTCACTGCAAAGTGAAGCTCTAAATGGCACCGGCCCACCCCTTGACAGCATAGACACAATCGAGAAGTAAAAGTCCCCCCCCCCCCCATAAAGGGTTTCCATATTTTGGTTTGTTAGAATGTGGAATAATAGTCTTCACTAAATTAGGGTTGCTAGAGCCTTGACTTGCAGTTGTAGGCCAAAAAGAAGCCATGGCCAAAAAAAGGACATAATTTTGAATACCAAAAAATGAAATGAATTCATACTTCTACCCAACATCAATCACCATTGACCCTTTAGAACAGTGATTCTCAACCTGGGGGGCGCAAGCGGTTTCCAGAAGGGGCGTGAACTTGTCCCCATGCCCTTATAAGGTTGAGACCCACCATAGAAATGTATCCGAAACTTCAGGAACGTCATATTTTCGTTTCTTTACGTTGTTCATATGAGTCTTTCGAACCGTAACACTCAATTGAGAAATGCAGTCGGCAGGGCTGTCGATAGAAGGGGGGGGGACCACTGGGCCCTTTATCCCCGGGCCCGGTTTTCCTTGGGGCCCCGGATTTCAAAAATCAAGAAAAGGAAGAAAAAAGGGAAAGCTTTACTGGAAGTCAACTGAGGTTGGGTCTTCTTTGTGTTTGGGACTTTTAATGTGGAATCGAGCATTCCCGTAGCTATAGATCTCAGCAGTGGTTGGACCTTTGCTGTGGTTGAGACCACAAATGTGTGGCTGTGAGCTTTGCTGATGTGGTTGGACCTTCGCTGTGGTGTGACCATTGCTGTGGTTGTGAGCTTTGCTGTGGTTGGAGCTTTGCTGTGGACTGGCCTTTGCTGTGGTTGGACTATTACTGTGGTTGGAGCTTAGCTGTGGTTTGATCATTGCTTAGGTTGGAGCTTCGCTGTGGTTGTGAGTTTTGCTGTGGTTGGAGCTTTGCTATGGATTGACCTTTGCTGTGGTTGGACTTTTACTGTGGTTGGAGCTTAGCTGTGGTTAGATCAATGCCGTGGTTATAGACTTTGCTGTGGTTAGGTTTCTGTGGTAGGTTAAACCACAGCAATAAGGTCCCACCACAACAATGGTCGGCAACCACAGCAATAGTCAATAAACCACAGCATAAGTCCAGCCACAGCAAAAGTTCGAACACAGCAAATGTCCAACCACAGCAATGGTCCGCCACCACAGCAATGGTCAAACCACAGGAAAGGTCTAGCCACATCAATGGTCAAACAACAACAACAACAACAACAACAACAACAACAACAACAACAACAACAACAACACAGGTGAAACCAAAGCCAAAGTCTAACCACAGCAAAAGTCCAACCACAGCAAAGCTCCAACCGCAGCAATGGTCCGCAACCACAGCAAAGCTCCAACCACCATTTGACCATTGCTGTGGTTGGAGCTTTTCTGTGGTTGGACATTTCCTGTGGTTGGACAATGGTTTTGGTTTCACCTTTGTGCTTGAAATGTCGCTGTCGTTAGAGGATCTCCTTTGGTTACAGCTTCGCTGGTGTTGGACCTTGGCTGTGGTTGACCTTGTGGAGTCATTGTACTGTAATGGGGTCTTCTTAGTGTTTTGGGAGTTTGGCTGTGATTGGAGCTTTCTCTAGTTGGATGGAGGCCTTATTTCGAGAGCGTTTGGCCTTGCCATCATGGTATCTCGGTCACTTTTCTCGACTCCAAAAGGCGGCTACGACTAATACCACTACGCCTTTACATTTTTAAGACGTGTGCAAGTGGCCAAAAACGGGTGCGTCATAGTGAGAAGGCAGGCCATTAGTAACAGGTCTCTTCGTGACATTATGCTGGTTTGACGAAAACCGAAGCTTTTCGTGGTGGTTTCCACCACGACCACAAAAAAAAACTCTTTATGCAATGGTGGGGGGGGTGGGCAACACATTTTCATGGTCCAAGGGGGGGGGGGGCATGACCGTGAAAAGGTTGAGAACCACTGCTTTAGAACAGTCCACCCACGGTCACGGTATGACCTGAAATTATTTTTCTCCCCTATTTAAACCAGAATATCAAAATCAATATCGCGGTACGCGGTTTCAATCCCTTTAGAATCCAAATTTCGCGGATTTGAGTCTCATATCGTAGAACTACCAATTTTGCGGGGTTTCCTCACTGGAGAAGCCAAACCGGCAGGGGTGTCTACGTACAGGGGTGTCTAGGGGTAGTTGTATGAACTTATTGAAATTATTATTTAGCGTCTAAACTTCTTGACAGTAAAATCCAAAGCTTTAAAGCGGAAAATAGTAAAAAAACTCCAAAGATTCAAGGTTAAAATATTAGCCGTAAAGTTTTTTTGTTTTTTTTTTAGCTTGCTGGAGCTACATAGGTCCAAAAAAGCTTTTGGGTTTATTATTCATTCTGAATAATACACTTATGTTTTCGGACAGAAACAAATTGTTACAATCCACCCTAAAACTTTTTCTGTGTACGTTTTAACATGTCTAGATTCGATTTCTGCAATGTCCGTCCGCCGTACGGCGCCCGGGTCATATCTTCCCCTAGGATTGCTCGAAAAAACTCGTTCTTTCGCACATAAACTCACTTGGGATCTAGTTGGTCCTAACAGCTGATCAGTTGCGGGTCCAAAATGGGGGTTCCCAACGGTTTTGGAATCATGAGGGTGTGGGGTCTCAATTTTCATGTAATTTCAAGCCGAATTTGGCTACATTCATGAATAATAAACCCATGTGTAAAATTTGCAGCGTTTTTAGCTTATGGAGCTAATTAGCCGCAAAAATTGAAAGTTATTGTTGGTAAAGATTCGAGATTCGAGTAGCAATAGCAGCGAAATTGCTTTAAAGACCAAATAACTGCGAAATTGCGACTTCCGAGGCTAAGTATCCGCGAAATTCCAAGTTTGGCATAGATATTCACGAAATTGCCAGTTTCGGGTCCTACAATTTCCGTGAAATTGCAACATTTGAGGCCTTTATTCTATGATCTCGCCCCGTCGGGACAGTCTTCCCCGTCAGTGCTCAAAGCCTGACAATAATAGTCGAGACATTGCAACATTTTAACCTAAATAACTGCGAAATTGGAAGTTTCGAAATTAAAAAAATGTCGAGAATTAGCAATTTTCTGTAGTTTAGCCGCATTCCGCATATACTTTTCTCCCGACCATAAATAGCGCTTTTTCCCAATTTCAGCCGTGAAATTGTGTCCGTAAACCGCGAGTTATAGTGCTTATTGTGCATTTTAGCCGAGAAGTAGCCGGGGATAGTGCGTATATTGTCTCTTTTTCTGTTTTTAAGCCGCGAAATGCATTTATTCAGCAAAGTTTCAGGGCATCTTTCCTGAGGCATACCCCGGGCTTGCCGGCCATGTCCTTATTCGCGAGCAGTGGCGGACGTACACCCACAACAAGTAATTTAATTTTTACGTTGCGTTCAATCTGGCTTTTTCTCAATTTTGGCCAAGAAGTTGCTTATGCCTCATCGTCGGATTTAAGCTGAAACGAGCATTTTTTTTTTAATCAATTTTAGCCATCAGAAAACCACAAACTAGCGTTTTCTCAACCTTAGGTGCAAACGGCAGTTTTTTTCGATTTTAGCTGAAAATTAGCGTGACCTGCAGACTCGCCCGCCCCAAGAAGACCACTTAGCGTTTTTCTCCATTACCGTAAAAAGGCCTCCATAAGCACAAATTTGAGTTTTCTTAATCATTGCCGTGGCGTAGCACTTTTTTCTTTTTCTTTTTTTTGGCCACGAATTAAAGCTTTTTTTAAATTTTAGCACCAAAATTGGCGTTTTTCTCCATTTCTGCCGCAATTTAGCGTTTTTCTTTAACTTTTAGTCATGAATTAGCGCTGTTACCATATTAGCGCTTTTCCGACATTTCCCCGTAAAAAGGCCTCCAAGTCAAAGAAAATTTATTGGCATCAACACCATGATTATCATTTTTACAAAATAAAATTAATAGCCCACAGGGGAATAAGCCGGGCTTGTGGCCCCCTGCCCGGCCTTCCTAGCGATTTCGTCTTAAGTGTGGTCGGGAAGTTGCAACGAGAATTAACGTAATTTTCACCCGTGTACCGCGATCACAATGAGCCTAATAAAACAAAAATCAAACCACAAAGGCTTAAACCCAAAGGGACCAAACGCCGGAAGCTGCAACCCAAAGAACCAACAACCACAAGAAGATTTACCCTAAAAAGCTCTAGCCAAAAATAGCTCGAATCACAGAAAGCAGCGACCCCAAAATGCTCTAGGCACAAAAAGTTCTAACCAAAATGCACTAACCTCAAAATATTCCAACCACAAAATGTTCTAAACACAAAGTGGTCTAACCACAAAAAGCACTTGACCGCAAAATGCACTAACCACAAAATCCTCCAACCCCAAGAAGCCTTATGCACAAAGCGTTCTTCAGTTCAAAAACAGTATACAAATGAAGATTTTGGCTAAACATCTGAGGTAAACAAACAACGTTTGGTCCGTTTTGTGGCGCTAAACATTCCAAGTTGCGAGAAGTTGGGTCGACACGTACATGCAGTTTAAAAAAGTATCCGTAAGGTAAAACGAAAAAAAAAATTGGCTGATCAAATGAACGGTATTCATTAATTATTCTCATTTGATGCATCAGGCCGGGTTCACGCGCATCTTCTTTCGAAGGATAAAATTATTGTACGCCCAATGCATGTACAAATTGCATCCTGGGTTGACCTTGCCCGGGACAAAATTAGCCAAAGCAGGACTGTCCCGGGTACCCCGGGGACGGTTGGCAGCCCTCCAGTGTTCCGGGAACTTCCACCTAGGGTTGCCAGATCTACAGTTTCTTGAGTTGGTCTACAGGTTAACAGTCATTTCGTGAGCTTATAAAGTTGTTGTTTTCGTTTTTCCCGCCAATAAGTGGAAAATGCCCAGTAACTCGTTATTTTTGACTAGCCTTATTTGAAAATTTAGCGAATATGGTACTTTGAGATGGTCCAAGTTGCTCTTTTGCCCGAGGTGTGTAATTGTGAAGCCGACATTTTAGATGACAAGGGCGTAGCCAGGAGGGGGCAAGGGTGAACAGCTGCTGCGCACCCTTCTTCAACTTTTCGTTGTTCGAAATTAGCAACAATCGGAAACCGTCAATTTGCCCCTTCAAACTGGCTGGTTAGAATTAAAGCTGAACATTTTGCCCTAAAAACATGTCGTTTTCCATTTACGTATAAAATTCTGTTCTTGGGCAGTTTCATTTCCACTCGTTCTCTCTAAATTAAAACATACATGTTAATGGTGAAGACTGGTAGAAATGAATTGCTCTAGAGCAGAATTGTATGTAAATGAAAAACGCTATCAGATTTTCACGGGAAACGCGGCCACTTCACGGCTAAAATTGAGAAAATTCGCTCATTCACAGCTAAAACTGAAAAAACGCCAATTCGTCGATAAAATTGAGAAATATCACTAATTCACAATTGAGGATATACTTTTCAATTCAAGGATAGACAGGTAAAATGGAGAGAATAAATATCCACACAATTACATCATTGGGGGGTAAATAGTATATGCGAAATTGTAAGTTTCAGGTTTAAATAATTAAATATTTGGGAATTGCAAGTTTATGGCTTTACCCTTCGCGAAATTACAAGTTTCAGGGCCTTTTTGGAGTTTACTACTTCATTTTTGTAGAGGCCTTGGACCCAGACGCGACAGCACCCAAAGCCTGACAAATATAGCCATGGAATTACAGTAATATAAGCTAAAAATCTGTAAATTCGGTGAAATTGCAATGGTATTTATTAACGCGAAATTGCCAGTTTCTGGTCTCCCCCCCCCCCAACTAAATTTTGAGATTCGAGGATCTTTCATTATACGGTCACTACCACGGAATCAGGGCCCAAAGTCTTCTGATGGATAGCCACCACAACTGAAACTTAAATTTTCCTGGCTGAATATTAACAATTTTCATGTCCTGATTTACTGGAACTAAAAGTTTCAGGGCCTTCTGTGCGTAGACCCTGGGTCCCTGGGCGAACCGGTTACGCGACCTTAACTTAAAAATTTAAGTTTTAACTTGAATTTGTTTGTAATTGAAATGAATGAGTTTGCAAGTTCGGGTCCTAATTTTAGCGAAATTTTAAGTTTTCTGGCTGAATATAAGCGAAATTGACAGTTCCAAGACTTGGGGTCTCAATTATTGCGAAATTGCAAATTTCGGGTCGGCAAAAATGTGAGTTTCAGGTCATAATGTCAACAAAAATTACAAGTTTCAGGGTCCATTTTTTTCTTTCAGAGGTCGGTGACCCTGGGCTAGCCGGCCCCGACTGGACCCAATGTCCTGACAAATAGTCGTGTAGTTGCAATATTTAGAGGTAAATATTTGTGAGTTCCTATATTCGGGTCATGATTCGAACACAATTTCTAGTTTCCTTGCTGAATATTCGCGAAATTGAAAGTTTCGGGTCTTTGGGTGTTGATTTAAGTGAATTTTAAAGTTCAGGGCCTGACTCATCGAATAAAAAACCAACTTTGCGCATTATAGTCCCAAAGATGCGATGAAAAGCTCAAGACCACACCCATAAGCAACTCTGCGCCACACGCTGGCATCGTTGTCACTTTGGAGAGCTGTGAGCCGGTGAGCGTTCGTAAAACCCCACCCCACATCACCATCCACAACGCACGGAGTGGCAACAGGGCATGGGAGGGCCGATGAGTCTCACACCCGCCTTATTTCGTGTCGCGTACTTTAGAAGAGTACATTAGCGCTTTTTCTCTATTTAAGCCGTGAAGTTGAGTCAAACCGCGATCCAGCTTCCTAGAAATTGATTAAAAAATGTGTTTTTATTGTAATCGAAACTGTTCCCAACGGTTCCTTGGCTCAAGGAACTTTCATGAATACTGGGCGGGGGGGGGGGGTTATGACAAGTTGAACTCCCCAGCAATACATGAACCTCCCTCACAAACTATATGTAGAATCATGTAAAATTATTTTATAATTTTTCCAGTTCGTGAAAGAGGTTTTTTGTAGAGGATCGTAGTGAAAAACGGTTCTCGTGAACCTCCACAATAAATTTTGGACATCGGAGCTCAAGATCGATTGCCTCAATAATTATTGTATTCGTGTCGTTTCTACTAAACAAGCGAAATATTATTGCTGTTATTATTATTATTATTAACAACAAATAGGACTCGTGAAAGGACACTTCTCTCCAGATCCTTTACTCGTCCGAGCGACAAATGGTTTTACAAATACGCATTAAAGCACAGATCTCTGAGAGAAACGCGATTTTTAAAAATGTTCATATCACGTTGCAATACAAGTCGTGCTCTAGGGCAACTATAAGAACAACCTAGGCACTCGGCACGACATATCAATTTAAAAATTCGGTTCTAGTGAGTTCGAAATAAAATTTAAGATGGCAAAATCCACGGATTATAAGGAGC
Organism: Corythucha ciliata; assembly: GCA_038030265.1. Taxonomy (NCBI): domain Eukaryota; kingdom Metazoa; phylum Arthropoda; class Insecta; order Hemiptera; family Tingidae; genus Corythucha; species Corythucha ciliata. Next base: position 44,066,474 of record CM075938.1, on the reverse strand, counting down.
ATATTGCGGCGGTTGCTGATACATCGTCCCGTATTGAGCCGTTTGTAGAGCCTGTTGATTGTGACTTTGATACACCTGCTGTTGATACAGTCCTTGTTGTTGAGCCGCGGCCACCGCCGCTTGATGTTGCGCCACCGTTGTCCCACCCGGAGGTGGTTGTTGAACAGTCCCAGTCGGAGTGGCTGATCCCGCGGCGTCAATGATTGACGCCGTCGTACCGTAGAGTTGTTGAGCTGTAACGACGGTTGGCTGCGGTTGAACCGCCACTTGATTTTTGTACAAAGCCGGCGACTGTTGAGACGGCGACGATTGGATCTGTTGAATTTGGCCTTGATGTTGAGCCGTTTTAAAGCTGATGTATTTTTGAGCGGATTTCGAGTGTTGATCCGAATCAGCTAAAATTAAATCAATAAGAGAGAAACACTAGCGGTAAAAAAAATATTACGGATCAGCCCACAACAACACCGAAATGAATAATTTTTAGTTCCAAATAATCATACCTCACCCAACACCTCTTCTACGCGAATTTCAATAGAAATGCAAACAACACAAAAAGCCTTACCTTGAGCAGGTCGGCCTCGTTTGGGTTGTTCTGGTTTAATGGCATCCCCTAGAGAACAAGAAATATAAAAACCTTAGGATTCGCAAGCCATCCTTACAGAATTCCCATTTCATATACACTTTAAACACATAGGTATGTTAAAAGGAGTAGTGAGTGGGTAATGTGGCTTTAATAAAAATATGGACAGTCCACGACTTCATAGACCATTTCATGACGGACAATATTCACGACGAAAGTTAATGAATGAAATGCACAATTGAATTACCACTTTTCAGGTCCAAATCGCTCAAAAATATTGTCAAAATCGTTGTTTTCAACAGAATTTAGCTACTGAAACTTGATCCTCTTCTGCTACTTACTCAAAAAATTCCTACTTCAAGTTAGCTTACCCATCTTCATACACAAGTTCGGGCCCGACAGCGTATTTACAATCCTATACGATTTCAGAGCCCATGCCTTTTTTTCAGTTTGTTCAATTTCCCCCAAACCAATAAACTTGTTTGATGGTAGGAATGATGTCGCCGATATTCAATTAAATGAAAATGATATCTTCCAGACGACGAAGGAAAGGCATAGGTAATTGATTAATTATTTGAGTATAACATTCTTTTATTATATTTTTTAAATATGCCGACAAGGAAAGGCATATTTCAACACGATTCGAGTTTCGAGAAAAAAATTGGCACCCCAGCGGGATTCGAACCCGCTAACTCTGGACTCCTAGTCCAGCACACTTCCAATTGCGCTACGGTACAGACTACTCGGATAAGACGTGGGAACACGCAATATCGACACTGCAGCCAGAACCGCGCAGCGCGATGAATGAAATTATTGTATTGAGCAACCAAGAAAATACACTAAAGAACGCCAATGTGCGGTTAAAATCGAGAAAAAGTTAATTCGCGGTTTCTGGAGTCAACTTAGTGGCTAACGGGGAGAAAAAATCGCTAATTCACGGCTAAAAGTGGGGGACAATGGCTAATTCGCGGCTGAAATTGTGAAAAGCACTGACGACCTGTTCCTGGGTAGAGTCTGCGGCTAAAATGAAGAAAAATTGCTAATACAACGCTAAAGGTGAAAAAAACACCACTTTGTAGTTAAAATTGTGGAAATCGCTAATTCTCGGATAAAAATTGAGCTAATTCACAGCTAAAATTGATGAAAAACTTGTGAATTCTGCCGTAATTCGCAGGTCAAACTGAGAGTAATAGCCGCAATATTACATCATTCGGAGCACCGGCGAACTTGTAAGTTTCGGGGCCTAAACATCCTGTAAATTGCAAGTTTATGGTCTTACTCGTCGCGAAATTCCAAATTTCGGGACCATTTTCTTTTCTGGTAGCTGGAAGCGTGGTTCCAGGGCTAGGCAGCCACGACAGCATCCATAACCTGACAAATACATATAGCCATGAAATTACAGCGCTCTGAGCTAAAAATTTGTGAAATGGCCAGTTTGGGATCTAATATTATCGGTGAAGTTGCTACTTTCCGGTATATTTCCGCGAAAATTCGAGTTTCTGGGATCTTGCGTAGTGACCGTAGAACCCGGGCTAGCCGGCCACAACAGTGTCCAAAGTCTTCTAAAGAACAGCCTCATAATTGCAACATTTTGAAGCTAAATACATAAATGTGAAATTTGAATTTTCCTGCCTGAATATTCTACGATTTTGCCAACACGTCATAATGTCTCAAGGCCTTTAGGGCGTGAACCCTGGGTAAAACGGTGCCCCTAACTTTGAATTTATTTGCATAAAACTTAATGAGTTTACATTGTTCGGAACAATAATTTGAGCGATAGTACAAGTTTTCTGGCTGAATTTTCGCGAAATTGGCAGTTTCTGGCCTCAATTCTTGCGAAAATACAAGCTTCGGATCTTAATTTTGAGTCAAATTGCAAAGTTACGGGTCGCCTAATTCCGGTTGAATTGCAAGTTTTAGTGCTAATTGCAAGTTTTAAATTGTTTTTTTGTGGGTTCGAACTCTGGGCTAGCCAGCCACGACCAATCACGTCGCAGGCTGACGCGGCCGATGCACCGTACCGCCAACTAAATTGCAACATTTCGGAAGTAAATTTCTGTAAAATTGAATGTTTCCAGGAGCGGTTTTATGGGGGGGGGGGGCGATAGGGGCGTTCGCCACCCCCGTCAGCTCAGCCACCCAGCCCCAGCCAGAAAGCAAATCATATCTAGATAATCGTATCTAGATCCTAAAGAACTAAGAAGTAAGAAAATGACTTTGTAGTCGTACACCATTTGCGGAAAAATTAGTGAAATTGGATTGTGAAGGGACCGAATCTGGGATATTTGGTTACGGAAGTGCAAAAATCGGCAGAAATTGTGGTATGAAAGAGCCAAAATCTCAACATTTGGTTTTTAATGAACCGAATGAGTTTTTTTAATTAGCCAAAATTATACAAAAAGCCTGCATGAAGCCATGAAACTCGTTTTAAAAATAAATCCCGAAAGTTGGATTTGAGGGAGTCAAATCCAAAAAAATTGAGTTTGAAAGAGTGAAAGTATGCGAAATTGTGGTTTTGTAAGAGGCAAATCCACGAAATTTGGCTCTTGAAAAGCATAGCTTTCGGAATAAAAGAGTAAAATCGACGGAACTTGGGAATTGAAGGAGAATAATGCGGAGGTTTTTCTTCAGGAAATCCGTGTAACTGGGGCTTTCAATAGCCAAAATAACAAAATTTGACTTTTTGAGTTACCCAAATAAAAAAAATGTGTTTGAAAAAGATAAATTTGTTTTCGAATTAGTCAAAGCTGCAAAAACAAATTTAGAAAGAGCTAAAGTCACACAAATTTTGTTGATTTTGTTTTTCTTTGTTTTTGAAAGGGGAAAAACAGCGAAATTGGTGTTTGAAATGGCCAAATTATTGAAAGAGTGAAAATCCTCGAAATTCTGGGTCTGAGGGTCTGAACAAGAAGAATTCGCAAAATTTATGAGAGCGAATGACCGCGAAATTGGGGTTCGGAAGAGCTCAACCAACGAAATTTTGTTTTTCAGAGGTAAAAAATCCTATTTGGATTTGAACGAGGTTTGAGAGAGCGAAAATTAGATTCAAAATAGATTCAATTGCGATATTTCGTTTTTGAAAGAGCCAAACGCGCAGGACCTGTTTTGGACCTGGTTTTTTGGCAGAATGTTCAGGATTCTAAGGCAGTATTCCAAGATTTTTTGTTTTAATCAAATTGCCTGCACCACATTCGCTCAGATTCTTAAGCTGATATCAGACACTGCAATATAAAATCCAGGTTTTGGGAAACAAAGACAGTACGCTTTCGGGCTACTTTTTGTACATAAGAAAATTAAGAAATTAGGCCAATGAGATAAGTGATGGGGGAAGGTGAGAACAGATTTTACCGCCACCCCCGTCACGGAGGCCTAAAACCGCCCCTGAATGTTTTCAGGCACAATTTTCGCGAAATTGCAAGTTTTAGGGCCTATGGTTTTTTAGGTCGGGTAGCCGGCCACGACTGAGCCCACACCCTGACGAATAGTACCTAATGTAATTCCTACATTTAGAGATGAATTTTTGTGAGTTTCTATATATTTGGGTCCTAATTTTAGCACAATTTCAAGTTTCCTGGCTGAATATAGAGAAATTGAAGTTTCGTGCAATCGGGTAATTAATCAAGTTTTGCGACCTTTCTTGTAGCGGCGGCGGCAATTGGAAGTTCCGTGGCCGAATATCCGCGACCCACGACTTTAGGGTCTAATTTTTGGAGGGCTATTCTGTACATTTTTCTCATAGAATTTTCGATCGATAAGCCACCTGCGGGCCAATTCAGTATAACTTAGCGCCGGCGATATCCCACCCGTCTTGTCTAAAAACATATTTTCCATTCAGAGAGGACGGCTTTTGGGTCGAAGAATCATTTGTGGAATTTCCCATTAAGCACCAACTATTGGTTTATGTGTTCATCATTTTGGTTTAGGAAATTCGACACGGAACAGTTACGGAATCATCCCCCTCCCCTCATCAGTATTTTCAGGAAAATTTCAAAAAATGTGTTCTCAATTTTAGCGAAATTGCAAGTTTCGGAATCTGATTTGTAAGTGGCCACTTTCCCCGCGGTTCAAAACGGCCCCGAGAACGCTGAATCCGCAAAATTAAATCATTTCAAGCTAAAAGTCAGGAAATTCCTGGCTGAATAATATCCGTCGATTGGACATTTTTGGGTCTTATAGTTTCTAATAATTTGCCTGTTAAGGGTCTCAATTCAACAAAAACTACCAATTTCTGGGCCTATTTTGTGGCGGCAGAACCCAGACTGGCTGATACAACAGCAACGAAGACCTCACGAATACCACGAAATTGGGAAGTTTTATGGATGAATATCCACGCGATTGCAAGTTGAGGGGGTTAACTTCGGAGATATCGTTAGTTTTGTGTCTTGATTTCGGAGAAATTGCAAGTTTAGGTGCCTTTTTGTAGTGGCCAATCAGCGCCATAAGCGTGATGAAACGAGTGATCCCTCTCCCACCCTCAACTGTCATCATCCCAAAATGGATGACACACTATAAGGGGGGGGGGGTCGAAGACCTCACGAATATCACGAAATTGGGACCTCTGTGGAACTTCCCACTAAACACGGACCATTGGTTTATGGGTTCATCATTTTGGCTTAGTGGGCGAGGGCCATTTTACGTTCCGACTAAATTACGGGTTTCCGAACCAAAAATCAGGACTCCAAAGCCAAATGATCAAGCTTTGTCTCTGATTTTGGAATGGAATTGACCCTTTTTAGCTGGAAGGTCAAATTCTCTGAACATAAAACGGAACTTGAAACTCCACCTTGAAACTTGAACTTGACCTATTTCTAGGTTTAAATAGCGGGCTTGAATGTGCATCCCCTCTCATAATAACAATAATTCAAAATTTATCGAAAGCAGAGAAAAAAGAAACAGGAATTCAAGTTAGCCATCAATAATATCGGGGGGGTGGGGAGGGCTGGCCATCCAGGCCTCCCTCACCAACTACGCTCCTGCCTACAGGGGCGTACCTAGAAATCCTTCCGGAGGGGGCGATTCCGGCAGTCCGCAGCCTACTGAGGACCGGCGGGGATGGTTGTTGTAATGAATGCCCTTCGTATTGCTGGGATTTCGCAAAAACGTGGGTAAAAACGGCCCCCCGGAGGGGGCGATCCACCTATCGCCCCCCCCCTGGGTACGCCACTGCCTGCAAGACCCTAGTTTGGTTGTTTCAACAACTCTTATTGGATTGAGCATCTTATAAGTTCTCTTAACCAATGACCTAATGAAAAAAAAACGATGGTGGTGAACAAAAGATAGATACTGGAGCCGGCTTACCTCTGGAACTTTGAGTGCCTGACGAAGGCGCGGGACTACCTCTCCATTCATCTGAAACAAATTTGGAAAATTTGAAATAATTTCAATTGGAAATTCACATTTGCCAAGAATATGATTTTGCGCTTCTATCCCTATCACCAAAATGCTGTTTTTCATAAAACAGCAGCAGCATGAAAAGCAGCAGCGGCAGTTGAATGAAAAGGCTTATAGAAAATACGGTGTACGATTAGGAATTGAGTTTGCCACAGTTTGATCGTTGTTGAAGACATCAAATTCCTGCGGATCTAACAATAATAAGTGGTAAATACTAAAGTACAAGGTGAGTTAGCCGGTTTCTGATGAGAACTGACGACGTCAAGAGTAGTTTTTTAAAGCTGGGAATGGTTTTATAAAGACAAGTATTAAGACACTGGTTATGAATAAAACAAGAATACGAATGATGCTTCACAGCATCGGAGTGAGCTCGCTGATGTATAAGCTGTAACTGGTAACGTGATTTGAATCATTTTAGAAGATTTCCTGTGCTTAATTGATATTTTCGTAAATGTTTCTCACAATCATCTCAACGGACTGCTGTCGATTGCGAGCTACTCACGAAAAGAATACGAAAAATTTGAGTTTTGACCAATAAAGAGAGCTACATTTGCAACAGTGCCACGAAGCTGAAAAAAAAAAATGTATTAGCCGAAGAAATCAGTGCGTTGGGATTCCCGCGGGAATAAGTGGCGTTCATCAACTCGGTCGACTGAAGACGGCCAAAATAAAGAATAATTAATTGGTGTTTTCATGGTGCAATTCATCGCCGAACGTTAACTTGGACTAATAGGTAACTCGGAGTTTGTGAAAAAATGTGTTGCACTTTGTTAAAAATTAAAGTGCAAAAACGTAATGTCCTTGATGGAATAATCAATATAAGGTTTGAGTTAGGTAACTCCAACCTCAACCACTCTCAAAGGTGAAATCCACCATTTAAAGTCGGTGAACGGTGATGATCAGTTGGCTCGAATGTAGGACTCCATGTGGAAAACCAATTAAATTTGCTGGCTCATTGCAAGTTGGCTAAAAGTAACAAAAATAAAACAAAGTATCTGCGATAATGGTAAGCGATCCGGTAGTTCAAGAGCAGTTACTTTTCTGAGTAAGTACAAAAAAAGTAGCATGCGACAAGTTTAATCTGAAAATAAAGAATCAAAGAGGGTAAACTAGAGATGGATTACAGAAGGCAGCTGGCAGAGCCTTTCCGCGCGAGCACTTTATCCAGTTATGCTGAAACCAGGCAATAGACATCCCTCGAAAGCGCACAATAGGGAACTGGAGAAACATGAATTATTGAACGTAATGGACGGACTCATCAAACGCTTGCCTCGCACCCTTGGAGCATAATAATAAAAAGAAGCGAGATTCATAATAAAAAGCACCACAAGGAAGAAAATCCTTGATTACAACATAACGAAATGAAACTTCGTAGGTGCTGGACGTAGGGACACGCTATGCCGATCATCGGGGTCATGACGAAAGTAATGTTTTAGAGTAACGAACAGCTCTCTGCTTGAAGCAACAAGCAGAGAGAATACGGATAAGGAAGTTGTTCGTCCGGAACTAGTACAGGAAAAATAAGTAAGCTGAAAAGTAAAATTTTAGTATGGAGTCGGACAGACGGGATTTCCACGTGTCCACAAAGGGACGGATGAATGAATGGCTTGTGTAGAGATAATCTATCCATCAGCCCGCCTCCAAAAATTAAAACTAAATGGTTTTCTTCGGGGTCACTTGACGGTGTTTTTCATTATTCACGGCATTCATCCTGAAATTAATAAATAACGTGAAGCCCGACAAGAAACCAGCTAAATCTCATCCTTCAAGAGATAATTGGAGTTTGATGGCAAACCAGTAGCAGGCGACGCCATCCATGGCCAACTGCTGTGGGATACAGTTCGGCAGGCGTGTCTGGACGGGCTGCTTATTGTTAATTTGTTGGATTACAACCTTCTAATGGGAAAAATCGATCACGAGCTACCACGATGTTGTTGGTGAAGAAGGGAAGGGTTGGCTGGATACTGAACAGTGAACACCCAAGTTCCATAAGTGTAAGCCGAAGATGGCAATAAGAGAGATAAAATGACTACAGAATGAAACACATCCATGCAAATTGTCTCATTAGGGAAAATGTAGGAAAGCAAGGCAAATTAACATTTTTCGTGTGTGGTTTGTGCTTTTCGGAGTTGTTTAAATTACCTGAACCGTACTGCCCTTTCTCAGTCGATTGCTGACCGTCTTGTAGTTGCCCTTGGGTAGATTGTTGCAGCCGTGGTTGAGACCCGTCGTTTCTGCAACACTTCTTGCATTAACGAAAAATACAAAAACGGTACGACATAACAAAGAGGAAAGAAATAACTAAAAGACGGCGGTTGATCAATCCACTCTCCACAAAAGAAAGTGCCCAACAAGTAACGCTGAAATGATTAGTGACACGGTATCCTAATATTCGTTTGCAGTATTTACAAAACCCGAGAAAATGGGCGAGAAATTCGTCGGTGCACTAGTGCCATAGCTCTTCACAAACCTGTTTTTTTTTTCTTTCACCCACACTAAAACTTTCGTGATGCAATCACTTCTAAGCCTGCTCGTGAAGCTAATCAAACCTAATTACAGCAGCCTAGCAGTTTTAAAGTTTTTTGCTTAAGTTGTTTTTTTTTATAAGGCTAAGAATAACTTTAAAGTGGAAAAAATTAAGAACAAGAACATGTTTAACAAATTCTTAGGGGCTTAACATAATTACTCACCCCATTCCTTTCTTATTCATTGACTGTTGACTCCCTTGACCGGGCGGAGGAACAGGCATGGGAATTGGAGGCTGGAAAATGATTGCAAATTCTAAATCAAGTTATCGCTTGGTGGGCCAAATGAAACTCACAACATAAGCGTTAGGCTCTCCGTCGAATCTTCTTTTCTGCCCCTGCGGTTGTCTTGCTATGGCGACCGTAGTAGCTATTTGCTGTTGTTGCCCTGACGCGACTACTTGAGTTGGAGCAATAAGCTGACCTTGACTCGTCATAGCCAAGGCCTGACTGACAGGAACCATCTAAGGCAAACGAAATGGCAATGGCATGCGTATGAAAAATGAATGAAAAAAAGTATCATAAAGCCGCGATTCCACTGCACGCGCATCATGTTCGCGAACAATGCGCGTTCAGTGAAATCGCGGCTTAAATAAACTGACCTGTTGCTGTAATTGGGGCGGAGGCTGCGTAATGATCATCTGTTGCGGTTGAGTGGTAAATTGAAGCGGGGCTTGAATCGGCATTAAAACCTGTTGCCCCAATATACTTCCACCTCCACCGACCACTTGATGTTGTAACTGCACCTGCGAATTTGAGATGGGGGAAGGCTTAGATTTTCCCTAAAACCTCGAAAATCTTCTTTCCTACTTGTTGCATCTGGATTTGAGGTTGTATGTGTTGCAGGACGTGTTGGATTTGACCTGTCTGCGGATTGACAATTTGAACGATTTGAGGAATGGAAGCAGTTTGTTGTGGTTGAGGCTGAGGCGTCCTTAAATTGGCAGGGCGCACATTGGTTGCCTGGCCGTACTGAAGAAGCATCACCTGTTGGGTTTGACCACCGGCACCTCCATCACCGGCTCCAGAACCCGGTCTCACGATATTAGGGTAGGCCAAAACCATTTGCCCATTACTGGTTTGCATGTACTAACCAAAAAAATTGAATTAGATCGAAAGCATACACCAAATTAATCAATTTGAGCTAAACCTGAACAGGGTAAGACTGAATAATTTGTGGTTGCTGTGTAATGACCTGCCCTTGAGTTAACACCTGCTGTTGCTGTGGTATCAATGTTTGCGGCTGAATCAGAGCGTTCTGCCCACTTACAAAAACCTGAGGTCAAACCAATAATACGACTTAAATTATACATGACCAAAAATGATTAATATCCTTTCTTCCTAACTATGTGCCTACCTGTTGCGGTTGGGATTGTATACTCAGAGTTTGCTGCTGCGTTGGTGCGTTCGAAGCCTGCGAAACGGGAACTTCCTGAACTCCTGTCAAACTGGGCGGTGGAGCATGGACCAGAGCGCTTAAACTTTGCATCGAACCATCACCTTGAGCAGTGGCGCTTCCATTAGTCGCGGCAACGCTAACCTGAAAATAGAATAACGTTAAAGTGATACGGTTTGAGCACAGATTTCACCGTACTTGAGGTTGCATGTGAAGAGATGGAGGTGGAATGCCGACAGAGGGCGGAGGCAGCGATACCATCTGACTTATAGCTTGTTGCGCAAACGCGGGTAACGTCACAGTGGTTGAAACTAAGTTGGCATTGTTAATGATTTCATTGCCACCAGTAACAGGACTGCTGGTACTGCTCACTAAAATAATTCAAACAAAAACAATAAAAACTCTAAAAGTGGCGTCTAGTTTCCAGAAAAAAAACCTTGTGACGGATGAATCTGAACAGTCATTGGCATCTGGGCCTGCTGAGGCTGAACCTGAAGTTGATGCTGAGGTTGGTGTTGCTGTTGTTGCTGCTGCTGTTGTTGTTGTTGTTGTTGCTGCTGCTGTTGTTGTTGCTGCTGCTGCTGCTGTTGTTGTTGTTGTTGCTGCTCAATTTGTTGCTGTAAAGAAGCCCATTCCTGTTGTACGGTATCAATCAAATTGAAAGCCAGTTGTCTTCCAGCTTGAAGGACTTCGTATTTCGAATGCCTGAGACGGGTGGGGGAAGAAATTAAAAATAAAATATTTTTAAGGGAAATTGTCGAAAGTCTTCCTGTTTGAGATTAAGTCACATTTAATTTAATATCTACAGCTTCTTGCCCCTCCCTACTGTAATTTCGTATTTCTTTAATGTTTCTTTACCGTTTAATTGTTCGTCCCCCCTTAATCGTAGCAATGAAGCTACATTGTCAGTCTTCCCTCGTTCGGGTGCGTCATCGACGGACCGATTTCGGCTGTTCACCATCTTCAGCGTCTGATTTCACCAATGTGACAGTTTCAATTGTGAATTCGGACGCTGAAGATGGAGAAAGGCCGAGATGATCCACCCAAACGAGGGAAGACTGACAATCATAATAACGTCAATAATAATAATAATAATAATAATAATAATAATAATAATAATAATAATAATAATAATAATACTTAATATCTGGGCAAATGGCAAACAAGAAACTCACTCAATACAAATATGCAGAGGCTCGATGGATTCCTGTCCCGTGTTTGGTTCAATAAAGCCCGATCCGCAACCGCGAATGGTGACGATGGCGCCAGTTTCATGGGTAATGTACTGTAAATTTGCACCTCCAGGGCCCGTGACTTTACCACGAACGTTAAAACTAGGAGGGGCATTTTCAAGGCCAATCAAGACCTTTTCCTGTTAGGATAAACATAAGGAGTGGGTAAAAACAATTAAGAGTTGAACAAAAAAAAATTACCCTGTATTTTGGATGTTCCATTTTCATTTCAGTGCAGACAAATTAAGGTAACTTATCTGAAAACAAACAAAAATGTCAAAATATCTCGCAGCCTTCACAGTATTCGAACGATACAGTTAGTTCAGGAATTTTATTGGACTTGATTCGAGATACAAAGCTAATCACTTATGAACATAATTTCTTTCGCTATTCGAATCTAGTGATCGATTCAACCGATTTCACTGCGCCTGAGCTCATACGAACATGTTAATGACAAGAAAGGTTGGCCGACTCCGCTGTAGAGGGACGGACAACTTAAAATCTGGACAAGATCTTGGCTCAACACTTCGATCGAGTTGCCAGTAAATCCAGTTTTAGGTGACGGCAACGTTGTAAAGGTTGATCCACCAAATAGGAAAGATTTTGTCCTATTCATGATTTTATAATTATTATTTTATACGCGGATCCAGTTTTCGGCCATCCGGTTCGCAGGCCGTAAAGGTTGGACAAGCCAACTGAGCTCGGAGAGCAACTTCATTGGCCCGCAACTGACCGAGTTGGGATGATGATTAAAGGCACTAGGGTGACACAAAGCTTGGCAATGACTACAGGGCAGAGTTGGATATCGTTACTCAAAAAGTTGACGCCACTAGTCGTTAGTCCGTTAGAGTTGGCGTAAGTTACCGTTCTTTACTTTCACAGAAACCTATCAGTTTCTAGGGCAAAACTACCACACCTAAGACAGTTTTCACACTAAAGATAACAGTATCCGATTCCCGTATCGAGGACACTAAAAATACTCTGCAGTCAAGGCGCTCCTTCACACTTAAATTCCGGAATCGGATTCGTTTAGTATCCGATACCAGAATCATAGTGTGAAAGAGCGCCTAGACTGTAGTGTATTTTTAGTATCCTCGATACAGGAATCGGATACCGGAATCTCAAGTGTGAAAGCGCCCCAGATTCCCCGTATTAAATGGTTATTTTTTCTGGGTTCAAGTGGTGGGTCCCAGGCTTTTGTTATCCTACGTAGGTTATAGAGACCGCCGTGTTGGAATGGTCGTTTATTTGGTGCGATTTTGACGGCTTCAGAGACCAACAGTTGGAATTGTAGTTGATAAGGCGGGGGAATGGTAGTCGGTTTTTGTGGCCTATCAAAGCGATATCTTGGTGGAGCATAATTTTCAAGCTCGAACGGTATGTAAATAGTATGAGTAATCATGCCGATGTAGTGGAGCTCTTCGATGATAATAAGCAAAGAAAAGACGTAGTCAATCCACGATTTCAATTTATTGTACTCCAGACCGGTTTCAACCGTACGAGGTCATCTTCAGTGGTCCTAACGATCGACAGCAAATCAGAAACTATGAGCACACGGCAAAATTCGTTTTTGAAACATCCAACCCCACGAAGATAATGTTTTTGAATGATCAAAACCATGAAATCGGGATTTGAACGAGACGATACCGAAACATTTAGTTTTTATGAAGAAAATCCGCAAGCTCTAGCCTAGCATACCTTGATAGGGGTGGACCGCCTTGGGCTTGGGCCCCTGAAAACCTTAAAGATTAAAAAATGTAGAGTTTTAGTACGTCAGGATGTGAAAAAATCATCAAATCGCTTCTAAAAATGAGAAGAAGCGCTCATTCAAGGCAAAAAGACGCTGATTCGCAATTGAAGTTTGAAATTTGCGCTCACTCCCCCTGAAAGTGTTCGTTCGTGGCTAAAATCGAGAAAAACATCAATTCGATGCTATAAAATTGAGAAAAATTGCTAATTCGTGGATATAATTTGAGAATGAGCACACATTTTCATTTTGAGAAAACGTCAATTCACAGAGATTCTTGAGGCAACTTTGTGGCTTAACAAATCGTGGACAAACAAGAAAAATCACTAAGTTATGGCTAAAAGTTTAGAAAAGACCCCGATTCGCAGCTACAATGGAGAAAAACGCCAATTTGCGGTTGAATTGGATAAAAACGCTAATTTGCAGCTAAAACAGAAAAACGCTAATTCGCGAAAAGTATTGTGTTACGTCATTTTTATAATTCCGGGGTTCCTCCATTAGTTATTACTAAAATCTCGAAAAAGAAGCATTTTTCAATAAAAAACACATGATATCGAATGTATGGTTGTATTCGGGAAAAAATTCGGTCGAAATAAAAAAGTATTGTGCGTTGTCCCTTTTGATCCTAGTTTTCTTTCTCTTCTCGGAAACCTCTAGGCCCCGTTTAGTACTTTTAATAGTTTTATCGGGCAGATTGAGAAAATTTGTTGATTCGTGGATAAAATTGAGAAAAGGCGGTCATATTATGTAGACAACGGGGAATATTTTGATTCTGCGAGTAAATTGTAGGTAGATAACCTATTGTCACGTGTATGTACCCATTTGGTGATCATACAGAATAAAATGAAATAAAACGCCAACTCGCCTTTTCCGAAGGCAACTTTGTAGCTAAAATTGAGAAAAATACGTGATTCATCTATTTAGAGACAGTGCCCTCTAGACATCTTGTCTCTAGACTCCACTGGCTGCAGGCGTTGAAAGAACGAAAATTCGCTCAACTGCGGTTGGTGGTCAGACCTTCAAGGCCTTTCAAGTTGGGATGGAAAAGTAGGATACAAAACCACCTCCCGGACACTGAGCGCGGACGTATCCGGGCGCTCTAAAAAGTAGTATTATGTCCGGGTAAAGTAGACGTCTGGTCACCCTACGTTCACAAGCTATGCGACTGTGGAGTCTACATATGATCTATGAAAATGCTCAATTTTCCGAGGGAAGAAATTTGTTTGGTTGCATAGACCCCCCAGACACATAGCACAAAGCTTGTGAAAGGGGTCTTAAGGCGTCTTTATATCCAAGCTTTAAAAAGCTGAGCTGTGGGCTTCAACCAATCAAAGTGCTCCGCGCTGTGTGCATGTGAAGACGGCTTTAGAGCTTCTTGAGGTTTAAGCGTATTTGTGATTGGAGGTTTTGGCATCAGCTAGTTTTGGGGTAAGTTTCGATGAGTGAACTGTTTTCAATCCGTGAAATTGGGAAGCAAAATTGTCAATTGTTTAGGCCAAATATTTGATTTATCGGAGAAAGAAAAATAAATTATTATTCTAGATCCCAATGTTCAACTGAATAGTCGGCAGGGTTAATTTTCGGATCAAGTGCTGCGGCTACTATCTGAGACTGTTTTGAGTGGAAAAACAAGTTGTTGGCTGATGGAGAGCATTTTTATTTTTCTAGGCGAGTGGAAGGGACAGAGCTTTCTTTATGGCTGGAACATTTTCGTGGTTGCAAGTTCGCGATGAGCTGAAAACATGGAAATCGCTTGTAGCAGAGAGGCACTTCGTCCTTCGATTCATTCGCGAGTGGGATACAACACGGGCACACAGATGTTGCGATCACAGCTTGTCTCGCTAGCAACTGTTTCTCGATCTTTGAAGTCAAAATCAAAAGAGTTGATTCCGTGGACCGAAGCGCACACCGGTGCTATATGGGAAACTACAACCACTTCATGAAGTTCAAGACACCTGAGAGCATCTTTCAGCCTTCTACGAATAATTAATAATACTGACTGAAAATTCGTAACATTACCTTGGAGAGTATTCTGGAATGCGATGCAAACCGAGGAACAAAAGCCGAGAAAAACGAACTTCGTCCAGGAAGTATGGCTTACGCTGGGGTCTATGATAACGCTTCGTTGCCTAATAACTTTTCCCGTGAAAAATAAGACGTTCCAAAATTAATTTCACAATCCCGAAAACACTCGCAAAATTGGAGAGCATTTTTAGGAGAAAAAAAGCAGAATTCCTTTTCACACGAGTTCCACTGAACGCCTTACTCCCCGCAAGAACAAGAACCCTCCCCGTAACATAGAACCTAAACAAAAAACAACTGCCTCCTTGCCTTGGTGGTTGGACGACGCGTGCCTTTAGAGCGCATGATTCAGGAATAGGCCCCGAGGGAATTTCGAACAACTGACGGATGCAATCGTGTTTTTGCCTGTCGAGTGCTGTCCAGCTCTTTCCTTCGAAAGGTGAAAATTAGGCGTAGAGTTGCTGCTGATGCTTTCTTTTAATGAGGAGCCAAGAAATTGGAGTCAGTCAAGTGTGAGATAAGTGAACAGCCTCGAGACTCCGATTAAGTCGAGAGGGAGATTTCGGCGAACTAGAAAAGTCCAAAATCAGATAACTTTGGTAAGCCGGTCATTTTCATCCATTTTCTTCGCATAATATCTTCATCGCTGTGGTATTGATTACGTAACGAAGGTACACTTTTAAAAAACCCCTAGCGTTGCAACATTGGTTCAAATCTATTATTATTGCACTCGAATCAAAACTCGGAAGAGTCACAAGCGGGTATCACGTATCACCAGACACCAGCCATGTGCTCGAAGGGGCAGCCCGGTCAAAAACAGGGGACTGTGTCGAGGCTCTTCCATGGACTTCATCAGGGATGTCGAATGCGCGGTCGCCGACCGAGCGAAAGTTAATTTCTTTTGTGACCTATAACGACCCCCAGGGTCGTCTTTACGTTGGGGGACAACAAAACATATTGGGCCCCTCTGGGCGAGGGTGGCTCACTTTCTTTCCCACGAGGGGTTCACATAGTTTCAAATTAGTTTGCAAAAGTTAACACTTTCTGTAAGAAGCCCAATTTCGCTCACGACCACCAAACCCGAAATTTCCTGGGCTTGGCACGTTCAAACCCGAATTTGGAAATTTATTACGTTATATCAATAACCTAAAATTACGACTTTTGATCTTAAACAAGTCGGGTTCACGGGTTTCGTTATCTAGAAATTTTTTAAAGAATATTTTAGCTTAGAAAATTTCGCTTTTCCGTAACAAAATACCAAATTTCGGATACCAAATTTCATGAATATTTGTCATTTTATACCTCTATGGAGTCTATTTCACTTTCACTCTTTCACAAAACCCAGCTTCGTGGCATGAAGCGTAAAAGGCGAGGGGGTTGACATTTTGGCTGCGCCACAGATGCTCGATCACTTTGTTACGCCACTGCAGACATGCAATGTCATAAACGAGGCACGGCTTCTTCCTGGAGTATAATGAAGAAATAGAACAATTTTATTTTTTTAACTTGTTTTTATTGGCGTCCTACTGTTGTGTCCTACTTTCAGTCGCAAGCGTCCTACTTTTTTGTGTCAGGCGTTCACGGAAACCATTTTTTCATCTGGTCACATAATCACACTAATCTCACATGTTCTCACGTGAAGCTATGCCCACAGCTAGATCAAAGGCCGCGTCTTCGACTCTGCTGCTCTGTGAACTAGCCAAGAATTAGCTATTTTTCTCAATTTTATCCGCGAATTGGCTTGTTCGGTTTTCTTAATGTTAGCTGTGAATGAACGCTTTTTCTAAATTAGCGCTTTTCACACATTAGTGGGCAATATGAGTTATTCTATATTTTAGGCACAAATTATAGCTATTTCATTCGCTTTAGCCATGACTTAGCACTTTAACTCAGCAACAAAGTAGGTCTTGGAACCGTGAATTTACTCAATTTTGGCTGTGAAAATGTCAGATGGACCCATTGACTTTTTGCAGGGTTATAATCCGGGATCCGGAGCTGGAAATCGTTAACCCATGGTCATCTCTATTCTCCAGTTGGATATGTCGATTCGGCTGCCCAGTAACCATCGTTACTGACCAAAGTCGCAACTTTACGTCCAATATTTTCAAAAAAGTCTCGATCCTTGGCGTAGACCTTCGCCACACGTCGAGCTATATGTATAATCCCCAAGCTAAATGGCATAATGGAGAGACAACATCGGACACTAAAAACGTCTTTAATGGCACGCTCCGAAGATGTGAGCACTCAGTGGACAATCGAACTTCCAGCTGTCCTCCTTTCTTTTCAGGGGCTACCCGTGATCTATAGGGATATATGGCCTGCTTCAGTGGAGCGAAATGTCAGATACGGACCTATTGACTTTATTCAGGGTTATAATCTGGGGTCTGGAGCTGGAAATCGTTAACCCATGGTCATCACAAACTGTCACTGTCTTCAAAAACTAAATATCTGCTGAAAAACTGTCGTTTGTAGCCTTCTCTATTCCGGATTTTCTGTCCAAAAACTGCGATAACTTTTTGCCCCAGAAAGTAATACTTTAGGAGCTGAACTTTAAATTCTGTCCCCTGTGACGGTTAACTACGGTAACTTAGCCCTTCCATCGTTGAAACAAAAATTAATCATCAAGAACTGGCACAGGGGCGTAGCCAGCCCTTGATCTAGGGGTGGGCAGCTTCACTGAGGGCAATGTTACATACACCATGGCCTTTTTACAGGTGTGTACTACCTGTATATTCGAGTATCGGGAACTGGAAATCGTCAATTTATGGTCATTAGATACTGAATTGGCACAGAAACGGTCACTATCTGTCGAAAACTAAATCTCTAGTGAAAAATAATCGTTTGTATTTGTAGCCTTCTATTCCAGATTTTTCTGCAGGGACTGGTGGGGCTGGCATTCCCCGAAAGGACAACTGCCAATCGAGTCAAAATTAATGAATAAATTGAGGGACCAAAAATAAAACTATTGAGGATAAATTACAATTTTCTCATGAAATTAACCATTTCTGCTTCAAATTGACAATTTTTTCCTGAAATTGACAACACCCCTTAAAAATGGCAATTTCCTCACAAAATTGGCAGTTTCATCTTAGAATGTTCCTACTTTCTTTAAAAAACTGACAATTTCCTTATAAAATTGGAAATGTACTCATAAAAATTAAAAAGTCCACCATAAACTTGACTATTTTCTTTTAATACTGCACATTTTCCTAGGAAATCGACATTTTCTGCTTCTAATTGACAATTCGCTAAAAAACCACAATTTCCTCGTGAAACCAACAATTTCCTCATAAAATAACAATTTTTATAGATACTATTTTCTCTTGAAACTCACAATTTTCCAATCAAACTGACAATGTCTTTATAAAATTGGAAATTCCTTCAAAAATGGCAATTTCATTTCCCCCAGAAAATTGATAATGCTCTTATAAAAAGACTAACTTACTAAATTGACACCTTTTAAACCCAAAATTTTCTCTGAACCGAGAATCAACCCTACATTGACAATTTCCTCGTGAGATTGACAAGTTTTTTCAATGAAATGGACAATTTCATCATACAATTGCCTTTGGTGAAGCTTTTGACGTAAATTCTGCCTTGAAAAGGGGGTGGTGTACGGGGAATGTTGCGTTTTGCCCACAATGAGGTATTATTTAGGGCAGGGGTTCCCAAACCCGGAGTCCCCAGTAGGGTCAAGTAGGGTCGCGGGCTGTTTCGGCCATTTCATTTGAGGTACCCGGTCCTCGAGCTATACCTACTGCCTTCAGCCAGAACACAATTCCCTGCACTTACATTACTTTTATGTAAGTGCAATCTCCGCTCACTTGTTTATACTCTCATAATTATAGGTAGGTCCTACTCTATTAAATTCGAATGAAAGAAAACCGAACAGTTCATAGCAGGAGTTTTACTTTTTTCTAGTAATCGTTGGAGCTATTGGCAGTCTTCACAAGGGAAAGATCTGACTGATCTGAGCTGTTTGTGAGATGGCATTGTGTCATGGAGTATTGAGGAGTGGTGGACATACGTAGTTTCTATGTTGTTTACCCCTTGAAACAACAATAACAGAAGAAGACATATTGGTGATAGTCAGAAAATTAAGTTTCCTCGCTAATAAGCTGATTCGAAACGTAGTAGATGTCGACTGAACTGGATAAAAATAGGCTCTTTAAAAAAAATGTTTTTGCCGTTGCAGCAATTATTGCGCGTGCAACAAGCTGTTTCTGAAAAAATCAGAAAATGACGGATATCTCAGAAACAAAGCGGAATTTCGGAAAAGTGCAAATGGTCAATTCGACCAGAAACGAGGTGCCCCGCCACTGGTTTCTCTCTGCCCAGTCGCTTTTTGTACGCCCTGTGTGTTGATCTCAGCAAACACAGCTGGTTAGAAATCGATTTGGTACAAACGTGTCGACAAACCTGGAGAGGAAATACCGGGATTTCAACTAGAATTGTGTGATCTGCAATTCTGATAAGCAAGCGCATAAAGAAAAAGTCAATTTCACAATTTCGGGCGCACTAGCGAGAACATCCCGTTTTAGTGGCAGAAGCAGAAGCAGAATATAATACCATTCTGCCGTTTCCTGCAATATATCTTTGTCAGCAAGAGTTCTCAATTTTGTTTAGTTGTGGTCAAAACGAAAGCTCACAACTGGTTGGCTGCGATGCTCATTAACTATACATTTTCGCCCGAGTACCGCAGAATTGGTGAAAAAGATGACGGAACATTATCGAAGTAATCAAAAATTCGCCTAGGGTCGCGAAGGCTTTTGCAATTTTAAATTAGGGTCGTCTTAAATTAGGGGTAAATTTTTCCCTTATGTGACGTTTCGCATAAATTTTGCCTTTGGTGTGGCTTTTCGCATATAAATTTCTCGGATTTGGCTCAATGAACAACCAATTTCGGGGATCTTTTTACTCCGGCAAACCAATTTCGCCGGGCGACCTTGGAACCTAGAACCTCAATTCAGAGACCGATGCTTTACTGGGGTCACCCGAGGGAAATTGGTTTGCTAGCCACAAAAATCCCCGAAATTGGTTGTTCAGCGAGCAAAATCTGAGAAATTCATTTTACAGTGACCAGATTCGGGAAAATGTTTTTCTTTCGCGAGAAAAATTCGCGAAATGCGGTATTTTTAGAGAGCCAAATCTTGAATTTTTTTTTTTTTTTTTTCTGTGAGTAAAATCCACGAAAACGGTCTCCGAATATGGGCACCCCGCGAAATTTGTTTGAAAGTAACAAAAAGTCGTAAATTGATTTTTGTTAGAGAGCTTGACACGTGAACATTCCTTTTTGTTCAGAAAAAACCGCAAAATTGTTTTTTTTTTTTTTTTTTTAGAGTGAAATTCCATAAATTTGTTTTTCAGTGAACCTAATTTTTTGGCGAGTAAAATCAGAAAAATTGGTTTCTTAGTGACCGAAATATGATAAATTGAATTTTTATTGAAGCAGAGCTACAAGGTCCGAGGTTTTTTAGTGTGTGAAAATCATGAAAGTGGCTTTTGAATTTGTCCATCCCGCGAAATTTTGTGTTAATTGTAATAGCCAATTAATTGGTTGTTTAGTGAGTGAAATTCGAGAAATTGGTTTATTGCTGAGTCAGGACTTTTACACGAGTACCTAAGTTTTTTGTTAAAAAATATAGGCCCGTATTCATAGACATTTCTTAAACTTAAATTCCCCCAAGTGGGCGTCAAAACAGATGATTTTATTCCAATAAAAACTGAATTGACTTTTACTTAGGACAATTTTTAACTTAAGTAGCGATTATAAACACGGGCCATAGTCTATCTGATCACAAACAGACGATTTGAGGCAGGGAACTTCTGTCATTTTATTTTTCAAAATGGATATTTTGATTAAAAAACTTACTCTTGTAGAAGTGGCCTAAGACAATTTTGATGAAACAAAATTTACCTAGTGTACCTGTTGGATTTTTACAATTTTCCTCCTTTTTTGTGGTATCTGGGGGTGGGCAGCTGCCCCACTAAATTTGCGATTTCGAGTTTAGGGGAGGCAACCACTCACACCTGCCACCTCCCTACGCCCATGGCCTGTTAACTTCCAAGTATATGTATAAACAGTCCTCGCAGCAAGCGCATTTTCAACAATTAACTGTTTCAGTACAGTTTGAACATATTTTTCATCAAAAAACTTATTGCGATTTCCATTCTTTGATATACACTCGTATGTGGTGTAAGTTTTTCACCTCGTCCTCTCAGAATTGAAACATATGATTATGGAGAGGACGCGGCACTACACTTGTGTAGTGTATCGAATGGAAATCGCTATCCTACTCGTGTAAAATCAGTGAAATCAGTCGCTGAATGTGGTAAACCAGTAAAAATCCGCAAAATTGGTTTATCAGTGAGCACAATCTAAGAAATTAATTTTTCGGTGAGCATCGAAAATATGTTTTGTTTTTTGTTTTTTTTTCGAGCAAATTGCGCGAAATTTGGATTTTTAGAGAGCAAAACGTCTATTGCTGTTTTTTTTTTCTCAAACTCCAAGTACAAATATTGACCTTTTCCGACCAGCTACTCATACGCAAGTGAAATCGTAATTCATCCACACCCCCCACCCCATCAGAAGATTTGCAAGGGTGCTTTGTCAAGAGGCGGAAGTGCTGTTTAGTAAAACAGCAGCAATTAGGCAGCAGTAGCTAGGGCTAGCCTTGATTAAATGGTTGATTGACCGAGACTGTGGGTAATTATTCCCTTCTTCTTTCAGCTCACAAGAATGAACTTTGTTAGATCAGGACTGCCCTTCGAGCAGCCGATTCACGGACTAGCTGGGATGGAAAACGAACCGAGAAACCCGGAAAGTATTTTCTTTACTGGTATGTACCACCGGAGCCAAAAAAGCCTAAGTTGTTGGGACTAAAAGAGCCACGTTTGAGCCCATCCAAAATATTGTCTTTTTCAATGGCGTTGAGGTTTATTGACTTAATCGAACGGTATAATGTATATTCTTAATTCTATTAATTTCGAGACGTTTCTATATTCAATAGCGGTTATTATTCAGTAAAACCAGTTAAGAAACTGTAAGAAAGACGGCTTGAAAACGTCGAGGCTCCCCCAAAAAATCGTCACAATAAAATGAAAATCACAGGATGAGTCAAAACCAATAAAATAAATTATTTTTCAGTAAGGGAAGGGAAGCGAAGACGAATCCCAGGTGTCAGAGCTGCCGATGCCTTTTTCCAAGAACTAAGCGCTCGCGCTAGTGTAGATAAGTCCATCCAGGGAGAAACATTCACGAGGAACACATCTGACAGTCTCAATCCAGGCCCTTCGGCGTTCAGTATACTGACAAGTGGTGGAAACTCTTCCGAAATCGCCCGGCTATTGTGTCCTCCACCTCCAGTGACAGATATCGTGGCACCGAGCATCGATTCAGACGCAAGTATTGCTGAAAAAGACTGTTTTGAAGGGTACGGTATTGAGCACAGCCAGGAACACTACCAAGATGAGTTTCTTCCCCCTCAGAGGGTGAACGAAAGCGCGGAGCATCATCATTCTAATTTTAAGCGACCTAGACTAGAAGAACCTTTATTTGATTTGGTATCCAGTTTTTTATTTTTTACTTGTTTCCACAAGAACCGTGCCGAACATTATCCGTTTGTACATATTCCCAGGTGGAACCACCAGTCAGCGAGAATTGGGATCAGCAGTCTTTCAGCGATCTGCTATCCGTTCCTCAGCAGCATCAAAAGAGTGACGATTTTGAATTTCTTATGCCTCTGGCGAGGACAGAAGACTCTGCCATACCTTCGCGACAAAGTTTCTCACGAGATTTCGATGCTGTCTTCAACAGTTCGGTCCCGGGAACTGTACGTTCACTAGAGAGGCTCTTCACTCCTCGGCGAGTCGCCCAAGCAGAGTAAGACAAACCGTATGATTAATTTTTTTGCGCATTTATTTACATAAGGTATTGAAAATACCTATTTTAAAAGATATTGCCTTAAGCGGCCCATACACGTACAATAATATTGCGCAATAATAGGGGTTGTACAATAAAATTGAACGTTTGTGGGTTGTATTGATGGGTTGCACAATATAATGAACAACCTATTTTTTTATCCCTAAACATCTGGAAACGAAATATTGTACAAATTTATTTTTTTAAAAATGCAGTTCGCCATCCCTACTAAAAGTCACAGACTTGGGGCTGTGGGGAGGAATGAAGTATTCCCCCAGTCATTATTTTTTTCAACCAAAAATGAAAGAAAATTAAGTCCTTTTTGATTTATGCCCCGAGTTAAATTAATAAAGAAAAATATTGACCCCAACGGCGAAAAATTGCTACGGCAGCTGGAGGTTGAAAAAGCGGAATGCATTTATTTATGCGTTTATTCTAGAACGCTTGAACAGAACAAAAGAAAACAAATTAAAATGTGGTTTAGCTTTCTCTCCAGGACCTTTTATGAGCATTTTTAATCCCAGCTTAGATTAGATTATCATCGTATTTGTTACTGTTCACAATGCACGGACTCAGAAAGTCAAAATTGTACTTTAGTCATTCGTGACAACTTATAATACCAATATAAGGGAATCCAAATCGGTCTTAAAAGTGTCAATTTTGATGATACAATTTTCATAAAAGGTCAAGGAGAAAAGATGAAACTATCTTTTCATTGTATTTCTAATGGCGTTTGCATAAAATTCAGCTCTGGAGCTGAGGATTTTCACCCGTCTTCTCTCATTTATATCATATGGTAACGGAGAAGATGGGTGGAAATGCTCGGCCCCAGAGCTGAATTTAATGCGAATGGAAAATGCCATAAGTCGGTTTGAACGTTCGCTCTCAAATGAAATGCAATCTTTCCAACCTCCAGCTGCCGGAGCGGTATCCATGTCGAGTAATTATCCATTTCACGAAACGGATGTCCATTTCACGAAGTGGCTCCACTTTCCGTAACTTCAAAAAATTACGACATCTGGACAAAAACCAGACCATTTGTCCATTTCTTGAAAAGGAAATCGTGTTTATCCAGTTGCTGAAATCAAGCTTCCATACTACAAGTGGATGCAACAACATTATCCATTTCGTGAAATTGATGAGTGAGGAATCTCAGGTGCTGAAACAATTTTTATTTATTAAAAAGGTTGTTTTACTGAGCTCTCAAAAACCCGCTAAAAAATGACGTTGTGCATCCACTTGCAGTAAGAAAGCTTAATCTCAACAATTTTTTGGAATTACGGAAAGTGGAGCCACTTCGTGAAACGGACATCCATTTCATGAAGTGGACAATTTCGCCACTTTTTTTTTTTTTTTTCAATCAAAATTTGAATTAACTTTTGTTTATTGGTCCAGCACCCCATTGAGAGCAGAACCAACTTCGTCCAAATCGAACACGACAAAAACCAAAGGGAGTGCCAAAAAAACCTGCGCTACGTCGACTGAAATTACGAGCTCGTCTGACCCAACTTCTTTCACCGTCGTCGGTAATAATGCCCTAAAATCAGTTTCAAGTAACATTGAGACTCCCTCCCCTCCTCACGGTGTGTTTCTACAGCTTTGACAGAAGCTCGAGGATGCGCTATGGGAGAGGTTGGATTTGCGGCCATCGACATTAAAAATCCTGTTCTCACACTGTGTCAAATGAGCGATTTTGAAACGTACCCGAGGACCATCGCTAAGATCAACGTATTCAAACCGGTCGAGGTGACTTTTTAAAAATCATTGAATGGGTTCTTCTCTTCTTTATGAATGTCCTGTCGTACAATTCACAATTTTTGTTCTAAAATTATATTGCAAGTAATACGAAGAAGTTAAAATTTTGGGAGTGCCTAATTTTCTGATCCAGAGTTATCTCTACTGACCAGTAGTGATGAGCAAGACCAGGCCGGTCTCGCAAGACTGGTCTTAGTCTTGGTCTTGCATGCAACATCTGTTTTACCGGATTGAGACCCAAGAAAAATCGTTCCTTTGACCCTGAATCATGAAATAATTTCGTTATTCCCGCATTTTATCACCAATATTGCTTGTTTCTTTCCGACATTGCCTTTTTTTGTAGAAAAGTTTGCGAAGAGCATCAGCATTACACCCCCTCCCCTCTACCAACCAAGTCATTTATCGAGATTTTTCTTTTTATATGAGAAAAGTACAAATCCAATATGGCTACTTTTAACGTGAATATCGACATGCATATTCTCACTTTAAAACTCACGGGATCCAGTAGGACCCCCCCTAACTAAAACTTAAATCAAATCCCTTAATAAATCACTAAATCCGAAACTTAATTATTCTCGGTAACACTCGATTTTAATCGTGATGCATACATTGCGTACATTTTTGCAAGACCGCAAGACCATGACCATGGCTGCAAGACCAAGAGCAGGATTTCACTTCAAGACCAAGACCGAGACCGCCTTGGTCTTGGTCTCGCAAGACCACATCACTACGTGACCAGGCACTTGAAATGCTCGGATTTCGCTAAAAATTGGCAAATAATTCAAGCGTGTGTCAAAACTACCTGTCATAAAATTTAGTACAAGCATATATTGACCCACGCGTAAATTGTGTGCCAATTTTCAGCGCAATCCGAGCATTTTAAGTGCCTGGTCAGCAGAGATAACTAGGTCAGGCATTCCCAAAATGTGAAGTAGTTCGGTACACATTGGAGGGTAAAGTTCATTTCTGTTGTAGGTTCAGTTACATAAAAAAAAAAAATTTCGCTCCGGCAGCTGGCGGTCGGAAAGAGTGCATTTCATTTTGTATACGGATACCCTAAGCCGTCCCAGAAGTAGTAATGTTGAGACCATGATTTGTTTCGTTTATGTTTGACCCTCCCTCGTACTGTTTGCTGCCGGGTTTGTTTAAGCTGAACTTAATGGGAATCAAAGGCTATTTCAAAATGGAATCATCATACCGAATATGATGCTTCTAGAATCAACTGGTGATTTTTAGTGATTTTTTTACCATTTCAAGCCCTATTTTCCCCCCCACCACCTTGACCGATTTGGCCCAAATGCAATACCGACCGGGGTCTTATGACTACTGATTTTTTTGCCAAAGCGCGTTCCGCTAAATTAATTTCTACGAGAGTTATCGTGCTAACAAGACCACACACTTACTTCCACCACGGGGCACCACCCCCTCCCCCTTGACTTTTTCAAAAAACTAAAATGGGAATCAAAGGCTAGTCTAACATGGAGTATACGTACCGAATATGATGCTTCTAGAATAAACTGGTGATTTTTAGTGATTTTTTTACCATTTCAACCCCTATTTTCCCCCCCTCTACCTTGACCGATTTGGCCCAAATACAATACCGACCGGGATCTTATGACTACTGATTTTTTACATAAAGCGCGTTCCGCTAAATTAATTTCTACGAGAGTTATCGTGCTAACAAGACCACACACTTACTTCCACCCCGGGGGCACCACCCCCTCCACCTCGACTTTTTCAAAAAATTAAAATGGGAATCAAAGGCTAGTCTAACATGGAGTATACGTACCGAATATGATGCTTCTAGAATCAACTGGTGATTTTTAGTGATTTTTTTACCATTTCAAGCCCTATTTCCCCCCCCCCCCCACCACCTTGACCGATTTGGCCCAAATGCAATACCGACCGGGGTCTTATGACTACTGATTTTTTTGCCAAAGCGCGTTCCGCTAAATTAATTTCTACGAGAGTTATCGTGCTAACAAGACCACACACTTACTTCCACCACGGGGGCACCACCCCCTCCCCCTTGACTTTTTCAAAAAATTAAAATGGGAATCAAGGGCTAGTCTAACATGGAGTATACGTACCGAATATGATGCTTCTAGAATAAACTGGTGATTTTTAGTGATTTTTTTACCATTTCAACCCCTATTTTCCCCCCCTCCACCTTGACCGATTTGGCCCAAATGCAATACCGACCGGGATCTTATGACTACTGATTTTTTAGATAAAGCGCGTTCTGCTAAATTAATTTCTACGAGAGTTATCGTGCTAACAAGACCACACACTTACTTCCACCCCGGGGGCACCACCCCCTCCACCTTGACTTTTTCGAAAAATTAAAATGGGAATCAAAGGCTAGTCTAACATGGAGTATACGTACCAAATATGATGCTTCTAGAATCAACTGGTGATTTTTAGTGATTTTTTGACGACTTCAAGCCCGATTTTCCCCCCCTCCACCTTGACCGATTTGGCCCAAATGCAATACCGACCGGTGTCTTATGACTACTGATTTTTGTGCCAAAGCGCGTTCCGCTAAATTAATTTCTACGAGAGTTATCGTGCTAACAAGGAAACGGCCATAAAGATATATATATATAAAGAAATATATATAGAGATATATATATGAATTCCGGAGACCACTGAATTCGTGTTCTAGAGGTTCTGAAACGTGAAAAAAACATGACATGACCCATGTTTGCCACCATCACGACGAGACCAATAGTGCATTTTTCAGAATGAAATGCACTAAAAACTCTAAATAGAGCTACTGACGCTGTCATTCGAGGACGAAAGGTGGAGCACTACTACGACGTAACGCTAACCCAAAAATGTATTGTTCGTTTCAGCTTATTATTCCCGATACAATCGCCGACTCGATCAATAATTCGGACTTGTTCAAGACTCTCCTTTCGTCTTTCGAAAAAGTTAAAATTATAGCGTTGAAAAGACAATATTTCAACGCATCTTGGGGTCAAGAATCCGTGCGAACGCTGTGCCTCAAAGACAGTCCTGTCGACCTGATCACCCTGAGAAAGTACGTACACTATTTATTGAAGCCAATATTTTGAACCCAATATTCCTCTTCCCTTCTCACCAGGCATTTCGCGCTGGCTGCAGCATCAGCCGTTTTGAAATATGTTGAACTTGGGCACAACATGACTTATGCGAAAGAATCCCTGAGTATTCGCTACGAATCAGCCACTGACACAGTCGCTATAGGTAAACGACAATTTTGTCGTACATTAAATTGAAGTTACCCTAAATTACAGATTTAGAAAGTTCGAAACGATTGGAGCTGGTTAAAGGATTGGGCAAAATGATTGATCCTGACAAATACAGTCTTCTCGGTATAATGGATCACACTGTAACGTTGGGCGGGAAAAGAAGACTTCGAGCTGAAATTCTACAGCCTTTTACTAGTTTGGAAGTTATAATGGAAAGACTAAATAATGTGTCTCTATTGGTCGAAAACAAGACATTTCTGACGACTTTACATGTAATTAATGGACTGATATTTCGTGGAGAGAAGGGAAGAACTAAAAATTTGTATTATTTTAGAAAACTCTTAACTCATTTTCCGAGGTGGAAAGACTCTTGTGGCTTTGCAGAAAAACGCCTGATTTGAAACGCGAGAAAAAGGCTAATGAGATACTGACGGGATACATTTTGCTGTTAAAAAGCTCCTTAGAAGCTATTCCAGCACTGAGCGAAGTTTTAGACGAATCCCAAGAAGACTACTTCATCTCTATTAAACAAGTAGATTTCTTCCATGCCTCTTTTTTTCTGCGTGCCTTGAAACCCTAATATCACGCTTAATGCAGTCCCTTAAGGACGAAAGCTTCAAACGACTGCAGGGGATCATCAACGAGAAAATTCACGAAGACGCGCAGCTTAGCCGAAGTTATCAGTTGTCGGAAATGAACAGATATTTTTTATTGAAGGACAACATCAACGGCCTGCTGGACGTGGCTCGAAACACTTACTCCAAACTGGTTGACGAAGTGCGAGGTGAGAAAACTTTTTAGTTGACATTTTGCGCAATGTTACCTACTTTGGGTGACACTTCAACTTATGGTACATTTCGCATGTGCATATTTGTGATCCTGTGATTTCCGCAGTGTGTTTTAACGCCCGTTAAACGTGTGTTTTAACGTCGTAAGCTTTTGTTCATTCCGCGAATTAGACCGGAATTTAGGCATCAAGTGTGCGCAGCATGCACCCTAGCCTTGCCACTTCATCCATCCCCACGTAATTGCCAGTATGTAGACGAGTTCGCGTGGTCGGTACAATCAAAGATTCATTATCAGCGGTTTAACTCAACTCAAAAAGTAATTTCGCGGTCCTTCAAACCAATAATTTACGAGAATTCCGAATTTCGCTTACAGAAGTTACAGAACCCACTTTCGCCGGTCTGGCTCCTCTAAAAAATACAATTTTGCAGGGTTGACCCTTTCAAAACCAACTTCGCGTAATAGTCCAGTCAAACGGTAGTTCCACGTGGACAAAAATCTCGTCTTCGATTTTTTCACTTTATTCTATGTTTTTTGGGGTGAAGAGCACGAATCTGAAGAGATCCAACTATTTCCTCGTGCGTTTTGAGAAAATCACGAAAAACTGCTCATTTTTGGCACTTTTTTCAGTTTTTTGCTTATAACTCCTTAATGACGCATTCTACGGAAAATGTTACCCTCTCATTTTTTGAAAAGCATTGAATTCTGCGTCGAATCGTTCTTTCTTTTGTCACAATGAGGAAGTAACATAAAAAATAAAAATCGCTGGAAACATTTTTTTTCTAAATAAAATGATTTAAATATAACCAGGAATTGAATATTAGTGCGTAAATGATTGATTTCGATTTATAGCGAAATAATAAAGCTTGCCAATTTTTTTTGTTACCTTAAACAGCCGGCCTGTGACTCGTGACGTAGTTAATGGGTTGTGACCCCTCCTCTCGGGGGGTTGTTCCCCCCTCCTTGGTCCTATTCTTTGATTTGTGGGAAGCTACTGT
Organism: Corythucha ciliata; assembly: GCA_038030265.1. Classification (NCBI taxonomy): domain Eukaryota; kingdom Metazoa; phylum Arthropoda; class Insecta; order Hemiptera; family Tingidae; genus Corythucha; species Corythucha ciliata. The sequence continues at coordinate 44,036,888 of CM075938.1, read as the reverse complement.
GAAGGTCATGCGAATGCTGTTATTACGTCATCTGTCTATCTAGCCCATTTCAAATGAGTCCCGACACAACAGTTTTAAAAATTAATAAAAAAATATTGGGCCTAATTTCATTTGAACGGATCGTGTTTTCATGAGTTTTGGTGCCCAAGCTATCACGATAGCATGATTTTGGAAAATGTGTTACTTCCTCAATGACCACGCCGTTTAACCGGTATTGATTTTTTTTTAATGGTAATTTTTAGCCACTTTTGTAAAATTAATAAAACTTACTAAGGCAGCAGCAACTTAAAAACGGGTGTTCCAATCGGAAAATGTCATGAAATCAAAGTGGTTCAGAATTGAATTTTACATAAGTGAAAAGCATTGAAACCTACAGGAAAAATCAGTGGTATCAGTTATGCGACAAAATCGCGAAAAAAGGCGGCCCAAAAACCACGTTTTTCTGCACATTTTTGCCAGTAACTCGGGAATTAGTAGTCCAATTTCTTTCTATGACAAACGATCTGAAAGCTGATTGAATTTTCTGTCAGACCTATTATATGAAATTTCATTTGAAGATTAACATAAGACAGGGCCATAACGTCAAACAATTCGAAATTTGCTGCAAAAAAACGGTTTTTGTCACATTTCGGTCTATAACTCAAGAGCTATCCATCTGATCAATCTTTAAAGAAACTCATCTGAAAGCTCGTTAAATTCCCTATAAGGAGTCATGTATGGCGTTTTTATAAAGACCCGATAAGTGGCAATAAAACGCAGTGGGAAATTCGCAAAATGAGTAATTTTCCAATAACTCCTTTCTTCAACCGAACGTTTTTGCCTATAACTATTGAACGAAGCCTTCGATGAAAATTGCACTATTTTCCAGTGAAATCTGATGAAATTTACAGTCAGAAACCATATTTGCCAAATTTTTCAAGGCCCGGAAAATATTCTGTACGGGGCGATGAAAGTAGGTTTTGTTTTAAAAAAAGTGGCTATGCCCACCAACCTTGTCCACAAATGTTAAAACTCAACATATCATCAGTATTGTAGGTAGCGTCAGAGATTACATCACTCAACTGAGAGTTGAACTACTTTTATTTTTTCACACAATTCACAAGCGACTAAAAATGACCATTTAAAAAAAAATCAATACCGGCGAAACGGCTGAGTCAATTGTGACAAAAGAAAAAATGATGCGACGCATAACTTGATGCTCTTCAATAAAGAACAGGGTACAATTTTCCGTAGAATGCGTCATTGAGGAGTTGCAAGCGAAAAACTAAAAAAAGTGCCAAACATTTTTCGATTTTTTCAAAACGCTCAAGGAAATTTTGTTGGATCTCTTCAGATTCGTGTTCCTCACCCCAAAAAACACAGAAAAAAGTGAAAAAATCAAAGACGAGATTTTTGTCCACGTATGGTATTTCTTTTTATACGATTTGACTGGACTATAATTAGCTCGGCCAAAACTCAATTTCGTGGGTCATAGAGTTGGCTCATTCAAATGGCCCGCAAATTTCGCCGGCCTAATGGTTAATTGCAAAAACTAATTTAATTGATTTAGCTATTTCTAACCTCAAATTTTGCGAATCTGGAAGTTTTTGGGAACCAATTTTGCGGGGTTTTGCCTTCTTCAAATACGAACTTTGTGGGATTTGCTCCCTGCGACTCATTCTGCTTGTAAGTTGTATCGAGACAACTAGTAAGTGAGAAAATTCGCCCTAAAGGAAGTGGCTCGTAACTTTGTGGTTGCAGCCAGTTGCTTGTGCCCTCTTAGATGAGGCTAAGTCCTTTATTGTGCTACAGTGGTGTAGGAAACCATCTGATTTCATTCAATTTTTCAAAATTAGCCAATGAAATTTCCTGATTTTCTACACTAGTGTAGCGCTATAGTGAAACAAAAGGAAAAACTTGTCCATTGTTATTCATTGTACTTTTCCTTCTACGGCCCTTTTTATACTTGGGGGGGGGGATGCACCACTTACAAGGGTGATTTCGCGTTCAGGCTTCATGGGGGGGGGGGTTATACGACGCCTATTGGGCCATCCTTCACCACCGCTATTGTAAACTACCCGTTCCCATTTTGGGGCGATAATACTAACTCTGCGACTTACCCGTTTCGAAACTCCACAAATTCGACGAACATTGACGGATTGACTCATTACCCCTTTATAGTGCACATAGCGAATTTAGCAGAAGAGTACCGTATGCCTCTCAAGATGAAGCAATCAGCCGCCTTCGGCTTTCACGCTCAATACACGGTCGTTGGCAGAGATAACCACGAAGTCCCAGCCATTTTTACGGAGGTGCTTACAAAAAGTTTGCTTCTAGCTTTAGCACTTAACTTGATCGAGGCATCAATGTATTTTACGTAGGTCAAATATCAGGGGAAAATTTGTCATTTATGCACAGATGAAATGTACTACTTAAACGTTAGAATACGCCGTTTAGTACAGGAAATTCAACTCATTAGTAACGTGTAAGTTGATGCTCGAAGTTCTAAGTACTGGCGTTGTTTAACGTTGCTTATCTAATTTCAAAGAGTACTATTAGACATTCTGAAAGAAGTTCGCCCCATGGTAAGTTGCGTATGCTCTCTGTGTGAGCACGTCTCCGAATTAGACGTTCTATGTTGCCTGGCGAAAATAAGTTCTTCAAAGGATTACGTCAGACCTACGTTCGGTAAGAGTTTACAAGTTCAGGCCGGTCGTCATCCCATATTGGACCACATTGAACCCACAAGGCCTATTCCAAACAACATAGTAAGCGGTTTGATCTTAAGAAAATATAATAACACAATGTTGTCAATTTGTATAACATTTCTTCAATAGTTTGCAAAAACCTCGAAGAATTTCAATATTGTAACAGGTCCGAATATGGGCGGAAAAACTGTCTATGTTTTACAAATCGCTCTGCTACAAATTATGGCCCAGGTTAACACGAAAAATTTAAAATGTTCCAACGGGTTTTCACTAGAGTTTTGTCTTCAAACAGATCGGATGCTACGTACCAGCCGATTCTGCTCAATTTCGTATCGCTGACATGATATTCGTAAGGAAAAACAGTTTGGAGAGCGTTGAAATGAGAGGCTCGTCGTTGTCCCTTGAGGTATGTGCTTCCTGTATTCAATTCAGGGGCGTAGCCAGCCCTTGTCCCAGGGTTGGGTAGATGTCGGATGTTAAAGAACAGAACTGGTTGTTCATTAAATAAGAAATAGGCGAAATAAATCGTCAAATTCTTCCCCGGAAACTGAGTTTTCACAAAAAAAGTTGTGATTCATCAAAAACTAACATCTTCGTTGGGAAACCATCGGTTTTAGCCTTCGATTCCTCATTTTCTATCCAAAAACTGACAATGTTTGCCCTGGAAATCGATACTTGTAGAAAAGGGGCTTGGCACTCAAATATACTGGGTGTCAGACTTTTCATCAACCCCCCATTTTTAAGTCTGAAGCCTAGTTCACACTTTCGAGTAGAGCATGAGAGTACAGGCTGAGGGCGGGTGGACGCCAGTAGAGTGGCGACTTCCACTCGAAACGTCTGTACACGTGTCCCAGTCACTCGCCTTGCTAGTGAGCTAGCAAGGGTGAATAGAGTGAGTACGAGTCATTGACCCGGGGGGGGGGGGGCCAATTACTCGTACACTGGCAAACCTCCCACTTCTCGATTTCATACTGGCTTCTCGCACAGGAACATTCGAACGTTTTTCAAGTACTTCTCCACCGGTTCTCCACTACTTCCTTGCCAGCTGTGTACGTTGGGCGATTCGTTTTTCTACTCCAATTTTCTTACAGCGCGTATTCATGACAAAAATATGCGAGCAGAACAGTCTAGTTGGAGAAAAAAAGAAAACGGCAGAATCGGTCAATAAAATTGAACAAAGTCTAGTATATTTAACCAATTTTTCGGTTAATAGTCCGGGAGCCCACCGTATGAAAAATCCGGATCATTAATTGATCGTGTCTGGCACCTTCGCAGGACGTTTTTTATGGTCTAGGAGATGACACTTCTGAGATCGCCAGAAATTTTCCGTGGGACAGGGGCTCACAGCAGAGCTAGCTGTTGGCTAACATACCTTCGGGCTGCTTGAAAACGGCTGGCATGTGTAAAAATTGGTTCTTCGCCAGCAATAAACTGGAAAACCACCACGGCTGTCCAATTTCGAATAAAGCACTGGCTACTAGTGAGCTTCGAAATTTCACATTTTCTAAAGCTCGCTGATGGCGCTATCTACAATATAATTGGACGGTGTTGTTGGTTTCGTAACGGATTGGTCGTGGGGAATGGCTTTTTTCTCTCGCCAGTCGTTTTAATTCAAAGCACCCAAAGGTGTGTTTGTCAACAGCTAGATCTGCTGTGAGCCCCTGTCCATAAAGAGCATAAAATTTCCTTCATTATTGGTCCTCAACTGTCAACTCAATAAAGTTACACCAAGGCACTAGCAGCTAGAGCATTATATGTAGATATCGCATATAGATATTCGCATTTCTGCCCAATTTTCATGACCTATTTTCACCATTTCGTCAAAGGAAATTTTGTTTAATAGGGAAAACGTTCTTATTATGTTAGCTTTCCAATGACGTGCAATAGTTACAGTTTTCACCATCCAACGAAGAGGTAGCAATTAACGAACCCAAAACTGAAAAATAACCCGCAAAGAGGACCCATTGAATGAGGTGGATCCAGCTATAATTACTTATTTCCAACGGGTTAGACACACGGACTCCAAGCGGTCATCTAGCTAAATCTAACGCTAATTTACGTTGCTGAGTTGAAAATGGGTGGTGGTGAAGTTTAAAATATCGTTAATGGATTGGGCTTCGTGGACCAGTAAGGTGGTCACCGAGAAGTCCTGCCCTGACCCCTCAACTTCTGATGGAAGAACTTTTTAAAGTCAAAGATTGCCTAAAGAACAATGACGAGGACAAATTTGTTGCATTTGGTTGATATGTTTCTCTTTCTTAGAAGAAGTTACCGCTCATTCTGGCTTTGCCAGCTCCGTCTGCTATACTATCAGTGCTGACTGAATTTAGAATGAAGACATTGCAAACAACGAGCCCGTCACTACCAACGAGAGGAACGACATGGCACGACTATGAATACGAATAATACAGTTTCAAGAAGAAATAATGGAACACTGTTTCCAGATACCAAAAAATTTAGCGTTACTTCCAACTTTATTATTGGTGGAATAGCGGCTCTCATTGCTTTGTCCACCTTGGTTAAATAAGGAGTAACCCATGTCAATGAAATGTCATATTCCTGAGGTCTCAGGCGTAGACACATTCTGAATTCTTCCGGGTCCTCGATCCTGAGGTCTTTCAGCAACACGTTTGACGTTCCGAAATTCGGTCGCCTGTCTATCCATTTCCTTACGCAAGTTCTTCCTTTTCCACTTTTTTCCTCAATGCTCAGTTCGAAAAGTTCTTGTCCAAACACCGAACTACTTTTACTGCTTTCTTTAGTGAGAAAAACGTTTTACGTTTCAGTACCCGCGGCATCCGCGCGGCTTTAAACATTTTTTAGCAAGGTGACTAAACTTTACCATAGGTGCCACAGATTTCCCCCTGCCAAACGGACGGGAGGGGTGGAGACTGACGTCACCAGCAGTCCTTTGCTCCCGATTGCTCACCCTAGAGCAGCAAGGCAAGTTAATTTTGAAATTGAAGTTTATGATTTCTCAAAAATCACAACCAAACAACAATTAATAATGTACTGGGTCCAGCGCAAAGGAGGTTGGGACTTCTCGTGACGTAGGTGAAGGACAGTAATGGCCGAAGATCTGCGGCACCTATAGAAAGTTTAGTCACCTTGATTTTTTAGCAACACCCAGCTGGCAACCGAAGCTTCTTCAGTGTGAAGGCTTTACTAGCAAATAATATCTTGCCAGTATAATTACTAGCAGGCACTATAGCAGACGAGTAGCATGCCAGTCAACTGGCAAGCTTCTGTACTCGACAGTGTGAACTAGGCTTCAGAGACCCATAAATCTAACATTTTTTAACTAAACAAAAGCGATGTTCAACTCAAAACTGACGTTTTTTAAACCCAGATTTCAAGAAGATTTCACTCTATAACTGAATATTTTACTTCTAAACTGACTATTTTACGCCAAAACCGAAGCCAATTTTAGCCTAAACTTAAGATTTCACAGCACAACTGGCAATTTTAAAATCCGCAAGGCTTTACCCCCAAAACCGATTATTTCACCCTAAAACTGGTGGGTTTAACGCAAACTCATAAAAAACAAAATGCTCTCACCAAAAAAGACCACTCTGTGTTAAAAACTGCCGATTTTATCCCTCAAGCACTAAAAAAACGTACCATTTCTCGCCAGAGCTGACGTGCCCCCCCCCCCCCAAATAAAGATGTCACTACGAAAACTGGTGATTTTAACTTGAAAATGAATTTTTCTGTTTCGTTTCAAAATTGAATATTTTACACCCGAAACGACGATTTCCCCCCAAAATTTGATTACTCCAAAACTGACAATGTCTCACTTTAACTAAAGTTTTCCCCAAAACGGATGATTTTAGGCCAAATAAAAGGACGTGTGCCTTGAAAACCGGGGATTTCACCACAAAACTGACGAATTCGTCCCAAATAGGATGATTTCACACCAAAGCAGACGATTTCACGCCAAAGCTGACGTGCTGTCCTTTAACTGAAGACGTCACAGCAAAACTGGCCGGCGATTTCACACACCATAACAAAATTTGATGGTTTAACCTCAAAAAATGACTATTTAACCCGAAATTGGTTATTTTGACACAAAACTAACGACACACTCCAAAACTGACGTGTTCTTCCCAGGACTTCACTATAAAAACTGGCAATTTTAGCACAAAACTGACGAGTTTTAACCCAAACTTGAAGTTTTTATTCTAAAACGGTCAACTGAAAACTGACGCTTTCACTGCAGAACTGGCAGTTTCACCTTGCCATAAATAAATTTAGTGGGTTTACTTCGAATCTGGCGATTTTAGCTCAAAAAGCCGATTTAATCGCGAAAATTGCGATTTAGGCCCGGGTCGACCACATGGGTTCAAAGTTTCGTTTATCCTTAAAAGTTGAACGTAAGAGCTTATTATACCCAATCATAATTGGCGTGATTAGCCAGGCAAGCAATTTTATAGCGTGACAGCTGAGGTCAGTTTATCCAGTCCTTAGGCTGCTTGTAATCAACGGGGAAGGGGGGGGGTCAGCCAGTTGGTGAGGTGGGGACGGCACATGTTCATTGCGTAAACACCAGTGGTCAGGTTAAGTCGCGAACAGAGCCATGTTTGGCTATTTTTACTTTGTTGGGCAAATAGCCATTTTGAAGACACGAATTGTCATTAAAACCATCTGTAGCCTCTGTGAAGGGCGCAAATGATCAGTGTGACAATCAATGATAAAAAAAGAAAACATTCTTTGACAAGAAATTGTAAATAAAAGATAGAGCGTTAATTGCCAATAGTATGCCATTTTTCCCACGCCAATAATTTAGAGCATGAATAGTCAGTTTTGCCTTTTTGTGGAGTGCAAATAGTCAGTTTTGCTTTTTGTGGAGTGCTATTAGTCAGTTTGCCATTTCTAGGGCGCAAATTGTCAGTTTGGAGTGAATAGCAAGCGTGAAATTTTCATTACACGAATGGCCAGTTTTGCCGTTTTTAGAACAGGCATTGCCAGTCTAGCCATTTTTTTTTAGAGCGGAAATGGCCAACTCAGCCCTGTTCTAGGCGTCAATGGTCAGTTTGGCAACTGGGATTGCCAAACTGGCAACTGAGTTTGGACAGGGATTGCCTGTTTGGGCATTTTTAACGCTCGAATAACCGCCTATTTTTAAGGGCACATACAGTCAGTTTTGACGATTTCAAGGCTTGAATAGCCATAATTGCCATTTTTCGGGCACATAGAGTCAGTTTTCCCACTTACACGATTTTACCATTTTCAGGCCAGTAGTCACCTGTTCAGACATTTTTAGAGCGCGATTCATCAGTTTATCCAATTTTAGAGCTTGTAAAATAATAAGTTCGGGAATTTTTAGGTTTCAAATACATAGTAATTTTAGCCATTTTGAAGGCACGAATCGTCTTTTTTGCCATTTTTGGGGCTCAAATAGTAACCAAGGCCATGAAGTTTGACCATTCCTGGCGCGCAAATTGTCGATATTGACATTTTCAGGGCAGGAAAAATCTTTTTGTACAGCACAACCGGGCGTGAAGACTCGAAATTCGACCGCCGGGAGAACCTTGAGCGGGCGATATGAGGTTCATCCCCCCCCCCCCCGGGCGTAAAGAAAAATATCAGCCCGCTGTGTCTTTTTTTTTTTTTTTTTTTTCTTTCTTTCTTTTTAACATGGTCAGTTTGGTCATTTTTAGCTCGCGAATAGTCGATTTAGTTACTTTCGGGCGATAATAATGATGATTCCAAAGCAATTATCCTTCGTACTCCACAACAACATGGCCTTTCAGACATCAGATAATCATGATCTTTTCGGGGGCATTTTCAGAAGTTCACCAATCGCCCAGCATTTAGCCATTTTTAGGGCACGTGAAGTCAACTTAGCCATGTTAAGAACGCGAATCGTCAGTTTTGAATTTTTGGGCGCGCGTTTAGTTATTTTAGCCGTTTTTATAGTGGGAATCGCTAGTTTTAACACACAAAAAAGGCAGTGAATGGCTGTCAAGCCATTTTAAGTATATCGGAGCACACCATTTCTTCAGCTCCTCCCTATAGCAAATCCTGAATCCGCGTTTGTCTGCAAAAAAGGTATTTTATGGTGCAAAAACGACGAAATCTGTCTTTGAATTATGTCACCCTTGCGAAATTCGTTTTGTGAGCAACAAAAATCCTTGAAACTTTTTTTTGGTGAGCGCCGACGAAATACAATGTGGTCATTTTGAAGGAATTTTACTTTCAGATTGTACGTGGGGATGGGCAACTGCCTCACTAAGTCTCCACTTTCGAGTCTAGGGGTGGGCAGTTGTCTACCCCAACCTCCCTCTGGCTACGCCCATGATTCAATTTAAAGTTTTGGCCTATACTAAGAAAGCCACGTTTATAATTAGCTTAAAGAATTGACTTATGCGATGAAATTCTCAACTGAATCGAGTCTAATTATAATTGACGAAATATGTTCCGGTAATTTAAAAGTTGAAGAGTACGCGAAAAAAGGAAAGAAAAAATAATCAAATTTTTATTGACTATCCCAGGGACTGATTTCCAAGGTGGGACGGCCCTAGCTTGGGCAATTTGCGAGGAATTTCTCAAGAAACCGGCGTTTACATTCGTAACGACCCACCTCCACTATCTTACCAATATGGAGAAAATATTTTTCAACGTTACAAAGTATTATCCCAAATGCATCCTCCCACCCACAATTTCAACTTTTTTCTTTTTTAAGTTATAATATGGAGGCTATAGATTTGTCAGAGGACTCACCGTACGACCCTCTCGTGTACACTTACCGACTTTTGCCTGGTGTGACTCAGATAGCCAACTACGGCCTGAAATTGATTCTAACGACGAACCTACCCGACAGTGTTAAGAATTATAGTATGACTATCGCGGAACGGCTGTGCAGGAAACGAGCTGAAGCGTTGACAGCAGCTGTTAATGTGAAACCCTCACACAGAAAACCTATGGAATTCTTTAGTAACTATCTTGCTTACAGCCTCCAGATAACGTGCTTCAAGCGATGATCAAAACGGAGAAGCTGGAAAAAATCTTTCAAGACTTATACGAAGCCAGCAACTCCGACAGATTTGATATTGATTTCCTTCAGTCCATTAAAACAATAGTCCTGAACGACATTGTAACGAAAGTGGACTCCCACAGTGACCAGAATGAGAACGCTTCTAGGAAGAGCGGAATTAGTACAACGAGTAAAAGTACGACAGAAAAACAGAAAAGTACATCGTTGGAGCGCCCAAAAAGTGATTCTTGCTCGGATTCAACCGATTGATGAACGTTTAAAAGAATCTATTTAACAAGAAAAAAAAATATAGAAATACAACAAAAAATATTTACATAGATCACGGAAAATTTAGTATTTTTTTACAATTTGAAACAAAAAGTATTCATTTTGATCACATATCTCGTCCCTAATGAAGTTACAATTTATAAAGAAGTTCGTTAAAATCGGTAACAAACCATTCTGCTTTTCTTTTAACTTCATCACGAATAACGTTGCCACCATAACCTAAAAATTAGAACAATTACAAGATTACCCATAGAACAAAAAGGTAAATTGAAGCTTCTTACCAATGAAAGCGTCGGCAGGTGGACATGATTCCAAATCTGTCGCACCGTCACCGATCATGACAAGGTTGGCGTACCCGTACTTGTTTTTCAGATGTTCGATGACTTTTCCCTTCCCGCCATTGCTGCTCGTGGGTTCGTTTTCGTCAAATCCAGCGAACTCTCCTAGAATTATCAATGATGAACAGAGGAGTTTCTTTAGAAGAAACCGGTAAGAACAAACCATTAAAGAAGAATTTCATTTTATTCGCGTAGACGTTTTGCAAAGGTATGTTCAGCTGAAGAGCTACGGGGCTGATGATGCTACGGAATCCGCCCGACACGAGATAGACGTCGGTGCCTCGCCTTTGAAGGCAGGAGACTAATTCACTTTGTTGGAAAGAATTTGCGTGTGAGTATTCAATTTATTTGAAAGGTTTCACCTTTTTATCGTACTCAATATTGGGCGACAGGGTGGGTGGTCGAGTTCGAATAAATTCTTGTATCACAGACATCGAAGGTTTAATTATATTAAGTCGCAAGCTAAGAGATTCTCTGAAGCTCATCGAGCCTCCCATCGCTTTTTTCGTTCTGGGAAGAAAAAAACAAATTTATTAAAAAATTGAGCGTTAAAATATCGCGAGGGGAGAAAGACAGGTGACGTGCCTGCATTGAACGTTGCGGGTGTAATAATTAATTAAGCTAATTCTTTTCTGAGTATCTTCCGTGGCTCATTGCCTAATGTGTAATGCTAATCTCGTAAAAGGGGATAAACTCTTACTATGGCCGCGGGCATACTGTAAAATACTATGCCACGATAACATAATCATTTTCACTATTATTAAGTAAAAATATTAAAGGTAAATTTAGTAACTAAGTCCAACAACAACAATCAAGAGAGGGAATATCGTGTTCGCATGAAGTATACACAAGCATAAAAGCATTCCCCTAGGATTTCGTCCGGGCGAGTTTGGTCTGTTGCTTGCCACGAAACGTATTCCCAGGAGAAATACTCCGCAAGATTCTATTATGTAAACATTTAGTTGTTATGATAAACAAACATTAAGCAGGCGACAACGTTGAGTTGATTGACCTGTTGCCCATACAAGCTTTCTATGCGGGGCACGCGCTAGAGATACCGTTTTGTCAATCTTAATTAGGTAATCCCAAGTTTTCGCAGATAACAGCGTTTTTTTTTCGCACTTTAGAGATTCCAGTACTTTTTCTCTTTACCGTTTGTGAACTCATGATACGGTGGCATTGAAGGAAAGGAGGAACCCCAATTGAATTCGCGGTTCAATGTCGTGAGATAGACGTCAAGTGTTTTCGAACAGTCACCTTTCTCTCCGCAACAGTTTAATTACGGGAGAAATCAAAAGTAGTTGGAGAGGGGGGAGGGGTGGATTTCACGATAGGTCGCTGAACGTTAATTGCGTTGAATTAATTGGTGGGCCAGAAAGAGAAGAAAACGTAATTTTTCTCCGCAAGTCATCATCAACGTCGTCATCTCAATCGCCCTAATGATATTAAATCGTATAAACACTCGCTTAAGGCTAAGGACGCTTCTAGCAAGTTGTGTGCTTGTGAAGTAATGAACCTATTAAGAAAATTAAATCGCACTACCCCCCTATGACCTAAAAAGCGCTTAATTGAAAGTTACAAAAGCAAATAAACTTGCTATAGTTTTAAAAAGAATAAGAAGCTGGTATAGTAAAAAAAAATTGCAATGAATAAACTCAGAAATTAAAACGACCAAATCGTGCTGGCGTTCCCCTCTCACCTTCAGTAAACTCGGAAGAATTAAGTGTAGGAAGGGGGTAAAGGGCTCGTCATGAACCGAAACGTTCCCGACGAATGATCCATAATGGCACGTTTTCTTAGACAACTTCAGATTAATTCCATATTGATACTTTTTCGTTAGGAAACTGTATGCGAAAAAGACACTCACAAAGCGAGGACTTGTTCGGATTTCCCGCAAAATTTCGCTAGCTCGTCGATCCCCTCTTCTCGAATCACTGTCGAGTCCACGTCGAAACAAACAGCGTCGGCGTTCCTCCAAACAGTCTTGACGAAGTCGCTCATTTTTATTATATTGTCTGAAACAAATGAAGAAAAATTTGCGTGAAAAAAAAAGTTTGAGAAAGAAATCGCATATAGGGTGGTGTGGAATATAACCTCGCGTCATTTTTTGTAGATATGTGGACGATGAAGTTCTCGATAATGACCAGAAATTAATTTCGAATCACTCCTTTATAATGAATACCCTCAAGAGAAAAACACACAGGAACGCGCAAGCGTTATAAACAAGATACTCCGGCCCGGAAAAAAAAATCAAAAATATTTTTTAAAGATTACTTTTATGAAACGCGAAAGAGGGAGAAAAGTAACAAAAAAAAAATAAAATAAAATAAAAAATTACGTAATATACGATACGTTCTTACGTGTGTTCAAGTGTTCATATTGAAAACGCCACTCAACAGGTTTCAGGAGGACACTCAAATAACGAAATTGATTCATAGTTTCACTTGCGATTGATAAAAGACGTTACGATTTATCTAATGAGATCAAACTTTGCTCCTTTCATTTTTTGTATAATTGCTGCATAGAGAAGCAAGGGTGCCCGACGTGTGGCCCCAATACGAGGATTTAAAATAAAAATTCGTTTGAAGAACTCTTCTAATAAAATTTGAAGTTTTCATATATTTATTCAACAGATGGCATTAGAATGTTCTCATTTTTTACAACCGATAAAGGAGGAATTCTTTAACTTGATTCAAAGTTTTATGACAAACGTAGCACGCCACGAAGAAGAAGTCAAAAATCTTTAAAAGCCTAAACTTCCCACCGCTGCCTAGTGGGCCAACCTCTAACAGCAAAAATGTTTTGCAGCTTCATAAAAACAGCTAAAGTCGTTGTCTTAGTTATAGAATAAAAATTAAAATACGTTATCTCTCCATCATTAACTGGCTTTCGATAGACTTTAACAACATCGGCTCTAGGATTGAAGCATGAATTCTTTATACATGCCGAAAAAATTGGCTGGTGGGACCGGAAGCGAAGAAGAATTTCTAAGAAGGTTTCTAGGATCAAATGACCATTTTTAAACCGGAAGGTCTGTCAGTGATGGGGCGTTATTATGTGGTTTGTATGATCGAAAAGGAGCGTTTCAGGGTTGAAGAGCTTCATCAGATGAACTAGCTATACCTGTGGAATGGCTCCATGCCTTCGTGGTTACATTGATAGCGTTCCTAGTGAGTTTGTACTTAGTAGTGTAGTTGTAGAGGGTTTCTCTTTCAGGTAGAGGTTCTGAGGAGCAGACCTCAGCCGAGTGCTTTTGGAGTTCTGGCCCCGTGCGTTGGGGCAGAGCTGTAATCGCCTGTCCCGTGAAAAGCAGAAAATATTAGGCCAGAATTTGGTTTTGAATGGAAAAATACCTCGAATCTCTGCACGAGTTCGTGTTATTATGTACCTTTTTTCTTCTCCGTGCAGAACATGGCGAAGAAGGGGAGGGTTGCGAGAGAAGTCATTATTCATCAATGAAGGAATGACTCGGGCGTTTTTATGCCTGCGAGGCGGGAGTGGCGGTAAACTATCGCCCCCCCCCCCAACATCCACTCATCCTATTCGCCTAATTTTTAATTTTCTTATTATAAAAAACAATTGCCCGAAAGCTCACTGTCTCTGGTTCTGGTTTTAAAAGAAACAGATTTTTATTTTTGCTTGGACGGGCCATTAGCCTGCTGGATCTTTTATTGCTCAAGAATCCAGGTAAGTATGGTGTAAGGCGATTTCGTATTTTAAAAAATCTCGAAATTCATCACTTCAATCCAGAACGATCTGCCGAAAAACCTGGCACTTTGGCTCAGTGCCGGCCTTAGTCATTTGGTGCCCCCGATCGAATTTTTCACCAGCGCCCCCTATAAATTCACCGTTCAGAATAAGTCGCGATTTGGCGTTTTCTCCACTCTACTGCGAATTAGAGTTTTTGTCTACAATTCTGCTCTTCTTCTCAATTTTATCGGTAGATAAAGCGATTTTTCTTAATTTTAGCCATAATTTAGCGCTTTTTCTCGCTTCTTTCCGAGAATCAGTTGCGTCTTCCATCAGTTCATCAGTTGCGCCCACTTTCAGAGGATCCCACCGAAAAGCTTAAAGATGGAAAAATAAGGATTATTAGGTTAAAAGGAGTTTTGGTATGCGGTCGGACACAGCGATATTGGCTCCTTTCGACAATTTTCAGTCCATCTGACCAACGTCGCATTGGGCATAGCTGAATATTATATTTAGCCCACAAAAGCGCTATTCTGATGCCTTAAATTGAGAGAAATCGCGCTTTCTGGGGGTAACTTCACGGCTAAAATATAAAAAATACGCAAATCTCCAGTTTGTTTAGGTCTTGAAGAGGATGTAGATGAGAAAGCGCACTAATATGCTGATCTTAGGCAAGTTTTCAGCAAAATTTTTGATAATGAGTTAATATATTTTTGGCTAAAACTGTGAAAAAGCGTTCATTCACTGTATCTCGATCAAACTTCCAGACTAAAATTGAGAAAAAAATCGCACATGCGCGGTGTATAGACATGCCACTCTAAGGCTAAAATGAAGAAAAAAACGCTTATTTTCTGTTCTTTGGTAAAATTAATACGTGCCCCGGTTTATGCTTTTTTGCAATCACAAAAAGGCAAAAATGCAACAAAAAAAGGCTGAACAAAAATTAAAAAATCCGTTTGTTCAAGATTATAAAAAAGGGAAAACACCGCGGCTAAAATTGAAAAAAAAACAACAAAAAACAAACAAACAAAAAAGAACAATTCGGAGCTAAATTGAGAAAAAGGGCAAATTGGCAGCTGAAATGATAAAAATTGCCCATTCGCGGGTACAAAAGAGAAAGCCGCTAATTCGTAGTTAATTTTGCGAAAAGCGCTAATTAACGACTGAAATTTAGAAGATTGTGGAATTAGCAGTTAAAATTAGGACAAACGCTAATCGACGGGAAAAATTGAAAGAATCGCTACAAATAACTGCTAAAATTGAGAACATCACTAATTCGCTAATGAAATTGGAAAAAGCACTAATTATCGGGCAAAACTGGGACAATATCCTAATTCGAGAACAAAACTGAAAAGCATTGCTAATTGATTCGCTAATTATTTCCTGATGTGTATTAATTCTCTGTTCGTCCTGGCTTCTGTCAGTAGATCTCTAGACAATCCACGCTCCTTTTTAACTAATTTATGCCGAATTTTGATAGTTTTGAAATGTTATATACTTACTAATAATAAATAAAATGCGCTTCTAATAGGTCATTTTGTCTCGTCCGCCTCCGGAGCTCATTCCCCCCCCCCCTAAAGCCGGCGCTGCTTTGGCTCAATATCTGATCCAAAACAAGTCGTGCGCATTTGGCCCTTTTAAAAACCAAATATCGCATTTGAGGCTACTCCCAAATATCGCTCTTCCAAAACCAAATGCCGTTCGACTCGTTCAAATTCGTATTCCAGGGACTTTTGATCACTTAACAAACATTTCGTTTTGTTGCTCCATCAAAATCCAATTTCAGCGATTTACGCTTGATGAAAAACCGAAGTTCACGGCTTTAGCTCTTACTATAATTTTAGTTAATACAGAAAACCAATTCGGTTCGTTTGAAAACCAAATATCACGATTTTGGACCTTTCGCCTTGAGCCTGAATGATTTCTCATTTTATGCCACTGGGATAGGTATAACTTTAGTTCCATTCAACTTCTTACTGGTAATACAGGGTTTCCACAGAATGACTTTTCTAGGTTTTCCCTGACCAGTATCGTGAAATCCCCTGGCCAAATTCGGTTAGCATTGGAAGAACAAAGTCAACGAAATTAAACACATGGAATTCTGTATGACAAGAGAGTCAATTAGTCACTTAGGACAAGTCTTGGACTCTGGTCAATCGACCTCCGTCAAAATTGACAATTGACTGGTCAATTGTTCCGAAAGATTATTACCGAGATTCTTACCGCCAAAATCTCGGACTCACGAACCGCTTCCAGCTCAGCCCGGGGTGACTTTCAAAAACAAACCGATAATGTTACTACAATTTGTGAAGGTTAAACTCTTTTGCGATTATTGTGAACATTTCCAGAATGCAAAATAAGTAAAACTCACAAATTTGCGGAAAAAGTCAGGCAGATTATGCGTTCCCTTACAGTGAGCTTGGCCCTTTCAATAAACCAGATTTCGTGTGCTTGACTCTCTCCAAAAAACTTTTCGTAAGCGTTGGAACTTTAAAAAAAAAAATTAAAACTTTGCGGGTTTGGGCTCTACCAATATTTTACCGAATTTTGTGGATTTAGCTCTTTCAAAAACCCAATTTCACGGAATTCGGTTACTCACAAAACTAAATTTCACGGTATAACTCATTACAAGCCCTTTCCCGTAACCAAATTTCGTCTATTTGGCTATCATGTAACAGCCAATATCGAGGGGGACGTTTCAAGTTCAAAAAACGCGAAAATCGGGATTTTGCTCATACAAAAAAAAAATTTTACGAGTTCACCTCCTTCAACAAACGGATTTGGTTCTCAGAAATACTAACAAAATTCGCGTGTTTGGCACTTTTAAACCAAATTCAACGATTCTGGCTCTTTCAAAACCTAATCTTACGGGTATGGCCCTTTCAGAAACAAACTTGGCACATCCAAAATCCAAATTCAAGGAATTGGCTTATTCAAACCGTGAAATTTGTGATTTTGAATGTTTCATCCCTAATTTTAAAATGCAAATGTCGTGAAATTGGCTTCTGAAAAACTAGATTTCGCGGATTACTGATCATTGAGGCTTTGGCTCTATCAAGCCCAAATTTCACATAATTATTTGGCTCTCCATGTTTTTTGAGATGCGAAGCCGTTACAAGTTCTGTGTTTGAGGTATCAAATCGTCCGACGCCTTGCTACCTCAAACATACGTAGTATTTGGCTCTTTCAAAACTGAATTTCACGGATCTCATGGAAATTGTGAGGGATTGACTTATGTCAAAAAATAATTTTGTGGATTCAGCTCATTATCACTGTCTAGCAGAAATTAATAAAAACAGGTACTAATAAAGCTAATTATTTCATCAAGAAATATGGAATTGACTGCAGGCGAGCATTCCAGCCTTGAGATGGTCAGCTGA
Organism: Corythucha ciliata; assembly: GCA_038030265.1. Classification (NCBI taxonomy): domain Eukaryota; kingdom Metazoa; phylum Arthropoda; class Insecta; order Hemiptera; family Tingidae; genus Corythucha; species Corythucha ciliata. The sequence goes on along the minus strand of CM075938.1, from coordinate 44,019,529 downwards.
GTCTTGCAATCAAATTATTTGGTCTGTTTCCGAGGAATTATGTTTCGACACAGACTTTCACTTTAAGAAATTCCGATCTGAATCCGGGACAAAATGCGTCCCACGATGGCCTGTCTCGGTTACCACGGGACGGTTGGCGACCCTTATGGTGGATTTCACCACCTCGACTGTTTACATAAAATTCAATGGATTTTTTACCTTAAGTCCGACTCGATTTTAAGCCGAACCTTAAGCCGAGGTGGTGAAATCCACCTTGGGACAGTGGGCAAGAAATGTAAGAATTTACAGTTTAAATGAACTTGAAATGACCGGTTTCAAGGAAGTATAGGCACTGGGGTGTCTAGTGTCGATGTATAATGACGCCCTCAAATGGTCGAGAAGTGTTCTAGATTAGATTCCCGCCATGACCAAGCGCTGGCCTTTCATATGGCCACCCATTTTTGGGCGCTTTGACATGTTTTTCGGGAGAACTCGACAGTTCACTCAAAAGTCACATTCAACACGGGCTGAATGAGGGAGATGATGACGGGTATAGAACAGATCGCATTGGTTCAATTTTTTTCTTCTTTTAACCGCCTGTCTGGATAAAGAAGCCGTCTACTCATTTTTCTCTGACTTTGGCGTCAAAATTAAGAAATTCCCTGACTTTTCCCGGGTTCCCCTGATGAAATTTCCAGACTTTTCCCGGTTTTCCCAGTCTGTGGCAACCCTGTAATAAGGGAAATCCAACACAACAGCAACCAGTATCCGCGCAGGGAAAAATCCCAATTATTATACACCCGCTTAGCCCTAATACGTTAGTGCCTAATTTACTAGCACAGAGTTTATTCCACTGGAATGCTCGGATTAAGCAGAAAATTGGAACACGATTCATCAACTCATGGGCCAATACGGCTCGTTCTAAAACTTGGACGCGGCCCGTTGAGAAACAACAGGGAAATATTTTACTATATGTAGTTTCGTGTTTGATTACAATGGATTTCATCCAGGTTTTCTTTGAAAAAAAAAACCTCATTGAACAACTAAATTTCACAAGCTTGGCTCTTTTCAAACACCTAATTTTGCGGGTTCAACTCTTTCAAAAACCTACAATAGTTAAGGGGGGGGGGATAAATGGGATTCTCGTTCAAAAAATCAATTTCGCGGGTTTCCGCTCTTATTAACACAAAATTTCACGCACTCTCCAAAAACCAATTTTATGGTCCAGCTCTTACAAAAACCAATGGCCAACTTCGAGACATTCTCTTACCTCTCCCCTCAAACCCTTCCGTGGGTTTCACTCATATAAAAACCAAATTTCACTAGTTTGGCTCTATCAACAACAGATTCGGCTTTCGAAAAAACCAACTTCACGGGTCTCTGGCCCTTGAAAAAAATATAATTACGCGATTGTGACTCTTTCTAAATCAATCTTCACGGGTGTGGCTTTTTAACAACCACAATTAAATTTTATGAATTTAGCTCCTTCAAAAACAGATTTTTTCGGCTTCAGCTCCTTAAAACAAATTTTTCACGGGTTTGGCTTGGAGACGAAAAAAGAAATACCGATGACGGGGCGGTATCTTATAGTGAACGTAGTCACCACCGACCATCATAAGTCATAAATAACTTATACCCGTCATTGAGAATTATTGTACAGTAGTTAATTCACTTCTGTGAGAGTCTTTTTTCATGTGAGTGAAAATAAAAACGACACTTGTGATTTTTATGTGTGTAATGTAAAAAATACGTCAATAAGGGGGGGGGGGGTGAATAACTCAGGGAGAAGGGTATCAAAAACAGCACTTCTTCAATAATCGAATTTAAACGAATAACAGCGATATACTGTGTACACACAGTGGAATTTACAATAATGTAACTGGAAAAAGCTACAACTAATGACGTTAGTGTTAAGGTTTATACATATTATTCGGTAATGTTTAATATGCATACCTACATAGAATTCGGCGATTGCAAACATTCCCCACCTCCAAAAAAGATTATTAAAAATTACTGATTTACACACAATCATCATTAATCATAACATGCACATGTAAAAACACACAAGGAAAATACCTTGTAATGAGTGTGTTCATGTGTCAATACATAGTAATGAATACTCGTGTTATGATTTCATTTCCGCCTAACACGGACCATTTCTTGTCCGGTTTTACGAACGAATGTTCGTCTTTTCAGAGCGCGGACTCAGCCCGACTCCTGATGGCTTATTCAAAGATGTCCGTGGAAAAATGCCGCAAGCGGGGTCCATTAAGAAATAACATTATCCCTCTATAGCAACCACACTTATGACATCCCCCCTCCCCGACGGGCATCTCAAATTTTGTTGGCTGATGATTGAGGGTAGTGGGTGATAATGAAGATTCATTGTTGTTAGAGGGGAGCACTGGAATGTGGCCAATAAGTTCATAAGTAAATTTCCTGTATTCTATACGTTTTTGTTTTTTCCACGATTGAAAATGTCTCCCAATTCCATGTTTACCGTTAAAACAAACACGAGGCAGTTTTCATGTTGCGCACCAGCACGATTAAAATTCCCACAGCGAAAAACTAACAAATACAGCCCCCCAACTCCGAGTTATAAACCAATGACACGAGTTCTGACCTTGAATGTGATTTGAACATTGGCTTTAACGGTAATCGTTATGAAAATAAAATTTGACCAGAATTCCTTTATAATCTTACGCAAGGCAGATAGATGGACTTACAGTCGGAATGAACGTTTAAAATACATGTTAAATGTTTTAGGACCCGTTCACAAATCATTTTTTGCTATGCGTCTGTGGAGTTTATATGCAACTTATCAAAATGCTTCATTTTTCGAGGGAATAGTTTGGTTGCATATACCCCACCGACGCATAGCACAGGGATTGTGAACGGTGTTTTAATACATTATGTCTAAATATACTGGCAAATGTAATTACATTTCAAAGGGCCACTGGATCAATAAGGAGGACTCCCCGAGAACTAGGGACTCGGGCGTCGGACCGCTGTCTGCACCCTCGACTTGTTGTCAACCCATTTCTAAAATTGAATTCCCCTTCCCACACGCTATCATCATAATCTTCCCGCTGGCACGGCACTTTTGTCAGTTAAATTAATTAAAAAAGACAGGAACCCTTGAACGACAGTAAACTGAACAAAAAGTAATACTCACGGCTGGAAAGACAACGCGTACCGTGGATTTTTAAAAATGATCGGGTTAAATATTCACGTACACGAGATATGTTTATTTCATTACGTAATTGAAGGCGAGCTACTAACAAGAAATGGAGAAAATAAAAACGTTGAACGAGTAGGGTATGATGACGTGAACACACGTGAGCGTCGATTGAATAATTTCAACCGGCCAATGCCAATGTCGCGAAAAAAAAGAGGAGCTTAGTTCGTTGCCCGTCATTCCAAGGGTAAATTAATTCAATGAAAAGAGGGGATTGACAATTTTATTAAGGAACCATCGTGGAAGAGCATTTTTATTTTAATTACTCACTTAGCAACCTGTTTACAATAAAAATAATTTAAAGAACTTCCAGGCACTGATTTATACGTTCAATTCAACTGCACTGGGAACAAAGCAAAATGGCAAAACCACTTTTGAGAGAAATGACAGCAATAACTGATAATACGCGAGGAAGAAGAGTCAAGGCCAAGTTGGGATGAACTTGTTGAACAGGATTGGATTGCTTTCCCGCTTTTTCAACATATATTCGAACAAATCACAGGTTGCTGTTTCGCTTGAGAAAGGTGTGTCAGAGGGGTGTGTGCGTGCGATTGCGTACAGAGAACATGAACAGTTAGAATCAAGAAGTTCTTAGTAACGAACAATATAATTATCAGAGTCTAAAGGAAAAAAGCACTATGAATTGAATATGGCGAAACTAAGGTTAAAAATAGGCAAATTGAGATGCTTGTTTTTGTATACTTGTGTTACAGTTACTCAGACAACTGAGAATTGGTCCTCCGAGCTTGTGCGAACTCGCACTCGCGTGTGTGGAGTTCGCGACTGAAACTTGGGCTCTTTGATATTAACTGAATGTAAAAAAAATATTGGTAGCCATGAACAATTAATTTCCCGTTCAAACCTCTATTATAAAGCCCTTATGGCACCATGATTACGACTAGCGTTTTATAGTCTGATTCGGCGTTTTGAGCGGGAATGAGAAAGCGCAAGGGAGCCCTCTTCTGAATTGTAATCTCGTTTTCAGCTTACCCGTCTTTCTTTACTAGATGACGCTAACACCCTGTTTTGCGAAAGGTGGCATTTCCGCATTTCAAGAAGATAGAATGTTACAAACTATTCCTGGGGGATGTTTATATTAATTTTAACAATGATTTTATCAATATTTTCAACGTACATTCCAATTTTGAGTACCCTGTACTCTACGTGAATACAGGAAAACGCTTGCTCAATTGTCGGTTCTCACCAATCGAGTAAGAGTTCAATTGAAGTGGAGCTTCCCTTCCAGCTTTTATCGTTAATTAAAAGGGTGTTTGCTGCTCGATGGCATGCGTGCCCTTCATAGGGTGCGTAGGGTATGGCTATCAAGACATACTCAACACGTAATTTTTGAATACGAGGAGCTGTTGGTGTCACGAAAACGCTGACGCTCCCCAGCTAAGTTCAATGCTCATTAACATAACAATGAATAATTAATGCTCCCACGCCACTCCCCCCCCCTGCATATTCGAGAAATTCCTTCCAAATGGAAATCTCAACTGTTTGTTCGTCAACATTGCGGGCAGACGGGTTAACTCAAGAAAATAAATGTAGTGGAACGATAAATTCTATATGTATATTTTAAAAAAATATGTATTAAATTTACGACAAAAGATTCGCTATTCACTCGATAAGCAATCCTCTAGTGTTATGTACCGCCGAGACGCTTAGTTATCCCTTTTCATTGTTCTTCTCCCCTTCTCCCTTTTCAATTCTTGAGGGTTGGGGCTAAAGTAGTCTACCCATCTGTTTAAAAAGCATCTAAGATAAAAGTATTTTCCCGCCATCTTCTGTAGGGCGGGGGGGGGTGAATTTCGTTTATTGGATAAATATGTAAAAAGGATTCGTTGTACTTGTATCACAATTTGAAACTGGCAGCAAACCATAGTTTTGGAAAATAATATTCTCTCTTGCTTTTTTCTGTGTGAAATTCATCAATAAGAACCTTCTATTGAAACAATGTTCAATGAAGTCAGTCATTGTTATGGAATGCCGGTGGTAATCCCGGAATGTCCTCTGTTCGATGCTGGGTTGATATTCGTTGGGAAATGCCCGTTATAGGATAAAGGATTTCATAGCAGATAGAGGGGCGAGTACGAAAGGGCGTGTTATAATTTTAACACGGGTCATCCTATCACAGGGATTGTCACGTGGACACATTAGTTTAATTTCATTTACGCCCAAGTTACGGATCCAAGTGGCGGATCCAGTATTTTATCAAGGGGGGGGGGGCGGTCGAAGCAAAATTAAATTAGCACCTCCCTGGTAGGGGGAGGGGGATATTGCGCACCGCCAAAAAGAAAGACATAGGAGCCGCACTCTTCCTGGTATTTCCGGTTTATTCTTTTCCTGGAAGAATGAAATAAAAACCCTTGGGAGGGGGAGGGTGACATGCTTCAACTATGTTGAGTACTTCTCAAAAATATGTTCAACCTAATCGAAAACAGACAATTTCGGGCTATTTTTTAAAAAATAATGGCTACTTTGATCAAAAATTTAATTTTGAAAAAGGGCTTTACACGAGTAGCTTTATTCAGAGACCCTTAACTTAAGTTGTGCAAGAGCATACGGTCTATTAAAATGTATCACCACCTATTTTGAAGCACTTTAAGGAGGCCTTAAAGTTAAGGAAGGTCTCTTTTTTTTCGTTTTTTGATCAAAATAGCCCAAGAAAATTAACAGATGTTTCCTGCATGAAATGGACTGTTTGTAATCAGACAGAACGTATTTTTAACAAATAACTTACTCGAGTAAAACAGACCTTGATGAAAATTTTGAGCCCATCAAAAAACATCCTATAAACAAACGCAAAGAAAACGTAAAAAGTACAAGAATAGTGTTTTTTTTTTCACGTTCTTCTGAGTATGTAATGTAAACAGCTGTTCTTAGGACAAATCGTACGTATCTATTTTATTGCTGTCCTATTACCGGCCTACTCTCTAACAAAAAAGCAATGTGTTTCCCACAGCTATATGTCTATTTCATTAATTTTTTTGAACGTGAATGAAATTTACATATTGCTATGAAAAACATATTGCTTTTTGTTGGAGAATAATCCCCTGAATTCTGCGTCGAATGAGATTGAGGGTGGGTTTATCAATCACTGGATATCTCATGGAATAGCTATCCCTCGAATAACTTTACTACAACAATGCCCGTAGCAACCAGACTTATCCCAGCTTTGTCTGTAGAGTAAGTGCATTGATAAACGCACCCTAAGTAAGACTCCCTTGGTTACTTTTCAGATTTTCGGAAATTGGACTTCAAGGAAAACTCGTTATTTTTAAAATGAATTTTTCTTATCCACCAATTAAATTTAAATAAAATTAATAATAAAATGATGCATAGTGCGCGAACAAAGGGCTAACAAATGCATTGAAATGGGAAATTAAATAAATAATTTTTAAATAAATAAACACTGCAAAATTTTACACATGGGTGTTTATAGTCGGGTTTCCTCTAAGGAAACATTTTGAGAAACATTTTCGTATCAAAAAGGTGAAACATGATGCGTTCCAAGTTTCGCCAACGAGTTTCAGTTTTTTGAAACTTCAAGTTTCCACTTGAGCAACTTTTTATGATGTACAAAATATGTTTTGTTTCATGGTGTTTCCATTAAGGAAACTGTTTAAAGTCTAATTTTCTCATTAGTCTCAACCCTAGTCAGTTGCCCTCGTAATGTCGTCCCGCGAAGACCGCCCGCTTGTTTTTTAATCATTTACGACGAACAAGGCAAAAAGGAGGTACTGGGTCAGCTCGAGAAGGAGATTCCAAAGACAAATTGAACCAGAAGAAGGAAATGAAGATAAATATAAGCTCCTTTATCATCCTTTGCTTGTCCAAATGGCCAAATTCGAGGGTTTGGTTCTTCCAGAAAACCAAATTTCGCGGGTTTGGCTCTTTCTGAATAAAAATTATGCTTTGGTGCTTCCAAAATTCAATTTTCACGCCTTTATCTCTTTCAAAGCCAATTTGGCTGTTTTCCCTACAATAAAAAATCGTTTCATGGGGTTGACACTTTCCCTAAGCCAAACTTCTGAATGATCGCTTTTTCTTAATTTTACCTAGAATAAAGACCCTAAACATATACAGTTTCTCCTAAATTAAGATTCGAAACTGTAAATTTCGCGAGTATTTTGCTCAAAATTAAGATCCGAACTTGCAAAGTTACGAAGATGTATCTCTTGAGTGTTGAAATTACACGATTACTCGTCAGGCTATGAGCGCCTTAAGGGTTGACTTGCTCGGGGTCGGCGCCCACTGGAAAAATGACCAAAAACGTGCAATTTACCGAGAAAAAAGACCAGAAACTACCAATTTCAACCAATATTTAGAAACATGCAAATTTAAGAAGATTCAGCAAGAAAAACCTTTAATTTCGCACGGTTGACACTTCCCCTACAAAGCCAAACTTCTGACTGATCGCTTTTTCTTAATTTTAGCCATGAATCAGCGCTTTTCCTTAATTTAAGTCGTGGATTTGCCCGAACACAAGAGTTTTTTTTTTTTCAAATTTGTCCTGGAAGTTGTTACAGGCAGTGGCGAAACAACAACTATCGGGGCCCGGGGCGGAAATCTCTAGGAGGCCCTTTAGCCTCTAATTAAAATAGGAATATGCTTTTTAGTGGCGTTAAAGTACATATTTTTCGAAATTGCCTCCGAAAACCGTGTATGTGCGTTTTCTCAATTTTAACTGCGATAGAGCGTTTTTTCTCAATTCTACTAGCAAATTTTAGCTGCGAATTGTCTCTTTTTCTCAATTTTATCCGCGAATTAGCTCATTTTCTTATTTTTAGCTGCGATCAGCGCTTTTTATGCACTCTTAGCCGCGAAAGTTGCCTCAAGAATCCTCAAATGAGATAGCGTTTGAGTGCTCTTTCCCAATTTTATCCGTAAATTAGCAATTTTTCTCGATGTAAGTCGTGAATTTGTGCTTTTCACCATTGTAAACACCATTGCGTATTTTTCTCTATCTATTATCCGCGAATCAGCGCTTTTTTACAGTTTTAGCCGCTTGAATTAGCGCTTTTTCTCAACTTCATTCCCGAATTTGCCTCAGGAATCCGTGAGTTGGCGTTTTCTCAATTTCAGCTTTATGAATTAACGTTGAAGTAGCGTTTGAGTGCTCTTTCCAAATTTTATCCGTAAATTAGCGTTTTTCTCCAGTTTAAGCGCCAATTCGTGTTTTTCTAAATTTTACCCATGAATTAGCATTTTTCCATATTTTTAGCCACTTGATCTAGCACTTTTTCTCAATTTTATTCCTGAAGTTATCCCAAGAATCTGCAGGTTGGCGTTTTCTAAATTTTAGCCGTGCTTTCGCGTTTTTTCTCCATGTTGAACGCCATATTCGTGTTTTTCTCAATTTTACCCACGCAAATTCACATTTTTCTTTATTTTACCCACGAGTTAATAGCGCTTTTGCACAGTTTTAGCTGCTTGATCTAGCGCTTTTTCTCAATTTCATTCCCAAGAATCTGCGAGTTGGCGTTCTCTTCAGTTTCAGCTGTGAATTAGCCTTTTTTACCCTCAATTTTAGCAGTAAATGGGCACATTTTTTAATTTTAATTGCGAATTATAGCGCCTTTTCTCGATTTCATCCGTAAAATCGCAATTTTCTTTACCTTAGCTGTCAATTAGAGTTTTCCTTCAGTTTTAGACGTGAATTCGCGTTTTTATCAATTCTCAACGGCCGCGAGAATCCGTGAGTTGGCGTTTTCTCAATTTTTAGGTGTGAATTCGCGATTTTTCTCAATTTTCAAAGCTGCCAAATTGTAACACTTTATCACGAATTTTAGCCGTGAATATCGTGTTTCTCTATTTTTAGACTCGAATCAGCGTTTTTCTCTTTTCTATCCGTGAATTAGCGTTTTTCTCAGTTTTAGCTTGTAGCCCCCCCCCTTGCCCCCAAGAATCGGCGGGTTGGCGTTTTCTTATTTTCAGCTGTGAATTTGCGTTTTTTCCTCAATTTTAGCAGATAATTAGCACATTTTCTTAATTTTAGCTGTGATTTTTAGCGCTTTTACTTCCATGTTCCCTACGGGAATGGAAGTGTGGTTTTCTTGACTCATTCGTGAAATAGTAAATTTTCATACTTTACTAGAGTGAATTAGCGTTTTCCTCCACTTTTGGACGCGAATTCGCGTTTTTGTCTATTTCACTCCTGAATTAGCGCTTTTTCTCAATTTCAGTCCCAATGTAGCCCTAAAAGTCCATGAGTTGGCGTTTCTCCCTTTCAGCTGTGAATTCGCGCTTTTTCTCAATTTTTTAAGGCTGCTAAATTGAAGCGTGTTTCTTCATTTTTAGGACGTTAATTCTCGTTTTTTTCTTTTTTGTCCTTGTATTAGCGCTTTTCTCAGTTCTAGCCGCGTGAATTAGCACTTCTTCCCAATTTCAGTCCAGATTTTGCCCCAAGAATTCGTGATTTTGCGTTTTCTCAATGTCAGCTGTGAACTAGGACTTTTTCTCAAGTTTTAAAGCCTCATATTGTTGCGCTTTATCACAATTCTAGCCGCGAATTAGCGTTTTTCTCCATTTTTGGGCCGAAAGAACTCGTTTTGCTCAATTATGCGTTTATCCCTTACAATTTTAGCTGCAAATTACCACTTTTTGTGTATTCTTTCCGCAAAGTGGCGTTTCTCAACTAATTTTTCTCTCTAATTCAACGAATTAGCGTTTGTCTCATTGCATTCTGAAGTTACTAGTCGAAGAAACTAGTCGGCAAAAGCAATAAAATTGAAAAGAATGTTCAACTCAATAAAACCATTTATCTAAAGTTAATTTTAACATTCGATTTTTTCATCATTAAACTTTTCAGGGGCCCCATCCGAACGGGGGCCCGGGGCCGTTCGCCCCTGCCACGGTACGCTAGAGGTTACAGGGACGACGAATTGACGCATTTTCTCAATTTTTGTCACATTATGAGCGCTGTTTCGCAATTTTAGCCAATAACATCAGCATTTTTAAACCTTTTAGCCGCGTAATATTGCCCCAGGACAGCATTTAGCGTGTATTCTCAATTTTAGCCGCCTATAAGGACGTACAGAAACTGGAAATTAGCCTTTTTTTCCAATTTCAGGCTTAGACTAGCCCGTAAAGCTTGCTCGTTGAAAAAAAAAAAAACTGCGGACAGACACAGCTATAGGCTACTATCCTTGGCCAATGGCGTGACGAGGCCACAAGAAACCCCCAATGACAAGACATGACCTGATAATCACCCACTTATAAGCCCTCCATGTCGGTCGTGGTTGGTGTGTTAGGCAAAAATGGTCGAATTTAATAATGGATGGAGCTGTGAATTGCAAAGAAGATAGCAAAGGCAATTGCAATGTGATCCAATTCAACGGGGCTTTACGTCCAACTACCATCAGATGTGTCGTGGACGAGGGCGGAAGCACACTCTTTAATTATTTAAACGTGAGATATCATTTTTTGTTCAAATAATCCAGCCAGTAGTTGGAATCGAACCCACGCAGCAGATGATAATGGGCATCAGAGCCGACGCTCTAACGACCTCGGCCACTCTGCTGGGCATGCTAACTTCTTTAAGCGCTTTCGTGGACAGCTAAACCAGGTTCCACACAATCACTTAAACCAGAAACTCGCGAGATTCGCAAGAACTCGACAGAAACTTGCGATTCGCGAGAATATAGACCACAAACTAGCAATTTTACGAATATTTAGCCCAGAAACACAACTTTTGGGAAAATAAAGACCAGAAAGTTGCTATTTTGCGTAAGTAAAGACTGGAAACTTGCAACTTACCGAATATTCAACCACGAACCTTTTAATTTCGCTCAAACTTGTGCAATCACAAATGCTCAACTTTAAATGTTACAATTACAAGGCTATTCGTCATGGCCGGCTGGCTCAGGGTCCGCGCCCACTAAAAGGAAGGATTTTGCGGAAAAATATAGTCCAAAATCCAAAAACTTGCAATGTCGCGAAAATGAAGACGAGAATCATCCGCATTTTCGCGAATACTTACAGTTTAGCCCCAAAACTCAAATTTCGCGAAAATAAAGACAAGGAAATTTCAATTTGGAGTTACCAAAATTACAATTCCAGCGTGAAACTTCAAATCCCTGAATATTCAGCCAGACAACTTCCAATTTTGGGGATAATTATTCAGCTCCCAAATGTTGCAATTTTGCGACAAACGTCAGCTGTCGTGGGGGTCTAAATAAGCCCTAACGTCATTCGCGTTCATCACAATAAAAGCTGCCAAGATTCATCTTTCTGGGGTTCTCGACATCTTGAGGTTTTTCCGCCTGGTTGAACGTTGAAGACATTTACAGTTTCTTTCTAACACTTGTATAATCCATTCTCTTGTTTCGAAACTGTTGGAAATCGGACCTATGTCTATAGGGACTTTTTTGGTCCAATTTGGACCTAGAAAAACCCCTTCATTTTTGCTGTCGACTTACCAAACACCCTGTACACATGCCATCAAAAAGTACGAATCCTACACAAGGTCCCGACAGTGTGCTCACCGGAAAATTTCCCGGATTTCGCCCTCTAAAAAATCAATTTTTTTTTTTGCTCGCCAGAAACACAATTTTGTTCCATCTTGTGGGTCCATTAAACGTGGCAAATAAATTGTCAGTTTTTGGACAGAAAATCGGCAATGCATGACTACAATTACATTTTCCCAGCATAAATAATAGTTTTTGACGGATATAGTGACCCTTTCTGGGCAAATTCAGTTTCTGATGGGAATACATTGACGACTTCTAGCGCCGACCAGATCTTCGAGCTTGCCTGCCGATTGCAATTGTGAGACAAAAAAACAAAAAACAAAAAAACACACATACACAATTTTGTCCAAAGTTCTAGTTTTTAACCAAACAAGTAAAAAGGGATGAAACTGAGCTAAAATGTTCGTTTTTTTTTGGCTGGCGAAACACTTGAATCGCGGAGCTATAACAACGAGAAGAATGTGGATTTTCGATTTTGGAGACGTAGAGGGCGGGGGGCGTCCTTCAAGTTTATTTTTCAACCAGTTAGAGCGTTTTAAATTATGAAGGACAAAGATAAAGTAAAATCACTCTTTTCAACATCCCCTAATTTCGAAGAGGAACCACTTGAACCCGCGAGATTATGCAAAAAAATTCGACGAGGTCACCAAAGTGATAATCCATATCCACTCCACTTTTTAATCCATGGGGATTGTTTCGAGGAGATTATAATTATGCGACCTCTTCTCGTCGAGAAGACTGTGAAAATGACATTTCTATTATGAACGTCTTCAGTTGTTCATTTGAACGTTTAATTATTATTAGCCGAGTCAAGCATTCTCCGCTCTTCTTCTCTTTCTATAAAAAACCGGGTATAGATGAACCGGTTTCTAGGAAATCTATTATGCTTTGGAGGTCCTTCAAATGCGTCAGAGAATTGGGCGTGATAGAGGTGAAACCATCTTAGAAGGGGGGAGAGGGTTCCTATAACTTCCCGGTCCATATCACTTCTGCTATCTTTAATCGGCTGATTTCATTCATAAATCCTAATGAGGAAATAAGATTTTGAAGACGTAGGAGAAATAAAATTGTACAATTCTGACGTTATAAGTGTGTAGGGCGCCTGCACGCCTAATTACCTTGAGCTTGTTGACTTGTTCTACAACTTTAACAACACCGGCATAGTAAACGTCAGTAAACGAAGCTATCTATAATTTGAAAAACATAAAAGACATCGGGTGATTGACATTTTTAATTTTACACAACAGGCGTATCAAGCCGACTTTACAGGTCGGTTCCATTGTTTTGCTAGTGCTACACTAGTAGAGAAAAAGCACGTGACCTCATTGAATTATTTTGAAAAATTGAATGAAACCAGGGGGCCTATTCTCTAACAAAACAAAAAAATATGTTTTTCGTTGCAATAATGTAAATGTCATTCCTACGTTCGAAAAAATTAATGAAATAGACACATTGCCAGCGAGCACAGATAACTGGTTGTTCCACCACTAAATACGAAATAATGTCCCTGGGCTCTGAATGGTTGGTCAAAACCTGTAGAGATTTTGTTGAGAATCTTGCATTTTTTAAAAGAAACCAACATTTCACAGGTAATTAATTTTACACAGGGCTGTTCAGTTCCTAAAATTACTTTTTTTTCGGTCAAGTTTTTCTCTCCACGAGAATGCCTGATTTTGTTTTTCTTTTTTTTTTTGGCATTGGCACTGGAGCCAAAAAGAAAAGAAAATCAGACAAACCCGTGGAGAGAAAAACTTATTATCTAACATTATTTTTCATTATTTTCACGGGTATGGCTCTTTCAAAAACCAAATTTCACGAATTTGTTGCCTTCAAAATACAAACACGAATTGGTTAATTCAGAAAACTAATTTCACTCGTTTGGCTATTTTTAAAACCAAATTTCGCGGATTTGGCTACCAATCCTAATGGATTGACCAATTCAAACAACCGAGTTTCGTGAGGCTGCCTCGTCCTGGAAATGAGATTTGGCGGGGTTCGTTTTTTCAAAAAAAGAGTTAGTTCTTTTAACATTAAATTTCGGTGGTTTGGCTCTTTCAAAACCTAATTTTACGGGGATGTTATATAGGCTGAGCGGTCAAATTCTGCGATTTCTGGACAGGATTTTTCAAAATCGCTTACTCCTTAAAAGTACACCGTCAACTGTAAACCTCTACACACATCGTTGGTCAGCTACTAAATTAAGGAAGTTTTTCCAGTGGTCTCAAATTTTGCTTTTTCTGTCGTGAAAAGGTGAAAATCGCGTCGGAAAAGTGTAAGGAAATGCAGGTGAACTGATCCTTCATCGGCTGCTCTCTACTCCCCCCAGGACCGTGGTTCACCTCGACCGAAAGTAAGACGAATGTGACTTATTTTTTGACGTCAATTAGTTTATATCTAGAAAGGGTCAATTGTGGCTGGCTGAGGAGATGCTGCGTATGTTGGGTTTTTCCATTTCCGTATAATATATATTATTATATTCGTATATTAATTTAAAAATGTAAATTTCGTTTAAAAAATAAATATAGTCGCGAAAATCGTTTTAAGGAGGTTGGTCATACGGTCAAACCTATTTAGACCATGACATGAGGCTCCGTCTTAACAAGCTAACTGACCCTTCAATAAAACTATTACCGTTTGTGACAATAAATTAGGCGCTATTTTTCTCCTTCTTTGATCGCCCGATAACAGGCGTAATTTTCTCGTTGATAGCTCACTTAGGCTAAAAATTTCCGCATTAGTCATGTCATTCCACAAAAAATTGGTTCTTTAGGTTGACCGAATAAACAATCGCTTTCTTTTAACAGCTCAATCAATGCTGCTAGCGAGCCATCGGTCGCTTTAATATTATTTGAACATGAACGTGAAGAGTGGGGTTGTCTATATGGTTCAGGTTTAGATGAAACTGATTCTAACAAAGGATCATGTTTTTCCGAGTTTTTACATTTTGGTTAATTTTTGCTTGCTGGACGATGAGTGCGGCTGGTTTGCCCGTACGTTTAATCGTTAATTACGCACAGCAAATGGACATCCACATTGCGCACATTTTGGATTGTCAAGAACCAGGTTGTTACTTTGTTGTTAGCTCAAGGCAGCCAAGTTTCAAGTACAATAAAACCGAATGGGCGGGCGTATTTCAGGGCAAGAAGAGACGGAATTAAAAATGTTTTCAGAAAATGGAATCGCCGCGGCTTTCAACCCCAAGACATACCCGCACCAACCTTCTACGAGAGTTATTGTCGTTCTAAACCTTTCGTGTGATCACGCTGAAAGCATTATTCAAAAGGTTTCCAACTAAGAAAAGTTGAAACGCTGAATATTCGAGCGAAAAAAAAATAATAATAATAATAATAATAATAACTCTTCTTGCAGGCAACGAAGGAGCGAGCCATGAACCCCTCCACTGAATGGATTCTGCTAGACCAGGCAAACATTTCCGACACGCTGGTCGCAACTCCCCAGCTTCAATTGCTCAACTCCGCCTACGTGCTTCCCGGCAGTTGCATAACTTACGTTCAAATATCCGATTATCGAGCGTCATTTTATGACGTCTACCGCATAGATATGTCTTATTCATTGAAATTTAATTTATTAACCGTCAAAAACGTGAGTGAAACATCCTATATCATTCCTAAAAGAAAAGACAGATCAGATTTTGAGGGAATCATGTTTAACACGGCTACAGTGGTATGTAAAGTCAAGCATAATACATATAAATAACAATAATATTCTATTCTCAGAAACCTTTTTTGTACGATAATTTTTGTTGATGGTGGTAATAGATTTATTGGCCAAAATTATTCACGAATTTCGACGATCTAAGCAGCCCTGAAGTAGATGCATGGTCTAAAATACATTACCCGATAGTGGTGTATTGCTCATATTTACTCAATTTCAGGTAAAAAAACATGATAGCTTTTTAAATAATAGTTTAAATTAGTTGAAAATGATAAGTAATTAAATAATGCCTCTAAAAAAGGTTCAACATGAGTCAATCTGATGATTACGGATGGGAGAAGAACGGAAGCTTTTCGGCTTTAATGGGCCTACTAGAAAGAGATGAAATTGCGTTCGGAGGAACTGGATTTTTCATGCGATTCGACCGAATGAGGGCGGTGGACTTTACTATTGTCATGTTCGACCTCGGGTAAAAAAAAACACGCTATTCAAATTGAAATTCAAATTTTAATAATTTGGATGGGGGGGGGGAGCTCAGTTCGGTGGTAATTTTCAAACAACCGAAGCTGTCGTCCGTCAGTAATATTTTCCTACTGCCGTTCTCCACATCAGTGTGGGTAGCTTGCTGCGTCATGAGCATAATTTTATCGACTTTTCTGGCATTTGAACTTGTTTTGGCTCGAGGCAACGGTCTTCAGATTTACAACGAGAAAAATGTGTCGTTCGTCGACATAGTCACAATTGTGTTTGGTTTCATTTGCCAGCAAGGTACGACGATTTTCCCGCTCCTCGAGTTTCCTTAATTTTATTCTTATTATTCATTTTTTCGAGGTTCCAACATCGTGGCAGAAACTGTTCCCGCTAGAATAGCCACTTTTCTTTTCCTGTTAAGCGCTCTTTTCTTGTACACGTCATATTCAGCCTACATCGTTGCATTACTCAGATCCTCGGCGCCCGTTCTAAAAACCCTCGATGATATAACCAACAGCCGTTTAGAAATGATTCTGGAAAACAGACTTTATAACCAGATATACTTGACGGTAAAATAATAGAGCAAGTCGCTCCATGTTCGTTTCCAAAAACCACTTCATCCTCCGTTTTTTTTTATTTAAAGGAAGCAACTGACCCTAAAATAGTAAGGCTGTACCACAAAAAAATTAAGCCCAAAGGACAAAAATGTTTTCTGCCTCCGCGCGAGGGAGTAGCTTTAATGAGATCAGGTCGTTACGCCTACAATGTGAGTTGAATTCAAAATTTATTTCATCTACAAGGAATTTAATTCACTAATGTCTCAAGGTCGACAAAAACGCTGGATACAAGTTTATAAGCGACACTTTTGAGGAGGGTGAGAAATGTTCTTTGAGCGAAATTCCGCTCTTTCAGACGCCGATGCTCGCCTTTCCCGTTCCCAAAGGGTCGGGTCTCCGCGAACATTTTACTCAGAAGTTTGTCTCCTCATTGATTTATTGTCTCGCTCTCATTAACTTTATGATCGTTCGTTTATTTCCATGGAAAAATTATGTTCTTTAGACTGTGTTGGCTCAAAGAAAACGGGTTGGCGAGTCGGGTGGCTGCCAAGTGGATACCACCGAAACCGCGGTGCGAAAACAAAGCGGCCACTGGTTTTACAAGCGTGGGAATAACCGAATTTCTACCTGCACTTCTGGCTTTACTCTATGGAATGCTTCTGGCCTTTGTCACTTTTCTTACAGAACTAGGAAGTTTCTACTACAACAAGAAAGTTCTGCGCCGCTTAAAAAGAAAAAAGAGAAATAAAAAATATTAGATTTTTACATTTGAGAGGAAATCGAAAATGTTTGTTCGTAAGTTGATGACTGTTTACTTCATACTGCAAATATTTACTTCCTTAATGAAACAACGTGTCACCGCTATCAGTCAGACATTAGCGAAGTCAGAACGCCTAATTAGGAAATATTTGCATTTGAAATAAAAATCTATTGGGCTAGCGCTAGATCACATTTCGTTGTCAATTTTCCCGTTTCACTGCTTGTATTCAGCAACAAGTCACAGCAGCAAGATTTCGATTTCGGATAATTTTATTCAGTCAGTATTGACATCTTTCATAAATACACCAGCGCTCATGTGACGATTAAGTGAAACGACATCCTGGGATATCCTTCAATCTTCTATTGGATGTCCTTCAATAATTTTCTTTCTGATTCTGATTTTCACTACCACAATAAACAAAACAAAGCAAGTGACACCGGTGAGATGTTACCCCGGACTGTTCGTTCATCTTAGCTCGACAAGAGCGCTGCTGTATTTATGAAAGATGTCAATAGAACACCACCACTTTGCCCAAGAGACTTCTTATTATATTTATATGTTATATGTATGTAAACTGACGTCTCGATTTTATTAGAATCATGTTCGATAGCTTTAGTGTGGTGGCATCAACACCGATCAAAACAACAAAAAGGCACAACTTACACTTAGTCGTCAGACAATCATACACGTAGTTACGTGAATTAGTGTCTCCCAACACCCACCATTCCATGGATACCGCGAGAAAACTCGAATTGGAATCATAAAAAATTAATTACGGTATAGTTTGAGGCATAAATCAAAACCTAAGATTATAATATTTAAGCAACGAGGAAGAGGGGAGGTCGTAAAAAGTCATCAAGGGGGATAATAGCCGCTAGAAACCCCCATCGCACTACACCATTGTTTTAATCTTTACTTTTAATTCATTTAAGAAAGAAAATGCGTCATTAAACTGAATTTCACTCTCCAGACTTTTTGAGATACCCGTTTCTTCCTCAATGCGCCAATGACGACTGGGCAGGATAGAAAGCGTATAATTTTTTAATATACGGAAAAACTTGAGTCATGCATTTTCAGGTGCATTATTTATAGCAATAAATAGAATATTTAAAAAAAATAGGAAAAGGGAGAAAAAGTAACTTTGAACAGAAGCTTGACAAAATTGTGGCGCTATCAAGCTCAATAAGAGGGGGGAGGACCAAACTTTTCTTATTACTGTAACATATTCGGCAGAAGGATAGGAGTTCTGTTTTCATCTGTGAGTGACTTTGGCCACCTGTTTCAACTTGCATTCGTTGTTTCAAGAGTGGAGAACGTGATCACGGAAATTACAAAACCAAAACAATACTGATCAACAATTAATTTAATTAAAAATACGGTGACGAATAAAGGCGGAGAATAGTCGAGAGGAAAAAAGCAACCCCCCCCCCTCACACACGCACATTACACCTCACATACAGGCACCTTAGGATTCCTCTATCCAATTTTGCGAGGAATAATGCTTCAACAGAATTAAAAATAAGAAAATTTAATGCCTTTGCTGCACTAGTGTTACACGACTAAAGCATCGTAGAAGCATTCCAGAATGATTGCAGTCACATCACAATGTTTTTCGGGTTACTCATTTTAAAAAACACTACGTCGAAAGAGTAGGAGGCAATTTTGACACACTTTGATGATTTTCATGACATACCATTATCCCGATATATTTCTTACAAGTCTACATTCTCTTTACATCTGGAGAGAAACACATAGAACTTGTGTGACGCACGACCACGAGATAGATGACGAAGATCGGACGCACTTTCGCAAGAAATGATATTTTTTCCGCATCGGAAAAAACTTCCCCGTAAGTGCACGTGAACCAGGCGCAACTACACATAAGGAAATGTTTGAAGAAAACGGTCTCAATCGTTTGTTTAGCCAAAATTATTATACTTGAAACAAGAACGTTTCGTGAGCGCATAAATTCACGCAACCCGTTAACATGAGCGCTGAATCGTTTGTTTAGCGGCACCCTCAGTCGTAGTGTCATTTGTTTAGAGGGGCATGGTCAACTTGAGGAGGTCAAAGGGGGCGCCGCGCCACGGGTACCGACGCTGTTGGGGGAGGGGGGGGTGCAACTTCAACAACAGTGTTTCACCCTTCACAAAAAACAAACTTCCCACTATAATAACTTTGTTCAAGTCTCGAATGGGACGGCAACTGAAATTAACAGGTGCCAACAGTGGACCAAGCCCACTTTTCTTCAACTCGTCAATGGCGATCCTCGAAACCGTCAATTTTCCCCTTTAAACTGGGTTGATTGACTAAACATTTTGACCTTGAAAAACAAAATAAACCTTACCGAATTTCACCTGAAACCCCGGTTCTTCACATATCACAGTCTTGGCTAAACTTTAGAAAAACGCTCATTCGTTGTTAAAAATGAGAGAAACCACTCATTCACAGATAAAATTGAGAAAAATAGCAACTAAAATTGAGGAAAATAGCCGAATTCAGAGAAATTACATCATTCGGTGAGACCTGCAAATTGTGAGTTTGGGGTCTAATTATCCTTAAAATTGGAAGTTGATGTAACCTTCGCGAAATTACAAGTTTCGGGACTTTCTACTTTCATGTTCCTGTACGGAAAGGAAGTATGGTGTTCGTGAAAGAAATTGTGTCAAAATGACCCAACACTCTTGAACCTCAGAAAAGTTGAAACAAGTGAATTTTGGCATGACGTCGTCGGTCTGTCACTTTTATAAACTGCGTGCAAATGGAAACCTTGGGGGGGGGGGGAGTCATAGAAAAGAGAAACACGAGATGAGGTTGACATTAACAGCTAAAATTTACGCACACATGGCTCTGAAATTCACTCTCATTTCGTCTCACGTGTGTTTCACTTTTCTATAACAACCCCCCCCCCTTGGTCATTTCTTTGGATGAGAAACACTAATCCGGGGCCTTATTCCGACTGTCGGGGAAAATTGCCGCAAGTGGGATCCGAGGAAGCCGAATAAGAAATAACATTATCTCACCATGGGCCCCTGGCCTTTGTTTGTTTTGGTTTCATACGTTTTGGCAAGTTGCAAGTTCAGCGTCTTAATTTCTGATTAATTGCAAGCTTCGGGGTAAATATCTGCGAAATTGATTCTTTCCTAGCTTCTTCTCACTAAATTACAAGTTTCAGGTCCTAATTTTGGCAAAGTTGCAAGCTAGAGGTCCTTTTTACTTCCATGTTCCCGTAGGGAAAGGTAGCATGGTGTTCTTGAAAAAAATCGAGTCCGAGCTGACTTGATATTAGTGATACACAACTTCAGAAACATTTAAAATTAGTCGATAAAGACTTAGGCCCGCTTATAAATTATCGATTAATGGTGGATTTCACCAACGAGAGTTAAGGTTTGAGTTACGTTAACTCAGAATTAACGAAAAAAAATGCGCCACAATTTATGCAAACAATGTTAGAGTTTGGTAACTCCAACCTAACTCCCGGCGGTGAAATTCACCGTAAGAAAATTTAAAGAACTTTAAAGATTTAGAAAAATCTTCCATGAACCACGACGAAATATTGATCATGAAACAGAAACGGTTGATAAAGCGGGCCTAAGGTTGATGATGATCAAGAGTTGATTGATGATGGGAGAAGGAAGCCGGAAAATTTATAATTGGCGCATTTGATTAATGAATTGTGGGGGGATTGATATTGAAGGAGCATTGAAGATTGAAGGAGAATAACTGATCGAAGGAAGATTGATGATAAATCGTTGAGGACTGAGGGTTGATTATTAAGGTGAAGGAGGATGAAGGATTGATGATAATAGGAGAAGGAGAATTAGGGATTTTTGGTGATTACGTACGAAAAAAACAAAATTAAGTTTGTGTGGCGAACCCCACAATACTTCCATGTTCCCGTCCTTCGCTTACATCATGCCTTTCACACGAAACAATTCCGTTACGGGTGATTAATCATCAAAATTCTCCCATCAAAATTAATTAATTTGCCCTGGCTTGCCCTGAAGTTCTGTTCTCATAAAAATGTCAAAGTTCCAAAATTTGCTGGACAGAACTCTATTTCTCTCAATGTTCATCCCATGTCAACGATTGATACAATAATAACACACACAAAATGTGAACACACAAATTCTAACGACGTGACGAATAAAGAATTTTGTAACCTAATAGTTCTCTTTAACGGTAACTATCAATTTGAAATATTCAACAGGATCAATGAATGAAATAATGGACAAAATGTGGTCAGTAAGACATTCGTTAAAACTCAAAATAATCGAAAGAAACGTGTCTTCGAATTCATCCTCGTTAATTTAAAAAATAAAAATAACCAAATTGAATTTCGAAAAAATGGCCAGTTCATCGATGGGGAATTTTTTTGTGGTCATTTTAAGCCATCATGAGAGGAAATCGGACTAAAATCCTGGCAGGAGATAGGTTTGGGGCAAAAAATAGCTGAAACGCATTCCAACCCGTAGCAACTGTGCCGCTCAACAAATCTAATACGTCGGGGAAGTTTCGACTCATAATAAACCTTATCACCTTATCATCAACCCCTAGGACAGTTTGACATTGGCCGCGTTGCAAAACTTCAGACTTGTTCAGCGCTTAATGAGCACTTAATCTTTTGCCGTTGCAAAACTGTCAATCTAGCTCAGCGCTGAGTAAATGTTTAATAATCCAACAAAACATGTTCCGAGGTGTTTCGATAGCCTTTTTCATCGCGATGAAACCTTTCTGCCCTCTTTTTTTCAAAAATGCCATAAAAGTTCAACGATGGTTGACACCAAAATGAAGGAAAGGAATATTATTACTTTTTAGCCATACAAGTTGATTAATATTTTATTTTTAGGGTCTTGGCTTACTGCAATAATAAGCCAAAAGCCTAAAAATAAAATATTAATGAAGGAAAGAAAGTTACTAACCTTCCGACTATGATAACGGGGAGTTGAAAACTCACAAATCACCGTTGCAAAACTTCAGTAAGAACTTAATTCTACACTTCAGCGTTTAAACACGAGCCCCGAGTTTTGCAACGCAACCATTATTGATACAAATCCCACGTTTTAAGGCAGTTCAGTGTTTTTCGCATATTTTTTAAGTTTCTCTACGTAATAATTAGTGTCGGGAAGACCTGATTCGCAATCGACAGGGGCTACTTGATTTTTTGAATCCGTCCGGCTTCAGATGAACATTATTTTCCTCACCTCTCTCTAGAATTCTAGATAACCAAAATGTCTTTTCACTCCGGCGCAGCTCACGGTAAAAACACTTCGTGTAGTCAAATTTAATCGTTTATTCATGAGTTGATTATAATAAATTATGCTTTTGAAGTCATAACAGACGTGTTCGACACATTTACACCCTCCAGAGACCACCGTCAAAAGCACACGAATGTCGGGTTTGGTTTCTTCCGGGATTAGTCGAAATTGATGACTTTCGGGTGACAAGCAAACTCGAGACACAGGGTACGGTGTACAGCACTTGTGAAACTGTGAGTATCACCATCACCCATGAAAACTTATTTTCTGGCCGTTGAGCTCACTGCACTGTGTGTGTTTTTTTTTAAGTTTTTGGTGAGATTCAGTGTTCGGTGTACCAGAAACGACTGCCCTTTCTTCTTTGACATATTCGTATTCAATTCAGCCGCTACAGTTTTTCTGCGATGACTGCAATCTACAACGATCACCGTAGAAAAATATCAACATGGTTTTTTTTTAAAGCTGGCTTCTCCTTCTTTGTGAGCCTTTACTTCGCCGGGCACCAAGTTCACGAGCCATTTTTCTAATCTCCGAAAAAATAAATAAATAAAAAGGCGAGGGACTATTCACTTTAACCAACACAAAAAATATCTAAACGAAACGGCAGAAGTTGGAGACTAGACTCCTCCTTACTTCTTCCAAACATTGAAAGGGGGTGAGGTGGGTTCTAACCTTCTTATTTGTTATGAGTCGAATTACCTTTGAAAAATCGAACCTCGCTTCCCCATCGTATTGAAATTTTAGCAGCGTCTTCTAGTAACCTAGATACGATTTTGAAAGATCGATCATCAAAGTTTATAATATTCCATACCGCTCAAACAATCGTTTTCAAATTTTACGGTGTACACCTAGAGATGAAGACACAACTTTCGAGCCATCACTCGTCCAGATCTGTCGAGAATAAAGTGGACGACGGACGGACGGACGACAGACGCCATACTTAAAATCGAGATTTAGGCCTTTTCGGGGTCCAGGAACACGAATCTGGTGTCAGCTAATTTTTTTTGTCATTACCAAACTTCCTTCCCTACGGGAACGTGGAAGTAAAAATAAACAAGAAAATTTCCATGACCGTATAAATTTTGTCAGTGCTCCGAAACCCCATGATTTCGTGCTAGTCAAGGCCGGTCGTCCACTGAAAGCGTTTTCGAGCGGCGCGACAACGAGCGTACATCCAAAAAGGCTTAAATTGAATTCACTGCCAGCTAAGCCTTCAGTGGACGATGTTACATTCATTTTGAGTCTTTGGGATGTACACTCGTTGTCACGCGTCGTAGCGCCGCTCGAAAGTGCTTCCAGTGGACGACCGACCTAAAGGGAACATGGACGCGCGAGTTTTATTTTAAAAAACGTGTAATACATTCAGGGCTAAATATTTGTGAGTTTGAGACATCGAGAGAAAATTATTTCAACCACTGATTCAGCACGCATTGCATGTCATGCCTCCGTTTCACACAAAAATGTTGACATTTGGCCCCATAATCCAGAGCCTCCTACCGTAAAACCAGACTTTTGGCTAATAATCTGATCCAAAATCAATCATGCGTGTTTATAGCTTCTTTAAAAGCCAAAGATCACAATTTAGGCCATTTAGAACTAGATTTTTTCTTAATATCGTTGCTTTAGCTCTTTATAAAATCACTTTTGCTGGTTCGGTGTACTCGAACAATTAATTTAGCATAGAATTAACGACGAAACAAAAGACTTTTGTGATTTTGGTTCTTTTAAATTTGATTTTGCTGAGAACTTTATTTAGATGACCAAATGTCGCGAATTTGGCTCCTTCAGAATCAAATTTCACGAATTTTTTGCTTTTTCCCCAATTTCACACATTTCCACTATTTCAAAAAATAAATTTCTTTGCTTTAGCTCCTTCTTGGTTTCGTGTTCTCTCACAAGCCTCTCGGGGCATCTTTAAAAAACAAACCGAAAATTTTCCTACAATTTGAAAAGGTCAAACTATTTGCGATTATGGTGAAAATTGCCAGAATGTAAAATTCACAAATTTGGCTGATTATTCGCTCTCGTAAGGAAAGATGCAATCACTGTGGAGAAATGCATCTTGTTAAAGAATGCGTAAACTTAAGAAACTCACCTAAATGTATCAATTGTGGCCTGGATCATGCGGCCAATGACAAAAATAAAACTCAAATCTGTGGTGTTAAAGTCACTTGCAGAAATAAACTAGTTAATATAATTTCGGTATATAGTGCTCCAAATGATCCTATTGATACTGGTTTCTGGCTCGGGTTGGTTTCGTCACTGGATGGTTCCACTATTCTGGGTGGCGATTTCAATGCACATCACACAGCATGGGGTAATCATTATACTGACAAAAAAGGAGACGCACTAATGCAAGTAATCGAAGACAGTTATTTCTTTATTTTGAATAATGGGCATAACACGATAATCCCCAAACCAAACAACGAAAAAACTGCTGTTGACGTTACATTGGTTAGCCAGGATTTAGCTGTGGAGGTATCTTGGAATATAGTAGAGGAAAACCTAGGATCGGATCACCTAGGTATTAAAATGGAGTTATGGGAACATGAAAAAAGGTTAAAGGTGACGAATTCCACAGTGTCACTAGGATGGAAACTGAAAGAGGCAAACTGGTCACAGTATGAAATTATATCGGAGGAACTAATGGAAACAATTATTATCAATGACCTGGACATCAACGCTGCGTACAATGAATTTATTAGTGTCATATACTACGCCGCTAATGTATCTATATACCCCAAAGAAAACCCTACAAGGGTAAAAAACGTACGTATAGACTCGAACTGCATTGAACTTTTCCTTCAAAGTATCACACCGGACTACGTGTCTCAAGATTTAAAAATCACCAAAGTGATAAGGTTGATAAGAGTAACGCTCTTAACCAGGAAATTAGGGATTTTGAATTAAATTTGGTTTTAAATAAAAACATAAATAAGTCTCCGGGTGTGGACTGTATTTCCTATTCCATGCTAGCGAATCTGGGACCAAAAGGAAAGAAAACTCTTCTGACTATCTTCAATGTCATATTTTCCACCAAACAAAACATTGTTGCTTGGAAAAGTCACAGAGTAATTCCTTTGCTCAAACCAGGCAAGAATCCGACAGCATATGACTCCTATCGACCGATAAATCTTGCATCATGCGTTGCCAAAACATATCAAAGAATCTTGCAGATGCGGTTGAACGGTCAATCAAAAGAAGACTTGGAAAGAGACAACATTCAGACGGAGGCATAGTCCTATAGATTGCATCGCGGAATTAGTAACGGAATTAGTAACTGACATTAATATAACATTCACAAATAGCTGCTTAGCTATTAGCTGCTTTTGTTGACTTGTCTAACGCGTTCAATGGAGTATCTGTCCCGCTAGTGGTACAGAAAATGAAGAAAATTGGTATTCCATATAAAATTCTAAATGGTGTTATAGACAGCGTATTAGATCGTGAAATTGTTATCGACTTCGATGGCAATAGATTCGGTCCGAGATCTGTCAGCTCCGGCTTACCGCAAGGAGGGATAGGAAGTCCGGACTTATTTAATATTTACACCGCAGACCTTCCACAAATCTTTGAGTCATACACAAAATGCCTTCAATTCGCGGATGATATGGTGATTTATTCAGCTGCAGGTAAAATAGAGGACGCGAGTAAATGTCTGCAATCTTCACTCCAAAAACTCAGTTACTGGTGTGACTCTAAAGGGTTCAGTATTTCCGAAGACAAAAGTAAAATCGTGGCATTTACGAGAAAGCGAAAGTATTTACTTAATAACCCTTTTACAGTGTGTAGATTGAAATTTAAGGTAGAAAAGGGCGCAAAATTTCTTGGAATGGATTTAGACAATAAATTAACTTGGAAGAAACGTATTTGTTGAATCCTTAGTAAGTGGAAGTGAAAAAGCCTTTAATGTCTTGAGACACATTGCATATAGTATGTAGATCGTTTGGAGCGAGTCAAGAAACTTCTTCAAGAATATAACAAAATCTTATAAGGACCAAGCTGGACTATGGATGCTTTATCTACGGAGATGCAGCCAAAATTCATACGGATAAAATCGACAGAATTCAATTCAAAGCGATAAGGTCATGTTTGGGAGCAATAAAGTCGACAACAACTAACGGACTTTTGATTGAAGCAGTTGAGGCCCCCTTAAGTTACGCAGAGAAATGTTAGCGCGTAGATTTATAACAGAGCGGATGCTTATGGTCAACCATCCGGTTACTGAGAGCATTCAAAATTTAGATGCCAAAACAAATTCGTTGAGTTCAGGAAGATCTTCGCTGCTATTAACTTCTTACCGATACCTCAAGCCGACAATTGAAATAATGCAGCACCGTACACCTAAAGTTCCTTACTATCTTCTTCCCTATGGCTCGACTCTCCAAATCAATACACAAATGAACTTGCGAACTTGTTCTTATGACAAAGGACTTCCAGATTATGTAAACAAAAAATCGATAGAAAGAGCGATAACTGAAACTTACCCGCGAAGATATAAAGTCTATGCTGATGGATCCAAGTCTCCTCTTGGTGTGGGATGCGCCATTTATGATAAAGAGACGAAATCGAAGGAGATGTGTATGCTGGACTCTAGATGCTCAATCTTTACTGCTGAAATGGTGGCCCTGTGGAGGGCTATAAAATACGTATCGGCAATAGCGAACAATAAAGACCTACAATATTTGATACTCACCGATGGTCGCAGTCCCCTGGACTCCTAGAACTCCTAGAAAACAAATTAAACTGGCTAGAATACCAAATAATGCGAGAATTAAGCCATATGAAAAAGAGTGGATACCAAGTTTTCACGCTGTGGATCAAAGGACACTCTGGCATGGAAGGCAACGAGGACAAATACGCAAAATTGGCCCCTTCAGAAGGAATGTTCCTAAACAGCCCATCGGATAAAGATTTAAAGGTAAATCATTACACAGAACTGGTTAAGAAATGAGAAGTTGATTGGAAGATCTCACAAAAGACAAGAGGAAGAAAATATGCTGTCATCTAACCTGGGCTAAGACAAGTCCCATGGCACAGAGAAACCAAACTGAGCCGCGAAGAGGTGATCACCATTACGAGGCTTCGATTTGGTCATTCCAGACTGCAATATCTGAGAGAGGATCCGCTGGTGGCTGCGTGTAATTGCGAAGACGGCCCCATCAACACACCTACACATGCAGTACTGGAATGTCAGCAATTCCACGCACAAAGAAAGAAAATGATGGATGAAATCACAAAAGAAAACATACTAGGGCCATTCTACTTACCTCATTTACTAGAAAATCCAGGGGAGACGGTGAATGTCACAAGGGCTCTACTCACATATAGACGAGATTACTAATCTGAACTGCTAAGCTTACAATAATATTCTTAAAATTAAAATAAATACTCCAAACCTCTACCGTGAACTTCGTCATTTTGAATGTTTCATTCCAAATGTCATGAAATAGGCTTCTTCAAAACGAGATTTCACGGATTACTGATCACTAACGGGTGAAATTCCAGTCAAAATTATCAAAGTCTTGTCAATTGACCGAAAAATGTTTGACCACCAATACCCAACACTACATACGTCACTTAAGAACACATCACACGCTCGAAAGACTACTGGTACAACTCGAAAAATCGAGAAAGAAACGGACCGTCGAACCCACTCGGGATGGCCGGTGGAACAGCTCGAATAGTACAATTTTTTTCGACGTTTAACCATTAAATACGAGGAAGTCTAGGGTAAAGAAGCTGTCCACTCATTTTTCCCAGACTTATGTGTCAAATTTAAGAAATTCCCTGACTTTTCCCGGTTTCCCAAGTCTGTGGCAACGCTGTACCAACCATTTCGCAGAAACATAATTCAATTCCGGATCATTCCGCATGCCCTGGTGGCCAGGCAGAGGTCCGCATTATAGATCCCTCACTTGCCATCGAACGGTTGCACGATAGGATATCTTGACTATCGGGAAGAGAAAAAAAGCAACGCACTAATGACCTAGGGTTTTGCGGGTTTCTAATGGTTGCACAAGAAATTTTAAAAGCGGCAAGTATTTTCTAGGCCTGGAATCTAGGGCAAAAATTAAGCTTCCTGTCAGTCAATCGTTGAGCAAGGCTTCACCCTTAATCCTTGTATTCTCTCATTAGGATTGATAAATGTGAGGACAAAATGAATGAAAGCTTGACACTTTCAAACATTTCAAGGCCTATTACCACTTCGTCAGAGTTGGTATGGTGTATACCCGACGTGATTTAGTGCGTGATTCATAGCCTTACGCTGATATAAATTATTTGCTAAGTTTTTCCGCATAAGCAAATGGCAGAGGAAATGACTTTATCTCGACCCAAATTAGTCAACGATAAGTAATCATACCGCGAATAATGCAATGCGTGAATGAATGTGCATCTCCCCCATCCATCTTCAGTGCCATAACATAATGGGGTGAACTTTGCGCAAATTGATCATGTATTGTCGGTTATAGGACATTAAGCCTCGATTACACGGGGCTAGTTTACAAGCTAAAAGCTAGCGAGTTCGCCAGCAGCTTGTAAACTCGCCCCGTGTCATCGTCTTTGTTCACTATCCGATTGTGAAAAAGCTGCTAAAAAATAGAAAGACTGGCTAATTTACTCGCCACTCGCTGGCTCTTAGCTTGTAAACTAGCCACGTGTAATCAAGGCTTCACCGATGGTACTGCTTTACTTGCGGTCATCAACCTGACATCGTTAATTAAAACGTCAACTCGTTAATTCGTTACCAAGAAATTTACCTCTTTAACGCGTTTGGAACTCGTTATTTTGTTAGTAACTCTTTCCCGAATCCAATCAGTCAGTCTGTAGGCCAAAATTACCTCACAAGATTATGAGCCGTATTCATAGTCGTCACTCAAGCTGAGTATTTGCTTAAGCGACTTCAAATCGGTCGTATTATTTAGTGAATCATCAGTTATGAGTTGAATTAAGCGAATACTTAGCTGAGTGACGACTATGAATACGGGCCTATATTTGTTTTTCGTGTTGAATTGATGTTTCAGGATTTAGGAATGAAACAGGGGGCCTGTTCTATAACTTTTAACTGTCACTATAACTGTCTCTAATTCGGGTCGGACGGGTGGAAAGGATATTCCTAGGAACACTATGAAATTTTGCAGGACAGGCCCCCAGCACTTTGTTAGCTGCATGGGAGGTTCAAGTGTAATTCAAGGAGAAATTATTGTAAGTATTGTTGTGGAGCGACCCCCGTTCCCTCATCAGCATAAATAAACAAAATGAACTCCACTTAACAACCGACAGTTGTCGCTCCGAAATGCGCATGAGGTCCGTGTAAGGTTCGAGAGACTCTTCCCTTTGGACTTCTAGGAAATTTTTTAGCCCGTCAAAAAAGGTTGTATGACCGGCAAATTTCGCCGGTCAAAAGGGTAATCCCACGGCAAAAAAGGTTGTTCGCACGTCTAATAGTGCAACGGCTAAAATGGAAAATCCAACGTCAAAAAAACGAACCCGCACGACAAAAAAGTCATTCACACGGCAGATAAAGATTCAGAATTTACCTGTTAAAATATCAGGGGGAAAAATCTATCAATTCTTCGGGAACAGAGAGCTAAATTGACGTGGAATAATAATAAATTGTCGTCCGAAACAATAATATCAGACGTTCAGGCATATAATGTTCTGCCGCCCTTTTTATTTTTCTGACGTGCAAATAATTAAAAGAAGGGGAATATCCTACTTTGCCGAGCAATCACTTTTTTTTGTCGGGGTAGTTCATTTTTAGAAGCTGAAAACTTTTTATGGCTGGGCGAAACATTAAAAGACCGTGGAAAAGAATAATTTGCCGTTCGAAAACCCTATTTTGCCGTGCTTACGACCTAAATTGGCGGATCGATAAACTTATCCCTTGGACTTCAGTGATTTCGATTCCGTGACCTTCGTTCGCGGGAAAATTCGGGCCCCTGAGAACAGGATAAAGCAATGCGGCCAAATACGCTGAAATGACAGTGAGAACCCCTTCAACCCAGCATCAAAATAACTGAAGATTATAAATGAGGAACTAGGTAATCCACAGTGCCATGTTCACGGCACTGATGTTTGAAGTAGTAATTCTGGCTTCGCTTTTACGCTGGATCGCGTTCCACAAGAGTGCAAACCCAGTATTCGAAAATGATTGGAATGAGTCATTAATTATCGGCTGCCTGAGTAAGGAACCTTTAAAGACGAGTAGACGCATACGGCGCCATGTTCGTTCTTATCAGTTTAATAAGAATGGTTGGGGGTGGTTTGTTGACATTCACAAAACATCAACAACAGGTGGATTTTACAAGGCTGATAATTGATAAGAGCGAACATGGCGTCTGTGATTTTACCTGTCTGATTATAGGTTCTCTAGCCTGAGCACTAAAAAATATTCCCAAAATATTCAGTAACTTTGAGTACGCCGACATGCTCGACGTTTATGTGGGCGCAACCAACGTCAAGCGAGGAGGGAGTACGAGCGCCGCTATCCTGGAAAGAGACTCCCTGATAGTCGGACGCTTCAGGAAACTCGACGCTCCTCGCGAGGCTTTGCGAAACCGGATCTGCATCCGTTGTTCGCAGTGATGCGGGAAGACATCCACTGAACCCCCGTCGAGAAGAAGAAATCCTCAATGCGATCGAGGAGGACCAAACAACGAGTACTCGTCGTATCGGACGAAGAATCGGACTATCCCACTCCACAGGGCTCTGAAGAAAAATGATTTATACCCGTTTCACTTAACGCCGGTTCAGGATTTGTTACCCGTCGACCTTTGCTCCCCCGTATGGTCGGAGGGCAACCATCATGCCACGAAGGTAACACATTACCAACACCAATTTCGGTTGAATGTGTGGATAGGGATGATGGGAAGGCATCTTATCGGGCCATTCATTATTCCCAATTGGTTTAATGCTACCGCATTCTTAACGTTATTGGAGAACGACGTTGCCGAGTTTTTGGATGATGTCCCTCATCACGAAAGGAACGATGTTTGGTACCAGATGGATGGGTGCCCTGCGCAAAACGCTCGTCAAATTACCGAATACATGAACATAACGTTCCCAGATCGGTGGATAGGGCGATACGGAGCAATCAGGTGGCCGGCTAGAAGTCTTGACCTCACGCCTCTGGACTTATACCTTTGGGGAACATAAAGTCCATAATGTATGAGAGGCCCGTGGGCACCGTGGAGGAGATGGAAGCCCGTATTCGGCAGGCCTGCATAGAAATGAGAAACCGCCCAATGGAGCTCCTGCGAGCAACAAATGCTGTTCGACGAAGGGCCGAACTGTGCATACGAGAACGCGGAAGGCACTTCGAACAATTATTGTGATTATTTAGTTATTTTGATGATGATGTTTTTCAATTATTAATATTGTCACTATTTTTGCATTTTTTTCATATTTCGTAAGCTCTTATTTAGCCACCCCAAAAGGACCTCAAAAGGGCAACACCTCTTCAAAGATACAATATTCTTGCTTCAAAACACATTTCTCCGTTAAATGAGGACTCTCATTAATCTCAAACGCCATCGGTTTTTATTAATCAATCTACTATTTCTCCACGAAAAATCAGAAGATCTTGAAACTGTTACACTTCATATTCGTTTTGTTAGCATTTGAAAGCTAACAAAACGCGGAAGTTTTTCCAATGAACCAAAAAAAATGTTTTCCTTCAAGGAGTGGGGGAAAATTGCGGCTGAAAACATGGCAAAGCTAGTAACATGGCAAAACTCTACTTTCCTAGTTTCCGGCAGCTTTAGCTCCTTGAGGAAACGGCTCAATTTACAATACCGTACGGTACTATTGAAGCCAATTTGTGCTCTTTCTGATGACCTAATCAGTTTTAACCTATATTTGATTCTGAAGCGGCCAGGAAGAAATATATCGAAAAAACCGTGGCCCTACTAAAAAATTAAAGACTGCGGAATAACTCGAAAACCAAGCTGAATTCAGAAAAAATGAATTTAGTAATTTCGGTCACAAATCACCTGTACTATAACCAGTTTTCACCTGAGCATCGAATTTACGAACACCCTGTATTATATAAAGTGTTTCAGGACGAATGCCGTATATTTTAATATGTTGTAGTACTAAGTAAGTGCGACCAAAATCACCCCATAACATAGGGTCGCAAATGATTCACAAACTTGTCGAATTATAGCATGAGTAACATACAGGAAACTGTAATAGCAGGAGCGAGAGAGGGAAAAAACCGGGCGATAAAGTTGTTTGAGAGGATTTTTTTGTAGTCATTTCGCCATCAGCCACGATGTTCGTCCCGGTAGTGGCGGTTCTTCTCGTGACGATTGTCTCGTGTGATTCGGACGTAGTGTTCATACCGGTCTGCTGTCCGTTAGGTCAGAATGGAAAGCCCGGCGATTGCCAAATGGCTAGCGAAAGTAAGGGGTCAGCAACGTGGGCCGGCTACCCAACGCCTGACGCGAGCAGAGTCGCATCAATGACAAACTATACATACAAGCCGATCCAATGCACGGAGATGACATTTTTGGACCCTTCAGAATTTGTCCTTCAGCAAAACGGTACCCTGCTAACAATAAACTCGACGCTTACGTACTCTCCCGCGGATTATTGTTTTGGGGAGTACGAAGGTCTAGTGGTCGCGTTCGTTTGCATGCCACCGACGGAAGAGCCCATCTCAGACGCCTACCCCATTGGAATGATGCTCTCGGTTCCATTTCTTTTGGCTACAGTTTTTACGTACGTAATTTTGAGCCAGCTGCATAATTTACACGGGATCTGCCTCATTTTTCACTGCTCGTCACTCGCTATCAGCTACATATTTCTCTGTATCATCCAACTGCACACAGATGGCCTTCCTCCTGCAGTCTGCCTCACTATGGGTAAGATTCTTGTTTATGTATACCAATGTAAAATTCTATTTTATTCAGCTACACATAAATACATTTCTGTATCGATAACACAATCAAAAAACCAATCTTGAGCATCAAAAACAAATCAAAGAACAACAAAGCAGAAAAAACAAAAAAAGTAGAAATACATTCGGATTTTGCTGGGCTAACAACCATTTCGTTGACGCCCTGACAAAATAAATAATAAATACTGTACCTTATTATGGAAGAGGGAACTCCCTATGAAATGGGTGTTAGGAATCGGGGTCCTATAGGATTTCCTTTCGGACCATCCTTTGAATATTTACCGAGAGTTGAAATCATCGCGAAAAAGGCACGAAAAACGTCTACACGTTGTAATCTTATCTTTCGACCCTAAATAGGGAACCGAAGAAAAAAGTAAATGTCACCTAAACGGAATCTGGGGGTTTGGGTGAATTGGGAACAGACTCAAGATTTGTGTCGGCGACAAATATAATCGCGATGAGGGGGGGAGGGGGTAGATATTTACAATCGAAGATTAACCAAATATCAGGTAGCGGTTGAGCTCAACAAATGTAAGGATACGCCTATTTCGGACCATGAATGAGGAGAACATTTTGAAATAATATACCTATATCACTTGCGTTTTTCTTCAACAGTATGGCATGCCAAAACTTTTAGGCCCGATTTCACCAACTTCTTAAACCAAGATCAACAACTAATCGCGATTAACAATGTAAACACTTGTATCAAAATTCATACGGGTCGCTATTGGCAACTAATCACGATCAACTTTAAACGAGATCAATTTTGTTGGTGAGAATGGGCCTTAAAGTATATTTTTATTGTTTTACCATGGCTTCCTTCATCTTCTTAAATGATTCATTTTGACGCTGATAAAGCGTTATACATTTTTTAAAACCCACGAAGGTCGCGTGACCGTGGACGTGACGTGTCCCACGGGGGTCTGGTCTTGAGGTTTGTTTCTTGTAACTGGCGTTTTGGGTATCTTTTGCACCTACACCATCTCACGAATGAATGGGAGAACGAGAGCAAGACAGCAATCTCCTCCTTCAAACACCGGAATCACCACAGAAAAGTAAATTCAGTGACAAAAAAAAAAAAAAAAAAAAAAAATCGCTCCGGCAGCTGGCGGTCGGAAAGAGTGCATTTCATTCCGTATACGGATACCCTAAGCCGTCCCAGAAGTAATAATTTTGATACCATAATTTGTTTCATTAAGCCGAACTGCTTCCTCTATTTTCACCACCCTCTCTTCAAAAATGTCGAAAAGTTTCGGTAGTTTTCCAAGGGCTTTGTAAGATTAAATTTTTGTGCCATATTTTATAATACCTAAACGTGTGAATTTAAGCGATTTTTTTTTTAAATTTCATCCCCCATTTCACCCCCCCCCCATCAAAGTTTTCGATAAATCTCAATGGAAACCAGCCCCCCTATTCTGTAACTTTTAACGCGTGCGTTAGCGAAATAAACAAGGTGAATAATTGAAAATAATCAGCTGAGAAATTTTGCTAACGCACGCGTTAGGAGTTACAGAATAGGGGGGCAGGGCTTTCGTTACATTAAATTATTGAGTCGAATTTTAGAGCGCTAAGATGAACTAGTGAAGTTCAACGCTATTTTTACACTTCCACACCGGAAAGACCACCCCCACCACCTTGACTTTTTCGAAAAATTAAATGGGAATCAAAGGCTACTATAGAGTATACGTACCGAATATAACGCTTCTAGAATCAACTGGTGATTATAGTGATTTTTTGACCATTTAACCCCTATTTTCCCCCCTTCCACCTTGACCGATTTGGCCCAAATGCAATACCGACCGGGGTCTTATGACTACTGATTTTTGTGCCAAAGCGCGTTCCGCTAAATTGATTTCTTCGAGAGTTATCGTGCTAACAAGACCACACGCTTACTTCCACTCCGGGGGCAACACTTCCTGTGTTTATCGCAAAAATAAACGAAGCACACCGTTTTTCCTAATTTTGTCCCCTCTTTCGATTAGGCCAATAAAAAAAATATGTGATAGCCCAAGTAGCAATGAAACGTTTAAAAAACATTTTACTAAAACTTTTATTAAAGTTTGCTCAAACATTTGAAAAAAGTTTTTAAAATTGTTTTACCATGGCTTCCTTCATCTTCTTAAATGATTCATTTTGACGCTGATAAAGCGTTATACATTTTTTAAAACCCACGAAGGTCGCGTGACCGTGGACGTGACGTGTCCCACGGGGGTCTGGTCTTGAGGTTTGTTTCTTGTAACTGGCGTTTTGGGTATCTTTTGCACCTACACCATCTCACGAATGAATGGGAGAACGAGAGCAAGACAGCAATCTCCTCCTTCAAACACCGGAATCACCACAGAAAAGTAAATTCAGTGACAAAAAAAAAAAAAAAAAAAAAAAAATCGCTCCGGCAGCTGGCGGTCGGAAAGAGTGCATTTCATTCCGTATACGGATACCCTAAGCCGTCCCAGAAGTAATAATTTTGATACCATAATTTGTTTCATTAAGCCGAACTGCTTCCTCTATTTTCACCACCCTCTCTTCAAAAATGTCGAAAAGTTTCGGTAGTTTTCCAAGGGCTTTGTAAGATTAAATTTTTGTGCCGTATTTTATAATACCTAAACGTGTGAATTTAAGCGATTTTTTTTGAAATTTCATCCCCCATTTCACCCCCCCCCCCATCAAAGTTTTCGATAAATCTCAATGGAAACCAGGGCTTTCGTTACATTAAATTATTGAGTCGAATTTTAGAGCGCTAAGATGAACTAGTGAAGTTCAACGCTATTTTTACACTTCCACACCGGAAAGACCACCCCCACCACCTTGACTTTTTCGAAAAATTAAATGGGAATCAAAGGCTACTATAGAGTATACGTACCGAATATAACGCTTCTAGAATCAACTGGTGATTATAGTGATTTTTTGACCATTTAACCCCTATTTTCCCCCCTTCCACCTTGACCGATTTGGCCCAAATGCAATACCGACCGGGGTCTTATGACTACTGATTTTTGTGCCAAAGCGCGTTCCGCTAAATTGATTTCTTCGAGAGTTATCGTGCTAACAAGACCACACGCTTACTTCCACTCCGGGGGCAACACTTCCTGTGTTTATCGCAAAAATAAACGAAGCACACCGTTTTTCCTAATTTTGTCCCCTCTTTCGATTAGGCCAATAAAAAAAATATGTAATAGCCCAAGTAGCAATGAAACGTTTAAAAAACATTTTACTAAAACTTTTATTAAAGTTTGCTCAAACATTTGAAAAAAGTTTTTAAAAATATTTTGTTGGCCGTTTTTTCATTTGGTTATGAAACTTTTAAAAAACATTTTATAAAGTTTTTATATGTTTTTTCATCAAAAGTTTAATAAATGTATAAAAAACGTAAAAAAAAGGTTTGTTTAAAATATGTTTTCGGGCCTGGGATTTATTCGCGATACGTACGGGAGGATGGACTAAACTTTACTATAGAGTTTTTTGCTCAAAACAGTCAAATTATCAGCTGACCCCTGCCAAAAATTGGCAGTGTGCAATCAGTTTGGACATATTTTTGAACGAAAAACTCACTCGCGTAAAAGGGGCTTACGATCCAGAAGAAATCAATGAAATCATGAGATACCTAACTGCCGGTTTCGACTGCTGAAAATAAATTTATAGTCTGGGCCTTCAACGAATGCTCAAGTCAGTGATCAATTCCATGTAAACTGTGAAATAGGACCAACTGTGCTTAAAAATAAAAGTTGAAAATGCGTAAAAATATATTTAAAACGAAATATGAAATATTTAAAAATGTTTAAAAAATCAAACTGTATCATTATGTTTCGCCAAACTCTTCCCGTTCGCCGTCTTTTTTTGGTCGCTTACTCGCTCTGAGAACAATAAAGAGATTCCACAATTTTTTTCACGGTATAACATATTATGTGAATGAAATGCGTGTGCGAATTCTAATACTTACACGTGGATTCGCTGCGTGGCGCCTTAATTTGCTGCATCTCTGCATTTGGATTTTTTTTCTTTACTGTTTCTACAACCAAAAGACAAATAACCATAGGACCTTTTTCTCTTGATCGTTTCAACTCACATACCTGTCAGCACTTTGACTAAAAATAAATCCGCAGCCGATTTTTCCCTTTTTGCCCCTAATTACTGACATATTTCATCCGAAAATAATTTTTCCCAAATGGATGTAGTGATTTTCGCTGCTGTGGACCCTTCCACAGCAAACACAAGTTGGCGAACCTGGAGATCAAAGATGACAAAATTAGCGAATGTTCGATATTTCCAAATATAGTGTGAGGCGACCCGCATAAATCAAGAAAATCTTTGAATATATTTTCGCGATTTATTCTGGTCGGACTGGGGCACGCCATTTAGGATAACCGTATATAGCTCAAGAAAAGTCGGTATTTCATCATGTGTTACCACTATACCTACCAAGTTATCAAAAAAAGCTTTTTCCTCTCTCAATTTAGTTTCGATTTCATCCAGACTACGCAAGGTTTTTATTCTAGGAAAATCATCCATGTTTCCACGGGGTTTTTCATCAATCTCCTGGTAATTAGAGGAGACGTTTAGGACGGCTTTCATTTTGTTTATATCAGCTAGAAAAAAGGACAGATTTGTGATGAGTTTTGTGTACTTGTTTTCTTTTACAAATGAACTCATGCAAGTTGAAGCAAGTTTGTCAAATAGATTTAACTTCATGGAGGAATCATAACTTGGGTTCATAAACTTGAGCCAGCACATGCAATTTACTCGAGAAACTGGTTCAAAAAGGCCAAAGAAACTTATGATGTTTGACTTCGACAGGAGACTTCATCGCATGATCGCAGCTTAATTACTTATCCTATCCGACTTCTTGCTCGGAAGCCCCCCCGAACTCCTTGCCGAGCTCTCTTTAAGGAGCAAGGTATTCTTACCTTTTATGGAGCATTGATCTTGGAGGTTCTGTCCTACACACACCTGCTTGCTCAACGGGGAGCGCTGCAGTCTCGCAAACACGATCACCAAACGCGATTTAAGGATAACTTGGTTCCTGACCGCTGTCCACTATCGCGAACAGAAGCATATGATCCCTCAGTGTTAGGACCTTCTCTCCATAACCTTCTTCCGGCTGCTATGAGAGAACTGCCACAAAATACATTTCGGTCACAAGTCAAGCGTATTCTACTCGATGCAGCGCCCTATTCAATAGAGGACTTCGTTTCCACTCGTCGCAATTGTTGAGAACAACATTCTTATATTTGACAATGTTTTACAACAGACTGTTGTGTGAACAATAAATTATTATTATTATTATTAATTGTCTTGAACAAGTTGCCAACCTAGCAGAATTTATACAGACAAGATGCTAGCCACATATCGTCGCATAGCATAATTATGTCGATTTTGCCAAGTTTTCAGGATAAACAAAAAAATACGGTCAAAAAAGCAGATTTATCAAGAATTTGTCGGCAAATATGGAAAAAAAGCTTGCTAAAGTGGGAAACTCCTTTCCACGGGGTCTCCATTCTACGGGGGTTTCCATTGTGAACTGTGGTTCTGGGGCCTTAGTACGAACCCGTGTGAAAATGCCACGTGATGCGGTTGCTATGGCGGGATAATGTTATTTCTCATTCGGCGTCCTTGGATCCCACTTGCGGCATTTTTTCCCGAACTTTCGTACTAAGGCCCCTGTTGTGTAATGTTAGATAAGGGCTTCCTCTATGCTTATGTTGACATTACTGACGAAACTGAAACAATACATATAGCGGATATATCGCTAAAATAACTTCGCCATTCAATCCAGCAGGGAATTTTACACCTACACCGTATTTCAACTCATAACGACGAAAAATCGACTTACGCTGTTGCAGCTTAAGCGACGACATGTAACATCAATGAAGCTGGAGAAACCGTTTTTTTTACGAGCGCTTTCCGCCAGCCTTGGGATTCAAAGTAAAATTTTAAAATCTTAGCCCTTAGAAGGGCGCATGTTATACCAAAATGTCGGGGGAGGAGGTAGAGGTTTCATGAAACAACAGAATACTCACACGAAATTGCGCACAACTGCCGTCCAGTTGATGAAAGGGTGGGTCCACCCTTTTCAAACGAGCACCGATAGGGCTTACTTTTGAACCCGCAAGCTCGTGGAGTTGAAAGCTATACAAAAATACGAGTGTAAACTAGAACGATCCGCGAGTTGTCAAGGTATAGAAAAAAGAATAACCTTATCAGCGGATTCAGGTCCAGGTAGTTCAATTGGTGGTGGTAGCACAAAGCTGCCACTCGAATAGGTTGCCTGAATAAAAGTGAGTAATATCAATGGTTGAAAATCGATCCGGCAGCGGGCGTTCTTTGACAACGTTAGTAAACTACAGAAGTAGTGCCATCGGCAAGAGGATATTCCCTCAAATAACGCATCTCCCGAAAGTAGTACTTCAGTACTACTTTACAGTACTACAGTAACTTTTACACGGTGAAACACACATCAATAAAGCTAAAGTGAGGCATGGGGCATTATTCTGAACGGTCGGGAAAAAATGCCGCAAGCGGGATCCAAGGACGCCGAATAAGAAATGACATTATCCCTCCATAGCAACCGCTTTTTGCGGCATTTTCACACGGGTTCGTAATACGGCCCCTGGAGGGATACCGAGTGACGTTTTTCAGTTATTGCACTTCCCATAGTCTGTCCACTTAATAGTCATGGACTCTCGAATGTGTTGCTTCGTTTCTATTTGTTCACTCCCACCAAAAATACAGGGTGGAAGGGTATAAGTGTAAAGACAAAATTGGGTAAAATTAGACCTCATTTGCGATCGAAACACCCCAGCCATAACCCATGGTCCGAAAATCAAAACCCTGCGAGATATGATTTTTCTAGCATATTTTTAGGATAACATCATTTTCCTGGGGCCTTATTCCGAGCAGTCGGGAAAAAATGCCACAAGCGGGATCCAAGGACTCCGAATAAGAAATAACATTATCCCGCCATAGCAACCACACCTGGGGGCCTGTTCTACAACTTTTGACTGTCACTATCACTGTCTCTTTCCACGCGTTCTCCCCATCAACATGTGATTTAATTCGGGTCGGACGGGTGGAAAGGATATTCCTAGGAACACTATGAAATTTTGCAGAACAGGCCCCCTGCGGCATTTTCCCCAATGTTTCTGAATAGGGCCCCTGGACTAAATGCGAGTAACTCTCTTCCTAGCTGACATTCTACAACTTTTGACGATGGATTCGGGAAGAATACACTCTTTCCTGTCAGGACTATCTATTTTCGTCAAAAAATAACTGTTTCTGTGTCCTCGGCAGCTCCTCAAGGTTTTGCGAAACAGGAATTTTTATTTTTTTCAATGAAAGTCAATCACCACTTGTCCATTCTAAATCTCCGCCTATCGACTTTTGATGGATCAGAAAAACTTCTTCAACGTGTCCCTTTCAAAATTACTCATGAGCATTTGTTTAATTAATTGGCGATTTTTCGGCAGAAATGACAGTGTTTTAGAAAAAAGAGTGATTTTTCTATTCAAAATCGCTTGTTTTGACCTGTAAATTGAAGCAATCCTTGCGAATTAAGGGTTCAAATGATTTTGTATTCAAAATACTAAATTCGGATTGGAGTATAAGCCCTTTAAGCCCTGCTTAGTGTTAAACGGAATTTTAAACCCGCGTGCGGTCGACCCGGGCC
The DNA here is from genome assembly GCA_038030265.1 of Corythucha ciliata. Taxonomy (NCBI): domain Eukaryota; kingdom Metazoa; phylum Arthropoda; class Insecta; order Hemiptera; family Tingidae; genus Corythucha; species Corythucha ciliata. The sequence continues at coordinate 43,978,554 of CM075938.1, read as the reverse complement.
TAAGCCTAAGTCATAAAAAACGTTAAGAAAAATCATATCTCGTAGGGTTTTGATTTTCGGACGATCACGAGGCCTATTTCCTGGACTATCCGGACTATATTTCATATATTTTCTTCGGACTATTTATTTTCATTTTTGTTTGAGGCCGGGGCGCGCTCGTGCAAGCAACATTCTTGCCTGAAGGCGTGCTTAAAAACGGATACTTTTGGTTGTTTTTTTTCGCGCTTTTTGGCTTATACCTAGGAAGAAAAAAAGAATAATCCAGAACGAAACAGGCCATTCTAAAGCTGACAAACAGTAGAAGTTTTTAATAATTTTTTACACTTCCTACGAGGGCCATAAAGGAATTGACAGCTGGCTGAAAGACTAGGAGTTGTTTGGAAATCTAAGAAGTTGTCTGTTCAGCAGCAATTCAAGCACTTGAATATTGATGGATTTAGAAATAAAAATATCCAATCCTACAGAGAATTTAGTGCTCTTTCCAATGGTTCCTTTAAATTTCAATGAGAACATTTTTTCATCAGATACAGACGAAGTACTAAGGAAACCCGTGGATGCATTCAAAATTAGGAAATCCCCGATTATCTCCAAAACCATAAGTAATCGGACCATGGTGCATAGGATCATTTTGGTTCCAAATGTGACCAAGAATCACCCATTTCATTTTTGCCAGACTTTTCCGTTACACCCTGTAGAAGCAGTTGAAAATTCTTATCTGTGCTCGCTGTAGAGAACCTATAATCAGACAGGTAAAATCACAGACGCCATGTTCGCTCTTATCAATTATCAGTCTTGTAAAATCCACCTTTTGTTGATGTTTTGTGGATGTCAACAAACCACCCCCCAACCATTCTTATTAAACTGATAAGAACGAACATGGCGCCGTATGCGTCTACTCGTCTTTAAAGGTTCCTTACTCGCTGGTGTGAACCGGGCTTTACGAACCCGTGAGAAAATGCCGCAAGATGCGGTTGCTATGGCGGGATAGTGTTATTTCTTATTCTGCGTCCTTGGATACGGGTATAGAGGCATTTTTTACCGGCCGTTCGTAATAGGTTTGTTCGTTTGTTGTTCAGTGAAGTGGTGCGGATGTAGTTCGAGTAAGGAACCTTTAAAGACGAGTAGACGCATACGGCGCCATGTTCGTTCTTATCAGTTTAATAAGATAGGTCGGGGGTGGTTTGTTGACATTCACAAAACATGAACAAAAGGTGGATTTTACAAGGCTGATAATTGATAAGAGCGAACATGGCGTCTGTGATTTTACCTGTCTGATTATAGGTTCTCTGGTTCGAGTCGAGCAGTCCGGGATTGACGTCATTTCTGAAAAGCAAACGAACACTTTTCGTGCAAATGGCTAACCTTACGGTAACAAAAACGTTACCTTTGTGATTTATTTTCGCTTCCCAGAAGGAAATGATTGACGAAAGGTAATTATTGAGCAGGTTATAACATTTCGAGCAGCAAGCTCCTCCTAATTTTTCAGTGTAGATAGTGCTGCACTGAACAGTCCGAGATTTCACAAACGAACGCTTTCAGTGTAGTTCGGGATTACAAAAGAACGCTTTTCGCACTGTTCGTGCAGTGGGAGGAAAAAACTTGGAAGAAAGAAGTTCTCAAAGGGTGTGAGAAGACCGTGGATAGGGGAAGAAAAACTGAAAAAGTTAGTGATGACTCGTACAAAAAGCTGGGGGTGCAGATCCGTCTCATCATAAGGGTCCTTGTGACTTCCTGACCACCACACGGCTTAGGGGGGCATGCAAGTACTACCCCTCGCACAGTGTCCCCTCACCATTTTACGCGCTAAGTACTTGGAATATTTCATTTTTTATAATTTCATATGAAACCTTATAGTCTTGACGTCTTGAGACTTGCCCAGCGGAGCCCGAATTTCAATTTTGATTTTCCTCGAATTTTAAATCAAATTCATAAAATTATTAGTAATGGGGAACTTGCACATTTTTCAAAAGTTGGTGTTGCTTAAAGAGGGCTCTTCCACAAGTCTATTGCTCACATTAAACTTCAAAATCAGCCAAGGATGCTTTTTTAGTGAATTTTTAAAAATTTTGAGTGGGGGTTCGATTACGTACAAACTTACTTATTGAAATTGATGATGCGGGGAAGAGGGGGTTAGATACGTTTACTGGGAATAAATTTTTCATGTTATTTGTAAAAAAACAATTTTAGAGTTCCCTCAAATGCTTCACAAGTAAGTATTTACGTCATTTCTTCTCGCACCATCCATCCCCTTCTGAAGAACTTTGAACCTTTTTTAAAAATCTCAAAACGCACCAATCGGGTTGCAACTTCCGTTGTTATCCTTCAGTTCACGGGTCAAATCACCGGTACGCTTTTCTCCCCAATCTGAGATTCATGCAAGTTCCCCATTTTATAAAGTTAATTTAAAATTCGAGGAAAGTCAAAATTGAAATTCGGGCTCTGCTGGGCAAGTCTCAAGACTGTAAGGTTTCATATGAGACCATAAAAGACCGACAGACCGACAGCATGCCGAAAACCACTTTTTTCAACTTTTATGAGGTTGTAAATTATGAATGTGATGTCAGCTCGGACTCGATTTTTTTCACGAACACCACACTTCCATTCCCGTAGGGAACATGGAAGTAAAATGAAATATTCCGAGTACTTTGCGCGTAAAACGGTGAGGTGATAATTGGCGAGGGGTATAGTACTTGTATGCCCCCCAGTCTTTTCAACCCTTGTCGGCCCATATTCAACAGTTCAACTCGCCTTGCAGTTTTGACCATCGGAGGCCCTTCATTAAGAGGAGAAAGATAGTTAATAAATTCCGGCAAACATGTATTTATTTATTTGTTACCCACAAAAACTAATTATCTATTTATTTCTCCCTACCTTTAAAGTGGGCAGCCGCTAATTGTGGCAGAAAAACAACCTGGGCCCGATTAGGTGGAGATAAGAGGAATATCCTCGTTATGTAAGATTGTATTCTCATTTGAATTTTACGCGAAAACATGTATTTAAAAAATCAGGTTCAATTAAACTTTGTTCAAACATTTTGTATCCAAATATTTGTTTAAAAAACATTTGAAAACAATTGATATATATTTGGTCAAAAAACTATTGTAGTCACGTATTTATTAAAAGTTTAAAAAATATTTTGTCCTCAAATATTTGGAGATAAAAACTTTAAAATTAAAAAAAGTATTTAATAAAAATTTTTTAATGGATCTTTGCTACATTAGTTTTTCATTTCACACATTTCTACTATTTCAAAAACTAAATTCTCCTTCTTGGGTTCGTCTTGTTCGAAAAATTATTTTTCTCTTTTAAAAGCCAAATTCACAAACTCGTACGCACTGTGGGATTCGCTCTTTCACAAACCAATCCTGCAGACTTCCGCTATTACAAACTTGACTTTCAGGAATTTTTACCTTATCAAAAACCAAATTTTGTGGCATTTAGATCTTTATAAAGTCAGTATCGCGGTTTGGTTAATTAAACGACAAGAAAACAAACTTTGTGATTTTTGCCCTTTCATAATCCTCAGACCTCCAAAACACATTTCACAGATTTGCTAATTCAAACTCTGATTTCGCCTTTCGAAAATCAAATTCTATTCCAACCAGAAAATTGCGTCCTTTTGGCTTTTACAAACCCCAAGTTTTTCGGACTTTCATTCCTTCAAAACCAAATTTCTCGGATTTGGCTCCTTTAAATCGTAATTTCACGTAATTATTCTCGCTTTTGCAAAACTCGGATTTCGTGGGGCTCTTTCCGAAATCAATTCTACAGGTTTGGCCTATTCGCGAAACTAATTTGTCGAAAAGCAAGCTACGAAAAAGCAAATTTCATTTTGCCGGAGATTTTAGCTCTTCTAGTATAACCAAATGTCGCAGATTTTGGTACTTGACCTCCGTCAAAATTTAAAATTATAGCCCAGCCAAAGATTGAAGAACATCGAATCTCCACCCAAGACTCAGGGAGCCTACAAGCTTCTCTGGCTTCTTCATATAAGGGACAATCTAGTAGAAAGTGTTCTACTGTTAAAGGTGTATGACAGCTCTCACATATTGGGTGCTGAGCTCTAGTGAGATGGTAAGCGTTCGTTAGTCTGGTATGACCTATACTAAGTCTCGTGTATATTATGCTCTCTTTTCTTGTCAATTTTAGGCCAGACAGATCGTTTTGGACTTTGGGGAGAACCTGTCGAAGTTGTGTGCCGTTACAATCCCATTCCGGCTGCCACATGTTCTAAACTCTCCGTTTGATGTGGTACTTCTCGCCCTCCAGTGTCACGGGGACTATCTCGACGTAATTCGTATCAGATGCCTGTTTTGCTAGTGAGTCCACTTTTTCGTTCCCCGGAATCCCCACATGGCTCGGAACCCACATAAAGCGAGTTTTCCGCCCTGTATCTCTCATTTTCATCAACTTTTCGCAGATTGCTTGGGCAAGCGAGTTCTTAGTAAATCTGTCTTGTATAAGCTGCAGTGAGTTATATGAATCTGTGAGGATCAGAACTTCCAGAGTGACAAGTGCCATTGCTTGGTAGGATAAACAGAAATCTAGAGCGTACTTGGTATTTAATATTCTATTAAGGTGGGATTGCATGACTGCAGGGGGAGTGTCATTTTTCTTGTACTTTTTAATGGTATAGTCTAGTATAAGTATTTCAGGGTATTTCCAGGGATAGATTTCAGAATTCAATTTCGGGATCACGGGGTTCAAATTTGTAGAATAGTTGGCTAAGGTTTCGCGCAGACGAACAGAAAGGGGACGTGTGCGCGAGGGGAGTTGGGTGAATAATTGTAAGTGTGGAGGATTGAAAAGTTCAGAGTGGAGGAAGTGGTTAGGTTGTGTTTTGATTGAAAGAGTATAGTTTAGCAAGATTTGTTGACGGCGGTAATGTAGAGGTAGATTTTGAGATAGAAAGTATAAATCGGCACAAGGTGTTGATCGGTAAGCTCCCAGTGCTATTCGCAAACCGGCTTGATACGAGTGGTCAAGAGTCATCATCCAGGATTTCTGGGCTGAGCCGTAAGCCTGGAGCCCATATTCCATACGGGAACGGATGAGGTAGTTAAAAATTTTTATAAGCAGTGAGGCGTCTGATCCCCAGTTGTGATTAGCAAGGGTTTTCATTAAGTTTAGGGTCTTGTTACATTTTTTGTTAATTTCAAATATGTTTTGTTTCCAGCGAAGCTGTTTATCGAAGGTAATGCCAAGGAATTTTTGGGTTTGTTTGTACGTTATGGGTGAATTTTGAAGAGTAATTTCGGGGGGGTTGTGGTGGTAGCGAAGTCGACAAAAGTGGATAGCTGAGGTCTTGGTAGGAGAGAAGGTCAAGCCAATTGCATTAGCGTTTTCCGCAAGTTGATTAATTGCATACTGGAGGTGGTTGTGTTCTGTTGATTTGTTAGGATGACTGGTATAGACAACAACGTCGTCGGCATAAATAGACGTGTGGATAGTAGTTGGGAGGTTGCTGTTGATTCGGTTCATGGCAATCAGGAAGAGTGTGGTACTCAACACTGAGCCCTGGGGGATGCCATTCCTTTGTTCATACAGGTTAGAAAAGGTGCTACCTATTCTGACGGTGAAATTTCGATTCGTAAGTAAGCTTTGTAAGATTAATGGTAGATTTCCTGAAATATCCCATTGGGACAGTTGATTTAGAATTGGTTTACGGAGAACTCGGTCAAATGCACTTGTCAGATCGAAGAAAACCGCAGTGACGTGTTCTCTATTGAGAAACGCACATTGGATGAATTGTTCTAGTGAAACGAGCTGGTCTAAGGTAGAGTGTCCGGAACGAAAGGCTGTTTGCAAGGGATTTAGAAGGTTGCGATTTGTAAGTAGTTTCATTAGGCGGTAATTTATCATTTTTTCAAATAATTTTCCCATTGAGCAGGTTAGAGAAATAGGGCGGTAGCTGTTGGCATTTTGAGGGTTCTTTCCGGGTTTTAGTATCGGTACGATGATTGCTTTTTTCCATGCCCTGGGATAATGGTGTTTGTGCCATAAAGAGTTGTATAGGGAAAGGAGCTTTTTTTTAGAAGGTTGGGTAAGGTGAGTTAAAAAATCGTTGGGTATATCGTCAGGTCCTGGGGATTTTCCTACAGGAAGGAGTGAGATGGAGTGTTCAAGTTCGAGCATCGAAAAAGGGGTGTTGTAATCACTGTCTGTAGCTGTGAAGAGATTTCGTTGTGAATTAGGAATTTGGTCATGTGTTGGATTATATGCAGCTGTGTTGGATTCAAAATGTTGGGCTAGGTGATTAGATATTTCGGAAGGGGTTTGAAAAGTTTGACCGGAGTCATTGGTGAGTGTAGTTGGTGGTAGGGTAGGTGGGACGCCTTTCAGGGTTCGGATTCGGCGCCAAACTTCGCTCGAGGAGGTTTGGGTATTGATACCGCAGACACGTATGTCGCCCGTGATTTTCGTTTGGCTTGTTGTTTAAGTCTGCGTTCGTTGGCCCTGAGACGTTTGAAATTTATGAGGGGTATTTTTTGAATTTATTGAAGGCAGTTTTTTTTAGATGAATGGCAGCGTGGATCTCATCATTCCACCAGGGGACTGGGGGACGTGGATAACGTTTCGTTTTGCGAGGAATAGATTGGATTGCTGCAGAAGATATGGCTAATGTAGTATTTTCAACGTCTAAATCCGGGTCATCAGTAAGTTCTGGTAGTTCTAGGATATTGCAATATTTTTCCCAGTCAGCTTTGCTGAGCATCCAACGTTCGGGGAAAGTGATATCTGCTTGAGGTGAATGGTGTCTGAGTAGAATTGGGTAGTGATCAGAATGATGAAGTTCTGGGAGCACTTCGAAGGCAGTGGATAAGCTGGGGCTTGCAACGCTGAGGTCAATCGCGTCGAATGTTCCTGAGGATGAGGTGAAGTGGGTAGGATGACCATCGTTTAGGATGGTTAGGTTGGAATCCGATAGAATGGAGTCCATGATAGCGCCGGCGGTAGATGTACGTCGCGATCCCTATGTTATGTTGTGACAGTTGGCGTCCGTGAGCAAGAGTATGGGGGAGGGGAGTGATCGTAGGAGGTTCCGAACATCTTCCGGGCTCCAAGTGGTGTCCGGAAGGTAAAGGGAACACACTGTAATGGCCAAGGGAGAGGTGAGTCGAGCCGCTATCGCTTGTAGTGGCGTGTTAAGTAAAATTTCTGTATACTGTAAGGTGTTGGAAATGAGTAGGGCAACTCCGCCATGGCGGCGTCCACCCTCTCGTGGAGTACATGATTTTTGGAGTAGATTGTAGCCGTTAGGGGTAGTAAAAAAGGAGTTCGTAAAGTGGGTTTCTTGAAGTGCTATGAGGAAAGGGGTGTGATTCGGAATAATCGAGCGGAGCTCTTCCGAGTGTTGATGATACCCTCGGATGTTCCCCTGAAGTATACAGTTTTTTGGTGGGGGATTATTTAAATTTCGAGAATTTCTGTTCATTATAATTTGGCATTAGGGGTTGGTGGCTCCGTAAGGTGATCTGGATCCTTGTCGGGTGGTTTTGGAGGGGGGAGTGTTCGGGGGGATGTGGTTGTTTTTGTTATGGGAGGTGTTGAAGTGTGTTGTGGATTTTTTGTTGTATTAGTAGGTGAGCTGGTGACGTTTCCTTGAGGTTTGCCTCGCGGCCAACCTTTTTTTCTTGTTGGCGTGATAAATGTTTTATCAGAGAAATCGTCACTTAATTCAGAAGAAATTAGTAATTGGCTTGGCGGTTCAGTAGGGGCATTCGAAGTTTTGGAAGCTCGTTTTTCTACGTAATAGGGGGTAAGGAATGGTTCCAAGCTGTAGGTTTGTGAGGTTGAGGGGCCAGGGAGAGAGGGGAAATGGCGTTGGGCAACCGTTGCATAGGGTTCTTGACGTTCTAAGACGGTTCCCTTTGCTTGTTGACGGGCTTGCCGGAGGTTAAGTTGGGGGTTATTGGCTTTAAGGGTGAGCGCCGCTCTTTCGAGTTTATACGCCGGGCATTGTGTGGAACTCGTGAAGTGCGGTCCTTTACAGTTGATACAGGTAGGAGGTTGGGTGCATGGGACTTCAGTACCGTGTTTCGCTACTCCACAGTGGCACATAGCGATTGATGTTCGACATGCCAATGAGCTGTGTCCGTAGCGCTGGCAGTCCTCGGGAGAGGGATGTATTGTCTTACTTTCAAGCGGTAAAATGCCGCGTCTATGCTGTCAGGTAGTGTTGGTACGTTGAAGGTCAGCAGGAATGTGAAGCCCAGCGTGGGCGAACCTTTACGCGTGAAGCGTTTGATTTTTACGACGTTTTGGTTGGCAAGACCATCTAGGATTTCTTCGTCTGTGGAATTTTGAAAGTCTCTGCAGGTAATCACTCCGAAGGAGTAATTTAAACTTGCATGGGGCTGGATGTTGACGTCGAGGTCTCCTAGTTTTTTTAGATGTAGTGCTTTTTGAGCTTGAGCCTCTGTCTTGGTCTCAATGAGTAACGTACCGTTATTTAATTTGCGCACTGAATCTAACGTGCCAATTGAATGAGTTAGTATTTTTGATATTAAGTAAGGAGAAACATTGGTAAAAGAGCCCGAGTTTTTACTGATGATGAGATGTTTCGCTCGAACTGTAGGCGGGAGAGTGTTTTCATTCGGTGGGACTATTTCCATGTCGGTAATTTGTTTCGAAACTTGTGAGTCATAAGGTTTTTTCGTTATGGGCATTGTTGAAATTTCACTGTCTCGACTTAATGGTCGTTTGTTCAAGTTCGTTGTTCTTTGTTCTTTTGGTTCCAGATTTTTCTGCTCTGTGAGCGTTGGAGGAGTCAAAGACGCGCCTCAGTTTGCATCTGCGCAGCCACGGTCAGTCAGGCCAGGGGTGGCTGCAACCCCTGAACTGCCGGCATTTTGGCCTTCCGGTACTACGGCCTACTCTTTATTTTTCGGAACGTCGTTGATTCGGTGGGCCGGGGGGTTAGCCCGGAACCACCTAGTCGGCTGGTGGGGCTGCCACCTCAGGGCCTCCCGACCTGCCCCCCGTCGCCGGGAGTGAAGGAAAAAGCTCAACAGGGGAGGTGTCCCTGAATCATGGCCCCTTCCCGCCTCTGCCATTTCGCTAGTGGCCGACAAAGTCGACCACTACCCAGGGGGCATCACGAGGAGGCCTCCCGGCCCGCTGTGCGCGGCACCGAGAGAGGACCCAAGTCCATGGCAGTCGGCTAGTTGGGGATTGCGACGGCGGACTAATGCCCGGACAAGGGGGTCGGGCCCTATACGTCCGAGGTTCATCGCTAAAGCTGGAGAAGCTCCGCGCCCACTTTCACTCAGCCCCCGCCGCGTTACCCCAACCTTCGCCACCCTATTATTATTATTATTATTATTATTATTATTATTATTATTATTAAAAAACAAACAGCAAGTTTTCCTACAATTTGAGAACTCTCTTTGCGATTATGGTGAAAATTACCAGAATGTAAAATTCACAAATTTGGCTGATTATTAGCTCCCGTACAGATCCATTAGGGTCCGATCATTCAATGAAGAAATTTCGCATGTTTCGTTTTTACAAAAATCAATTTCAAAGAATTGAGTCTGCTAAAAACCGAATTTCGTGAGCTTGGCCCTTTCAAAAACCAAATAAATTTTGTGGGTCGGACTCTTTCAAAACTCCAATTTCAAGGAATTTGGTTGTATAAAAAATAAATTTCGAGGTATGACTTTATTCAAAACCAAATTTTGCGAGTTTTGCTCTTCCGAAGCCAAATTTCGTTCATTTTGGCTATCGTAACAGCCAATATCTAGGGGGATGTTTCAAATTCAAAAACGCGAAAATCGTTGTTTGCTCTTACAGCAACAACATTGTACGAGTTATCTCTTCAACAAACAGGTTTCGCTCTCAGAAATAACAAACTCTCGAGTTTGGCTCTCTTAAAACAAAATTTAACGATTTTGGCTCTGTCAGAAACAAACTTTGGCACATTCAAAAACCCAAATTTATGAATTTGGCTTATTCAAACCGTGAACTTCGTGATTTTGAATGTTTCATCACAGATGTTCAAATTCAAATGTCGTGAAATAGGCTTCTTCGAAACGAGATTTCACGGATTATCGATCCCTAACGGGTGAAATTCTAGTCAAAATTGTCAAATTCTTGTCAATTGACTGGAAAATGTTTGACCACCAATGCCCAACACTACTTAGTAGTGACTTCAGAACGAACACATCGCACGCTCGGAAGAATACTGGTACAACTCGAAAAATCGAGAACGAAAGAGACCGTCGAACCCGCCCGGGATGGCTCGCATAGATCAATTTTTTTCGTCGTTTATAACCATCAAATACGAGGAAGTCTAGGGTGAAGAAGCCATCCACTCAATTTTCCCTGACTTAGGTGTCAAAATTAAGAAATTCCTCGACTTTTCCCGGTTTCCCCGCTCTGTGGCAACCCTGTACCAACCATTTCGCAAAAACGAATTCAATTCCGGATCATCCCGAATGTCCTGTCCAGGCAGAGGTCCGCACGGGAGATCCCTCATTTGCCGTCGAACGGTTGCTCGATAGGATATCTTGACCATCGACCGCCGTGAACAAAAAAAAAGCAACACACTAATGACCTGGGGTTCTGGTGTTTCTAATGGTTGCAACAAGAAATTTTAAAAGCGGCAAGTATGTTCTAGGCCTGGAATCTAGGGCAAAAATTAAGCTTCCTGTCAGTCAATCGTTGAGCAAGTCTTCACCCTTAATCCTTATGCATTCTCTCCTCTCTCGTTAGGAGTGATGAATGTGAGGACAAAATGAATGAAAGCTTGACACTTCCAAACATTTCAAGGCCTATTACAACTTCGTCAGAGTTGGTATGGTGTATACCCGACGTGATTTAGTGCGTGATTCATAGCCTTACGCTGATATAAATTATTTGCTAAGTTTTTCCGCGTAAGCAAATGGCAGAGGAAATGATTTTATCTGGACCCAAACTAGTCAACGAAAAGTAATCATGCCGTGAATAATGCAATGCGTGAATGAGTGTGCGGGGGGGAGGGGTTGCTGGTTTTTAACAAGCAATTATTTCGAAGCAAAAAAAAAGAGGTAGGTAGGTGAGTTTTTTTCTCTCTCATCTGAATTGACAAAAACCAGATCAGAAGCTTGAAAGGAAGCTGGAAGATGATTCGACATTTTAGCGGGCGAGGGTAATCTTGATCAGAAGTTCTTGAGTTTAATTTGACAAGTCAAGAGGAGCTCTTAACTGTTTCTCTATCCAGAACACGAGTGGCTCGGTTGAGACTATGAACTTCGTTCAACATTCATAACCATAAGTTACACAGCGTGCAATCGTAGAAGAAAAAAAACGTAGGAATTTATTTATAGAACCACTGTTCATCTTAAATAAAGACACTAGAACTTTTTTGACCCAAATTTCCTAAGGATTACTATTTGAACAAAAAAAAAATTGCCAAAGGTCGTCGTATAAATAAACATTTTTAATCCTCGAACCGGTTTAGCCACTTTTTTCAATGGAGTTCAACATGTTTTTTTCTCTTCTCTTTTCTGCTATGTATTTCTTCCTCCCACGCCGCAGAATTAGGTTCCTTTGCGACCGTGGAATTCCCTCACCTTGCTCTTTTCAGTGGTTGAAAAATTCACAGACCCGTTGTACTGAAGTTTTTTCCTTGTTCTCAGTGACCTTGAGCAAGGTATTATGCGGTAGCTACTAAAACAAAGGATTGTTCCTCAAAAAATGTGTTCTTTGCTTGAGATACGATTGATTTATCTGAAGTATTTGAAGAAGTGTGCTAAGCACATTTGGACTATTTTTTCAACTTTCTAATCTTTCTTCCACTCATGTTTATCCTAATAATTGCATTTGGAGAGAGAGTTATAAATAGGGACTTTTTCACAAAGAGAAAAGAAGGAGTAAAGCTAAAAAACCGTTTATCGTCCTAATAAAGAATCTGATGTCAAAGTACCTTTCCATGATATACGTCGGTCGGTCTATTGTCTTTGTTGGCAAATTGCCTTAGCAGAAGATAATTTTAACCTGAAAATGTCTGGAGGAATCATTACTCAGTTGGCTAATTAGCAACTAGTTCTCCTCCTCTTTAAATTGACTTCAGTTCACCTCCTGGGATTCTGTTTCATCAATTTGCGGTTCATTTATTAGTCATGTGCAAAAAAATTATGATGGAGAACGTACTCATGGGGTACTTTTTTTTTCATTCGTCAACACGCACATCCAAAATTCAATTAGTCTACACGAGATGAGGACTCACATTGGTGGGGGAATACGAGAATTGTGATCTATTTAGGCAAGCGAGAGAGCGAAGAAGAGAGAAGCGCCCGTCGATCACCGTGCGCTCTTGGCACTTCAAGTTTTTCCTTAAATCCTCCACGATTTAACAACACTTCATCAATTATTTATTACGTACGAGAAAGCCAGCATGAGTAACACACGGGAAACTGGAATACCGGGAGAGAGAGAGGGGAAAAACCGGGCGATAAAGTTGTTTGAGAGGATTTTTTTTGTAGTCATTTCGCAATCAGTCACGATGTTCGTCCCGGTAGTGGCGGTTCTTCTCGTGACGATTGTCTCGTGTGATTCGGTCTTGGTGTTGATACCCGTCTGCTGTCCGTCAGGTCAGAATGGATGGCCCGGCGTTTGTCGACCGGCTAGTGAAAGCAAGGGTTCAACAACGTGGGCCGCCTACCCAACGCCAGAGCCAAGCAGCGTCACATCAATGACAAACTATACATACAAGCCGATCAAATGCACGGATAATATGACATTTTTAGACCCTTCAGAATATGTCCTTCAGCAAGACGGTACCCTGCTAATAATAAACTCGACGTTTACGTACTCTCCCGCGGATTATTGTATTGCGGAGTACGAAGATCTAGTGGTCCCGTTCGTTTGCCTGCCACCGCCGGAAGAGCCCATCTCAGACGCCTATCCCATTGGAATGATGCTCTCTGTTCCATTTCTTTTGGCTACAGTTTTTACGTACGTAATTTTAAGCCGGCTGCATAATTTACACGGGTTCTGCCTCATTTTTCACTGCTCGTCACTCACTATCAGCTACATATTTCTCATTATCATCCAACTGTACACAGATGGCCTTCCTCCTACAGTCTGCCTCACTATGGGTAAGATTCTTGTTTATGTATACCAATGTAAAATTCTATTTTATTCAGCTACACGTAAATACATTTCTGTATCGATAACACAATCAAAAAACCAATCTTGAGCATCAAAAACAAATCAAAGAACAACAAAGCAGAAAAAACAAAAAAAGTAGAAATACATTCGGATTTTGCTGGGCTAACAACCATTTCGTTGACGCCCTGACAGAATAAATAATAAATACTGTACCTTATTATGGAAGAGGGAACTCCCTATGAAATGGGTGTTAGGAATATAGGATTTCCTTTCGGACCATCCTTTGAATATTTACCGAGAGTTGAAATCATCGCGAAAAAGGTACGAAAAACGTCTACACGTTGTAATCTTATCTTTCGACCCTAAATAGGAAACGGAAGAAAAAGGTTAATGTCACCTAAACGGAACCTGGGGTTTGGGTGAATTGGGAACAGACTCAAGATGAGTGTTGGCGACAAATATAAACATGATGATGGGATTGATGGGGAAGAGGGTGGAGATATTTACAATCGAAGATTACTTAACCAAATAGTAGGTATCGGTTGAGCTCAACAAATGTAAGGATACGCCTATTTCGGACCATGAATGAAGAGAACATTTTGAATACCTATTACCTATACCACTTGCGTTTTTCTTCAACAGTATGACATGCCAAAACGTTTAGTGTTTTTTTTTTAAATTTATTTTTATTGTTTTACCATGGCTTCCTTCCACTTCTTAAATTATTCATTTTGACGCTGATAAAACGTTCTAACACTTTTTTAAAACCAACGAAGATCACGTGAGAGGGACGTCTCACGTCAGGTCTTGAAGTTTGTTTCTTGTGACTGGCGTTTTGGGTATCACGAATTGATTATTTTAATTATGTTTTATTCGAAAAGTCAATTAAGACTTAGGTAGGTATCTTAGGTATATGGCAGTCTTGAGAGCGTTTTCGAGAGCAAATTCAAATTAGAACGATTGAGGCCCTGGCCGGCTATCCTTTTGGCTGGTTGATTCCGAGGTTCCCATGAAGACCCAAATTCATTTAAAATAGAAGAAAGTAGAAACTTGAGACAAAATAGTTACTTTCAACAGTTCACATGAAACATCCTATCAGCCTATATTACAGGGTAGAACAGGATAAGTGTGACTAAAAAAAAATGGGTGAAAGTAGGCCTCATTTGTGATCGAAAACACCCTATGTACCATGGTCCGAAAATTAAAACCCTACGAAATATGATTTTTCTAACGTTTATTATGACTCTGCGAACAACTCAGTTTCCAGCTGACATTTCGCAACTTTTGATGACATATTCGGAAAGAGCACATTTTTTTTTTATCAGGATTAGCCATTTTCGATAAAATGCAACCATTTTCTATGGGATCGAGAGCTGCTTAAAGTTTTGCGAATCGAGGATTTCTAATTTTTCAAAAAAGTCAACCCCCACTTTTCTACACTAAATCTGAGCGCACCGACATCCTATGGGTCGGAAAAATTTCCCATATACGTCCTTTTTAAAATTACTCATGAACGTATTTTTAGTTAATCAGTGATTTGTCGGCAGAAATAGCCATTTCTTATAAAAAAAAAAAGAATGGGTTTCTCTTCAAAATCGCTTGTTTCGACCCAAAACATTTGAACGAGCTTTGTGATTTTTAGCATGATCGACGTCATTAAATCATCATCCACGTTTTCCCTTGAACGGGACGGATTGTGTACGCTTGTCAAAGTCCAAAAAATGTCGCTCCCGCAGCTAGCTGTCGGGTAGAGTGCATTTCTCTACTGCGAATTTCGACGTTTTTAGTCAATTTGCAATTATTTAGCCAGAAATTGGTATCAACAAGAAGAGTCATTAAGAGCGCTAATTTCGTCGAATAACAGCTAAACACGCCAAAATTCGCAATAGTGAGATGCAAATGGAGCGACAGTTTTTGATATTTTGGTAGGAGTGCGCATTCCGTTCGGTTCGAAGGAAAACTTTGGATAAGGCTTTAATGAGTTTTAGCATGTTAGGAATCACTAAGCTCGTTCAAATTGGGTAGGTCAAAACAAGCGATTTTCAAGAGAAAAATAGTTCTTTTTTCCAAGAAACGACCATTTCTGCCGAAAACTCGCTGAAGAACTAAAAAAACTAATTGCAAATTAGACGACCCTTGTCTTAGGACTTTTCAAGGGATTACTCCCCCCTCACCGTACCACCCTAGTCACCCTGCAGTGAATTCGAGGGAGTGGGGAGGCTGAAAATAAAGAATTAAACTTTATTGAAGCAGGGTGACTAGGGTGGTACGGTGAGGGGGGAGTAATCCCTTGAAAAGTCCTAAGGCAAGGGTCGTCTAATTTGCAATTAATTAATTGCTGGGACACATAAAGAAAAAAAGAACAACTAAAAAAACGTTCATGAGTAATTTTGAAAAGGTCAAATTGAAGAAGTTTTTCCGACCCATGGGATGTCGGTACGCTCAGATTTAGTGTAGAGAAGAAGTGGGGGTTGAATTTTTTGAAAAATTAGAGATCCTCGATTTGCAAAACTTTGAGCATCTTTCGAGCCCGCAGAAAATAGTTGAATTTTATCGAAAATGGCTATTCCTGAAAGAACAAAGTGTGCTCTTTCCAAATTCTCCGTCAAAAGTTGCAAATATCAGCTGCAAACCGATTTCTTTGCATTTATTTGAGAAAAGTGATGCAAGCCTCAACAAAAGTTAGAAAAATCATATCTCGTCGGATTTTGATTTTCGGACCATGGTTTAAAGGATGTTTTCGATCGCAAATAAGGCCTATTTTCACCCAATTTTTTTGTCATACTTATCCTGTTTCATTCCATACAGGCATGTTTCAAGTAAAGGAATCAAACTCCCTCCAATTTTCACGTTCGGCTCGTCACAAAGGAATCACAATGACACGCCAATCAATACATGCAATATTCATGGCTAGTGATGTTATATCCGTTAGTACCCAATGGTTGTTTGGAACCAAAAGTTTCAAAGACAAACATTATACCGGGACAAAAAAGAAAAAAGCGGGACACTTGACTAAGGACGATCACGCATGAATCTCACCCTGATTTCGTGGTGGCAGGCGGCAACAAAGCATGTAATTGTGGGGAGAAGTAGCACTAATTCCGGTCAGGCCGGTAGTTCCGGCTTTTCTTCCCAATTGGCTAACAGGTATAGGGCACATTAGCAAAAAAAGTAATAATATTCATTTTCCAATATTTTTCAATGCGTTATCACGTTGAAGTGAATGAAACGTTTGCCCCTCTGACCGAAATTTGTGTTACTTCTCCCCACACTTACACGCTTTGATGGCGTCTGCCACAACACATGTACATGTTTTTCTCCCATGTGATTTTCTGCACATGATTGATTGCTAAATTACGAAATAATGAATGATATCTACCATTGTGTAACACTAGTGCAGCAAAGAAACAGACCTATTATATTCGGCAATTAAACATTACATTGTATTTATGGCATTATACTCATTATGTTTTGAAAATATGGACACAAGCCTTTAACAAAATTGAACAGGAAAAAATTGTCATTTAATTATCTCACGCGCATCTTCAATCCCAGAATTATTATGCCCAAATTTTATGTATAGCGTTTTCCATTAGTATAACATTCTGCTCCAGATCAATTTATTTCCACCCGTCTTCTCCGTTAACATGTTTTATTTCAGAGATGACGGGTGGAAGTGAATAATAGCTCTGCCCATTTGCATTTCTGAGTCTTCTCCATTAACATTACGTTTTTATTCAGACCGGACGGGTGGAAATGAACTGCTCTGAAGCAGAATTTTATACAAATGGAAAACGCTAGTATCATCAACATTATCCTTAGAAAGAGCAAATCTATGTAATTCTAATAATGAATTATTAGGCCGGAAGTGTGGGAGCATCCATCAATTTGATGAGAAAAGAAAGCTCACTCCCACTAAACAATGTTTTATTTCGTGACAAGTTGTTGTTTTTTCGTTGGCTCGTTTGAAGATGGCGTTAAGCTGAAACCGCGGTCACGAAATAAAACATTGTTTAGTGGGAGTGAGCTTTCTTTTCTCATCAAATTCTATGTAATTCTAATTTTTCTCAAAAGCGCAGAATACCCCTGAGACAAGATTCGGATAATGCCTCAGCAACATGGACGTATTTATTATCAGAAAGGATATGCAATTGCTTATAAATACGGGCTTTATGACGACATGCCAAAATATGTCATTCGCATCCAATATGCCATGCAATCCGGGCTTTAGAATTCGAGCCGTAAAATGCTCAATTCGCGGTTTCCCTCGATTTCGTTTTGCTGAACAACCAAAATTGAGATTTTGGGGATTTTAGCAGCGACAAAACTCAATTCGTAGGTTTGCCTGACCTAGGTAAATCTCAGAAAAGACAAAAATTGCAACTTGATGGAATTCTTGCCACGAAATGGATAAATATTCGCTAATTCTCTCAATTTCACCCACCGATCAGCCAAAACTCTGAAAAAAAAAAAAAAAAAAAAAAAAAAAAAAAATCGCTCCGGCAGCTGGCGGTCGGAAAGAGTGCATTTCATTTTGTATACGGATACCCTAAGCCGTCCCAGAAGTAGTAATGTTGAGACCATGATTTGTTTCGTTTATGTTTGACCCTCCCTCGTACTGTTTGCTGCCGGGTTTGTTTAAGCTGAACTTAATGGGAATCAAAGGCTATTTCAAAATGGAATCATCATACCGAATATAATGCTCTGGAATCAACTGGTGATTTGTTGTGATTTTTTTACCATTTCAACCACTATTTTCCCCCCTCCACCTTGACCGATTTGGCCCAAATGCAATACCGACCGGGGCCTTATGACTACTGATTTTTGTGCCAAAGCGCGTTCCGCTAAATTAATTTCTACGAGAGTTATCGTGCTAACAAGGCCTCACACTTACTTCCACCCCGGGGACATCGCCCCCTCTCCCTCGACTTTTTCAAAAAATTAAAATTGGAATCAAAGCCTACTTTAACATGGAGTATACGTACTGAATATGATGCTTCTAGAATCAACTGGTGACTTGTAGTGATTTTTTGATCGTTTCAAGCCGTATTTTCCCCCCCACCTCCTTCACCGATTTGGCCCAAATGCAATACCGACCGGTGTCTTATGACTACTGATTTTTTAGATAAAGCGCGTTCTGCTAAATTAATTTCTACGAGAGTTATCGTGCTAACAAGACCACACACTTACTTCCACCCCGGGGGCACCACCCCCTCCCCCTTGACTTTTTCAAAAAATGAAAATGGGAATCAAAGGCTAGTCTAACATGGAGTATACGTACCGAATATGATGCTTCTAGAATCAACTAGTGATTTTTTGACGACTTCAAGCCCGATTTTCCCCCCCTCCACCTTGACCGATTTGGCCCAAATGCAATACCGACCGGTGTCTTATGACTACTGATTTTTGTGCCAAAGCGCGTTCCGCTAAACTAATTTCTTCGAGAGTTATCGTGCTAACAAGAAAACGGCCATAATATTATATATATATACAGGGTGATTCAGGAGGAAATGCATATACTGAAGTGTGTTGTAGTACTAAGTATTTGCGACCAAAATGACCCTATGAACATAGGGTCGCAAATGCTTTCCTTCTGAGATATGCGTACAATTGTGTTTTTTCATTGACTGCCTACTTTTTCTCCAAAAACTCGGTTTTACGGCCCAACCGCTGGGCTTAGAAAAAAACTGTTGACGGTTTTGAAAAGACCACAAAATTTCACTTCAGAAAACAGTGTTTTGAACTGCTGTAAACGAACTCAGTGTTTTTTATGATTTTCCACAAATGGCGAAAGTGACTTCTTTTAAATTTCTCCTATAATTCAGCGACGATTTCTGCTGAATTTATAATGCCTCCGATATGGTCCCATTATCAGAAAAACATGTCCATTCTGTGGGCTTTCCAATGACCTCCTCAAAATTGATGGTGGTCCATTTTTGAGAGAGATATCACAGATAATATCCGAAAAAACAAGGTACAAACGTGCAAAATCAGTAAGTTTGTCCCAGTAAAAGTAAGCGTATTTGTGTGCCTTAAACGTGTTATTGTGCCTCATGAAAGGCAATTATTGCTTGGAATTCAGTCCAAAAATATCACTTTAACGCAATTAATGACAAATCATCCCCCCCTCCCACCGGGGGCTTAAACATGGTGGGGCGTGGGATTTGTCATTTATTGCGTTAACATTAACATTTTTGGACTGAATTCCAAGCAATAATAACCTTTCATGAGGCACAATAACACGTTTGAGGCACTGTTATTAACAAATGTTAATGTTAACGCAATAAATGACAAATCCCACGCCCCACCATGTTTAAGCCCCCGGTGGGAGGAGGGGATGATTTGTCATTAATTGCGTTAAAGTGATATTTTTGGACTGAATTCCAAGCAATAATTCCCTTTCATGAGGCACAATAACACGTTTGAGGCACACAAATACGCTTATTTTTACTGGGACAAACTTACTGATTTTGCACGTTTGCAGCTTGTTTTTTCGGATATTACCTGTGATATCTCTCTCAAAAATGGACCACCATCAATTTTGAGGAGGTCATTGGAAAGCCCACAGAACGGACATGTTTTTCTGATGATGGGACCATATCAGAGGCATTATAAATTCAGCAGAAATCGTCGCTGAATTATAGGAGAAATTTAAAAGAAGTCACTTTCGCCATTTATGGAAAATCATAAAAAACACCGAGTTCGTTTACAGCAGTTCAAAACACTGTTTTCTGAAGTGAAATTTTGTGGTCTTTTCAAAACCGTCAACAGTTTTTTTCTAAGCCCAGCGGTTGGGCTGTAAAATCGAGTTTTTGGAGAAAAAGTAGGCAGTCGATGAAAAAACACAATTGTACGCATATCTCAGAAGGAAAGCATTTGCGACCCTATGTTCATAGGGTCATTTTGGTCGCAAATACTTAGTACTACAACATACTTCAGTATATGCATTTCCTCCTGAATCACCCTGTATATATAAATTCCGGAGACCACTGAATTCGTGTTCTAGAGGTACTGAAACGTGAAAAAAACATGACATGACCCATGTTTGCCATCATCACGACGAGACCGATAGTGCATTTTTCAGAATGAAATGCACTAAAAGCTTCGCGGATTTCACGCGTTCATGCTAGGATTTTGGCTCATTTCAAGGAGCAAGGTTCGTGGTCTGGCTCCTTTCAAAAGCACATTATCGTGGGATTGGTCCTTTCAAAGCTCAAATTTTGTGGATTATTGGCTCTATAGAACACAATTTCGCGGGTTTTGCTCTATCAAAAAGCCAATTTTGGTATAGGTCCGGCTTCTTCGATAATGAAACGAAAGCCGGTTGGACGAAGGGGGGTTGGCTCAACAGAAACGTAGAAACTCAATAGAGACTGGCCTTTCATCAATAGAAACGAATAGCGTTGGGCTGAATCACCAAGAAAACCCTCCCTGGCCCGGTTTTTCTTGCCTTCGGCCTTTTAGTGCATTTCATTCTGAAAAATGCACTATTGGTTTCGTCGTGATGGTGGCAAACATGGGTCATGTCATGTTTTTTTCACGTTTCAGAACCTCTAGAATACGAATTCAGTGGTCTCCGGAATTCATATATATATGTATCTTTATGGCCGTTTCCTTGTTAGCACGATAACTCTCGTAGAAATTAATTTAGCGGAACGCGCTTTGGCACAAAAATCAGTAGTCATAAGACACCGGTCGGTATCGCATTTGGGCCAAATCGGTCAAGGTGGAGGGGGGGAAAATCGGGCTTGAAGTCGTCAAAAAATCACTAAAAATCACCAGTTGATTCTAGAAGCATCATATTCGGTACGTATACTCCATGTTAGACTAGCCTTTGATTCCCATTTTAATTTTTTGAAAAAGTCGAAGGGGAGGGGGTGTTGCCCCCGAGTGGAAGTAAGTGTGTGGTCTTGTTAGCACGATATCTCTCAAAGAAATCAGTTTTGCGGAACGCGCTTTCACACAAAAATCAGAAGCCATAAGACCCCGGTCGGTATTGCATTTGGGCCAAATCGGTCAAGGTGGAGGGGGGAAAGTAGGGGTTGAAATGGTAAAAAAATCACTACAAATCACCAGTTGATTCCAGAAGCATTATATTCGGTATGATGATTCCATTTTGAAATAGCCTTTGATTCCCATTAAGTTCAGCTTAAACAAACCCGGCAGCAAACAGTACGAGGGAGGGTCAAACATAAACGAAACAAATCATGGTCTCAACATTACTACTTCTGGGACGGCTTAGGGTATCCGTATACAAAATGAAATGCACTCTTTCCGACCGCCAGCTGCCGGAGCGAAATTTTTTGGGGGGGGGCGCCGGGCTTTGAACCCGGCAGGCGCCTAAGCCTCCATTGGGCTTCTACGCCATACCCAGATCTAACTGTGCACTTCACACCCGTACTACGCGGGCGTTTCGGTCGGTGCGCGGTTTGTTGAACGCACACCGCCGTGAACGCCCACACGAAGCCGAGTGTGCCGTGTCACAGCTCGCCGCAGCCTTATAGTGTAATGGGCAATAGCTGGATTCGAACCCAGGCCCGCTGAGTTGCGAAGCGAGCATTGTATCCATTACACCATCGAGGCGCGCCTGCCTTCGGCCTTGGTTTCAGGCCTATAAATATTCACGAAACTGCTGGTTTCTTTCTGGTCTGCAAGTTACAAGGTTTTTTTTTTTTTTTTTTCAGTGGCCGCGGAACACGAGCTAGCAGGCTATGACTACTCACAATCCGCAAAATTGTAAAATTTTGGAGTTCAATGTCGGCAAAATTGGGAGTTTCAGGTCTCTATTTTTATAAAATTGCAAGTTTCAGAGAGTTTTGAAAAGTAGGCGCAGGGCCCTGGGCTAGCCGGCCCTGACTGCGGCAATTGTCTGATGAATAGCCATGTTGTTTGCGAGTTAGCCAGTTCGGGTAATAGTAAGAGCGAAATTACAAGTTTCCTGACAAATATCCGTGCATCAACAGTTATAGGCTATTCTTGCGAAAATGCAAGTTTTTGGATTTTAACACATTCGGTGCTGATGTAGTAGATTTACTACATTTGGTTCTTCCTGCCGGCCGGCTGTAGTAGATCTACTACGCTCTGTTTTCCCTACCGGCCGGATGCACATGAGTCAGTCTTACCTCCCGGCCGGACCCTTTTCCACGCGTAAAACTCGATTCCTCTAAGTCGAATTCTCGAATTAATGATGTGCTACCTTCGGGTCTGTTTCCCGCATATTTTAAATAAAAACAAGTTGCGTAGTAGATTTACTGCACCCGGCCGACAGTAAGGTCTGGATGCTTAAATCTTTAATTAGCAAGCGTTGTAATTCTACTACCCCCGGCTGGGATAAAAGTCTGGTGTGTAGTAGATCTCTACGCCCGGCCTGCAGACGAGGCTGGTTTTTTCTAGCCGGCCGACGCAAAAGTCGTATTTGGCGATCAGCACCGAGAGTGTTAATTTTAGTGGAATTGCAAGTTTTAGGTCTAAGGAAAAATTTCAAGTTTGCACGGCCCACGGACGGCGGATCCCGGTCCAACCGACCTCGTGAGAGCCCAAAGCACCCACCCCGGCGGCGGCGCGCGAATAGGCACAAAATTACATCATTTGCAGGCAGTCAATTTGCAAGTCTTAGGACTGAACATCCACGAAATTGCTGGCTCATACGCACCCCTTCCCTCATTTATGCCACGCACTTCACGCAACTCAGCGCGTGAACTGTGTATTCCTGTACCGCGTCATCCCCGAGCTGTCAACGCAACGCTCAGACGATGCGCGGAATTAGCCGGGGAATGTCCGGCTTGATAAGCCAAGGAGGGGGGAGGGCTGCCATTCTGACAATTTAGGGACTGACTTATTCAACCCGAGGGTGTAGGGACTGTACACATTGGGGTTGTTGGTACATTCCCTGGAAGAATCTTCGCTGGGGCTGGGGTAAACTCGGAGCTGCTTCCTGCCCAGTCGGTGCACCTTAACAACCCTCCAACGTGTGCCAAGTGAAGGTAATATGGACCAACCAGCTAGTCTGCAGCGGCAGGTCTTGATACGGGTGACCATGTAGCGTAGAGGGGACCCCAAAAAAGATATGGAAAAATGAGGATTTTTAATAGTGAGAAAATTCGTGGCGAAAATCGATAAAATACGCTGATTCCGTAGTTTCTTTAGGTCCGGCTTTAGGGCATATAAAATTGAGAAGGCGCTCTTGCCATCTTGATGCAAAGTAGGTGGTACAAATTAAGGAAAAGCGCTAATTTTCGTGACTAAAAATGCGAAAAAACGCCCTCACTTGTTTCAGTTGAACTTTCAGACGCTGAAGATGGCGAGCAGCCGAAACCAGTTCGTTTTTGACGCACCTCAATGAGGGAAGACAGACAATGTAGGCTACAGCTTTATGCACGAGAGACAAATTCCTCTCCATCTGGAATCGATTTCCGTGCCAACCATTCTTTTGAATTTTGCGTTATCCGTTTATTTCTTGATTTTTCTGTTCGAATAGTCGTTCCTTTTTTCTGTCTCTTCGTACAAGCCATTAAAAACGCCTCTCTTCATTACAAAAAGCGGTACATCTTCTGATTGTGAGACTCAGAGAACTAACGCTGTGAAAAAAATACAGGCAGCTCTCGGCTCTTTCCTTGCTAACCAGTTTGTTTATTTTGGGACGGAGGAGCTTGTGGGAGACTTCCAGAAAAATATTTTTTTTCAAAGGGACGTAGGAGCACGACCGACACCCTCGTCACAATGTTTACAGGATTTTTCACGTAAATAGGCCCTTCCTTATATCGAGTTGGAATTTGAAGAGAATGTGCTAAGCCGGCTTGGCGAGGTAGTCAAGTGAAATGATAAATGAGACATTTATAGGAAAGTCGACACTTATTTTAATTTTTTTCTTTAAATTTCAACCGTTGCACCGTCTAATGGGAGGTCGTCACGAATGAGAAGGAAAGGGAAGGTACAGAAAAAGGGGGAAAGGTAAAAAACAACAGTAGTGCAGGGTGTCAGAAGTTTCAAGTCGAAGTTTCAAGTTCAGTCTTGACTGAGGACGCGGTGGTTCTTTTCTCTCCTTTTTTTTTCCTCCCGAGTTGCGAAGAGCCTATGGGAATGGGTCAAAATGAGACTTTCGTCCGCGCTCACTCCGGGACGGATTCTGCCAATTTTGTGCGCGCTGTTATGGACGTTCGTGCGAGCGAACGTTACAACTGTTCAAAAATGCTGTGACGACGGTTACATTTTTAACAAGGGCCGGTGTATTTTCGACCCACGACCGTTTCAATTACCTCAGCTGTACACTTGGCCGGATGTTGAACCTGTGAACGACACGGAAATTCGAATCGAGTACGGTTTTCCACGATGCGAAACGTACACGTACTATTTGGACCCTTTTGAAGACCCGTCGGAGGAATTTAATTTACTTGAAACTGGTTGGTTACTGCGGGGTGACGGGCGTCGCGACCCGCCGGGTCAGTTCTGCCTAGAAACGATCGCTTCCGAAAAAGCTGTCCGGCCCGTGAGTTGTTTTCCCGGTGATGAAGAGCCTGAAGATGACGAGGCGAGGGGGATGTTCGCAGTTTACCCTATGGGCATGATAGTGTCAGTGCCATTCCTAGTTATAACTTTAATTGTTTACGGAAGTGTTAAAGAGCTGCACTCATTGCACGGGTGGTGCTTAATGTCTCATGTGACGGCGCTCATATTCAGTTATTCGACTTTGACCATAGTTCAAGTTACCTCAACGAGCTTAAATTATTTGACCTGTACCTTATTTGGTAAGTTTTTTTTACGAATATTCATTAAATTATGTAAAATTGATCAAAAGCACGGTGTCGTTTTCCTTATCTCCGAGGCTTTAACAAATAGCAAAAGCGCGTTCTCTAATACATATGTCATTACTGAACCCGATGTTGCTGTGCCAATTATGTCAATGTGATCCACAAACTCACGAAAAAACATCAAGAAGTTCGCCTTGTTCGTAGTCCTGAAAGGTGCAGTTTAATGGTCCTTAACTTTCTTTCTGTTATTACAAAGTCAATAAAAGATTTCTTGAGAAATACATTCTCCCGAAGAAAGGCCTTGGTTAATTCATGATTTATCTTATTTTGAAATCGCAGACTCACTTAGGCCAGGTTACGAAAACATCGCGTCCGACAATCACGTAAGACCTTCAATAAGTTTCAATAAGAGCAATTTCGGATTTGTGATATTTATTTGGTTTATCTGTATAAGCTTGAAGCTCTACAAGAGTTGGCCAGAAATACAAGCATAAGTACATTACACAGGGTGTTCATTAAATAATCTCAACAGAAGAACACGAGTTATATGGGACACATCATTTGTGATCAAAATGACTATTTTGACATTTTTAAGCGGCCCATACACGTACAATAAATATTGTGCAAACTAGGGGTTGTACAAGGGCGGATATCTGGGACCTCTCTCAGGGGGGGGGGGTAAAGGAAACCCCTCCCACAGTAAACCCCCACCACCCCCCTTCCCCCACGTTTTGAGAGATTTTCCAAGCTCAAGGGGGGGGGGGTAAATCTGGTGTAACCCCCCCCCCCCTTAGATCCGCCTATGTTACAATAAAATTGAACGTTTGTGGGTTGCACAATATAATGAACAACTCATTTATTAAACTAAACATCTGGAAACGAAATATTGTACAAATTTATTGCGCAATAATTATTGTACGTCTGTGGACCCCTTTAGAATTCCGCTTTGTGTCCGAGATAAGTCATACTTTACTTTCATGTTTCCGTGGGGTAAGGAAGTATGGTGTTCGCTGCAAATTTCACACAAGGGTTTGTTGTTCACGTATGTACCGTCAAGAAAAATATGAACCCGCGGCTAGCACACTCTCATTCGATTAGTTGCAACTTCTCTTCCTTCTAATTTCCTCACTGAATTGATTGTCCCACTGTTTACCAAAGATAAGTGTTATTATCAAGCCGAAGTATAAGGAAAAATAGCTAGAGAATTCCGTTTCTTCCTCATATAAACGCTCGCCATATTATTTTTATTTCCAAAGAAACAATGTTTTCTCATATACAGGGTGTTTGGTAAGTCGACGGCAATAATGCAGGGGGTTTTTCTAGGTCCAAAATGGACCAAAAAAGTCCATATCAACATAGGTCTGATTTCCAACCGTTTTCGAGATAATCGTTATTTTAGTATTTTTAGCCATGACGTTGGTTTTATTGGATTCAGCGCTTATAAATCGAGAACAGTTACACGTAAATTAAATCTGAGGGCACTACCGAAAAGAGCAGACATTTTTCAGTGGGAATTGGTCCAGTTATCCCCAAAAGTAGTCGCACTTTTCCAGTAACCAGTCAGATTGTGGAGATTTGTGCCGATTTTAGGCAGTTTAGCCGTAACTTGATTGCATGATAGCGAATCTTGAAATCCCTTCCAGGTTTGGCAATTTCACAAAAACTTGCCTCATTAGTGAGGATAAAAGTACCAAACTCAGATAATCGCACCTTTTTTTAAAAGTTTGAAGAAATGAACACATTGCCAGCGAAAAGTGCTTGCTTGAGTGTTCTTTGCAGTAGGCCTTTGCGAAGAAATGAAGGGGAAAAAATTGAATTAAACACACTACTTCTTATTTAAAATGAAAATCAAACTTCTTTTAGGCCTTAATCAAGGTCAGCGATGCAAAATAAAAACTTCCCGTAGCGTATTTCAACTTTATTCAGAACGATTTGCCTCATTCAATGCAAAATCTGGGGGAAGATGTTCGTCGAAGCCTTATTCTTAACATGATCGTGCCCCCCCCCCCCTAATTTATCGAATTTCGCCAGCATTTGGATAGAAGTTATGATATGTGGATATGACGAGGGGGTTCGATTCCACTACCACTTCGATCGCCGAACTTGGCGCCCATGGATTTCCACGGGTTTGGTAAAATACCGTGTTTACTGCATCAGGAGAAGCTTCGAAAAAGAATTACAAGAGCTTTTGAGGCCCTTCGAGCCGACATTTCTCCTCGCGTGACCAGTGGGTGCCACGAGAAAAAGGGCACGAGACTGCCTTCGGAACAGAGGAGGACATTTGGAAAATGTATTGTAAAAAAAGAAGTTTTAGGTAATTTATTTGTTCTTTTATTTACTAATTGTTATGAATTGATGCAACAAACGCTACGAAATGTTTTTATTTTGCGTCGGTGACCACGATTATACCTACGAGAAGCTTTATTATCATTTTAGGAGAAATAATAGTGTGCATAATTCCATTTTTCACTTTCATTTATTCACAAAGGCCTATTGCCAAGAACGCCCTAAAAAGCACTTTTAGCTCGAAACGTGTTCATTTTTCCAAACTTTTACGAACGGGTGCGATGATCTGGGTTTCTAATCAGGCAAGTTTTTGTGAAATTTGCCAAACCTGGATAGCATTTCAAGATTCGCTATCATGCATTCAAGTTACGGCTAAACTGCCTAAAATCGGTACAAATCTCCACAATCTGACTGTACTTTGTTTTTAAAAGGAGTCAGAGCCCTGAAATTTCTAATTAAAGCTTTAAAATGAGTCAATACACTGAAAATGTCACCTACAGAAAAAAATAAGGTGTGAAATCTCGTGAAATTAACTTGTTTTAAGGGAGCCAGCCCAGCAAAATTGGTTTCTGGCATGCCAAATCCGTGAAATTTTGTCTCAGGAGGTTTGGTTATTGAATTAGCTAAAGCCGCAAAATTGGGTTCTGTCAGCGTCAAATACGTGAAATTTGGAAATCGAAAATGTTTAACCACGGAATTACATTTTTGAATGAGTCAACCCGGTGCAAGTGACTTTTTAGGGAGTCAATGACATGGAGGGGGGGTAAACCTTTGAAATCACGTTCTGCGAGCAATAATCCACAAAATTTGGAGTTTGATTTGAGAGAGGGGGTGGGATCTTAAGCTCAGGGCTAAGCCCCCATCAAACATTTTACCCTAAATCCGCCTCTGAATAAAATGCTAAAAATTTGGTTCTGTCAGTGCCGATTGCACAAAATTACGGTTTTAAAATGGCAAGCCCAGGGAGGACTATTCTGTAACTTTTCCGCATCGGTTTTTCTGTCGAAAACTCGACAGAACCTCGACGTTACCTGATTTCATTGATTTTTAAACATGACTACCCAATGGGAAATTCGATACGGAAAAGTTACAGAATCACCTCTCTGATTTCTAGAAGTGTCAAAACCACAAAATTTGGGTTTAAAGTAGTCAAATCCGCAAATTATAACTATCGACGTATAACTAAGGCCGATGAAGGTGATACAGTTTCATAGCCGTTTCGTCACCGCGCGCCATAACGAAGAATCACGCCTACAGCAATGTAAATATGCTTGGGTGATCGTTGGAGGGGAGGGTGGTCTTGCTCCTCCACGGAAAATTGTTGTTTGTTGGCCGTCAAATCAGTTTATTTCTTTGTTGTTGTTTCTCCTTAATTTTCCTGGGTAAATGGTAATGTATTGGCGTTTTCCATTCAATGCAATACACTCGCGTGGTGTAAGTTTTCCCACCCATCCTCTCTGAATTGAAACGTGTTTATGGAGAGGACGCTACACTACACTTGTGTAGTGTGTTGAATGGAAATCGCTATAAATTTTATGAGCATCATTTTTGCTATAATTATTATTCTTGGAAGTATGTACCACGAAAATATCCTCTGACTGGGCCATGGGACGAGATCGCCTCAGCGATCATGAACTTTCAGTTGATAGTCATTTACTTCGGAATTCCCTGTTGTACTGCAACCGTCAATACGTCGCAACTGACTTAGAAAACAAGAACTTTCACCACCAAACCGACGCCGACGGATAGCTATAGTTTTACCATCAAGAACTGAACATTTTCGCTTTAGGTGTGCGGCGTACTTGTTTCCCCGAAACGTTTTCATCATAGCAATTTACTTTCTCACAATTATTTCATTTTTATTTATTTATTTTAGCAGAAAAGGTTTACCCTGCCAGTGTTCAATTAGTGAAATATTGGTACGAGGCACCATCCGCCTAGGACCAACCCCCCCATTTGCGA
Source organism: Corythucha ciliata (assembly GCA_038030265.1). Lineage (NCBI taxonomy): Eukaryota > Metazoa > Arthropoda > Insecta > Hemiptera > Tingidae > Corythucha > Corythucha ciliata. The sequence continues at coordinate 43,949,464 of CM075938.1, read as the reverse complement.
CCCTGCTTTCGGACAAAAGCGATTGAGAGATATTCATAGTTCGGGACGTAATTTTGTTTGTAATCAGAAAAAGGAGGAGAAGTGGGCGGGAGCTTTACTAACAGGGATGAAACAAAAAAAAATAAAAAGCCTCTGCTGCGTTGAAATTGATGCTCTTGTCCAGTAGAGACTCAACCTCTCCAGGAACGTGTGCTTTAAAAAAAAGGATGTGCATGTTACGCGATTCAGTTTGTCCTCTCCAAGTGTTACCAAGTAGTCCGTTCCTTGGTTCAGACTCCCCCCCCCCCCGTTTTAGCTGAAAGTTGAATACGCGAAGAAATATGATAGTGCCGAGTGTAAACGTGATCAACAAGTGCTGTGACGAAGGTCACTCGTACAACCAGTCCAACGCTTGTTCTTTTACGAATTCCTCATTTATTTATGGTCTCTGCGAGGAAAGGCCAAATTGTTCAGTTAAAATATCACCGGTCAGTTCATAGTTTAGTTCGTTACAAGTGAGAACTCAGAACTGATTTTTCGAGAATTGCTAACCGTAGGTACGTTACAAGGATTAGAAAACTACTAGTCCTTGTCGTCTGATTGTAACCGACGACTTTTTTAAAGAATTGTGCAAGCCTAGGCTGCATAAACGAATCTACAATTAGGGCTCTGACAATGAATGTTGTAAACGTGATTCGTAAAATACAAACTCACATTTTTTTTGCAAGTTGTACAAGGGGACAGTAAATGGCATTTGTCCAAGTCGCGGACGGTGGACTTGGACCTGAGCTTTTCTCTTCTTGAAATGAAGTTCGCCACACTCATTTTGAATGCTCTAGGGAGGAAGAATAAAAAGGCCGCTAACTTTGCGTGTCAGCAACACTCAAGGGAGTGAGTCTGCGTTATTTGCAGGATGTTTAATATTTATCAAACATCTAACCAAGACCACCAAAAAAAAAAACTAGGGAGTTTATTGTTCTCGTATTCATATCTTTAGCGTGGTATTTGGGCATATTGTCCTCGAAATAAATACGCGGCATGGAAGCAAAATATAAGTCAATAACTCACAAAAAATGAATACCTGCTCGTTGACAAGTTTCTCAGAATTCTGCCCCGTTTGCCTTGTCCCACATAAAATTATTCGCATTATGTAACTACTTCCACCCTCCCTCCTTAGTAACGTCGAAATTATCAAAATCCTACAATAGAACAGAAGCCAGCGCTCATTCTTGTATTCAACTCTCACCATCAAAATGCCGTAACCAGAGGCACGGCTCTTTAATTTTTAACATTAAAAAATGGCAGTCGTTTTGTTTTTGTCTGGACGTCTGGGCTCACCAATAATTTGCTTATTTAAAAGAAAACAATTGCCCAGCAGAGTGGCCGAGGTCGTTAGGGCGTCGACTCTCATGTCCAGGTATCGTCTTCTGAGTGGGTTCGATTCCCACAAAAGGCTGGATTATTTAAGAAGAAATGATAACCACGTGAGAACAGTAAAATGTGTGCTTTCGCCCTCGTCCACGACACCGTATGGTAGTTGGACGTAAAGCACGTTGGATTACCACTCCAAAAGAAAACAATCTCTACGACGTTACAGTATTCCGGTTTGTCAAAGGCTCAGAATAATTTCATGCTCATAATATTATACTCGAAACGGGTGTCTTCACTCTTATGTTAATCTGTGTTTATATCTTTCAAAGCCCATCGCGCTAATGAACGAATTTTTGTCTCGTCGCCAAAGACGACGAAGTCTCTGGAGAGAGAATCGAAACAAAAGAGATAAAGCTTAGTAGCATCAATTGCTAATTCCTATAATTAAGACTTTCCAGTGGCAAAAACAAGAGTAATTTTGTGTACTGTACAAGTAAACTAGGGTAGAGGGAGTTTCTTTAAACACTCGTCATTACCACCGCAAGTCGTTCAGAAACTATATGTTTTTGTTTTTTTCACTTACAACATGACAAGAAAATTAGCGCGTGCATATTTCATTTCAAACGAAAAATATGTACGTTATTTATGCAATTGATAAAAGGGTCGATTCAAGGGAGTGGCAAGTGAGGAATGCGTGCAATGAAATAAAGTCCAAGATGTAGGATTTCCTGTTAAGCGACTCGTCAAGATTTCAGCCATTTGAAATCAAGGCAGGAAGTAAATGAATGGAATCTCCCCTTCCTCCCCTCAGCAGCGACATTTGCAAAAGTTCGCTTTTATCGGACAATATTTCTTAAAACGATGGTAATTTTGTGGAAAAGATCCCCCCGGAATGGAAATCATGGTTTGAATTTGAATAGAACTTTCAAGTTATGGTACAATGATTTGGGCTACACATTTTGCATATGACTGGAGGTGCGATCGAGAGCGTCTTAAGAGAGTTAACAGCGAAAAACTCCTGTAGTGTCCTATCTGTGCGTTTTCGATGAAAATCGCACGCCCACTCCATCCAAACGCAAACTTCTATATAGCCGGTAAAATCGAGCAGGTCCCGCCTTACGTGGGGCACAATAGGCCCATTGTTCCATTGTTTTGCTAGTGCTGCACTAGTGTAGAAAACCATGTAATATCATTGACTTATTTTAAAAAATTGAATGAAACCTGGAGCCTGTAGGGTAACAATATAGCTCGGATCAGACGATGCTTTTTTTGAAGCAATAGTATTAGGTATGTTCCATTGTGTAGTGAATGCTACACTTTTGAAGAAAATCATATGATTTCATTCTATTTTTCAAAATTAGTCATGAGATCACATGTTTTTCTGCACTAGTGCAGTAATAGCGGAACAATGGAACAGACCTATTGCATGCACGATGAGAAAAAACATAATTATGTTCCTGGGTAGGGACCGGACGCTTTTAAAAAACTTGCGTGCAATATTGCCCCAAAAAATTCTTAAGAATTTCATCTCCACCCAATAGTTAAAGTTGTGCAATTCTCAGGAATACAGAAACAGTTGATAGCAAATGTCAATCGCCCAGGGGCCTTTTCTTCAACTCGACTTCTTGGAAATATTTATCTTTCACTCAGTTTTTTCGAAAAGTAAAATAAAATAAATAACGCGTGATTCCGGCAAAGAAATCGTTTTGATGAAAAAGACACTCGATTTCATCTAATGGGTGATTCTGTAATTTTTGGTCATTTTAAGGAATCGGATTCTCTATCATCAGTCACATGATTGCATTAATTGGGGGGGGGGGGGCAATTCATGAAATCAGGTGACTTACAACAATAAAGTGATACCGTAAAGTTACAGAATCGCCCCTCTAACGCCCGGTTCAAACCTATCATGCACGCTTCCGATCCGACTCCAATTCATGCACATCGGATCGGAGACTGTGGAAATTCGTGTAACGGTTCGACCATATTGGGGTTGGAAAGTAAATCTTAGCGTGCTGAGAAACGTAACCGTCATTATTCGGCACCTATTACTGCACCCACACCTATCCAAAAATGCATGACAGATGTGAACCGGGGTTAATTCTAGTGAAAATAATTACGTAATAGAAACATAATGATAAACGTTCGTGAATGACGGCTATGAAAGCTATGAACTGGCTCAATGTCGCTTAGCCGAAAGTGGGTTTTGTCAACGGATCGCCCCTCAGTAACAATAAAGCTATGTTCGAAGACACCGACTCTGAAGATTCGTACTCGTGCCGAAAATAAGCGATTAAGCGAGCGACATGAGCTTTACCAGCGAAATTCAGCGTGTTTCACGATAAATTTCCACGAATATCACATTTTTACGATTCTGGTGGGGCTATTCTGTAACTTTTTAAGCGTTGGGGCCACGCTGGACGCCCTTAAATGTTCATTCAATTTATCTGAAAAATTGAATGAAAACGTACGATTGCCGCTGAACTGAGAGAGCTACAGAATAGCCCAATACAATAAAATACATGTGGCCTCGAATGCTCATCATTGAAAAGCTTTCGCAAGTCAGATCTCAGAGCTTTGTCTGAAATGGAACTGCTCAAAACAGCCAGAACTGAGCCACTCAAAAAATTTCATTTTTCACGTTAACCCCGTTAGCTCTAACGATGAATGAAATTATGTCCTTCGAGCTCAAATTGTTGTTTTTTCTTCATTTTTGGGCAGTTGAACTGCACAAAATACAGGCTGTCTGATGATGACGACCATTGGACGTTGACTCCCGAAGGCCTAGACGTCGAAGGCTATTCGTCTTTACGCCAGGACTACTGTTTAGAACGTTTTGACGCATATAACGCGATTTACCCCGTGCTCTGCCACAAACCACCTTCGATAGCTGCAATTGACGACACTCCGTTCTTAACATACGGCTCTACCTATTTAGTATCGTTCTTTTTCATTTTCGTGACGTTCGTCGTTTATGTTTCTGTATTCAATCTTAAATCAGTTCAGCGGTTCTGTAATGTCAATTATTTCGCGTCTCTCTCCCTAGCAATGGTCTCAGTGAGCATCGTTCAATTGTTTCCGGCTTATTTGTCCGACCTTGTATGTCAAATTTTAGGTAAGTTTATGTCACGAGGATTTTTCGTCTAATAAATCCCTGATCAATTCGATTCTCAAGTGGTCCTCCCTTATTCAATGAACTTTAAATAACGATTTAACATATGTACCTCCACAAAAAAAAATGTTTCAATTCTTTCAACTTGTTTTTTTCTTCTTGTTCCAGGATTCGCTGTACAATTTTTCTTTTTGGCCACCTTTTTCTGGCTAAACGTCATGTGCATCGATATTTGTTGGGCTTTCAGGTAATATCCTTTCTGAAAAAAAAAAAAATTGTTTCCTCTAATTAGACACTCTCCTCAGTATTTACGTCTAAATGCTGGTTTTAGAACTGCTACGTGACCGCTTGCATTAATAATTGCATTCAACTAACAAATACTTTTATTGATTTTTATTCGTTTTTCTTGGAAGAACTTGGAAAATAATAAGGAAATTCTTATTGGGTATTCATTAACATTAATTGCATTGACCGTGGCAGGTGATTTCGTACAACGTAATATTGCGCTGTCTATTGTCTAGCACTTCAAGAATTTTAGGAATTTATACATTAAAATATTATTCCTGTTTCAGCGGGTTCAAACTATTACGTGGATCAGCCTCTGAGAGAGACCGAAAGAAACTGCTTTTCTATTCATTGTACGCCTGGGGAATGCCGCTTCTAATCTTGACCATTACAGTAGGAGTGGATTACTCCGACGCCGTGCCGGCCACATCACTTTTCAAGCCAGGCATTGGCACGGATAAATGTTTTTTCAAAGGTCTGTATCATCATCATAAGTGAATAACATGTGACTAACATGGGTACCTCGAGAATGGGGGGGGGGGCTACTTAGTTTATTTTTTATTCATATAGACGTATACTTCGTCAAGGTCTAGCTTATCGTCCGTTTTTTTCGTATTCCTGTCATAGCAATCTTTCCTATGAGCTTCCTTACCCTGTTTTAGTCATTTCATTAAAAAAAAAAAAATTCTAGCTCAAAATCTTATTCAAAGACTTACGGAGGACAGGCGAGGGTATCAAAAGAAGATTCGTGAAGTTTCGTTATTTTCAAAAGATAAATTTGTAATTTTATAGGATTCTATCAGGGCCGAGGGCATGCCGGTGATGAGATTAACCCAAAAGAAAGGCCGTAAATATTTCATCTCGAGGAAGACGCCCTCGTCTCTATCGTACTTGGCCCATAAAGCTGATAGACCAATATCGCGGGACAGGTTTTTCGTGTACCGTGCGCTTCGGTTTTTATAATTATCTAGTAAATGTAAGCACGCCTCAGTTAATTAACAGAATTTACAGGGGAAACAAAAGATAATCGATGACGATATGTTATCGACCATGCTCGAGTCTTAAATAACATCAATCACAAAAGGCTGCGAAAGTCAATAGAAACGCGTTTCTTGATGAGTTTTTAAATCCGTCGTTCATAACTTATATTCACAGTCGAGTTCCAATGGAACTTGTTTCTAATTCTCGTCATGAGTTCGCCTCATACTGTGACTTTACAGCAATACATAATTGCAACAATCTTGACAACTATTTAGTACAGTTCGAACAAGTTGAAAAGTGTCAAATAGGTTGAAAAAGTCCCATAATTTTGTTGTTTACATAACGATAAATTTGTAGTTTCGAGTCATCAGTCAAGGTCAGATAGGTCGGTGGGGTTAGCCTTTTCAAAACCCAAATTTCGTGAATTTGGATCACCAAGACCCCAATTTCATTGCCTTCCTTTTTTTCTCAGGAACTAACAACAACCTCTTTTTGCAAATGCTGGTGAGGGGCTACGGTCTGTGCCCGAAATGCATTCAATAAAAACTGCAATAAGAGGTTGTTGTTATAAGTTCTTAAGAAGAAGAGGAAGGTCGTATAGGAGTAACAACCGAGAAGAAAGGAAACGGAGCCGGAGTATTCAATTTCATGGGCTTTGCTCACCCAATAAGCCAACGGGGAAGATGATACAGTTGATTCCCGAGTCATCTTCCTCTTTTTTATCGTCATGGTTACATCGATGGCTAGAATTTGTGGTTTTCACGCCTTTATCCTAATTTCGCAAATTTTTCCCTTGAAAAAATCAATTTGGCGGGATTAGCCCTTTCTACATCCAAATTTTGCGAATTTGAATCGCACAGAACCTAATTACGCGGGTTTTACTCACTCGAAAAGCCAATTTTGCAGAACTGTGTCCCTAAAGCCCTCCAATTCAGGGTACAGCCCTTTTAAACTCTAGCGTACCGGGGTACCGGTATTAGGGGCGAGGGAAGCGGACCACCTTGGACTACCGTTTGGATGGGGAGGGAGGGCGAAAAGCTTATAGAGGAAAAAATGGGGATTTTTATGTCGTTACGATGTGAAAAAATCGCTAACTCGCTTCTAAAATTGAGAAAATCGCCAATTCCCGCCTCAAATCGAGAAAAAAGCGTTCCTTCGTGGGAAGAATTGAGATAAAGCGCTACAGCTTGCTGGAAAAAATTGGGGAAAAAGAACAATATTTCACAGATGAAATTCAGAAAATGCCGATTCACAGAGGTGGATGTACTTATGGTGCATTTTTTCCCTTAAGTCCGACTTAATTTTAAGCCAAACCTTAAGCTGAGGTGGTGAAATCCACCATTAGAATAGAAAGCGTTATTCGCGAGGAAGAAAAAGGCGAATTCGGTGATAAAATAGGAAAAAACGCAAATTCACGGCTGAAATTGAGAAAAAACGCTACTGACTCCCTAAACAGCCAAATTTGTGGGGTTGACTCATTAAAAAGCCCAATTTCACGGGGTTCAAAAAAGCTGATGCACACGTTTGGGGCGTTTATAAAAGCAATTCCGCGGGTTGAGCCCTTCAGAAGATCAAATTTCGCGGATTCGGCACTTACAGAACCCAATTTTGCCGTTTTGGTTGATTCGAGAAACAATGTCACCTCTGGCTCTTTGAAAGCAAGCAATTCACACAAGGGTTGGCTTGTTTAAAAAGCCAACTTCACGGATTTCACATCTAAAAAACAAAATCTTCCACGGTGTTTGCTCATTTTGAAGAGCAATGACACGGGTCTGGCTTCTTTCATAAACAAAATGTCGCACGGGTGGCCCATTATAAACCAATTTTGTGGGACTGACTCACAAAATAATAATAATAATAATAATCCGTCGGCTTGGCCCACACAAAGAGCCAATTTGGCGGTTCCGGCTTCTTTCATGGTCAAATTTCGCGGAGCTGGCTTATTCAAAATGGGTCCGGCTCGCCGAAAGCACAAAATTTCGCGGTGTCGGCGCATTAGAAAAACCAATGTCACGTGTCTGGAGGATTCCAAAAAGGGCAATTTTACAGGCTTCGTTCTTAAAAGAGCCATCCATACAGAATTCAATTATGAAAAGAATACCCGAGAAACATCATGGTCTGGGAGGACCAAACTCACCAAAATTGTTTTTGAAGTAGCCGATGCAGGTGAATTTGGTGTTTTATTGGCCGAACTCGTGAAATTTGAGGGTTTTCAGGCGCAAATTAAGGAATTTTGTGTACGAAAGGAGTCAAGTCCATGAAATCAATTTGAGCCGATCAGTAAAATTGTGTTCCTGTAGGAGAGTCAACAACGCAATATAATCTAGCAGGTTATATGCCAATAATTTCAAGGTATCACGAACTAAATAGCGATTTACGGCGCTTAATCTATCGTCTATCAGAGCACAAAGTAGTTTATCTGGGCCAAAAGAGAGATGTCTGGACGAATTTTCCTATTTTTTTTTTGAAGAGTAGAGGATTTATAGGGACATATTGGCCAGTTTTGTGACGGTAGTACTCACTTTAGAGCCCTAGGCAGTAAGTTACAAAAATCGGCCCCGAATGCCCAGTTTAGGCCCGACTTTATAGTTAGATTTTTACCTCCCTAGGGAACCGGAAGTACTCACAGCGAGTTATATTGGTTGGTCGTGGATGAAAAATAAGATTTATGGGCAAAGTTTCCATTTTTTAATTTTTTAAAATGAAGTTTAGAAATTTTCTGGAGGCCAAACTGCCATTTGTCCCAAACAACAAAATTGTGGTTAATGTTTCAGGGCGTGTCGCAACGTGGGTATTTTTTTACGGCCCAATGGGTGTGGTGATTCTGTGTAACTCCGTACTTTACACCGTAACAGCGCTTCGTTTGTGGAGACACCGAAGAGCAACGGCCGTTCTCAAAAGAGGAGACAGTCGGAAACACGACGGCAACGACAAAGAACGGTATTCTATTGATTCTTTGCCCCCTCCAAATTGCTATTGCAGGCACTTGTTATTTTTACAGCTTCAACCTTTACTTGAAATTATTTCTCGTCATGGGAATCAACTGGGTGTCCGAATTAGTGTCGTACATGTTTGGGAATGAAGTGCCCAAGTACATGTGGTACGCCACCGACGTAACCAATACACTGCAGGGGCTCTTCATTTTCCTGATTTTTGTGTGGAAAAAACGCGTTCGCCGCCTCGTTTGGAACAAACTGTGCAAGAGTCGCGCTCAAAACAACGGCGGACCCAGAGGTTCAATTCAAACAACACACACTTCATCGACTTCGTCGGGCAACTCGAACAGCATCAAGTTGAAACAAGTAAATATTTCGGTCATCCCTGCACAAACGCAGTAGATTCCCCAAAATATTTACTTTATTCAGTGAAAAGCTTCTCTCTTCATAATAACACGCTTTCTATTTACTTTCGCTTCATGTACAAAGCATATTTCATTTTGCGGTTTACTCTCAAATATCCAGCCGTTCAATTAACTATAGCTTCTGCACATTCGCTTATCATATTTTTTCTAAAGAAAAGTAACTGCGTGATGAGGTACATTTATTGATGATTTTTAGGTATTTTTCTCTTGCTGCTTCGAATCAAAGGCAGACAAAGAGGAAAATAAAACGACACAAAAACCGTTCGAGCTTCCCACGCTGAGCGTCGATATTTCGCGAAAAGATTCTGGTCAATGCTAATGAGCCTCTGGGCTAATGAGCCTCATGGCTTGAAAACTTAAATGAAAATCGTTTGCGAAGAATTTCCAGCTATTTTCTTTTTTAATACTTTCATCTAATTTAAGAGTTCGCCGCTTAAGGAGCCATCAAAATGGTTAAATTTATACTCTAGTAGAAACTTACCAACATCCGAGTTCATCTCTTGCATAGATTAACTCAAGGGTCAGTGAAGTTTATGCAATGGGTAGAAGTGCTTCATTTGTCGAGAGAAGCTTTAAGACAGTGTGCTCCACAGATTCGGGGGCAGAAACGATTATGGACCAGATTTAAGACATATTTTAAGATTAAAGTTTTCATAAGTTCAAAGACTGATTTATATACCTACTCAATGAAGCTTAAGGAAATCTCTTTATTAAGTATTACTTTTAGACCCCGCAATCGTAGTCTTCGTATGAACTAATCACGTTCGATTTTTTGAATTACGGCAAGTAATGCGAGACTCCTGACCCTCGCTTCTATCAACTAAAGAGTGCAGGAGAATTCACTTTGGTAGACGCCTGAGATCGCTTCTAGCTTCTTTTTCATATTTATGTATTTGGGTACTACCTTCATGTGTGACATGTGATACTCTCAAACATTATTGCAAGTTGGTACTTCAAAGTGTTCTTTTTTAATTCCTATTGTATACTGCTTGAAGTTAGAGCAACATATTAAGTAGCGCGCGGCGCTGTAATTTATTAATGTGATCTTAATGTCAGTATAATTGTTATTATAATACTTCTTTTTATGGATATTGACTATACCTATTGGATTATACCTATTTAATGTGCTTGACACGACATCATTTTAATTTAAGAGCCATATTAAAAAACCAGAATAAAAAGTTGTATATGTTTCGAAATACATATAAGGGGTTCTCTTTTAAAACTCGATAGGGGTACTCATTTTATCGCGCTGTATACCGGTAAAGGAGTATTTCTCCGTATCCCCCCCCCCCCGACGGATTTCGTGAATCCTCAAGATACGCAGTTTCATCCGATTTCAATTTTTGACTATCGACCAGGGTTATAAACGATAGAGGGGGGGGGGTGATGATTTATACGATTTTGAGCTTTTTCTTCAAAGTTTTTTGATTTGAGCCGGACGCAGTTTACTTAATAGCGGGCAAGCGACGCCAATAGGTGCTTACGACGAGCCCATTGTAAACTGGCTGGAGTTGCAAAAAAACGCTGACTGGAATCGCAATGAAAATTGGCTCGTTGATCAAAAATCCCTTTCGGAATACCTAAGTAAAAACCGCCAAGGTACACAGTTTCCTTTAATTTTGAATACCTAACCAATTTTGAACAATCGCCCTTGGTCCGGTTTGTGTCTTATCCCGGGGACTATGGGAAGGCGACAATCGCCGGGCCATGGCTCAATCGCCCGTGAATCCAAGAGGACGATTTTACAAATTAGGTCATTTCACTCAGAGTTCCGATTCGAACCGGACACTGTAATAAGTCCCTCAGACAATGGAAAATCACGGAATGCAGCCAGACCCTGCCAAAAAGCACGGCTGACCCCATAAACACCAGTCAGAGTGCCTCGAAGGTGCAAAAATAAGCGCACGACGTCACTGGATTACACTGATTTTATCGACGCCGAAGGGGTCCAGCGAGGTCCGATAGCGTTGACCCTATTCCATAGACTTCAGAGCTGTAATCGATTGCATGGCATCGAGTAAATTCATGCGGCCGCTGGAAACGACATATAAATCATAACGCCTTACACATGTTTGATCAAAAATCCGTTCTCGTTTTCGGATTCGCAGTGTCAGAAAACCCCGAAATACCAACGCAGTTTCGTCCAATTTTAAAAACCTAGTGATTTTAGCAAAAACCGACAGGGGCTAGTTGGGTGCTTTTTACGATTTCGGGCTACTTTTTCAATGTGCCGCAATGTTACCGTTACCGTTGCGGGTACTGGCACAAATCTGTTCCTTGTATTATCGTAGGGCATTGAGCCCGGGGGGATGGAGTCGAGGGAGGAGGCTTCTGGAGGTAGCAGGCCGTCACAGCCTGGGACGTTCAGATGGCAGCGGACATGAGGGGGGGTGACCACGGTGGATGGTACTCCAGCCAGCTTCCGAATGGGCCGTGTTTTTGCCAGGGAGGAATAAAAGGAACAGGGGGATATGAACCAGTCCTGGGCTAGACGCCGCGAGAGGGGGACATTTGTTTTTACTTCTATGTTCCCCTAGGGCCAGTGGTCCACAACCAGGGTGCCGCGAGATTCTGAGATCGGACTCACCTCTTGTATGAGGTCATCTGAGGTTATATACAGGGTGGATGCGTTTAAGTGTGACAAAAAAAAAATTGGGTAAAAGTAGACCTCATTTGCGATCGAAAACACCCCGTAAGCCATGGTCCGAAAATCAAAACACTTCTAGATATGATTTTTATATTTAGGATAACATCATTTTCCTTGACTAAATGCGAGTAACTCGCTTCCCAGCTGACATTCTGCAACTTTCGACAATGGATTCGATGGGAAGAGCACACTCTTTGATTTTCGGACCATGGCTTATGAGGTGTTTTCGATCAAAAATGAGGTCTACTTTTACCCAATTTTTTTGGTCACACTTACATGCATCCGCCCTGTATGAACAAAAATTCCGTTAAGAAACCATAACAGTCAATCAAATACTTAGAAACTATTGCAATCTAGAACCTATTGAAAGTCATCATGAAGACTATCGTGCTCTCTTAAATGACGGCGACTGGAGGTTTACTTGGCTGACACTATCCAACACCTCTCCTCAACGAAGTCATTTAGGTCTGCAAGGTCCCTCTGATCGTATTTTGTCGCCCACAGACAAACTATCAGCCTTCAGAGAGAAGATTAATACGCGGCAGAATAATTTGAAGATGTTTCCGTGGTTTTCTGGAGGGGAAACCTCAAATTTTTGGAAACATTAAAAATCACCAAATGAATTTGAAACTGGCTCTCAACAAATACTATCCAGACCTGTACATAAAAAATTATGTACTGGATTCGAAATCCGTTTTCCACGGTGGTGCAAGGGCAAATTCATAAAACTTCAAAGCGAATTTATCCATTTGAGACAATTTTGAGAGATTTTCAAACATTTGAGACACTTTCGAACGCGATTTTCAGGTTTTCTAAATTGTCGAATTTCAGTACATAGTAAAATTGGTCCCAAATAACGTACCCAAGCTCAGGTTTTTCTAAGAGCATCTCGTTATTGTAAACCTTGTATAGGATTACACAGTTAAGCCGACGTTTAGGATGGGATGCCGCAGGGTAAGACTACAATACAAAGGGTGCTGTGCCTCGGAAAAGGTTGCGGACCACTGCCCTGCCCTAGGCAATGGAAGTATGATGTTCGTGAAAAAAATAGAGTCCGAGATGACTTCATATTCGTGATACACAACCTCGGAAAGGTTGAAAAAAGTGGTTTTCGGGATGTCGTAGGTCTGTCTGTCACTTTTTCCCCGATAAATTGCATGAAAACCTGGCCATTTTTGGTATGAGAAGCGCAAAATAATCTGGCCTTTGTTTTGAGAACAAATCATTATCGGACATGTTCTCCCCGTACCGAAATGTCGTTTTCTTTCTTCTGAAGAAGCCAGAAGAGAAACTAGTACTACCCTCAGCTGGCGAGGCTAAGCAAAGGGTAGAGATAAACGGAGGATGATGGATGACCAATGAATTAAAGAAAAAAAAATCCGCGCTTCGAGAAGGGTAGCGGGGGACAGTGGTCTTACCTGGACGAGGCGTCAAGCAAGGGGGCCAATTTCGTAGGCGAAGCCTGTACGAAAACCGAGCAAAATTATTCTTCTGAAGAGGCCAGACGGACCCGACGAGGCTGGGAAGGGAGGAAGAGTTGGAGGCGGCATAAGAAAGACCGGAAGAAAGGTAAATATCTCTCACCTGCAGCTAAGATTATGAAACGCTAATTCGCGGATAAAACTGAACAATTTTAGTGGATGACCCCAAGATACTTCCAGGTTCCCGATTTTCGGAAACATTAATTGTAACATCAAAAGTGTTTTTATTATGGTCTTAGCACCTTCTCTTCTCTTGACTACCTTGGAGATGTGTTTTCCTCCAAATTTCAGTGTCCGAAAATTTGCTGGGCAGATCCACAGCTCTAGTTCTCTCACTATTCATCCGACGTCAACCCTCAGTGTAATATCAACAATTAAAATAAATGAAATGCACTAAACCAGGAACATGTAAGTAAAATTCAACGGTGCGACGAACAAAGAATTGCAGTGCCCAAAGCTCTCATTAACGGTTACTATAAATTTTAAATTTTCTACGGGGTCAAGTATGAAACAAAGGCGAAATTTTGTTCCATAAGATCAAGGTAAATAGACTTACAGAGGTATGCTCGTAACTAAGGAAATTTTTGTCAAAATTGACGTCACGGGAGTAAAAAAAATAATGAGGGACCAAATTTCACATATGAAGCTTCCCCTCCCATGGTTTCTCCCTCGGAATTTCTTTGTAGATCAAGCAAAAAATGAATGAAAAGCCATAATCAGTGCCTGGCAATTTTTTTAAAAGCGATATATTTGGCGGAGTCGTTCCTTGGACCTTAGGTACCGTTTTAAGGCCCAGTTAATTGTAACGTACCACGTGAAGCCCCATGTATTCAGTACAGACAGCAATCGGCGCAGTGACGGGCGAGTTTACTATGTGTATCAGCGAGAAACGACCAGTAAGCTTCATGAGGGAGCAAGGAAGGGCTTCCCTGCTGCCCGCGACAATCACGCCCACGAGCATTTTTCTTAGATAGGTTGGACAATAAAACTGAAGTTTAAAAGTATTCCCTGTCATGTATAAAAATAGAAGTACACAGTTTAGTATTTTAGTATTAATGGTGTACTTCGACCAGAATCCCGGCCTCGAACCTAGCCGTATTCAATCACTGTCGATATCGAGGAATTTGTTTGCCTCATCTGGAGCCTTTAGTACAAACTCGTGTGAATATGCCGCTAGACGTGATCGCTATGGCGGGATAATGTTATTTCTTATTCGGCGTCCTTGGATCCTGCATGCGGCTTTTCCCCGACCGTTCATACTAAGGCCCCTGGCCGCATTAGAGGTGTGACGTGACAGCTTTTGTCGGTCACAGTGACAACTAGCTCCAGTGACAGGATGTTAATTTGAACTTGTTAATTGGAACGGTGGCGAGGTCTCTATGTTGATGAGTGTCACGAGAAAATTGCTCAACTTAGCTCTATCTTAAAATAATTTCTAAAAGTTTCACAACTGAGATGATACCCTGCTCTTGCAGCAGTTTTCTTTGCTCCAACCATTACACTTAGGGGCCCTGCAATCACTTCTTTCACAGGAACATTGTTCTCCAGGCAATAATGCGTAGTTCTCCCGATTTAAAAGTGGCCCCAGAAATGTTGACCATTTTGTTTTATTGAAAAAAGTCCCACCTGTTAATTTTTTAAAAATTTGCCATCCCATGACGTCATGGCACAAACAATAATAATTGGTTGAAAATTAAGAGCATACCTCTTTAGTCTATTTACCTTGCCATAAGATGCTCGCTGAAACTGAAACAAATCAAGGATAGACGTGTTTCCTAGTTCACCTTCATCAAAAATTAAAATATTAAATATCAAAATTGAATTTCAAAAAAATGGCCTGATCATCGATGGCGAATTTAATTGCGGCAATTTTGAGCCATCAGACAAAAATCCTGGGAGGAGACAGATTTGGCGGAAAAAGGAGTTTTTTTGCTAATCCCGAGATATAGGCTGCCGAATGTACAATAGATTTTACTCGGCATCCATAGGGCGGAGGGGGCCCCGGCCTGTTTTACGGATACCTGCGGACTGCTGTGTACTGAATGACTTCGATCACGAACACAATACTTCCCGTCCCTACAGGAACATGGAGGAAAAAGGGGCTAATGCTAAAATTGAGAAAACGCCGTTTCGCGGACAAAATTGTGAAAAATCGCTAATTCACGGCTAAAATAAAGAAAAAGCGCACATTCACAGCTAAAATTGAGAAAACGGGAAACGCCAATTCGTAGTTATAATTAATTGTGGTAATATAAAATTGTGTAATATAAAAGTGGTAAAAATCGCTAATTCATGGCTACAATTGAGAAGAAACGGGTCATTCGCGGCAGAAATAAGAAAACATTAATGCCGGGATATAATGGAGAAAATCCCCAAAATTACACAAATTGAGAACAAGTTAATCCCCGGATAAAATTGAAAAAAACAATACTTCGTGAATATAATGGGGAGAAATCGCTAATATCACGGCGAAAATTTGAAAAATAGTCAATTTGTTACTAGAATTGAAAGAAAACTCTATGAAAAAACACCTAGACTGAAAACGATCATTCGCGGCTGAAATTGAGAAAAATCGCTAATTCACGGCTAAAATGGAGAAAAATATATACAGCTACACAACGCTCATTCGCGGTTTCTGGAATCGATTTCGAAGGGATAAAGTGTGATTTTACCTGCGAGTTTTTTTTTAGTGAATGAGGCGTTCACTAAAAAAAACACGAGCAGGTAAAATCCACTTTTCTTACGACGCCAGACTACTTCAACAGAAAGTTGCGAACTGAGAAAATGGCGAACACCATTTCAAGACGTCGACAACTCACATCTCACACACTGAGAAATGGAAAGGCTATGGAACCTGTGGTGAAACGGTCTGATGACCTCCGTGTCACTCGCTCTGAAATCTGTAGCAGAAATGTGACTTTAGACGGCTGTTTTCTCTCCAAACATTGGTAAAATGACATTTTAGCCACTGTCGCAAAAAAAAAAATTATTACTACTCTAAAAAACATAATTATATGTATTACTTTTCTATTTAGAGACTTACCCCAAGTCCCACGTGAGGCGTGGCCCACGCGATTTTAGCGTTTGTAGCTGGTGCGCATTTTTCACCGAAAACGCAAAGGTATAACTTACACAAGGCCGTTTTCCACTGAAAACGCTACACGGTGATATCATGCGATACCCGCTCACGTATGACGGGGCGGGGTGGGGTCTAAGGGTCCTTATATTGATGACCACCCCGGGTCCGATTCATGTGGATCCGGATTATGGATCAATTTTAGCTGTGGATGAGGGCTTTTTCTTCATTTTCGCCGGATTGTGGATCCGCCTCGGGATCCCGGTGAAATGAGGTTTGGAAGGGGTGAAATGAGGAGGAACGAATATTTGCAATATGGGGGGTTGTAAGGTAAGAGCAAAAATGACGAAATTTTAGTTTTTGTATGTGTCAAATCCATGTATTTGAATTTCGAAAGGTCCACATTGGTTTGTCCAACTAGTCAAGCCTGCGAAAAATATTTTAGAAAGAGCTGAACCACGACATTCTTGTTTGTAAGAGCAAAAATACCCGAATCACGGTTTGAAATAGTTGAAATCAGTGAAAGTGTGTTTTAATGGAACCAAATCCACAACAATGGGTGGGTGATGGAAGAACGAAATTGCGCAGCTAGACATGGTTTGAAAGCGACCAAAACTTTAAATTCGGTTTTTGAATTAGCCAAATCCGTTTTTTCAACCAACGAAACCTGCGAAATTGGTTTTAGGAAGAGCTAAAGCCAGTGGCGGGTTTGCGGGGAGGGTTTGGGGGGTTTCAACCCCCCCCCCCCTAAGAAGATGATGCCTACTGTGGACTGTTGAATAGGGATTCTTTGACCCGCAATTCGCAGCTATAAGTTAAAACAGCAATTAATCACTCACAAGCCTCAACTGATATTGAAAAAACGCCCATTCCAGCCCATTCCTAATTCACGGCTACAACTAAGAAAACTGCTAATTACTTCCCACCTAAAATGGGAATTAAACGCTTATCCGCGGCTGAAAATAGAGATAAGGTTCAATTCGCAGCAAAAAGCGCGTATTATAGCAAGTGAAATAAAGAAAGTCGCTGATTCGTGGATCAATCTTTAGAAAATCCACTAATGGCCGTATTCAGAGACCTTCCTTATCTTAGGGCTGCCTTGAAGTGCTTCAAAAACAGGCGATGCATTTTAATAAACCGTATGATCTTTGCACAACTCAAGTTAAGGCTTCAATTAGGAAGGTCTCTGAATACGGCCCTAATTCGCGGCTACGGTGAGAAATAGTGTTGAAAAACGCTAATTCTAGGCTAAAAAGGAGAAAAGTCGGAAACACGCTTCTGAAATTGAGGGGGAAACGCTTATTTGTCGGTTACATTTGATAAGACACACTAATTCATGGCTAAAACTGAGAAAGACCACGCGCTAATTCCAGGCTAAAATTGAGACAAATCGCTCATTCGCTTCTAAAATGGAAACGAACGCTTGTTTACGGAGCAATTTGACAAACTGCGCTAATTCGCAGCTAGACTAGAGGAAACGCATTAATTTGCTTGTATTATAAAGACTCTAAACTGGTAAACTCACCGAAATTAAAACCCATAAATGTCCATCGTCCATCTCGTAGATATCCAGTCAGGAAACTTACTATTTTGTGGGAATTTGTCAGGCTTTGCTCTAAGGCCGGTCAGCCAGAGTTTCGCTGCCAGGTAAAAGGCCCCAAAACTTGCAATTTTGCTAAAATTTATATAATTAAGGCCCTAAACTTCCATTTTCGAGGGAATTAAGACAGGAAAGTCGCATTGCCACGGATATTAGGCCATGGAACTTCCAATCTTTTGAGTATTCATCATGATCTGCGGGGCTTTAGGACCAGAGATTTCAAACACATTGCTTGGCGCTTATAATCTTGCTATTCGTGCTATCGGCTATTCGTGAGGCCATGGACGCTGTCGGGGTCGGTCAGACCAAATGGCTTCAAACGTTTGTGATTCTGTTGAATTAAGCCGTGGGAATTGCCTAATTTAAGCCAGGAAAGCCAGTGGCTAAAAAACCTAGGAAACTTGCAATTTCTCATAAAAATGCTGTGACTTTGCGGTTATTTGTCCGGGCGCTGTCGTATAGTATTGACACCATTGTCTAGGTTTCGCGTTCACTAAACTAAAAAATCCCCGAAATTTTCAAATTGCGAAATCATGAAACGGTGCAGTATCGTGAGTTTCTGACAGTAAGCTCTCAACTTCACTGATATTTGCCTCAAAAATGTCACCATTTTGCAGTTGTTTGTCAGAGCGCAATCGTGGGAGGCCCATACCGCGCGGGCATCATGATCACTTTAAAAATAAGGCCCGGAACTTACTAATTCTCCCTATGCTAATGGCTAGAACATTGTTTCAAAAGAAGAAAGAGTTTATCATATTTGTGGTGGAACCCCTCCCAAGATAAAATCCTAGATCCGCCACTGGCTAAAGCCATGAAGTTGGGCCTTTGATAAAGCGTGAATCCCCCAATTCGGGTTTTGAACGAGCAAATCTGCGAAATTTAAAACAGCCAAATGCTCGAAATTCACTTTTTGAAAGAGCTAAAATCCTCTGAAATGGGGGATCAAACTAGCTGAATCAGCGACATTTCGTTTATGAAAGAGCCAAACGTGCATGGTAGGTTTTGAATCAGATAATGAGCCAAAATATCTGGCTTTTCGGTCAAACGCTGATCTGGATTTGGGGACCGAATTTCCAGTTTTTTTTTTTTCTTTCTTTCTTTTTCAGTTAAATAGAGGCATAGTATTGGCCTTGTGTAAAATCGCTGTCTTGTTCTTCGATTGGCTCTGGGCCTGGTGATTTCTATGAGTGATTTTTATGTACTTACAATCCAAAGTTCGTTTTGTTGGCTAAGAGAAAAACCAATGTTTTCACAGTTGAATCCCCCTAGCAAAAGGTGCCCCCCCTCTAATTACGCTACTGGGGGGGGGGGGCTCTTAGTGTGGGCGCAGGCCCCTCAAGAAGCAACTGCCCAGCCTAGGGCCCCGATCAGGCGTAATCCGGCCCTGACTATAATGACCATTTATGGGCAAAGGTGGGTTTGCTTTTCATATTTACATGCAAGGAGCGAATTCTGCCGCTCTGCAGATGGCCAAGAACTGAGAAACCATTAGGCGGCATCCATTCCTTTGCCTTGCTCATTTACCCACGATATGCCATGTTGTCATTAATAACACTCTCGGAATCAAGTCGTTTTAACTCGGTTCCTTGAGGTTGATCCTACCTAGGGGAGCTTGGTCGCTACACTGTAACTTTAAGTTGTAGAATTAACGTCCCCCCCTCCACCAACTAGGAAAAATCCAAAAACCAGTGTTCCACCTTACAGCGGAGAACTGTGAATTTAGAGCGGATTTCTGTTGAAAACCCAATGACAGCAGAATTAGTAAATTCTTTACTACGAAGCCAGAAATACATATACCTGGCAAACCCATTGTCTCGCTACTTCGTCAAAAATGAAGAGATTCTGTGTCTATAATCAACTTATCGACTACTAGGAATTTGAAAACTTCGGATTTTTCGGTCACAACACACAAGAGTTGTATAGCATTTTAATTTATGTCCCACGTTTCCATTAAATATTTGACACCATCATTGACAACTCATTGCACGAATTACATTATTATACAAAATTGTTAGGGCCAATGGGTAAGTGGACCGTATTACCAAAAAGTGATAAAAAACGATAGAAAAAAATAAATGGAAAGAACCACGGAACGCACCTGTTTCTTGCACGAAGTCTGACTGAGCATTGGGTAGTGCACCGAACCCGTTTCAATGATGGTTTTCACTTTTTAAAACAGCACAAAAGCTCGGGCAGGGTTTCGGCATAAAAATCCGCACCAAGAAGACAAAAATATCTAGAAAATTTTAACGCGATCGTCTGGTCCATGCGTTACGAAAACCAAAACGAGAATGTCTCACCACTATTTCGGACGAGGTTATAGATGGGTGGGGGTAGATTTAGCGAAACCAGTTTGGATTTGGCTGTTCATAGATGGAATTAGCGAAATATGACGAAATTAAAATAATAAAACATTGACAATTAAAAAAGTTATTAAACAAACAATAAAATACAACTAAAATTACGGAGGGAATGCCTTTCTTCCTGATCAAAAATACTGAACAGGGGTAAAATACGAGCTTAATTTAACCTCAGATTAGTGGTAAACAGGACTTTGGGTGTCAGGACAAAAAATAAAATTTCTGACAAAGCTTTTTGATTTTTACAGACTGGAGAATAAATTTTCACACTCTCTCTGAACCGTTCTCCAATTTTTGTGTTGACCGGCACTACTATGAAACTATTGCTGTCCGCAGAATGCGTGTGGAAAGTGATAGCAAGATAACGAGTACAATATAAATATTTACAGTTGAAGACAACAACTGTATTTGTCAGTCGTGTGGTGAAAATCCAGTGTTATTATTTTTTGTGGTAAAAGAATACTTTGATTTTACCTGATTTCCTCCTCAAACGCAGAACTGAATGGTGCTTTTCTGGTCAACATAATGGAAAAAAGTAAAAGTTTAGGTGCTGTCATTTGCCAATTTATTTCTCTGATGTTGATCAATCGTTTCGTCTCTAGGCCCAGATATTGAGGGGATTCCTCCGCCAAAGAAGCACAAAAAACACAAACACAAGAAACATAAGAAGAAAAAAGACCCAGAAAGCAGTCAGGTGGCAAGCATTACAGACTCTCCAACCGCTTCCGTTCCCAGTATTCCGTCAGATTCGTAAGTTGCTACATTTTGTGAAGAGTCATTTTGAAAACAACTAAGCGAGTGTTTTCTGTTGGACCAAGGCCTCAAAAGTCTTTAGATAAACTGAACGCTCTAGCGTTGTCGTCAAAAGCTGCCAAAAAGAAGAAAATTAAAGGCGGTATCGGAGGGAAAGAGAGTGGAACATCCAGCGATGAGGAGCGATGGTTGGACGCCATCCAGTCGGGCAAGCTGGAAGAAGTTGGTTTGATTCGATTACTTGAAGAGGAGAGGAGGGTAAAATGTCTCAGCTCATAATGTATTTTATCCTCAAAGGTGGATGATGAGCTCAAGAAAATCAAGCCGAAGGATCCAAAATTGATGACTCCCAGACAACGAGCCATGCTCGAAAGAAAGGGTGACGCTTCTCCTGATCCATGTGCGGAACAACTTCTGTCCCTTCCATCTGGTAACGCATTCTCCTTTCAATCAAATATGCCCCGATGACAACCCAGAGTGTACCAACCTATTTTGGCCTAACAGGATACCGAGAAAAAGTTATGACGCCTGAAATGATGAAAAAAGCTGCTTTGAAAGCGACCAAGAGGAAACAACTTTTAGACGAAAAAAGAGAAAAGGACAAGGTAAGAGCAAGTGCCGACCGGACAACCCTGACTTGATTGCGTTTCCATTCACTTTCCTTTGGAGCCATCGGTCTTTTCCCCTATGGATTGAGATGCTGTTGAATTGGACCCAATTAATTGGCAGATCTGGTCAAAGAGCGTTACCCGTTACTGCTTTAATAACGGCGTTATAATTTTTTGTAACGTAATGACGAGTTCGTTACTTTGAGAAAGAAAAAAAAAATTAACGATGAAGTAACTTCTACTATTTTCTGGTCCGTCACTCCAAGCCACAGACGTAGAGCACCAGTGCCGGCCTCTTAGACATTTGGCGTCCCCGGGCGAATCTTTCACCAGCGGCCCCTTGAAGTTGCGTATTCAGAAGCCGCGATTTAGCATTTATCCCGCGTTTCTTCTCAATTTAATCAGTGAATTAGCGATTTTTCTACATTTTAGCAGCGAATAAAACGATTTGTCTTTGATTTTAGCCGGAATTTCATGCTTTTTCTCCATTTTAGCCGTGTATTAGCGATTTTTCTCTGTTTTTTGCTGTAAATTAGCCTTTTTTCCTAATTTTAGCGAGGAGTTGCCTCTGGAAACCGCGATTTGCTTTTTTCTGTTTTTTCAAATGAACCCCTTAATTTTAGCCATGAATCAGCGTTCTCCCTAATTTAGCCGCTAACTACCGATTTTTCTGGAATTTGGCCGTGAATTAGCGATTTGTTCACTCGCACTCCTTTTTACCTTACCCTGTTCCATTTTTAAGCTTTTCTGGGGCCCTCTGACACGCCCCGCTATTAGCAAACACACCTTTGGGTATCTTGAACGGATTCGATTATTTTGACTGAAAATTGAGATTTTGTGGCAGAATTTTCTCTATAACGGCCAAATGCAGAGTTTTTTGGGAACTATTTTTTGATCAATGAAGCGGCCACCGGGTGGGTGAAGGAAATGTTCGGAGTTTTGACCGAAATTGTTAATTTTTGTTGCTAAGCGGCTAATTATAGCCAAGGTGGTGGGAATATTCAATTGTAGGGGTTGGAAAAAGCCTTCTCGGGGGCGAGCATCCGCTTTTTGACTATTGACCGCTTTGAGTCATATTTTTGGGACATATTATTTGATGCTGAGCTGTCTGAACCGAATTGCATGGGCGGGGGAGATTTCTGGTCGAAATTCTTATTTTCTGTCCATAGAAACCTCCTACCTATAGTTTTTTTTTATTTAGAAATTTATGATTTTGCATTGAAATGAATAATGGGAGGGGGAATAAAGACGTTAGATGGGGGGACGTCCCCCTCCTCCCCATCACACTCTCTCTGTCCGCACCCTATCTGACTGTCGTTCTTGTCAATCTTGTTGTGATAATCATTCATTTGTGAACGAACCTTTTACTATTTAGCCCGAGGACACGATTTTTGTGACCATAAGACTCGTTTTTAAGTCACAAGGCTATGAATATTACTCTCTATAAGCGACGATGTTGCATCGAAGGGCAATTGTTGCTGTTCGGCCACAAAACTGACTAAATCGAACCAAAAAATTGGATCTTTCTTTCATTGGATCTTCTTGAATAATTTTAGTCCTCAGAACCAGAATTCGATAATCGATCCACGAGACATGAAATTTCCTGGCCATAAAGTGTGAACTTCTGTTCGGTTCAATTGATGGTCTGCTTTCAATTGCTAAAAATTGCAGCAATTTCATGACCGAATCGCCTAATTTTTTAATTTTGGTCATTTCATTAACAAAGTCGGTTTTATTGGGTAAAATAATGATTTTCTGCTGTTTGTTGTTGGAGTTTTTTTGCGGTTGGATCATTTTTGTGATTGATACTTTTTTTGGGTTGGAGCTGGTCAACATCAAGAAACGTGGGGGGGGGGGGGTCACATCGATGGCGGTGGAAAATTACCGGTTCCCCTAAAGGCAAGGTTTTTGAGATTTTGAGGAAAACTGGACTTTTATTATTTAGGTGAATAGCCGTTTTGGTGGTAAATTACTCATATTATGTGAATAAATAGTCAGTTTTAGTCGCCAAGCATTTCGTTTTTCAAGCTGAATTCAACGGTTTCTGGGCCAAATAATATCAACGGGTTAAATGTCCCATTTTGGCCTGGAAAGACTGGATTTTGTGGCGATAAATGTGGTGTGGACTCACGGGAGGCCTATAAGATGAAAAATGAATAACCTCACCATGAATCGATGATGGCATGTTGGTGTCGGGACCACCACGGGCATGTTGGCGAGAACTGTTGTCGTGTTGAATTTTTCGTTTTTCTTGTAACAACGTACAGATGTATTTCGATCATGTCAAAATTGGTTTTATATCTCTTAGAAACGGACTATGGAGCGCCTATTGAAAAAGCAAGACAACAAATCAAGCAAACTAGTCAAAAAGAGCGTGCGAAAGACTGGAGTCACGGTGTGCTACTGTAATAATACAACCGGCATCGCTCTGTCGCTTCCTCTAGGGATGGATTTCCCGATTCAGCCCCAAGTGGCGTAAGTACAATGCGATGGTAAAACTATAGTAGTGGTACTGAAAGTGTTCATATTTTTACAAAAGGCCAAAACCACCAACTGCCATCAAATGTGGAGTTCTGGGATGCAACAAAACGAAAAAATATACTTGCTCGAAGACTAAAGTTCCTCTGTGTAGTTTCGAGTGTTACAAGACAAATATGGCTAAATTCTCCCAAGAGGAGAACACCTGTATTTTGTGAATTAGAAGGTAAAGATTGTTTGAACATTTTATTAAGTTGCTAACTTGCTAATATCACAGTGTTTCTCCCGCTTCCATTTTCTTCGCTGACAACCAGCAAGCATCCCAGAATAATTTCAGTCGATTGTTTCCGTTTGAGCAAAACTCTTGAAAATCGCTTAGTAACTTGTTTTGAAAGGTCTCGTCGCCAGCAGCGGACGTCGACCCCATTCTCCACTTACGACTAATCATGTGATTCCAAGACCATAGAAATCCAACCTAAAAACGAGAGTTGAAAATTCGTCGATTTCAAATTGCATAAGTAGGTGAGCAGGTTACCCCAGGGTCGGGTTTGAAGTTTTGACTTCCCACGTGACGCGTGATGTACTCGTGATGAGGACTGGCGGCAATCTCAGGAGCGGGTGCGTTGCGTCGGACTTGGCGGTTTCGTGAGATTGGTGTTTGCTTGACATGGACACACGGTAGCGAAGGTATAAGAAGAAACATATTCCCTGAGGAAAAGAGCGTTTTTGTTATAAGTCGTAGGCTTTTTAACTATTTTCAGCTTAAATTGCCTGATAAGTGAACATATTGATTGTGCTGATGGTGAGCACTTTCAACAGCGCAACCAATGAATCCGAATCGAATGGCGATAGCGTCTTGGAATAAGACGAGTCGTTGAGCCCAAGTGTCTTCTTCAAATTCTATGTTGGTTTGAAGGGTGAAAGGGTTTAAAATTCGAAATGAAAGGTTTAAATAAAACTATTTACCTTCGAATAAATAACTACGATTTTCCATTAAGCTCTCGGTGTCCAGAGGAATAAAGATGGGTCCGCGCAAAGGGTCCGACTTCAAAGAGTAGGGTAAAGCAAAAGGATCTGCCGGTATCGGGATCAACTGAAGTCCACAGGGCTGAGCTTTTCTAGCCCAGTTATAGACCTAAATGAGAAATACTATGAAATCAAAGTGAAAGACTGATGGGAGAACAATTTCTCACCAAATCAGCAACAATAGCACCTGAAGCAGCAGTCCATTGAACGACCATTTCGTACGCCATGCTGGGTTTATAGACGGACTGGTATTTCATGTGACCCCATTCGACGCGCTCGCTTTTACCCTGTACGTCAATTTCCAAGTGACTTTCCTTGTACAATGGTCCTGGAAAAATCAAGATACAAGGATTTTCTGGTAAATAAAGAAACAAAATATTAAAAATAAACAACCTTTTTGATTAGCTTGAGAGCATGATGGTGGAATGTGTTGATAAAGAAAACAAGACTCGTGTGACAGCGCATTGTCTTGCTTGAATTCAATTTCAATCCATTCGTTTTCAAACCCATTGAGCTGTTTGATTGGCTCGCTTTCTCTCACTGGAACAAAAGGTGAAATGAGCCCCAATTTCATCAAATCTTCATCTTTTTTTATTATTGACCTTTAATATCTTCGTGAGAGCTGACCAATCTGTACAAATAAAATCCATTCAAAAAAGGCATCGAAAAATCACCGGATGCGTGGCAAAAGTATTTTTCTTTGATCATTTTCTACACAAACAAAATAAGATGAAGACTCGCAAAAAATACCCAAAAACGTTAAATTTACCTCCATGAAACTGTGAGCCGCCTCCTTTGAATCAATCCCTTCCATGTGACTCAAAAGCCACTGACACGCCTCGTAAGAGACAAAAGTAAATTTGGGAAGATTGGGAAGTTCGCCAAGGAAAGCGAATCGACTGCTCTGATTTTTCATGTGCTCAACCACCTCGGACAAAGGCGTGTTTTCCTTGATTATGAGCGTCTGTGTTCTGCGTCAAGAATGTCGTGGGGATTAATAATGAAATACTAAACAAGCCAAGAAAAACGGTGCTGAGTATCACCGGAGGAAGTATATTGCATCGGTTTCCTCGGGGTTCCTCTGTGAGTACCTACTCATTTTGTATGTGAGCCAGAACAATTTTTATTGGACAATTTCCAAGTAATGGCCCGCCGAGAATTTGAGTTTGACACCCCTGCTTTAGAGTTTAGAGAGCGATTGTTACCGTTGAGGTGCAGTAAATTGTGCTGTCCCACAATTTTCGGCTACTCGTAGTGTAAGAGACCCGCAAAATTTGGGGGTTTTAAAGAGACCAACGCGTTAAATTTTGTTATACAGGAACTCACCGCGAGAAATTGAACTATTTTAAGGTGGCAAGCCTCCGACCGTTCGACACAATTAAGGTTTGGCAACTGTCTGTCTGTTATTTCGAAAAATTAAGGACTGGTGTAACGGTCCAACTAGGATTTTTGTCAAACTGTCGGAAATGAGGCGATATTGCACGTGTCCGATGTGCCAGCTGTACGTCGCAGGGATGCAAAACAAAATTGATTTCTTTAAGTGTCAAATACGCGAAATTTGAGTTTAAAGGGGTGAAATCTGGAGATCCGTAGATAGGGTTATCAAGGCTCAATTATTCAATTAATTGTCGGACACATGAGGAAAAAATGACGTATGAAATGCACTGACCCGATAGGTGCAGTTTGAGTTCCGGGAGGGGATTTCTCCTGGGTGGATTCGCTCTTTGCTTGGACTCCCGGGATAGCTCAGATGGGAGAGCACCTGGCGCGAAACTAGGAGGTAGTGGGTTCGAAGCCCACCTCGAGAGCAATTTTTTCTCGGAACTCAAAACAAGTAAAGAAAAGTAAGTATTTAATTTAAAGATTAATTTCTTTATTTTCAGTCTCCCCACTCCCTCGAATTCACAGTTGTGACTTGGGTGTGCGGTGAGGAGGGGAGTAATCCCTTAAATGTCCATAGATAGGGTTGTAACGCCCTAAAAAGGGCGTTACGTGGTGCGTAAATAATATAGAGAAGAGGAGCTCGATCCGGGAAATTATTCGCCACTCGGTGAGTGATCCCAGCGAGCTCAGGGACGAGCGGGGGAGAATGGCCCGATACCGTCAACAAATCCTTGAGGAAACTGCTTGTTATCCACAACACTTAGGGTTTTACAAACATGTTCTCGGGGTTGTAGCATAAAACCCGGGGGATTCTATAGTCAGGGGGACAGAGTCGAGTTCACAGCCAGAATCCGGGGTCCACAGAGTCAGGGACGCAAGTCCGTGCTGGGGGGGGGGGGGCGAAGCCTCGTGACCAGCCTGGGGAAAGGTGAGTCGGACGGTAAATAATAAATGTACATCACGGGGTAAGGGTACCTCTTTGTTACTCTTTGTCGGCTCTCTGAACCCAGACCCATACGGCGGTACAGGGTCATCTAAGCTCAATTATTGGATTTTTGAGTTGATCAACTCCACGAAACTTGCTTTTTTAGGAAGTCAATCGTGTGAAATGGGTTTTTTGAGTGAGTAAAACCCGTGAATTTGGATTCTACGAGTAATATTCCACAAAATTGATTTTTTTAAAGTGTCAAATACGCGAAATTGGAGTTTAAAGGGGCGAAATATGGAGATCCTACCCACGGCGTAACCAAGACTTTTGAGTAATAGCCTCTAAACATTCTAAAAGGACCGGTAAGAGACGGTGTTCAACACACGGAGAGGGTGTCGGATGTTTAACCCTCAAAGAGGGCGATATGATGACCCTTGTATTTGGTCGTAAATGAGACAAATCCGCGAAATTTCGTACATAACGGGACCAATTACGTGTAATTACATTATTGGAAGAGTCGAGTCGACGCGTTTGTATTTGAGATAGAGCCATCAACACGAAATTGGGTTTTCAAGGATAAAACTCGTGAAATTGTGTTCAAAGGGTGAAATCGACGAAATTTATTATTTTAGAAACCGAATCCGCAAAATTTCGTTCTTGAAAGAGCCAACCGTACGGAATCAAATTTCCAAATAATCAAAACTCGTGAAATGTCGAAACCGCGAATCCGAGGGCGCGAATTGAGGGATTTTAAGGGCCGATCCAGTGAAATTTGGGGTTTTCCAGTCGCTGAATCCATGAAATTTCAGCCATAAAAAAGTCAAGGCCATGACATCAATGTTTTTAAGGGCCAAACCGTAGAAGAGCCAACGACGCAATTTTTTATTAAAGAGTCGAGCACTTGGTTTTGATGGAGCCAAGACCGAGCAAACTGGTTTTTGAAGGACCCGAGATCGCGAATTAGGTTTTATTAGGGTCAAACACGTGCGATTCGGGTTTTCAGACGCCGAATCTGAAATTGAGCCAACCACTTGTTAATAAATGTTTTTAGAGAATCGAGCCATCGTATTTGGTTTTCTGAGAGAGCCATCCCCACGGTAACCGATGTTTTTGATGGGCAAAATAGTCCATTTAAAGGCCAAATCAATCAAGTTGGGATTGGGCTCCAACTACAAAAAACTACAGGTCCATGCCGTGAAAACCTTCGGTTAAATTTAATTTTCATGAATTATGGAAAAGAGCTCTGCAATAGGCATCATGTTCCCCCTGGCTAGGCTAGCGTAAAATAAAATACGCGTATTTCGTGCAGGACACGCGTGGTTGATGAGAATTCTGCCTACGACTGGGTACGTAGGTATTAATTTTAGGTGAGTCACTAAGGCCCGTATTCATAGTCGTCACTCAAGTTTGCAATTTACCTATTTAAATTCAAAACGCTGACTATTCACAAAATCTAACGACCGGTTCGAAGGTGTTTGAGTATGAGCTTGAATGACCATTATCAATACAGATCTTAAATTAAATTAATAGCATTATAGTTTTATGAAACTAAATTTAGTTACGTGTCTTGATTTTCCGATTGATCACTATCCGATGGAGACGGGAACGAGTCTGCCGACGGCAATTTACTTTTGTCCAATACTTTAGAGCCAGACCTGCATAAATTAGTCATACATTCATTCATTCATTATTTCAAAAATACAGTAATTCCTATCGATAGTGCTAATGCTAGTGATAGAAAGCAGAGCTTGCAAGTCAAAAGCGCATGCTGATAGGTTCGGGAAACCCGGAAAATTACTAAGGGCTTCAATGGTCATTTATAAGAAAAATTCAGGGGGTAATAATTGTTGAAAAGTATAAGGGTAGGGGGTGATGGTAAACATTAGAGACTTTTAGCAACACCACCGCTAACGCTAACGCAAACGATAAATCAGTCGTTTGGTTACGAAACATCTGATTGGTTGAAATTTGAAAATCAAGTTTCCGGAGGATTTAAGGTCTATTCACACACATCAGTGCCGTGAACGGGACACGTCCGACAAGTAAAATATCATTTTCATATGGGAATTAAGAGGCTCGTTCATACATATCCGGCACGTGTCAGGGACGTGACCCTTCAATGTCCATTGAGAATAATATTTTATTTGCCGGACGGGGCACGGCCCGTTTACGGCACTGATGTGTGTGAATCGACCTTTAATGGGAGAGTGCTAAAATTCACTATTATTTTGACATTTCTTCCCATTAATCGGACTAGATCATGTGAAATGTCGTCGGTCCCACTGCAACACCGGCTAACTCACATTTTGTCGGTTTTGGGGTTGTGATGAATCTCGAATCGAATGGTGAGCACGGTTTTCCACTCATGAAGTTATTTTTCTTTATTTATCTACCGAAGTTATTACTGTTATTAGGTACTTACTTGTTCATGTTTGAAAGGCCATGTTTTAGTGGAGTTCGAAGGATAATTTCAAAGCAATACTTTGTCTCTCCACAGTATCAAAATACACAATACACACTACACACTAGTCAAAACCACTGTGAAACGACTACTCACAGAGTATCGTTTCACAGTAGTTTTGACTAGTGTGTATCCACACGAAAAACGGAGATAAATGTTAAAATTTTAATTCTTTTGAGGAAATATTGTACCGCTGAAGACTACCCGGTAAGGGTAGAATCGATTCCGGTGCAGAGGAATAAACTGGAGAGAAAAAGTATTGATTTGGAATTAAGTTATTAGTAATCTACCTAAGCCTGAAACAACAGCAGTTATTTGACAATTTCTTCATTACAGCCACTTTTTCAACGATTAAAACTGAGAACGCATAATTGTATTGATTTTCGAGATAGTTACAAAAAATAAAGTGAACGTTTGGGAGAAGAATAATTATTCAAAATATTTTTTTGCCTCTCCTGAAAAGTTGTTTAGCCAGTGTTGCGTTGGGACCGACAATGTGCAACTGTGATGAAAGTGCAGCATTTTCTCATTTGTTAATTAATTCTAATGGAAGCCACATGGAATTTGGGGAGTCGATGTCCTTGCCTTATGTGGAGAGTTAGTAAAAACTAACTCCAGTCGGTACACACATGCAGATGGGGCAGGGGCCCAGGGTCCTACGCTTGTCCACACTTTATATTTTACAGGAAGCAAGTTCGAATACAGGTATTGGTACTCAAATACAGATAAATTCAAGATTTTGTGCAAAAAGGTTTAATTATATGTGAGGAAAAAAACGGGGTACCTATTTGAAGGCAACTTCCCGGGTATAATGAGGAAGTAACACATTTTCCAAAATCATTCTGTCATGATAGCTTGGGTACCAAAACTCATGAAAACACGATCCATTCAAATAAAATCAGGCCCTATATTTTTTTATTAATTTTTAAAACTATTGGGTTGCGGGACACATTTGAAATAGGCTAGATAGACTGATGACGTAGTAACAGCATTCGCATGACCTTCTCAATAGCTTCCCACAAATCAAACAACAGGACTTAAGAGAATTGGATGGACAAGAAGGGGCAAGACATGATGCGGAGGGTTGGGAGGGGTCACAACCCCTTAACTACGTCACGAGTCACAGACTGGCCGTTTAAGATAACAAAAAACATTCCACGTACTTTGATTTTAGAATGCGAAATCCGAGAAATTGGTTTCTTAAATGCGCCGGACCCACAAAATATTTATTTAAAAAATTGCGAGAATAATCGTTTGAAACAAATCGTTGGTGACCCTGTATGATTTGTCCTTTTTCAATGTATTATCTAGGATCAAGGGGCGCGTAGCTGCTCCACTACTTCTTTGATTTCGAGGCTAGTGGAGGGCATCCGCACTGCCTCAAATGGTTCACGGCTAAAAGAGAAAAAAGGCGTGGCCAGGCAAGTGGCCGAATTTTATATGTTGATATTTCTCAGAAATTAGAAATTTGAATTCAAAATCTTCCTCTTTAGCCGAACATCACAGTGCTTTTTACCAAAGTCAGGGGCGTAGATAGGAATTTGTCCTAGAGGGAAATCAGACTAAAATCTCAATAGGAGGGAGGGGGGTCATTTCACATTTTAGCTTTCAATCTCTAATATTCATCCAGACATTCCAGAGTTTTCTGTGCGATAAATCCTCCCCTGTTGTGAATGATTAGAGCCTAGTCCGCTAGTCTCAAGAGAAGTCCTCCCATTTACAGATCGTCAAAATCGATATAACGCGAAACGCTCATTTTTAACCAATTTAAGGGACGCTGGCGGCCACTCAGTGATGGTGAGGAGGAAACAGGCTACATTGGTCAATTGAGGATTCTTCACGGGACTCGTAAGTTTGCCTCAAATCGAAATACTCGGGGAAAATGACCATGATAATCTCTCAGTTAAAGGGCGATCTTGGACGAAATGAGCAAAATGGACGAAACTACCAATCTTGGGGTTGCTTCCCGTTCATCTCCCGAACTGGCCATTACCAGCCCAAAAACTGACAATTTTAGACTGGAATATGGTTGTTTGAAGAGAAATTATTCCCTTGTTACAATTAAGCACAAAAAACAATGATTTAGACTCATGAATAATGTCTTACCAAAAGGAAAAAAATCTTCTTTTCAACTCATGCTCCTCCATCTAAAAGGCAAAGCAAAGCAAAAAACAAAGTTGCGAAAACAGTGACAATGCGGACATTTACGTCAACTTTCGTAAATTCTGTTTTGTACTTGTTTCTTATGGTATTGGAGTAAAAAATGATAGAGTCCAGTTAATAAGAAGATTCAGACGACATGGTCTGTTTAGTGAATTTTTATTTTTCCGCAGTGTTTGGGGTAGTTGGGAGGTAAACACACTAAAAGTCCCCGGACATCCGATGCGAGCGGGAGGTCTGCAAGGGGACCACCGGGAAGGTCACTTTTTTGTTTTCCCATAGAAATGTAATAAATAGTAATAATAGCATATAATAAGAAGAGGCAACGGCCTATTTTCCACTAAAAAGAAAGGAAAAGTAAAACATAAAAGTAATAAGTCCTTAATTCATGTACGTAACTATAATGAGAATGGAAGAACTAAGAAGGGTCAACAGGTCTCATTTTGACCCATTTTCGACTTGAAATAATTGGCAGACGTATTTACCTCTATTTTTTAAATACCCTTCACAATTGATTGGGGGGGGGGGGTAACAAGTTGATAGGGGCACCAACGTAGCTTCTTCCCCCCCTGGGTGCGCAGCCTTCGCAACAGCTCTTCTCCATAGCTGAACATGTGCACCTCACTCCCCACGTATGCTAGCCACTGAGTGGTGATCGTGCGAATAATGTGTTTGATGACTGGTGAATGTACGAATTTACGAAGGTTGAAGTGAATAATCCCAACGTTTTGCGTAAATTAATTGTAAATATAATTGCGTACCAACTACGGGCATGCAAATATGTACATATATACGAAATTAAAACGTGGTTCGTGCATATTCAAGCGTACCAGCATGCAGTAATACAAAAGCCAACAAACCTAGGCCGATGTTTCTCAGGTAATCGGTTACTCCCTAACCTTTCCCGAAAGGGCGAATTACTTGTGACGCTGCTCTGTTGTGTCAGGTAAACCAAACAGGATCACACGGAGAAAACAAAAAAAAAAGCACGTGTAAACCTCTTAAATTATAACCGTTAACGGTTGTTATTTTTACTGACAAACAAATAAACCTATTTTGAACAAAATATAAGACGAATTTCCTACCTTGGTGAAAATAATTCCAGTGCTGTATCTCCTTCGATTTAATAGACTAGGCATGTTTAGGCCAGAAAGATCCAGCTAGTGGAAAAAAACATGCAATACTACCAAGCTACACAACGACAAATTATTTGAAATAAATAAAACATGAAACTGTCAAAAAATTGAGAAGAAGTTATTAAATACCGAGTTGATAAAAAAGGGAAAACCTATCTTTTTTTAACACTCAGATCATGCGAATTTGAACGGAGGCATCAAAGAGGAATGATGCCGCCCGTGTAGGTACGTGATTCTCAAATTCTACAGTTCATTTTGATAGACCAGTTAAGCGCGGTGAAGTTGACCGAGTCTCGTGGGGTGGGGTGGGGGGTACGTACACCCACCTCAATGAATAGCAGTAAAAAAAAAAAAAAAAAAAACTAGTGTAATACCATTATGATTCGTTTGCATTGACCGTCTTTCAAAAAATATTTCGAGAATTTGCTTGGAAGATTTTGAGAATTGAGTTACAGGGAGACAAGCCTTGAAAACAAATTGACCCGTGAGGACAAAAAACTAAAAATAAGAAGTAAAAAATGAAGTATAAAGGTCTATTCACACACATCAGTGCCGTGAACGGGACGTGCCCCGTCCGTGTCCGACATGTAAAATATTATTCTCATATGGGAATTGAGAGGCTCGTTCATACATATCCGGCACGTGTCAGGAACGTGACCCTTCAATTTCCATTGAGAATAATATTTTATTTGCCGGACGGGGCACGCCCCGTTCACGGCACTGATGTGTGTGAATCGACCTTTAATAATCAAGTTTTAGAATAATTTATAAAATGCAGCAAAATAGGAACGGATAAAATGTTAAAATGATAATTTTCGGGATGTCGCGCTCCCCCGTAGTTGAAACATGACATGCACCACGTGCTAAAGGACAACACTCGAACATTCTCCTCCGAAAATAGTTGGTTTTTGACACTTCCAAAATTTGCGTTTGACACTCCCACACATCAAAACAAAAACTCACCTTGCTTGAATGTTTTGCTTTTTGATTCATTTAAAGAAAAAGTGAATAAAATCAACTCACCCTCTGCTTCTTTTGACAGGGCTGCCTTTTAATTTTGTTTACCCACGTTTCTATAAATTTGAGGAAATTCTCCGTCAATGCCTGCTGTTCTTCAATTGAGATGGATGTGTAAATGTCGCAAAACTGTGCTCCGTCAAGAATCTTCTTCGTCGCAGCTTGTGGCATTGGAATGAGGAAAAAACGAAACCTCCAATACTTTAGAGCCTGGCAAAATGAAATTTGCATTGAGTTTCGGTTAAAAACAAATAAATAAATAAATATGTACTTCGACGAGAGCGAAATCGATATCACCCCTAGTGCAGATGTAGTTATCAAAATAATTCCAATTGAAATTTTCTAGTTTCTCCGTGGTGAAAGAAATCTCGGAAACGCCGTAAGTTGGATGATCGGGAGCTTGGAATCGATACCAGTAATGGAAGTTGAAAGGGGGATATGGGTGCCTAGACAAAGAAAAATATAATTGTTTGTCCATAGGAAACTGTAGTCAACAGAGCAAACCTTGGGCGATAGCGAGTGACTCGTATTTCTGACCCATTCAAGCTTATCCTGTGAAATATTCTGCCGATGCTTAGTTTGTACTCAATTATTTCCGTGTGTCTCCTGACTAGACTCACGCTGAAACCCGAATTTGAAGCAGCAGAACTGGAGCTGCTACTATCATCGACTATAATTTGAAACCCCTAGGAATGATGGGCTTAATTATTGTCTCATTATTCCGTGAATTTTATTTTCGTTTACTTGAGCCAGACGCTGTGAGACTAACTCGTTGAATACTTCGATCGTTTGTAAAGGTTTCCTGTATATGACTCGCTGTTGAGCGTAATCCGCGTTGACATCGTCCGGAAGGAGATTATAATCAGAAAACAAGTAGTCGGTATGAAGGCAAACATCGTCGGGAAAATAATCCGTAGTTATAGGCAGACAGGCGGGAATTGTAAGGGACTTCCAGTCAACTCCTGAAGGAAAGAGAATGTGCTTTGGGTGCGATCAACGTAAAATAATGAGAAGTAATACGTCGACGCAGCATTGGAACCTCAGGAAATACGAAGGGAACAAATTTCTCCATAATCATGTACATAAAAATTACAGTGAAAAGACAAAAATTGACTCAAACTTTCGAAGGAAGATTGGGCCTACATTATGTAAACGCATCTTTAATGTTCATCTTCCCTGAGCCAGGCAAGGTAGGTTGAGCAACAAATAAAAAACGTTTGCATGCGCTCGGGAACGGAAAAGCGAATTAGAAATCAGAGCACTCGAAGGGGCAAGGGCTCAGGAGGGAAACCAAGGCCTATCCCTTCCACGAAGGGAAATCTGAAAATTTGACGACAAACGCAGTATTCTGAGGTAAAAAGTAGAGTTTTAGGCAAGAAAGCACATTTTTCTACCCCCCAATTCTATTTCAAGAAACAGCTGAAATATGCCCCACAAATTATTACCAAGAACGGTCGCACGGTATGGCCAGGGTTGCCAGAGTCACACCTATTGTATGTCTACAGTTTTTTTGATTGGTCAGCAGGTCTACAGTTTTTTACGTTTTCCCCCCACCAATAAGTGGAAAATGGCCAATAACTCATAACTATAGGTGGCAAATATTACATTCTGTGATGGATTGGGCGGCATTGTAAAGCTTATACCCTCCCCCCCCCTGCACATCAGTGAAAGTCCAAGTTGATCTTTTACAGTTCAGTTGGCAAGGGCGTAGCCAGGAGGGGGCAAGGGTGAGCAGCTGCCCACCTTTCTTCAACTGGAATTGAAGCCGAACATTGTGACCTTAAAAAAAAAAAAAAAAAAAAAAAAAAAAAAAAAACCTTGAAATTTCGCCCGAAAAACAGATTTACAGATTTTCCGCAGGAAAAATGACGCAAAGTCGCATTAGAGACTAAAATTGAGAAAAAACGCTCATTCACCAGTTAAAATTAAGAAAACGGCAATTCACCGAAAAAAATTGAGAAAAAGCGCTAATTCACAGCAAAAATTGAGGAAAAACTTTTTAATTTTATCTAAGGATTAAAAGGTAAAAATGGAGAGAAACAGCCACACAATTACGTCATTCAGAGCTAAAGCCAAGAAATAACAATACTCTGAGTTAAAAATCTGTGGAATTGCCAGTTTCGGGCTTTATCAGTGGTATTTCTAGTTTCAGGTATTTTTTCTCGCAAAATTGCCAGTTTCTGGTCTTTATTTCCGCGAAATTCCGAGCGTCGGGCATCTTTTATAACCACCGCGGAACCCACAGCTAGCCGGCAACGACAGTTCCCAAAGTCTTTTGATGAATGTAGCCGCATAATTGCAACATTTTGAAGGTATATCCGCAAAATTGAAATATTACAGGCTGAATATTCACGATTTTACAAGTCTCACTAATTTTTACTATCCACCGACTACTAATTTCAGCGAAACTGCGAGTTTCAGGGCCTTTTGGGTGTGGACTCTTGGCAAACCGGTCACCGCTTCAATTTAAATTGAATGAGTTTACAAGTTCGGGTCTTAATTAGAGCAAGTTTCTACAACAGAGAAGTTTCCTGACTGAATATACGTGAAAGTTACAGTTTCGAGTCTTCAGGTATTAATTCTTGTTAAAATTCAAGTTTTGGGTCTTAATTTCAGAGAAATTGCAATAAGTTTCGGTACTTGAATATCCGTGAAATTTCAAGCTTGCAATTGTTTTTTGAGGGCTCAAACTCCGGCCTAGCCGGCCACGACTGACCGCGTCGTAGGCTAACAAGGCCCACACGCCGTACATTAAACAAAATCGCAACATTCGGTAAGCAAATACCCGTGAAATTGGATGTTTCCAGGCATAATTTTCGCGAAATTGTAAGTTTCAGGTCCTAATTTCGGCGAAATTGCGTGTTTCAGGGCCTATATTTGGGAAGTTTGGCGAGTCTGGTCTAGCCGGCCCCGGCTGCACCCTGACGAATAACCGTGTAATTACAACATTTAGATATGAATATTTGTGAATTCCTATATTTGGGTATTAATTTGAGCACCATTTCAAGTTACCTAGCTGGATGTCCACGATATTGAAAGTTTCGGGACTCCGGTATCAATTGCAGTTAAAATGCGAGTTCAAGCAGTAAGTAAAACTAAAAGTTTTGGGGCCATTTTCAAGGCAGCAGATCCAACAGGCTAGCCGACCCCAACAGAGCCTAGAGCCTGACGAATAACAAGAAAATTGGAAGTTTCTGGTCTAAATTTTATTGGAAATTCAAGTCTTGGAGCTTTACTAATGAAAAAGGAAGTTTCGGGTCTTAATTTGTGCGAGATTACAAAGATTTGGTCCTTAATTTCTGGGATTCGGGTCTCAATTTCAATGAAAATGCAAGTTTTGGGGCTTTCATTTCGACGAAACAGGAAGTTTTGGGGCCTTTTTTCGAGTGACCGATCAGCGCCCTAAGGTTGATGAAACCAGTGACCCCCCCCCCCCTTCCAACTGTCATTATCCTACGCGTTCATTGACGCGAATGATGTTCGAGGGCTCAGTGAACTGCAAAAGGCAGTCCACCCTTCTGTCTAGAGCGTCAGAGTCGGATTCAGCTTCAGACCCGTTTGGTTTGGGGGGGGGGGGTTGAGGGATGTTGAAATAGAGCACAAAACTCATCGATTTTGACTGAGTTTCAAAATTTCAACTGAGAAACGAAAATACAGGTTTTCTTCTTAACCCGCAGTTTTGTTTTAGTAATCGTCCTACAGTTTTTTACAAAGCCGGATCTGGCAACCCTGGGTATGGCCACGAAGAGATTTTTTGTCCCAGAATCTTTTTTCCGATCCTAAACATAAAAAAAATTCACACCAAGATGACGCCGTTGAGATCCCAAATGCAATTCTATTCGAATATCTTACATTTCCCGCGCTTGTTTGATAAAAAATTAGCACAATAACCTCCCAGGAATTCTTAAAACGTCCAAGAGAAATGACGTTTTTTCCCCAATATCGAATAGGCAATTAGTGACAACTGCAACTGCTCGGGATTCAGCACCTAATTCCCCCCCCCCCCCAGCAGTTTTATTCATAATAAAACTGATCCTTTGGCCACTGAAATGCGGCTCCGGCCGAAAAGCGGCAACATTTGTTCCAATACGTCGCCATCCTCGAACCTCGAGAGCAGCGCGATGCACAGCTTCGTTAAGACCACTGCTACTCAAGGGACAAATCGGTAGGACGTGAGTGCGAGACAGCGGCAGCCATTTTGAACACCCCATGTTCAAATGGCTGCCACTGTCTAATTATTGTCAATTTAACTAAAGTAAAGTCAATTTTGTTTCGCTTCCTGGGTGGGGCTCTACGACGAGGATAAGAGAAATAATATGTCCCCTTCGAATTCCCTTGATTGAGGTCCTTACAAGATAGTCAACAAAATAGCTGGGGGTTTTAACGGTGATACGTGCTGTCTATCTACATCAGTGAGAAGCAGGCTATATCCTCCACCACATCTCTATCTACGCTTATTAATAAAATGAATTTTTTCAAACCTATGATTACTCTGGACGCTGCACATGTTGACCAAGGCATGAAAAACACATCACAGAAATAATAAATAGATTAATGAATGGGCGGCACAAATGGATTGACACGCTTAGAGGTAAGGTGACAAGGGATGCTATTAGAGGTAGTTAGTCTTACCTGTGGTAAGAGCTGACGTCCACTCTTGTTCACCAGTTGCACCCCATAGCAGGGTACTCCTCCGACGACTATTATGTCCAGTGATTGAATGCATACTCACCCTCGGCTTCTTTTTATCTGGACGAGGAGAAATATAGTTCTATATTATTTACACCACCACAATAAACATCGATGAACCAAGATACCAGAATCATTAGGTTGCACGCTGGAGTCAACGAGAGGGCCTTTTTTCGTCAACCCTCGAGGCCCGACCTTGTAATGATGTTGCTGAATAAGATTTCCAGTTGGGCCGCGAGGAAATATATGTGTCCATCGACGTCGATTTGACGTAAGTTTGATAGTGATGTGCGACGGATCGAACGGGTTGATGAGAGCCCGACCCGGTCGATGCGGGTTAGGTTGTTGGTGGAACAAAAATATCGGATTGGGGGACCCGATACTTCCGATTCTATTGCTTGGAGGTGAGTCCGTTGATTCACCGCCTCCACCTTTGGCAAGCGAATGGAATTCGGAATTTTTGATTTTTTCAACCGTCGCTAAAATATCGTGAAATACACATATTAGAACTCATCTCTCATCACTCTAGATCAACATCGTACAATCGCGGTATAAGGGAGAAACAAAATTCGAATCATTTCCACTTCTAGGCGGGATTGTAATCGCTGGAGTCCTTGAAGCCAGTGACCTGTCTGCCAAGGTGAAATCACAGTGATGGTGAATATCAGGATCGGACATTTTTCGCCGGATCACTTTGTTACTCATGTGTTCAAGGCCGGCGACGCTTGTCTTTTTGGGAACTCTCGAGCCCCTAAAAATTGTGTGCTGCTTGTACTCAGCCCCCCCCCCCAAAAGATCAACGAGTGCATTGCTTTTTATTTACTTGTTAGTTTGACTTTGAACGACAGGTACGTTGAAAACTTGAGCGTCGTATTCGTCGTAATCCAACGCTGAATTACCTAAACGATCCTCTGGTGTCCTGCTACGAATTGGACCGACTGATAGTTGGCTGGATGTTTGTGATTTTTTAGGCGGAAGTTTAATTCGTGGAATGAAATTGGAATATGTGACTCTTTTATCTGAAGAATAAAAACTGCAGAAACAAATAAATGAGCAAAGGCGAGTGAAATATTTTTTTTAAAAAAGGTACTAAACTAAACCAACTACCTTAAATTAAAAATTATAAAAGTAACTTTTTCACCTGAGATTGATCCAATGCGGCATGCTGTAATCCTCTCCAGTTAACGTAGAATCTTTATTGTGAAACTATAAGAACAGGTTACCACGAATCTTGCGTTTTCGATACCAGTAACATATACCTTGAATAAAGGGACGGCATGTAGGGGCTGCTCGCCCAAGCAGACTAAATCACTTCCGACACCGTTGTCTATTACCCTTTGTTTAGTGACGTTCGTTAACTCACGGTCAACTTCAAAAACACCAACGCCGGGTGTGATCACAACGGACAACTGGCCAGTTCGATCGAAACTTCGATCCAAGTAGTGTTTTTCAAAAACTTGAAGAAAGCAATTAATTCAGGCAGATTAATTCACCGTGAATTATATACTTTTGTACCATTTAAAGACATGTTTAAAACTTCCAAAAAATTTCCTTGTGACGCTGTGGAATTGACTGCAGTAGGAACTTTGATAGCTGGCCTGTTATTGTACTCAAGTACGGATTCGCGATAGGATGAAAATAGGCGCCGCAGTTCGACCAACGTATTAGACCAGTCATCGTATTTTTCATTTTGAACAGCAACTCTGACAAAATTGATGTACTGAACTCCTCTGAGCTAAATTTCAATATCAAAATATGCACACCTGTAAAAATCTTCGTAAAATCTTCCCTTGTAGTCCTGCTGCAAACATTCCCTCATGTAGTGAGGGAACTCTTCCACAGAACTCGCTTTGTAGAAAGTACGAGAAAAGAGAACTATAGTAACTTCGTGATTACTCCCCTGATTCTATAGTAAAAATCCAAACTTCGTGAATTGTCCAATATTTGGCAAATAGACACTCCGTAGAGCGTTAACTCACCTTCCACTTCTGGAAAAGATCTGCAAGAAACCCATTTACTGCTTTCTCAAAGTACAGATCCCCGTGTATATCAAAATCCCACATTTCTGAACTCATTTGAAGAAAAAGGTACACCATACTAGTAAGGGAACGAAATACGATCTAAATTTTCAAACAGGGAAGAGTAAAAAGGCTAGATTGTCAGTGCATTGTGCGTAAACAAAATACCTTAGTGGAACTAACGATGACTCCACAGGCAACTCGATCACCCATTGCCCACATTTCGTGAACTTGACAACGCACGCTGCCGCTACAAAATTCTATTTTTTTATTCAAGTACACACAAGTATTCACCTGTAAGCAAAGACGATATTTTACACCTACGAAAAATAATAATTGCTGCTTGAAAAACGAACCAGTGAATTTTTCAGTCTCCACATCTCGCTTCTACCCATGTACTGATCTTTGAATATGATTTCGACCGAGTCCAAAGCAACAGCTTCAGGACTAACAACGTTGACGTGTACGTCATTGTATGTACGCAACTGAAAAGTGGACGCGATACTTTGTTCAACGCTAATTGTGTCTGAAATGCAAAAATGAATGTAACTAACTAAATGGATTGGGGGGAGGGGGTAATATCACTAAGACCTTTGGCTTGCATATCTTCCTTGAACAAATTAACCTGAAGAAGAAGGCGACTGAATTCATCTTCGGGGTGGTATATCTCGACGACATTTCCGATCTTCAAGTCAGGGAAGTCCTTCTGATTAAGTAATAAATCTTCAGCTGAAAGGGGTTTAGAAAATACGAATTTAGCCAAATAACTCAAATAAAGACACGCACATGTAAAAGTCATGGTCGGATTGTGGTTGCCTGGGGCAGAAGTGTAGAAGGGCTTCTGTTGGTGGCAAGGGTGGAAGACCAAACTAGCTATTCTGTCACGGGGTGAAGAATTTGAGGGGGGCGTCTGGAACTCATAGCAATCCGTAATAAACGAACAAAACAAAATATTAATTTTCTAGGGCAACCTGCCCCGTACAAGGTTTTTGCCACCTAACTGGAGAATTCGCTTAAAGTGCCAACTGTTTGGATCTTGAGAATAATTTCACGAGTTTGGCTACTCAGAAAACGAGCGATTACACTCTTTGAAAACACGATTTCACTGGTTTAATTTTTTCAAAAACAAAAGGGTGGTGGAGGGCGCGTCATGGGTTGCATCAAGCCTAGGATGCTCCCGGGGGCGACCAGGCCGGTCCAGTGCCTGTCGGCGCGGCCTCAAATAAAAAAGGTCCCAAAACTTGTAATTTCTCCGAAATTAGGACCCGAAACTTGCAATCGCACGGTTATTAAGCCAGGAAACTTCCAATTTCGTGAGTATTCGTCAGGCTTTTGACGCTCTTTGATACCGGCTAGGCTGGGTCCAACCGCCACAAAATAGGCCCCCGAAACTGGCAATTTTGCTAGTATTCAGACCCTCAATTGGCAATTTCGCTGAAATTAAGACCCAAAACGTCAATCGCTCAGATATTCAGCCAGGAAAATTCCAATTTCATGGGATTTTGGCAGGCTCTGCACTGATAAGGCTGACTAGCCAGAGTTTCCCTGCCACAAAAAAGGCCTCAAAACTTGCAATTTTGCTTCAATTAAAAATTAAGACCCTAAACTTGCATTTTCGTAGCAATCAAGACGCGAAAGTCGTACTGCAACGGATATTCGGTCCTGGAACTTCCAATTTCCTGGGTATTCGTTAGGCTCCAGGCTTTGTCTGGCTTAGCCTGTTGGACCCGCCGCCTCAAAAAAGGCCCCAAAACTTGCAATTTTGCACAAGGAGGCCCTGAACTTGTAATTGTGCTCAAATTAAGACCTGAAACTTTGAATTTCGTGGATATTCAGACAGGAAACAAGTAATTTCGCTGAAAGCATCCGAATTCGCAAGATCACGAGTATTTATTTCAAGTCTTTTTTTTTGCACGGGGGGGGGGGGCACACAAAGAAGTTCCACTATGTTTTTTCTCAATTTCAGCAACAATCGTGCCCTTTTACTAAATTTATCCTTGAAAGGGTCTCCATAAACCGTGAATTAGCTTCTTTCTAACAGCTTTTTTGGATAGGATTTTGCATCGCGATACGAGGACTTGGTACGCTTCCTCGATTCTTCCCGTAAAAGAGCGCTTTTTCTCAATTTTAACCATGAATTCGCGTTTTTCCTCAATGTTTTCCGCAGATTGCTACCTCTCAGTTCTACCGCGAACGAGCCCCTTTTCTCATTTTTAGCCGTGAAGGTCTCCATAAACAGCGAATTAGCGTATTTTCTTAATTTTGGCCTGGACGTGGGATCGCGAATCATCACGAATGTGCGTGTTTTCTCAAATTCATATGCGAATATGAGCTCTATTTATCTATTTTATCCGCGAGTAGGCCTTTTTCCTCCATTTTAGCCGTGAATTGGTGGAATTTTGGGTCACGGACCGTCCCCAAGGAACAGCGCATTATTATTGATATTTTTCTCAATTTTCGTCAGGATGTTGCAACGAAAGCTGCGGATTTTTTTGTACATTTTGACCACGGGTCAACAGAAAGGTTCCCTAATAATAGCGCACACGAATCTTAAAAGGTTATTCTGGAAGTTGAGAGTCGTGAATATCGACCAAAACCAGTGACAAGGCATAACGGTTCCATTTTCTGCCACTTTTATAGCCACTGACAGCCCTGTTGGGGGCGTTTTGGCCTTGGCCGGCTTCAATTTGTCAATCGAACTGTTTGAGGGACTCATAAACCGCTTCCGGCTCGAATCACATCATTTTGAAACAATACCACCTTCTAATAACCCCTGGGCTTATTCGAAAGCTGAAGTGGAATGAACATTGTAATAAAGCTATGTCTCCACTTGGGCTTTTTCGCGTGCGTCAGAGGCATGCGTCATTGCGTCACGGTGTGTTGAACGTGAGGACTGCGCTATTGCATGCCTCAAAAAGCTGGAAGGATATCAGAAATTGCGTGCATAACTTAGACGCATGCGTTGTTGAAAGTTAAAACGCAAGTTGAAAAGGCGTGTTGAA
Source organism: Corythucha ciliata (assembly GCA_038030265.1). Taxonomy (NCBI): domain Eukaryota; kingdom Metazoa; phylum Arthropoda; class Insecta; order Hemiptera; family Tingidae; genus Corythucha; species Corythucha ciliata. Next base: position 43,905,549 of record CM075938.1, on the reverse strand, counting down.
TTGAAAGGAAACACGAAAGCGCACAAGTGGAAACATAGCTTAATACCCCACTATGTTTTTTTGGTCCAAGGGGGGAGGGACGCCCTGGATCCGCGCCTGAGAGCATTCGGGGCCGGCAAGCCCAGGGTCCGCACCCACCAAAAAGACACCATTTTTCCTTTCCATATAAGTGAACATGCCAACATGGAAGAAAAAACGCTGCAAATTTTTCACATGGGTTTATTATCCATGAATAGTCAAATCCGACTTGAAATTACATGAAAATCGACACCCCACACCCCTATGATCTCATAACCTTTGAAAACCCCCATTTTGGACCCGCTTTTGGCGCATACAACACCAGGGAGTTATTTGATCAAACTGATCAGATGTTAGGACCAACTAGATCCTAAATGGAGTATATATGTGCGAAAGAACGAATTTTTTCGAGCAATCCTAGGGCAAGATATGGCCCGTATGGCGTACGGCGGACGGACATTGCAGAAATCGAATTTAGACATGTTAAAACGTACACAGAAAAAGTTTGAGGGTAGGTTGTAAAAAAAAATTTCTGACCGAAAACACACAACTTCGGCCCAAAAGGGCCGAAACTCACAACTTCACGGAAATTAGACGTTGAACTCGCAATATCACAAGTTTTCAGCCTCTGTTGAAGCCAAATATAGCAATTTGGTCAGGATAGGGGGGGGGGAGCCTTGTCAGACTACGAGGAAGCCACGCCGTCCGTCGTAGCCGGCTACCCGGTCGTCTGAGGTCACAAAACCCAGTAGCTAACTTCCAATATCACGGATATTTAGCCCGAAACTTGCAATTTCCACGAAATTAAGACCCAAAACTTGCAATTTCGTGGATGTTCACCCAGAAAACTTGTAATTTCGCTCAATTTATGACCAGTAATATTCAAACTCAATTCATAATGTTGAAATATTTACGGTCAATCGTGAGGCTATGCCGCAGTCGGGGACGTCAAGCCCAAGGTCCGGGCTCATTAAACAACATAAGTAAACTTCATTTTCCTATGGGAACATAGAAGTGAAAGGCCCTCAGACGTTTGCAATATCACTTGAATTAAGCCGTGGCACTTGCTTAATTAAAGCCAACAAAGACAGTTGCTTGGAAAACGGGGAAACTTACAATTTCGCGGATAATTGCCTAAAAAATGTTGTGAAATTGTGGCTAATCGTCGGGGCGCTCGGGGTCAAAAAATCCTCGAAACTTTCAAATTCGCGAAATAGACCTCGAAATAGACGGCTCGACCTTACCTAACAAAATTGTGTCAGAGAGGAGACCCGGCTAACCAGGGCTGGTGAGAACTATTAGGGCGAAACTGAAACTGTTCACGTAGCTAAACAGTTGAGGGGGGGGGGCAATTTTGACCTGTTCCCTTAATCCTCAAAATGGCTAAAGACGCTCTAAAAAAATAGGGCACGTCCGGTGAAGGGTGGGAGAGGGGTAGTGGAAGCGTCTTGGGCCCATAACCTTTTAACTTTTTTACTAAACACACTCGCTAAAACATGAGTTCAATCATGCGTGGAGGGAAAACTTCCAAAGAGTACGCCGTCTATTCATTCTATTTCCACGCTACAATGCGACTCAATTACAAGACCTTAACCTCAGCACGGACGTACAGGCCTGTTAAGTATGTACCTCAAAGACTACTCAGACAGGAAAAGGCCAATTTTCACGACTGATGATTTAATACATTCCTCGGAAACTACGTTCAAGCCCAAGATTCTACTTGTTCGGCTAGAGAGTGGCAATTTGGCCGTCAGAGTATTTACTTCATATTGGATAGCTTTTTTCCCCGGACCAAATGAATTGTTGGCAATGGTTGAATTTTTGGTCTCAGACATTGACCGTTCAACCAAGCTCAACGTTTTTTGGAAAGGCTCCCACCATCCCCAGCTGTACCTGTGTTCGAGCGAAAAGCGTAGTGGAAACCTTTTCCCTCATTCCATCTGTCCTAACCTCTGGATTGCCAGATTCGTCCCCCTTGGATGATATCTGGTTATACGCGTTTGTGTCAACTTTGAGCAAGTTGCTTCGATTCTACTAATCTGACGCTGAGAATCTGTTTGAAGGATCTTAAAACGGCTTGATATATACTATTTTTTAAACTCGAAACAAGGTGGTAAATTCTCTATACAGGCCCTATGCGTATTTGACGGTTTAACCACTAAAATCCGATGAGCCCTCGGCCTGTGGCATTGACAATGATTGTTTTAACGATGTGACCACAAATGTACTCCATTTGGACATCGAATTGGAGCAAATGCATTAGGGGCGACATGGATCCCTTCATGTCATCCTCACTTCAACAAACCGACTGGACAGACGCCAGTTCCCTTACAACAAGATAGTCCTTACTTACCGCAGAAACTTTTGGTGTGAACAATGAGTTTACAAAGCTTCATAGCATCAACTAATCACAGCTGAAAATTATCTAAAAACTAGGAAATGCTCCTAAACATGTCCATTCATACATAAAATCCACCTTTGACACACAGCACACACAAGAATAATCGTTCAAATCTGATAACCGTCGCACAGCAACTGGTAAGGACCCCCCGCCTATAATTTTACTTTTTTCACGTAAAAACTGAGGAGAAAACATTCTTAGACCAACATATGGCTATGAAAATTGCACATGGTTCTCGATATGATGTTTTTAAAATCAAGAAATCTTCAATTTAAAAAAAGTGCCTCCCCGGGGTTTGACAAATTAGGGAAAGCAACACTGGTGGTTCACGCGTATACGCGTGAGCGTGTCTGTAATCTTTCGGTCTTTTTAGTTCTGTAAAGAAGAAAAAACGATAAGGCACATTTCGTTTAGCCCTTTTGAGTGTATCTCCACATTGTTGGTCCATTAATTTAACAAAGAACTTTATGGCAGGATCAGAAGAGTCTGACAGTGGCATGGGATCAATGCAAGACAGCAGCAAGGATTGTACGCCAGAGAAAAGAAGAAACTCGTCGGCGACACCCCCAGCGATCTGCGAGGACGATGTAAATATTTTTATTTTATGCGGGGATGGAGGGAAAGGCCGCGTTGTTTTTTGTTGTTGTTTCATCGCGCCGTTTCAATTCTTTAGGAAGTCGAGGATGAAACACTTGGAGAAAGGCTCTGGGGATTGACCGAGATGTTCCCCGAAAAGGTCCGCGGTGTGACGTACACGCTCTTCTCGGGAACTAAGACTGGTGTCAAAAGTAAGGGTTTCCAAATTAAATCCTACCGACCGCAGTTCACGCCCATATTCCTTTTTCTTTTCAGACTTGTACTCATTTTCAAGGAAGACTGTCTGGATAATCTGCTCTTCGTCCGTTATTTTATTCGCCCCTCTTTTATTCGAGGTTGAGAGAGCTCAGATTTTAGAAGCCCAACGTAGTCACGAGAAACAGGTACAGTAGAAATGAAATTGCCCTACTTATGTAGGCCCGGGTCGACCACAAGCGTTTAAAGTTCCGTTTAGCCCCAAGCTGAGCTTAAAGAGCTTAATCGCTAGTCAGAATTTAGCGTTTTGTTCACAAAATCGTTTAAACTGGCTTATTCGGACATTGTCGACCCGGCCCTTAGCTGCCTCATGGTAAGGGGTAAGGGAATGTTACCATGCTATTCGCGAATTTTCAGGTACTTCTGGGGCCTAACACAGCAGTTTCGGGTGGCATGCCGTACAATTAAAAATATCGAAATCTATTAAACCCATTCGACCTCATCAAAATAAAAAAACTGCGCTATTTATTTAGCGAGCACCGTGACTTTGGGAAAAGCTCTAAGAATGTAGAATATTTATTTAGTAATTATTTTTTTTTTGTTTTGATAATTACTAGTCTTTCATTTTCAATTCTGATTGGTTTTTTGTGTAATTTCTTTTGCCTTTCCATTTTTTGTAAGCCATTGCGCTACGCTTATGTCGTGAAATTATCATTAAAACTAATCTTTCAGGCGATCTGACTGGAATAGTACAAGACAAAATTCTTGTTGTAATTAATTATGGCCTTTAAAGTTGGTTTTTCGTAAAATAATGATAGGTTTCGAGGATCCACTCTCCCTGGTTCTTACAGTCTCAACAACTAGAAGAATACTCTTGCTGTGAATGGCACAAAACTCAGTTAAATGATCTATGAAATGACTCCCTTCGTATTATTCTTCACTCGTGTTGAGGAGCTTTTCTACTGGGAAGTGCGATTACAGTCGAACCACATTATTTCCAGGATCGTTGTAATACACGCATGGAAAACCCATACCTCTTAAAATATAAAGGCCAAGTGCGGTTCAACCAAACAATCCTCCGTCAGTATGAGTCGCGATTCTGGAAAAAGTGTGATTCGAGATGCTGCGCCCTTGGTCCAAACCCGCGGATCACACGATGCAAATTTTGAAGCAATATTTGGTCTTTTCCAGCAATGTGTTTGAAACATGTTTGGAGCAGAGTTGGCATGGAACCAACCAATAAAATTTACGATGACTACATTTTATTGCCTCCAAACATGTTTCAAATACCACAATTTGGTTTTAAGAAACGTGCGTACAACCTGGGCTTAAGTAGGCGAATGAGCTTGAAGGTTTAAAATGAAACTCCTAGTGGGTCATTTCCAAACACTTCTGCGAACATTCACCACTATCCATCCTCGTTTCATCGCAATAGTGAGCCAAAACCACGATATTGTTTTTTTTTCTTAGGAGTCAAACCCGCAAAATTTGGTTCTTGTATAGAAGCAAACCCGTGAATTTGACTTTTCTTGAGACGAATTCCGTGAAATTCGGTTTGAAACAGCCAAATCCGTGAAATAGGGTTTTTGAAGGAGCCATAATCGTGTAATTTGTTTTTTTTTTAAGAGCCAAACTCGTGAAATGTGGAATTTGAATGAGCCGTAAAACGCGGTATTTTTATTAAAGAGTCAAACCGGAACATCCTAATTTACTGGCAGACATGAAAATCACCCGGCACTCCTTAAAAATTGAAATTTCCCCATTTTCTGTGACCCATAATAAGGCAGGCTACCCCATCAACGGAACGACTAAAATTCCAGTACATATGGTACCTCCCCTTGAGCCCAAGTCCGAAAATGTTAAACAAAACGCCCGACCCCCCCCCCTCTCACACAAAGGGTACGGACACCTTTTGTTTGGCATCCAAGTTTTCTCGAACATGATTGGTAGATTCTTGGATGCCACATATGCTTGGATTGACCGGCGGTGGCGGGATTTCTATGGCAACGTTGCCGAGTCCGATCCCTATACCTACACAAGGTAGCTATAGCCCGTCAAGAAGAACATGAACCCGCGGCCAGCGCACTCTCGTTGCAATTTCTCTTCCCTCTACTTTCCTTACCGAATTGGTTGATCCACTGTTTACCAAAGGTAAGTGTTATTATCAAGCCGAAGTTCTATGAAGGGCGTAAGGAATAATAGCTAGAGGGGCTGATCTCAGGAGGGCGAGGTCCACGAGTAACTTGACGGGCTCCTACCCAAAAGACAGAATAGTATCATAAGGCGCATTTTCTCAGTACTGTTCTGACTTTTGGATAGTACTTACTATGTGTGTAGGAAAGTACCAAAAAATTAATTTTTTGCTGTGAGCCGGGCGTTTTGTTTGACATTTTTCTACTTGGACGCGGATGGAGATAAGTACATGCAGTGGCGTCTTTAGGCGGGGGCCAGACGGGCCTGGGCCCGGGGCCCCTTGTTAAGGGGAACCCCGGATTCTTCGGTTTTTGTTTGTTTGTTGTTTTTTTTCTAATATGGAAGAAAGATACTACTCGTCTTCCAACACAATAGGCGACATTGATCGAACCTTGGATGGAATATTATTTTTTTTTTATGAGCCTAAATGTTTTAGGGTTTTATTTGCTCTTGATCCGGAACCTGTAGCGAGTGTAGCGCAACGACGAAGTGATGAGGGGACTAAAAGTAATTAGAGGGGGGGGTTCTTATCTAATCCGCGCTCAAAATAGTGATAAACTCTGTTTCTAGGTTAAAATGGAGAAAAAATCGCTAATTCAACAATATAATTTGCTGATAAAATGGGGAAAAAACACTGGTAACTCGAGCACGGCTAAATGTGATTAAATCGCATAATCGAGGCCAGAATTAAGATGAAGTGCTTATTCACGACTAAAAATGAGAAAAAGTGCTCATATTCAAATTTAGATATGAGAGAACGCCAAATCGCGATTTTTGGAGGCAGCTTCATAGATGAAATTGAGAAGAGGCGCTAATTCGGAGCTAAAAATGAGTAAAGTGCTAATTCTTGCTACATGTGAATAAAACATTGCCAATTCCCTAGTAATATAGATTTTAAAAAAACGCTAATTCACCGCTAAAACTGACAGGGTGTCTACAGACCTGGAGAACCGGAAATTGTCAGGGATTTTTCTAAAACTGGAAATGTCTAGGGAATTTCGTGAATTTATGAAAAAAGTCAGGGAAAAATGGCCAATGGTTTTTTTTTTTCACGAACGTCATGCTTCCAACGGGAACTTGGAAGTACAAAATTACTATTAGGACTGTGGCCAGTAGGCCTATCTCGCTCTCCAGAGGCGTAGAGTTTAGGTTTTCGTTGGGGGGGGGGGCAGAAATCTCTATGAGCCCCTTATCATCCTTTGCTTGTCTAAATGACCAAATTCGATGGTTTGATTCATCCAGAAAACCAAAATAACAATTACGCTTTGGCGCTTACAAAATTCAATTTTCATGCCTTTATCTCTTTCGAGCCAATTTGGCTGTTTTCCCTCGAATCGTTTCGCGGGGTTGGCATTTTCCCAAAGCCAAACTTCTCGCTCGCTTCGTTTCGATCGCTTCTTCTTAATTTTAGACGTAAATCTTTGGTTTGCCTTAATTTAAGTAGTGGATTAACCCGAACACAAGAGAGTTTTTTCTCAAATTTGGCCTGGAAGTTGCATCAGCAACGACGAATTGACGTATTTCCTCAATTTTAGTCACGAATGAGCGCTTTTTCGCAATTTTAGCCGCGTTATTTTCCCAAGAACAGCAAATTAGCGTGACTTCTCAATTTTTTTAGCCGCCTACTACGGACGTAAAGAAACTGGGAATTAGGTTTTTTTTTTTTTTTCAATTTCAGGCGTAGACTAGCCCGTAAGCTTGCTTGCAGAAAATAATTGCGCACAAGGACCTCGATAGGTCAATACCTTTGCCCAATCGCGTGAGGAGGGCACAAAAAAACCAAACGAGCCATTTTGGGCGGCGCCGACGACCCCTAATATGGGGGCGTTTTTGGCTGGGGCTGGTAAAAATGGACTTGAAAATCGCCCTCCGTGTCGGTGGTTGGTGTGTTAGGCAAAAAGTGGTCAAATTTAAAATTGGATGGAGGATGGAGCCACGTAATTCAAAGAAGAAAAAAGAAACTTCCAATTTCGCGGATATTTAGCTCCCAAATGTTAGCATTTTGCGGCTAACTTCGGACTTTGAGCGCTGTCGTGGGCGACTAAACCGGGTCCTTCAATCACTAAAAGAAGCCAGAATCTAGCGGTTCGTGAAAATAAAGACCAGAAACTAGCAATTTCGCGAATACTTTGGCCCGAACGTTACTTGACGCTTCCTCGAGTCAAGGAACCACTGGAAACAGTTTTGATCACATTAAAATCATCTGTTCTAAAGAATATCAAGGGTTCCTTAACGTCAAGGAACGTTTATAAATACGGGCATTAGCCCCGAGAATCAATTTCGGGAAAAAGTATCAGAAAATTGCAATTTTGCGTAAGTAAGGACCGAAAACTTGCAACTTCCCGAATATTCAACCAAGAAACTTTCAATTCGCTCAAGCTTGCACACTCACAAATACTCAACTCCAAATGTTACAATTACTTTTCGTACATTATTTTAATTGCTTTTCGTACATTATGAGCAAAACTCTTGAAATTGGCGTTTCAATTAGAACTCACCTCGTCCAAATTGGCCTTTGAAATAATAAAATTCACAAAATTGGTTTTCCGAGAGCCAAATCCATGAAATTTTATTTTGAAAGAACCAAAATGGCGAAATATCGGATTTTCAAGCGTCAAACTCGTGAAATATGGATTTCAATACAGTCATACCGCGAAAATAAGTCTTTTAAACCGCCAAACTTAAACTTTGGTGTTTCTTAAAATTAAACTCGCGAATTTGTTATATTTTCATCATTTAATACTGTTCCAAGTGATGACTACCGAGCTGCCTGGTTTTCTTTCAAGTTATATTTGCTTCTTTTTCTGCTCTTTGTTCTCTTTATTTTGATTTTTGATAATTAGTGCATTTCATTCTGAAAAATGCACTATTGGTCTCGTCGTGATGGTGGCAAACATGGGTCATGTCATGTTTTTTTCACGTTTCAGAACCTCTAGAACACGAATTCAGTGGTCTCCGGAATTCATATATATATATATATAATATTATGGCCGTTTTCTTGTTAGCACGATAACTCTCGAAGAAATTAGTTTAGCGGAACGCGCTTTGGCACAAAAATCAGTAGTCATAAGACACCGGTCGGTATTGCATTTGGGCCAAATCGGTCAAGGTGGAGGGGGGGAAAATCGGGCTTGAAGTCGTCAAAAAATCACTAAAAATCACCAGTTGATTCTAGAAGCATCATATTCGGTACGTATACTCCATTTTAGACTAGCCTTTGATTCCCATTTTAATTTTTTGAAAAAGTCAAGGGGGAGGGGGTGGTGCCCCCGGGGTGGAAGTAAGTGTGTGGTCTTGTTAGCACGATAACTCTCGTAGAAATTAATTTAGCAGAACGCGCTTTATCTAAAAAATCAGTAGTCATAAGATCTTGGTCGGTATTGCATTTGGGCCAAATCGGTCAAGGTGGAGGGGGGGAAAATAGGGGTTGAAATGGTAAAAAAATCACTGCAAATCACCAGTTGATTCTAGAAGCATCATATTCGGAACGTATACTCCATGTTAGACTAGCCTTTGATTCCCATTTTAATTTTTTGAAAAAGTCGAGGGGGAGGGGGCGATGTCCCCGGGGTGGAAGTAAGTGTGAGGCCTTGTTAGCACGATATCTCTCGTAGAAATTAATTTAGCGGAACGCGCTTTGGCACAAAAATCAGTAGTCATAAGGCCCCGGTCGGTATTGCATTTGGGCCAAATCGGTCAAGGTGGAGGGGGGAAAATAGGGGTTGCAATGGTAAAAAAATCACAACAAATCACCAGTTGATTCCAGAAGCATTATATTCGGTATGATGATTCCATTTTGAAATAGCCTTTGATTCCCATTAAGTTCAGCTTAAACAAACCCGGCAGCAAACAGTACGAGGGAGGGTCAAACATAAACGAAACAAATCATGGTCTCAACATTACTACTTCTGGGACGGCTTAGGGTATCCGTATACAAAATGAAATGCACTCTTTCCGACCGCCAGCTGCCGGAGCGAAATTTTTTTTGTAATTAATATTGTTTTATCAATGATGTATTTTTGATTTTGAAAGAACCAACCCCACAAAATTGTATTTTTGAGAGAGTCAACCCCACAAAACCTGGGTTTTGAGGGAACCAAACATGCGACACTTTTCTTCTTTGAATGACCAGCCTCTGTGAAATGATACGTGAAAGAGCGAAGTCTGCCAAATTGTCCTTTAAGTCCACATTTGTGAATTCGGTACTTATGATGAGACATTTTAAGTGCCGTTGAAAGTCACTTTCACAAGGATGATCGCCATTAAGAAAAATGAGGGATTGATCGTATTAAGAAAAATGATCCAAAATTTGCTGCGGTTGTAGTTTAAGGTACCCGGCCACTCAATGGCCCCTAAGTGAGAACCTGGTTTCTTATTTCAATGCCAGGCCTGCACTTGACGTGCTATGGGTCTATTCGGTCCAGGCTTTTATCAGGCCAAAGGTGTGTCTGTGTGTAGGGAAGGGGGTGAAAGCAGTATCAATCCCCCTCCCCCTGGAACTGGTAAAATCGCTCTAAAAATAGGAGAATCAGGTAATTCAAAGGATGTGTCCGTCCACAGATTTTTATTTAATTGTGCGAGACCGCGGTTTCGATTTACATCATCATTGGTCGCTCAGTCGTCGTCAGCACCTGTTAGGTGCGGCTCGCACAATTAAATAAAAATCTGTGGACGGACACAACCTTTGAATTGCCTGATTCGATACTCTAGTCCACTACATCGTTCTTTCCTTTTTATTTATTTAAAAATAGGAGAGGACAAGGGATGGCTGGTGACCCCCCCTTTATGAGAGAGGTCCCAGATCCGCCCTTTCATCAGTAGGGTTGCCAACTCTAAATTTGACATAATCGGGACAAAAGTTTCAGAGTCCAAAATCCGCCGGGACACTCGACTTGAGGTGTCGTCATAGAGGGCACTCGCGAAGGACATACTTCAGCTCAAACAACGTCCTAACTACCACAAGAAGCTCTAACCACTAAAAGTTCTTAGCCAAGATTATGCTTTAACTACAAAAACATTGAAGCACAAAAAACCCTCAACCCCTAAAAGCTCGAACCACAGAAAGCTGTAACCCCAAGATCTAACCACAAAATGCTCTAACCAGAAAAGCTCTAACCGTGAAACTGGAAAGATTTGACGACATAAACGTTTACCAAAAATGCACTAGTAACCACAAAACGCTCTGTCCACAAAATGCTTCAACGAACAACAAAACACTCTAACCGCTCGTTCATCACGCTAAAATAAGCTCTTACTACAAGAAACACTCAGTCACAGAAAGCTCTTGATCACAAAATGCTTCAACAACAGCCCACAAAATGATTTTACCACAATTACCTCTAACCAAAAATGCACTAACCATAACAAGCTCCAACCACAAAATGATCAACGAACCACAAAATTCTGTAACCACAGAGAAACTTCCAACTATAAGAAACACTAACCACAGAAAGCATCAAGCCTAAAATGCGCAAATAATAAATCGCTCTAACCAAAAATGCACTAACCGTAAAATGCTTTTACCACAAAATACTATAACCACAAAATGCTCTTACTACAAAAGCTTCATTCCCAAAAAGCTAGATTCACAAAAAGCTCTAACTACAACAAGACCTGATCAGAAAGAGTCTAACCCCGACGTATAGTCCCGTAAAGGCCCGACGCGTACAGTTTTAACGACGGACGATTTAATTAAATAATCTCACTTGATGTATGAGGTCAGGTTCACACGCATCTTCATTCCATGAATACAAAAACTATTACATGCCATTCCTGTACTAATTGCGTCCCGGGACGCGGGACAGAATTAGCCTAACAATAGAAGCGAGCTTGGGATTGATGGACCAATCTAGTGGCTCAATGTACCAGCTGTAATTTTACAGAACAGACACCTAATACGAAAATGTGACACTCTCTGGGGTTTCACGTGGAAAGTTGCTTCTAGTAGATTTTCTCTACTCCTAACCGGTTCACCGAGGTCCACGCATGCGCCGAGGCTCTTTCCATGGATTCCATCAGTCCGGACCGATTGCGTGGCCACTGTGTGCGGGGAAATTCCGAAATTCGTGTGACGCCTCAAGATGGGTCACAAAGCGGCCAAAAATGCCGGAATCTTGATTGGAAATTCTCATGATCGAAAATGTGTTTCAATTTCCACATTCCTCGACGCGTGGAATCCATGGATAAAACTCTTGGCGAGATCTGACTGAATAAATGGTGTGGTCATGTGTTTACAAAATAACTTGAAATCCCTTCAGAGAGTTTCCAAAATATCTTTATTGGAAAGCGAGGTCACTGATAGAAGAAAAATGGAGGCCAAGTTTTTCAGTCCTTTAGTGGATTACGATGAGATCAACGCGTCGAATTACCTCCGCCAAGGACAGGTTCGCATGACGCTTTGTTAACGTGCAGTTCTGTAAAGCACTTAAGTTACCTATTCTTCAGGTGAATAGTAGGTTATTGGAAAAAATAAACCGACAAATTAAACAATTCGATGACACTCTAACTAAATACATACGATGTCGAGCTTGCGAAGGCGATAAAACCATTTACAGCGGTTTGTCAGGTGTGGGACTAGCCTACTACATGCTATTTAAGCGAACGGGAAACAAAGAATGTTTCAAAGTTGGTCTTTTGGACTCAAATGGGGTGGTGGTGGGTTACAACGTCAGAAGATTTAATTTTTGAGACCCGCTATTACTACTTAGCAAGCGTTTCTCGCCAGTGATTGCTCTGTAAAGCATTTGAAGAATCCGAAGTTCACTTTTTTACACGGCGCCCCAGGAACTTTAGCACTGGCAGCTACGCTCGAAGCGATTCGCGGTCAAACGCGCGCTGCTGATGTTCTTGTAGAAAAGTAATGCTTGCGCTACTTTTGAACTGCTTTGTATGTACATTGGCCTTTTTTCCAGGCTAGTGAAAATAGGTGACCGAATACCTAACGAAGCGCCTAGTAATTTGTCCCACGGTCGAGCTGGCTATCTCTTTGCTTTACTATTCATCGACCATGAAATAGGGCCTGTAATTCCTGAGTTTGTAATCAGAAAGGTGAGTGAATTCAATGGGGAACCGTTTCCACCTTGTATAATGCCTTCAAATTATAAAGCACGTTGAAATCATCCTTAAAAATGGTTTTGTGGAAGCTAGACTGATGAATTCACCGACTCCATTGGAATTCAAATGGAATGAACAAAATTTGCTGGGTGCCGCTTCCGGTCTAGCTGGAATTCTTTACGTTCTACTAGTGGCAAGAGGTTTTCTACGGCATTCAATCTAAACTTTCAGGCAGTTTTGAAACAAAAAAATAGGCGTCAAGATTCACTACAGACTTTGAGTTACACGAACTTATTCGACCGACTCTCGATACGCTTTGTCAAATCTGTAAGGACAACGACTTTCCAAAGGATCCGCAAGGTAACAACGAAGACGAGGTTCTGGCTTTAAATCAATGGTGTCACGGTCCACCTGGCTTCACCTGTTTATTTATTTTGGCTAGCGAAGTAAATTATAGCGAAGAGGAACCCGAAATAAGAATTGCAGTAGTTACTAAACGATTTTTCAGATTTTTAGGTCCGACAAATATCTAATTTTAGCGAAAGAAGTGGGAGAAAAAGTGTGGAAAAAAGGCCCACCGAAAAAAGGCTACTCCCTGTGTCACGGCGTTTCAGGGAACGCCTATACGTTTTTAGCGCTTTATCGAAAAACAAAAGTAATGCCACGCATCACAAATAAATGGCTTAAATAATAATAGCAGTTTGTCTTGAAAGGAAGAAAAATACTTGTATAGAGCATGCGCGTTCGCTGATTGGTGCTTGAGGTACCCTTACAACGAAGGGATGAAACCGGATCACCCGTATTCATTATATGAAGGTTCATTAATATAGTTTAGCCTAAAAAGGCTTGTCGATTTAATTTATTCGTTGAAGGCATCGCTGGAATAATGTGCTTCCTCCAAGACATTAAGCTTCCTTCGAGCGAAGAGTTCCCAGCTTTCGAATTTCACCGCATTGCGAAATGAAACAAAGTAAATGGTTTCCTCTGGGATCTTAAAACGATTTTTATTACCTAAAAACTGTAATTTTAAATTCGGGAACTATTCGCGTTCGCTTTTAAACAACCGAATTCATTAGTTAAACATTAAAATTTATGGCACTTAGCACAGTCCCGACAAGATGGAGGGAGCCGGTGACTAAAACGTGGGACTCGGTCTGTTGTTTGTCAATAGCTGCCAGAGCGTCACTGACCGAGGGATGAATAGACACTTTGCACGCTGGATCGGGGCAAAGCTCGTTCCATGTTTGATTATTTTCATTCAAAGCTTTCGATATTGATTCATCCGTTAACCGGGAATTAAATAAATCTGAAATTAAAACAATCACAATATCGTGAGTTGCGATTTTACTATCCAGCGTGTTATAATCCAACGAAGAATCATACTCATTCAAATTGTATACCTGGGCATTGTTTTTCCGTCGATGACAATATGTTCGGGCAAAAAATGACTTCTTCGAAGTTGCAGGGGACAAGTGGTTGCAATAAATACGTAGATTCTCGATTATGGGTTTTATTGAAGATCAAAACTTTTCTTTTGCCCCTGTAAACATTGCAAAATATAGCGTACGTGTAAGTTTAGCCAATAAAGGCTGATAAAAGATACGCAGGTCTTGTAAACAATGCAGTAAAAGTTTGAAAATATGTAATATTGTCTATCAAGAAAGCTGGTGAGGGAAGTGTGAAAAATTTGTCAGTTTTTGATGCCATAAAATAAGTAGCGTACCGAGAGGTAGGGGCTCCTGAAGAGCTTTCAAATGGTTTTATGTCCATGGCTGCTTAGTTGGACGGCGATTGGGCTCCTTTCGACGATTTCAATTCCATCCGATCAGAAAATAAAACGTTTCTACCGCCCAGCAGTTGGGGGGTTATGCGATTCAGCCTACGATTTGGACTGGTTTTTTACTCTTGGGGATAATCCCCGTGCCATGTGGTTAGCCCAGGTGTATTCCAGCCAGTGATCAAGGGTAGTATGTGGGGGGAGGGGGTGCCAGGGAATGTGCTGGCCAAGAACTCCACCAACAGCTTGTTTCTCCGTGTCAAGAAATCCCGAAGTACGCGGTTCATTCAAATTTTAAATTTTGAGCCTTTTTGTCAAAACCACCGAGTGTGCGGTTTTCAGGGCCTTTTATTCCCCGGCGCCAGCCAAAATCCCTGCGTCTTTGTTATGATGCGGGACCATGTCAGATAAATGTTACGCTATTTATCGTCAGTTGGAATATCTTGTAAGTCCAACCCTTCTCTGCGTAAACCTCGTAAGTTGTGAAGTTAGCGTTTCAGGCAATACGATGCTGAAGAGCTCTATAGATGAGTTATATAATGCACAGCTCAATACGACTGTTAAGAAGGACACAAAATGAATGCCGAAACTATGTATTTTAAACAAAGATTCTGTTTTTAGCGTCTCCTGCAAAATTTATGAAAAGAGACTTAGGGTGCGTTCATAGTGAATCACCTTCACTGCGATACCTCGATGAGCGATGCCCCGATGAAACATCGATGAAGAACAAACATCAGTAATTGTATGGGACTGTTCATAGTGAAGCACCCTCACTGCGATGTGATCTTCGATATCTCGCTACTATGAACCATATGGTTCACGACCCCCCTCCTGCCCGTTTTCCGGGTGCACTGTCGCTTTGTTTTAGTTTGTTGTCAAACGACAACCACAAATCACATGGAGTACCGGACTCAATGTTTCTCTGAAAAGCCGCCAGATATCGTATCCCTTAGCTACAATCGCCAATAGGCGGCTAAAGTTGCAAACAAGCGCTCATTCGGGGCTACAATTGAGAAAATCCGCTAATTCGCTGTCTCTCTATACTATACAAAGCGCGGTTTATGGTGATACGTCTGCGGCTAAAACTTGGCAAAAACGCTAATGTGTTATTCTTGAGGCAAGTCAGCGGCTAAAATCGAGGAAAAGAACCAGCTCTTGCGACAGAAAGAAAAAACAATCGCTAATTCACGGATAAAAAGGAGAAAATCGCAAAGACACGGTAAAATTTCCGGAAAAAGGCTAATTCTGGTTATATTTTAAGAAAGCAGCTACTTCGAGGCAAAAATGTATATGTCGTATTCATGTCGAGTAATTGTCCATCTCAAGAAATGGATGTCCATTTCACGAAGTGGCTCCACTTGCCGTAACTTCAAAAAATTACTACATCTGGACAAAAAAATTGTCCATTTCTTGAAAAGGAAATCGTGTTTGTCCAGTTGCTGAAATCAAGCTTCAATACTGCAAGTGGATGCAACAACGTTATCCCTTTTGTGAAATGGATGAGTGAGGGATCTCAGGTGCTGAAACAATTTTTTTTTTATTTAAAAAGGTTATTTTACTGAGCACTCAAAAACCCGCTAAAAAATGACGTTGTGCATCCACTTGCAGTAAGAAAGCTTAATTTAAACAACTGGACAAACGCGATTTCCTTTTCAAGAAATGGACATTTTTTTTGAAATTACGGAATGTGGAGCCAATTCGTGAAACGGACATCCATTTCATGAAGTGGACAATTTCGCCAAGTGGATGTGACATATATAAATCTATTGATAAAATTGGGTAATTCGCGGCTGACATGGTTAAAAATTGTCAATTCGCCGATAGTATGTAGAGAAAGCGTTGATTCACGGCTAAACTTGACAATAAGCGCTCTCAATGGCTAAAAGCAAAAGAAAAATCACAATTTCAAAAATACGTTTACTGGCGGCTAGAATTAAGAAAAATACATAATTTTCGGTTAAATTAAAAAAGAAAAAATCGCTAATTCACGGTCAGTGGCGGATCTAGGACTTTATCTTGGGAGGGTTTCTACCATAAATCTGTTTTACACTCTCTTTTATTCAGAGTTTCAGCCGCAATCTCTAAGAAAGCGTTTTATCAATTCTAGCCGCGAATTACCGCATTTCCCAAATTTCAGCTCTGAGCTAGCGGATTTTCTCAAATTGATATATCGTTTTTTCTCAGTTTCAGCAGGAAATGGGCGAATTCTTGCCCACTTTAGACGCGAATTTTCTCAATTTTAGCAGCGATAGAACATTTTAGATAGGAATTCGAAATTTTCAAATCATTTCGTTTTCCTTCACTTCTTAGTCATGCGCTTTAGAGTTTTATTTCCATTTTAGCCCCGAGTTACCGCGATTTCTTAATTTTAGCCACGAATTAGCGGATTTTCTCGAATTGATCCTCGAATAAGGGTTTTTTGTTATTTCATCTCATTTTAGGTGCAAATCATTTCTGAATTTCACCCGTGAATTTTCGTTTTTACACAAGCAATCTAAGGCTATTTGAGGGCCTTACTAAACCCGCCAATTATTCAAGCTACTAAACAACTAAAAGCGGGTTACTCAATTTCAACTCCGAATCAGAGAATTTTTACAAAAATCGGTGAACTAGCGTTTTTCAGCATTTTAGCAACATATTAGCGTTTTTTCTCAAATTTTGCCGCGAATCAGCACATTTTCTTAAATTGATCCGCGAATTGGCGTCTTTCTCCATTTTAGTTGCGAATGAGCGATTTACTTCAACTTTAGGTTGGACTTAGGGGATTTTTCAGTTTCAGCCGCGTGTCAGGCGATTTTCGCTATTTTAGCCGTGAATTACCGATTTTTTCACTTTGATCCACGTGAAAGAGCGCTTTTTCTTAAATTCAGTCCCGTTGTTGCCTCGAGAAACCATGAATTGGCATTTTTAAAAATAATAGTTGAGCCTACTAACAGTGCTAAGCGCTGGGCTGCGACTTTTTCTCAATTTTATAACGGTGGATTGGCGCTTTTTCTCAACTGTCGTCGCATGTTAGCGTTTTTCTCCATTTTCAGCCCTAGTAATTTTTTTACTATGAACAGCCCTTTTATTTCGTCATTTCCTTTTTTTCCATTACATTAGAACGCCTTCTCAATTTTGCCCTCCGAAACTCGAACTTAGCGTAGATTCTCAGTTTTGTCCGCGAAGTTGCCTATAGATAATATCTCGAATTGGTCTATTTTTCCTAATTTAAGTGAGCGTTTTTTCTCATTATTTGCTGCTAGTCAACGCTTTGAAATCTACAAATCCATATCCCCCCCCCCCTCTGAATGGTGGCCCGAGTCGGACTGGCCCCCTTGCCCCTTCGTCGATGCATTCCTGCTGCATTGTAGACGAGGAATTAATAGAGGGGGGTCGAGGAACCTTCTGTATCAAGCAGCTTCGCCTTCAACAGCCCTTTGGTAAAAGGTGAAAGAAATCTCTCCGATGACTTTCAACAAAGTATAGTAGACTCCCATCTTCTTACAGGAGGGTTTAGACCCCAAAACCCACCCCGTAAATCTGCTGCTGTTCACGGTTAAAATTCAGAAAAAAAACCGCTAATTTGCGGTTAAAATGTAGGAAAAACGCTAATTTGAGGCAAATATTAGGGCAAAGCGCTAATTCGCAGCAAAAATTGACAAACCGCCAACTCGCGGTTTCGGGAGTTAACTTTGGGATAATCGCCAATTCGCGCAAAAAATGAGAAAACCTTTTTATTCACAGCTTAAATTGAAAAAAAAAATCCAATTTGCTGCAAAATTTGAGAAAAACGCTAATTCGCGACAAATTCGAGAAAATCCGCGAAACCACAGCTGAAATTGAGAAAAAACATTAATTCTTAGCTAAAATTGAGACAACGCCAATTCGCAGTTTCTGCAGGGAACTGCTCGCCAAAAATTGGGAAAAGCCATTATTTACACTACATAACGATTATATTCCTCGTTCATTTAGAGACGGTAAAAGGTTTAAGCGACTTACTCAGGAACGGATGACATAAACCATTCGGAGCACAGAGCGGCACTTTCTCTTGTATGCGCTCCGTCTAGATAGAAGAAATGCTTTCCGTGTTTGTGAATCTGAAAACGCCCCCACCAGTTACACTGTTTGAGAGCAGATTCTGTCCTATCGTCAATGTTACGCGACGGTTGAGAAGGGCCTGAAAAATTAGGGATTTTAAAAAAAGTAAAAAATCGACAAGAAGGGCAGGTGAACAGGAAATGACTCACTGATATTGGATTTAAGCGCGATCCAAGCGCGCGACAGCTCTACCGCCAAAGGAGCATTCAATCGAAGGATTTGACTACCACTGAATACTTCACTTTGATACCATTTGTACGATGGAACTACTTTGAAAGTGGCCTGTGGAAAAGTTTGCATTATTAAAACGATTTTGCTTGTGTTATAGCGCGGCCCTGGACGATCAGTAATATTGGTAAGGTGAATTGACCAAGGAGGGCTATCGAAGTGCATATCATTGAATGGGTTCGATCAACAATACTGATCGTCTAAAGATGCCTTTCAGCAATCTCTCAACAACCAACTCACGCTTTTCTCTTTCGCTCTCTCTTCGAGTACCGTTAGCGCAGCAGGGTTTTGACCGTCACTCGTCAGTGCCAAACAGCCTTTTTTCATTATGCCGGCTTTTTGCCACGCTATACTTTCTAACGTGTTCCCAAGTATCGGCATGTGGTCGTAACCAAGCGAAGTTATGCCCACGATCGGCGTTCTTCTAACCAAAAATTGAAACAATTAAATTGGCTGAAAAAATTAGGCTGTTAGTGCACTCAAAGAAAATTTTCTTGGACGGGGGACAATTTGAATATTTCTTGAAAACGAGGTCAATGCGGAGACCCGAAAAATAGGTGCGGTAGTCGAAATTTTCCTAGTATACTTATACGACAGGTACTTGAAACAAATTGTAACACGATCGAGGTGCGATTAAAAAAGAGAGCATGTACAATAGGTGCGTCAGTGAAGTAATCTGTGACTGGGCCAGACCACGATGTGGCAGAGGAATAACTTCAAAGTTCCCCCTTTATAGGTCTCGAGTAGGAGTTTCTTTTGCTGAGTTACACAGGTTACAAAACAAAGCCCCCATATTCTGAGGGTCTCGTTAGTGTAATTTTGTATTAAAAAAAAAAAAAAAAAAAATGAAACCGTTTCCTCTCCACCAAAATGGTTCCCCCATCGTGAAAATGGCCCGAACGGTACACAAATACTTCATTGAGTCTGATGCAGAAAATTTCTCTCCGTTGGCGCACCCTCGAAATTCCCCCCTCCCCACCGCTCACACCCATTTGACGTACGACCATTTGCCAGACTTTGACCTATGTGTAGTTACACGAGGGAAATTTTTCTTTTGCCCTACCGCACTCATTTTTCAGTGAGAATGAATGTTCAATTGAAATATTTTGTCTACTGTCCAAGTAAAAATCCGCTAGTGCGGCAGTGCGCCAGCAGCCCCATTAAAATTCACGTAAGAAAAAGTGACTCAAGAGACGTTACTGTAAGACATTTGTGCAATCGTGTTCGCCACCGATTCCTACTTCAATTACAGCTACGTCCACTTTCTCACTAAGAAATACTTTAAAGGCCATAACGGTAAGAAATTTAAAATACGAGGGCATATCATCGGGAGTTTCCTGCACAGACAAATAGCGTACAAAAAATATCGAATTGAGTATACTGTAAATGAAAAAGCTGCATTTGTGATATTATTGCCTAGCTATGTGGTTACCACACAAAAAAAATGTATTCCTTCTACATTAACCCTTAGTAAATGCCAGTCCCTTGCAATTAATCGCATGCAGTTGATATGTATTGTAATCACCGAGAATGACCAGAGTTGCAGAGTTAGCCTGTACATGGGTGTTCGCATTGTCCAGCCGCGTTTGGACTACTCAGCCTGTGGTAGAGGGAAAACCCCTCCCGTTCCACTAAAGGGACTTTTTCACGAGGTCAGTCGACTGGCTTCAGTTCAAAAGTATCTGACACCGGAATTCAAGTGTGAAGAAGTGCGTTGGCCGTAATGTAATTTTAGTATCCTAGATATGGGAATCGGATACCGGTATCTTAAGTGTGAACACGCTCTAAGGGGCCTTTCGGCTCAGGGGCCCGATAGGTGTTCATAGGATTAATGGAATACTGATCATAATTACAGTGAGAAATAAAATATTAGTATCACTAGGATTTACCTACAAGCACAGGTTTAGGGCAGACATAATAGCTTCTCAAGGAACCCAAATTTTCCTTTTACCGCCATTTCCATGGAGAGGGGGAGTATTGGACTCAATTCTTGGAACATGCAACGTAAACTGGGTCATTAGTTCCTGGATCCGAAACCCACATTACCCGAACTCAGAAAAGCAATGTACCAATTCATTGTTCTCATATTAATACCTTGTTATTTTCTAATAAGTCGTGAACCGACCAGAAATAATGTGTGAACATATCATGACCCAGGGGTTCACCGTTGATGCGAATCCGTTCGCGAACGTTCACCAAATGCGGCGACGTGAACAATCCAGTTTTAAAGCCGTGAGCTCTGAGAATGGATTCGCATAAAGCGCTCGTCGAACCTTTGCCCTTGGTTCCGGCAACGTGTATGACGGGCACGAGCCTTTCGAACTCTTCGATGCTGAGGCCGCACCTATAAGATTTAGGGTGGAAGAAAGTCAGTTAAAGGAGGCAGACGCCAAAAAATCTCATTTATATCCATACCTCGTCAAATATTTGAGGGTGTCTTCCTTATTCATCGACTGAGTAATACCTAACTGAACTCTCTTAGCGACACTTTGTGTGACGCTTCGGGTTGACTGGAGGCGATTGAGAGCCGCGATAGCATTCTGGAAACATAGTTCCGTTGATGAGCATGAAGCATTTCTTTTCAACGTGGAGAGCACATGGCCATGCATAGTAAGAGGCATGCCGTAGAGTAGTACAATAACAAAACATCGCATATAAGTTATATAATCCCCAAACCGATAGATTTAAGCGATAATCTCAAGCCGATATCGTATCTAGAGTATACTAGTTTAAAGTTCTGAAACGTACGTCATACGCCTTTCGAGCCATAACGAAGTGGTAAAATCCAATTACTAATATCAAATTAACGCGTGCATCACAATCACAAAGAAAATGGGAGCGTTCAAGGCGTCAATCTGTCTACATAATTTTTTGTTCGACGTCAAATTAAGGTAAACATGGGTCCCTCTGATAAGATATCACAGAATGCCGATCAACCGTTATCAACCCTGTGCGTACAGCAATCCAGGAAAATAAAAAAATGGTCAGAAAAAGAGGACATGCACCTTAAAAAAAGAGTACATGTCCTCAAAAAAGAGGACTTATTTACAAAAAAGAGGACATATCTACAAAAAAGAGGACATATCCTCAAAAAAGAGGATTATGTTCCCCAAAAAGCCGACCTGTCCTCAAAAAAGACTGCAGGCATGTAACATGTATGTATATGTGTAATGTACAGGGTGGAAGGGTATAAGTGCAAAGAAAAAAATTGGGTAAAATTAGACCTCATTTGCGATCGAAAACACCCCATAACCAAACCCGGAAAGAGTGTGATCTTATCAAAACCATCATCAAAATTTGTAGAATGTCAGCTGGGAAGCGAGTTACTCACATTTTGTCATATGTAAATAAACACATGGCTGGCGAAAAAAATATTGCTTGTTGTTAGAGAATAAGCCCCCAGGTGCTTTCATTTAGAAAGAGATGAGTTCGGTAGACGGTTTGATGGTGCAGGCCGTTGGTAAGGATGGTGGGGGGGGGGGTTAAACCGTTTTATTTTTTGCCTGGGCGAATCTGGTCAGTGGTCAATGGTCATCAATCACCCTAACATCTTTTACCCAGAACTGACGACTATTAGGAATTGCAATGGGCTGGGTGCAGCTGTTTCCAGTATATGATATATGGAAAGGAGATACATAGTTATTTTCATGCCAGCTTGTTATCCATAGGATATTCCATAGGTATTTTGAATGAGGAAATAGAGGGAAGTTGATTTTTGAACAAAACCGAAAGGCCATAAAAAGCTATTTGTGTGCGTGGGTTAGGTCTATTTATCATGTTTTGATTCCTAAATTCACTTTTAAGGCTTATAAATAGTTTTTTTTTTCACTTCATAATGAAATTTTAGACCAAAATTCCTAGGTTGTTCGCTATAGCCTCATTTATCAATGCTACCCACTCCGTAAGATGCTCCAAATACCAAGTATAAAATAATGAAATGTACTTAGCAATTGGTAGTTATGTGTTTGGTGGCCGTAGCTGCTTCCAGTATTGCAAAAAAAAGAAGATCAGAGAAAAACAAACAAAACACAACAATTTGATTGGTCAAAAGCACGCCTCTCCAAGGCAACTGTCGCGTTTACTACGTACTGAACAGCACCCACTTGTCTGCAAGACAAAACAATGGTGAAAACTGATGAAAGCGACAAATGGAGAACTTGCCTATTTTTTTTTTTATTCGCTCATGGCGTTCTTTGATAGAAGTTATTGAGGAAAAAGTAGGAAAAAGTAAAAAAATCGCGCGGGAAATATATTTAATTAATTTTTAAAGTAATGAGTTTAGATGGAGGGGGTTTTGACAGAGGTGACCTTGTGACGTCGAAACCGCTAGCGTGTTTTGACTCCAGTTTTGACAGTTGACAGGCTTATCACAAGCAACCAAACCTGAACGCTGGTTTCAGTGCTCTTCAACTGAGTACACAGTTTTGATGCAACAAGGAAAAGAACAATTTAGTGCATTTAATTTTTCTGACGAAATAGGACAGTAAATAGGAACGCAGCACACCAAGGCAAAACAGCGAAGCAATGAACGTACAAGTATTTGTAAACGGTAAGATTCTATAATGGTTGCAGTGATACTGGATGAGGGGTGGAGTGGTTAGGCAGATGGTAGTTAAGGATGGAATGGGAACGTGCCTGAGAGGGGTTGGTTGGCGGTTGTGACGTCATATTTCCAACCCTCGTCGAAGTAGATCAGCTGGTAATTCATAGATGATTTAAAATTCAATTAAAAATCGCTGCCTGCACCTATTGAGTTGCGGTTTTCAACATTCTCTTCTGTTTTAGCACTACTCTCGACTGAGAACGAAAAAAATAAAAATATAAAAATAAATAAATTTCATGCAAGATCTTCATTGTGAGCAATGATGTTCCGAAACTTGCAGTTTTGCTTAAATTAAAAATAAAGACGATAAACTTGCATTTTCAATTAATAAGACCCGGAAGTCGCATTATATTGCAGTGGATATTCGACCGCACGGAACTTCCAATTTCCTGGGTATTCAACTCAACAGGCTCAGGTCTCTGTTGTAGCCACGCCGCTATAACCAGCTGTTGGAACCGCCGCCACGAAAAAGGCCCCAAACAAACCCAAAACTAGCAATTTCGCTCAAATATAAAGACCCGGAACTTTCAATTTCACCGATATACTCAGCCAGTAAACTTGTAATTTCGATAAAAGAACCCGGCATTGCAAACGCACAAATACAATTCATCTATAAATGTTAGGGCTACATGGCTGTGGTATCAGGGTATATAATTATGGCGCAGGCGGGGCCGCTAGCCTGCAAGAAAAACTTGTACAGTAAAAAAGGGCTGAAAATTACCATTTCACAGAAATTAAGACGCGAAACTCGCAATGTCGCGAACTTACTGCCATCATTCTCCGATGAGCCGGATAGCCCGAGGCCTGACGACTGAGGCCACTAAAATCAATTTTGGCTCTTCAGGTATGTCAAAACTCTGAAATTGGGTTCTGTGATTCTGTAGTGTCAAATCCACAAAATTCAGCAAGTTCAAAAGATCACAGATCCCAAACCAACGAAATTGCTTTTTAAAAGGAATTTTTGGATTTCGTTAATCACACTGTAAATAATGTTTTCAAAGTTTTGTTTTAGTTTGTAGGTGTCGTAACTATAATTAATTTTAAGTTAATAAAGAAAATAAATTAAATTTAAATCGCAAATCGAAAGAAAATTAGAAATAGCTGAGAAAGAAACTTCGCTCGCCCTCTATTGGAAAGACCCTGAATTCCTTCCTCTAACCCCACCTTTTTCACTCAAGCCCCTACCACCACGAGCTGGGGTATATAAGCCAATGAAACAACACACTAGAGACACAGAGTTGGTCTGATCTAGTCTTGGCGCAATTGGAGACTAGAGTCGTGCGAAACCAACTGCCGCAAGTGACGAGTGCAATTCGAGTACAAGCAGGGTAAGGAACCGAGCAGCAGAAAGCGCAAAAGGGTCAACTTCGCGATACGTGCATAGTGTATTCTCCCATTTAAGAGCAAAGCCAAACCTGGAGTTAGTCGAATCAGTCAGTCGGTTCTCCGTCGCGTCCACGCTCGTGTAAGCGCCACACACCGTAAAAATGCCTACCGCAAGTTGTCAGTCAGTGCAAGGTGGACTGTGCGGTAGAGTGTTTGTGTAGTACGAACGACAGCCCGAAGGGAGATTCAACACCGAGGCGCAGGCGCCTTTCCGACGCAACGGAGCACGTAGCGAACGCAGCACCCGCCCAACGCTGCACAACGATACCTGATTACGTCGAGCAACGTACGAAGCAGCGATAGCGCACGGTTTACTGAACCAAGCGCTACACCACCAGACTCGTCGAGCCGCTGTGCCCTGCGGCGCCCTTACTCACATTCGACGGCCCAGGACAACCAGTTCCCGACGCGGCCTACCCGGACGAGCTACCCGTCGCAGACATCGCCTATTTCACTCATCGTGACACAGTCACGCGGGATTTCCAGTTACCCCGGTCGCCGTATTGGTCCTTTTAGACCAAGAGCCAGCGACGTAAAAAGTGCAACCATTTGCATACTTTTGTTACCCAGCGCATAAAATCGAGAATAATTCCCCAATAGTGGGAAAAATTGTCTGCCTCCATTTGGACGTGACGAAACCGGTGGCAGACGGCATCAAAGATTCACTTGTGGGGAGAAGTAACAACAATTCCGGCCAGACGGCAAAGACGTTTTATTCTCGTGATAACGCATTGGAAAATATTGGGAAATGAATATTACGTTTCATGCTCACGGGTCCTGCGGCTGCGTGGCAAAGGAAAAGTCGAAAACCCCTTTGATTTGAAGTACTGCTTGTCGGTATCAGGGTATACGGGGCCTAATTGAAGAAGAGGGACGAAAAATTCTAGTATCGAATCCTTTTTTTTTTTATTCGATGCATTTTGAAAGATCCCATCGGCTGTACTCTGATTTACGGCGCATGACATGGAAAATGCGTATTATGAATTTTCATATTTCGTGGTGAAAGTAACCATAATTTTACACACACTGCAGCCTAAAACATTTTTTGGGGTGTGTTCTTACCTGAAGTGACACTGCTTTTCTACGATAGCATAAAAACTGTTCTTCATAGATTTTTTAAAATATTTTTTTCAGATTTCTCATCCTATTTTCCCCCAGAAAACAGTACCCTGGCACCGAAAACCGATACTTCAAATTACCCAGTAAACCAAAATCAATGAAAGAATATTTTATAAATATTTCATATCAATATTTAATCAACGTTTGTCATGTCCCATTTAATAAATGTTGTTTAAATGACACGAAACAATATTTATTGTAGATTGTACAAAATGTTTATAAAATGTTGTCTACTTTCATTTAATTAATGTTTTATAAATGGCTACTTCCAACGTTGAAACAATATTAGTTATGTTCCTTTTTAAAATATTGTACAAATGATCGGCAATAATAATGATTAAATATGATGATCAAAAATATTGGTACCTACACCAATTTTTGATACGTTGCCTCAAACTGGGTACTCGAATTTCAAACAGGCAGCTTTCCGAAATTTCGCTGCACAAACTCTGCGAAGTGCTCCTGTAAGGAACGTCTGATTAACAATTAATTATTTTCCAATCGAAAAACAAAAAAAGCAATACTCACAAAACAACGATTGAGGTTCCAAAAACCATTGAAAGTAAAAGGGAAAGAAACAATTCCGTCCTGTAACGTAGTTGCGGCAGCCTGAACCTACGAAAGAAAGCCATTTCAAAAGGATTAAGCACAGTGCATTTTCGTCCTTACATTTGAAACTGCGAATTCAAATTCCAAACAGGCACCTTTATCAAATTTTGGCTGCACAACTCAGCGAAGTACTTCTGTAACGAACATTAGATTTACAAAAGCTTTCCAAATTGATTACAAAAAATTAATACTCCCAAAAAAATGAGTGAAATTCTAAAAATCATTCGGAGAAAAGGGAAATAAACAATTCCGTCCCGTGGCGTAGTAGCAGCAGCCCGAATAGTCTACGAATGAAATAACGTTTGAGTTACGGACATTTATTTCGAAAGGATTAAGCACAGTGCATTTTTGTACTTTTTCTTTCGTTCTGTTAATTGCTTATCGAAATACAAAAATAATAAATTGCAACTGGGTTATTTGGTACTTACTGTGAGCTTCAGCTAAGGATAATTGAAAGCTTAACAGTTGAGCACTCACACAAAAATATAAGTATAAAGCTTTTTAGGTGAACTATCTCTATCTCCTCACAAAGCACCAACGTACACATCTAACCCAAGCCAAAATCAAGCCCGAGCCAAGCCAAAAGAGCAAGAAGAAGAAGCAGTCAAACAGATTGGCTGACTAGGCACCAGGACTACTCCTACAGTTGGTGGGGGTGAACAGGTCGGCGCTTGGAAGGAGCGAGAAACCGTTCTTTATATGGCTGCATTTGAAGAGAAAATGTTTCGGACCACCGCTTCTTCTATCGTACTTTGGCGGAGGTATGTCGATGACGTGTGTTGTTTAGTCCGGTCGGATGGATTTGATTGTGACCGGTGTTTGGATTTCCTCAATGGATTTGATGAAAATATTCAGTTCACTGCGGAAGTAGAGTCTGGTGGCCGTCTCAACTATTTGGACTTAGTGATTATTAGGACAGGGAGAGACATTGAATTTGACATTTACAGAAAACCGACGGTCACTGATACTCTGATTCCTTCAGACTCACAGCACACTTGGGGACAGAAAGTTGCGGGACTTATTTGGTTTGTCGATCGAGCGTTGAATATACCATTGTCGAATGAACGTTTCACCAACGAAATAGAAGTCATCAAAGTTATGGCCGAAGCTAATGGATATTCGAGGTCGCTGATCGATAAGTTGGTGCTTAGGAGGGGTGCGAAGATGGCGATATTGGCCGTGGCTGAAAGCCTTGTGTCCACCTGTGACAATCCGTTGAGGCCCATGGTAGTTTTACCATTTTTAGGTGACATCACTCGGAAATTAGAAAGGGTTATGCGGGATGCGGATGTCCGAGTAGTTTTCAAGCCCTGGGCGTCACTACGCCAGTACCTGTGTAAGGTCAAGGATGGCATTGGATTGTTTGAGAGGTCGGGTGTTTACATGCTGAAATGCTCATGCCGGGAGGCATTTTACATTGGCCAGACGGGCCGGAAACTGGGGCTTCGTGTTCGGGAGCACTTGCCTACTTCGTCACGCCATTCTGAGTTTCGCAACCACTTGTTGGACGCAAAACACGATTTTGATGATAAAGAGGGTGTTTCTTTGTTGCATGAGCAAAAGAAAGGGCCCAAGTTAAATTGGTTGGAATTTCTAGAAATCACGCGGCATGCGGCTAGGTACGGTAGAGGATGCGTTAATCGTATCACCTCGTTTGATTTGCGACCATGCCAGAGTGCATGTCTGAGAGTGTCTTCCGCTGATTGGGGAGGGGAAGGAGTGCCCGGTCCGGTCAACCCTGTTCATTCTAGTCAAAGGGACTAGTCAGTTTAGATTTATACATCGATCGGGTGAGTTGTTGGTTGTACCTATTATGTATAGTTTTAAGTTATCTATTGTGTACTTGTTGGTTTGTTATCTCGTTCTGTTAGTGTTAATGTTGGTCATTGCTGTTGTTGACCCTCCTGCTTATTTATTTTGCTTATGTGTTATATTCAAATTCTGACGGGGGGATTTTTGATTTCTGTTGAAACTAGGTGTGTTGAAAATGGCCGATTGGCCGAAACCGGTCCAATAAATAAATATAACAACAGCGGGAGAGGACTTATTTTCCTTGTTTATCTGGATTATCGCTTCCGCACCCACGGCCTATTATTCATTACCGTTCTTAGAATTGAAAGAAGGGATGGTAAGGGCACGGCGTTTCGAAACAAGGTGGAATAGAGGGGGCACGTGACATTGTGACTCAAGGCCAAGCTCTCTTTCCGCTTGAGCTGAAATAAGTATGCATATGAAAAAACCGTTGTTTCCCTGTCGTACCCTTAACTAAAGTAAACGCAACGAGAGTCTGCAGAATGTTTCATTGCTGACTCAATAATTTCACTCTTAAAAAACAAAATGAGCTACAAATTATACGATAATTATATTATACGTATAATGTATGTATAATTAGGTACACACAAATTCTTCTAGTTAGATTTGAATCACAGCATGACAGTACTAGTCCAAAGACATGATCCGGATGAATGCCTCGCATCACCATGGGGTAACCTATTAGCAGAATGAGTGTAATTGCATGTCATACCGTTCAAACTCCCATTTGAATAACGTTTTTGGAAATGATTGAAAAAATATAAACCGTGCAGCATTGAAAATATATTAAAATTTCAATAACCCAAAAATATTATCCTACAAACGTGGGACCAACGCTTGAGCAACATTATTAATCTAATATTGGCGCACGAATATTGGATTAACGCTTGAACAACATTAGTTATACAATGTTTATTCTTCATTGGTCAATCAATATGGCATAAATATTTTTTTTTCAATGGTCCAATATTGGACAAATATTTTAAAAACATTTCCTGGTTTATTGGGTAGAGGGTTTTAAGCTTTCACGACTTTGCCATTGGCTCGACTCCATAGAACGTGATAGCGTGATATTTATATTACATTTAATGCGATTAAATGTAATATGCATTTCCCCGTATTTTTCAATGCGTAATCACGTGAATAGAACGTCTTTGCCGTATGATCGGAATTTGTGTTACTTCTCCCCAGAAGTGAATCTTTGATGCCGTCTGCCACCGGTTTCGTCACGTCCAAATGGAGGCAGACAATTTTTCCCACTATTGGGGAATTATTCTCGATTTTATGCGCTGGGTAAGAAAGTATGCAAATGGTTGCACTTTTTACGTCGCTGGCTCTTGGTCTATTTTCCCCCTCGTTCTCCTATTCAATCGCATAACCTAACAAAAATTCTTATAGCCAGCCCCGTATTTCCCCTTGCCTCCGAAGAGCGGCGAGCGAAGTTTCGAACCTAATTTCTGGACGAAGTCCCCTTGCACTTTGATATAAAAATTAGAATAGTTTTTTTTTTCATTACTATTATTCTATGGACTTTGTTGATTTTTTTTTTTATTGTTTTAGTGTTATTCGTGTTTAAGAACTCATTCCGTGAGACAAATATTTCATGATTTTAGCGTAACAAATATAATTCTGTTCAACTATTCGAATCGCAAATTTATCTCCGTTCCTCCACCCTCCCCGATTGCTAGAGTAACTAAACGTACCACAACACTTTTGAATGGTAAGCCCAAAATTGGCTATTACACGGAGGCAATCATCTGAAATCGGCTCTTTGAGTAATTATTCAGAGGATGGCCAGATGTAGAAGGACAAAAACTGGGCATACGCATAAAAACGAGTTAACGACGACTACCTATACATAATTTATATTATTCGTTGAACATGTAACGGGGTCCCGGAGGGAGGCCGACATCGGGGCCAAAGAGGTTATATTTAGGTGGACTGTTATCTACCCCCCTTACCATGCAATCCTATGCAAATCGTGATAAGGTAACCCTTGTGTAACCTATATCTACATAAAAAAAAGTTGGCCCCGATGTCCGGAACTCGGTTCCGGATGGTCAGAGAAGGCAAGGAATGAAAAGAATAATAATTCACAAACGATAATATTTATTGTAATGAACGATAGTATTTATTTAAGAACAGATAATAATATAATGTATAACCAAGGGGAGGACTTTATTTACAATAAGCACGTAATCTTTATTTATTAACTCGTCAGATCAAACCCGGGAGAGAGAGAGAGAGAGTGAGGCGGCTTTCGACCGGGGACATAAACCCCCTCTACATATTACCCATAACGCAAATGAGCTATATGTTGTACAGTTCGATCTTTATTCAGCAAAAGACTCCCTTGAATATTCCACCAGTGCTGTTCCTAGCATATCTCGTATGGATATTCATAGAATATTCCGCCCGTTCGGTTCATTGCATATTTCGTTTGTATATTTATAGAATGATTTGATAGGTGACTGTATATCCAGAACATCCATGCCAGATTAGAAGAATGTTCGAAATATTTAAGAACTTTAGGGAAGATTCTCAGAATATTTATATCACGTTTGTGCTGGCTGGGAGGGAATAGGGACAAATTACGAGAAGGATGCCTCACTCACCAGCGTTCATTCTGAAGACGTTGATTGAACTACTGATTTAGATTGAGAGCGAAGCAAGTCGGAGCGTCGGGACGTGGATTTTCCTTCCTCTCATACGGTTTGATAACGGCAGTGGTCGATCTCGGTGCAGCCCAGGGCGGCAAAGGGGCCGTTCGGGCGCCAATTTGGAGGTACTAGCGAGGACGGTGGAGGACGTCGGCGAGTACAGACTGAAGATCGAGACGAGGACGTCGATGAGGACGGACTGAAGTTCGAGACGAGGACGTCGGTGCGAAGACGGACTGAAGATCGAGGACGAGGACGTCGGTGAGGACGGACGGACGAACAAGACGAAGACGTCGGTGAGGACGTCGATGAGGATGGCTCGAAGATCGAAGAGAACGGACTTGAGGACCGAAGACGAGGACGTCACAAGCGAAAATCATGAAATTAGTTTTTTCTAGTTCCTTTTTCGAAAAATTAGTTTTTAGAACTGACTGGATAACCGTGGAACTGATTTCCGAGTGACCCAAACCCACTCTTAGGAACTAACAACAACTCCTTTCGCCAGGAGCAAAAGTGAAGGTTAGGTTTTTACTAGGTACATATATGGATTTCGGGCGCGGACCGTAACCCCTCATCGGCACCTTGAACTGCTCAAAGACCCCCCCCCCCCACTGCAAATGATGAGGTTGTTATCAGTTCCTAAGAAAAAGAGGAAGGGCATATACAACGGGGAAGAAAAGAAAAAGGAGATCGAGTGTCCACGAAATTTATAGTTTTCGAAATAGCCAACATGCATCCGTAAAATTATGAGATTTTGATGGAGCCAAATCCGAGAAATTTGGTTTTGTAAGAGTGAAATTTTGCGAAGCTTGGGATTCATTGTTAGAAACAAAATGACGTAATTTCTGGTTTGAATAAATACGCCAAACCCGGAAATTGGGGTTTTGAAACAGCCGAATTAGTTTTCTTAATTTGACTTGACGAAGAGCTAAAACCTCGACATTTGTGATGAAAGAGTGAAAATTCGAGAAACTGCATTGAAATAGCAAAAATCCGTGAAATTGTATTTTGAAGTAGCCAAATCTGAAGAATATTGAAAACCCCCAAGTAACGTATTGTTTTTTTTTTTTTTTTTTTTTTTTTTTTTTTGCGCGCGCTAAAACAACAGAATTTGGTTTTAAGTTTAAATTCCCCCGTGGAGCCAGGCCAGTATGAAAACAGGGGTTTGTAAGAGCAAAATTGCGCAGTAATCGTTTTCAAAAAAGCTCGAAACTCACGAATTAATTTTGGTTTTTGGAAAAGTAAAACCCGGTGTAATTTGGTTTTTGAAAGAACAAAAGCTACGAAATTTGTTTTTAAAGTTGCAAAACCCACAAACTCAGGATTTCTACTAGACGAATCCATAAAATGTAGTCTTGAATGAGCTATAATACGTGAAATTATAGGATTGGGGGTCAGACTCACACCTATGCGTTACAAGTCGGGACCAAAAAGTAAGAAAAAAAGAGGACAATTTTGACTTGATGACCGCTTCCTGGGCCCTTGAAAAATGAGCTCCTGCAGCCTGTACGCTATACAACGTAGGACATGTTCGGATAAAGCAGGACGTCGCACAAGTCGTGATATATTGGGTTCTGCAATGTGAGCACCGATTCCGTCAAATTAGCAGTTTTCAATGGGCCAATCCAGCGAAATCAATATTTCTTCAAGTGCCAAATCCGCGGAATCGGGTCAAAATGTTGAAACCCTTAAATGCTAACCATCTATAAACGGGTGCTGAATGAATTAGCTGGACAGAAGAAAACCAGTTATGGGACACACCATTTGCCATCGAAATGACTATTTGGAGTTTTTGGAAATTCCTCTTTGTTTCCGAGACATCACACATTTTATGATTTTTTCATGAATTCCCTTTTTTCCCACTTTTTTCCCATACCCTCATAAAAAGGTAGGTACTAGCCTAAAACTAATCAGCTCATTTAAAATGTGTTCACTTTCGGGTGAAAATTACCTTCGTACCACACGTGAGAGCAGCCGATTAAGAAACTGGTGACTCACATTTCCATACATTTTTCCGACGCGATTTTCACTTCTTCGCCATTGGGAAGAAAAAATGTGAAATCAGTGGAAAAACTTGCTTATTTTGTAAGCTTTCCAACGATGTGTAAAAGTTTACACTTACAGTATCTTTCCGTTGAAATATAAGTAGAAAACTTGAAAAATCCCAGTCAGAAAACGTGGAATTCAAGCATATTCAGTACCATTATAACCGAAGGACCTATTGTTTTCTTATTTTATTTAATTTTTTGACTTAATTATTTATCTTTTATCTTCTTGATTAATAATTTAAGCTCGATTCGTGAACTCATCCCCCCTTCCCCTAGAATAATTACGTAGGCACTCATTTGAGTGGAGGTGGGGGTCTCTTTCGGAGGGGAGAGTAACTTAAATTATTGACTAAGAAGATGAAAGATGAATAATTGAGTCACAAATAAAATAAAAGAAGAAAAAAATGTCTTCTTGTGTAGCAAAATATTGTCGAAGAAATGCATGAATTTCACGTTTCCTGGCTGGATTTGTCAAGTTTATTGCTCTTATCTCAACGGAAAAATACAGTAACTATGAACCTTTGTACATCATTGGAAAGCTTACAAAATAAGGAAGTGTTTCCACTGATTTCAATTTTTTTCTTCCCAATGGCGAAGAGGTGAAAATCGCGTCGGAAAAATGTATGGAAATGTGAGTCATCAGTTTCTTTGGTAAATTGGCTGCTTTCACCCGAAAGTGGACACACATTGTATAGGACATTTTGTGCTCTTTCCAATGAGCTGATTAGTTTTGGGTTAATACCATTTTATGAGCGTATGGCAAGCATTTAAGTGGGAAAAAATCATAAAATGTGTGATATCTCGGAAACAAGGCGGAATTTCCAAAAACTCCAAGTAGTAATTTCGATGGCAAATGATGTGCCCCATAACTGGTTTTCTTCTGTCCAGGTAATTCATGAACACCCTGCGTATACAAGACCTTACAAGGTGCCTTAAGAACTACCTAGCAGTTTCGTCGACGTGGGTGCCAATAATCGTCGGGTGCCAATAGCTGTGTAATTAGTAGTTATGGTTGATGGGGGGATCTTGCTTCTCTACTTATCCATGAAAACCCCCTCTCTCCGGACCCTGGAAGCTGTGGAATTCAAAGGTATAGCGCACGAATTCTAGTCAAAGGAAAATCTGTAGTAAAATTGGCGGGGGGGGGGGGGTTCACCCGAAAAATTTGACGGTGATTGTGTGTGTGTGGGGGGGGGGGGTAATATGACCCCCCGCTCTGGATCCGCCGCGCTTTGATTCAAGTGCACAAATTCACCCCCTGATTTGGCCACATGGCGTGGCCCAGTGGTTATGTGGGGGGGGGGGGGTCCTAGCCACCCACAACTGCCAGACTAGCCATCAAGGGTGACCAGAATACCAGATGTCAAAGTAGTTTCCGAGGACGCCTGACACGAAAAATCAGGACAAAAGTAGGACGCTTGCGATGGAAAGTAGGGAACACTAGTAGAAGGTGGTTAGGAGCCAAAATGACGAAATTTAGGTTTCAAATAAACCAAATTCGGGAATTTGGTTTTTGAATTTTGAAAGAGACAAATTAATTTTTTGAATTAGCCATTTAACCTACAAAATTGATTTTAGTAGGGCCGAAACCCCACAAAATCTGGTTTTTAACAGCGTGAAAATCCGCGAAATTGGGGCAGGAGCAGGAGATAACGAAAATCTGTTGAATTGGATTTTTAAGCTTCCAAATTTGAAACATTTTATTATGGAATAGAGAAATTGGAGGTTGAAAACGCCAAAATTGCAAAATTTGCTTTTCTACCGTTCGTATTCCGCCTAATCAGTTATTCGAATTAAGTGAACCTGGGAAACGAATTTTATGTAATAGCTCAAAAAGTCACAAAATTTAATTTTTGATCAGGCAAATATCCCTGAAATTGGGTTTAAAGGACAGAAGTCCCCGAAATTGGGTTTTACAGGAGCCCAGCAGTATACTTTCGAATTTGTATACATATATCTATAGGTAAGTTACGTTTCAACGATGTGCTTCAAAAGTGACCATTATATTGACGTCATTTCCCCTCGCAACATCTATCGCCTCTTAAAGAACTTACAAAAAAAAAAAAAAATGTCTTGTACCTCTCTTCTCACACCATCCATTTCATTAAATAACCTTTGACGTTATCAAATCCCGACTCAATTTTTTTTTTACAAATTCTCTTTAAAAAATCCTTGATTGATTTCAATGTTTAATGTGAGCAATAGCACTGTGGAAGAGCCCTCTTCAAGAAACACCAGTGCTTGAAAAATGTGCAAGTTCCCCATTGGGGGTAGGAAATTACAGAAATCCATGATATTTGGTTTTCAAGGTGCCAAATTTCAAACATTTATGGTTATACAGAAGATCAAAACATTTTTTTTTCGTCGTTCCGTTTTTTGCCAAGTTATTTCCCATGTAGAAAAGTTGGTATGGAAATGTCAAACAAACAATGTCAAACAAACATTTTAAAAAGGTTTAATTTAGGTAAAAATATTTGATGAAGAAATGTTTGGCTATCAAATATTTTTAAAATGTGTTTAAAACGTAAAAATAACAAATTTTATTTCTAAATGTTTAGTAAATAGGTTGTGTCTTAGCGCAAATTAATATTTTTTCAATACTTTTAAAAAAGTTTTTAAATACTTTTTTATTTTCAAATTTCTCTGGGCTGCTATACGAATAGTCTTATTCAGTTCATCACCCTCTTTTCTCCTGTATTGTTATGCATCATCAGGGGCAGTGGCGGATCTAGTATTTTAACTTGGGATGGGTTCTACCATGAATCTCTCTCCTTTTTTTCCTGAGTTTCAGCCGCAAACATGCCTCTATACGAACCAATATAATTGGCTTTTTTTCTAATTTAACCATGATTTAGCGGTTTTCCCCAATTTTTGCCGCGATGTAAGTGCTTTTTCTCAATTTTAGCCGCTAATTTTTTTCTTCATTTCAGACGCGAATCACTGCATTTCCTCAATTTTAGCCGTGAATTAGTGGATTTTCTCAAATTGATTCGCGATTTATCGTTTTTCTCCATTTCAAAGGCGAATATGCGCTTCTTGCCCACTTCAGCCGCGAACTCACTGAATCTTTAACAGCGAATGAGCTCTCCCTCTACATTTTAGACGGCAATTAGCGGTTTGTCTCAATTTTAGACACGAGATAACATTTTATTCCTCTAATTTTAGCATTTTTCTTCACTTCTTAGTCATGCAAGTTAGCGCTTCACCATTTCGGCCGCCAGTTATCTCGTTTCCTCTGTTCTAGCGGAGAGTTAGCGTTTTGTTTTCTTCGATTAGCTGAGCATTATTTCCGAATTTTAACCGTGAATTTTATTCCTTAATGTCACGCCTTAATCACCGCTTTTACTCAATTTCAACTTCGAACTGGAGGATTTTCAAAAAATCCGTGAATTTGCGTTATCCCCATTTGAGCTCCGCGAATGAGCGCCTTTTCTTATTTTGGCCGTGAATCAACGCAATTTCCCAATTTTTAGCCGAGAATTAGCGTTTGTATCAGCTTTAGCCGTGAACAAGCGGAGTTACCAAACGTATCTTTGAAATTTAGCTTCACATTAGCGCTTGCTTGTGCCGAGAAGTAGCGTTTTTCTCCATTTTAGCTGTTGATAAGTGCCTTCTGCCAAAATTAGCCACGAATCTAATATTTAATTATCTTTGTTTTAGTTGCGAATGAGCATTTTACATCAATTTTAGCCGCGAATTACCGCGTTTCCTCAATTTTAGCCAATTTTCTCAAATTGTTCCGCGAATTGGCTTACTTCTCCATTTTAGTTGTGAATGAGCGTTTTACTTCAATTTTAGGCCGGAATTTGTAGATTTTCTCAGTTTTAGCCGCGAATTAAGCGGCCTTCTCAATTTTTGCTGTGAATCACCGATTTTTCTAAATTGCGCTTTTTTCTGTTGTTGCCTCGAGAAAACCACGAAATTCGCGTTTTCAAAAATTAATTGTTGAGCCAGGTGAGCGATGGACTTTAGCTTTTTCTCAATTTTCGCCACATAAATTAGCGATTTTTCTCATTTTCAGCCACTAATTAGTGATTTATTTTCGTTTTCTACTATGAGTCAACGCTTTTCTGCTACCACTAAAAGCTGCTATTTGATATCAGCGTTTTTTTTTTCAACGTTCTCCCGCGTACTTGCCCAGAGAGTAGCACATTAGAACGCTTTCTCAATTTCTTCTGCCTTAATAAGGGCCTATAGGAATTTGGAGTTGGCGTTTTTTCTCTGGTTTGTACGCGAAGTTGCCTTTAGATATCTCGAATTGGTGTATTTTTACTAATTTAAGTGGCAAATGATCGCTTGTTCTCAATATTTGCCGCTAATTATCGCTTTGAAATCTAAAAATCCATTAAAAAATAAAATCTCTTTATGCTTTTTGGTGCCCCCCCCCCCTCAATGAATGGTGGCCTCACCGCCACGAGATCGCCCATTCGTCGAGAAATCATCATTCTGTGCAGATCCCCCCTCAACAGTCGCCCTTTGGTATGTGCGAGGTATTAGAAGAAATCTCTGGAATGACTATCAACAAATTTTTGGCGGACACCATCTTCTTAGGAGTGGTTTAAACCCCAAAACCCACCCCGTAAATCCCCCACTGATTAGGGGGAACATTTTGGAAACTACCTCCACTTTATTACTTCCATGTTCAAACATCGAGTCCGAACTGACTTCGTATTTTTGATGGAAATCTTTAGGGTTATAATAATTGGTTTTCATCGTGCCACCGTTCTGTCGCTTATTTTCTCTTTTTGACGTGTACCGGGTGTACATTAACGAGATGCTCATAGAGAAAAACCTGAGCTTGGGGACGACAATTAGGACCGATTTGATGAAGTAACATTTTTTAGATTCGACAATTTTAGACACCTGAAAATCGCATCCAAATCGTCTCAAAGGACAGAAAAATGAAATTTGTTCCTGATTATGGTCGAACTAAAGCGCCCCATACACTGTCAGTTTAACTGAAGGCAATCGTGAGGCCGTCGATCGGAGTTACCCACACATTTTCAGTTAATCTGAAGGCCATGGACTGCAGTCCACCTGCAGTCCGTGAAAACTGAAGGTGTGAGGCCGTAGGACCGGCTAGGATCGGACGTGAGATCGTTGACTGACTGCAGTCTATGATACCCGTCGATTTTGGCCGGACGGTCGCCTCTTGAGGCGACGGCCTGCAGGCAATCGCATAGTGTATGGGGCGCTTAACAGAACCTGTGCCAACCCAAAAATTCAGTGTTTTGAAGCTCACTCCACAAAATTGGGGTTTGAGTGATCGGAAGTCCACAAAACTGGTTTTTAAAAGAGCAAAAGCAATGTAATTATAGGAACCCAACAAAAACGCATTGCGCATTGCGAAAACTCCTCGAATAATTGGGATTTGAACAATACGAATCCGCAAAATGTTGTTTTAATTGAACAAAATTCGGTGAAGTGTAGGGTCGGCAGAGTTAAAATGGAGAAATTTGGTTTTGTAAAGTGCAAAAACGCGTGTGATTGTCCAAATTATCTGTTTTGACGGTTTTGTTGGATGAGTGTTGCTAAAGCCCCTCAGCTTGAACGTGAAAGATGTTGGGACTAGACGTTACAACTTGATACCGAAAAGTAGGACAATTTTGATCTCTCCCCGGACACCTTAAAAATGAGCCCGGACGTTCCCGGACTATCTAAAAAAATATGGGCATGTCCAACGAAAGTAGGACGTCTGGTTACCATAGACTCGCCACAATGCAGCAAAACCAACGGATTTGGTTTGTAATGATGCTTGATGAGGGGGGGGGGGTTAAGCTAAAACTTGAAGCTGGCCTGGCCGCCGCTACGCGATGCGCCCACGAGTAAACAAGAACCTAGTTCCCGAAAATCGACAAAAACTGTTCAAACGTTTGTATTTGAGATGCGTCAAAAGCATTGACATTGAGTACTGATTTCCCCACACCGGCTCACTCCGCTTTCCACCAGTTTGTTGGACAAAATTATTTCTGACAAAACTACGATATTTCGCGCTCAATCGCTTTCGAATCGTAACTAACATAAACAAGGAAAAAATCTCACTCTAGACATTTCACGACCCCAACTTGAGAAAAAATGTGAGGGTAGTAAAATACAAGTTCATTCTGAAATAAATCAAGGCAAGCCCAAGCAAAGTTTCCGTTTCATTCTTCCTTTTTATTTATTACGAAATAATTCGAGTAAAATTTGAGTGAAGCAGAATTGTTTCTTCGTGAATGCTTCTTGGAGTGGAAAGGACTGAAAAAGGCAATTTTCCCCCGACGTTTAAAAGCTGCCCGCGACTCGAATCACTTGCTCGTCTTAAGAATCGATTGCCGAGTTTTCAAACAACCCACGACGGCCGCGAGAGAAGGACAAGATTCGCAGTTCACCCATCACTTCCGAGTAGTTGACTCTCCTCCTGTATTAATTTTTTTTATTTTATTTTATTGTTACTTGGCAAGGCAACTTTGGAACAAAGAGCTCTCTTCAATCAATCTTTGATTAATAGTAATATGAGTAATGTACCCAACCAGAATGGATCAGGTCTAGAGCAGCAAGTGAGTCCTTTTTTTACTACTTTTTTCTACTTGTCTTTGGTTCAGTATCAAACCCTCCTTCTCTAGCCTCCGATTCATAAATGAGGGCAATCATTGGGGTGCTCCTTTACTCTATGTAGTGCCTTTGAGATCATTTCTTCAGTTTTGGACTTTTTTTCTGTGTCTTGTTGTACCCTGCGATGAGCCCTTTACATCGTCGTTCACGTTTGTTTCGTCTTCCTTTGCGAATGCGGCATTTATAACCTATAAGTTGTGCATGGAAATTCCCAAGTCCTGAACGACGTTCTATTTCATCTCGATTTATTTACCATTTAAAATTTTAATGGGATTCAATTTTTATTCATTTGCACGAATATTTTGTTGTGTGATACCGCGGATAGAGATTTTCTCTCTTCCCCCTATACCACCCCCCGCTTCTTCAGTGCGATCTTTCGTCCTCTCCTCATTTCATAGCTCGCTTTTTCTTTCTCACTCTTATTCTTCCTTTTGACTTTCTCGCATATTCCCATCGGTGACGATACGGCCCGCTGGGCGGCCAAACTCGTACTTGATAGAAAAAGTGTGTGTGTTTATTAATTTCCTTCGGTTGTACGCTTTCTCTCTAGCTCTCTTTGTCTCCTCGTAAATTTTTGACTTCCTCCTCTCTATCTGAAAATTGAAGAAGAGATGCGACAGATTTTTACTGCATTTGATGACTAATTTCAACTTTCTACTTCGTGGCGTCTTCGTCACGAATTATGGAAGTTAGTCAGATTTTGTGTGCCAACAGGTTTCGATTTCGATTGGTTCTGTATTCTGTTCGGTCTCATCAAAAATTATTTTCCCAATTGCGCTTCAAATTGCGACGAACCCGCTTGTTCGCATCCTTGGCCTTCCTTTGCCATTTTATGCCTTTTCGCAATGTTTTCACGTCCGTTCAACTATTTTCCTTTCATTTATTATCTGAAGTAGTCGTATCGTAGCTCTGTGAAGTCTGTTCTATCGTCATGTCGATATCATTGTCGGAATTCGTCTCAGGAAAATTCCGTGTGAATACATGAACGAAAATAAGGACAATTTGCACTTTTTCTATGCATCTCTATCATAGTATTATTTAAAGTACCTGTACCTCTACCCTACAATAATTGTAGTGTAAGGTAAATCGATGGGGTCTTTCATTCTACCACCGGTTCGGTGTTGCCAGATTGGTAAGACAGAGCTCTGGAACGCTATTCGGGCTATTTTTTTTTTATCAGCGAGCGGCTCAATTATCGGATGATCTTATTCAAAATGTTTTAGCTCAGAGGAGAGAGGGAGAGTCGGGAAATGGGGAACTTGCACATTTTTCAAAAGTTGGTGTGCTTAAAGAGGGCTCTTCCACAAGTCTATTGCTCACATTAAACTTCAAAATCAGTGAAGAATGCTTTTTTAGTGAATTTTTAAAAATTTTGAGTGGGGGTTCGATTACGTAAAAACTTACTTATTGAAATTGATGATGCAGGGAAGAGGGGGTTAGATACGTTTACTGGGAATAAATTTTTCATGTTATTTGTAAACAAACAATTTTAGAGTTCCCTCAAATGCTTCACAAGTAAGTATTTACGTCATTTCTCCTCGCACCATCCATCACCTTCTGAAGAACTTTGAACCTTTTTTAAAAATATTAAAACGCACCAATCGGGTTGCATCTTCCGTTGTTATCCTTCAGTTCACGGGTCAAATCACCGGTATGCTTTTCTCCCCAATCTGAGACTCATGCAAGTTCCCCATTCATACATTCCAAGTAGAGAAAACCATCTGGTCAGTAGGTTTGTTCCTGAATTTTCGGAGTTTTCCTCAAACTACCAGTTTCTAATTTCAGGACGAGGTGTATTGACCCACGCGCAAAAAGTTTGGCTATTTTCAGCTCAATCCGTGCATTAAGTATCTGGTCAGTAGAGAAATTTCTTGGTCAGTAAATTGGGCATTCCCCCTATGGGGAACTTACATGAATGCCCGATTTGGGAGAAAAATATACCGTTGAATTGGCACATGGACAGAAGGATGTCAACGTTAGTTGATGCCCGATTGGTGCATTTGGTGATTTTTAAATAAATTTCAATGTTCTTCAAGAGGGGATAGATGGCGCGAGGGAAAATGACGTCAATGGTCACTTTAGAAGCATCTGATGAGGGAACTCGTAATATTTTTTGTTTACAAATAACATGAAAAATTGTCTCCCTGAAAATGTGCCTTACCCCCCTCTCCTCACTCCAACCATTTCATTAAATAACCTTTGACGTTATCAAATCCCCACTAAAAAAATTTAAAAATTTGCTTAAAAAAAATCCTTGATTGATTTCAATGTTTCACCTAATGGTCATTTAAAGCCCCTGTAAGTCTGGTTGCTATGGGCTTTTTTGTAAACAGCAATGCAAGTTTAATCCATGATCATGATGATGGTTGATTATTTCAATATTGAAACGCACCCTTCAACCTATAGGTTCGAAACGAAGAAAATTTATGTGAATGGGTGCCATTGCTTTTGGCACCCTCGCCTCCCTGCTTTTCTCACTCCTCTCCTCCCGAGTTTTTTTCAATCAATGGTGTGCTCCAATCACCAGTTTTGTGTATTATGCATGGACATCGCACTCTGGGATCGAATTTTCAGTGATAGTGGAGAGTCAGCAATTTGTTAAACTGAAAAATTTGGGAAGGAACGTGTTTTTGGATTAAGCTATTCAATTTCCTCGAAGAATGGACAATTAAAGGGGTCAATGTACCATTTCTTACTCGAAGTGGGGGGGGGGGGTACCTAATGATTTTAGCCCAGCCAGCAAGATTGCTGATTTGTTGAGCGGACCTTGGTTGACTACTTCGAGAAAATCGACCCAAACTCAACGACAAGGCAAATTTGTTTACATGTTGCACTCACGCGAATATGTTAGAAAAAAAAAAATCAGACCTGAATGACTTTTTGACACGGAACTCGACAAAACTTAGAGTTCCCCAGAGCTTCTGTCAGGGTGTCTATATGTCGCAGCCTCTTGGCGAAATTGTCCACTTCATGGCACGGATGTCCATTTCACGAAGTGGCTCCACTTGCCGTAATTTTGAAAAATTACGATATCTGGACAAAAAAAAATGTCCCTTTCTTGAAAAGGAAATCGCGTTTGTCCAGTTGCTGAAATTAAGCTTTCTTACTGCAAGTGGATGCACAACGTCATTTTTTAGCGGGTTTTTGAGTGCTCAATAAAATAACCTTTTTAAATCAAACAAAACTTGTTTCAGCATAAGAAATTCCTCTCTCATCCATTTCACGAAAAGGATAATATTGTGCATCCACTTGCAGGAAGAAAGCTTAATTTCAGCAACTGGACAAACACGATTTACTTTTCAAGAAACGGACAATTTTTTTGTCCAGATGTCGTAATTTTTTGAAGTTACGGCAAGTGGAGCCACTTCGTGAAATGGACATCCATTTCGTGAAGTGGACAATTACTCGACATGGATGCGACATATACACCTGGAACACCGGGAATTGTCAGGGAATTTTATAAAACTGAAAATGTCAGAGAATTTCGTGAATTTATGAGAAAAGGCAGGGGAAAATGGCAGTGCAATTTTTTTCACAAACGTCATGCTTCCAACGGGAACATGGAACTAAAATGGAGAGCAAAATTACTATTAGGATTGTGGCCTATCTCACTCTCCTGTTGAGTTATGTTATGAGCGTTTTTTTTCACAGAAAACGTACTTTTATACCAAAACCGTCGGTTTCTTGGGTCAAAATGCACTTTTCTTCAAAAGTGATGACAGTTTTGAAATCTACGGTATTCCGTTCCAACATTGTCTAAAACGCGAAGAAAAATGGCGCTTTTGTCGCGCTGGTTCAATAAGTAGCTGCCACTGCTCTTCGGATCGTTGGACCCCACGAAACCTTCTCCTTTTTCTCAACTTTCAAATTAAATGGTTTACTCAAAATTTAATTTATCTCAATTCCTCCATGAAAAAATGTGAAGTATTAAAAATGCTGAATTCCTGAGTATTGCCCTCATGAGCATGAGTTTGAATTTACTCTTTGGACGACTGTACCGGCAGGCAACCTGTCTGTAGACTAGATTACTCTCGACTTCCTTGCCTTGATGTTCTTTTTACCAGTCATGATATTAATCGATTATTAGCACACAATATAGGATTTTTTCCCCGTTTCATTTCATATTTGCTCATGGAAGGAGTGGGATAATATTGTGATAACACTGTTGGGAATTGGAGAAAAAGGAAGAGCTTGTCTTGGGTTCGACGATCCGCAGAGGCAGAGTTATGAATTTTTTCTTTCCCCCCTAAATTACGTATTTGGATAACGTAATACATGCATAAAGTTGTTGTCTTAGGAGCCTACATAGTCTTCCCTCGTTGTGGTGCGTACGAACCTCATCGAGGGAAGACTGACAATGTAGGCTCCTACGGCTACAACTTTGTGCATGCACTACCTAATAACCCTCGTAGTTTAAGCGATCTTACGAAACAATATCAACTTGGATAACCATGAAAAATTTGCCGAGTCAGGGAATAGTCAGGAAATTTTGATCTGGGGAAGCTGCAGACACCCTATTCTTCTTCGCCAAATCGTTTTTTGGAAATGGTTGGTGGAGTTGTTCGTTTACAGCACTGGACCTTGAGCTCAGAGTCTCCTGGGCTATCCACTACAGATTATCACCAAAAATACTCAAATCGAATTCGTGGGCTGTACTTATTTAGTCAGTAGAACTAATGAGTACTCGAAAAGTCCTATTCTGGTCGGATGGAATGAAAATCGTCGCAAGACGCCGCGAAAAAAGGGGCCAAATCGACTTCGGAGAGTTGAAATTTGAGGTCCTACCTGCCTCTCCCTGGGATTAGGCTGCCTATCCCTGGGATTAGGCTGCCTATCCCTGGGATTAGGCTGCCTATCCCTGGGATTAGGCTATTGATTATTGAGTACTTCATGAGAATTATGCACTTGCTTTTCCTTTTCCAATTTAAATCTTAAACGGTAGTTGCTTGAAAGTTCGCGCCTTAGCGCTCCGGGGCGGTTTTATGCCTACATGACGGAGGTGGTGGTGAACTTTCTTCTCACCTTCTCCCCACTTATCCTAATTTCTTATGAAAAACAATAGCCCGAAAACCCAACTGTTTCTGATTCCCGAAAATCGGATCTTTTATTGCAGCGTCT
This sequence comes from Corythucha ciliata, assembly GCA_038030265.1. NCBI lineage: Eukaryota > Metazoa > Arthropoda > Insecta > Hemiptera > Tingidae > Corythucha > Corythucha ciliata. The sequence goes on along the minus strand of CM075938.1, from coordinate 43,861,058 downwards.
GAGATCTGCTCAAGACGTGGGTGAGGTGGGTGCTAGGTGATTTGGAAAAAACAAAAAAATTGAAATGCGGTCCCAACCGCATTCTTTTTAACGCAATTGAGGCCATTTCGTACCCAAATATCGCCTTTTCAGAACATTTTTTTTTGGATTCGGCTCGCTCAAATCCAAATTATGAGAACTTTTGATCTCTCAAAAAACAAAATTTCGCTGGTTTTCGCCTTTCAATTCCTAATTTTATTCTTTGCTCATGCTTTGCTCTTTCCATAATTTTGGTTGCTAAGAGTAAACAAACGGCTCGTTTTAAAGCGGTGTTTGCATGGTGTTTGCCAAATAACGAGCGAAATGTTTATAAATTTCTAGCATTGCCTAGAAACCGACCAACTGAAAATTGAAAAATATTTTGCTCGTTATTTGGCAAATACCGCATGTGTGGAGCCGGCTTAAAACCAAATGTCGTGAATTTGGCCTTTTTAAACCATAGTATCGCCGCAGTAGTACATTTGCAAAAATGTAGTTCGAACAATTTGTGGTTAGAACGGTCTGTAATCTGAACATTTTGTTGTTCGAGCATTGCGTGGTTCAAGCATATTGTGCTCGAGCATTGTGTGGATTCAGCATTTTGTGGTTCAATAATTTGTGCCACTTGGTGGATCGCGCGCCTTGAGTGCTTCGAGCAATTTGTGGTTAGAACGTTCTGTGGTTCCAGTAGCGTGCCAACGTGACGTGGCGTGCGAGAGGGGACGAATCAACGCTTTAAACATTTTTTCGTCCTAAATCTTTTGGGAGGGGGGAGGAAGCACCCCTGTGAACATTGGCGAGGGTGATGAGGGGACGGATCGTCCTAGGCCACCACTCAGGGAGGGGGGCACCCAAACAAAAGCTTAAGCCCCGTCCACACGTTCAAACTTTTCTTCAATCTTACTTGTGCAAACTGGTTTGCCCCGCATATAAAGTAAGCACAAACCTGGGGCCCTATTCTTGAAATTGTGAGAATTTTACAATATTGCTTTGAAGGCAATGTTGCTTTGAGAGAAGCGAAAGCAATGTTGTCTGGGCTGCACAGTGTTTCAGTGATTCAAGAATACCATTTGTTAGCAATACTGGAATCGATGCAATAAAATAACCGCGGGGATTCCTTTCAGTTGTGAATAAATCTCTAAAGCTAGAGCTATGTTTAGAAATTCTTTGTCCCTCTAAGCGCCCACATGGGGCAAGAATATCTCGTTGTCGAAAAAAAAACACCTCTCGCTCGTGCCAGCGTATTTTTTTGGGGGGTGAGACGTCTCCCGCGTCGGCGCCAAATGTGAAAGGCCCAATAGAGTTCTATGTATTTTTACTGCAAGAGTCCGACGCTGCACTTTTTTTCGACTTTTTTTTCCTAATGTGCAAGGGACCTCAGGCTAGTCCCGGGATTCTGGTCGAAGACCACTGATGGACCTAAACTACATCCACTTTTATGCACAACAAGAACAACTTTTAAATTTCGACTTCATTGCCCAGCCCATCTGAGAAATGCTGGTGAGCGTAATTGTGGCGTGCAGCCATTCCTTGCCTCCCCATGCATCTTACTGAGCGCTTCTTGTAGGCATGTCGCTAATTCAGGTCACTGGCAACTCATTTTTCGGTTGACCCCCTACGACTAGACGAATTCATTTTTCGAGGGATTCTCTTCTGTTTTTACAAACTGCACTCACCGAACAAGAAAGCTCAACTGTGAAAAATAAATTCCTTCTTGTAAAAAACAAAATGGAAACTCTCGGGATTCCCATGTCAACAGAGAAGGCAATTTTGTAATCGAATCGACAAAAATGGAAACATCGGCTAGGGGGGGGGAGTTGTTCAAAAAAATACCAAAAATCAATTTTACCTGAGAAAAATGGCGCCCAAAGCAATACTGCTAATTTCAAGAATTCGACTAGGCAATGTTGCTTCCTGAAAAAAGCACTATTGCAATAGAAACTAGTGTTGCCAAGGCGTTCAAGAATAGGTCCCCTGCTTATTCAAACCCGTTTGCACAAGTACGTTTTAAGGAAAGTTTGAACGGGTCTTTAAAGATGAAAAAATAAAGATTTTTAGGTTTTGAAGCGCTGATTGGTGGCTAATATTGAGGGAAAGTGCTCAATTGCTTCTAAAACAGTAGAGTATCTGGTAAACCAGTACCAATAGAGGTATCTGTAGGAAACGCCAACTTCAAATTTATAACGGCCCATAATTAATAGGCGGCTATAATTTAGAAGACGCGCTAATTTGCAAATCTTGGGGCATGTTCGTGGCAATAAGTTGTGAAAAATAGCGAAAAAGCGCTAATTAATTGCAAACAGCGGGAAAAATCACCTATTGGCGGCTAAAAATTGAGAATGACGCTAATTCACGGTCATAATTGAGAAATAGCAGTGAATAGTCGCTCAGCAGGGAAAACGCTAACTCATGGTTTCTCGGGGCAACTTCACGACTAAATAGATGACAACCTGTGATTCTATGCAAAAATTGTGGTAAGTTATGAATTGTGGCTAAAAATGAAGAGAAAACGCTCGTTCGCGGATCTTTTTGAGAAACCCCATTAATACGTGGCTGAATTGAAATCGGCAACCTGAGCAGATAAAGCTATGTTACGCCCTTCCTGCTCATAACTGCCATCACCCACCTGCTGTGACATTTTAATTAAATGAGTCAAGTGCCCTGGGGAGTCGATGAATCACTTCTACCGAATGATAGCTGTATTAAAGTCAACAATTTTGCCCAACAGACAGTGATGTAAAGTGTCTAACTAGAGAGATACAATCTAGCCGCGTTCTGAGCGGGTTCCGAGCACGCTCGCTGAATTCTTTTTCTCTCGATCAGGGGGAAAAATAAACCCAACAGCGAGCATGGAAAGAGCCGAGAGATGCCTGCATTTATTTTTCAGTGTTAGTTCTGACAGAGTCTCCAATGATGTATCGCTTTTTGTAATGAGCTTTGCGGAGTTTTAAATGGCTTGTTCGGAGAGACAGAAAAAAAGGAAGTCACGTCGATGGGTGGCAAACCGACTTGGACAAAAAAACAAGACGTGTGTCTGACTTATTTAGTCGATGCGTAAAATCAGGAAATAAGGGCAATATAAAAAAAATGCACAAGAATGTCGGGCCCGGATTTTGAAAATCTATTGCAGATGGAAATTTGTCCCTCTTCTGACCACTCTATGTCGGCAATGAAAGTTGAAAGTGGAGAAAAACATGAGGCCCGAGAACTGGAAAAGGAAGGGAACTCCTTTTACCCTCGAAGACATGTTCCCACTGCCCTCCTTTGGTCTCGAGCGCGCTCGGAGCCTGCAACAAGCCCGTCCCAAATGACGAACCAATTCCTTTGATCTTTACTGAAAAACCGACAGGAGATGGAGCCTCTCCATCCTTTTAATATTGATCGTTGAGAACGATGGTGTGTCACGGCTTAGTGCTGAATGCGTTTTATCAAAGCATCTCCTCTCCTTGTCACTATGACGTCAGTGTTCATGTATTTTGCGTAGCTCTTTGGTCTGGTCCGTCAAAGATTGGTTGACCGTGTGCCGCAGATGCTTCATTTTTGCTGTGTTTCCCATTACCGACAGAAGCGCATCCTATCCTCTTCCTCCTCTCAAAATGTCTTGGGACTGGGCTCATGTCGTAGACGTACGACGTACGTGAAATCAATTTCCTTTGTCTAAACCGTTCTTCTTTTGTTTCAGCTTGCTGGTCTGGACTTGCAGGGCGGTCGTAAAGAAAACGCCGGCCGCTATATTCCTCCTCATCTCCGGTCTAAATTCTCTGGTGGTAAGCTTTGATTTGATCTCTTCATGTTGTACCTGTAGACGTAGAGTTAAGTTAAACGAAAGTAGCATGTGTGAACAAAATTGGGACCAGCTTCTGACTTTTTTAATGCGACATAAAATCCCATGCCCTTTAGCCGTACGGTGCTTGGAAGGCTGGAGGATGGTCCCCTTTCAAAGAAAATGGTCTTTCTTGATTTTAAAGTATTTGTGGAAGGGGGATTCATGTGGCGTTCCCGGTTTTTACTGGGGATCATGTTAAAAAACATAAAGTTGGCGCTTAAGGAAAAAGGTACTAGACCTTCCTTGCTTATTTGGAAGCTTAAAATGCAGGGGTGGTTTAGTCAAAGTTCATAATTTCAAACATCTTATTAGTTTTTGAATATCTTCAAATCCAAGTAGAGAATATTGCTTCACTTGATCTGGGCATTATTTGATGGGGCGTTAAGATTTTAAAATCCGTTAACGCGCTATTTTTTCACGCTAGAAGATCGTTCTTCTGAACAACAACCTTCGTCTCCAAGTGTTCCCTCCTTTAACGACGACTATCGTAGCAATCGCGGGGGAGGCCAAGGTTACAACCGAAGTCGCAACGATAATTACCGTGGTGGTGGCGGTGGAGGAAATCGTCGCAACGGGGACTACGAGTCGTCGTACAATGGTGATCGATGGAATGACAGAGACAGGCGTGGCTCGTATCGAACCGGTGGAAGGTTGGTTCTTTCTTTCCCTTTAAAAATTATTACTCCCCGTGATTGGTCACTATCAGTTTTGACCTTTCACTTGCATGTGTTTCAATTTTAGCTCAAATGCATTTTTCAGAGATGATTGGGGTCGCCGCAACGATGGTAGAGGCGGCAACAGCGGTGGAAATGACAGATGGCAGGAAAAGTCGCAGTGTTCAAACGCTGACTGGACTTCGCCGTTGCCGAAGGACGAAAGGCTCGAGATCGAGTTGTTCGGAAACGCGAACACGGGTATCAACTTCAATAAATATGAGGATATCCCCGTTGAGGCAACGGGTGATTCGGTGCCCAGCCATATTAACTCAGTAAGTCTAACGTTGAACTTGTGTATATTTTTATTATTTTGTTAGACCAAAATTTGTTTTATTTATTAATTTTTTTATTCCGAAAACTTTGTTATTTTAGAATATTTTAGTTGTGTTCATAGTTATATTATAAAGTAAAGGACCCGAAAAATGACTAGTAGGTACAATTCATCAATTGTCCTACAACTAGCTTGTTTTTTGGGGGATGGGGGAACACAGCGCAAGAATAAACAGACAATTTTAATGATAAATAGGTACTGCGATAAGTGCTGACTAGAAGTATTGTTTTAGTTTCAATTGACTAGGTTAGAGACTATGCAGGTATGTTGTCCTTTTGAGTCGACGTGATGCAGGTGGAGGTGATGGTTTTTCCAGGATTTGGTGGACCAATTTGTTCGGATGGTAGAGCAAGCTGAATTTTTTTTTCTTGTTTGTTTTTCTTAGTTTGACGAGCTGCAGATGACTGACATTATTTCGGCTAACATCAGGTCAGCTCGTTATGACAAACCAACACCCGTGCAAAAGTACGCTATTCCCATCATCATGGGGCGCCGTGATTTAATGGCTTGCGCTCAAACTGGAAGTGGAAAGACGGCAGCTTTTCTCGTGCCTATTCTGAATCAAATGCTCGAGAACGGGCCTCTGGGAAATCCCCAGAACAAGGTGAGTCATAGACAAGACGGTTTGCAATGTTTTCAACAAATTTCGTTCCTTGCTCAACAGTTTACTGGTAGCCGACGTAAAATGTATCCACTTGGCTTGGTTCTTGCGCCGACAAGAGAGTTGGCCACTCAGATTTATGAAGAGTCAAGAAAGTTTGCTTATCGGTCTCGCCTTCGTCCTTGCGTTGTGTAAGTGTTAAATATTTCGGATATATTATTCTGTGTAATACTTATTGCCCTCTCCTTACAGCTATGGTGGAGCAAATGTCGCCGATCAGATTAGAGATGTAGAACGCGGTTGCCACTTATTAGTGGCTACACCAGGTCGGCTCGTTGATATGTTGGACAGAGGAAAGATTGGTTTAGACAATTGCAGGTTTGTCTTATTGAGCCATCCTTTTCTACGTAGTTCCCGAATCCACATTTGTAATTCGCTGTATTGCAGATATTTAGTCTTGGATGAAGCTGATCGGATGTTGGACATGGGATTTGAACCTCAAATCAGGCGGATCGTCGAAAATGATACGATGCCGCCCACGGGTGAGAGGCAAACTCTGATGTTCTCCGCAACGTTCCCCCGGGAGATACAGGTATATTCTGTTTATCGTTGGTCCTCACCATTTGACTTCTCAAAATTATGACCATCAGTGATGAGGCCTTGTAAAATCCCATCAATTGTTTACGGAATGTGTCATGTTCCAGGTTCTCGCCAGAGATTTTCTGGACAACTACATTTTCCTGGCAATCGGTCGCGTTGGATCAACGTCAGAGAATATTACCCAAAAAATTGTTTGGGTCGAAGAGGAAGACAAGCGTTCCTTTTTATTGGATTTACTCGAAGCTACTAAACAAGCCGGTATATTGAAACCGTTTCAGCCAACAGTGAAATGTCAGTAAAAGCATTCTCTTGTAGGTGATGATGACGCTCTCACTCTGGTCTTCGTCGAGACTAAGAAAGGTGCTGACTCGCTGGAAGACTACCTGTACACGAGTGGCTACCCAGTAACTTCGATTCATGGCGATCGCTCGCAAAAAGAGCGTGAAGACGCTTTGAGAAATTTTCGTTCTGGTTACACGCCGATTCTCGTCGCCACAGCGGTAGGGGCGAATAACTGAATATAAAACTATTAATTGCTGCGGTGAACTGATGTTTTTATTAATTTTGCCTGCTTAGGTTGCCGCTAGAGGTCTTGATATTCCTCATGTAAAGCACGTGATCAATTTTGATCTCCCTAACGACGTTGAAGAGTATGTGCACAGGATTGGTCGTACCGGCAGAATGGGAAACTTGGGTACGTAATAATTTCACTACTTACAGCTCTAGTTATGAGAATGGAAGAGATGGTGGACTGTATCTCAGGAATGTCCCGTATTTTATTGACTGTGTTACAGGTTTGGCGACGTCGTTTTTCAACGATAAAAATCGTAATCTGACGAGAGATCTGGTCGATCTTATTGTCGACTCTAAACAAGAACTCCCTGGTTGGCTTGACGGCATGTGCTCAGACACAAGACCGCAGTCATCGCGGCGACCCGGTAAAGGAGGCGGACGCTTTGCTGGCGGCTTTGGAGCTCGCGACTGTCGGCAACAGGGCGGCGGTGGGGGAAGTGGTGGTCGCAATAACTCTCGTGGAGGGTCATCATACAATTCGTACGGCGGAAGCGGTGAGCGTCTTCTAATATTTCCTACCGATTTTATGCTTTCCGCCTATACTTTGTTCGTCGTAAGAGTGACAGTAAACGTCGTATACTGAAGTGGAAGTAGTTCAAGCTATTTGAGTGGGCAGGGATTATTCTAAAACTTTTTAAATGTAGCGCCCATCTTAAATCTCGAATTTTCATTCGTTTTGGACAATAAATTGAATGAGAGCACGCCTACGATTTCTGTTAGGGCGCTACGTCAAAACAGTTACAGTATATCCCCTTTGGGAGAGTTTCTCTTAACTCTCTCAGCGTTATAGTTCACAATAGAGTTTGAGTTTTTAGCGAATGAAAGTGGGAACTCGTGGGAAAATTACAGGAACCGGTAGCGCAGAAGGGGTATGCACTAACCCTATTCCTAGAATTAGAGGGGGTGTTTAACCAATTATCGTTTGGAAGTAATATGGGTTAGGCCCGCCGCAAATTGAGCCCACGCGTGGATCACCCAACTTGAAAAAACAGTTGAAACTGCAGTCTTATAACTGTTTTTTGAGCTTGGGTGACCCACACGTGGGCTCAATTTGCGGCGGGCCTAAGGAGGGGCCACGCATGTGTCAAAATAATGTTGCCAAATATTTGACAATGCGTTTCAATTTCCGGTTGTTCAGTTTCTAGGCAATGCTATAAATTAATTAATATTGGAATATATTTGTCAAATATGGACACAATCGTGGCTACGCCTTTCGGCGGTGTGGATCCGTTGGTGAGACACAGATGGGACTCGAGCCTCTTACCACTTTAATGGATGATGGTAGCGGACGGACTCATAGCCTGCTACAAAGCACATTGGTAAGCCGACGATGGGGGTAGAACCTATCGACCAAACGCTTTGTGTGCTTATGAGGGGGTTGAGGATAAATCCGAACAAGATGAAGATGGTATTAGACACCACGTACACACCACGATGGGGGGGGGGGAGAAGATAGGCCTTGCAACAGGGATGAAATACCTGGGGGTGTTGCTTGTGCACAGTCTTACGTGGTCCGCGTACATATAGGAGAAGAAGATCACGAGGCGGTAAACCTCTAAACGCCTTTCACCATATATATGAAGAGGCTGGTGGGGAAGGCGTGGGCTTTGAGGCGAAACTGGACGACGAGTGTGCGAGTGAGAGGGAATGATGATGATTTGCTGCATACCTGACGATTCCAAAAATTGTTTGATTTTTTTTTTTTTTTTTCAAAATGGATTGTACTCAGTTGCAACGTATAAATTGCTGGTCGATCGCCTTTTTTTTTTAAATTTTATTTTCGTAAGTTGCATACCTCAAATCATTGTATTGTTATTGAACTTCAATCGAAAAAAGCCTGTTTATCAGAAGTGTTGAAAAATTCACTGATTTAAAATAAATTTTCAATCGGATAATAATTAGCGGCCGAAACAGAATTATTCGAATAACAATAGAACCCCCCTAGCTACGTCCTGCTATAGACTAGGGGTGGAAAGACTAATCAGGCAGAGAAAGATGGTTGCGTTCAAGGTCACTCAATCAATTTTTGTCTCTAGTCTATGGAATGATGTGGAGCGGGGGGGGGGGTTCTATTGTTATTCGAATAATCCTGTTTCGGCCGCTAATTATTATCCGGTTGACAATGTGAAAATTCATTTAAAATCAGTGAATGAGGAAGTAACATAAAAAATAAAAATCGCTGGAAACTTTTTTTTTTTCGAAAGAAAATGACTAAATATGTCCAGGAATTGAATATTAGTGCGTAAATGATTGATTTCGATTTATAGCGAAATAATAAAACTTGCCAATTTTTTTTTTTACCTTTAACGGCCGGTGTGTGACTCGTGACGTAGCTAAGGGGTTGTGCCCCCTCCCAACCCTCCGCATCGTTGCTGTTATCATGTCTTGCCCCTTCTTGTCCTACACATTCTCTTAAGTCCTATTGTTTGATTTGTGGGAAGCTATTTTGAAGGTCATGCGAAGGCTGTTATTACGTCTTCAGTCTATCTAGCCTATTTCAAATGGGTCTCGCAACCCAATGGTTTTAAAAATTAATAAAAAAAAATATGGGGCCTGATTTTATTTGAACGGATCGTGTTTTCATGAGTTTTGGTACCCAAGCTATCACGACAGCACGATTTTGGAAAATGTGTTACTTCCTCATTATTGTACACTTCTGATGAACAGTTTTTTTTTCGATTGAAGTTCAATAACAATACAATGATTTGAGCTATGCAACTTGCAAATTAAAAATTTTAAAAAATGCGATCGACCAGCAATTTATATGTGGCAACTGGATAGGATCGATTTTGCAAATAATGAAATAAAAAAATTTTTGTTGTTTTTTGAGGAGGGGATTTGTTGGATGAAGCATAATAACTATTTTTTAAAAATGCTTCATCTGGGAGTTTTGAAAAGCCCCCTTCCTTCCGCTCACCCAGTGTTGACGGCGCGCGGGGGGATCTACCATTTTTCGGTTTCGGACGCGAATTTTGATCGGAGCGTAAATCTAGAAAGCGTTTTGGAATCAGAGATTAATTCTACAACTGGGATGTACCTGCTTTTTTCAAATTTGTACAAAATATGGTATTATGATATCGAAAGTATGATATCGGATCCAGGGCATGGGGCTAGGTTTGGGGACTTTGGGACATCAATTCCCTTCGGATACGGTCGGGTAATGACCCCCATTGCAAATAAACAGTTAAGTAATGTGTTATACGGTCGGGTCGAAAGTGGGAGAACCGGAGCAGCCATCTATGTGATGGGCCTGAGGAGGGAGGAGAGTATCGCGCACGGAAGAGGAGTAGGGAACAGAAGAATAACGATATACTCTGACTGACGTGCTGGCCTGGATGTGATCAGAAGACGGGGGGGGGTGAGGGGATGTAGAAGACGACGGAGGAGCTCAGGTAGCTGAAGGCATGAGGTCGAAACGGAGACTGGACCTCAACTTCGGTGCAATCTCATGTTGATTAGAGCTGCCGGCGCCCACAACAAACATACCTTCTGTAGTGAGGCGAGAATGTGAAAAACCTTCATGTGGTTGTGGAATATCTGATTGGTTGAAATTTAAAATAAAGTTAGTGGATGACCTGTCGAAATAGTGCGAAAACTTTCTGATAACCACAACCACACCTAAAGAGCAAGTATGATAATGAAGCGTCAATACCTGTTTTAGTAGTCATATTTGTCTGGTTGAAAACTAACGAAACCCTAAAAATGAGGGGTAAAAATGGTTGAGCAGCCCTGAATCGAACTACGTCAAAAGAGCCAACGACGTGCCGTTCTCTGTCTTACAATGAACGAAGTTGGCCCCTCAACGCATAATTTTCTTGAATTTTGACAATGGTGATTACAACAAAAACGTTTGTTCAAAGGCTATAATTCTTACGGCAACTGTGGAGGGTACGGAGGCGCATATAACCAGAACAGCGACGGCCGTTCAGATTGGTGGGGAGGTGGTCAATAAATTTATTTTTCTTTTTTCTTGGAAGATAATTTATATAAACATTTTTATTTTTAAGTTCAACTTTTTGCTTAAAAAGTAAACACCTCTCTCAGCCAATCGCTATAGGTGATCTCCTTTTTTCTTTTTTTTCCCTCCTAAAGCCTTTCTGCATCTTTTGCATGCTCTAAATGTACATTTTTGTACTCTAAGTTAGGGGCATTAACGCTGTGATTTTTATCATAAAATAATTAATAGGTTGTTAAATTTAAAGTGAAATTTGACGAAATATTGTTGATAACGCTGAGTGCTGTCAGGAAAAGATTTGAATTAACCGACTTCCTTTCGTATTTGATGAGACATTTTGTTTTTTGAGTCAATTACGTTGAAAAAGTTTCAAGTGTTCCTTTGGATTGATTTTTCCTAGTTTGGCATCATGTAAATATCTTGTTATCATAGTTAGTGCCCATGAACTAACTTGGGAACGTAAGTTTCTGTACAAAATAGTAGTACATATTTCTATTATATTTATATTAATGATATTTATTTAGACTTTTTTATTTTTTATGATTTTTTTTTTTTTTTTTTAACGTGAGCGTTGCTATATTTTTCTCGTTACTATTCGAGGCACTTGAACAGATTTATTTCGTCTATTACTCTTTATTATTAATAGTTCCTTTTACAAAACAGTGTGATACTTTGGAACAGTGAACACGATTTTTTTATATTTTTTTCGCAGCTTGAACTTGTTACTTAAGAGTAGTATCTCGAAAAAGTGCCTTATGGTTGGGTAACGGTTTTTGGACTTCGGGGCAAACGAAGTCTCTGCAGAGAACATTATGCAACATCTCTTTCTTTAATTTTTCCTTCTTTCAACTGAAAACAATTTTTATCCTTCTTTCTCGCCCCCCTCCCACTTCTCTTCCACCCTTTCAAAAACTATAAGCTTGTGAAGCTGCAGACGGGCAATATTATTTAGAGTTCGTAAATACCACTGAACTATAATAACAACAACAACAATGATGATATTTTTTTAAACAGTTACACAAAAGATTCGTCTGAGAGAGGATTTGAAAAGAAAATAAATTTAAAAAAAAAAAACAAAAAAAAACTTATCGCTGTATCGTAATAGCTGTCTCCCAATTTTTCTTGTTCCGTAGAAACTAGATTTATTTTGTTGAAATTTAAAGGAAAAAAATAGCTACGTTGACAAAAACATGGTGATGTTAAAAATAGATGAAACTCGTTTAACGTTTTTTTTATATTCTAAGCGTAGCCGATTAATGCGTAGTGAAACGAGATAATTTCGAATTATAATAATTTACCGTAATCGTTTGTTTTATTTGTGATATTTTTTTCCTTATAAACTTAAAGGTAAAATGAATGGAAAGGCTTAAAAGGGACGATTGGATGTCGACATTTTCAAGGAGCTTGAAACAAACAAAGAAGATAAATAATTAACTAAAAAATATATAAAATCTCAGCATTTTTTCTTTTCGAACACCTTGTGTCTTATTTCTCGAGCAATTTACCCATTTTTGCGTCAGCCTACATCGAGGAATGCAATTGGTGGTCCACCCTTGGTCTCTCTATTTATTTTTATTGCAAATAGTCCAGTCAATTAGGGCTCCGGAAAGCCTGTTTCTGGACAAACGTATTGACGTTTTTTTTATCAACGGATTTATATGTTTTTGGGGTTGCTGAATCCGAATCTGAACAATGCCAACAAAAAATCAGTGGTCTACACGTCGAAAATCACATTAAACCTCGAAATTGTTTGACTATTTGCACTCAATCGCTTTTAATTTTTGATCTATGGACTTTTCGATGATTACGCTCCTTAGAATTCTTGAAGTAGATTACATTTGTGTCAATTTAAGCCTATATACAGCTCCGTACGACCAATTCCTGAGATTTAAACCCTCAAAAATTGACGAGTGCGCGGGAAACCCAGTTCTCGTCCGAAGTATAGTGAGAGTCTGAGTGCGTGTGCACATAAACGAGTCATTTTAAGACTCCCAGACGCTTTCGAGATATCTAGTAGGATAGGTAGCACCTAGTCTTGCGTCTTGGTCTTGCATTCGCAATCCAGTCTTGGTCTCGCAGGCTCAGTCTTGTTCTTGGTCTTGCTCTTGCGCAAGAGTCTCGCAAGGCTCTTGCACGCTAGAACGGAGGGGGGGGGCGGTCACTACTATGAACTTACTTGTTCTTTCTCGGAAGTTAAAAATGAGGGAAATAAATCAGTATTCAGTAACTTTTAAGGTGCTAGGGATTTAGCCACTGTCAACGATGACTAGGGCGCATCCAGAGGTCATACTGACCCACCCCCCTCAAATCATTAGATAAACAGAAGCAAGCAAAAATTAATGTACCTACATAATAATTGTTAACGCCTCCCCTTACCATCAACCCCTTTCATCATCAGCCGTCCCCTGCCACTCCCCACTCCTTTTCCTAACCAGGGGCGGATACAAAGGATTGACCGGCCACGCGGGCCGGGGGGTCACTAAGAATATATGTGCCACTTTCTTTTTACATTATTTCATGGCAATACACATAACCTACATATTATAACTTAAGGGACGTAGCCATAGTTGCCAAAACCTTCAATTTCACCCCGTAGAAGATTATCGTTGACCAGCCGGTTTATTCAGCCAAGGATGTGCTAAAAAAAATTGCCAATACTTACTAAAAATAGCTCTTCCAAACGCAGAAAAATTTCGCTCCGGCAGCTGGCGGTCGGAAAGAGTGCATTTCATTCCGTATACGTATACCCTAAGCCGTCCCAGAAGCAATAATTTTGATACCATAATTTGTTTCATTAAGCCGAACTTCCTCCTCTATTTTCACCACCCTCTCTTCAAAAATGACGAAAAGTTTCGGTAGTTTTCCAAGGGCTTTGTTATATTAAATTTTTGTGCCGGATATATAATACCTAAACGTGTGAATTTAAGCGATTTTTTTGAAATTTAATCCCCCATTTCAACCCCCCCCCCATCAAAGTTTTCGACATATCTCAATGGATCCCAGGGCATTCGTTACATTAAATTATTGAGTCGAATTTTAGAGCGCTAAGATGAGCTAGTGAAGTTCAACGCTATTTTTACACTTCCAGACCGGAAGGACCACCCCCACCACCTTGGCTTTTTTGGAAAATTAAAATGGGAATCAAAGGCTACTCTAACATGGAGTATACTTACCGAATATAATGCTTCTAGAATCAACAGGTGATTTGAAGTGATTTTTTTACCATTTCAACCCTTATTCCCCCCCCCCCATCTTGACCGATTTGGCCCAAATGCAATACCGACCGGGGTCTAATGACTACTGATTTTTGTGCCAAGGCGCGTTCCGCTAAATTAATTTCTTCGAGAGTTATCGTGCTAACAAGAAAACGGCCATAAGCTTATATATATATGTATATATATTGGATCCGTATAAGTGTGACAAAAAGTTTTGGGTAAAACTACGTTAAAAGTGGAGTAAAATGGTACCTTCGGAAGTGTCCTACGTCGATCCGTTCCGGAGTTATGATTTTTTTTTGTGTTTAAAAAAGTAACCAATGCTTGCTTCAAAAAATCCGCAATTTCTCAGCTTACATCGCACCAAATCCAAAAAGTGATGCCATTTTCAGAAACTACGGAACATTTCCTTTAGGATAGAGGCCATTTTATTGCGTGAAATAATCGTCAACACCCAGAAATCTGGCATTTTTTCCATTAATTTACGTGTCCTCTAAAATTTGTCCGTTTTACGAAAAGTCGCTGTACCCAAACAGCTTTCTCAACAGATTTTCGGTGTATCACAAAAACTTCCCCGTCTTCTAAGCTTCCTTTTGGCGTGTTCACATTTCATGTTACCACTGACGTTTCCCAAAACGTCACGAGAATGCACAAAAACCGTGTTTTTACGAAACATGGACATTGTCTACGGTATTCGTGAAGGGTGCAGGGAGATCGGCGGTAAATGAGATCAGGATATCTTACCATGGAGAAGGCAAGAGGCATTCGATTTGACCCCTTCCCCACCAGTGATTCATTAAATTGTCGCCATTCAGGGGGGGGGGGTACAATTGAATGCCGTTTGCCTACGATATCTTCTCCTTCCTAAAATATTCTGTCCTCCCTTTCTAAAACAGTATTTTGACAGAAAAATATAGGCAATTGCTTATGTGCTAGGTGCCAACAATATTCGTGAAGGGTGCTCAGAAGATCGGCAGAAATGGATGGGGGGGGGGGGTCAAATTGAATGTCTCTTGCCTGCGGTATCTTCTCCATGGTAAGATATCCTGTTCTCACTTACTGCCGATCTCTCCGCACCCTTCACGAATACCTTAGACAATGGCCCATGTTTCGTAAAAACACGGTTTTTGTGCATTCTCGTGACGTTTTTGTGAGAAACGTCACTGGTAACATGAAATGTGAACACGCCAAAAGGAAGCTTAGAAGACGGGGAAGTTTTTGTGATACACCGAAAATCTGTTGAGAAAGCTGTTTGGGTACAGCGACTTTTCGTAAAACGGACAAATTTTAGAGGACACGTAAATTAATGGAAAAAATGCCAGATTTCTGGGTGTTGACGATTATTTCACGCAATAAAATGGCCTCTATCCTAAAGGAAATGTTCCGTAGTTTCTGAAAATGGCATCACTTTTTGGATTTGGTGCGATGTAAGCTGAGAAATTGCGGATTTTTTGAAGCAAGCATTGGTTACTTTTTTAAACACAAAAAAAAATCATAACTCCGGAACGGATCGACGTAGGACACTTCCGAAGGTACCATTTTACTCCACTTTTAACGTAGTTTTACCCAAAACTTTTTGTCACACTTATACGGATCCAATATATATATATATATATTCCGGAGACCACTGAATTCGTGTTCTAGAGGTTCTGAAACATGAAAAAAACATGCCATAACCCACGTTTGCCACCATCACGACGAGACCAATAGTGCATTTTGACATAAATGAAATGCACTAAAATGGATAAACAGACTATAATACGCGCAAACAAAATAAAATGCTAATTCGGACGATTCGCGCTGTGAAAATGGCTAAACTGACAATTTTCTGGCGATTTTCACTGTATAAATGGGCGGTCTGACTCGTATCAGGAAATGGCTAAACTGACACTATACGCGCCCTGAACATGACCCAACTAACTGCGCGCCTAAAAAAGACAAAAATGACGATTCGCGCATTTAAAATGTCGAACCATATAATGTTCTGGCCTGATAATAGTAAAATCGACCACTCTCGCCCCGAAAATGGCCAACCTGAACATTCGCTCAACATGGTTCAATACTGACTATTTGCGCTTTACCTCAACGGACTATTCATGCCCTAAAACAGGCTAAAATGACCATTTGCGCCCTAAATTGGCAAAATTGAAGATTTGCGGCTTTGAAACGCGGCCTTCAAAATGGCTAAACTGACAATTTGCGCGCTAAATATTGCCAAGTAGTTCTGACTCCGAATAATTTGCATCTATATGCGCACTAAAAATGGCTAAACTAACAATTGGCGCCATGACAATGCCAAAAAATGATGATTCTTGATATATAAATGACCAAATCGACGATTCGTGCACCCAAAAACGGCCAAAAACATGAAATAAAATACTCATACCCCTATATTCATACTTGCCTACACAGACTACTCAGGCCATGAAAATAAATGGCAATACCAACCGTTCGAGCTCGAAAATGACCAAAAATTCCTCTCTCTGAAAAGATCAAACTTGGCACCACCGGCTCCAAAAATGACCAATTTGACCACTATCGGACTCTAGAATGTCAATTTGAAGATTCATGCCGTAAAAAAACCGCATCGACTATTCCAGGCCATAAAAAAGACCATCTTGACAATTTTCGTCTTAAAAATGGCAATTGACCATTCGCGCCGAAAAAGTGGTTTGGTTTGACGGACAAAAAATGGTAAAACCTACTAACAAAATGTTTGAAATTCGTACTCAAAAGGTGACCAAACTGGGTAGAGGCGCCGTAAAAGGAGATTGAAATAAGTCCTTAAAACCCAGGATTGGTGCATAAATAAGGCTAGAAAGTGTAGTCCGTTTAGTAGACGAGGGTTGATTGGACGGAGGTGGACGGGATTCGCGAGGAATGACCCGAGCAGCTTCCCCGCCCATAATTGAAGGCACTTGTTGTCTTGAATTCTTGAGCCGAATTTAGAAGCGCCAGGAAAATCGAATGGCGTACGGCGATTTTTCAGCCTCCTCCGCCATATTTTTTGTTGACAACTGATTCGAGTGACCCCCCCCCCCTTCCACCCAATTTTACTAAAGATCCGCCTTTGAATGATAGAAAATAGAATTATTGTGGATCGCGAATCGCTTTTATGAAAAGAGAGAATGTGTCTTTTGAATCCCGTCCGAAGTGTTGAGATTTCTCCTACATTTCCTCGAGGAAAACAGTTTGCTGATTCCTCGCTTTGTTCATGCCTTTCACTTAAGGTGCCTTTACACTGCGCGAAACTTCCTCGCGAAACAGTTTCGCGAGTCAAGTCTCGCGTAATGTAAATGGATGTTTCACCCCGAAACACGTTGCGCGAGGCAGTCTCGAGGCGAGCCAACCGTTGTCGGTTTTTTAGCGCGCATCAAAGTGTTTCACCCTTCTTGTTTCGCTTAGTGTAGACGCCCCTTTTGTCTCGCGGTGAAAGGGGGTGGGTGCTGAGGAAATAGTGAATGAAGGAGAAGTAGCGTTCATTTTCGGTGACGCAGATAGTGACCGGGTGAAACTTTTTTATTTGTTTTTTATTATTGTGTCGTTCGTTTGTCCTCGTTCGGTCGCAACCAACAATGAAAAGGCCTCCGCAGTCCCCGGCACCGAAAAAACAAATCCTCTTGGCATGGCTGCCTCGCCCAAACTGGTGGCTCACCTTGCCTCGCTTGACTCGCCTCAATTGTTTCGCTTAGTGTAAACACCCCACGTTGCGCGAGGCTTCCTCGCGAAACTGTTTCGCGAGGAAGTTTCGCGCAGTGTACAGGCACCTTTACAATTGGAGTACAAATTTATTTAAATTTACTTCTCGATGATGAAATAGCGGGTGGTTCTTCTTTGGTGGCAGGTGGCACTCATTTTACCTTCACGCTTCACCGAAAACTTGAACGCAACGCGGAGAGAACGACTTAGCTAAGTAAGAACTCCAGTACGGAAAAAGATGAAACCAGAAAAAATAAAAGATAAGATGATGATGAAGAGTGGCGGAGAAGGATACAACCTTTTTTGTCTATGAGTGCGGTTTTTATTTACTTGGCTTTTCTTAAAAATCATTCCGATCTTTTCTTTTTGCAAGAGTCTAGCACAAGACTATCTTGTTCTTGCGCAAGACACATTCCCGGAGTCTTGCAGGAAGTTTTGTTCTTGCAGGGTAAGTCTTGGTCTTGGTCTTGCGTCCACAATCAAGTCTTGGTCTTGATCTTGCTGCAAGAGTTTTGCGAGACGGCAAGAACCAAGACCATTCTTGCCCATCACCAGCTGGGAAGCGAGTTACTCGCATTTAGTCAAGGAAAATGATGTTATCCTAGAAAGATGCTAGAAAAATCATATCTCGAAGGGTTTTGATTTTCGGACCATGGCTTATGGGGTGTTTTCGTTCACAAATGAGGTCTACTTTTACCCATTTTTTTCCTGTCACACTTATACGCATCCACCCTGTATTACGTTACGAGTGCCGAACGCACCTCATTCCGTTCGAGTGTGAAAGTTAGCGCACGATACGCAGCGTAATCGCACGAGTACGGAGTGAGGAGTGCCGTACGAGTATCGTACGCTATTTTTCCTACACCCAGGGGCGTAGGTACGGGGGGGGGATAGATCCTCCCCCAGAGCTCCAAGTATACGAACGAAGGAGCAATAGTACCACAACGAAGAGCCCCATAAAATCTCCAAAAAGTGAGCATTTCACGTTGAAGTTAGGTTTAGCAGATTTTCTGGACTTGAAGCAGCCCGAAAAGGTCCGAGTACGTTCAGCTTTTTCCTTGGACTTCAGACACAACGCAGTAGTGTACCGAGGTACGGGGGGGGGGGGGGGGTTCGCCCCGGACCCTCTAACAGACAAAAATCTGTAATATTCGTGGCTATAGCTCCTAAAAAGCGCTGATTCTTGGTCTCGCGATGCAACTTCCAGAGGCCATTCTACGAATAAATTGTGGAAATCAACGCAAAAGTGTTGTATTTGGGCAAACCCCGAGGTCAAAGTTGAGAAAACACGCTATAAAATTGACAAATAAAACACACTTTCAGGTTCAAATTGGACAAAAATGGCAAATACACAACTGAAATGGCGTAAAATCGCCCATTCGCGTATGAAAAAGGGAATAGGATGCTGAATGGCCGCAAAATTAGCACAAAACGCTATTTCACAGCTGAAATTGGGAAAAATCGCTAATTTGCAATTTGCAGATATAAAGTTGTGAAAAAACGTTAATTTGCGGATACAAAATGAAGAAAATCACTAGTTCGCGGCAAAAATTGAAAAAATCACCAATTAGCGCAGCTAAAATTAAGAAAAACGTTAATTTTCAGTTCAAATTGTGGAAAATTGCTAATTCTCAGTTAAAAATGGGAAAAAGTGCTAATTTGCAGCTTAAATTGAGTCAAACGCCAATTCTCGGTAGGTGATGAACGGGTTGGAAACGCTAACACGCTGCTAAAATTTAGGAAAAGCGAAAATTCACTGCTAAAATTGAGAAACGATACTTTGCTCCTAAAGTTGAGAAAATGCGTGAGTTCATGGCTATGGGAGGGGGTGGGGCAAAACCGCTAATCTGCGGCTGAAATTGAGAAGAACGATACACTCGACCAAAAAAGCGCTAATTTGCGGGTAGAGTCCAAAAATCGCCCCTAACTGAGAGATTGATACCATGATGAGGCCAGCAAGATGTCCAGATTCAAGAGTGTGCTTGCTGGGTGGAATGAGGACTAAAATGTGAAATTACCCCCTCCCCTCACCCTTACGAGATTTCAATCTGATCGCCCCCCCCCCCAGGACAAATTCCTACCTACGCCACTGCCTACACCAGTACACCAACATTAATATACAAAAAATATAAAATAACAAGACTGCGAACGAGAACGACACAACGTTTTCAATACAAAATAGCTTCCAACTGGCGTCGACTAGCAAAAGTACGGAGCGTGTGGAATTGGCGAGCTTAATGACCCTCCCTGGGAGCAATTTTTTCTCGGAACTCAAAACAAGTAAAAAATGGTAAGTATTTAGCTTCAATAAAGTTTAATTCTTTATTTTCAGCCTCCCCACTCCCTCGAATTCACTGCAGGGTGACTATGGTGGTGCGGTGAGGGGGGAGTAATCCCTTGAAAAGTCCTAAGACAAGGGTCGTCTAATTTGCAATTAATGACATCAATTCCGCGTCGCTCAGCTGCCTTCGAACGTACGTAAGAGGCTGATTCCTGGTGGGGTGTAGGAAAAAAAAATTATAGTCTGAACACGTAGGGATGGACTCTCGCCCGCCCTTGAATTTAGTGGAATGAGCTTCCCCTTTACCCCTTCTCCTAAAAATAACTCACCTGGAATAATTTCAGATCAAATTATCACTGCGTAGCGTCGAAACGTAACTATAGTGCCCGTAGTAGTTTTCTTGCTGAGATCTGTTTTTGTGGGAGTGAACAAATCGAACTATATCGAAATGAAGCAACGCGTTCGAGAGTCCATCAATAAGTGGACAGACTATAAAAGTCCCAACTTTGTGTTGTTGAACTATTCTAAAATATAATTTCACGAGGTTGACTCAATCAAAAATCATATTAACCGTTCTGGGTTCTTCAAAATTGCAATTTCGCGTGGTTGAGCTCTTTCCAACTGTCCAAAAATTGTTTAAGAACCTTTTTCGAATATTTCAGCCCTTTGCACCCGAATGACGTGAATTTGGCATCCACAGAGAACTCAATTTCGCGGGGTTTTGACGCCCAAAAATCCAATTTCGAAGGATCGACTCCACAAAAAAAAAACAATTTAGCAGGATTGACTCCTTAAAAAACCAATTTAGTTCCATTCAAATGGAGGATTTTTAGGTCTTAGGCTTTAAGGTTTTTAGGTGGATGTAGGTTATAGGTAGGTACTCGAAAAAGAGTCTTGGTATCCCGGTTGGACGGTGATTTGGCTACTTCAAGTACTTATATTCGACGACCTGGAGAATAGAACGTTGCAGGTTATCAGCAATTTTTGTGGGTGAATATTCGATTCAGCCCACGAAAGTGCTGTTCTGAATTCTGGAGGCTCTGATTTAGAAATATACTAATTCGCGTCCAACGGAGGCTACTTCGAGGCTAAAATAGAAAAAAAAATGCACAGATTCCAAGTTTTTTGTAGGTACTTAGGCGGCTAAAATTGAAAAGGCACACTGGAGTTGGAGTGCTATTTTAGGCTAGGGGCAAGCAAATGGTAAAAAGGCTTGGAGAAAGCGCTCATATTCGTACTAAAACTGCGAAGAAGGGCTCATACCTGGACTTTATTTTTCGACCGAAAAACATCAAAGCAACTTTAAATTGATCACTTTGGTTCCTAAACGGCTAGCGCTTAGCTATAGAAATACCTCTTTCCATAGCAATTTGTGTAAAAGAAACAATCTCTCCGCCAGATGTATTGAATTTTAGCCATACCAACCCAAATTAGGACTCTGAGAAAGGAGTCACTGTTAGTTCTTTATAAGTTTATTCATGAACTTCGCCTGTTTCATCACAAGACATTTCTTGTACTGAGTTTACATACAAAATTGAGGCTTTTTTGAATTAAAATATTTCTTAAAAATCGTCTAAATTATCGATCTATCATCGTAAAAAGATCAAAAATGACAATGCGAATGGAAATTGCGATAAGCATAATTTACTGTGCAGCTCATGATTATATATTTTGTTCTTTCTTTTCTTCCAATAAATGCAGTAGATATGTTGTTTATCTTTAGGCTTGAAAACTGCACACGCTGAATGACATTTACTGGCAACGAAGCTTTTTTAATTTTTCAACATGATTATTTTAGTAACAGTTTGTAATGCTGTAAGATAATAATAAAATTCGATAGTTCAATGTTTTCTTAATTTCCTTGTAATTTATATAAGGCAATTCTGTTGTTGTTGTTGTTGTTGTTGTTGTTGTTGTTGTTTTCAATCTTCCTTTCATTGCACTGTATAAAGGCAATAAAAATGTACGTCTAACAATAAATGAATCAACTTTCATATTAATACAACAATTAAGATGAGGGAACGTTGCTTTCCAAACAAGAAAACCCATTTTGCTTTCATTAATATTTCGTAGCACGCTCATAAAATACGCTAAGCTTTCACTGGGATTCCGCAGCAAATAAGTTAATTTTTAAAAATGACGTACATTTAGGAATACGGGCAAATCACAGTGATACACCACTTAACATTAATTTCAGGGTTTCTTCCTTAATCACTCAAACCCGAAAAAACAATTATTGTCTAATTATCAATTAAGAAAGACCATAAAGCTACAGAAACAAATTTTATCCAATTCCATATTTTATGGGTTAGCGAATTTAATCGTAATTTTCCGATTCTTGCTGTACCAATTTGAATCGGCGAGGACTTTTGACGCAGGGTGAGCCGCAGTACGAGTCCATGAACCGCCCTTTAGTTTGTAGGAATTTTTTAATGTACCTCGTTACCAGTTTTTGAGGTCTCTCTTGCCACTCGTCGAGTACCTCTTTCGGAACGTGAATCTGAACAGAACATCCTCATTGTATGATCCAAGAGAGAGCTAGGTAAGGAAAAAAAAAAAAAAAAAGAGCGTGAACTGATTGTCTCTGGTACCTGATCTCCCTTGAGTCGGTCAACTATTGTCACGCAAATAACGGCGCTTTTAATGTTAGCATGATGCGTGAGAGCGGCAAACGCGAGCGACTCCATTTCCATATTGGCGACACCAACTCTTTGGATACTTTCGAGATAGGCCATTTTGTCATTCTCTGAGTAGTCGCAGTAGGCTCCATCTAATCTTCCTTGACCTGAAAAACATGAATGAGGAGACGCATGCGTGATTTTGATTTAGCTCAAAAAGTGTAGTAATATAGAAAAACGCTGCGAATTATCGAACAATGCCTTATTATTTCGACTGTTTATGGGTTTACTATTCATGGATGTAGTCAAATCCGGCTTGAAATTACACGAAAATCGACACCCCACACCCCTATGATCCCAAATCCTTTGAAAACCCCATTTTGGACCCGCTTTTGGCCCATAAAACCCCAGGAAGTTATTTGATCAAACTGATCAGATGTTAGGACCAACTAGACCCCAAATGGAGTCTATGTGCGAAAGAACGAGTTTTTTTCGAGCAATCCTAGGGCAAGATATGGCCCGGACGACGGACGGACATTTTTTTTTATTTCAGATTTGGATTCTACGCACTTTGAAACGTAAAACTACAAATTTTGAGGGGGGGGGGTAAAAAAAACGTTTGCGATACGATTACAAAGACTTATTATTAAGAAATAATAAGTCAAAAATAATTATGAAATAGCCTAGAATCAGTCGCCGTTACATGTACTGCAAATAACTAACGGCTAATATGCACAATAGGAAGTACATTAATACCTTCGTAGAAGTCTGTGGTGCACATGGTTTTGCCTACAACTGTGTCATAAGGATCGTCTGCCAAATGAAGGGCCTTCAACTCGCGTACTAGTTTTTTGTCTAGGACAGCGGGACGTTGGACTGTCCTTCCCAAAACAGGCTACAACGTTAAAGTATTTGTCCCGTAAATTAGTTACAAAAAGTTCACTTACGTGAAAAACTCGTTGGAAATTAAAGTATGTCACCACCTACCAGCTCGTAATATGGTCTCATAAGGCCATCGACTGCCTGCTCTGAAATGACCACAGTTCCGCCCTCCAAGCCGATCCCGCCACTCGTTCCAATGCGAAAGAATATTGGATCTCTGACTTTGGCGTGGTACATAAGTTTGATCATTTCGTGGAGAAGAATTCCGACAGATGGAAGTCCCATTCCGTGCTGGGGAAATGTGAAATGTGACACGATTGATTAATAGATCGCCAGCAGCAGTCAAAATATTCTTATGACTTACGCTGACAGACAATACAGGTCCCACTTTGTACATGCTATATCTGTACGAGAATTGACTAATATCACTGAGCGTCGTCCCAGTGGGTAGTTTGTGTCCAATTTCACCCATTATGTAGTCTGCGAATTCCTTCATCCTTTTCGGAGTGCCGCCCATACACACGAACTGGAAATAAAACATTTATGCAAGAACAACGTGAAAATTTAGCCCCAAGTTCGACCCCCTTCCTTCCCATCATTTTACACCTCTTGAAGGAGGTATAGAAATTCGTATTTTAGAGCCCGGAAATCGTACGTAAAATTTAATCACAGAAAGCAGCACTTATGACCACAGCACTTAACCATAAACTTAATGACCATAAAAAGCTCGAATTACAGAAAGCAACAACCCTAAAATGTGACAAGAAACTGCTGTAACCACAAGAAACTCTAACTGCAAAAATCTCCAACAACAGAAAGCTCCAACCACAAAATACTCTAACCAAAAATGCACTAACCACAGAAAGTTTTTACCACAAAAAACAAAAAGCACTTGATGACAAAATGCTCGAACCACAAAACGTCCTGACCACAAAAAGTCTAACCACAGAAAAATTGAACGACAATTCAAGGATATACATGTGATAAAACCACAAAATCCGCGCTTTTTCAGGGCTAAAACTGAGACAAACTGCTTACTCCCGCCTTAAATTAATGAAAAACGCCATTGAGCAGCTAAAATGGAGAGAAATCTTTGAAAAGTGGCAAATATTGGCAATAAGCGCTTATTAGCAGCTAAAATAGAGAAAGACGCTAATTCGCGGATCAATTTGAGGTGATGCGCTAATTTACAACTAAGATTGAAAAATGCGGTGTTTTCGGCTAGAATCATGAAATTAAGAAATAATCAGTCACTAAAATTGGAAAAATAATTCTCGGCTAAAATGAGGAAAAACTCTATTTCGTGGCAAAAATGAAGAAAAAGCGCTAATGCAAAGCTAAAATGGAGAAAAACGCTAATTAACGGATTTCGTGAAAATCCTCCAATTTGGAGCTGAAATTGATTATAAGCGGTGATTCGCAGTTGAATTCACGGCTAAAATTCAGAAATAATTTGCAGCTAAAATGAAATGAAAAAACAACAACATAAAAAAATCCTTATTCAAGAGTCAAACAGAGAAAATCCACTGATTCGTGACTAAAATTGAGGAAACCCGGTAACTCGTGGCTAAAATGGACATAAAACGCTAATCCCCATGACTAGGAAGTGAAGAAAAACGTTAAAATTGGAATAGACGATAACTGTAACTCACGGCTAAAACTGAGAAACGCTCTAATTCCCATCTAAAATGTAGATAAAGAGGTCATTCGCTGCTGAACGGATTTTAACGATAATTCTTGGATTATTTTGAGAAAATCCGCTAATTCACTGCTAAAATGGAAGAAAATGGCTAATTCATGGCTATAATTGAGAAAATTCCAATTTGCGGTTCCTATAGAGGCAATTCTGCGGCTAAAACTCAGAATAAAAAAATGAGTAAATCACATTTATGGTAGAACCCCTCCCAAGATACAATCTTGGATCCGCCACTGTGCCTAATAATAATGTAATAAGAAGCGTATAATAAGCATTTCCTTCAATGCCCAACTCTGCTTTATTATTTCATTGTCTGAGTTTTTTCAGGCATTGTGAGTATAATAATGCCTAACAACACGATTTAAAAAATGCCTAGGCATTTCCCTCAATGCCTGATTTCCCACTTTGCTGGTAACACTTCATTTTGTTCCAAGAAGAGCTCGGTCGAATAATGTTGTGGCGGGGGGGGGGGCATAACCATAACCCACCCACGCACAAAAAATGAGGATACGTCGTGCCTAATATCCATAGTGATAAATTGATAATGGCCTTGGATGTTGCTCCCAGGATCCCCGAGATCCCAGGGCCCTCATGGACAGGGGTGGGCAAATTACAGCTTTTTGAGTAATTAATTACAAATTACTTCCAAGAAAGATAGTTAATTACAAATTACCAATTACTTTTCACTTCCACGAATAATTACAAATTACAATTACTGTAATTGATTTACATTTTCAATTACCAATTACCCAAGAGCTGGATTTGTGGAACACGCAAGCGTCTTGCTCTTGTTCACTGTGATTTTTTTAGTGCGTCCAGCCAACAATCGAACGTCAGAACAGATCTTTGAGATAGGAAGCAGAAACAGCATAGCCCCAAGATGCCAAACGCGTCGCATGAGTAGGGTTGCGAAATGTCTGGGGTCAAATTTGCTAATTTGGCTAATTTTGCCCCACATCCCGGCCTGCGAACTGTCACGGGGAACCCCGGATAGTCACAGTTTGCTAATTTGGCTAATTCGCTAATTGCTGATTTGTGGTCTCGCGATGCAACTTCCAGACTAAAATTAAGAAAAAAAACGCTGATTCGCGGTACATGGAGGCCATCCTACGAATAAATTTTGGAAATCAACGCAAAAGTGTTGTATTTGGGCAAACCCCTCGGTTAAAGTTGAGAAAACACGCTATAAAAATGACAAATAAAAGACGCTTTCAGGTTAAATAGGACAAAAAATGGCAAATTCACAACTGAAATGGCGTAAAATCGCCCACTCGCGAATGAAAAAGGGAATAGGATGCTGAATAGCCGCAAAATTAGCACAAAACGCTAATTCACAGCTGAAATCGGGAAAAATCGCTAATTGGCAATTTGCAGATATAAAGTTATGGAAAAACGTTAATTCGCGCTACAACACAAAAAACACTTATTCGCGGCTAAAATTGAAAAAATCACCAATTAGCGCAGCTAAAATTAAGAAAAACGTTAATTTTCAATTCAAATTGGGGGAAAAGTGCTAATTCTCAGTTAAAAATGGAAAAAATTGCTAATTTGCAGCTAAAATTGAGTCAAACGCCAATTCTTGGGAAAAATTGTCAAAACTCGGCAGGTAATGCACGGGTTGGAAACGCTACCACGCTGCTAAAATTCAGAAAAAGCGAAAATTCGCAGCTACAATTGAGAAACATCACTAATTCACGAATTAAGTGTCCTGAAATTTATAATTTAAAAGTGATGATTTTTTGACAGAAATGCATGGATAGATGTAAATTTTTTGGTTTGAAAAAAAAAATGTACATTTATAATTTAAATTTGCACCTTCCGAAGGCATTTTTGTGGCTAAAATCCAGAAAAATGGCAAATTCATGCATGCCTATAGTACAATGTTAAAAAATACGCTAATTCACGGCTAGAACTGAAAAGAAGCAATATTCTATATCTATAAAAGTTATATAAAATTGCTAATGCGGTGGTAAAATGTAATTGATTTAACATTTGTTTTTGTTGTGTCATTGTAATTATAAATTAAAGAAATATTCGAGTAGTCACAACCATTTTTTATCATTATTTATTTTTTCGACTAGTTTCGGCAGCTGTTAAGGCAGCTATAGGTTCGAGCAGTCAAGGCAGCTGGTTTCTTGAGAATGGGGAGCTTCCCCGAAACTAGTCGAAAATATAAATAATGATAAAAAAGGGTTGTGACTACTCGAATATTTCTTTAATTTATAAGTGGTAAAATGTGACAAACCGCTAATTTGCGGGTAATATTGAGAAAATAAAATAATCAGCCTAGTCAAAATTAACAGAAAGGTTACTTTTAAGCCTAAAAATTGAGAAAATTGCTAATTCGCGGCTATGAATGGAAAAAATCGCCAATTTACTGCTAAAGTTGCGCCAGACGCCAATTTGTGACTGAAATTGAGAAAATTCGCTAATTCACAGGTTTGAAACGCTACGACGCGTCGCCGCTACAATGTAAAAAAAAAGCGCTAATTCGCGGTTGAAATTGAGAAAAATTCTTATTTGCACGAAAAACTGAATATACGCCAATTTTCGGATTCTGAAGGCAACTTTTCAGGCTGAAATTGAAAAAAAAAAAAAAAAAAAAAAAAAAAAAAACAACAACAATTTGTGGCAATAGGTGAAAAAACCGCTAATTCGCGAGTAAACTGAGAAAAATCGTTCATGCATTGCGTACGGTGAAGCAAAAAAATCCCAATTCGTGAAAAGTCCCCCTAATTTTCGGGTAATATTGAGGAAAACACTTAAGAAAAACGTTAATTTCCAGCTAAAACTGAGAAAAGTGCCAATCCCCTGGTAAAAAGTTTTAAAAATTCGGTAATATGCTGCTAAAATTGAGGAAAACGCCAAAACTCGTGGATAATTAAGAAACATCGCTCACGGGATAAAAACGATACTTTGCTGCTAAAGGAGGGGGTGGGGCAAAACCACTGATCTGCGGCTGAAATTGAGAAGAACGATACACTCGGCCAAAATTGAGAAAAGCGCTAATTTGCGGGTAGAGTCCAAAAATCGCCCTTAACTGAGAGATTAAGGCTATGATGAGGCCAGCAAGACGTCCAGATTCAACAGTGTGCTGGCTGGGTGGAATGATGACTAAAATGTGAAATTACCCGCCTCCTTTGAACCTTACGAGATTTAAATCTGACCCCCCCCCCCCCTCGGGACAAATTCCTACTTACGCCAATGGTTTGGGGTTTCGAACTTTGAAAATTTTGTTCCATTTTTCTCAAATTTCAAATTGGCAACCCCAAGCTCGAGAATATCGCTCGTGTCATAATTGCTTTGAAACTCTTATGTTTCAGAGAATTTCATGCAAAAACTCCTCCAAAAGCTCCAAGTAAGGCGCGAAATAGTACCCGCTGAATTTTCGAAGTAATATTGGCTCTGAAGATCGAAATGTAATTGGTAATTGTTAATTACAAATTACTTCGAAAAAGTGCTTTTAATTACAAATTACCAATTACTAATTGTAATTGAAATACGTAATTCAATTACATGTAATTCAATTACTGCATAGCCCTGCTCATGGACACACGCGAATAAACCCTCTGACTACGGCCCTGCATGTTCCAGAGTCGGGAAAATTGACAGAAACCAGTGACTTTGGGGAACGCTCACTTGTGTTCCCTTCGGAAAGGGGGAATTAAACACGAAAAAATGTAAAGATGGTGACATTGTATTTTGAGCCGTCTCTTTTATTTGATTTGCCTACAGCCTAATAATTCTTGAGTAAAAAATCCTGAGGTGGGAAACGAATTTTTTTTTTTTTTTTTTCGGATTCCAGGACTCAGGCACTCTAGTACAGGAAATAAAGCCAGAATAGCGGTAAAATTCGGCCCAATTTCGAATGTGCCTTAAAAAAATCCTTTTGATGTATACTTTGAGGATTTGAAGAGTCCGCAATGATACGGGGTGGCGAACAGTATCAATCAGCTGCTAGTGCATGCATCGCTAACGGGTAAAGTTGTGTAAAACTACCCCGTTCTGTGTACTTTCGAACGGTGTCCTGATAGTTGAAGTTTGCAAGCCTCCGACTTCAGCAATCAAGTTCAAATGCAAAAAATGAAAACAAGCCGAGTAGGTCAGGGTAAATGTCTTTTTCTTAGGATAATGTGTTCCTCCTAGCATATATACGCTCCCCTCAATTCTTGAATTAAGGATTCAATTCACAACGAGCCTCAGAATTTGCGATTTTTCTCAATTTTTGCCGCGAGTTAGCGTTTTTTCTCAATTTTTGCCGCGAGTTAGCGATTTTTCTCAATTTTTGCCGTAAATTAGCGCTTTTTGCTGATTGCTTGCAAAGATGGTCCGGAAGCCTCGGCTTGCCATTTTCTCAATTTTCTGTGAATTAGCGAATTTTCTCAACTTAACCCACAATTATAACCACACATTAGTGTTTTTCCTCATTTTAGCCGCTAAAATTATTAGGTAGATTTGTATGCATTTCGATTACAGCCACGAATTAGAGGTTTCCCCAATATTCGTCGCGAACTACGTAAAGCTTTTTCTGAATTTGGCTGTGGATTAGCGATTTTTTCACTTTCTGGCACAAAGCTACCTTTAGAAGTGGCAAATTTGACGTTTTATCCATTTAAATAGCAAATTAGCGTTTTTCCTCACTTCAGCGCTTCTCAATTTTATCGGTGAATTAGCCACGGATTAGCGATTTTTCGCCATTTTAGCGTTTTTTCGGAGTTTGTGCGGTGAATTCATGTTTTTCTTGATTTTAACCGCTAATGAGCCATTTTTCTCCATTTCATTCATGAATTAGCGCTTTTTCTGTACTTTATCCGCTTTCCGCGGAAGCTTTAAGGAAACTGGTAGCCGCGAAGTAGCGCTTTTTCTCACTTCTGTCCGTGAATTAGTAGCGGCGTACCGAGACCGCGCCGAGTGTCGAGGGGGCCAGATCGCCCCGGGCTCCCTATGTGGGCCTGCAGTTGGACAGCGATATTGGCTCCTTTCGACGATTTTCAATCCATCCGACCCAGAATGGAGTACTTGCAGGTAATTAGCAAAGAGTGTAGCTGAATAATCGATTTATCACACAAAAGCGCTATGCTAGGCAGCTCCCCAGTTTTTTTTTTTTTTTTTTGGTCCGTAAGCGGATATAAAGATGAGAAGGCGGACTACTATGCTATTCTTGCAGGCAAGTACCAACGCTGCAAAAAGTTGACAAACATCGCTAGTAGTATTCGTGTCCAAAACTGTTCAAAAGCTTTCATTCGCGGTATCTACATGAAACATCCAGGCCGAAATTGAGAAAAAATCGCTTATTCGCGGTGTATATGCCACTTTATGCCTTAAATGAAGAAAAATCGCTAATTTGCTGTTGGTAAAATTGAGACGTGGCCCAGTTTTTGCATTTCTGCAAGCGCTAAAAGGCAAGAAAACCCACTAAGGCTATAAGATAAGAAAAAGCTAATTCGGGGCTAAAATTGAGAAAAAAGACAAATTCGCAACTGAAACTGCAGAAAATCGTCCATTCGCGGATAAAAAAGTGAAAAGCCACTAATTCACTGCTAATTTTCGAAAAATGCTGAATCACGACTAAAATTGAGAAAAATGGCTAATTAGCTGCTGAAATTGGGACATAGGTATACTAACCCACAGCAAAAATTGAGAAAAATAGCTAATTCGCTAATGAAATTGACAAAAAGTGCTACTTAGCGGCTAAACTTGGAACAATCCTATTTCGTGGACTTAATTGAAAAGAATAAATACAGCTAAAATTGTAAAAAAATCGGATAATTTGCGGATAAAGTAAATAAAAAACGTTCATTCGCGGATTCAAATGAAGAAATTGGCTAACTCACTGCTATATTAGAGAAAACGCCAATTCACGACTAAAATTTAGTAATAACGCTGACTTGAGGCTAAAATTCAGCAAAATACAATAATCTGTTGCTTCTGAAAGCAACTTCGGGCCTAAACATTAAAACAAAAAAAAAAAAAAAAAAACGCTATTCCAGAGCTAAAAGTTGGAAAACAAAAATTGCGGCCAATATTGAGAAAAATCACTAATTAATCAGCGCGGCTGATATTTACGAAAAACGCTATAAAACAGCCTTGTGTCTTGAGTCATGGGTTGAAGGGTGTCCCGTTTTTAAGAAAACCCTACTTGATGGGTTTTCTCATTTGTCTCATTGTACCTATGCTCAGTTGGCCAGTTCTGGGATTCTGTAACGACAATTACCGAGAAAAATTAATCTGTAGTTACCAGTTTTCTCAGGAGGACTGGGATCCGTCAAAGAGTTGGGGGGGGGGGGCATCGGGTCTCCGGCCACACTGGCCCTTCGGGCTAAGCCCGATCGCCCACTCCCTGTATCCGCCCCTGAGTTACACCTATGTCCAATGCGATCGTGCGGACTATTGCTTCCTCTTGCTTTTAAGTCTCAGAACGTTCGTAACAAGGGCGAGAAAATAAGTGAACTCCAATTGTAAGTGTATAAGTGTTATTGAGTAATTACTGACCTTGACATCGCCGAACATTTCCACGAGGTCATGCGATCCACTGCCCAGGGCCAGATGGTAAAGAATATCTTGGTCCATAAGCTCGATGTGAGGATTTTTAAGGCGAACTGTTCCATCTTCGTACCTGGAAATACGCGCACGAAAAATAAAATTAGTCTAAAATCGGTTCAACTTTCTTTGTATTTATGAATTCGAAATCAGCCAAATCATACGATGCAGTCGAATTTTGATTCATCTTAAAAGATATTCGCGAAGTGTTCCGGTGCAAGCCTTTTGTGGGACAACCCTCTCCCTTCTAACCGTTAAGATAAACAAAATCGCAGGCACTATCTTAATCGTTTGTTATTTCCAACAATTGTGTCAATATTTTTTTTAAAAAATTATTTTTTTGGTGGGTGTGTATGAGCTATCTTTACTTTTTCATCTCATTGGCAACTTTAGTTTACCTTACTGATGAGTCAGAAGAATGGAAGGATATTTCATTATTAAAACCAGCAATTTCATTATTAAAACCAGCAACGCAAACACAAGACGGGCAGTCGTCAAGACCGCAACACGGACACGGTATGTCATAGTCATCACATTCTACCGCGTTTTGTCTTTCCATTTTAGACTACCTTCGATTATTGGTGACATACTATTTCTCTCACTTCACAGAGAGCAAAAATTTAGAGATAAACACCCAAGGAAAGGATAGAATAATCACGTTAATTGATGACGTATCTCTAGGAAAGGAACCTTGACAAAATTTTAATTAACAGCATAAATAAATTGTTTTAAAAAAAATCATTTTTAGACCGAGGGTAATATTCATTCACAATAGTATTTTACCGTGTCAAAGGGTCCGCCGTCCCTGATTTCACGCAGCCACAGTGATCACCGTTCATGAATTCAAAAACTTAACTCTTAACGGAAATGTCACACGATAATAAACGGATACCTTCATTTGTAGGCTCACTGACCTACCCACTTTAGTTCCGGACACCTCTGAATAGACGAACTGGCTGAAACTATTTACCTATTTAGAAACAATGAGTGAATAGAAAAACTCTTCATTCCCCCCTCTGTTCAACAGTGAAATGGTGAATGCTACACCGAAGCCTGCAACAGTTTTGTGCAGTTGATTGTGAATGTATGTATAGCAACGATTTCAAGATAGCTATAATTTCGTTAACAATTTTATTGATGACTAGATTATCTGATGATGAACGGTGTTCGAGAGTTTCCTGATTAATTTTATTCTGGTAATTCATGAGGTTTTTCGTCCCTCTTTCACTCGTCTAGATTGCAGACACTCACAGGCACAAACAACATAAACCGTTCATACGTCCCTTCCCTCCTTTGTTGTGGGTGGTAATTAATTACACGTTTTCATGTCGGGAGAAAAATAAGCAAAAATAGTAATCCCGAGGACCATAAAGAATAATGATCTGTTCTCGATAGAGGAGTAATAAATTACGCCCCTCTCTACATCGTTTAAAAAACGAGGAAAATTAATTATTTAGCTCGCTAAGTCCTGGATCATATTATTACGAAATAAATGAAAATTTAAGGCTTAACAATCTTTCCTGTAAATATCCTTAAGAAATAAATTACCGGAAGAGGGGGGGAGGGGATTTGGTGGCGCGAAAGGGCGCAAACAAACAACTGACGACAACTGTAAACAACTGACAGCTGCCAACAGCTTAGTTCAAAATTAAAAGCATCTTTTCTCCGGTGACGAAAGCAAAAACGATTGATTGGCAGGGGGGGGGGGGAGACTAACACCACCTGACTCCTACAGAGCTCTGGACAACGGCGTTCAAAACGCTGAATAAATTATATTGGGTCAGAATATCCTTTCTCTCAGAGAGACAAATGGTTACATTCAAAACTCTGCTGGACTGTAGGCATGTATCGTGGCTGATATATGTGGACTTTTTACGCGTATATGGGCCAACATTTTTCTTAGACTCCTAAAGAAATGAAAACACGAGGAAAAATACTCAATTTCCTCCCAGTTTACGGGCGTTGAAAATAGTGGTCATTCTTAATACCTGATGTATTTTATCGCTTATGCTTAATACTAATCATCTATTCTTTTAATTATTGTTTGTAATAGGTATCAATTGACGCAAACTGTCAGGATAAAATTATTTTAATTTGTACGAATAGGATAATTATTTAAATTTGTTTATAATAGGCGAGGCCTAGGTCTAATAGAAAGGGATCTGTATAGGGTGCACCGAGTGTGTAAACTTACACTTCCACGTGCTATACCTGGCATCTAACGTATACGTATTTTAATGCTTTAACGATCACTGAGAGGAATACGTTATAATTTACTGCCGGACTCTCAATAATTCGTAATAATGAAGACTTCCTCATGTTGCAAGTGCTCGCTTAAGTCATTATGTAATGCCAATGAAATGTTCAATGTGGCACAATATGAATTACGAGGAAACAAGAAGCCAACTTGCAAAAAAAATTAGAAAAAAATCATTTTAAGAAATCGACAGAAACACATAATTAAGTAAAATTGATCTTCATTTTCGTGCTTCCTCATGAAATGGTTCGATTTGTCTAGCATGCATATAGTCTTCGAGCATACAAAAAAATAATACTAACAAAAATTCGTCAATTTCTTCCTCGGCTCCGTTGGACATTTTGCGTATGCTCATCTCTTGGGATCAATACACTATTTTCCTTCCTTTTTTTTAATATAAAGAACAAAGTGGAGCCGCGCTCGACAGATAAACGTTGCGGTAGGGTTAAAGATTATTATTGTGTATATTACTGGTTGTGAGGGAGCGGGGTTGTCTCAACAGTTAAAATTAATCGTACGCAAGATTCTTAACGTAATCTTTGCGATCAAAGAAGTCGTAATAAAAACTCAAAACAATAACAAAAAAACTTTATTTATACACAAGGAGGAGAGGTCGAGGGTTAAAGGTAGAAACGGGTAAAACGGTTTCACCAGTGAAAATGGGAGGAACGCGAAATCGAAACTGTTAGTCAGGCTCGAGGGTATACGCGCTTCGAAGGGCGAGGTCGCCGGTGGATAAAACTAGACATGCGCGTGATTTTTACGAGGAGGACTCTTTTTCACCGCTTCAACCCCACATTTCCCATTATGGTGAAATTAACTTTTCCGTTATAATGATATTAAAAAAATAATTCGCAATGAAAAAGGCACATTAGTAGTCAAAACGTTATTGTTGTAATTTCTCTGCCTTGTTCAAATTAAATTGACAGTTCTATGACACGAAAAAAGAAATCCATTGCAATTTTACTCCAGTTTTGTCAACGAATCTATGTTTCTTGCGGTACTGAATCCGAATCTGAACTTTGCCAACAAAAAATCGGTCGGCTTCACGTCGAAAATCGCAAAAAAACTGGAAATTTTCCAACTTTTTCTACTCAATTTATTATATCTCTGGAACTATGTACTTTTCGATTAAGGCGCTCCTTTGCATTTTTGAAATAGACTAAATTTGTGACAATTTAAGCCCAATTGTAGCTCCGTAAGACTAATAGTTCCCGAGATATGACCCGTCAAAAATTGACCATTTTCTTCCGCTGACGGAAAATTGCAGGCTGGAGCCTGAACCTGGAAAACTGATTAATGTTTGGTGCAATCTCTTTCAGATTCACCTTCTTCCATTTAATAAAAAAATCCTGAAGATTCCACGTCAGGTGTTGGCACTGCACGAGCTTGAATTTGGATATGAGGGCCCTTCGATTTGCTGAAATATCTCTGAAACTATCGGTGTAGACTAATCGTTCTTTTAGGCCCGTTCGCAAGCTCTATGTACGCGTACTGTGCGTTCTGTGGACCTAGCCGAAGTTTTTATTCTGTGGATGCCCACAAACGCACATGCGTTGCCCATAGTGCCTGTTCACAAGCTCCACATGCGACAAAAATGTCAGATGGGAGAGGGTTTTAATAATTTTGCAGTGTGAAGTGAGCAAAGAAGTGCGTGAGTGTTTGAAGTTATTGCGCTTGAGACATTGACGAAAATGATTGACGAATTTATTCAATTTGAAATTATGTACTTCTACCACGGCGGGACCACCCCCTCCCCCATGACTTTTTCAAAAAATTAAAATGGGAATCAAAGGCTACATTAACATGGGGTACTCGCACCGAATATGATGCTTCTAGAATCAACTGGTGATTTTTAGTGATTTTCTTACAATTTTAACCCCATGCAATACCGACCGGGGTCTTATGACTACTGATATTTGTGCCAAAGCGTGCACCGCTAAATTAATTTCTTCGAGAGTTATAGTGCTAACAAGAAAACGGCCATAAATTACATAATTCAATATATATATATCCTATTATCAATATATGTATATGATGATTGTATATACAGGGTGGAAGGGTTTAAGTGTAAAGAAAAAAAATTAAATAAATTTAATATAAATTGGTAAAATTAGACCTCATTTGCGATAGAAAACACCCCATAACCCATGATCCGAAAATCAAAACCTTTCGAGATGAATGATTTTTCTATCATCTTTTTAGGATAAGATCATTTTCCTGCCAGGGCTATACAGGGTGTCCGGAAATTAGATGCTCAGAGAAAATATGGTGATAGTACACGTCATTTGCGATCAAGTTCACTATTTGACGTTTTTCGAAATTCGGCTTAGCTTCCGAGATATAACTCATTTTGCGTATTTTCTACTAACCCCTATGTTTTTTCGATAAATGCCCTCCTCGCGCTCATCAACAGGTGCTAGGCTAAAAGTAAATAGCTCATTGGAAAGAGCACAAAATTTCCTTTGAAATGAGCTATAAAATGAATAAAATGATCCAAGATCGACAGTGGTAGGGCAGCTGATTTCCGAAGGAAATTTGTTATTCGTATTTTCACACATTTTTCGTAGGCGATTTTCACATTTCCGTCAAATAAAATTATTTTTTTCCATTCATGGGAAAAACTTCCTCATTTGGTGAGCTTTCAAATGACGTGCAATAATTGCTTATTTCTTGGATTTCCCTTGGAGAAATGACCAATAAACTAAAAAAACACAGACACGGAATTCAAATTCAGCGTCGTTTTCCACTACGTTTTTTTCTCAGAAACTGCTCGCAGCCTGCCGATTTTCTGGTGGTTAACTGTGGTGGGTTAACTGAAACTAGAATCTTGATTATCTTAAACAGTAACGGCTGGTTTACACGATGCCAGTAAGCGAGCCAGTCGACTGGCACTTGTTATTGGAGCCTAAAAGCTTCTAAAGGCACCAGTTATTGGAGCCTGTCGATTTGCGCCAGTCCGTTTAGACGATTCAAGTTACCGGTGCCAGTCAGCAGAGTTCAAAACGATGGATATCAGATAACAAGCGTAAAAATGACTGATATGATAAGTGAATGCTGGACTGGAGGATGAAAATTTCGTTCACACGGTACCAGCAGATGGCACCAGTTCATTTTTTGGGGTGGGAGACCCTAGAATGCTCACTGGCTACTTCCAGTGTAAGTCGAATGGTGGGAATCCATTAGATGGGCCAGTCAACTGACACCAGCTACTAGATCATGGTCACTAGCGCGCCATGAAGAAACCAGCCTTAAATGAAAGACAACAATTGAAATTAGATGGATTTTGGAAGACAAATACTTAAAAAAAAGAAGGAATAACATTTTATAATAATTGCTCAAAGTGGCCACCGTCTTCCCTTTTGCACAATAGGCATTAGGGACCCACCGCCTGACTCCGCTCGTGGCACGTAAACCTTCGATTACGAGGGCGATTTCTGAGCTCTTCGCACAACGTTCGAATTCTCTCTGATTCGAAGGTCTTCCAGTGTCGCTACTGGGCGCTATTAGATGCATCTAATTCCAATTTTATTGTCTTTCATTAACTGCTGGAAAATGAAAGGATCTGGTTTCAGTTAACCCGCCTCCATGAAGCAGAGAATCAGCAGGCTGCGAGCAGTTTCTGAGAAAAAGAAGTAGTGAAAACAGTCGATGAATTTGACTTCCGTGTCTGTGTTTTTTTAGTTTATTCGTCATTTCTCCTCGGGAAATCCAAGAAATAAGCAATTGTTGCACGTCATTTGAAAGCTCACCAAATGAGGAAGTTTTTCCCATGAATGGAAAAAAATAATTTTATTTGACGGAAAGGTGAAAATCGCCTAGGAAAAATGTGTGAAAATACGAATAACAAGTTTCCTTCGGAAATCGGATGCCCTACCACTGTCGATATCGGATCATTTTATCCATTTTATAGCTCATTTCAAAGGAAATTTTGTGCTCTTTCCAATGAGCTATTTACTTTTAGTCTAGCATCTGTTGATGAGCGTGAGGAGGGCATTTATCGGAAATACATAGGGGTTAGTAGAAAATACACAAAATGAGTGTATTTTGAAAAATGAACTTGATGAATTTTGAAAATGAGTGTGTCTCGGAAGCAAAGCTGAATTTCGAAAAACGTCAAATAGTGAACTTGATCGCAAATGACGTGTACTATCACCATATTTTCTCTGAGCATCTAATTACCGAACACCCTGTATATTTTCTTAAAAAATAACTGTTTCTGTGTCCTCGGCAGCTCCTCAAAGTTTTGCGAAACAGGAACTTACAGGAAACAGGATTTTTTCAATGAAAGTCAATCACCACTTGTACATACTAAATCTCCGCCTATCGACTTTCGATGGATCAGAAAAACTTCTTCAACGTGTCCCTTTCAAAATTACTCATGAGCATTTTTTAATTAATTGGCGATTTTTCGGCAGAAATGACAGTTTTTTTAGTGCATTTCATTCTGAAAATGCACTATTGGTCTCGTCGTGATGGTGGCAAACATGGGTCATGTCATGTTTTTTTCACGTTTCAGAACCTCTAGAACACGAATTCAGTGGTCTCCGGAATTCATATATATCTATATATTCTATATACATATATACATACAGGGTGTTTCAGGAGGATGCGGCAATACTTGCACATGGTGTACTACTAAGTAAGGCGAACCAAAATTACTATGTGGACATAGGGTCGCAAACGCTTCGTTTCAGAGTTACAGAGAATTTTGAGTTTTTTAAGCCAAACCACCTCTTTCCCCAGAAAAGCTTTCTTAACGGTCTAGCCGTTCAAGGTAGAACAAAATGAATTACATTTCTGAAAAGAGCGCAAATTTGACTTTAGAAAACCTAAGAATAACACGCCATAATTTCTTTAAGTACGTCTAGTTATTTTTTGGAAAAATGAAAAAGTGTGACATTGAATTTTTGTGTTTCATTCAGAGGTGAATTACGCTCAATCCGTAGTGGGTCGGATATTGTTACGGTATTGTAAAAACATGCGCATTTTGTAAGCTTTCCAATGACGTAAGAAAATTTGAAATTGGTTGGATTTTTACTAAGATATCACACTAAAGGATCGGGAAATCGGCGAAAATTGTCGAAATAAGCCACATTGCACCCACTAGGAAAACATCGGGGAACATTTTTTTCAGACATCACAATCACCTCATTGAGGTTCATGGATCAAAATAATTTCAGAAAAATCAATGATTCATACCGATCATGATCACCCCCACCCATCCACTCCGCTCATACTATGAAATAATCGTTCGGAATTGGTTGACAGTTTGCCTTTCATAATTTATTATTTTAATTCAAAATTGTTTTTTCTGGTAAAAATTCACACCATACGCGTGAATAAACGCAATTGCCATTCGAAAACGCCTGAGAAATGGTGACGGATGACGAGCTAGTACGAAACTGATCAGATAATTTTAAACAATTATTTGCTTATGGAAGTGGTGGGGAGGGGATGATGTTCATTGACATTGACCATTGTTTTTTCATTATTAGTTCATTACTTTGTAACATGGGGTGATTGTGATGTCTGAAAAAAATGTTCCCCTAGTAGGCACAATGAGGCTTATTTTGACGGTTTTCACTGGTTTCCCGAACGTTTAGTGTGATATCTCAGTAAAAATCCAACCAATTTGAAATTGTTTTTAAGTCATTTGAAAGCTTACAAAATGGGCATGTTTTTACAGAAGCGTAGCAATATCCGTCCCACTATGGTATGAGCAAAATTCTCCTCTGAAAGAAACACGAAAATTCCAAGTCACACTTTTTCGTTGTTTCAAAGAATAACTAGACGTACTTAAGACAATTATGGCGTGTTATTTACAGATTTTCTAATGTGAAATTTTGCGCTCTTTTCAGAAATTTAATTCATTTTGTTCCATCTTGAACGGTTTGTCCGTTAAAACCACTTTTTGTGGGAAAGAGGTGGTTGGGCTTAAAAACCACAAAATTCTCAGGGTAGTACAACATGTGCAAGTATTGCCGAATCCTCCTGAAACACCCTGTATATATATATCTTATGGCCGTTTCCTTGTTAGCACGATAACTCTCGTAGAAGTAAATTTAGCGGAACGCGCTTTGGCACAAAAATCAGTAGTCATAAGACACCGGTCGGTATTGCATTTGGGCCAGATCGGTCAAGGTGGAGCGGGGGAAAATAGGGCTTGAAGTCGTCAAAAAATCACTAAAAATCACCAGTTGATTCTAGAAGCATCATATTCGGTACGTATACTCCATGTTAGACTAGCCTTTGATTCCCATTTTAATTTTTTGAAAAAGTCGAGGGGGAGGGGGTGGTGCCCCCGGGGTGGAAGTAAGTGTGTGGTCTTGTTAGCACGATAACTCTCGTAGAAATTAATTTAGCGGAACGCGCTTTATCAAAAAAAATCAGTAGTCATAAGACACCGGTCGGTATTGCATTTGGGCCAAATCGGTCAAGGTGGAGGGGGGAAAATAGGGGTTGAAATGGTAAAAAAATCACTGCAAATCACCAGTTGATTCCAGAAGCATTATATTCGGTATGATGATTCCATTTTGAAAGAGCCTTTGATTCCCATTAAGTTCAGCTTAAACAAACCCGGCAGCAAACAGTACGAGGGAGGGTCAAACATTAACGAAACAAATCATGGTCTCAACATTACTACTTCTGGGACGGCTTAGGGTATCCGTATACAAAATGAAATGCACTCTTTCCGACCGCCAGCTGCCGGAGCGATTTTTTTTTTTTGTGATTTTGTGAGAGTGATTTTTCTATTCAAATCCGCCTATTCGTTTTGACCTGTAAATTCAAGCAATCCTTGCGAATTTCAACGTGCGAAAAATAATTAAAACATCATCTGAAGCGGTCCTTGGATTGTAACTGAATGTTAACGTTCACCTAAGCATCAAAAGATTATTTACTTCTAAACAAAAGAATAAACAAAAATAATTCAAACTTAATCAAAATTCTTATTTCCAAATTTATGTATCAGATATTATTCAGTTTTTTCATATGAGTGAACCATTTTTTGTAGGTATTAAATTCAAATATTTGCAAGTTCATATTACGGCACAAGTTGATTCCGACAACAAAAGCGTGATGCTTCGTAAACTCTTTATGAACTCTCAGCCCTCTAACATTGGATTTACTTTTAAGTCTGGTCGAATAACCATGTTCAGGCACAGGAATAAGGGATCGATATTTAAACAAATTTATAAGTACAATTTTTTGATACAAGCTGGAGAAAGTTGATACATCGTGTTCTTCGTATAGACTATAAGTCGGTGTAAGACGATGTTTATACAATATTATTTTTAACAATGTATTAATTGTGACTAGCAAAGGCTGCAACGTACTTCCCCGAGCTGCCCCCCAGACTAGACAACCATAAGTAAATAGCGATTGGGCAAGGCCTAGATAAATAATTCTTAGCATATTTTTGTCAAAAACTGGTCTTAATTGCAGAAACACAAAAAATAATGATCTCAGCTTGTTTACGCAATTTTGTTAATATGAGCATCCCACCAAGTTCAGTAGAAGCTTGTGGAGTCCACAAAATTTTCCATTCCTACTCGCGTGAAATCGCTCAACTTCGGCAAGGTCCACAGACCGTATTTAAATACAACGACGAAATAAAATAATAATAAAAATGGTACAATAAAAGGCGCGAGGGACCGTAACTAGTTAAAATATGGCAAGAGCGAACTCACCACTTATGACATATTTATGACATTGGTCTGGTCTGCCTTTTTAGCGAGGGGCGACGGCGTGCAGGCGGCGGGAACGTAGGCTAGTGCAGTGGCAGTGTCTGGTGGAGTCAGCGGCGTGACGTACGATGACGGGGGGGGGCGCTCTGAAGATGTAAACGTATTGGCGGCACAAAAGGTGACGCAGATGATACTCCGGCGAGAAGACGGGCGGCGCAGGTGGTGCCGCAACTCCGACGAGAAGAGTGGTGACGCAGGTGGTGTGGCACGAAGAATACTTTGACGAGAAGACGGGTGACGCAATTTAAAACAAGTTTGGGACACACGGGAGGGTGCGACTGGGGACGCACTGAACTGGTGTCGCAACTGGCGGCGCACGATTAATCAACAATCTTGGGGCACACTGAACGAAACGACTGGGGCGCACTGAACTTGTGTCGCAACTGGCGACGCACTAAAAATCAACAGCCTCTCACTGGAAACACACCCGGGGCCTTATTCCGAACAGTCGTGAAAACATGCCTCTAGCGGGATCCAAGGACGCCGAATAAGAAATAACACTATCCCGCCATAGCAACCGCATCTTGCGGCATTTTCACACGGGTTCGTAATAAGGCCCCCGTTATCCAATTCTTTTGGGCGGCGCACTCCGTATTCCTTGCCAGGGTGACGCACTGAGTTCGAAATAGAGAGTTCGTAGTAATAATCAGTATCGAGTTC
Organism: Corythucha ciliata; assembly: GCA_038030265.1. Lineage (NCBI taxonomy): Eukaryota > Metazoa > Arthropoda > Insecta > Hemiptera > Tingidae > Corythucha > Corythucha ciliata. The sequence continues at coordinate 43,818,842 of CM075938.1, read as the reverse complement.
GTGGTCAGTATAGTGTCTGTTCGTGATAGTTTCACTAGGCCCGAGTTTCTGTCGTGTTATACCGACAGAGGAGGCCGGAGTGGTCTTAAGTGTGACCACCGGTCGTCAGTCGTCGAGTTACCACAGCGGTTCACAAGTGTGACCAGCCCTGGTCACAAAGTGTGTCCACTGTCCACCCACCTTCGGTCGTCGAGTCATCACCGACATTGTACCAGGTTGGTGAGAATCCTGTCTCCTCGTATGCCTCTTTGTCTAACGGAGGGACCAAAAGGATATAGAGCGTGTCGCTGCCGCCCCTTTCCCACTCGAATTCCCGTGGGACGTTTCAGAATCAAGTACCATAATAAGAAAGAGTTGTCATTAATCCGAGGAACTGGGTTTCCCGCGCACTCGTCAATTTTTGAGAGGGGGGGGGGGACTATTGGTCGTACGGAGCTGTATTTAGGCTTAAATTATCACAAATGTAATCTACTTCAAGAATGCTAAGGAGCGTCATCATCAAAAAGTCCATAGTTTAGAGATATATGTTAACTTACACATAATGTCAGGAATTATTCATTGTTTTTTGAGGGCGAGATAGTGGAGGTTGCAGATCTTCAGTGAAATGATCGAAAATTGTCTCTCCACAGCTTTATTTTTAGGTGCAGGACCGGTTTCGGCCTCCCTGTATCAGGCCATTTTCAACTGCAAACTTCTACACTGCTCAAATTCCATTAAGGGGGGGGGACCCACGTCTTATATACTTATCAATATTAATAAATGTTTAAATCGTTAATCACTCGTCAAGCGTCTATAAACTTCTTCAGGTCAGGAATTATGTTAATCGTCGGTGGTGGGGGGAGGGTGTATAGTAAGAAAAAATTATGTTCCTTCGTTTCACGTACACTGGTGTAGAAAATAATCTGATTTCACGAACTTTTTCAAAATTAGGCAAGTAGCAATGGAACACCAATAAATAGAATCTAATTTAATAAATTATTCCCTCTCTTTCTTTGGGAGGCTTTCTTAGCTTGTTCGATATTGATACTATAGACAATATAAGCTTCACGACGGATCTTTTGCCTTACTTTTCTCGTAACATCTGGTATGAGCCAGTCAATCATTTGTACTAATGTCAAAACGATATTCTGCAAACACAGAAAATAAGATATTGATGAATTATTTATACTTTAACCGAAAAAACTACCTCAAAAACTAAAACGAATATTAGGCGGGCGGCTAGTACGATCCAGAAAGTGCTCGTTGTTTCATACTTGTCGTCTGACCAAGGAGGTTCCCTGTAATCTTTGTACCTAGAAAACCAGTCAATAACCAGGCGTTGAAAAAGAGCTTCCCGTGTCAAGGCTACGTGGAAGTCGAACCTGCAATAAGTTTCATTCGTCGGGGAGTAGGTACCGTCAAGATCGGAAACGTTCATGTAAGATAGGGAAAAGTCGATGTAGCCGTATAGAGTACCGTCGGAGCTTTCGAAGTATCTATAGACGAAGTGGGGGATGAATTCTGACGTGAATCCAATGATGAGGGCCTTGGTGTAACAGAAAACAAGTGAAGAAACGCGGCCTAGTAGAAAATATGGTTTCCTATTTTACGAAGGAGAAAAAGCATTACGTTGGTAAAGACTGCCAGTTTACTGACAAAGCCGAGAATGTTGAGCCAAACTCCGATACTACTGACACGCCTAGCGACTGGCCTTCTATAGTATTTCAATATCTAGAACATCCAATACCGAAGGAGAAGATTTCTTGAGAAGAATTAAATTTACCTTATGGGCGTCATTTCTGCATTCAAATATGTTGTTAATCAGAGCGCAAAGTGGAGCAAGTGGAAAAGCTACAGCGAATATTGTGATAAAGCCGTACTGCAACACTATTAACATCACTTAATGTTATATCGCTTTCAAGGTCAAGAATGGGTTATACCAACCCATTTCCAAGTATTCATCGAATATATTCAATTCGTTGAGGAAATAGTCCTGCATCCATTGTGGTTTGGATCGGATGAATTCCAAAGAAACACTTTTTCTACAGACTTTGAAAAATTTGGCAGCAATCCTGGCAGGATTGAAATAAATTAAATTTGATTGAGAAGAGTATTCGGATGAGTAATATCGGATTTCCATGCACTCGGTATCCTAATGCACCAGACAATATCACGATCGACCCACTAGACGACAATGAATGTCTTCTTCCGCCCACTTGGCTTCGATTTTATTAGGTAACTTACGGCTTAACGAGCTCTAAGATAGAAATCACGATCTGCTTTCCAACCATGATAATCGCCAGTTGTGTCGTCACATCAAACATGCAACCACCGATGCTGCACTGCGTAAGCCAAAGGGGGAAAACGTAATTGAGGCCTTAAGAAAAATCGCGAGATAAATGGCACTACTACCTCTTCTTGCCGGGACCCCCAAATTCGATTGTACTTGGCCGGGTGACCGATGAATCGCCCTTTGATGAAAGCCACATAAAATATGGACGAGTAATAATTGACGAATTCGAGAAGATACATCTTGAAAGTTGCTGAATCCTCAAACTGAGTTTGGGTTCGGGGTACTTCAAATTCTGTCAAAAAAATTGACAATCGGTTGCAAATCTGGGCATTATACGTAGAGTAACGGATATTATTGTTTGGAGGGGCGTCTATAAAAATAACTGAAGAGTAACTTACAAGTCCGAAGCACATGACGAATGCGAGATTCAAAACTCCTGCGGTAGCGTTGATCACGAGGATAATATAAGAGGAGAAAGGTTTGTTGGCGGTCATGTCGTAGCCATAAAGTGACAGACTGGTGATTACTGTCGTGCGATAAATTATGACTGCGGCGCACGCCGCTAAGGCTAAGAATACCTTAGGGCAATACTCATGGCATTTAGGAAATACAAATTTAACTACTCAGGAGACTCTAACCAAAAAGAGGACAATAGAAAAGCTAAACGTTATTGCAGAGAGCGTTCGCCAACGTGGCACTTTCTTTTCTTCTTTTCCAGTAACCCGATTCATTTTATACGCACGATGTCTGGAAAATGAATAGTTTTTCTTGTGAATCGATTTTCTTTTCAATTGAATCGTTTCACTTTTCAGCTTGAGCCAGATACTGAGGTCTCGGCACTTCTTCGATGTCATCATAATTCGACAGGCCCCACCTGTGAGTTATTTCAGCAGAATATCGCTTCCAAAATTCAAGAAATAGGGCAGCTGGCAAATACACGGGAAGCGAGAAGTTAACATAATTCGAAATGTTATACTCCTCAAGTCAAATTTACCCCAGATTGACACAAAAGTCGCTAAAAAAATCGTGGCTTTGTTGTCAAAATATGAAATGATAGTCGCGTATGCGCAAGCTCTATTCAGAGTCCAAAATTCACAAAAAAGCTCACATCTAGGGCACATGATAATGTCGTCACCATCGCAAATATCGTGGCTAATAAATATACGTATTTAAAATATACATCGATAAAAAAACAACAAAAGCATATTGTAGCAGGTTTGTGAGGTGAGTTCGAGTTAATGAACGCCTTCTCATTTGATGGCGCTTATAGTCAGCTGGAACCACATCATCTGGCCAGCCCAAATGTTTCACGCAAACCTAACTTCATCGTGAGTGGCGGCGATAATCCCCGCGAAAAACACAATTAGACCGACCAGGGCTGCTGGTGCCAACATGAACGTGTAGAAGCCAAGCCAGGTGAAATAAAGAGCTAATTTGCCGCCCAAGTATTCTCTAATGTAGTCGAGTGGCTGATATCTAACGAGGCTATAAAAAATTTATAACTGTGGTCACATTACATGCTACTCAACACTCAGACGGTCAATAGGCCTTTTGCCGGCATTTTTTCCCCAAACGATAGTAACTTACTTCCGATATGACGCCCACTGATGGAACAGCGTATACCTAAGAGACCCTGGAGTTTCCAAGCTGCCCTGGACAAACCGTATCCGGCTGAGGTTTACAAGTAAGTCGAAAGCACTTAACCTTACGTCGTGCAACGCGTACGCTGAAGAGTAGACTTTGACATGTACTAATCTGTCGATTCCAAAACTAAGGGTACTCTTCTGGGACTGCTTGCCAAAGAGCGTACGCTCCAAAATGAATGACACTACCATCGCTCGGCTTTTTGACGTGAAGAAATTGTCCGAGCTAACGTCAAATCTTACACACACACAAAAACTCAGTCACCTCTAAAAGGGGGAACAATGAGTGGAGTTTTTCTTACAAATACTCTTTGTCCTTACTGAAGGTCGCTGTACATTTGAAACCTGTCTCCGGAAAAATGGAACGGTCGATGTAAACGTATTTTTTTAGACATTGCGCCAGACGTGGGCTTGCATTTTCTAAGAAGGAGTCATTCGAGTCAGTTTCAATGGACTCCTTAAAAAAGACGAATAAGAAAAAAAGGCAATGAATAAGCAAAGCTACGAAGAACGCTCATACCTGAGATCCTTCATCATAAACCATGTGCTTCTTAACGATAGAATTATGTTTCGAAGTGAGGAAATCACTGTTCAGCTCCTGTTTAAATTAAGTAAGATACAAAACGAGATAACCTATACCTAACATTCTTTTTTCAACACTCACGTCCTTAAGTGGAAACCTCAGCTTGAGTATTTCCGCGTATCTCTTCATAACGGGAATCGGAGCGTGGATTTTAATGAAATTCAAAGATGCTTTCTCTTCGACTTCGTGCTCTAATTTTAGCCCTTCTTCCGTAAGGTTCCTTTCAAAAGTCTGAAAAAAATATCCGAGTAACATTGAAGGATTCAAAACACTGTTTTTTCACATGCGCCGTGTATACCTCTCGCATCTCATAGGCCGCTTGAGTTGTAGCGTCGGCCGACGCTTTGTCCCAAACGAGTACAAAATCCACCGAGTATACGCCATTTTTAAAATAAAGGACTCCCTGTAGAATGGAAATACGATGTTCACTCGGCTTACAAACTCTACTCTTCAGCTAAACAATTTTTTAATTAAATTCTTGAACTTTGACAGATCGCCAAAGCCCCCCCCCCCTAATTGCGACATCAAGGCATAAAACGCGTAATTATCTAAAATGGAGGATTTCCCAATTTATGGTTTTTCCAGATTCGAAAAAACAGGAAAATCACAATTAATGCCTAAACCACGCACGTGCAAAAGCTAATGAGCAAGTGCGTGTGGCTGGCAAAGTCATAGACGTGACGAGTGGGTACTTGACCACCGTCCTAGTGAATCAGCTGAACCCGCATTGTGACTGAGGTGCAGTTTTTTTTTTATTATTATAATCCTGTGAGACGATAAAATTAATAATTTAAAATCAACGCAAGTTCTCCACTTCATAATTTAAAATTAATGCAAGTTTTCCACGTAGGGTATAGGTACGCCTATTAGGGCCTACAGGTGCCTTCACACTAAATGAAACTTAATCGTGGAACAGTTTCGCGAGTCAAGCCTCGCATAAATGTGAACGGATGATTCACCCCGAAACGTGTTATGCGCGAGGCAGTCTCGAGACGAGCCATCCGGTGACGGAAATGTAGTTTTCAGCCATACACTTCAAAACAATTAGCGGTTCCAAAATTTTCTAACTACTTTTTTCGGATTCCTCGTGCAATTTTATTGCGAAATGACCAGGCCTGTCTAGGTGGGAGGGGGGGAGGAACTGGGTCAGACATCCCGTTTCTTGGGGGCCCAGATTTCAAAAATGAAGAAAGGGACTTGGACTAGGGGGACAGAAGACCACCGTTGAAACTCTACTGAGGCTGGAACTTTGCTATGGCTGGGCTACTATCTTGTGAATTGGAGCTTAGGGATTTTCTATGGTCTGAAGTTTTGCTATGATTTGGAATTTTCCTGTAGTTTAGGGCTTTGCAGTGGTTGATGATTTACTGAGGTTAGAGCTTTTTGTGGCTGGACCTTTGATGTGATCGGAACGTTGTATTATTTAGCCCTTTACTGTGATTGGAGCTTTTTACGGTTAGTACTCTGATTTGGTTTGGAGCTTTGGAACTTTGCTGTTGTTTGGACCATTGCTGTGGTGGGATCTTTACTGAGGTCAGAGCTTTTTGTTTTTGCTATAACTTCCATGTGGTTTGGAGCTTTGTTGCGGTCATGAGATTTGCAGTGGTCAGACCTTCTCGTGGTCGGATTTTCACCTTGGTTTGTAGCTTTGCTGTGGATACGAGCTGTTTGATGTGGTTTGAAGCTTTACTTTGGTGCTCTGGTTTCGTGCTTTGCGGCGATTTGGTGCTTTGTTGGGGCTTGGACCTTCGCTTTACCTTTTTTGTGGTTTATTCGCAAATGTATAGCGTGATTCTGAAACAGTTGGGAGGGGGGGGGCACTGGGGTCTTTGAAAGGGCCCCATTGAGTTCCATCCCTGTGCCCGAACATTCTCTCAACGTCCCGACGTTTCAATTTTAGACGCTCTGCAGTTTGTATCAATTTATGCTGCGAATGATTTTTTTTTTTTTTTTCACCCGCGACTTTGCGATTTGGTTCTCCATTTCAGCCATAAAATCCTTTTTCGCAATTCTGACCGTGGCGCTATATTTCGCGTTTTGGGGTTTTCTGGTAGTCTCCAGAAACAGAAAATTGTCGTTTTTAAATTTTAGTCGTGGAGTTGCAATTTTTTCGCATCTATCCGCGATTTAGCGCTTTATCTCAATTTTATTTGCGAATTAGAGCTCTTTCAATATTTTAGCCGTGAATTAGCGTTTTTCTCGACTTAGTGGACTAGCGGTTTTTCACAATGTTGTGGATTTTCCCCAATAGCTCATTCGATTTTTGTCTACATTTCAGTCATTAAAGGGCCTCCATAACCCACGAATCAGATTTTTCTTTGAAGTTGCATCGAAAAACCGTGAATTGCAGCATTTTATCAATTTTAGCAACGAATGAGAGTTTTTTTATTGCAATTTTAGGCACGAATACGATTGCTTTTTCTAACCTTGTCTCTTATCTGTCCCAAGAACAGTACAACATTAGCGTGTCTTTTTGATTTTAGCCGCCTAAGGGCTCTGTGCCCTTCTCATGATGGATGCGGGAAGTAGGAAGGGGAATCGCTTACTGGGTTTTTCTTGCGTGTATCTCGCTGAATCAGCTCTCTCTCGACGGTCAACGTCTGATGGTTTGACCAATTCTTCAAATTTCCAAGGTCTTCTATTAACACAAGAGCTTAAAACGGGCTGCATTAACACAGTGGCGGCGGAAGTCAGCCGGTATTAGGGGAGCAAGAATCAGAGCAGTTCGGATTACCTCCCCTTCCCCCCGAAAATACAATTTTTCGAGCCAATTATGCCTACATGTGAAAAAATCCTATTTTTGAGGCCAAAATTCCAAATTCTTCACCAAATTTACCGCCTCTTCATGAAATTTTCTTGTTTCTGGGTTAATTTTCCTGGGTAATTTGAGGCCTATAACGGCACAGTTTTATTACATAAACGGCGTATTATACATAAAATGGCGTATTCACACTATTCAGAGCATAAAGTTGGAGGGAAAGAGCAAGCGTATGCCATGAAATTTACTTTTCCCTCTGAACCAAAATGCCCACTTTTCAGTAGTACATTTAAAATATGATTTTCGTGTAGTTAGCCCTTTCAAAGCCCAAATTTCGTGGATTTGGATTCCAAAGAACAAAATTTCTCGGGTTTTAATCACCCAAAAATGCCAACCAGGAGGAAACAGTTGATTCCAGACTCATATTCCTCTTCTTTATCGTCTTGACTGGAATTGTCTTGGTTAGATGGCTATAATTGGCTTTTCACCCCTTCAAGCCCAAATTTCAGTGATTTGGCCCTTTGAAAAATCAATTTTGTTGGATTGACTCCCTAAAAATCCAAATTTGGGGGTTAATTAAAAAGTAATATTTCACTGCGTTCAAGAAAGTAATTTCACACGTTTGTGGGCTTCATAGAAGCAATTTGACACCTCTCTGAAAGGTGTGATACACAAGGGAAACTCTTTAAGCTTGTGCCTCGTAAACTTGTGCCTTTTTGCGTGCATCGGAGGCATGCCTCACAGCGCACAATGTAATGAACTGAGGTGTGCGCTACTGCATCCCTGAAGGAGTTGAAAGGAGAACAGAAAGCGCCAGTGTCGTCGAATGTCGGAGTGGATGACCAAGAATCTGAGCAGTCCCCCCTTCTCATTCCTCAAATATCGTGTTTTAAGTCAAGCTGCGGTCATGTTATTTTAGTATTCCTTTTAAGTATTGTTTTGTTTCACCAAAAAAATTGGGAGTTAGATACGAGGAATTCTGTTTTTCCTGATCGGTAAACTACGGCGAATTTGTAACTTATCTAGATGTTGTTGGATAGATACAAAAGATTCTGTCGCCGGTATTTTAATAAAAGAAGTAAATTAATTAACTGATTTTACCCGGACGACTCGAGAAGGCAAAGCCTAACACATTCGAGCTTCGAGAAAAAATGGGCTCCCCGACAGGATTTGTGAACCCGTAACCTCTGGAATGATAGTCCAATGCGCTTCCAATTACTCCAGGGTGACGCCCTTGGTAGGCGCAGAGGGAGGGATAAACATAGCCAAACCCTACCCAGGGCCATTGTTTCTCGAAACTCTAGGCGTTTTTTCTCCTGATCGGTAAACCACGCCGAATTTTTATCTTGTCTAGATGTTAGATAGATACGAGGGATTCTGTCACCGGTATTTTAATTAAAGAAATAAATTAATTAACTAATTTTACCCGGACGACTCGGGAAATTCGAGCTTCGAGAAAAAGAAGGGATTTACCGAGTCGTCCGGGTAAAATCAGTTAATCAATTTACTTCTTTATAATTAAAATACCGGCAACAGATAATCCTTCGTATCTATCTAACAACATCTAGGTAAGATAAAAATTCGGCCCTGTTTATCCCTCCCTCTGCGAACTTCGAAAAATTAATTTCGAGAGTTAAGCTCTTTCTACACCCAAACTCAGATTCGGCACTTACAGAGCCCAATTTTGCTATTTTGGCTTATTCAAGAACAAATTTCGCCTATGACTTCTTAAAAACAAGCCACTCCGGCGGTGTGGCTCTTTCAAAGCCTACATTTTTCGGATCCGGCACGCTAAAAACCAATTGCTTGGGATTGGCTCCTTAAAAAAAAAAAAAAAAAAAAAAAAACTTTCGGGCTCCTTTCATAAACAAAATTTCGCACAGTTCTCCCATTGAAAATCAATTTCGCGGGATTGACTCCCCCCCCCCCCCAACAATTCTGTTTGGTCCACATAAAGAGCCAATTTTGCGGATCAGACTTCTTCAAAAATGAAATTTCGCGGAGGATTCACTCTCCCTCGACTCCACTTCAACGCTTAGAAGCATGACCAGCTGAAAGTCGAAGCGAATGTTGAAAAGGCTGGTTGAGATAACGAGCGAGCAGGAGGAAGACGAAAGTGGAGACATCTATACAAGGCGGGAGTGACTCTTAATGTATTTGTTATTGCTTCCCCCCCCCCCACAACATTTTTTCAAAGGCACACCACGAGCCCTGCTCCCCCCCCCCCTTGTGGGCAGCATTGGCCGATGATAATGCATCATTGTGGGTCATACAAATGGGGGAATTTTCATTTTTCAGGGGTGCCGGGTGATTTTTGTGTGCGTCAGTAAATTAGATGTTTGGTATTTTAGGGCCTGAAATCGAGCACATTCATGTCAATTTTCACGTCAGACACTGACTGTACGCTCCAGAAAGTGCAAATTCGTACGGAAATACTCGATCTACACGATGAAGTATTGCAGTAACCACCAGTAGCGGCAGTGATGGTGGGGGGGATCAAGCAGTTGGTAAGATGAGATGGTCCTATTCGGTGTGTGGAGGGAGGGGGGAGAATGGCCAGTTAATTGATTTCGAGGCACTACTAGTCAATTAATCTTTTAACGGTGCGAATAGCCAGTTTGGCAACTTTTTTCGCCGCAGCAAGTCAGATTAAGCATTTTAATGGCACCAATTGTCAGTTTAGCCATCTGCAAAGCGCAAATGCTCAGTTCGGGTATTTTTATGGCACGAATTGTCTGCAGATCAGCCTTTTTAAAAGCGCCGAGGATCAGTTTGGCCATTTTTTGAAGCACGAATGGTAAGTTTTGCCATTTCCCGGGCACGAATGAACTCGTTAGCAATTTTTAAGGGTGTCGGGATGGTTGGGTGAGAATGGCCCGTGGTTGATGCACAAACGCCAATGATCAGTTCGACAATATTTAGAATGCAGATAGCCACTTTGATGGCTAGAATCCTCTGAAGGGCGCAATGATCAATTTGGTCAATTTTAGACTGTGAATTGTTTGTGCGAGTAGGCCAATGTCAAAGCTTAAATAGCCAGTTTTGCTATTTTTAGGGCACGAATCGTCAGTTTAAACATTTTTAAGGCATGAAGGCTCAGTTTAGCAATTTTAGAGGAATTGTCAGTTTAACAATTTTTATCAATTTTAGGGTGTGAGTATAGCCAGTTTGCCCATTTTTACGGCGCAAACTGCCAGTATGGTCATTTCTAAGGCACGAATAATCAGAGTGTAATGTTTTATCAGGGCACGAATCGTCAGTTTTGCCATTTTAGGTCAGTTTTGCTGTTTATAGAGCGAGAATTGCCATTATATGACTATTTTTAGAACGTTATATTGCCAGTTTTATAGGCGCGAATGGTCAGGTTCTGTCCATTTCGTCTGTTTAGTCATTTTCAAAGCTCGAATCGTCAGTTAAACTATTCTTAGAGAGCATAGAGACAGTTTTGCCGATTTCCTGGGTTGGAAATTTTTAAGGCGCATAGTCAATGAGCTTATATCATTTATATGGCGCGAATAGTGCGTCAAACCAGGGCGAGAATATTCATTTTGGCCAATTGTTGGCGTGCGACTGGTTGTTTTGCCATTTTCAGGGCGGGAATTAATCTATTCAGACTTTTTTAGGGCACGAATCGTCCGTTGAACATTTGTAGAGGCCATAAAATCGCAGTTTGGCCATTTTAAAAGCTGGAATTACTCGCGAATAGCGAGTTTAGTTATTTTTAGGCAGGGAGTGGATCTCAAGCTATTTTAGCCCCTCCCTTGAGGAATATCTGGATCCGCGTGTGTTACGTGTGATCTGTTAGGGCTCAACAAAGACCCAGTGCACGCAGATGCAAGGGCGGATCTGGAACCTCTCTCAGGGGGAAGGAGGTTCCCCTCTCTCAGTACACCCCCACCGCCTGCCCTCACCACCCCTCACATAATGTTTATAGCGATTTGACCAGCTTCAGGGGGGGGGGGGTAATCCTGCTGTTAACCCCCTTTTAGATTCACCTAAACATATGCGCATTAGGCCTAATGCGCGTGCACCCATAGGCGATAGCGGCCATTTGCCATTTCCAGTTCACCTCTTGGTGTGAAAGTCCTCAAGTTAACCAATAAACTCGTCTTCAGGTCACGAAACTAGCCAAAAGTGATGATTCTGCTTCGGAAATCGACCACCGCTTGACCATTTTTCTATAGAAATCGGATTGGGCTCTGAGATTTCAGTTTATTCATTCCTTGAGGTCCAAGAAAACTGTCTATTTATCCATAGAATTAATTTTGTCATTTCGAAAATGGAATCTTGCCCTGTCTGACGATTCTTCGAATCTATTCAATCTTAAACCAGAACAATGTTCCAATGTGTTATTGTGTGAAAGTGCGTTGCTTTGTTTTTCTAAGACAGTTTTAGCCTCTGATTCGAACATGCGGTTTTAAAGCAAACCAGCCTATGGTATTCTTGGACAGAACGGTTTTTCCACTCGCCGCCTCAACAAATGAAAAGGGTCGAAAACTGTTGACTATCAAGGATTAAAAGGTGAATGACGCCTCAGATGCGACTAGTATAATTATAAAGGTCAATACAGACTATTCGGACGTGACGTGGAAACACGCTGTCCCTCGTTTGATATAAAATTCCACCACAGCCTTTTGTATGTTAACGTTCACATTGCTCGGACACGCATCACTACTATCGCGCGTCACTTCAAATTCCTAGTTTTAAAATAAATAAACGTCCCACTCACGTCTTTCCAATTTCGTACATCGTGCGGCGGGACCAAAACTGAGGCGCCATCGTTCTTATTTAGGCGCGCAACCTCCGCCTCCGCCACATCCATCGCCAAACGTGTGTAAGTACCTCGGCGAGCTATTGTGTCTCCTTTTCGATTAACTAGGCGGACAAAAGAGAAAAAGTCTCTTGCTTGGACCGACTCTTTTTCCTCCAGATGCCTTTTTTTCACATTTCGTTTTCGTGAAATGAAGAATGTCACTAAAACAACTCCGTAGCAACACAACAGCTAATAAGTCTGTTCGCGAAAAAAAAAGTGTAGTGTAGTTAAACTAATGTTGGGTTGCCTAAATGCAGAACAGAAACGCTCAAAAGATCTGCTTTTTATGTTGCTTCAAAATTTTTTTACACTAATAAGCTGAGTTTAAACGAATTTTCATCTTTGTCAAGTTTTAAGAACCATGTATATACTCTTCTTCTTGTCCTAAGTTCCTAAAAAGAGAAAACTTTTTGTTGTTCGGTCCTTTTGTTTTGTTTTTTCTAGTCTGAGTTCATTTGGATGACAATTCCGTTCCTTCACACAAGCCTAGTATATAGGCTTTTAAGGAACGGGCCAGTTACTTTTTCTTAGTATATTTCTTGTAAATTTTTTTGATTAATAAAGGTCTATTAATAATAAAAAAAAAAAAAAAAAAAAAAAAAAGGCACTGTAAAACACGAGTACTGCAACCAACACGCAAATCGGCGCCATACTTGGTCCCTCATATGATTATAATTGTCACCTGATCTCATTGACACGTAGGATATTTTTATTTATTTCGACCGCGTTCCGCGTTTGCTTGCTGTTACGATGACAATTTTTTCAAAACCTATCAAAACACCTTGACCCAAGAGAGAGCGCTGAAAATCACCGGTCTGTAAGGCTCCTTCAATTGTAATTCCCAAATCGCCCAGAAGATAGCACCGCCGTAGGAGTGTGAGTGGTGAAGGGTGAAACCAAAGTTGTATTGGCCTCTGAAAGCAAAGTGCCTGACATCTGGTGTTATCAATGTAAAGCATTGATGGGGAGGTTCATGATAATTTTATATCAGGAATCGCTGAGAAACATTAAAGTTGTTTAGTGCATTTTATTGAATTTGTGTTCAACAACCCGCTGGAATATACAGTATTGGCCGCTTAAAATGTAAGTATTTTAGATTCAATAAGCGTTTCATTGAACCTGAGGGTGCCGTACCAGGAATAATTGCGTTCTGAGAGAGTACAATATTAGTCTATCAACACGCCAAATGGTGAATCTTAAGGCCCGTTCACAAGCTCTATGTTTACGTTCTGTGGAGTCTATGCAGCCAAACAAATGTATTCCCTCGTAAAGTGAAGCATTTTGATAGGTTGCATAGACACCACACAACGCAAACATACAGCTTGTGAACGGGGCTTTAAGCCGGCTATTTACCAAATAACGAGCAAAATATTTTTCAATTTTCAGTTGGTCGGTTTCTAGGCAATGCTAGAAATTGATTAATATTTTGCTCGTTATTTGGCAAACACCGCATGTGGGGAGCCGGCTTTATATTTTAATTACAATTTCATGTGAAATTATAGCAGACCAACCATTAGCATCAGAAATGTGCTTAGTTGACCCCTTTGATACGGCTACTGCGTTATGAGTATATGCAACAAAACTAACGATTGTATTCTCAATAAAAAGGCATTTTTAGATAGGTTGCATAGACTCCACAGCCGTAAGCACAGGGTTTGAGAACGCTGCCTAAGAATATCCACTATTGTTCACCTAAGTGCTAGATAGCGGGGCAGCTTTCTGATTTATTCATTATTATGCGTTACAATTTCAGATGGATGAGGCATCGGACATAGTTGAGCTGCCCGAAATAATTGATTACATAGGGGATTTCCGAACGCCTATGATAGAAGGGTCAGCCATCATTAAGGCTAACCAATAACCATATGCTAGAGTACGGAGTAGTTGCTGAAGACAGCGAATATGTCGACTTTTGTGCCCTCTGCCTGAAAACGTCTAGTCTGAACAGCCCACCTCATGAGGTTTCCGTAAAAATGGACAGTGGGAAAATTAGATCGAGCAGTTGCACGTGTAAGGCAGGCAGCGGCAAGTGCAAACACGTGACTACGATTTTGCTCACCCTCAATAGGTGAGATCAACAAAGTACCGACCCATTTCCTAGCCGAGCTATTAGTGTACAATGTAATCTTTGACATACCTATTTCCTCCCTCGTCAAGGAACTCGCTTGATACTATGAAGCGCGTGAGCTGCACAGATTTGCGACAGTCTTGGGGAATAATGAAAAAGTCGGTCAAAGACATGTACGAGGCTCAAATTCCGATTCAGCCACCCAGCGATGCACGCACCATCGAATGACACAAAAAACGATTTGCGACATTTGTGAGACAATTCACTTTCGAAGAGGAAAGTATAAAGGCCGATTTACACCTATCATGCACCCTTCCGATCATTCGGAACGTTATTTTCCAAGTTTTCCTTATATTTGCATCGGCAGGGAATCGGTGGAACGCCACGTTAAGGGTTCGATTGTTACTCGAACATTGGGGAACGCAACACACCCGTCGAATCTTTTTCAACTTTCGATCCTCAGACGCGTACGAGTGGTCTATTATAAACGCCTGTAATGAACAATTTATTGGAGAAATAAAATAATGAAAACAATAATAAGTTGGCTTGCCTCACAACACTACTGGGTGATTAGGGGTTATTTACCCAAGTGCCTACCCACTCAGATAATAAGTGGCGCACTCTATAATCTCTTTCACAGGCCAATAGAACCCAAGTTCTTCCACTCATCACGATCGCTATGGTAACGGTGGTCATTAACAAAATTTGAAATTTTGATACCGTCAGAGCGCACTTACAACATTTGGTCTCAACTTTTTCTTTAATGAAGTGTCTGCTTCACAAACTAGAGCGCAAATTTTCAAGGCAAAAGTTCAAGGTGGGTTTGAAGTTATTTTGAGGACAAAATTTGGAAAATGTATACAAAGCATTTTATGTACAATTTTCTGTAGATTGGAATGAGTACTTGAAATCCGTGCAGCACAAATAAGGCGTGAAAAATTATGCCATGTACTTGTCGAAGGCTGTTTGGAGGGGGCGAGGTATATACTATCTGCGTGAAACTCGCCCTCAACGTTCGGTCTGCAGAGGGGATGGAAGAAACACCATGCTCACCTGACTCTTGAGAATGCCCAGGATCTCGCTGTACTTGACAAAACATCGTAAAACAACAACATTTCAATGATATACAATAAACTTTTTTTAACTCAACGGAAATCTTCTTCAGTTTTAGTCTGCTTGAACCATTCATCCACTATTCATTACTATTATGTCGTGATAGACCCGATATTCATAGTTTTCATTTGGTTTAATAAACTATTATTTTTTTATTTGTTCATAAGCGTTTTCCGAACCGCCAAATTTTGAGACCAAATGTCGTGTGGCACTCTGGCGGGAGCAATTTTCCCTCTAGCTTTAGTGACCACGCGTTATCAGAAGAGAAATGACTTGGTATCTATACGACTTTGGGTGAAACGGTGGTCTTCGAATCGTAACCAGCTAAGTTGTCTACGAAACTCAAGAAAAAAGATCATAGGTGTGGAATGTTTTATTCTTTTATTATCTGTAATACGGGGGGATTGGAGTATGATGGGGGGGGGGGGAGAATGAAATTGTAATACCAAGCGGAATTATAATCGAAATATTCTTTATTTATTCTTACAAATCTAAACAACGTAAAAAAAAACAAGTGGTATATCAAGCCCAAAAAAATAATCAAAGAAACGAAGCCAAAAGAAAGGTAAATCACTTTGTTAACGGGACTTTTCGGCAAGAAAAAAAGGGGGGATGGGGCACAATATATGGCCGGATAAATATTTACACGAGTACGAACTCTATTAAACCAAGACTTAACTTATAACTAAACTCACAAATAACCATAAGAAGGGAAGAGGGGAGTATACCCGATGAGAGAAAAAAAAGGGGACAGTTCCTGTCGTCGGGGACAAAGAGTGAAATTTATGGGAAGAGACAACTGGGTTTCGTCATGGCGTAGACCGAAGAGAGGAGGAAAGAGTGCGCAAGCAAATAACAAAACACCAGAGACCCCGTAAAATTTAATTTTCTTTGCAGGGAAAAAGTCGTAGGCTATTTGGGTGGTCCCTAACAACAAAATAAATGTTAAACGACATATTTCTTGCCCATGTAAAAAATAATGTACCAGGGGTCGTAGTGCTTGAATCATAGAGGGTAAACGCGAAGATTAGGCCGGAGAGACAAGATTTATTGATTCAATTTTGTAAAACGGCTACCATATTAACTTAACCAGTGTTGAGAACTATTTTTACTTAAAATAAATATTTCTCTAATGGCGGATTTCACCAAGTTTGAGTTAAAGTGCGGGCTAATTAACTCTCAAAGTTAAGAGTGACTCGAGGTTAAGAAAGGTTTTGAGCTCTTGCTAACCCGCAGGCCAAGACTAACTCGAAGAAGTGAAACGAATTTTTTTCGCTAACCCCACGTTAACCGTAAACTCGAACCTCAATTATCAGCTGAGAACAAAGAATTGTCAAATTTCTGAGGTAGAAATGGAGAAAACTACATTTGGTCGGTGTTATAGTGAGGGCTAGCTAACTCTAGGAGTTAAGAGTTCGTTCGAGTTAGGAGAGACCCCGTTTCACCATCAATTCCGAATTGGAGTTACCAAACCCTTAGTTTTTTCCCAGACCCCTTCGAGTTTTCGCCGAGAATATAGCACATTCAAATAACCTCACTGAGGACAATTCAAATGAAGACAATTTTCGACATCATTTCAGCTTACCCGGAAAATAAAACTAAAACAAGAGAGAGAAAAAGAATAGAACCTGCGTGGGAGAGAAAAAGCCAAGAGACGGAGTCAATTCTTCATGATAAAGCTGTCTACAGTAATAATTTTTATCTACACAGCAGCTCATCAGAACAATGCAATTTGTTCAGAGCAGTCGTGCTCGGACAGTGTTTTTTTTCTAGATTCGTAGTAATTTTGGAAAAATCATTCTATTCTACACGAATTTCGTTTATTAATTCACAGAAGCGGTACGCAAAATTTTCAAAGTGTTGGTTGTGGCGAAGAGATGAGGAGTTCTTGATCATGAAAAACAGACGCAGTTGTGTGGAAAGAAAGACAGATAGGTGGAAGGAGATCGCGGACAAATTCAACAGCATCGACTCATTCGCACTGACCCAAGCGTTATCGCTTTAGAGAAAGCTCATCGTCTCAGTATTACGACTACCGTACGCCTCAGTTCCACTTCGTGCTATAGACTCACAATCAGATGCTATTGCCTTTCCAGAGTATCTGATGTGTCCCGAAGTGACCGACAGGCAAAGAGGCAACTCCCAATAATAAGCAGCATAACCCCCAGTAGCACAAAAACGTTCCCTGAACGTTCGCAAAACGTTTAACCTTAAATCGTTCGCTGAACGTTCGGTTTCAAGTTGAAACGAACGTTCGATTTACGTCCAAAGTTCGCACTTGGCAAACCATGGTAGGTTTGGATTACAACGTTAACCTAACGTTCTCGAACGTTCGCAGAAAACGTTCCTTGAATGTTCAACAAACGTTAAAGCCTAGCATGGAAGCCAAAGTCATATGGATTACAAGTTGCACCACTCCACCCCCTCCCGCCCTAAATCAGTGGTCTCAAATAAATTTCTCATTTTTGATCCCTCAAGATAGCACTGCGTTCTTTACTTTATTCAAGTTCAGTTTACATGGTTCCTTTATTTTAGCCCTTTGTGAACTGCAGAGCAGAAATTGTATAGTTTGAAGATCAGGGTCGTACTGAGGCTACTTCTTCTGGGTGGGAGAGTCGGATTCCCCCCACCACCACCAAAGAAGCTGTAAAATTGGGCGTTCTTCTTCCTGACGTTACTTGTTCTCATCGTGTTTTTGTCCCTTCGTTACAGTTTCAACGAACATCTCGTCAATACGATCATAACATTAAAACTAAATGCTGTGAAAGACGCAGGATCAATGCTGCAAAGCACTCCAGGTTGAAGTACTGAAGTAGCACTGCGTGTTGTAAGGATGATTAGGGTAACGAGTTAGTAGACCCATCAAACCGGAGCACCCGTGGTTAACGATAAAGGGGGGGGGGCTACCTTTGCAACAAATTAAATGTTTTTTTTATTTATTTCAGGAATCTTGAACGAATTTTAATAACTAGTTACCTACTTATTTTGTCAGAACATGACATTTTGTATACTTAGTCCAAGTTTCCTGGTTGTAATAAGGCCCTACACAAACTATCTGTCAACCCATTAACGTGCGTCTGTGGAAGTTTCAGCCTGTGGAAGTGTGGAGCCTGTGAAACCTATGAAAATGCTTTATTTTTCTAGGAAATAAATTGGTTTGGTTGCATAGACTCCACAGGCGCTTGGCACATGCAGAACTTATGAACGTGGTAAAATAAATATTTTTTTAAGTTACTGCAGCACATTTCCCTAAAATTGAAATTAAAAATATTAATTATACAGGGTGGAAGGAGATAAGTGTGATAAAAAAAAAGTTGGTGAAAATAGACATCATTTGCGACCGAAAACACCCTACCTATACCATGGTCCGAAAATCAAAACCCTTCTAGTTATGATTTTTCAAACGCTTTTTCATGGCTTACTTACATCAATTTTTTCAACTAACTGCGGGAAAATCGCTTTCAATTTGCATTTTTGCAACTTTTGGTGATGGATTCGGAAATAGCACACTATTTCCTGTCAGGATTAGCCATTTGCGATGGATATGAACTATTTTATGTGGCCTCAAATGCGGCCGTGCAAATCGGGGATTTTTTTTTTTTCAAAAAAAGTCAGTCCCCGTTTGTCCAAAAACAAATCACAAAACTTGTTCGAATTTTTCTGGTCAAAACAAGCGATTTTGAAGAGAATAATCATTATTTTAAGTTATAAGGGCCTAAATAACAGAAATGTACCTTGCTTTTCTTTATGATCTGTCTACGTTTTATTTTTCAAAATAAAACCCACAAATCACCCATGAAATAACGTCCCAAAGCATCAAACAATAATTTATTTTCATAATTAATTAATTTTCCAAAAAATGTAAAAAAAAAGTACGATTCTTGGTTTGCCGCCCTCAGATAAGCCATTTGCCTTTGACTCATCAATGAAAAGAAGTGCCCCACCTCCCAGTTGTTCGTTTGGAAGCGACAAGTCGCACTAGACTAAGAAAAGAGATATATGCCTTTTAAAACGTTTGGAAAATCATATCTCAAAAACAATTGAGTTTCGGGCTATGATGTATTTGGCATTTTCGATTGCAAATAAGGTCAACTTTCATACACAAAGTCCGTGCTAGATTCGGAACATCCTGCATAAAAATGGTCAAGGGCCGAGACGAGTCTACAGCGTCTGTATACATAACGAAACAGAGTGATAATTACAAATTGTTAACAAATTTGAGAGCAGAAAGTAAGAATTGCAGAGGCATCTATCGGGATCGATTTTCCCAAAATGCTTCAGGACCGTGTCTTATCAAAAGCGGCGCGACTTGTAATCCATGTGACTTTGATTTATCCCGTGTTTTTTTAATCAGGTCGGGCCGAAAAACTTATGGAGACCAAAGTATTGGCTACGTCCAATGAAAAAGAGAAGGAAGCTCCGTAAAAGTACAGACATCATAGTCAACTACCTAATTTTTATATCGACTGGTTAAAGGTAAAAGGTTGTAACCCACAAATTTTTGAAAAGTGCGTTTTCTACGCTATTTCCTAGTTGCCACTCTCCCGGAGGTACTGGTAAAAGGTTGTAAGCCGGTCAAAAAGGGGCGGCAAGATACAATACAATGAGGAAGTAACATAAAAAATGAAAATCGCTGGAGACATTTTTTTTCTGAAGAAAATGACTAAATATGACCAGGGCCCTATTGCACAATGTTTTATTAGCTAATAATAGAGCTAATATTAGCTAATAAAACAGCTGTAATATTAGCTAATAAAACATTGTGCAATAGGGCTCAGGAATTGAATATTAGTGCGTAAATGATTGATTTCGATTTATAGCGAAATAATAAAACTTGCCAATTTTTTTTGTTACCTTTAACGGCCGGTCTGTGACTCGTGACGTAACTAAGGGGTCGTGACCCCTCCCAACCCTCCGCATCATGGCTGTTATCATGTGTTGCCACTTCTTGACCCTCCCTTTCACTAAAGTCCTATTGTTTGATTTGTGGGAAGCCATTGTGAAGGTTATGCGAAGGCTGTTATTGCGTCATCAGTCTATCTAGCCTATTTCAAATGGGTCCCGCAACCCAATAGTTTTAAAAATTAATAAAAAAATGTAGGGCCTGATTTTATTTGAACGGATCGTGTTTTCATGAGTTTTGGTAACCAAGCTATCAAGATGGCATGATTTTGGAAAATGTGTTACTTCCTCATTAATGTTGGTGTAACCCACACAATACGTCAAACAAAGACCGGTAAGATGTTATAAGCCCCTTGCAACATGTTACTGTAATGAACACCCCAAATTTGATGTTTTATGCTATCGTTCTAGGGTAGCATATGTCACTTCGGGCCAATTCCGGTGTTGACGAACGGATCGAGTTAAAACTATGGCGATGGTCTTAAAAATCTTCTAAAAATATCCTCGAAAAACGACACGGAGCAGAATTTGCAATTTGACGGGGGCAGTCTCGCCTGGCCCAGGGGGCAGAGGTACCCCCCACCCCGCACGAAGCAGGTCGATATGGGGCTCTTTTGACTCGTGGCGCCTTCCTGACACTAGCCAGGTAAGAATAAATCGTCCGCGATAGCAACAATCACTCACAGCAACGTGTCCTTCGTGCCTCATTTTGTACGAATTACATTGTTGGTTTTTGTGTATTTGTTGTTGTTGTAATTGTCGTTATTGGTATTGATGTTGCTGTTGTTGTTGTGGTGTTATTGTTTTTTTTATGTTTTGTGTTTGCTGTTTTTGTGGTTGTTGTTGGTATTACTGTTTTTTTTTTATGTTTTGTGTTTGCTGCTTTTATAGTTGTTGTTGTTGTTTGTGTTGATGTTATTTGTTTTGTTGTTGTTGATGATGTCTTCGTTGTCGTTGTTGTTGGCTGTTGAAGTGGTGTCGGTGATGCTCATGGGGTAGTTGATTCCAATGTGACCGTCATTGTCAGTGCTCAGGTTTTCCCGTTTGTTAATGAATTTCGAGGTCCTGTTTATCGAATTACTTTCTTTATTGCGTTCGTTACGTGCAAACGAAATACGATGTTTTACACGTTCAGTTTTACAAAATAAAGAAACATATTCATGGTTTGTAATACGAAATTACTTCTCGCCTGCGAGTTAAAGGGAGTATTTTTAGATGTGCCCTATGCAACCCTCACCAACACGCGGAACATTCGTCTTTTACAAACTTGCGTAGGGAAACTTCGATAATAATTACGTGCCTATTACTTATCGTCACAGATTAAACTTATTTTGCATGTGCTTTATTCATATAATATTCTTACAGAATAATTACACAATTGGTTGGTGCAATTTAAAGTCATTGTGCTTTTTGGTTTATTGATTGTAACGTTTTAATACTTCTTCATCATGCGGTTAATTGTTTATTTAATATTTTAAACAATTAACTGCAATTCATCCTAATGAGTATATTGGATTATTCCCTCCTTACCTCCGAGCAAGTTGTCTGGGGTGTCGACCGACCCCAGAAATTCGGGATACCTGGGAATTTTCAATGGGTGGGAAAAACCCGATGACCGCGATGACACTTCGTGGGATTGTTTCATAGAATTGTAGCAGTTACCCGTCTGTTTACTCATATACAATCGCAGCACATACAATCACCCAGTAGTGGCGGACCTAAGCCTTAGTATCGGCGACTTGAAGTCAACACTGCCCTTGTCTTAGACTGTTTTTACTTCAACCTCAGCATTAGTTCGGTCCGGTCTGGTCAGGACCGGTCATATTCCGAACTTTAGTGATTGGTTGTATGCTTGATGCGACTATGCACTACGAGGAAGGTGCTGTGGTCCATTTCGATGACGTCCGGTCAAAATAGCTGTGGTTTGTGACCGTTCGGTCATTTGACCGGTGACCGAGCCTTCGATGTTCCTTCTTGCTGTCTGTATTGAAGGGGCCCACCAGGCATATTCCACTCAAGAATAACGGCCAATCGACCAGCCGTAACTGGGCTTCTTGCGAAAGTAAAAGAATTGGAGAGGAACTACTTTCAGTCATTTCATACTTTCAGACATCATAACACTCTAAATTATAAGTAGGTATGTATAATTGATAGAGACCGGATGATATGCAAATAAAAATGATGCATGCAAATATGCATATTATTCATCGATATACGCATCAAAAATACTGAAATATGCAATGAAAAGTAGAAAATATGCACTTGAATCTGGATCCAAACATATGCCGGGTAAGGCAGCTGTATAATTGCCTAGTTGCAGTTAACGCATCGTCCATCTTGGGGTATGAATATGATAAAATGGTGGTGGTGGAGAAGGAGGTGAAAAATCTGTAGGGAAGCCCATCCTTGGTTCTGTGTCTCCAGCCGGGGAGAAGAGTTCTGTGCCGAAATCGTCACCTGTTAATCGATGAACACGCTTTCGATTGCGCTGAAGAGGCGGTTGTAGAACCAGCCGTTGAGTCTCCACCATTGATTTGAAAGATCTTTGGTTGTCCTTTTTGACTAAGGGAAACATTTTTTAGAGCTGCTTTCCTTTCATTTTCTTGTACTTTTCTAAAAAAAAATGCCGAAATATGCATCATAATGCATGCATGAAACTGTAGCCGTAGGAGCCTACGTTGTCTGTCTTCCCTCTTTGAGGTGCATGCACCTCAAATTGTCACCTACAGTATCCATGTCTACGGCTAGATTCATGCATGCAATATTTGGAAATTTTGCCGCCAATGAATCCCCAGCCCCCCCCCCCCCCAGTCACGATCAGGCCCTGTACAAAATTGCTAGTTGTACAACAGTTGGAAAATAAGGAAAATTAATCATTTTCTGACTAATATGAAGGATTAAAGTATATTTTGAGTATGACAGAATTAGAAATGTATCCAAAGCCAATTTTCATTGCTATTACCTGAGAAACAGAAATAAAAAGTTCTCTTTTAATTTAAGTTTGATTTTAAAATAATGTCATATTTTTTTCCCCGTCGTCAAGTCAAACGGGCGATCACACAATCACTGTCAAAAGAGTTCCAAGTCGTTGTATTCGTTGGATCATGGCTCCTTCGGTTCCACTACCGGCATCATCCACCCGAGATGCTCCTGTAACTGTTTTATAACATTTTCAATATGATATTTGTAAGCAACAGATTTATCCGTTTGTCGTACGAACTCTATATTCACGACAAACGAACTAACCTATTAAATCAAATGACTTTCCATATGTTTCCACGCCACCTTAGAAATTATGGTCACTTAATAAGGCTTTTAATTTTGGCACATACACACCAAATCCCATTTTCATGAAATTCTTTGCTGAGGCCAAGCATTTTTCACGCCACATCAATTACTAAATTCGAGAGGGAGGGTGTAAATGCTTGGTTGCAGAGCATAAATTCGTGAACATGGAATCAATACAAAAAGCCATATTAACTCACCATATTTGCATGAGGTAATATGGTCAGCGCGTTTTTTAACTGGTATCGCCTTATTTACATCAAGTTGAAATCCAAGGGATGCAATATTTCGGTTGCATTGTAACTTTGGGTTTCAACTTGGTGAAATAAAGCCCTATTCCAGTGAATGTTAGCCAAAAGCCAGTCACTGATCTCATTGTGACAATATCGCCCACATGTACAGTGTCGATTGGCACAATGAAATACAGGAAACCACGGTTATTTACCGTTATATTTCACGCCCGAGGCGGACCAGGCTTTCAAGGTGAACATTCATGACATTCACACACGATCCATCCACTACCGTCCCATACATTCGACATGGCAACCCTGCCAATGCCCGGGTAGGCACGACCTACATCTTGCCAAAATCTTATGAAGGGATCAGGATGTCTATTCAATGTATTCATCCCGTACATTCCTTCTGAAACATACTTTGGTAACAGGGACTTGTCATTTATATTTCTCAAATATCCTTTGAGGGAACGCCACGCTCTCTCAATGCTTTGAGTGTGATATCGCATCGGTTCCTCGTTTTGTCGGTCCGGACCACGAAATCTGCTGTCCAAACATTGAGGAGCAAATCGACCAGCTGGAACGAATTCTGGGTCCTGTTCAGCCGGCGGATGAAGGAAATTCGTCGAGTGATTGACGGCGAAGTGACCTGCAAAATGTTGATCAACGCCGTTATAAGCTCGCCATTGATCCGAACAAATGAATGATTCTGAGTCAATGCTCATTATCATTTCCTCCTGCAAAGTTTGGGCTGTTCGGTCCTTTACAAGCCGGAAAAATACCCGTTTGGATTTTCGGTTGATTCCTCCAAAAACCCAAACATCTCGGTCCTCCATGAGGCTCAGTCTTCCCCGGTTGTTCTTCCTCTTGAAGACATGAGCTTCATCCACTTGGACGATGTCATCGTGGCCACCAATCTGCTGCCAGTCGTGCTGCACTATTTTGGCTGCCACGTCTCGGAAATAAGCATACCATGCTGTAGCAGTTTGGTGACACAGTTCGGCATTACTCTCTGCAAATGCAAGCGTCAAATTGGAAATCCAATACATTGATAGACGCAGAATTTGGCAAATACTTATCTCTTTTAGCCTTGCATTTTCGAAGAAAGTATTCTTCAATGGTGAAAATTTGTGGGACCGATTTGTCCTACACCGGTACCTCCATCCGAGAGCAGTCGTTCGATCAGCCATAGCTGTCAGTTGGCCAGGACAAAGCGGACATTGCTTCGGTGTTTCCCGTTTAGGAAGAACGCCGATCTCGTCACACGACAGGAAATCGTAAACGCGTTCGTTTCCTGCCGCAATTTCGTCCTCATCTTCGAACGGTCCGAGATATTGTTCCAACTTCGGCATAGTTACCTTACCCTGCTGCAGAAGCCTTTCAAGTGTAACGGGCATCTGAAAATAATAATAAGAAAAAATGAAGTGACACGGCTGAAAGGGTTCCCCTGGATAAGGGGGGCAAAATGGGCCCCGGGCAAAATGAACGACTGAATGTTGGCCCATGCTTGGCATCATGAAAAAAGTGGAATTCCAAAATTTTTGGATCGATAGGTGCGCCCTAGCGGCCGTAATGTCAATTAACGACTTTTTTCCGTTATGAATTTATTTCTCTGGCTGTACTCGTTGTA
The DNA here is from genome assembly GCA_038030265.1 of Corythucha ciliata. Taxonomy (NCBI): domain Eukaryota; kingdom Metazoa; phylum Arthropoda; class Insecta; order Hemiptera; family Tingidae; genus Corythucha; species Corythucha ciliata. The sequence goes on along the minus strand of CM075938.1, from coordinate 43,793,542 downwards.
AGTAATTTTTTTTTCTTTTGCTCAAATTTTTCGTTTCATGTTCAACTTTCACCTGTTCCACCAATTCAAAAAAACTGCCAAAATTACGGAGTGTCTACCACTATAATACAAAGACAATGTTAAAAATTGTTACCACCATATTTTCTATTTTGAAAGATATACAGGGTGGAAGGGGATAAGTGTGACAAAAACATTTGGGTGAAAGTAGACCTCATTTGCGACCGAAACCACAATATACACCATGGTCCGAAAATCAATACACTTCGAGATATGATTTTTCTAACGATTTTTAAGGCTTACATAATTTTTTTTTACTAACGGCGACAAACTTGCATTCAATTTGAATTTTTGCAATTTTTCGTGATGGATTCGGAAAGAGCACACTATGTTCTGTCAGGATTAGCCATTTTCGATAGACGTCAACTATTTTATGTGCCCTTAAATGCGGCTCAAATTCGTGCAAATCGGGGAATTAATTTTTTTCAAAAAAAGTCAGTCCCCGTTTGTCCACAATAAATCTGAGTGTACGGCGGGGTGTACGGACAAGCAAAGTCATATGGAAAACCAAGTCATTGAACTTTGTATTATTTGTATGTTAAAAAAATGAAGCGGTTCGTGGGTTGGGATTTTTGCTCCCGATACGTTGCGCTGCTCTACTATGAAAGTAGATTACCCGCTAAATTCAAAAATTATACAAAAGTTGAGTGTTGAAAAAAACATATGGTATCAAGATAGATATCACGCTACAACTTTAAACCGAAAATAAATATAATAATTTTTGTATTTGGCGGGTTTTCTCCTTTTTTACGGGAGCAAAAATCCCAACCCAAAATAAAAAAACATTTTTTTCCTCGAGTCTGAGGACTTGGTTTTCCATATGACTTTGCGGACAACCCATGATTCAGAAAAACATCTTCAAAGTGTCCTTTACAAAAATAGTCATAAGCGTTTTCTTAGTTGTTTGGTGATTTTTCCTCAGAAATGACGATTTCTTAGAAAAAATAGTGATTTTTCTCTTCAAAATCGCTTGTTTTGACCTGAAAAATTCGATCAATCATTGTGATTTTAAGACGCTAAAACGGTATAAAACCACATCCAAAGCTATCCTTAGAGTGGAATTCAATATGTGCGCCTACCAAAGTATCAAAAAATGTCGCTCCGGCCGCTGGCTGTCGGGTTAAGTGCATTACACTACTACTAGTTTCGACGTTTTTAGTTATTTAGCTATTATTCGGCATTAATTAACATTTCACGTTGTTACTCTACATTTTTATAGCCTTTCTTGCTGAATAATCGCAAATTAAGTTAAATTAACGAAATTTGTATTTTGTGAAATGTACTGTATCCGACACCCCAGCTGCCGGAGCGACATTTGTTGTTACTTTGGTAGGCGGGCATAATCAGTTCGATTCAACGTATAGCTTTGGATTAGGTTTTAGTGCTTTTTATCACGTTAAAATCACAAAATTTGTTCAAAATTTTCAGGTCAAAACAAGCGATTTTGAAGAGAAAAATCATTATTTTTTCTAGGATATCGTCATTTCTGACGAAAAATCATCAAACAACTAAGGAAATGCTTATGACTATTCTTGTAAAGGACACTTTGAAGATGTTTTTCTGAATCACGGGTTGTCCGTACACTCAGATTTAGTGTGGACAAACGGGGACTGACATTTTTTGGAATAAATTAATTCCCCGATTAGCACGACTTTGAGCCGCATTTTAGGGCACATAAAATAGTTAACGTCTATCGAAAATGGCTAATCCTGACAGAACATAGAGTGCTCTTTCCGAATCCATCACCAAAAGTTGCAAAAATTCAAATTGAATGCGAGTTTCTCGCCGTTAGTTAAAAAAAAAAATGATGTAATCCTTAAAAATTGTTAGAAAAATCATATCTCGAAGGGTATTGATTTTCGGACCATGGTGTATATGGTGATTTCGGTCGCAAATGAGGCCTACTATCACCCAAAATGTTTTGTCACACTTATCCCCTTTCACCCTGTATAATTTTTTGTCACTAACATTTGACTACGGCGGTCAAAAACGATGCGATTCAATAGCGGCGGTATTACATGAGCGTCAATAAAAAAATTAATTCGTGAAAGGAGAACATGAAACAAAAAACTTCAGCCAAAAAAAAAAAAAAAAAAAAAAAAAAAAAAAAAACTTTCAACGCGTACAGCCAGAGCAAAGTCATGTAGAAAAAGTTTTCCTACATGACTTTGAGCCAGGGGGCTTATTCTCTAACTCCGAAGCAATAGCTTTTTCGAAGTCATATGTTTATTTCATTGATTTTCTTCAAACAAATGAATGAAATAAACACATGGCTGGCGAAAAAAATATTGCTTGTTGTTAGAGAATAGGCCCCCAGAGAAATAAATTAATAACGGAAAAAAGACGTTAATTGCCATTACGGCCGCTAGGGCGCCCCTATTGATCCTAACATTTGGGAATCCCATTTTTTTTATGATGCAAAGCATGGGCCAATAGTTATAGTCAGTCGTTCATTTGTCACGGGGGCACTTTTAGCCACCCTTATCCAGGGGGACACTTTATAACGTCATTTAATATAAATGTGATTTGCCTTCATTTTTTAATTCCGTGAAAACTATGGGTGTAAACAGGATTCAAGGGTGGATCCGGTACCTGCAGGGGGGGGGGGTATGCCCCTCCCATCCATCAGTAAACAACCTTCAACTGCCCACCCAACTCATCCACTGCGCTTGGAACAATTAAACATGGTCCATGGGAGGGGGATTATGATTTACCCCCTCCACCACTAATCGACCAATACAGGGTGTTCATAAATTACCTCGACAGAGAAAGTATGGTGATAGTACACCTCATTTGTGATCGAAATCACTATTTGAGGTTTTTTGGAATTCCTCTTGGTTTTCGAGATATCGTCAATTTCGTGTTTTTTTCGTGACCCTCCGTTTTTTTACGATAAGTGACTAGTACGACCTCATCAACAGGTATATATATTGCGGGGAATAACCCGCAAAGAGGACCTATTGAATGAGGTGAATCCAGATTATAATTACCTGTTTTTAACGGGTTAGACAAACTTAATGCAGGCAGTTAGCTAAATCTAACGCTAATTTACATTTTTGTGTAGAAAAGGGGTGGGGGTGAAGTTTAAAATATCGTTAGTGCCTTCAAGTTCACGCTTTAATAACTAGAAAAGTTACATTTTCGAACGTTCTTGAAAATAATTTGGAACCGGAATAAAAAATTAAATCCATAATTACGTTGTAAAACAAAATTAGGATTGTTCAAACTGTCCTCCCTGTCGATGAATGCAAAGCCGGCCCTTCACCTAACTGCGTTAGTTACACGTTGCATCTCTAGTGGTCGCCTCCGGATTTCCTCGCACGATTGTCGGATACGGTAATCCAGCTCATCTCTTGTCGCCACCATGTGGATACAAATGGACGGCTGCTCTGCTCACAACAGTCGGATAGTGAGAAATTATTTGGACACTACATTCAACAAGCGGTGAATTGGAGGACTTCTTGGTGACCACCTCGGACCGGCAAACGTGAAACAAAGAAGCTCCGACCTGACCCCCCATTGATTCATATTTATGGGGTCATCTAAAAACTTTGGTTTACAAACAACCAGTGGCGACGAGAGATGAGCTGGGCTCGTATTCGATAATCACGCGAGGAAAACTGGGGATGCAACGTGCAACTAACGCAGTTAGGTGGAGGGCCGGCTTTGCATTCATCGACAGGGAGGACACTTTGAACAATCCTAATTTTGTTTTATTACGTATCAGCAATAATTAAAAAAAATTATGGATTTAATTTTTTATTCTGGTTCCAAATTATTTTCGAGAACGTTCGAAAATGTAACTTTTCTAGTTATTAAAGTGTGAACTTGAAGGCACTAACGATATTTTAAACTTCACCCCCACCCCTTTTCTACACAAAAATGTAAATTAGCGTTAGATTTAGCTAACCGCCTGCATTAAGTTTGTCTAACCCGTTGGAAACAGGTAATTATAGTCTGGATTCACCTCATTCAATAGGTCCTCTTTGCGGGTTATTTTTCAGTTTTGGTATCGTTTAGTGCTCATAACTCTTCGATAGGTGGTGAAAACTGGTAACAATGGCATGTCATTGGAAAGCTGACATTATGAGGAAGTTTTCCTTATGAATGCAAAAAAATATTTTCCTCTGACGAAATGATGTAAATCGGTGACGAAAATTGGGCAGAAATGCGGAAAACGTGTTTCTTTCCGATATCTATAATGCCCTAACGGCTAGGGCCTTGATATGATTTTATTGAGTTGAGGACCAATATTGAAGGAAATTGTATGCTCTTCTCAATGAGCTACTTACTTTTAGTCTAGCACCTGTTGATCAGGTCGTACTAGTCACTTATCGTAAAAAAACGGAGGGTCACGAAAAAAACACGAAATTGACGATATCTCGAAAACCAAGAGGAATTCCAAAAAACCTCAAATAGTGATTTCGATCACAAATGAGGTGTACTATCACCATACTTTCTCTGTCGAGGTAGTTTATGAACACCCTGTATACATGAATGATCCATGATTATGATATTTTGAGTGTGAAATATGACAAAGAAGATCGTACGCCCGTGCAGAATTGCATGGAGTATTTAAGTGATACCTTTAAATCTCTGCTTAATGCAGAAATAGTGCAATAATTGACACAATACCGAGTTCCAGAGCATGAGTGGGGGAGGGGTCCAGAAAACACATGGGAATCTAATCATTGACCCGTTCACAAGCTCTATGTTTGAGTTGTGTGGAGTCTATGCAACCAAACAAATTTATTCCCTCGAATATTGAAGCATTTTGATAGGTTGCATAGACACCGCACAACACAAACATAGAGCTTGTGAACATGCCTTTACCCATTCATGGTGTGCTATTTAATAGGCGCTGCATTACATAAAATGAAAAAAAGCCGTGATAATTGTAGCAATCAAGGAAGTAAAATTAAAGAAGGCATACATTGAGAGAAATACATACCTTTCAACTGAATTTCAAATGTTGAGCAAAGAAATTCGCAGTGATAGTCTCAGGTAATGGCTTTAAGCAACTACACTTCCGACTTGAACCGTTGCCACTTGAAGAATGGAGAAATGAGGAGAGATAACCCTTTACCACTCACACTTTTCGCGGCAAAGTAAGACCACTATCACGAGAACCCCCTGCCATACTCGTGCGTTGATTTATGCTGACTTCAACCGTCTGCTCTACGTCCGCGCCAACACCCCATTTGTCAATTCATGGCATAAAACGATCATAGCATACGTCACGAATTAAAAATGCTCAGCGAACATAGTAATTAATCTTGGATCACGCAACATAATCTCCTCAAGTTTATCAGAGGGTTTATATATATCCCTAATATGTATAAATGCACATTCAAAAACGAACGAATTGTGAAATGAATAGCTGTCTATTTATTCATGGCGTCTAAGTTATTGTTTTGTACAATGTACATTGTAATACAGCATTTTTGCTATTTGAAATAAGTGTAAATTGGGTGTTAATTTCTTAAATTATCCGTAGAACGTTATAACGTTGAAACAAATTGCACACCAATTTGGTTGGCAATCTTTGTTGAGGTTGTAGAGTGATAACTGGTAACAAACTATTAATGATTAATGATGCATGATGCGGCCGATAGAAGTGATGCAGGCTAATAACGTAAGTAAATACCATGTAAATTATTTATTATTTCAGCGGCAAGTCTGTACTGTTACAAAATAAACTTAATGTACATTGATCCGCATGTGAACGTTGGAACTTAATGACAAAATGTAAATCGCTTGACAGAGAAAAATGCAGTTTTAATGTCCGGCAGCCGGCCCTCTGGACCCACCCGGCCCGCCACAACCTCCGGCCGGCCCTCTGGACCCACCCGACCCGCAGCAACCTCCGGCCGGCCCGCCACCTCCGGCCGGCCCGCCGCCACCACCAGCCAGGCGGCAGGCACGGGCTCAGCCGGCGGCCAATGTGGCGCGGCCACAAGTTGGTAGTGGCCGGGCAAATAGAAGGGCTAGGTATAGGAGGTATGTATGTTTCGTCACTTAATTACAGCCCAAACTATGTCATGTGTAATTATATCATATTCTTATAATTTTCAGAAAAAAAAGAGCTTCTTCAAGGAAAATTATAAATATATTCAATAAGTGAGTAAGACATTATTTAATCAGGGTTACTAGATCCAATATGGTGTATTTCTGTCTTTTTCAGTTACAACGTCAACGGAGGCGTGATTAATAATATGCTCCAAAATTAATTTCGCTTCACTAATTAAATTCGCTTCACTCTTTTTTAAAACTCTTCCTCTTTCATACGCTTGCCGGGGTACTCTCAGAAGGGCTGTCTATTTATTCCTCTCCACAGGAAGGCTTGCCTACGATCCTTATTTAAAAACCATCTTCATTGGCTTTTCTCAAAGCCGGGTTGGTGAAGAACGGTATACCTCCCCCTTCGATTGGCTCAGCCAACAAGGTCTCCACTTCCTTGAGATCTGTTCTGCCCTGCGTTCAGGTATCCTCCTGTCAACGTCTCGATAAGGGGTACTGGCCCAGCCAGCCTCGGGAAGAACGTTTGTTTCAACTGCCTAAGACAGTCCGTCTTAGCTCGTACGTTTTCCTTTCCTAAAGCGTCGTTCTCTTTACACTCCTTCTCCGGGAGTCTGCTGTTGTCTTTTCCTGTCTTTTCTACCACCTTTTCCCGTAGAATATTTTAGCTCAGCCAAACTCTGCCGTTTAATTTTCTTTTTTCACCACGGATCGACCACCCAAGTCACAAACCACAGCTATTTTGACCGGACGTCATCGAAATGGACCACAGCACCTTCCTCGTAGTGCATAGTCGCATCAAGTATACAACCAACCACTAAAAATCACTAAAGTTCGGAATATGACCGGTCCTGACAAGACCGGACCGAACCAATGCTGATTACATATAGTGTGGCACCATTTTTAACTCGTACGATATTTGTGAATTTTTTCACGTAATAAAAATGGGGGGTTACCAATCAACTTCCCCTCTCTCACAAGGTAATTTCGGCAATTTTTTGAAATTAGGCTTTTGACAAAAAGTTGGTGAGGGGCAAGCTTTCTGTGTCTGTCTCGTCGAAATGCATCCGGTCAAATTTGTTCATCGCAACCTGACGACTTTTCCCTCCCTTCACCCAGTTTTATAACTTTCCGTAAAAGCAAAGTGAATAAACGTAGTACAAGATGCCTCTTGATCGGAGAGCAGCGTATCTTTTGAACACATTCAAACGAAACCTTGAAAATCGTCACCCCACGTTGGTACGTGGAATTCATAGCTTAAGGAACATCGAAGGCTTGGTCACCATTCAAATGACCGAACGGTCACAAACCACAGCTATTTTGACCGGACGTCATCGAAATGGACCACAGCACCTACCTCGTAGTGCATAGTCGCATCAAGTATACAACCAACCACTAAAAATCACTAAAGTTCGGAATATGACCGGTCCTGACATGACCGGACCGAACCAATGCTGATTACATATAGTGTGGCACCATTTTTAACTCGTACGATATTTGTGAATTTTTTCACGTAATAAAAATGGGGGGTTACCAATCAACTTCCCCTCTCTCACAAGGTAATTTCGGCAATTTTTTGAAATTAGGCTTTTGACAAAAAGTTGGTGAGGGGCAAGCTTTCTGTGTCTGTATTCCTACACCTGTATTCTATGAAGCTGTCTGTATTCCTGTACTGGGTGATTGTATGTGCTGCGATTGTATATGAGTAAACAGACGGGTAACTGCTACAATTCTATGAAACAATCCCACGAAGTGTCATCGCGGTCATCGGGTTTTTCCCACCCATTGAAAATTCCCAGGTATCCCGAATTTCTGGGGTCGGTCGACACCCCAGACAACTTGCTCGGAGGTAAGGAGGGAATAATCCAATATACTCATGAATATACTGGATGAATTGCAGTTAATTGTTTAAAATATTAAATAAACAATTAACCGCATGATGAAGAAGTATTAAAACGTTACAATCAATAAACCAAAAAGCACAATGACTTTAAATTGCACCAACCAATTGTGTAATTATTCTGTAAGAATATTATATGAATAAAGCACATGCAAAATAAGTTTAATCTGTGACGATAAGTAATAGGCACGTAATTATTATCGAAGTTTCCCTACGCAAGTTTGTAAAAGACGAATGTTCCGCGCGTTGGTGAGGGTTGCATAGGGCACATCTAAAAATACTCCCTTTAACTCGCAGGCGAGAAGTAATTTCGTATTACAAACCATGAATATGTTTCTTTATTTTGTAAAACTGAACGTGTAAAACATCGTATTTCGTTTGCACGTAACGAACGCAATAAAGAAAGTAATTCGATAAACAGGACCTCGAAATTCATTAACAAACGGGAAAACCTGAGCACTGACAATGACGGTCACATTGGAATCAACTACCCCATGAGCATCACCGACACCACTTCAACAGCCAACAACAACGACAACGAAGACATCATCAACAACAACAAAACAAATAACATCAACACAAACAACAACAACAACTATAAAAGCAGCAAACACAAAACATAAAAAAAAAACAGTAATACCAACAACAACCACAAAAACAGCAAACACAAAACATAAAAAAAACAATAACACCACAACAACAACAGCAACATCAATACCAATAACGATAATTACAACAACAACAAATACACAAAAACCAACAATGTAATTCGTACAAAATGAGGCACGAAGGACACGTTGCTGTGAGTTATTGTTGCTATCGTAGACGATTTATTCTTACCTGGCTAGTGTCAGGAAGGCGCCACGAGTCAAAAGAGCCCCATATCGACCTGCTTCGTGCGGGGGGGGGGGGTACCTCTGCCAGGCGAGACTGCCCCCGTCAAATTGCAAATTCTGCTCCGTGTCGTTTTTCGAGGATATTTTTAGAAGATTCTTAAGACCGTCGCCATATTTTTAACTCGATCCGTTCGTCTACACCGGAATTCCATATCGACCTGCTTCGTGGGGGGGGGGGGTACCTCCGCCACCGGGGGCAGGCGGGACTGCCCCCGTCAAATTGCAAATTCTGCTCCGTGTCGTTTTTGCGACACATGAAGTGACATATGCTACCCTAGAACGATAGCATAAAACATCAAATTTGGGGTCGCCAGAGGACGCGGACGATTTATTCTTACCTGGCTAGTGTCAGGAAGGCGCCACGAGTCAAAAGAGCCCCATATCGACCTGCTTCGTTGTGGGGGGGGGTACCTCTACCCCCGGGGGCAGGCGAGACTGCCCCCGTCAAATTGCAAATTCTGCTCCGTGTCGTTTTTCGAGGATATTTTTAGAAGATTTTTAAGACCATCGCCACATCAATCACCCAACCTGTTCGTCTATTGGAGACTATTCCGCGCACTGTCTACATGTATAACTTATTTTTGTTGTTCCTAGAGTAATTTAAGTTTTTCATCATGACTACTTGATATCCTATGTGTTCTCCCTAGAGTCGTGAACCCTCAAAATCCGCAACCAAATTCACTCTCGCACCCATCAACCTGGCATTTCTTCAGCGACATAATTAATTCCAAAATAAAACGTGCAGAATACGTATTAACAAAAGTGCAGTGAAAAGCGTCCAAGGGCGGTAAGCGATCGTAAGTCGAATAAGAAAAAAGAATCGGGTGAACGAAAATGGAAAATATCAAAAGAAGATTTTTGATAGATAATTTTCGGTTAAGTCAGCATATTTTGAAGTTCTATCTTCTATTTCTCTCCTTTTCAGAGCAGATCCCCACCAATGAGGTTTTCAGCCAATCAGAATGTAGGAGGGGAATTCGACTAGAGCGATGTCTTCTTTTCGCAGTTAGAAATAAGTCATGAATCCAAAAATTCCCCAAGTGTCTCTGCCACCCAGCCCGTCGGTTAGACAGTGGTGAGGCTGGTGCAAAGATGGACGTTGCGAAGGGAGGGTGAGAGGGGGCTTTAGGTTATATAGAAGGTAACGGGTGGTATACGACTCATCAACCGGTCAACTCATCAACGCTATAAAAAATCGTTGACGAGTTGACGATGGGGGGGGGCCTTATCAGACTTGACCTTCAAGTCATCAACGGACCAACTCTTCAACGATGTTTTCGTTTTTTCCTCTGTGTATCATTGGTCAAATGTTTCTCATTTCGAACGTTTTTCAGCTTATATCCTGAGGATAGCGAAAACGGTGACTACTAACTCGTAATATTCAAGCTCGGCAAACATACGAACTACACATACAGAGAAAATACCCGCGTTTAAAACCCACCAAATAAGAGCGTATTAACCAACGTATTAACGGTCGCACGGCAAAAGAGAAGTGTTAGCACTTCTTGACTTGAGTGCATCGAAACGGCGAAAATTTAAGTCCAAAGTAAAAACAAACAAATTGTATTGAAATAAATAATTAAGACGATGAGCTGAAAAATATGCAGTCAACGTTGTGCACCTGTTTGGGTGTCACATTAGGTCTTTTCGGGCAACCCTCCAAACCTACACAAGTTACAAAATTTGCAATTTGTGTAGTTTTTAAACCAATTGAACACATGTTGCTATGTATACAACCTACAAATTTGTAACTTTTGTAGCTTTTGTAGGTCGCCCAAAAAGACCTATTATGGCTGTTGTATCGTATAATTTTGAATTTGATGCACTTACGCAGGTTACTTTATTATCTCTTCTTTAGGACCTTGAAATGTATTTTTACAACATGTATATCGAGTTGAAGACTATTTATTGAGGGAGGCAGTGAAATTCTGGGAGACTCAAAATCACGCGCAAAATATCCCGCAACGATCTTCGGTTTGAATGCGGGGGGGGGAGTGAAAAAGTGAGAGAAATTATCATCTAAACCCTAGTATGCATGGCGTTTGAAATCACCACGAATGCGTACGCTGGGTCTATTAGATCCAGCTATATTTTGTACTTGATTTTCGGCATTATTTGTCTCATAAATTCCTATTTTGAGATGTCACATTATTTATTTAGAGGTTCATGACCGATTTGAACCATTTCAGAAATGCCAACGCCCATAAAAAACGTTTTTGTTTTCAGCTGTTTCGGAGATTGAGCTCGAGTAGGGTGATCAAAGCCAATCGCCCATACAGTAATCTCGGAATAATGAAAAAGGTGGAAAATGTGTAATTGAAAAAATATAGAGTTGAACCACAATCTAACGGAACCTAAAAATCAATAAAACCAATTTGTTTCACATGTGATTAGGTCCATTTACATCTGGAAATTTTGTTGAAAAATTCCATCAGAGTTTGGTTCAACTATAGTACCTAAACAATCCAGTTACAAAACAAAAATAATGCCAGCTATCAGAATAGTGTTGTTAGCGAATTTTGCACAAACCAAATGCGTGCACACTGCAATCTATTCGGGTACGAGTTACATCTGACGAGATTCATAACTGGCTTTTATTATTTTGACGGGTCTAGATGTACAAAAAATAATGGAACGAGGTATGGAACAATATTTTACGCTTACAAAAACTTCTTCCCATGCGCAAGGCCAACCAAAACGAACACCACTGAGCGAGTATCTCGCACTGCAAGTGAAAGAGAAACTTTACCCTCAAAATGAACCTACCACTCAATAATGCCACAAAATCAATGAAAATTACCCTACTTAAGCACTGGGTCTGTCATACCCAGTGCATTCATTATAGGTAGGTCGCCAGAAAAATGTCGCCGGAATCTCGACAATCGGAAAAAATTGCCCCAAAGTTCAAGAAATGGGTTGAATACAGCCAAACTGAAGATGTCTTAGAGGCTCACAGTGATATAGCGAAATATAATTCCAACGTAAGACGGTAACGCCTCACGATAAACAGCTCGCGATAAACAGCTAAATCTACTGGCTTGCCCCCACATCCCCCATTGCACCCTTCAAAGTTGAGCCGTCAGAAAAACGGTTCTATTTTACCATTTTTTGCTGCACACCCACCCGCGGTCAGCATTTCGACTCCACACATCCCTTAGTAGGAATTTTCCTCACATAATGAGGCTCGGTGGCGTCGATGCATTTTCTTTGTCGCTGAGCGAATTTGTTTGGCATTCTAACAAACATCTGGATGATTTCAACGTCAAAAATTTTCGCTCCCGCAGCTGGCGGTAAGAAAGAGTGCATTTCTTTTCGTATACGGGTATCCTAAGCCGTCCCAGAAGTAATAATGTTGATACCATAATTTGTTTCGTTAGTGTTTGACCCTCCCTCATACTGTTTGCTGCCGGACTTCTTTTCCCATATTGTCACCACCCTCTCGACAACAATTGTCATAAGTTTCCGTGGTTTTCGAACGGCTTTGTTATATTAATTTTTGCGCCAAATTTTAGGATAAACTTGTGAATTTTGGCAAATTCACATTGCATGGCATTTCATCAAATTTATCCCCTATTGTGGCCCTTCTCCGAATTAACTTTTTGAAGAAATATAAATGGTAATCAAAGGCCGTTGATACATTAGAGTTATGAACTGCATTTTGAAGCGCTGGGATAAATGAGTACCGTTTAGCGTTTTTAAAAATTGCACCCCCCCCCCCCCTTGAATTTGTTATACATATCTATAGTAATTTATGGTGCTTGTTGCATTCATTTTTCAGCCAAATTTTAATGTGGCTAGATAAACGTGTGAATTTTAGCAATTGTTTTGAAATATCTTGCCTATTATGCCCTCCCAACCATGCACATCAAATTTTACGAGAAATCTCGACAGTAATCTAGGGTTTTTGTTAAATTGAATTTTTGAGCCGAATTTGAGAGCGCTAGGATGAACTAGTGAGTTTTAACGCTATTTTTACACTTCCACCCCGGGAGGACCACTCCCTCACCGCTTTCAAAAATTAAAATGGAAATCAAAGGCTACTTCAAAATGGAATCATCGTACCGAAGATAATGCGTCTAGAATCAACTGATGAATTGTCGTGATTTTTGACCAGTTCAAGCCCTATTTCTCCCCCACCACCACCACCAAGTCAATTGATTTGGCCCAAATGCAATACCGACCGGGGTCTTATGACTATACTGTTTTTTGGGACAAAGCGCGTTCCGCTAAATTGATTTCTTCGAGAGTTAACGTGCTAACAAGAAAACGGCCAAAAATACATACATATTATATAGTATATATGTATATGTCGCATCCACTTGGCGAAATTGTTCACTTCATGAAATGGATGTCCATTTCACGAAGTGGCTCCACTTGCCGTAATTTAAAAAAATTACGACATCTAGACAACAAAAATGTCCATTTCTTGAAAAGGAAATAGTGTTTTCTTTTCAAGAAATGGACAATTTTTTTGTCCAGATGTCGTAATTTTTTGAAGTTACGGCAAGTGGAGCCACTTCGTTAAGTGGACATCCATTTCGTGAAATGGACTCGATATGGATGCGACATATATATGTCGCAACCGGGGCGTTCAACCGGGTTCGTAAACAAGATTTTATCCACGCGGAAAAAGCGAGCCTGGAAGTACTCGCATGATCTGAGCGCTATATCGTTCACCTTACGAACTCCATCCTTTAACTTATTTTGCAGGCTTTCTCGAAGATTCTTGCTTTTTCTCAAGCAGGTTTATTGTTTTCTTTGAGTTCATTTAAAAAGGAGGAATAGGATAAATTTCAAGAAGAAAGGAAATGACGGGGGCTCTCCACATTCCATAATTTTCAGAAAAATTGGTCAATTCGTGATAATTAATCATAATTTTGTAGTTCACATTTTATAATGGGGAAATTTGAGACAATTTAAAAATGACCAAGGGCGAGACAAATTAGTGCATTTTATTGACATAAATAAAACTGTGCACTAAAATAGGTAATGAATTCATTAAAATAGTCAATAATCAAGTAGGTATTTATGGGTGGTGGGCGAGGGGTGTGATGTGGTTCAACCGGTGGTACTTGGGTACCGCCGTATTTAATATAAATAACTTTATCCTGCCATAGCAACCGCATCTCGTGGCATTTTCTCACGGGTTCGTAATGTGCTCTCTAAGTAAGGGGCTCTCGTAAGACCCCCCTGGGGGAGGGGGGTTCCGGTTATTCATAGCATCACAAAACTGTGTGTTTTAAATTTATTTCTCTTCACATAGGTACCCTAGAATAACCCGTTTCCCAGGCGCGCCTCGATGGTGTAATGGATACAATACTCGCTTCGCAACCTAGCGGTCCTGGGTTCGAATCCAGCTATTGCCCACTACACTATAAGGCTGCGGCGAGCTGTGACACGGCGCACTCGGCTTCGTGTGGGCGTTCACGGCGGTGCGCGTACGACAAACCGCGCATTGAACGAAACGCCAGCGTAGTACGGGTGTGAAGTTCACAGGTGATAGAAACCCCAGGGTATGGTGTAAGAGCCGCTTAAGAGCTTAGGCGCCAGCGGGCTCGGTAGACCCCGAGAAAAAAAAACCTTTACCGCTCGCTGAAGCCTCCTCCAGCGTTTAGAAATGGACCACTTTCTCGCCCATGGGCGAGAATATTACCCCAGTGCGAGAATCGATTTCATTATCGCACCAGTGCGAGAAAATACAGAAAAAAAAGTCAAATCTGAAGCCCTCCGAGGCTCCGACCATATTAGAATTCAACTGGGATAAAATAGGCCCCACCCACTTCGCCTCGTTTTAAAGTATTTTGAGGCCTCTCCAATTTACTATTTCTTCCTCCATAGGACTTCTTCTTGTATTAGTTAGGCTAAGGCTTTCCAACGATTTGGTTCGAAATAATACAATCCTATTCACTAAAGCGCCTTGACTGTAGTGGTGTACGTATTTTTATTATCCTCCATACGGTACGGTGAAAACGGTTTTAATATGTTCAAATCAGTTTCCACAGCTTAATTTTTGACTGGATCAGATGTATAAACAGATTTGAACCAATTAATTTGTCCTCTTTACCTAGGATTTTTACTTCCTCGAAAAGCCAACTGATGTATCGTAACCACAAAGTTAGCTCTTGATCAAAGAGCGGCGTAACTTTCGGAAAAATTCAAACAAAACCTTAAAAGTCGTCTCCCAAATTGGCTTTGAGGCTTCGGGCTATGAGCAGTGGAATTCACTGCTGGAGCAACATCAAAGGTTCGCTCACCGCTCAAATGACCGAATGGTCACAAACCACAGCCCTTTTGGCCGGACGTGACCGAAATGGACCGAACTACCAACCTCGAATTGGATAGTCATCTGAGGTGTACAGCTGACCTCAAGGAATCACTGAAGTCCGGAAGAAGACTCCTTCTTCCTGACCGGACCGGACCGACCCAATGCTAGCTGATGAATTATGAAGTATTGCACCATTTTGAACTCGTACGATTTTTTGACGTGAAAAAAAAAATGGAGGTCATCAGGCATGTTACCCCACTCTCATGCCTATGAACCGCCATTTTTAAAAATTCGGACGTTGATAAAATGTTGGCAAAGGGCTAGTTCCCAAACAATATTTATTGGGGCGATGTTGTGGAGTTCCAAACTGGCAATAAATTCACAAATCGGTTTCTGAATTTATTGCAAGGGCTAGTTCCCTGAGCCCGACTTAGACACGACAGATCTGCATTGGGTAATTTTTTCGAGCCAAAATCTTCGTTTTTTTGCTTCCCCACCCCATTTCACTGCTTTCAGAAATTTCGACCAACGTTCCGGTAGCTCTATCCTACTCTTGATCCAGAATTAGTGCAAGTTTTGGCAAAATTGCAACGAAACCTGGAAAATCTGGTGACTCGTAACCCTAGCTCATGAACTTCACAAACAAATTGGTCATCAAGAGTTCGGTCATTGGTCAAACGACCGAATAGTCACAAACCACAGCCATTTTGACCGGACGTGACCGAGATGAACTGAAGCGCAAACCTTGACTTGGATAGTCACTTTAGGTGTACAGCTGAACTCCAGGAATCACTGAAATCCGGAAGATGACCGGCCCTGACCGAACCAATGCTGATTATTTATAAAGTGTGACACCATTTTGAACTCGTAAGATTTTTGTGGATTTTTTCGCATAATAAAAAATGGGGGTCGTCGGCCAACTTCCCTCGCCCATGAGCTACCGCCCGCAATTTTTTAAAATTCGGCTATTGATAAAAAGTAAGTGAGGGGCAAGCTCCCTGTGTTTGAGTCGTGAAAATCCATCCGGTCATATTTTTTCATCGCCACCCATCAAATTTTTCCCCCCTTCACCCAGTTTTTTTTACTTTCGCAAAAAGTGTCCCTACACATAACCACAAGTTAGCTCTTGGTTAAAGAGCAGCTTTTCTTTGAAAAAATGCAAACAAAACCTTAAGAATCGTCTCCAAAAAAGTTTCGAGACGTGCAATTCACTGCTGGAGCAATTGGTTACTGGTTTAAATGACCGGCGGAACTTCGGAGTGCTGGGGCCTAGAAAATCTTATGACTTTTGCCATTTTTTTCGGATTTTTGCGGAAGTCTTGCCACTCCCTGAACAAGAGCTCATTTGTAGTCACGAATTATAGGTCGACTTTTCGCGGGATTTGACCCAGGTGGAAAAGGGCTCTCGAAGACTCTTAATAGAATAATTTTTTGGGAACGCATTACATAATGTGATGTAGTGGTGTTACGCTACTAGCAGAGAGGAAAATACGTCAAACTAATTCAATGGGCCCTTTATTCATCACACTATGCGTGCCAATAAAAGACGGAATTCCACCTGTAAAATTCTCTATCATTTTACATCGCGGTCAAGGTTTCAGCTGACAGCCCTCGACATGATTAATTAGTTACCGTAAGCTCCGATCGGACATGCATGATCGGTATCGGATTTCTTTTGTTTGAATTTCCCTTGTAGGGGTGGAGCATTTCACCCGACACTTTGGCTCGTGCCCCCCCCCCCTCGTGTTAATTAAAATTGAAACATCATTCTCCCCAGAAAACGCTGAATTACATTTACCCGCCAGTCCCCCCAATTTTAAAACGAGTTACAGTCCACTCAGAAGCCCCTCCTAAACGCCTAAAAACCTTCCCCGCCAAAACTGTGGGGCGGTGAAGACGCAACACATATGAGGCCATGCCTGGAGCGTATCAGATTCTCCAAATTTAGGGCACAAATTAACCGGAATGTCTTAGTCATAAGCTTGTCCAATTCGATAGGTTTTGAGGAGCTGAATTATGAATGTAAGAGTGCATGAGGCGCACGGGCGTAGGGTGTATGAGTGATGTGAGGCGCATTTGTCCTCGCAGTAGCCGGTAAAACTCTCTAAATAAGGAACAGCACAAATTAACCGGATGATCTAAGCCATGAATTTTGTCCCATTCGATAGGTTTTTTGGACGAATACGAAATATTAACGTTGGTCGGCGACTACCTGGCCACCAGCCTGGAGACCAGTAACATGACTATTAAGGTCTCGATTAATTTGTACCCCGAATTTAGAGAGTTTATGACTGGCCGCCGAGAGCAAATGCCCCAGGCAGACAACAAATTTGTCAATTATCATGACTAAAGTTCTTCCGCTTTGCATTCGCAAATTTGAGAATGTATAAGGACTTCCTAAATTCCAGACCAAAAAAGAAGGTGCAGGCCGGGAATTTAAGTCCACCAATCGAACCCAAATTGGGCACATGTATATCCCACACCAATAGCTATAACCACACGAAGATTCATTGCCCTAGCACCAAACCTAAGCACTAACTCCGATGCGCCACTGCGGACCAGCGACAAAAGTCTGCGGGCCGGGCATTTGAAATGCACCAATCGAGCCCAAATTGTGTCTCTCGTACTAATAGCTATAACGCCACAGTTTTTGGCAGACGGGCATCGAATAATAGTACCTACTATTAGTTCGTACTAGAGCAATGAAACTTTGAATGGTTATAACTAAATTTATGAGCGATACATGTGTCAAATTTGGGCTCTATTCATGCACTTTTAATGCCCGGATCACAGACGTTCATCGCTCGTCAGCAGTGACGCATCGGAGTTAGTGCTTAGGTTTGGTGCTAGGGCAATGAATCTTCGTGTGGTTATAGCTATTGGTGTGGAATATACATGTGCCCAATTTGGGTTCGATTGGTGGACTGTCTGCAAATTAGGAGGTCTCTATGATATGGCGCTGACGCTGACTAAGTTACTTCGGCCGATGCGCCCTTCGAATTTAGAGAATCTGACTGGCCGCATGAGAGTGAATGCCCCAGGTAGACGCTCGCATAATACCTGATAATCAAGTTGCACTCATGAAAAAAAAAAAAAAAAAAAAAAAAAAAAAAAAAAAACTGTTATAATATTACCTTTCCTGGTTGCCCCAAATAAATTACAGTATTGAGTGATTTATTTATATTTACTTATGGCGTTTTCAATTGAATAAAATTCAACTCAGGAGCCGAGCATTTCCACTCGTCTTCTCTGTTACCGTATGATGTAATTCAGAGAAGACGGGTGGAAATGCTCGGCTTCGGAGCGGAATTTTATTCAAATGGAAAACGCTATTAATTTTAACGTCCTGAAATTTGTTGTATGTTTTATGAGCTGAAATTTAGGTCTACTGTAAGCATTGATCCACAGACGGTGATAGTATCCTCCGGTTTTCAGTCACTGAAGCAGAAAAGAAAGTGCATTGCCCAATCGCTCGGCGAAGAAGTCTGGTTCCTACGTCACTTGGAAAATTAATGTAGACTAGAAAATCATCAAAACGTGTTCTTAAGTGTAAACACACTTGGCGTTTAATCGACCGACCCAACAAGAACGAAATGCTGGTGAACTGCGCGTTTATTGGGTGCTACTCGAGGGCTGGCAAGGACCGTGTATCCTTCTTCAGATTCTTTTCCAAGTATTAGGGTGAGGTAATCTTCTTCAGAGCTATAAAAGGAGCACGTCAACATTCTACGTGAAGTATTTCCTAACGCTCGTTTCACACATACGCGAATTCACGAGGCCCCCGCGTATAATCCGCGTGAATGCCGCTTTCCCATCGAGCCAAAACCGCGCCGCGTGAAACCTCGTATATGTGAAACGAGCCTATTAAAGCGCTAGATTAGAAGTTGAGCCAGGTCACAATTGACGGGATAGCAACGGGTTTGAAATGAAACGATTGCTCCAAAGAAGCATGACAAGACTAATCATTTTGTTACTCGTCACCCATTCGCGTTAACCGACAATAAATTGTGAACTGGCCTTTTATTCTTGAATAACAACGGAAAACTCACTCTTGTCATCACAACGCCCTTGTCTCCGGCAATCCGAACTCCTGAAGTACTAACTAAGCCACTTCTTTCGACGTGTTGCGGTTCGAGTGACTTTATCTCAAGAAATTCCTCTTGTGTGAATGCACTCACCGCGTCCACGAGGTAATTTACAATACCCAAGCTCGACATGGCCGGGAAATGACGGGCGTCCGTCAAATTACCACTAATGAATCTTTGTACTAGAAAGGACACTTTGATTGAAATAAGTTGCCCGATTTTTATTGATGACAAGATGTCAAATGTCGTGTGTTGTCAACTCACGAGCAAGGACCGGCACCGATCTTTTTTCATTTTTTTAAGATTACGACGGCGATCCTTCCTTCGATAGTCCCCCAGCGTAGTCACTTAAGTTCCATTTTACGTAATTTTGATGCCTACCAAGCCATCAAGACTGAGTTATAAAAAAGAAAAAGCATTTGGAGCAACTCAGCAAGCTTCCAATGTAGAACTTAAATGAACGGGTTAACGGGGCAACCAGGAAAAGATATCACTGTTTATCAAAGCTGTCAAAACATTGCCGATGGTAGCAACAACTTAGCTCTCACCAGAGGCACAGTCCGTTTAGCAGTTAAGTTGGTTACCGGAGATCTAAACGAACAACTCCTTATCAGAGGGATTTCGTTGATGAGTTGAACGCAATTTATTATCAATGCGTTATCAGATCGTTGAACGGTTTTCCCGTTGATGAGTTGGTTTGTTGAAGAGCTGGTTTGTTGATGAGTTGAGGGCCCCCCGAAGGTAACACTAACACGGATGTTTGTGTTCTGCCCATAGAGATAATATAACTAGAGCTTGAATTGTCTATTGCGCAACGGTCCATGATTGACGTCACCAAGAGCTTGAGTTAGCTCTGAAAATCCCTTGCTATTGGTTGAAGAAGTACCTGTGGGGATGTGGATGGTGTGAAGGGGGACTTTTTGAAACCCCACCTTTTGTGACAGCCAATGGGAATAGACCTACGGAGCCGCAACGATATCCGGATGACGTTAATCCCCGCCCCAGTTTATACTTGTTTGCGCATTCAATGCCCCCTCTAGTAGTTATATTATCTCTATGGTTCTGCCCTGCACTTTTTTTTCGCGAACAGACTTAATGACGAAATTTGAGTGAAACCAAAGTCGAAGATCTAGAAGAGCTCTCAATAGTCCAGTAGGCGTTTATGTAAAGTCCCCACGAACGGTGGAATGTGCTTTTGAAAAATTCCAGCGAGTTGGCTATTGCTTCAAACGCTTTCTTTACACTAGTACAGGCGAAAGTAAGTAGGGCAAATTGCTGGAAATTTTGTTAAATTTCATTTTGGTTCTCGGTCGCTATGACGCTTTGTAAGTTGAAATCCAAACAAAGGTCCTAAAAAATTCTCCTCCTTTTAGCGAGTTAACCCACTACACCCTCAGAACTTTAAAATTGTATCTATCCCAGTGTTAAGAATGAGTTAAAAAAAAAAAAAAAAAGAGTACTAGTAACTCCCAGGGAACTACTGCTGATTTGTCTAGTCAGAACGACCTAGCTAATGGATATTATCAATTTGTGCAATAATGTACAAAAAATGAAGTGTTTTTAAAATAAATTCTAGTCATATATCTTTAATTCCAACAAAATTAAATAATTATCAGTCACAGTTGTTAAACAACCAACGATAGAAGTAACACAAACAACAATAATAATTTTATCTTTGATTTCACGGTTAATACGAAAGCATGGAAATAACGAAGTAAAAATAGCGCGAGTATTAAAAAAGAGAGATTGCCACACCTGAGATTCAAGAATTTATGTTTTAAAGGCCAGTAATGGATTAAAGCGTTACTTCAAACATTTCAACTGGAACCGGGCGGTAAAGACCGGCGCCCTTCTTACTAGAGTCACCAACTGTAACGGACTTATCTATATCGAATGGAAGCCACGTTTCTCCTGGTTGTACATGGTTTGGCGTAGCGAAGTGTCCGTCGTCACTGTCCTCGCTTAAGTTCACTTTATCCGTAGTATCAGTTTGATGACCGTCATCAGTCGAGCGCCTGCGATTTCTAATCGGATGAGATGGAAGAAGAATTAAGTCGTTTTTACAGGTGAAATTAAAAAAAAAATTACTTTTCCTTTCTGGCTTGATCGATGATTATATTGTTGATAATGTACGTCTCGCGGCGAATCTTTTCCCTTAATTTCCTCGGAACGTCTGGTATTGTCCAGTCAATTATTTGTACAACAAGCATCACAAAATTCTGTACAAGAAAAGGGACGGATGAATCTACAATGGTCATAGCCATGGCACCAGTATAATAATCACCTCGAAAATTAATACAAAAATGAGACGAGCGGCTAGAACTGTCCAGAACATACTTGTCTTGTCGTATTTGTTTACCGACCAAGGCGGCTCTCTCAAGTCCTTGTACCTTAAGAATCGAATTACAATTTATTTCATCAAAAATCCGCGAGGAGCTTTGCACAAAAACTACACACAAGGCCAAGAGACCGACCTGCAGTAGGTTTCATTAGTTGAAGAATGAGCTGGCGCATCCAATTCTGAAACGTTCATGTAGGACAGGGAATAGTCGACGTATCCGTGCATGGACCAATCGGGACTCACGAAGAATCTATAGACGAGATGGGGGATGAACTCTGATGTGAATCCTATAATAAGGGCCTATCAACAAAAAAAAACACGTTGAGTCCCTTTTATGAAGGACGCAAATGTCTGAATGACTAGCAGCAGAAAAATTGCAAACATTGTTGCTCTGAGGCTTTCGTGGCTCGACAATATGGTCAGAGATAAAGGATATTGAGTACTTTATGGGCTTTTTACCTACTAATACTTTTTACAGTAGGTAATATTTAAATTTTAGAAGGCTACTGAAAAATTAATGTGTGGGGCTATATCCTAAAAAAAAAGTGTAATAACTCACATTACTAAAAACAGCAACCTTACTGACGAAATTCAGGATGACAAGCCAAACTCCGATGCTACTCACTCTTCGGGCGACCGGCCGTTTGTAGTATTTCAACATCTAATACGACGTATCTTTATTGAACAGAACAAGTGTTCTCACTTAAAAATTACGTCAATTTACCTTACGGGCATCATTTCTGCATTCAAACATATTGTTCAACAGGGCACACAGTGGAGCAAGTGGGAAGGCAGACACGAAAATGGTTACAAAGCCGTATTGTAATACTAGAATCAAAGTTCAACATAATATTTTAATTTTATTGGTTGTGAACACCTTGAAGTCTTGAAACGAAAGGAAAGGAGTATACAAACCCATTTCAAGGTATTCATTGAATACGTTTAAATCGTCGAGAAAATAGTCCTGCACCCACTGAGGTTTGGTTCGAACGAAGGCAAAGGAGAGTTGCTTGTTCCTCATTTTTAAAAATTTAGTGATGATTCTATAACAACAAAAAAGGCGGTCTAGAGCAAACGTGAAGAACATGGAGGAGACGTAGTCATGAACTTGAACAATAATTTTACACCCGAAACCAAAGGATTTTCTGTGAAGGGTTGTCCACTACGATTGACCATTTTGACCAGTGGAGCAGACTTCCGTGACTCAAACTCCACGGAATTGGTCTTTTGAAGAGTCAAAACAGGGACAATTTTGGGATAGTTTTGTAGAGTCGAAAAAATTTATATTTTAGGAGAGACAAACCTACGAAATCGATTTTTCAAAGAGTCACACCCGCGAAATTGGTTTTTATTTAACTGAACCCCGCAATATTGTTTATTTGAAGAACCAAACCCGTGATACCCACTGGTTTGTTCAGAGTCAAATTCGCGAGAATTGTTTTAATAAGATTTTGCGGAATTTGGTTTGTGAACGATCCAACACCGCGAAATTGAATTTTTGGACGAGACATCACCCCAAAATTCCCCCATCGCCATCGACTCGAGACTTTCAATTTTCTGGGGTTTCCCCTTGATGTCCCTTCACGTCCACACTCGTCCTTACAAAAGCGCTGCTTTCACGCGAACGGTGACCAGAGGTCCTTCTTTTATAGTTTGTGGGGTCCTAAAGGTCCTTCGGGATTCTCAAAGGGACCCTAAAACGTAATACTTGTTAAAAAACGGCGGTAATTTTTGAAGCAACTTATGAATAAGAGTGGAAAAATTAATTAAAACACAAGTTAAGCTTCCAACATAAAGAGTAACTCGAAAACCGTCAATTTACCCTTTCAAACTGGCTAATTAGCATTAAAACTAAACAGATTGATCTTAAAAATCAACAAACTCTTGTAATTTCGCCCAAGAAACCGATTTTCCAGGGTAAAAGTGGCGATTTTTTTTGGAGTTACCGTCAATTTCTGCCAAGAAACTGGCAAAGTCGCTCGGAAAATGACAACTCCCCCCCCCCCAACAGTCCATTTAAACAGAAAACAGTAAATTTAGATCCGACAACCTGATTGGGTTGACAATAAAACGTGAGTTTAAGTAAAATGACTGTAAAAAAAAAAAAAAATCGCTCCGGCAGCTGGCGGTCGGAAAGAGTGCATTTCATTCCGTATACGGATACCCTAAGCCATCCCAGAAGTAATAATTTTGATACCATAATTTGTTTCATTAGCCGAACTTCTTACCCTATTTTCACCACCCTCTCTTCAAAAATGTCGGAACGTTTCGGTAGTTTTCCAAGGGCTTCTGACATTTTAATGCAATCATTTTACATTTGAACGTGATTATACGTGATCTGCGCATGACTGCGGATAAAACATTCTCCTGACTGAATATCCTCGGCAATGCAACTTTAGAGTCTTAATTCCTACGAAAATGCAAATTTGGGGTTTTAATTCGGGCGAAATCGCACGTTTCGGGATATTTTTTTAGTGGCCGCGGACAAAACTTGATGAATAGGCGCAAAATTCCGTAATTCGGAGCTAACTATAATTGAATTTGCAATTTTTTCGGCTCCTAAACCAGCGATTTCACTAAATACCAGCGAAATTACAAGGTTACAATTGTTTTTATGGGCTCGGATGCACTAGAGAACCCAAAAAAGGCTAAAGGTCACCTCAAGCCCGGAGTCCTTCTTTCCTAGTGAAAAAATCTGGTCACAGTAAGCCGGAAGTATGGTATGATCGGCCCAAGGACCGCTGCATGGGAGAGGGCGCCAACTGCGCTCAACACATCCTCACTGATATTTTAAAACCTATTTTATGGTCAAAACAGTAATTTTCGGTGACTTACGGTTCAAGAAGCTCGTAAACAGACAACATAATTTGCTTTCCGACCATAATAATGGCTAGCTGCGTCGTCACATCGAATAGACATCCACCAATGCTGCACTGCAACAGGAACAAAAACGTTTGTGAGCTTTCAAAAACGGATAAATTACGAGGAATTAAGGGTGAAAATACCTCTTCTTGGCGTGCTCCCCAAATCCGATTGTATTGCCCAGGATAGCCAATGTATTGCCCTTTGACAAAAGCCAAATAAAAAATTGACGAGTAATAATTGACAAACTCGAGCAGGTACATTTTGATGGTAAGCGAGTCGTCAAACTCGGTTTGCGTCCGAGGCATTTCACATTCCGTCAAGAAGACTGACAGTCGGTTGCAAAGCTTGACATTTCCGGCGGTTTACTTATTAAGTTACAGGAAGTTGCAAATAGTGGAGGCATTCACTTACCAAGCCTAGAGCCAATACGAACACGAGATTAATAGCCCCCGAGGTAATGTTAATCATGACGAGAATATAGGAGGATAACTGGTTGACGGACTGGTCGATGCCGTAAATAGCGAGTGACGTGAGTACAGCCATGCGATAAACGATAATCCCGACGCATACGGAAAGGGCTAAACTTATCTTTTAGTGTAAATAATATTGTTAATAAAAAAAAACAAGAAATTTTGGCAAGTTAAAAAAATTATGAAGGTCTAACCAGGAGGAAGAAGACAGAAGCGCTGAACATTCTGGCTGGAATTGTTCTCCACACTGGAATTTTTTTCTCTTTGACCCTAGTCACTGGATTTAATTTATATTTATTGTGCCTAGTTTAGAGAGACGACTTTATAAACAAAAATCGAGTCAAAAATAGAATATTTCGAATTCACTTTTCAGCTTGGGCGAGGTATTGAGGCCTGGGAACTTCTTCGATGTCATCGTAACCTGTCAGGTCCCACCTATGAGTGATTTCAGCCGAGTACCTTTTCCAAAGTTCAAGGAATAAAACGGCTAAACAAGCAAACGAATATTGAAGAAATCACGAAATAAGACGTGTTTTGATTACTTGCCCCATATTGACATGAAAGTAGCGAAGATAGGCGTAGAGCGATTGTCGAAAAAGGACAAAATTTTAGCGAAAGTACAAGAACTGTCCAGTATCCAAAATTCACAAAACTTATCACAGAGAGGACACATGGTAACGTTTTTCGCATTACAGATATCGACACTGAAAAGAAAAATAATAATGAATGAATAAATGAAAAGAGCTATAGTCCAGTCAACGAATGATTCTAGAAGGAATGAGAGAAAGCAGAAATTTTGACTCCGGAACCATGTTTGGACTAGTTAGGAGGTAAAAATACTAAAAGTCCCCACCCCTAGGAGGTGAGCCCGAGTGTGGGGGGGGGGGGAGCACAAAGAAGGTACCATTTTTCGGATTTTCACTGATATCTCGAAAACAGAGCATCGTAGGCAAAACTTTTGTGATAACCAATTAAAGCTGACATAAATATCAGAAACTTTTGTCATTTGCATGTTTCACTAATTCCTAACCGTTCTCGAAATACATGCACCGCAAAAGTAAAAATGTCCGAAAAAAATATTTTTATTCCACGTTTTCCCTTGTACATTCTTTTATATCGTCTTAATCGTTTATCATAGGAGAAAGCCCTCAGGAAGGAAGTTTTAGAGGATTTAATTATCTTTGGAAATTGTAAGTTCATAAACAAATTTATATTGAACAGGTCAAAAGTTATACGAGGTTTAAAAATGTTGACCAATTTTAACTTTTTTGGTTGAACTGTTTCCAATCCATTATTTTCTATAGACATTTATCTCCTGAAGCCTTCAACTGTAGACTGTAGACAATCAACATGTACAGTGTAGTTTCATGTACTGCCCCCCCCCCTTTAACATTAGTTTAACATTCCTGTTAAACTCCTCTGCCTTTTATCAGTTCATTTCAAGGGGTGATGAGCCGCGAAAAGTTGATTGGTGGAGGGGGGATTTCAATGACGTAGGAGGGCTTGCGTAGTCGAACAGTGGACCAACGCCGCACGGGGAATCTGTCTGGTAAAAGTCCGATGATCTAACTATATTCCAGGAATTTCGGAATTTTACCATTCTTGTATTTCTAGTGGTATAAGGAGGGTTAGGTCTCGACAATGTCTGTTTAAGTGTTGCGTTGGGTTTAAACGATTTTGTATTCAAAATACCAACAATTCTGATTGGAGTTTAGAGAACAGAACTTCAAGCCCATGTGTTCGGCCCGGCCCTAAGTCCGAATTTCATGAATCATTTGAACTTTAACGAACGTCGCTGGTGAACGCTAGGATTCACCGGTAAATGCTAAGATTTACCAGCCGTCGGTCTTTCACCGTATCATATACGTATATTTATGTTCTGCTCACGCTGAACAGCGCGTTTAGTAGGTATATAAAAAGTCTGAACACATCAGATTAACTCCAATAATAAACCACTCCACTTATGAGGGGATTAAGATTTAAACCCGTTGCTCGTCCAGGTCACGATGAAACGATGGCACTAAAACTGTTCCTGTGTCATCATCATCATCGCTCTTTTCCTGATCGTCAAGTGGCTCCTATTGACGCAGCTCCCGTAGCAGCTTCGCAGATGTTGAAGCATGGCATCGATGCCTTCCTGCATCCAAATTTTCCACTGCTGCGGTCGGTAATACATCGACGAAATAATATAAGATTGAGGGTATAGCATACCGGTGCAGTGGAGCTGGTTGCTTGGTTTGAATGGGAACAAGGTGGCTGTTGCTGTTCTGATCCCATCCCCAGTTTTAGTGCTCAATGCATTTCCAAACGAAATTTGAGGCCGGAAACCCGGAAACTGTGCTCCTTGGTGACTCCCTCGGTTAGTAGGAGGGATGAAATGCCAGGTTTTATGATCGACGCAGACTTTAGGAAGCATTAGAGACGATGGGTGTTGAAGGAGGTATCCATCTTGTTTGCACCGTACCAGCTTAAAAAACACCTGTTTCCCATATTCCTGAGCTGGTAAAGCAGTGTGTATTCACACTACAGGTGTTTTCCTTTCCATACCTGTCTCTCAACTTGCCTATAGAGCAAATGCATACCATTCTTGAATTCTCACAACAGTTCAACCAAAAAAGTTGAAATTTACCAACATTTTTAAAACTCATGTAACTTTTGACCTGTTCAATATATATTGGTTTATGTATGTATGTTTATGTAAGATAATTAAATCCTCTAAAACTTTTTTCCTGAGGAATTTCTCCTAGGATAAACAGTTTAGACGATATAAAAGAATGTTCAACGGAAAACGTGGAATAAAAATATTTTTTTCAGACATTTTTACTTTTGCGGGTCATGTATTTTGAGAACGGTTAGGAATTAGTGAAACATGCATATATGACAAAAGTTTCTGATATTTATGTCAGCTTTAATTGGTTATTACAAACGTTTTGCCTACGATGCTCTGTTTTCGAGATATCAGTGAAAATCCGAAAAATGGTACCTTCTTTGAGCTCCCCCCCCACTCGGGCTCACCTCCTAGGGGTGGGGACTTTTAGCATGTTTACCTCCTAACTAGTCCAAACATGGTTCCGGAATCAAAATTTCTGCTTTCAATCATTCCCTCTAGACCACATTTTTGAACACTCGTTTACTGGACTACTATGGATTGGTTCATCTACTCCAAGAATCACGCTCGAATCTTTCACAGAGATGTACCTGATTTCATCGTTGGAAGCAGCGGAAAACCCGGAGAGGAACACAATTAAACCGACCAAGGCTGCTGGTAGTAACATGCACGTATAGAAGCCAAGCCAAGTGAAATATAGGGCGATTTTAACGCCGAAGTACTCCCGGACGTAGTCAAGAGGCTGGTAACGACAAAACCTGTGCGCAATCAATACGGAAGATGAAAACTTGCAAACTAAACGGCAAAAATAAGTGTCAACTTACCTACTAAATGACGCCCACTCGTGGAACAATGTGTACCTAAGGGATCCCGGCGTTTTCAAATTTCCCTACAAAAATACAGCAATCGAATCAACAGTTCATAGTGATCGATAAATTCCTCCGAGCTTACATCGTGTAATGCGTATGCAGCCGAGTACACCTGAGAGTGCAGTAACCTATCTATTCCAAAACTAAGTGCATCCCTCCTAGACTGATCCCCGAAAAGCGTTCGCTCAAGAATAAATGACACCACCATCGCGCGTGTTTTGGATGTGAAGAAATTCTCGAATTCAATGTCAAATCTAATTAAGAAATACCGTGAATAAGAAGAGTACGGCCTGGGTGAGAGGAGGTCGTTCCTTACAGATACTCCTTGTCTCGACTGTATGTCGTTGTATACTTGAAACCCGATTCCGGAAAAAAATATTTATTGACATGAACGTATTTTTCCATGAATCGGGACAAACGAAGTCGGGTTCTTCCAACAAATGTCTCATCGAAGACTGTCTCATAAGACGTATCCTTTAGAAAAAGTGAAAAAATGTCGGCTTAATTAAAAAAATAACGCACAGTTGCAATACACGAAAATGAAAAGTTAGTGAGCAAGCCGATGTGGTTAAGAAACGGTTGAAAGCTGGACTGAATAAGCATTTAACGTAGAATAAACATTAGGATTAGTTAATTATAATTAAGCCGACGAAAAATTCAAAGCTTCCATTTCCCATATCCCCATAAGTGTCAGTAAAACGGAATAATTGGTAAGCATGCGCAGTGCGCTTGCGACTGGTGTGTTTAACTCACGGGAGCTCCTTCATCATACACCATGTGCTTCTTAACGAATGCTTTTGGTTCTAAATGTTCATAGTCTTTGTTCAGCTCCTAGGATTAATTATAATTAATTAACTATCCTTTCTTACAAATAGTTTTCCAAGAAATATCTCGAACAATGTCACAGATGAAATCAAATAAAAATATCGCTTGCTACTCACATCTTTAACTGGAAACCTAAGTTTAAGTACTTCGGCGTACCTTTTCAGTACGTCAGTGGGGGCGTGGATTTTTACAAAATTCAATGAGATTTCTTCTTCGATGTCATATTCCAGTATAAGCCCTTCTTCTTTAAGATTTTGTTCGTACGTCTTCGAGAAAGTGAAAGGGGATAAGTCACTATCTGACAGGGAGATTATTCGCCTCGTTACATACTTTACGCCTTTCGTACGCCCTTTCAGTAGTGGCCATGGGAGAGGTTGTGTCCCAAGCGAGTACGAAATCCACTGAGTTGACGCCATTTTTAAAGTAACAGACACCCTGCAACAAAGATGAGATATAATAAAAATACGAATTCTCCAAAACTTCGAAGATTAGAAGGAAACCTTCCATGGTATTCTAAAAGATGAACTGACAAACTTTATTTACTTTTCATTTTACCGCCCAGACGAGGAAACACTCGCACAAAATAATGTGTGCGCCGTGAAAAAAATTCGTTTCGGGCCTCGAGAAAGGCTGAGGCTTCAACCCCGTCGGTTAAAGAAAACTCGGAAAATCACAAAATTAAATCTGGGTGTGGGTCTGACTCCTCTAGAGGGCGTAAGCGGACATGTTCAACGAATAATGTTCTTTTTGGTTCTCATCAGTCCTGGGAAGCCGGGTCCTCTCTGGTTCCGTTTTGCCGGATGTGATTTGAGCCTGGTGGTAGGGGGGTGTTGGGGTGCCGTCCCGGCCAAGCCGAGTCCGGCGACGCCAAGCCCCTACGTCACACCCAACGGGTCCCGGACTCGGAGGGGCTAGCACGGCTCCTCAAACCTCCCTACCCTCCCCAGAAACTCCAGCACTCGGAACCCCTGAGCCCTGGTGAATTTTAGGTCGGTCAACCTGTCGCTCCCAAATATCGCTAACCCATCACAGTCCCTCACTAAGTGCCCCGATGTCTCCTCCTCCACTCCTCACTTCTTACATATTGGGTCCCCTATTAGTCCCATCATGTGCCAGTGTCTCTGAACTGCAAAGTGCCCTGTAAATATTCCTACTATAGCCCATCAAGAAGAACATGAACCCGCGGCCAGCGCTCTCTCATTCGATTAGTTACAACTTCTAGTCCAGTCAAATCGTATAAAAAAATACCATACGTGGACAAAATTCTCGTCTTTGATTTTTTCACTTTATTCTATGTTTTTTGGGGTGAGGAACACGAATCTGAAGAGATCCAACAAAATGTCCTTGTGCGTTTGAGAAAATCGTGAAAAACTGATAATTTTTGGCACTTTTTTTAGTTTTTCGCTTGCAACTCCTCAATGACGCATCTACGGAAAATTGTACCCTGTTCTTTTTTGAAGAGCATCAAGTTCTGCGTAGAATCATTATTTCTTTTGTCACAATTGACCCAGCAGTTTCGCCGGTATTGATTTTTTAAAAATGGTCATTTTTAGTCGCTTTTGGCAAAATTGTGTGAAAAAATAAAATTAGTTCAGCTCTCAGTTGAGTCATGTAATCTCTGACGCTACGGGTTGCCGCAGTGCAGTGGTACCTCCACTCCCGGCAAGGAGCGTTCCATCAGCTCTATATCCTGCTCTATGGGACCGCCGCTGCAGGAGCAGTAGCTAAAGGTCTGAGGTCGAAACGGAGACTCACAGTGCAATTTCACGATTTTCTGGTGGGTTTAACCCCCTACAACAGACTGTTTTTTCTCTTTCCCCTATGTCCTGTTCATCGCTCCCAGGGAAAACAGTGCCTCGAATTCTCCCAACGTACCATCATGTATCGCACATTGGCCCCGTTGTAAAAATCAAAAAGTTGCTCAGCACTTGATGAGGTTTTGTTTTCAACACACGTAAAATAAGAGGGAAGGATTAATCGCAATTAATCGTGTTATAATTTTACAACAGACCCAATGAGCTAATTGGCTATTCCTAGGATTGTAGTAAAATGTAGAATATTCCAACAGACGATGAAATAAATGAATGAAACAAATACCTGTCACACCTGGGAATGATTCCATTGAATACTAATCGAACAATACAACTTCAGCACTAGAGTATCAGCAAATATTGACATTACGTCAAGGGCTCATATCAACAAATAAAATCCACTCACGTGTTTCCAATTGTCTTCCCGTGGCATGGAAACTGAAGCGGGTGCATCACTCAGACGGGCGTTCTCTACCTGGTCCATGTTTTTCAAAGAGTAAGAGCCGCGGGACATTATTTACGAATTAATTTATTTGATTAAATAAAGGGGTGAAGACGAACAATTGACTAGAACCATTTCGCACGATTACATTTAACAAAGCCGCAACAAGGAAACAATATCAGGTGCTATTCGGAAGAACTAGGGAACCAGCAACCTTGAAAGAATGAAAAATTCGTACAAGGATATGAGAACATGACTAAACTTTTGAGTTATTTTTAAACTACGGATCATTTCTTGCTAGACCCTGGCATTTTGATAATGATGACTGGAGATAAAAGGTGGGGCTGTCAAATTCACTTGGCTTTGGGAGGGATCGGGACATCTCTTCAAAGTCGAGCGGTCTAGGGCACGCACTAGCGGGTGCTGCCACATTAGGATTTTTTGGCACAGGTCAACATTGAAACAACAAACACAATGCCCTACGGTGATTGTTACCAATTTTGTGTGAAAAATGTGTGTGGCTGGGGAGGGGGAGAGTGAATAAACAAAAATAAATAAATAAATGCATTTTTACGTGGATGAATGAAATATACACAACCACATTCATTACTTGGTGAATAATTAGGCCCGTTCCATTGAGTCGTATGAATAAAAACGAGTATGACCTTATGCCTGCATTTTTTCAAGCATATGACCATTAATTATGAATAAAAATCGTAATTTTCATTCATAGACAGATGAGCATAATTGAAGTATAAGGACATGCACATGCTCTTTTTTATTCATACGATTTATTGTTTCGCGAGTGCTTCACCGGCTACACGTTAGAAGAAAATCATCTGGTTTCATTCAATTTTTCTAAATAAGTCAATGAGATCACATGGTTTTCTACACTACTAGTGCTCCTGCACTACTAGTGCTCCTGCACTACTATAGCGCGTGCGTGCAGCACTTGCAAAACAATGGAACGGGCCGGGCCTATCATGTGATGAATTTCTTCCAGAAAATTGTGTCGACCATCTCACGAAAGGTGTCAATCTTGGCCCTCAGAGCTATATGTATACGTAATTCAGCAGAGTAACTGTAAAAATCGCGCATGAACACGTTTCGTTCGAGCCAATCACCGTTTGGGGAACACCGATCGTGTGGCTGTGGGCGACAGCCTTTAAGTTCATAATGGTGGTTTGGTGGCGGTGGGATAAAATGCATGATGGATTTATGAATCTACGTGTGTTATCGTGATTAGGTTGTGAAATATGATTCGACTATGAACTGCTTCGCTTTTTTATAACTGAAGGTGTGAACTGACTCATTTGATTATTCTGAATTAATTAATTGAAAAAGATTATTACTCCTCAAACGACCTCCATGCCTCCCTCGAGGAGCTGGTCGGCGTCTTCAAGCTCGCTGGCGTATTGTGGTACCTGGCCGTATAGCCACCAGTTGTCCGGAGATCTTCTCGGCTAACGACCTCTGTTACGCTAAGGGTTACGCTTGACAGGTTGTAATACCAGACCCTCTATAAAAATACTTTTTTTTTCGGTTTTTTAAGAAGTTTTGTGGGCATCAGAGGTACACCGCGGGAAGTTTCAGACGTGGACTGCGAGCTCACATTTGTTTTTTGTGCGGGGACCGTCGAAACTTTAAGGAAAGTGTAGTGAAAGTTTGGCGAGCGTGAGTGGGCTGGGGGATAAGCCCCGTGATAGCGGAAGTTTAGACGAGGTTTCGGCCTCGAAGCTGAAGCTAAAAGACTCTGGGGACGAAAAACCGTCCTTGAGCAAAACCCCAAGCGCCAAGGCGGGGGCAGGAATCGTTTCAGCGACCCGCTCATTCTTAAGGTAAAATTAATGAGGGGAATGATTTCCGCAACAGACCGAGCACCAGTTCAATGGCAGGGAACGCTTTAGCGACCCGCCCAATGTTAGGAAGAGTAAGGCCGGTGGATGGGAGAGACCTCGGACAGTGATGGTCCATTCGAAGAGCCACGTTGCCACCGACAAGGTAGAGACTCGAGGAGGAACATGAGAAGGGCGGCGAAAGCCAGGAAGGAAATGAAGGAGAGGGAGAAGGAAAAACTTCTAAGTAGCTTCCGCGGAGCTGGAGCAACGAGTACATCAGGAGAAACAGGTACAGGCACAAATTAGTAAACGGCAGAAGTCGGTGTCACAGCCAACGCCGCCGGATACCAAGGCTCCAGTAAAGAAGCCTAGGGGGGGGAAGGGGCGGTGACCGACACTAGAGTCACGAAATTAAAAGAATCGGCCAGAGCAAAAGTGTGTGTAGTCAAAGAAGCCAGAGAACCTTTTGAAGTATTGAGAGATTAGGAAGTGGATTTGCACGAGGCAAATAGAGAAGAAATGTGTAGGGCCGCCCTGGTCAACTCGGGTCTGGTACATGATAGTAAGATTTTTGTACTCACCTGTGAAATGGCCGAGGAGGCGGGAAGGATCGTTAAGCTTTTACGGGAGGAGGGGAAAACCCGGAAATTGGTGATTTGTGGGTTACCGGACCTACCGATTCCTAGCCGAATAAGCCAGGTGGTATCTGGCCTAGTGATGTCCAAGGAGACCGTGATCCCCCATTTAGAGCTCACCAACTGGAAGAGGGGATTTTCATTCGAAGAGTGGAAAATGGTAGGTTCTCGGACCCGGTATAGGAACTCAAAATACAGGGCGGCCAGCTGAGGAGCGGAGAAGCAGACACAGTAACGGGGGGGGGGATCCTCACCGTCCATGAGTTAGAGGAGGACCTGTCGCTGGGCTCGCCGAAGTGAGGTGCGTTCAGGCAGCGTGGACGATTCGGGCGTGGAGCGATGAGAGGGGGAACGAGGGCGAGCTCGTCGTGGCTAATATACTTTTTGGCTAGCCAACGCGACGTCTGCATTTTCCCATGCCGCCGATTTTTCCAGTGTCCTATTCGCTCGGGTCGAGTCAGTAGCGACAGGGTGATGGCGGGTCTCCGAGGTGGAATAATTCTTCACGATGGAACAAGGAGGGGTGTATGAATTTATTGAGCGAACTGAGGCTTAGAGATGATGTTTGCATGTATTATCGGTGCAGACATAACATTCCTCATCGAACTTTGCTAAGAAGTACTGTTTTTCAGTGTCAGGCAGCAGCGCATCATCTGATAGCTGAGTTAGTTTTATATTACTTCATGAGACTTTTCAGGCTTCATCTCATCAAACATCACTTCTGTTTTAATGACTTCATTAACATTTCATTCTTAAGGAGCTTTAAAGTGAGCTATCGATTTGAAATTAATTAGTATTTAACGTTTCTGTACTGGATGCAAATTCCCTGAGTCTGCAATGACTATAAATATTAAGATCAGAAGATTACCATTGGATCGATTTCTACCTTCCGTCCCATCCTCTTATATTCAATCTACATATACGTATCAAAACTGTTAATTCAAATTTCTTCTCCGAAAGAGCGACGGCGTGTCAACAGAAAGAAAAACACCAAGGTGGAACAAAAATTCCTTCGTCGCAAATTAAAACTTTACTGCCAGACCGGTTTCGACTTATACAGTCATCTTCTGTGGCTGGACTTAATATGTTAAAAAGAACGGTAACTAAGCATCTATACACTTGAAATGGTATAACGCAGCACCCAGTGTCATTAAAGCGTATATAAAAAATGGGATTGCTGTACAAGAAACATGAATAAATAAATAATAATAATAAAAAGAACTAAAACGTTTCACAATTGACGTAAGTACGTCTATAGGTAGAAAAATATAAACAGAGACTAGTTAATGGTGAAATTACCGTTGTTCCAATCTGAGTTCACACTGTTTTCCATGAGTGAAATGAAAATTAAATTTACTTTAATTCAAAATCTAATTAAAATTTATTGTTTACTCAATGACAGATTTCGGACGTGAAGAGCGAAATAGAAATTTGATGGCACTTTGTCCGAAAAAGTAAGGTTTAACCTCGATGAATCTCCCATTTTCTACTGGTCCCATTTTCGGGAAAATAATCGTCTTTCCGGGTTTAATAAGAGGGCAAACACCTATGAAGAATTCTGGAGGTCTCGAAGGCTTGGGAGAGAGAGAGGGGTTATTTATTGTAATAAATTTCTTGAATTTTGCGAGTAATAATGTATAAGTTAATAGCCTTTCTAAGTGACGTAGAAATACTGATCTACATGTGGAAGCGATATTCCTTCATGCCCTCACCACCAATTTATGCAAATTTTAAGGCAACACAGTTCCCGAGCGTAATATATTGAAAACCTTTAATGATGGGTGTGGGTCGTATAGCGTCTTATTTCGTACCTCCTTACTCCCTCGCAGTGCCATGCCATCAACGACTAAAGAGTGAAACCCGTTTAAGACAATGAAAAGAGTATCTATTATAACGTTTGCAGCATGAGTGGGGAAATGATAATATTACAGGGCGGTATCATGATGGTATATATAACTTGTCAACTTTTCAGTGTCAGAGAGAGAAACTTAGAAACTCCTGCAATCCTTTTCCTCCAACACTAACATCTGCACTTTGCGCCCAGCCCTTCCACGAACAAGAGCAAGATTGATTACGGCGTTTCCTTTTTTTCATTATATTATTGAATTATACAATTAAATAATACAACAAAAACTCAAGAGAATAAATGTTTTTTGAATCATTTAGTTACAATTAAATTAGGTTAAGTACCCACACTACTTTAGTATATTCATGGATTCGGTATATAGAAGAAACTGGAAATATCAAAAAAGTCACCGAATTGTATTTCCAACATCGTAACTCAAGTTTGAAGGGAAAAGAGATATAATGACGTAAACACTCGCCTATTCGATCACTTTTTCCTTTCTTAAGAAGAAAAAGGAGCATCTGGGGTTTTTTGTCCACACCAATAAGTCGTGTCTTGTTGAACAACGCCCACTCGCACCTCAGTCTTGCCATATTCAAAAGACGGTTCAAGTTGTCGTCACGTAAGCTCGTTTGTCTGTCTGGGCCCATCTATCTTGAATAGGTTTCAGGGTATTCAGTTTTTTTTCTCTCTCTTCTCAAGAGGCCAACTATCGATTTTCAATTTTTTTTTCTACCTGATTTCTCAAAAACTCTCTGCTGATTTCAACATGAGTTTTAACTCAATTCGAGCTTCAGTCATGCATAAATGAAAAAGCGCGGGAATAAAATGACAGGGCACATGCTGAGTTTTCATCGCTTGCCCAGAGCAATTTCTTTGTGACTGGAAGCTTATCTTTTTGAAAGATTGAGAAATACTACTTCCGTCTCTGGTGTGAGCTATTTTGTGCGTTGAGGAGCTCGTAATGAATTGACTTCATTAAAAATAAAAAAGTTGTCTTCTCCACTCGGTTTTTATTAATTTCGCGTGGCACTTTCAGCACATGGGGGCAGTCTTCAGTGCACTCGTCTTGTGCACAAAAAATAAATAATAAATGGTTTCCAGAGCTGTATAATTATTATTTAGAATGGGTAAGCGATTGATCAAGAGGCGGGCACCAGAATACTGTGCCCTCGCCTTAAACGATTTTTGCTTTCACCCTTCTTGCACAGAATCTTACCGAATCATGCCCCCCATGGTCTAGTCCACCTTAGCTCTTTTGAATGAACCGCACAAATCAGGTAGAGAAGTATCTACCTATAGTGAGCAAACCAAAACCAAAATTAAAAAACAAAAAACAGAATGACGAGGGTTAAACCGTGGGAGTGGGATGGGTTGAGCGTTGTATTCAATTAGCGCCTTTTAAAGTTAATTCGTGCGTGTAATCAAGTAAAATAGCCTGAGTGAAATTAACATTTTCACTTTGGTACGAGGGCCTTCAGCGTAACAGGGAAAAGTAAGAATCCAAATAAAGTTACAATTTAGGGTGAGTTAAAGATTAAAGACGCGAAAAAGGGTTCGGGGGTACGATGAAACTTTACAGTGGATGTATAGGAAGAGAGAATGAAATAGAGATTCAGTCTGATACAAATTCATGACAGGTAATGCACTGTGGTAGAAAAAGAATTGTGGTGCTGTAGGCAGATGGAGGGAGGGACACGAGAATGGCTCGTTAGCATTTAGGGGGATAAAAAAAAGACTCATTGCCTTGAAATAAAATGTGATGTTGGCAGTATTAGGGTACCTTCTCTTGAAGGTTTTTGTCGTGGAACTAGGTAGTACGGCTTTCTCACACTTGCTTTTTGAAAGCTGGTGTAAGAAACAGCAGATGTAGGTCTCTCATCGTCCCGGTGGAGGAATGACTTGACTTGGAGTTGTCCCAGCTAATCCTCGATTTTAGGAATGAATTCTCATGTATTACGATGAGCTGAATTCGGATAAGATGTTTGCGAAACAGAAAAAACAGTTAGTGTTGAGTTCTTTCATATTCCCAGTAGAAAGGGGACCCAGACACTGCCCCTCTCATTATAGGTACTATGTACACAAAAAATAGACCACATCCTGACCTCATCTGTCGACATGACCTCTTCAAAGCGTATCTGAACTTAACGGAGAACAATGGTGCCTATAAAGTAAATCGCCTTACCTTTGGACTCAAAACAGCGCCAAAAGATTTCAGCATAAAAAATGACAACATTCTTGCAAGTCTCGAATGCGTGCTCTCTTTCTATCACAATAACTTTGTCTACGGTCGGACAAAATCAGAATACCTTGTATTAAACTCGACTCGTTTTCTCCGACTACTCCACTCGTTTGGACTTTGGAAGTTGAAATCCTTCAATTCAGCGTCATAAAGCAGCCAGACAGGCTGTATGTAGATACTGAGTGCATGACTGCATGCTCGTTGAATCAGGTATAAAGATGTCGTTTACTCATGAAACCTATTAACTGGCGGAGTTCGCCCGGATTTATGCCTTAATAAATGCTGAGCGTCCAACAAAGAAACCGATTGATTCAAAGAAAAGTTCTTCTCTTTCTTGATATTCAAAGAATGCCAGGCCCCTATTTTGGGGATGATGGAAAAGCGAGGATGAAAAACGTACGCTGTCGAGTTGATGGGTATCCTGGTGGTAAGAGAACACTTGTCGGGGAAAATGATATTAATACATTTTGAATCTTTCCCTTTCCACCTCTTTTCATTCTTCTATTACTCTTCTTGAGAGGGTCTTTTGTCATATCTTTCGTAGCTGTTTGTCTCATTAACATCAAACAAACTGGCTTGGCATCATTAAGAATATTTCGTTCTCTTCCTCCCGAGAATTAAATAAATTTATGCCGTGGAATGACAATTTATTTGTACTACTTTGCTTCACCATTCTTTCTACGTGGAAGTACAAAGAGGCGGATCGGGAGAGGTATACCTGTCAATTTATTCTTTCCCATCCTCACTCAAAAAATCTTGTCGAGGCGCACTAAATATTCCGTAAATTCCAGGTATTTTAAGCACTAAGCATGAACGCATTATTACCAACACGCTTTCCCACTCGTTACTTCTTCCAAGTTCTTCAATTACCGCAGGTCATGTTTGCAACAAAATAAATGTTTTGCTACTGGTTGTAGGCCTGAAAAAATATTTATTTCCTGTTTTTCCTTTCCTTCAAAAGCACGTAATAGGAATGCAAGTTTGATAAATGATGGCGCTCTGCATGGAGAAAATGAACGGGGTGTTCAACGCAAACCCTCTCAAAAAAACGCTGCAAATTTAACTCATGAATGTAACCAGATCCGGCTTGAAATTACAAGAAAATCGACCCCCCACACCCCTATGATCTCAAAACCTTTGAAAATTCCCATTTTGAACCCGCTTTTGGAGTTTGTTGACCGAACGGATCAGATGTTAGGACCAACTAGATCCTAAATGGAGCCTATGTGGGAAAGAAAGAGTTTTTTCGAGCAAAGGGCAAGATAAAGCCCGGATGGCGTGCGGCGTATGGTGGACGGACATTGCAGAAATCGAATCAAGACATGTTAAAACGTGCACAGAAAAAGTTTGAGGATGGGTTGTAAAGATTGTTTCCTGACCGAAAACATAGGTGCATTATTCAGAATGAATATTAAACCAAAACAGAGTTTATAAAGCTATAATTAAGTCAATGAAGGTATACAATGCATCAAACACCAAGTTTCCTGCGACGAACCTGCTCTCAATAACTGCTCACTAATCCACCACGAGAAAGAAACCATCGCTTTATATCTTCCATAACAAGGACCATTCATCTTTTTTCGTGAAAATAAAAGGCGATACAAATCCTATATCATGCGGGAAGGCTAGAGAACGAGGAACGATATTTCAACCTAGCAGGTTGAAATATCTTGAGGGGTAGATGGACAGAGGGGAGGGTTGTAGATTTTCTCTGAGTTCAATTAGCCGATTCAACTTATCACTTTTTGGACTATAAATGATTCGCTAAGAAGCGAGTTGGAATTAAGGAGGAAACTAGGGCGTTTCACAGCTGCTGGAGGAGAAATAAAAGTGATGAAATGAGAGGGGAGAATAAAAAGTCAGTTAAGTAAGAAAAGGGAAAGATAATTTTTAAAAGTAACTTCAACTTTTCCCAAGTTTGCTTTGATATTAAGAAGTGCCAAAAATAATAATGTTATTCAATACAAAAAAGTTCCGATAGCAGCGTGGAGGAGCGCATTTGATTTATTACGCAATTTTCTGCGTGGAAAAAGCAAACGGTGTCGTGCAAGAAGGGCACAAGGAAACATCGTGTAGAAAGGGCACACTATTTAATTAGAAGAGCACAAATCCCTGCTGAAGGCCCGAGTAACTTTATGAGATCCTCTTAATTCCTCCGGTTATGCTTTTAAGGGCTGTAGAGACGAGCGTACGTCGCCAGTGGGTGGGTTCCGGGAAGGGCAGCTGATCCTTTCTGGAGATCGGGAAAACCTGAGAGTAGCTAAACGTATTAACGTGAAGATGCTGATTGCTTGGCGCAAGTTTCAGTCGCAAGACCACCAGCCTATAGGGGTACCCCAGCCTATAGGGCTACGTCATGAGATCGAGAGGCTCCTCCTCTTCTCGGGACCTGTTCATAAGCTTATGAACTATTACCAAGCCATACTGAGAGCCTCAACGGACTACGGAATGTAGCCCCGAGGGCCCTGTGAATCTCCGAGGACCCACGATAGACAGACCTGAAATTCAAGCAGGTGTAACAGGATTTTTGTTTATTGTTAGGGGATTTTTTTTGTATTTTTTTTATTTTATTATTTAATGGTTGTAAGTTTTAGATAAATATTGGCGATTGTAGCTAAGGGATACGATATCTGGCGTCGTTTCAGAGAAACATTGAGTCCGGTACTCCATGTGATTTGTTGTTGTCGTCGTTTGACAGCAAACTACAACAAAGATTTTCTACAATGAGGAAGTTCATGTATCAAAAATGTTGGTCAGTGACACTTTTTTACTGTGAAATACGGCTAAATAATCCGACGGTGACGAGGAGGCCTCGATATTGTACTTTTGGCATCACCGAGTCAAGAAAACAAGACGGTTATGCGGGTGCGCAGTACACCCGTACAGAAACTTTCACTGTCGGCTATATGTTGGAGCAAGAAAACTCGAAAACACCGATTCAAAAACGTTTTCGACCATTTTGCTGAACCAGTGCCGTTCTCTGAGCACTAAAACGAAACGGTGAGCTGACGAGTACCAATAAAGAAATGATAAGGGGCTCATGGGTTGTCTCTCAAGGGTGAATCCAGAGAAAACTGCCGCGTCTTTGGTTGCTCTTCCCGTCGTAACCGAGACACAACATTGTCATTTCATTGTTTCCCGAAAATTGAGGGTTCAACGGTGTCAGCTATCAATTAGCCCAGTGTTGGGAGAAAGTCGAACGCCGAAAGGCTTGGGAGCTTGCATGACGTTTGAGTATAAATGTATCAGAAACCATGTTCTTCTGTTCTCGTCACTTTAGTCTAGTGATGCACGAGACCGAGACTTAAGCATCTCGTACTTAAAACGTCATCGGTCTCTGTCTCGTACTTAAAAAGTCGGTCTCGTACGTAAAAGTCGGTCTCGTACTTAAAAAGTCGGTCTCGGTCTCGTCTCGAAAGTCTCGGTCTTGTCTCGAAAGTCTCGGTCTCGTCTCGAAAGTCTCGGTCTAATGACAGAAGGTGGATGGGGGGGATCGAAACCCTTCTTCCTCCCACGGTTCACCCCCGCCACCTATCCACACACATGTTTAGAGTGATTTTGACAGATCCCCTGTTACCCAACCCTCTCCGGCAGTTGGTGGTCGGTTATGGAGCATTTAATTTATAACCCCCCACTACAAGTGAATTCAGCATAAATCCCCCCCCCCCGGAGCTGGTCAAATCTCTTTAAACATAGGAGAGGGGTGGGGTGGGAAGGTGGCGGAGGTATTTAAGGGGAAGGGGAGGGGTTTCGATTACCTCCCCATGAGAGAGAGGTCCCAGATCCGCCCTTGGCTGTATATGTACACATTTTTTGGGCTATGTAAGGTCAAAATGCTACACTTTAGAGGGGAAGAAGTTTACCTACATCCGATCCAAGAATGGGAGTAAAAATGGGATTAAGCCTAGTGTGCTAGTATAGGTCTTGTCAAATCGCTGAAAACTCGTGTTGGGAGGGGGTTACTCTATGAGAGGGTTTTGTGGCAAATATGACCTGCGGTAATTGAAGAACATGGAAGAAGTAACGAGTGGGAAAGCGTGTTGGTAATAATACGTTCATGCTTAGTGCTTAAAATACCTGGAATTTACGGAATATTTAATGCGCCTCGACAAGATTTTTTGAGTGAGGATGGGAAAGAATAAATTGACAGGTATACCTCTCCAGTTTCCGCCTCTTTGTACTTCCACGTAGAAAGAATAGTGAAGCAAAGTAGTACAAATAAATTGTCATTCCACGGCATAAATTTATTTAATTCTCGGGAGGAAGAGAACGAAATATTCTTAATGATGCCAAGCCAGTTTGTTTGATGTTAACGAGACAAACAGCTACGAAAGATATGACAATAGACCCTCTCAAGAAGAGTAATAGAAGAATGAAAAGAGGTGGAAAGGGAAAGATTCAAAATGTATTAATTTCACTTTAACTGCTTGAAAAAAATAACGACCAATTATGGGCAAATGTAAACTATATTATTAATACCATATTAGCTAATACTATATTAGTATTAATAATATAGTTTACATTTGCCCATAATTGGTCATTATTTTTTTCAAGCAGTTAAAGTGAAATTAATACATTTTGAATCTTTCCCTTTCCACCTCTTTTCATTCTTCTATTACTCTTCTTGAGAGGGTCTATTGTCATATCTTTCGTAGCTGTTTGTCTCGGGGATGGGCGATAGAGTTTTATTGTTGAGTGTATTAATATCATTTTCCCCGACAACTGTTCTCTTACCACCAGGATACCCATTAACTCGACAGCGTACGTTTTTCATCCTCGCTTTTCCATCATCCCCAAAATAGGGGCCTGGCATTCTTTGAATATCAAGAAAGAGAAGAACTTTTCTTTGAATCAATCGGTTTGTTTGTTGGACCCTCAGCATTTATTAAGGCATAAATCCGGGCGCACTCCGCCAGTTATTAGGTTTCATGAGTAAACGACATCTTTATACCTGAATCAACGAGCATGCAGTCATGCACTCAGTATCTACATACAGCCTGTCTGGCTGCTTTATGACGCTGAATTGAAGGATTTCAACTTCCAAAGTCCAAACGAGTGGAGTACCCGGAGAAAACGAGTCGAGTTTAATACAAGGTATTTTTTTTTTTTGCTTTGTGTACTAAGCACATTAGCCATTATACAGGGTGCGGCAGATAATGTGGACCACCCATTTTTCTCCGCTATTATTGATGATATTGGAATGGTGCTCGGAGTTATGTCCCCTTGATCTTAGGTGAGGATTTCATATCTGTAGCCCAAAAATTTTTATTGAGCCCCGGTAGGGCCCAAATTTGACCTAACTTTCTTATTTCAAATTAGACCCTATACTTATTATGGGCTTAAAAAAAACTAGATTTTTTTTCAATAGAGAATTGTTGTCTGGTACAAAATGTTATTGAAAAAAAATCTAGTTTTTTTTAAGCCCATAATAAGTATAGGGTCTAATTTGAAATAAGAAAGTTAGGTCAAATTTGGGCCCTACCGGGGCTCAATAAAAATTTTTGGGCTACAGATATGAAATCCTCACCTAAGATCAAGGGGACATAACTCCGAGCACCATTCCAATATCATCAATAATAGCGGAGAAAAATGGGTGGTCCACATTATCTGCCGCACCCTGTATGTATTTGTTGTTTTTAGATCGGTAAGTTTATGTCACATATGAATTTGCATAAGGCACTAGTTGTTTTTGGGAGCCCCTCAGGATTCTCTAATAGTTGAGGTAAGTGCACCGGCAAGGCTAGTTTTTCTGCTATAACTGCTTGGTATAATTCCTTTCTTTGCAGATTATAT
Organism: Corythucha ciliata; assembly: GCA_038030265.1. NCBI lineage: Eukaryota > Metazoa > Arthropoda > Insecta > Hemiptera > Tingidae > Corythucha > Corythucha ciliata. The sequence continues at coordinate 43,749,736 of CM075938.1, read as the reverse complement.
TTTGGGCACTCGAGGATGAAGTGTCTTTCATTTTTTTCAGATGCACACTCGCATGAAGCTGCCACGTCTTCGCTCTCGAACAGGTGCATAAACATTAATTTAGAGTGACCGAACCGTAGCCTATTGATAGTGATGATATCATTCCTTTTCAGGGATGTTGTCGAAAACCAGGACGAGTTTCTCAGAAGCGGCTGAACTTGTGCGTATTTTCTACCACTGACTTTTTGGGAGCGGGCGCACTCTAGTTCCCATTTCTTGATTAAGTCTGCGGAATGACTAATTTGGAGCTCATATTCTGTCAATACGTTAATTTCAGATCCTACTGACAGGGCGTTTTTGGCTAGGCTGTCAGCCATAACGTTGCCGGCAAAGCAAGCGTGCCCTTTGACCCACAAAAAGCAAACCCGATACCCATCGTTAATTAATCTATCCAGCTCGTTTAAGATTTTGTATTCCAACCAGCCTAATTTTGTTCCAGCGGCCTTATCTTTACTAGTGTGCTTCTACTGTCAGTGAGTATCAAGTAGTGTAAGCTTTTGTCCGTAGCGATTCGGCCGACGTATTCTAATGCCTTCCATATAGCTGTCATTTCTGCTGTGAAGATAGTACATCGCGGATCTAGTTTATAAATGTCACTACAGTTTGATACCCTGTCATATACGGCGCATCCTACGCCTAAAGGTGACTTGGAGCCGTTAGTATATATCTCGTACTTTCGAGGGTAGTATTCATTTATTTCTCGTTCCATCATCGATTTATTTGCCGAGTCGGGTAGTTCTCTGTCGTAAAAGCAAATGTTGGTGTTGATTTGGTGCTCACGTGGTCTCAGCGTGGATGCGTAGTGCAGGAGGTAATATGGATCTTTACCTGGCTGGTACTGACTTAATTGCTCAATGGACGTTTTCAAATTTCGGATACATGTTATTAGCAAAGGTGTTCGACAGGGCCTAACTGCACTTATTGTAGTATCTAGCGCCTGTATTTGTTCTATAAACGGATGATGTGGCGCTAATGATCTCTCTGTGATGTACCTTCGTGCCAACATTTCGCGGCGCAGTGACAGAGGAGGTTCTACTGCCTCCACTAATAAGGCGTTTGTAGGCGTAGTTCTGATGGCTCCCAGACACGTTCTAATCGCTTTATATTGAATGCGATCGATCTTACTCAAATGTGTGTTCGCCGCATCTCCATACAGAAAACACCCGTAGTCTAATTTGCTCCTGATAAGACCTCTATAGATATTAATGATGGTGTCAGGGGTTGCTCCGTAAGATCTATACGAGACGTGTCGAAGTAACGCTAACGTTTTTTCACTGTAGCTCACTAAGTTTTCTATTTGTCTCTTCCATGTCATCTTGCAGTCGAGTTCTACTCCCAAAAATCGAGCTTGTCTCTCTACCTTGTAGCTTATCTTTCCCAAAGTAAGAGGGTTGCTGAGGGTAAATTTTCGTTTTCTCGTGAACGCTACTACTTTGCTCTTGTGTTCTGATATTGAGAGACCTTTAACTTCACACCAATCGTGAAATTTGGCGAGCGACTCATTTGAATGTAGAATGGCTGTTTCAAGTTTACTCGCCATCACATAAATGACCATGTCATCGGCGTACTGGAGGCATTTCGTATGGTTCTCGAATAAGTAATTTAAATCTGCCGTATAAATATTGAACAGATCTGGACATCCAATTAGCCCGTGGGGCAATCCTAAACCTGTTGACCGCGGACCGTACCTTACAGCATCGTGATCTATGAGGCAATTTATGATCCTTAATGGGACGTTCATTTCTTTCATTGTAGATTGAAGTAATGATATCGATACGGAGTTGAATATGAAAGTCAATGAAAGCGATGACAAGAAACTCTTTGTTTAAGAAGGTAAGATGTATATCCGTAACGAGCTCTGCAATGCAGTCAATAGGGCTGTGCCTTTTTCTGAAGCCATGCTGTCTTCTTCCTAGAATTTCTGTGGCTTCCAGAAACCAGCATCATCGGAGCTTTACAATCCTTTTGAATGTTTTGGCCACGCAGGACGCTAAGGCGATCATATCGTCATGCAGCCATTGCCCATTACACTATAAGGCTGCGGCGAGCTGTGACACGGCACACCCGGCTTCGTGTGGGCGTTCCCGGCGATGTGCGTTCAACAAACCGCGCACCGACCGAAACGCCCGCGTAGTACGGGTGTGAAGTGCACAGTTAGATCTGGGTATGGTGTAGGAGCCCAAGTGAGGCTTAGGCGCCTGCCGGGTTCAAAGCCCGGCGCCCCCGACAAAAAAAAAAAAAAAAAAAAAAAAAATAAGGCGATCATAGAAAGCGATAGGCATCATAGAAACTGGGGTCTTTGCCAGCTTTGAGAAATGGAACTACTTTGTATACTTTCCACGAGTGAATTCTTTGATTTGATAGGAAGGCTAAATATCCGTTAGAGAACGGATTTTCTTCTGGGGCCCAAGTTAGACAGCATCGCATATGAGATTTTGTCCAATCCGGGAGCTTTGTTCGGGGATTTTTGTAAAAACCGCGTCCAATTCGAAGCATTGAATTTCTTGATTGAGGACATGGTCCTCGTCTGTATTGTCTGCCTCTTTTATTTTTTCCGGCACATGATCTGGGGCTATATGGTGCAGGAATTCTTCTATGATGAGTGGATCCATGGACTTGGGCTTAACTGATTCGGCTCCTCTAATGGTGGATTTCACCACCGAGAGTTAAGGTTTGAGATACGTTAACTCAGAATTAACTGAAAAAAGGCGTCACTATTTATGTAAACAATGTTAGAGTTAGGTAACTCCAACCTAACTCCCGGTGGTGAAATTGGCGAATGAAACTATCACTATTTGCGCTAGTGTTCTTGATAGTGTAAGCGCAAGGTGACTAAACTTTCTATAGGTGCCGCAGATCTTCGGCCATTACTGTCCTTCACCTACGTCACGAGCAGTCCCATCCGCCTTTGCGCTGGACCCAGTACATTATTAATTGTTATTGGGTTGTGATTTTTGAGAAATCATAAACTTCAATTTCAAAATTAACTTGCTCTGCTGCTCTAGGGTGAGCATTCGGGAGCAAAGGACTGCTGGTGACGTCAGTCTCCACCCCTCCCATCCGATGGGCGGGGGGAAATCTGCGGCACCTATAGTAAAGTTTAGTCACCTTGGTGTAAGCGGTATTTGTTATCAATTTGAGAGTTATAGTCGGATCGGTGAAAGAATGTGTATGAAATTACCCTCTCTTTTCCATAAACCCACATGACTTACCGCTACCACACCATCACCTGAGAGGAGCCTCTCCTATTTTATCGGTAAAACTCTCTGTTATTGGTTGCAGTTGTTTGATAATAAGAGGAGAAGTAGAGAACCACGTTAAGAGAGGGAAAAAGCGGGTTTATGGCCTCCCACCACTCATGCACATTCTTTCGCCGATCCGACTATAGTTTCACAGGCATTGCTGATAGTGTAAGAAGAATTGATAACTCAGTTAGTATTGTTGTTTGATCTTGAAGAGCTCGTAAATAACTTCACATCTCACTTAATCTGGCTGGGTTTTTAAGATTCTTTGGTGAGTAAATAAATCAAACGTGTTCACATTAGAAATTCGGAAAAGAAGGTTCTTGAAATGTAGGTACCTAATCCACCTCCTGAATCGAAAAGAATTCGTGGGCATTGGGTTATAGCTAGCAAAATTATTAAAATTTCGTTGTTAGTGCTACCACCCAATTTATTTATACTTACGGTGGTTGAGAGCTCACAAAATAGCTATTTTTCAGTTGACCGGGTGTTAAGTTTTTTCATTATCAGCGGTTCCTTCCATCTCAAGACCTTACTACTTCTGAAGTTGTTCATTCGGGAGGCGTCTTTTTACTGTTAATTTGAATACAGATTCATCACCATCAAAATCTCAGAATGTCACAGATGGAAGAAAAGGCTACGATGCTAACCATATCAACATGGCATTAGACGGGACGAAGAGGACTCAAAGGAGATATTTGCGCTTTGCCTGCAGTCGTCTGCGCTTGAATAATCCTAATAAATGCTCTTAAATGGTTAATTAATAACAATAACAATGACAGATACAAGTTATGGATCACACCAATACCGACACTGATATTGAAGGGTATAGTAGAGACGAGGTGCTCGGGTAAATTTTATTAGTTAATAAAAAGTATAAAATAAACAAGAAATTATACCCTGAAAAATCCTTGTTTCTTCGATGTTTCTTCTTTTATTTCCTTGTGATTTACCTCAAGAGGGCGGCATACCACGCCGTTGAAACGTTGTATTGATAATATAGTTTACATTTGCCCATAATTGGTCGTTATTTTTTTCAAGCATTTAAAGCATTATTGTAAGACGGGCGATAGAGTTTTATTTTTGAGCCCTCTGTAATCTGTTGAACGGATGTTTGGTGGTTTTCGGAATATTTGCTGCAATTTGCCGCTCCGAAAGAGACTTCTATTAGAGGTTTTGGAGCTAATCGAGGCGATTTACTTTTAATCATACCTTGTACTTCTTGGGCTTCGGGTAGTGGGGGGAAATCGTCGTCTGTGTAATCCTGTGTCGAGTTGTTCGGCATGAATACCCTGTCTCTCTTGCGCTTCAGTTTTGTGTGGAGGCTTGAAGAAGCAGATACACTGTTTGAAATCGTTGGCCTGATGTATTGATTTGTATTTGTATTGGTTTCCGAGTTACTTAATGCGGCAAATCGGTTGTACGTTACTTCCGCATAACTGGTTCGTACACTTCTTTCTTTAAGTTTTTTGGCTGACGCTACGAAAATTGCACATTTTTTGTCATTTGCCTTGTGTGCTCCACCACACTTTACGCATGTTGGGGGTTTGTCTAAGCTTTCGCATTCTACATTTGAGTGCATTTCTCCACAATGATTGCACCTTTGACGGCTCTTGAATTGGGACGTACTATGACCGAATCTTTTTGACATTGTCGAACGGATGGTATATACGACTATACTCGACATATCGCTCCATAAATAGAAACATAGTTTGATAAACTTTGGCTTTTGAAAGCTACTATACATGTACCCATTGTTATTGACTGTTTTGTGCCGTTTTCATGATCCTTCAATTTCGTAATTCTTTTTACACTTTTTACAGGAGCTTCAAACGCCATTAACTCCATTAATTCATCTGTACTGACTGAGGGGTCAACGTGACGTATAACTCCTGTGACGCTGACTCGATGATCCGGGATGTAACATATTACTTTCTTATCTCTCAGGACGTTGTTTTGTATCATGTTGTTGGCACTAGAGAAGTTATTAAATTCGATTTGTATCCTATTTATGCCAGTTGCAACTATGTTGCTTACGCTGTTCATGAATCTCTGATTTGCCCCGATTTTGTCCGACCGTAGACAAAGTTATTGTGATAGAAAGAGAATGTTGTCATTTTTTGTTGATATGTTCTGGCGCCGTTTTGAGACCAAAGGTCAGGCGATTTACTTTATAGGCACCATTGTTCTCCGTGAAGTTCAGATACGCTTTGAAGAGGTCAAGTCGACAGATGAGGTCAGGATGTGGTCTATTTTTTGTGTACATAGTACCTGTAAAGAGAGGGGCAGTGTCTGGGTCCCCTTTCTACCGGGAATATGAAAGAACTCAACACTAACTGTTTTATACTGTTTAGCAAACATCTTATCCGAATTCAGCTCATCTAAATACATGAGAATTAATTCCTAAAATCTAGGATTAGCTGGGAGAACTCCAAGTCAAGTCATTCCTCCACCGGGACGATGAGAAACCTACATCTGCTATTTCTTACACCAGCTTTCAAAAAGCAAGTGTGAGAAAGCCGTACTACCTAGTTCCACGACAAAAACCTTCAAGAGAAGGTACCCTAATGCTGCCAATATCACATTTTATTTCATGGCAATGAGTCTTTTTTTTCCCCCCTAAATGCTAACGAGCCATTCTCGTGTCCCTCCCTCCCTCTGCCTACAGCACCACAATTCTTTTTCTACCACAGTGCATTACCTGTCATGAATTTGTATCAGACTGAATCTCTATTTCATTCAATCTTCCTATACATCCACTGTAAAGTTTCATCGTACCCCCGAACCCTTTTTCGCGTCTTTAATCTTTAACTCAGCCTGAATTGTAACTTTATTTGGATTTTTACTATAATGAACAATTTTACTATATGTATAATGAAAAAAAGAAATGCCGTAATCAATCTTGCTCTTGTTCGTGGAAGAGCTGGGCGCAGGGTACAGATGTTAGTGTTGGAGGAAAAGGATTGCAGGAGTTTCAAAGTTTCTCTCTCTCTGACACTGAAAACTTGACAAGTTATATACCATCGTGATACCGCCCTGTAATATTATCATTTTCCCACTAATGCTGCAAACGTTAAAATAGATACTCTTTTCATTGTTTTAAACGGGTTTCTCTCTTTAGTCGTTGATGGCATGGCACTGCGAGGGAGTAAGGAGGTACGAAATAAGACGCTATACGAACCACACCCATCATTAAAGGTTTTCAATATATTACGCTCGGAAACTGTGTTGCCTTAAAATTTGCATAAATTGGTGGTGAGGGCATGGAGGAATATCGCTTCCACATGTAGATCAGTATTTCTACGTCACTTAGAAAGGCTATTAACTTATACATTATTACTCGCAAAATTCAAGAAATTTATTACAATAAATAACCCCTCTCTCTCCCAAGCCTTCGAGACCTCCAGAATTCTTCATAGGTGTTTGCCCTCTTATTAAACCCGGAAAGACGATTATTTTCCCGAAAATGGGACCAGTAGAAAATGGGAGATTCATCGAGATTAAACCTTACTTTTTCGGACAAAGTGCCATCAAATTTCTATTTCGCTCTTCACGTCCGAAATCTGTCATTGAGTAAACAATAAATTTTAATTGGATTTTGAATTAAAGTAAATTTAATTTTCATTTCACTCATGGAAAACAGTGTGAACTCAGATTGGAACAACGGTAATTTCACCATTAACAGTTTTGATACGTATATGTAGATTGAATATAAGAGGATTGGACGGAAGGTAAAAATCGATCCAGTGGTAATCTTCTGATCTTAATATTTATAGTCATTGCAGACTCAGGGAATTTGCATCCAGTACATAAACGTTAAATACTAATTAATTTCAAATCGATAGCTCACTTTAAAGCTCCTTAAGAATGAAATGTTAATGAAGTCATTAAAACAGAAGTGATGTTTGATGAGATAAAGTCTGAAAAGTTTCATGAAGTAATATAAAACTAACTCAGCTATCAGATGATGCGCTGCTGCCTGACACTGAAAAACAGTACTTTTCAGCAAAGTTCGATGAGGAACTTTGCTGTATGTCTGTACCGATAATACATGTGAACATCATCGCTAAAGCCTCAATTCGCTCAATAAATTCATACATCCCTCCTTGTTCCATCGTGAAGAATTATTCCACCTCGGAGACCCGCCATCACCCTGTCGCTACTGACTCGACCCGAGCGAAAAGGACACTGGAAAAATCGGTGGCATGGGAAAATGCAGACGTCGCGTTGGCTAGCCAAAAAGTATACATATAAACCACGACGAGCTCGCCCTCGTTCCACGCCACGGTCGCTCCGCGCTCTTGTCGCTCCACGCCTGACTCGTCCACGCTGCTGATATAAAATTCAATCAAAGCAAATTTCAGTATTGCGTAGAAAAGGTTCGATATGTGGGTGACATTGTTTCAGCAGTGGGAATTGAACCTGACCCAAAACACAGTACGGCAGTCTTGAATATGCCAGTCCCTAAAGATAAAACTGAGCTGTTACGATTTTGGGTCTCGTTAAGTATTTAGGAAAATTCATTTCTAATTTAGCCCAAGTTTCTGCTCCTCTTCGAAAGTTCACCGAATATGATGTCCGCTGAAAATGGTCCCAAGGAGATACTGATTCCTTTTTGTAACTAAAATCCTTGATATCCGCAGCTCCTGTACTTGAAGTTTATAAGTCCGATCTAGATCTTCATATTGAAACAGATGCGTCTTCTCAAGCCATTGGCTGTTTCCTTTTGCAGGAAGGAAAACCCCTTGCCTTTGCCTCGCGTTGTCTCAGCAAATCTGAAGTTAAATGGGCTCAAATTGAGAAAGAATTCTTCGCTGTCAAGTTCTCACTTGAAAGATTTCACGAATTCACTTATGGCCGTCACGTGAACGTTTTTAGTGATCACAAGCCTTTGGAGGGAATCATGAAAAAAGATATTAATGCCTTGCCCTCCTGTATTCACTGGAAGGGACGACCTTAAAGCGGAGACATCAGCCTTAGAACTATCTTTGACGACTCTGGTGTCTTTCATATCCCGAAGTTGTTTGCGGCTGCATTCAATTCAGCGACAAATCTCACTAGCTTTTTCGAATGTTAGCTCATCACCTTGAAGCAGAATTTTTTCCTACATGATTGAGTCCTGGACGCTAGCGACGAGAATGTCACGACACAATGAGTTTCCTTGCGTGTCATACTCACACAATGAGAAAGTAACACATTTTCCAAAATCATACTGTCGTGATAGCTGAAAAGAAATATAAAAAGGATTTTTGACAAAAACGTTTTCGACTACATTATAATACAGGCTCCTACCATAGGCTCCTACTTTAAACCTAAACGACTTGAGGCCAAGGTCATTATGAATGAAATTTATTTGATTTTTTTTTTTTTAACTTCAAAACTCCCAGATGAAGCATTTTTGAAAAAATAGTTATTATGCTTCATCCAACAAAGCCCCCCCCCCTTCCTGCCGCTCACCCAGTGTAGAAGGCGCGCGGGGGATCTACCATTTTTCGGTTTCGGACGCGAATTTTGATCGGAGCGTAAATCTAAAAAGCGTTTTGGAATCAGTGATTAATTCTACATCTGGGATGTACCTGCTTTTTTCAAATTTGTACAAAATGCCAAATTTGGGCTACGGGATCTTGGGTTGGGCGTTGAGTCTTGAAAAAAGGTTAACAATGTGAATTTATACCAAGCACCCAAGTACAATCCATTTTTCAAAATGAAAATCGGACCTTTTTTGGAGACGTGAGAAGTGTCCCCGTTTTGATGTTTTCCTCTCACTTGCACACGTATCATCCCCTTTCGCCTTAACGTATATACGAATTTCGAACAAACGATTAAAGTTATAAGAATAGTGAGATTTTGAATGAAGTAAAAACATGCACGTCTTTATTAACGTACGACGGTTGCTAGGGTACGGAACAGACGATTGATGAAATTTCGAAAAGACGTTAACGTTTTTCTTTTTTACGTATTTCAAAATCTCCCTAATAACTCTCCTTAGAACTCTTTCAATAATTCCCTATCCTGAAAATTCCTGGAGGCCTGGGGGCCTATTCTCTAACAACAAGCAATATTTTTTTCGCCAGCCTTGTGTTTATTTCATTCATTTGTTTGAAGAAAATTAATGAAATAAACATATGACTTCGAAAATGCTATTGCTTCGGAGTTAGAGAATAAGCCCCCTGTTCTCTAACAAAGAAAGCAATATGTTTTTCAAAGCAAAATGTCTATTTCATTCACTTTCTTTAAACAAATGAATTACATAGAAAAGTTGCTACAAAAAACATATTGCTTTTTTGTTAGAGAATAGGCCCCCTGGACTCTCCGATCTCGACAAACTAAACGAAAAGGTAACCCCAAAAAAGGGGAAAACGTTGGGCCTCAGGGTCACACAGGACAGTTCGTCGTGAATTGAAAATGACCACGTACGTCTCACAAAAATAACACACACACACACACAAACAAAAACCAACGATTTCAGTCACTAAATAAACAAAAATAAGTTTCGCGGGATTCGCTCTCTAAAGTCGGAAGTTGATGTGTTTTGTTATCTACAAAAAACAATTTAGCAGCTTTCACTCCATAAAGAAGCTATTTCGCTGGTTTTGCTCACTGAAGTGGAGCCGGAATTTCACGGGTTTAGGTCACAATAAATAAATGAGCAATTTGGTTGGTTTTGTTCGCTTTAGCAACGCCTTTCGCGGGGTTGCCGCACAGAAAAAGCAATTTCGTTGGTTTTTATCAGCACGCAAAACAAATTTCGCTGGTTCCGCTGTTGCGGTGCTTTTTAGGTGCGTCCGCTGCTACATTCTGTGATTCACTATTGCGTTCAACTAAAATCAATGTGAGATGAGCGAAAATTGCTAAAATTGAAAATTGGAAGAATCCGTGTATCTCGGATGTTTTCTACGCGCGGAATCCCGAAATCGATACAGATTTTCGATCAGGCAGTCCCCTCCCTCCCTGATACCGTTATTTTTGACGGGTCCGCCCCATTTTGGCACAATGGATGGCGACGCCCTTGCTATAGAACTCATTCCCTTCATATCGTAAGTACTCCATGCACTTACCATTAGCGGATTTAGGGATGCTATAGAGACTCAGCCCCCCGAATTGTACCTAGATCCTCCAAATGAAGTCCGTCTTCTTTGACCACTGCTTGAGCTTCTGCTGAGCATTCTTTTTCAGACATGAGGGGGTTCAATACCTATTTGAGAAGCACAATGCTCAAAGTTCTTCTTCCCCCCAAGATGATGGGTGCCCCTTCTCACGCCCACGACCATAATTAACGGAAAATAACTGCCAAAAATCATTCATCAATCATCGTAGAGCTAAAACCACGATATTGCTTTTTTCAATGAGTCAACCCAGCGCAATTAGCGATTTGAATAAGCCAAGCCCCACAAAATTGCTTTTTAAAGGACCATATTCGCGCCATTTTGTGTTTGCTGCAGAGAAACCTACGAAATTTATTTTTGGGGGCGATCTATCCCCGCGAAATTTGCTTTTTGGGTCGCAAAATAAGATGTTTTTAATCAGCCAACTACCCGAAATTTCCTTCTGAATGGGTCAACAACACGAAATTTTGTTTTTAACCATTTGGTGATAAAAACCCCGTAAAATTTTATCAAAAGGTAACCCGTGAAATTGGGTTTGAACGAGCCAAATCCTCGAAAATTTAGTTTTGAAGGAGTCAAACGTTCCGAATTGGGTTTTTGAGTGGCCAAAACCCGCGAAACGGTAATTTTTGGGTGAAGCAATCCTGCAAAAAATTTTGCCACAAGTATATGAAATATGAACAAGGTTCCAATTTCGAAGGGTGTTGATTTTTGAGCTTTTCAAGGTTGCGAGTGGTAGGGAAAGGCAGGTGGGTTTATAGTTCAGCAAGAAAAGAAAAAGAAATGAACGAATAACTCGCAACAAGCGGGTCCGCATTGAAATAAACTTCATGTTTCATTTAGTAACGTGACATTTCTTCGCCGATTCTCACACCACGCCATTCTCTGCCTTAGGTGACATGAGTAAATATGTAATTCTGGTTTGCGACAGCTCTTATATTCGCAGAAATAAGAAAATGATAATACATCTTACGGGCTTCTTGGTGGGAGATGAAAATGGCCTAGCTAGGGATGGAGAGGGCGTGATGCTGTCATCCAATTATGCAAAATAGGAAATGCGTGAAATCTGCCGAGTAGAGCTTTTAGATCCTTGGGTAATCTGTTTGCTCATTTAACCCCCGTCCAATCACCACCCACCACTCCCATATCCAGTCTCCCGGCCTCTGAAGTAAAACGCCCTCTCTTCTTCGTCATCACTTCTTTTTTTCTTCATTTTTACTGGCTCCCTTACCAACCGAATCATCCTTCCTGTAAAAAAAAAAAAAAAAAAAAAAGAAGATAGGTTGTATTGTGAAGGGGCGGGGGAGTGTAATGCAATTTCCCAGGGCACCTAAGGCTAATTGCAAAACAAGACTATAACCAGTTTTTGTTTAGGAGAAGTTCACGAGTTAAGAACATTTGGAAGAGGGGGTTCACAGAAAGCACTTAGAGCCTTATGAAATCGATTGGATGCGAGTAAAAACAGTCCACCAACCCTACCCTGTCCCTAGACCACCTATCTGGCTCCATCTATTCTAAGGGTTTGTACTAGAGCACTCAATAAGACTAATCAAATTAACTTTTCAGGACAGAGAAAAGTATCAATTTCAGTGAACCATTTGAACTTCTTTAGACGTTGAGTACCTCTCTGCAATCCTTTCAATCAGAAAGTCAATACCTACCCTGCTCAGACAGCGTAAAAATTAATTTGAGCCCGCCCTAAACTTTTAGTTTTCAAATAACCAATTCGAGCACTACCCCATCCCTTGAAAAAAAAAAACCCCTTGAGGGAGGCAACGGGAACTGCTAAAAACTTGTTACGAGGCAGCCTATGTGGAAAACTAGCGTTTTCATCGCCGCGAAAGCCTCTCTGAAAACTCTCCGTCTTCTTCTCTTTTCTCGCTAAACACGACGAATGATTAATTGTTCTTCTTCTCCCGTCTTTTACTTTTATTTTTCTTCTTCCATTTAAAACTTACGCTCGCCCAAAAAACTTGTTGGGTACAGAGACTTGATCTTCAACTATTTTCATCTCCCGACCATCGGAGGAAAAAATGTATATTTTAAAATGGGATTTTCATTCGGACTATATTCATAAAGGGCTGGGGGGTTGCTGGGGTGGATAGGGAAGGTGATTGCGACTTGAAATGTGGGAAGAGTTAGCACGAGGTAACATAACCTTCTGAATATGAATGAGTAAACGTGTTTTCAATTTCAGAGGGATGTGAAAAAGGGTTTAATTTAAAGGTGTTTGGAATAAATTTTAACATTTTTTTCCCTTTAGGTTTGCATGTAAGAAAGTTTAAAAAAGGAAGAAGATTAAAAAAAGAGGTTATGATTAAGATATAAATTTTTAAACCATGTAAAATAAATAATGTATATAATAACTGGGTTGAGCATTCTTTACCATCTAAACAGTGAACATCGCGAGCATGCTTGTCCCCTTGTTTTGCGTGCTAAACGATAATTTCAGGTTGGTTTTTATCTTGTACATACATTGTTGAATCCCCCCACTCCAACGACTCGCTCACAAAGCGTACCGTACAGAACGTTAAAGATCATGGCTCCCGGAGGGCATTATGCATTAGAAAACAGGGAAACTGTATTCGAAATTAAATAAAAACTGTGCAAACCTCCTCCGGCCTACTGCTTTTAAAATTAATATTCCTGTAATACGAAAAGTATGACGCAAGCTTTTTTCTTTATCAGGAAAAAATAAAAAAAAGGATACCTATAAAAAAACTCAAATGGTAAAGTTTTGTTGGAGCTTGTAAAGGTTTCTCACCTCAATTACTGATAGGTAGTGCTGGTACGTAGCATAACTTTACAAGGAGAATTTCATGCACGCGTTGAAAAATTACGACTCCCGGCGGAGTTCTTCATCCACAAAACCTTAAAGCTTTGTTTACTGGTACAAGGAAAGTTATGTGAAAATTCCCTAGCCGTTTCCTTAGCCCAGCCAAGACAATTCAAACTCCTTGAGAGAATACCAGGAAGTGCCTGATCTCAAAGCTCGTCGATAGCACGTTGTTTTTGCTTAATTCAATCGCCCTAAATAAACAGTTCAAACCGAGAGAATTACCTGGTATGAAATACCAAAATTATATGGAGAATTATGAAAACCCCCTCCCCTACTTTTAGATTATTTCAAAACGCAATCACCAACGCGCCAGGAAAAAAGCAAACTTTCGCAGCTTTGGAGTTTGATTGCCTCTGAAGTTATTCTGAGTTTATTTGATTTCTTTTATATTAAAAATTCATCTATCGCCTGTCAAATATCCATTTCCTGATGACGACGTTCATTTTTTTCCTCCTCTTCCTGAACACAATCCAATCTCTTTTTTTTCACTATTACACGGTCAATTCATTTGTGAAAAATCTGGCTATTTTACGGAATTTCGCTGGTTTTATTTTTCGAACCTTCAAAATATATAAAGCTGACTATTGCTCAACATTTCTCACGAAAGGCTTTCGAAGTTTAATTGAAAAATTTTGATTGAATATTAACTTTACCCTTTCCTATATTTTGGCGCGCATGGTTGCAAGAGATATCTTTTTGAACATTGCTAAATTGAGTGTCATGAATCGCGAAAATACCGAATAATAAGAACAATTTTAATAAAAATTAGTTTTATTTACATATTTTTTGTACACAACAATGAAAACGTTTGTAAGCTAAACATTTCAATTTACTTTTCAAATTGTCATAAAAAACAAATATTTTTTGAATAAAATTAAATATCAATTCTCAGAGTTTTTCACATTAATTTTCTTATGTAGGTACATAGAACGTTGGGCTAAAATGTTTTTTGTTACCTAAAATTATGGAAACATTTCGTTTTGAGCTTTAAAAGTTAACGCACATCCACCAAACAAATGAAAAGGCTCCTATAGGTTGTTGATTACGCAAGTTAAATAAGAAAAGTTGCTTTAAAACTTACGAAACGTATTTCAGTTCTTTTGTCTCATATCAGACAATTACGGTTTAATGGGAGGAAGGGAAGTCATTAGGTTTGTGTTTTTTTGTTGATTTAAATGGCCCTCTCACGTCAAAATTAAAAATAAACCTTTTAGTTTCAATTTTTTTCCAATGGCTATCTGGACATGAAGAAATGTAGCGAAACAATAACAGCTAGCCACCAATTTGGAGGTAGTTTTTCTGCGTACGAGTTTGATTCTGAAACAAATCAATAGAATAAATGTTGAATTACGTATTTTGATGGCTTCATAAAACAACTGTTAAAACAATGTGGAACACAATTTGGGGTGTGAGAGAGCTGGTATAATGCGCAGTAGGGCCGGCGGAAAATTAACAGCAAAACCTTGCTGGAAAATACCTGAGCAAAACCTTGGAATTTTTGCATCAAAATCAATTCTCCCACGAATCATTTTAGAGGGAATTGGGAAAACATGTTGTTTTTCCATTTCTCAATAATTAGTCCTTACGGGATAATTTGGCGTTCGGGGCGTATTTTTTTTTTTTTTCGCACTAATGAATTGTTGGAGAGCTTCACTGCACTCATTAGAAGAGGAAGAAATATCACCTCGACTGATCAGTGGGCCACGTCAAACAACCTCGCAGATTCCGTCGTGACTTGTTGTGTGAATGCGGAGTGCCTGGGTTCGAATCCGAAACAATTTTTTTAAATTTTTTGTTTGTTCCTTCCTTTTTGGCCCACCTCAGGATTTTTTACTCAAGATTTATTAGGCTGCAGGCAAATTAAATAAAAGAGACGGCTCAAAATACAATGGCAATGAAATTTTTTGCTAATTGGGTGGTCCAGTAAGGCATTCATTTAATAGCTCCCCTCCGCCCAGAACTCCCCTGCCATATCAACGGATTTGGTTCACTAGGGTCTCAAACGAAAGCGCGTTCATTTTTCATTATTCGAGTCAATTTTGGGGGCAATTGAAGTTACAGCCGTGCGGTAGCGAATTTTCAACTAATTCAAACCCCTCTTTCACACCGCTCCCGTGGATCGATTCATCTGGATCGTCCGAGACAATTTGGTTGCCCTAAGTCAAAAATTGAGACCGTGATCGTGCTAACAAGCGAGGGGCAATTTATATATATCACATTGGACCCACCTCGATTCGTGGTCTAGGGGTACTGAAAAGTGAAAAAAAAGTATCACAACCCATAATATGTGCGACCATTGCATTTTTTGAATGAAATGCACTAAAATGAATGAAATTGTATGTATTTAAAAAAAGAAGGAAAAAAGAACCAGTGGCGTAGTTAGCAATTTGTCCTTGGGGGGGGGGGGGGTCAGATTGAAATCTCGTTACAGGGAGGGTAGGGGGTAACTTCACATTCAACATTTCACCCAGCCTGTACACTCTTGAATCTATACCGGACATCTTGCTGCTAGCCGCTAGTTCTCCCGGATGCAGATCGACATAGTCGATGATACGAGTACAAATGCAAAACGCTCACTTTTAACAAATTTAATTTACAAGATATATAATTTTGAATTAGCCTTTTCCTTATTTTATCCAGGAATTACCGCTATTTGACCTTTTCTAGCGCCAATTAGCGTTTGTGACCAGTTTAAGCTGCGAAATTCCCAATTTTAAACTCATGAATGAGTGCTTCTTGTCAACTTTACCCACAACCTTTTCTCAATTTCAGCTAAGTGTATCGTTATTCTCAATTTCAGCCACGGATTAGCAGTTCTCCCCCCAGCCATGAATTTGCCCATTTTCTCAACTTCAGCAGCAAAGTGAGCGATGATTCTTAATTTTCCACGAGTTTAAGTGTTTTCCTCAATTTTAGAAGCAAATAATAGATTTTTCAATTTTTTTAGCTGGGGATTAGCACTTTTCTCAGTTTTAGCTGAAAATTAGCGTATTTCTCAAGTGTTTTCCTCGATATTAGCCACGAAATAGAGGGCTCGTAGAGTGACGTGGCCCACCGCACCCTCAACAAAGCTACAACATTTTGGAGGCAAATATCTGCAAAATTTGACGTTTCGGGGCACAATTTACGCGAAATTGGAAATGTCAGGTCCAATATTTCAGCAAAATTGCACAGTTTCAGGTTCTAAATTACAGCGAAAATGCAAGTTTCTGGGTTTAGTTTTTTTTAGGTTGGCTAGCTGGTCCTGACTGCGCCCATACCCCGATGGATAGACGTGTAATTGGAGATGAATATTTGTGAGTATATTCGGGCCCTAATTTGAGCACATTTTCAAATTACCGGGCCGAATATAGGGGAAACTGAAAGTTTTAGGTCTTCGGGTCATCGGGTGTCAAGGGACCTTTTTTGTAGCGGCGAAAATTTCAAGTTTGATGGCCGAATATCCGCGGCAGTGTGACTTTCTGGTCTTAATTCTTGCGAAAATGCGAGTTTTGGGTCTTAATTTCCGTGAAAGTGCAAAATCGCATCGAAAGAGGAAGTATGAATTACATGATTTGGTTCTCGCGACTTTTCACAGTTTCGGGACCAGTTTTTAAAGTGGCCGCTTCCCCCGCGGTCCAGTTGACCCCGAGACCGCCAAAAGCTGGATGAACAACTACAAAATTACATCATTCGAAGCTAAAAATAGACACTGAATTCCTGACTGAACACCCTCGAATTGACATTTTCGGGTCTTAATTTCAGTGCATTTACGAGATCAGGGGCCTTATTCTGAACGGTCGGAAAAAAATGCCGCGAGCGGGATTCAAGGACGCCGAATAAGAAATAACATTATCCCGCCATAGCAACCGCGATTTTTGCGGCATTTTCACACGGCTTCGGAATACGGCCCCAGGGCCCCAAATTAAGCAAAATTGCCAGTTTCTGTGGCCGCGGAACGCAGGCTCGACAGCAGCGCCAAAGGTCTCGCAAAATTGAAATTTTTCTGACTGAATACCTGCGCGATTGCAAGTTTTTCATCTTAATTTCGGAGAAATGACAGTTATTGGAGCATTCTTTAAAGCCGATCAGCGCTCTAAGCTTAATGATACCAGTGATCCCTCCCCCCTCCAATTGTCATCATCCAATGCTTTCATTTTTTGAGGAAAATACGCTCGAGGGCTCAGCAGAGGAGTGCGAAAAGCCACTTTCCCTTTAGTCTACAGCTAGCTGCGCCCATGTCAAGGTTAGTACCTTGAAACATAGAGCCTTCGCGTGATTCTTAAATAGAAAATAAATACTTCTGTTATCGGCCGAGCACTGACATCAATAATGCGATTGTTCTGCAAAATAGAAGAAAAGGCATGGGCTCTGAACTCGTGAGAGGATTATGCAAAGCAGTTTCGAAGAGCAGCGCGTTTTAGCTGCAAACCCCATTACCACCAGGGCAGGGGGATTGTAAGTATACGCGACCGGGCAACGAGCAAAAAACAAAAATGGCCTTTGGTCTTACAAGACCCTTGTAGCAAGACCAATACCGCAGCCATGAAACGCAAAACCAAGATTTTCATGAAAGACCGTTGAAATGAGTCTTGCTCAAGACCAAGACCCTAAATGTTGTTCATGGCTACAGTTACCTTCCTTTCTTTTTATCTGACGAGCGCCGCTGCCGTAAAGGACATTTCAACAGCTCGTCAAGGGTAGCAAATTTTTATAAAATATAAGGAGAAATACATTTTTGTCGAATTAAAATTTTACTGCCCCTTGCTATAGAAACCATGAGCGGTAAACCTACACCTATACCTATTAGTATACCGAACTCCCGTTGTTTCGCTCCTGGATGATGCTGGTTAACGAATTTTTTTTTTTTTTTTTTAATTTTAATGTTTTTATTTGCATAAGAGAGGGAAATAGATTTAAATAATATAGGTTGTGGTTACATTGTGATACATGAGCCTTATCCTAAACACATATTAAATGAGGAGAGATTTGGTGGTTACAGAGTTGGTAAAAAAGGAGAAATCATCAAAAAACCCTTAGCTAGAACGAATAATTTTGTGGGAAACCATTCTGAAATTTTATGATCACTGGCAGACTACAGGATTGAACAATAGCTGCTTCCAACACGTCATTTTCAAATCTTTACGAAGGGACCAAGGGCGCGTAATTCACCCCAACCACGACCAATGTGTTCTGAAACTTCTGAAAGGGAGACTATTTTTCGTAAGGCTGACGAGATTAGGGGAGTGTAAAATACTTATTCATTTTTCCGTATGAAGGAAACGACATATGTTGCAACAGAACAAGCGAGAGGAGTGAATGATGAATATGCATGCGTAGTGTTGTTATCGACACCATTATTTATTCACCATTATCCCAACCCCTAAACCAACACCAGTTTACGAATTGTATGAAGTGATGAATTTTAACAATCGTAAGTTACCAGGTTGACAGTGAACGTTTGTTTTGGTAAATCATTGTATAACACAGCCTGGGGGTGTGAAGCAGCCGTAAATTGGAGATGCTTCAGGGTTATGAGGGTGAATCACATGACCATGATGTTTTCAAGAAGCTTTGAAAAGAGGTCTTGGTGTCATACTCATACTACACGTGTTAAATCTATGAATTATTTCAGGGAGCTAGTGAGTGCAGCTCGTAATTCACAGTATTATTCATTTATCATCATCAATTTTGTTTGATTTTTCGATGCAACCTTCACCTTATGCAAGAATCTGTATAATTATGTACTCGTGATTCAATCTTTCACGTGGATTCTTTGAGGTCCACTTCTTTTACTTCCACCTCCACTTCTTTTGGATCGAACGGGTGAATTTCCAGGAAATAGGAGTCATTGTTTTTTATTTTGCTTTGTCGGGGTTGACACTTTATCGGTGCAAAACGGTGGTAATACAGTCGGCTCAACCGTCTTCGTTTTAGTAGAGAAAACGTGGTTGACGAGTCGTACTCTTTTCACAAAATTGACTGCCGTCAATTGCCCATACCGCCTCGAAACTTGCCCCATAGAGCCCATTTCTCGCTCCGTGTTGTTTGGTGGTATGCTGTGGAATACAACTTCCGATGTGGCAAAATTGCTAAAAGATATTTGTTCAAGTAGTTTTTTAAAAAACGAGAATGACATTTGATGATAAGAAATACGAAGAGATGACGCCTGCGGCAATGAAGAAAATGGGAGTACATTTTCGAGGAATTCACTATCTCCCAACAGGGGGCATTAAAACTTAAAAGTGAGTTACAATTTAAATTATTGTTTTTTTTCTTCTGGTTGTTTTTCACAAAAAATAATAGTTTGTTGTTTCAACTGATTTCTTTTACAGAACGAAAAAAAAAAAAAATGCATGAAACGATTCTTTCCTCTTTTCCATTAAATGTTTCTTTCGACTGTTGTCTCGTTATTTCAATATTGTCTACAATGAAGAGGCGAACAGAAATGATGGCGGAACTGGGAGCGTTAAGTCATTTAAGGAAATGAGAAGTAGGAGGCGGGCGGAACAATTTCACCGTTGAAGGTTTTTAAAGCGCCTCTTCATTCCAGGGATGATTGATCGGAATCAATATTCATGAAAAAATCAAGTCCCGAAATACTTTCTGATGAACTCATTTTTCCGCAGCTGATAACTCCCGAGAGAAAATTGCTGCAGACGCAGCTGGTTCCCGGAAAGGGAAAAATAAGGTTGGAGATCAAAATTGATAAAAAACCACTTATCTGGCCATTGAAGCCACTCGAGAGAGCAGGTGAAAATGGCGAAGGAGCGCTATTAGATCGAAACGGCTTTGCGTCTCAATCGAGAAGGTGCCTTACACAATAGGTCCGTCCTATTGTTTCGCGAGTGCTACACTTTTGAAGAAAATCATCTGGTTTCATTCAATATTTCAGAATAAGTCAATGAAATGACATGGTTTTCTACACTAGTCTAGCTAGTGCAAAACAATGGAACGGACCTAAAGCGAAACTTAGGTTGCGAGTCAAGTCTCGCATAATGTAGATGGATGTTCACTTTCACCTCGGAACACGTTGAGCGAGGCAGCCTCGAGGCGAGCCATATGGTGTCGATTTTTTAGTGCGCATCAAATGCTATTGGTCGGAAGGCTTCCAATTTGATTTTTTTTCTTTTTTAAAGCGGCAACCGTGCTAAATTTCATATGATTGTCTATTTTTAGGTCACGCCTACTAGTGGTTGTTTTTGGCTCCCTCACATATTGGCTGGGCCATACTGGGGACATATTGGGGCTCCACAAACGTGGAGGGTAGGGGCTCCTTCAGTATAATCATTCTTCAATGGTCACAAATGACAAGTTACTGGTGAGGATATCTATTTAGGACATCCACTCCTTCCACTCAACCGAAAGCCCCGTTCTGTTCACATGAAGCGACTTTTCTTGCGATATCACGCACAATATCATTGAAAACACCTGTTCTGTGATTCATTTTCGTTAAGATCACATGTTTTTGAAGAGATTACACCGTGATCTAGCCTGGGAAATTGTATTGTGCGAACATGGCTTATAAGACAAATTTTGCAGCTAATTTTCCTTCACGTTCAAAGCATCCCACACAACACAACAACACTTGTGAACAACTTGCGGGAATTAGAGAAAGAAAACCACAGAGGGCAGGGGCGTAGGGATAGCCCCCCGCAGTTCCCGCGCCGACCCAATGGGGCGCTTTTTTTTTTTTTTTTTTTTGGTACTGAGATTTTCGAGTAAGAAGAGGGGTGACTGATGGGTTTTAATGAAAATGAAATAGAGAAGCGGCCGTCACAGTTTTCGCAAGTAGCTGATGATGTTTCCTCTTTGTTCTATGCTCGCTGCTCCACTCTGAACGCACCGTTAGGCATAGGCTTGTAAGCCGCAAGTGCTTATCCGGGGCCAATACTCCACCGTTGCTTTTGGCATCAGTCAATGTTGTTCAAGCACCGCCTAAGCAATGTGTTAATATAATTGGTGTTGCCCGGCCATTTCTGTTTTTGTACATCGTTGGCTAGTACGGTTTGCAGAGGAATCAGTGGGTGACGACACGTCAATGCTTAACTTCGTCTTGAAAGATTTAATAATGCCAGCACCGCTCAAAATTGGTAGAATCTAGATTGGTGAATTGAGTAACTAATGGCGAGCTGTCCGCTAGCGCTATTGAGAAACTGAAAAATCACTATTAGGGACGGGAGCTGTTTTGAATTAGTCACGACTAGGGACATTATTTACTCCACAGTGGTCAAAAATGTCTGATCCTTCTAGGAATCCTCCCAGGTAGAATGATAAACGACAGTTCGTCTTGGCCTACTGTGATACCTACTTAAATTTAGTTCGATTAGCCGGAATACCGACAACCGCACGCGAAGTCACCGAACGCGAGCAATTTACGACTTTTCAGCTCAATACAATAGCAGAGCTGAGCCACACCAGAAACAATAGCAGAAGCATGAGCTTCTGCAGTCGTGGAGTTGAGCACCGATTGCACCGGATCCGTGGGCCTTATTGTGTCGCGTTTCACAGGGATTCTAGCGTCCTTCTTCCCCTAATCGTATCCTCCACAAAATGGTGTTGAATGACTTCAGGGCTTTGAGGAGCTACTGCATTTTCCGTGGTATCAAGATCAGAGTGTAGGTCTTTGAAGATTTTCATGATAAGACTGAGAGCGAAAGTTCTGGCGAGAATCTTGTCAAGTTTATTTTACCATTGCTTGCTTAGCGAAGAGCATGAGGCGTTATCGTATTATCGACTCATAGCATGGAGGAACATGATGTGCTGTGGTAAAAGAGGAGAGACAGCGCTGGTTGGATGGTATACGGTGGACAATGAATTCTTCCACTCAAGTTTCAGGAATTGGGCATTTGAGCCGTGGGTCTTGTGGGGTGGGGGGAGTCCAATAATCAAAAACTAGACAAAAAAGCCAATGTCCTCGCCTACGATTGCCACTCTATCAAAGTATAACGAGAGATAGTTGGATGTATGTATTAGCTACCGTGATTATAATTATTACCACTAATAACACGTACACGCTATTCGAGTGGAAGGAGATTAACATAACGCGTGGAATGTCGATGGCAAGAGTGTCTGAAAGCTGAATGCAGGGTATTTGATGCTTTTTAGGCTGAAATACAAGGAATTTGAATGGCTGGAAACTATGGCTAATTTTTGCGCCTTCCAGCGTCAAGACCAAGGAATCTAAAAAGCTAGTTGTGGTCTCATTTTTTGGTAAATTTTACCAGCTTTCTTTTTGAAGATGAGTGTTTTTTCTCTAGAAAGCTTCCTGCTGGAGTGAAAAACTGGAACAACTCCCCAACTTTAATGGTTTTTAGCCATTTTCAAGGTGAAGCCGTATCCGGATTTAGTCGATAACTGGTTTTTCAGATTCAGCAACCCCAAAAACATGGAGAACCATCATAAAAACTCATCCGGCAATTATTTCCTGTCTCGATTACACGGACGGGGTGCCCCACATTAGAAGAAGAAGAAAAAAAAAAGTTCCTAAAACTATCAATGAAGGGGGGGGGGCGACAACAGAATGCTTCGCGTGGGAGGGCGCCGTTCGCTCTGGCTACGCCATTGACAGAGGGTGCTTGTCCCGTTTCCTACAAGCCCTACTTGTCCCTGCTGTCTGTTATGGGGTGGTTGATACCAAGGACGCTTCCTCCCACCGTTGCCAACTGACATTTTGCTTTTCCCGTCGCGTCGAAGTCCGTCAAAATGTATTCCATCCCTCTAAAAAAAATCACTGAGATATGTATTCCGAAATTACGTTAAAAAAAAAATCCGTCGTCCGTCAGACGGAATTTTTTCCCGTCAGCCACTTTCAAAAGCCGTCAGATCTGACGGGAAATCCGTTAAATTGCTAACGCTGCTTCCTATAGCTGGCGCTTGTTATGTTTAACACCCACACTCATTCCAACTTCTCTTGCCTACCTCCAGTTTCACCCACCAGGCTGTACCTGGCTCCTACTGGTAAAAATGTCCCGAGTGAGTGACCTTTTCCTTATCTATATGGTCTTGTCTTGGTCCTAGATACGTCGAGGGCTAGAATACGCTGAACTTGCCAATTTGAAAGTGATTATGCTGAATAGGCTCTTTCAAAAAAGCAATTTTGTTGGTTTGCCTTCTCAAAATCCAATTTCGCGGAGTTGACTGATCACAAAATTTCACCGATTCCAGAAAACCAATTAAGGAGTCTGTTCCTTCAAAATACCAATGTCGCGGGGTTGGCTCCTCCAAAACAATTGTGTGGATTTTGTACCTTGAAAATACGTTTCTCGAGGTTGGGCTCCTCCAAAACAGCAATTTCGATTTCGTCTGGTTGGTTCATTGATAAAAACAATTCCGCGTGGTTTACTCATTCAAAAAAGCCAATTCATGATTTCGGACCGTTCAAAACCCCCATTTTTATACGTGGGGGGTTGGTTGTTTTTAAAACCTACCTTTTGTGTATTCGGAGTTATAGAACACAATTTGGCGGGGTTAGCTTGTTCCAGAACCGGAATTTCACGGGGTGGGTTACTTCGAGGAACCAATTTCGTGGAGCTGGCTAATTCGAAAAGTAATTTTCAGGGTTGACTCATTCAAAACAATTCGAAACTCTAAATTCAATGTATTTGACTCACTCAAAAAACCAATTTTGCTATTTTGGATCGTGGATTTGGATCTTTCAAAAACTAACCGACGTGTTTCGCTACTTATTCACAAAATCGGAGTTGTTCTAGCTTATTCAGTCACTAATTTTCCTTCACGTTCTAACTGTCCGTTTTGAATAGCTCGTTATGACAAAATGGACGAAACGGAGAATTTGTATTTTGAATAGAGAGAGAAAGTAAAGCCGCCCATGGGAAAGTGCTGGTGGTGGTTGGTTACTGCTGTGCGAAAGCCATAGGCACGCGTGTGATGGTGAAAAAATAGAACTCTTGAAAATAACGGCTACACGAGTGAAAAAATTCGCCCTATTCAGAGGAGGACGTTGGTTTATATGAGTAGGGAAGTGGATTGAGTCAGATCAATTGAACACCAAATGGGAAAAAGTACCGAGAAAAACCAGTGAAAGGGGTAGATACGCTTGTTGGTGAAGTGGAGGGGGAAACTTCACAATGTGAGTGAAACAACAAGGGGTTGAGATGGAAGATCTCGTTCGGACAATGGCCAATGTCCCTGAGGACTGGACAAACGTTAGGGTTTCGCGATGCCGTTGGTGAGGGGGGGGGGGCTTTTCCTTAAGTGAAGGGAACTAACCCGAACCGTGTTTTTTTCTTCTCTTTCATCCTTTCTCAGCCCTTTCACCATAACTAGCTCAATTAGTTCTACCCCAGGCCTTGGAGAGACTTTGGACAGAGTGGTAATGGTGTATGGAGGGGGAGAACTCTTCGTTGTACGGTACACCTACGAGCATTTTTTGCCTTCCAGAAAAGTGACTCCAATTTTTCTTCGACTCTCTTGAAGAACGTTTTCACCAACCCTTTCCCCTCCTATTTAACCTTTTTCCAGGCCAACACCCTCCCATTTTAACCATCTCTCTCTCCTCTACACTACCATTTTCATTCTTTTAAAAAGGCCCTTCCCACTTCACCATTGGTACGCTGGCATCGAGGAAGGGGGTACACCCCTGGTGTGCTTTGACGTTAGCATTTCTTAACCGGGGCTATCTCACTTTATATCCCCCGTTTCACCCTCCGTGCTTTACCCAAAAAGGGTTGAAAGGCTGAAATAAAATATCGTCATTAAAAAGCAGCTCCGCTCGTTTAAACATGGTAGTACGGGTGAGTGGGATTGTAGAAAAGTGGGAGATAGCAAAAAGTACCGAGGCGCTCTTTTTAGTGAAGGAGAGTTCAAAGAGCTTGTATTTCAAAATTACACGCTTTTCAAGCGAATGTAATGCGCTTTTTGACATTATGCCGGCCATTAAAAAGCTTCAATTCCAGAGTGTTCACAGAGAAGAGATGTATATTTTTAGTATGATTATAAATGAGGCTTCTTGTTTTATTGCATAAATTGTGACACTCAATTAAAAAGGAGGTATCTTTTTTGGTGGTCACAAAAACCATATACTGGGTTTAAAGACCTTTTACCCCCCTCTCCACAATGTATATTGCCCGTTTAATTATATCGAGTATAAAGGGTGTTATTATAAAAGGGGTTGTTTTTGACAGAGAGCGATCCTCTTTAGAACCACAACAATTCAAGTATAAAAGTGGGTTACTTTTGTAGCAAAGCGAGGGAATAAGGCTCGAGACAGGAAAAGGAAAAGCGGGCCAGCTTCCTTTATGGTTCCGTGAAAAGAAAGAAGTCATTTTGTCTATTAGTTTCTTGGGGGAAAAGATACTTCTTTTATTTTCCCCCTTACTTTCTGAAATCTTAAAATGATCTGAAATCCAATTTCGGGCCTACATCTTGCTCCTCTTTGCACACTCCTATTGGTGCGCCTTCTCTTACGAGTACATGCGGGAAAATTATTGACACCGATTTGTCACACGGACCCGGTCCTAGAAAGAAACAAGCCAATCTTCCTGGACAGCATTAGATTGCTGCCTCCAACACTAATCAACTAAGTAGACCAAGAAAAAAAGGGATTTAAAGAGTTGTAACATGACAAGGAATAACCTTGTACGAACTTATTTTCCTCATTCAACCCTTCTGCGTTTACTGCTTGTGCCCTTTGGGGCTTATTCAGGAGGATAGGAAGTATGTTCTTTTATAACCGGATAGCGGCGCCTGTTTTTGACTACTGATCGGTTTAAACAAGGAAATGATAAACATATTAACGTTCAAGAACATGGATTCAAGTTGAATGTTTACTCTGCAAATGATGACCCTTATAAAAATAACACTAAACTTCGAAAATTTGTCAAAAGAAAATCCCGCTAATCTACGGAGCACCGCGCTCCTTTGATTTTAGTATTAGGTATAATAAATAAGCTACAAACAAAAGCAAACTATACAAGCAAAAGTAAAAGTACACAGTACAGTTTAAAATTTATCGTACATCAACTTTGGGGGTCTCTTTTAATGTAATGGATTTGAAAAGGATTCAAGATTGATGATAAGATTAAACGCCTCTGCCCCTCAATAATATTGTAAAAGGGACATTTTGTTATTGTGATGGGTTTGAAACCGATTGTTTCTAATTTTTGAAGTTTTTTTTAATTTTTCCCCCAGAACCTCAACGAGTGCTAAACTGCTAAACACAAAAACTCATTGAAAACTCTGAAGTATCGCCTCGGCGCTCAGCCACAAAGTCCCTCCCTCGTACAACTTCTAGTATTTCAACGTTAATTTTGATATTTCAAGATAAATAATTTGTCCATAAATCCACTGCATTCAGCCCCGCCCCCCATCACACTCTTTGAGATTAACAATTAATGAGGACCTCAAAAAGTACAGCATAGGTACCTACATTTTCTGAACTTGCTTTTTGAAGTGAATAGCCCCGTGGAAAGAGGTATTGTTTTAAGTATTTTTTTTAAAAACCCGCAGTCTACGACAAAGGAATGATTAAGCCCATGGTTGCTCAAAGAAAAGCGAGAACATAATGGTTCTTACTTATATAATGGGAACTTGCTTTGGAATTAATGTTCTTCTTAGTTGTTGTGAGGGTGCAAGAAGTAAGGCGACCGATGCAAATGAACGTTTGAACATTTTAGTAGGACATTATGCCTTCTCTAACTTGTCTGTAGGGCTTTTTATTTTTTTCATTTTAACTGTTTTTCAGGTTCAAGTTCATCAATCCAAAATTACTAGTACGAACACTAACAGGGCCAGGGCTAAGATATCGGCATTGAACCTCTTGGCATCACACTTTTCAGAGAGGTGAGTCATACAGGCGCCAACGCGTGAATAGGCTCTTGTCTAGCGTCGTTGAGTCCCCCTCACCTAATTGAGTCCTTCACGTCCTTCTGCTGGCAAGGCACTTTAGATCTTCAAATTACGCGTATTTGACGCTCACAGAACCCAACATCACTGTTTAGGCTAGGTAATGCAATAAACGAATTTCGTCTTGGGCGTCTTAAAAAAAGAAATTTGCCGGATTTCCGACCCCGGTTCTCGACCCAACTTAACAAAACCGAGCGAGTTGTGTTTATATTTGAACTGGGCAGCTGCGTCCAGCCACAGTCCTCCTTTCGCCTTCGGTCCTGGTGAGCCGGGTTTTCCTTGACTCGGTTTTCGTAGCAAATCAGCGTACTTGCGGGGTTGAATCCCACTCAGTAGCATGCCGAGGTAAGGGTGAGGGGTACAGACCACCGTCCAGGGGTCTTATTCTGAACGGTCGGGAAAAAATGCCTCAAGCGGGATCCATTGTCCCGCCATAGCTACCGCTTTTTGCGGCATTTTCACACGGCTTCGGAATACGGCTCCAGAGAGGATTTCAGGCTCATGGATGTAAGATCATGACAAGGAGATTTGGTTGGTCGTTTACTAGACTGCGGTCTTGGGCCAATAACTGTAGCATCAGAGGTGGAACTGCTACAATAGTTCGTCTGAACGGGTCGTTTTTCCTTGCCGGATGCGTCCCTGCCTGTGAGAAAGTTTTGGTAAGTCTACAACTCTAAGTCTACGTCTGACATTGGGGAAAACGCTGATTCTCAGTTTCTGTACGTCTTAGGCGGCTAAAATTAAGAAACGCACACGCTAATTAGATGGTTTTGGGAGCAATTACGATGCTTTTTTTTTGTGTGGCATTGGTAGATACCATACAGCCATGGATTGGTGGGAGATAAATGATAATGAGGGGGTGATTGAAAATGAAATTAATGACTTACTGGAAACAGGGCATATTTTTCTTTATTTTGCTGAACATTTATTTATTATTTTTAATTATTGTTATTATTTTCACTATCATATTTTTTAATTATACGTTAAATTCGATTGCTTTAATAAATGTGAATAAAGCATTGTAAATCGGGATGGAGTTTGAGGAAAGGATGGATTGATAATTGAACGGGCAAGCGATGAGGTTAGTTATATCTTGGAAAAATTTGCTTCTTTTATCATAATACGCTTGACATTCCATTACGGTATGTTCTAGTGTTCCCAAGATTCCACAATGCTCACAATTGGCGGATTGCGCCATGCCCATCGAATACAGGTACTGTTGACTAAGGCCATGGTTTGATTTTAATCTGCTTATTGTTCGGATGAGATCTTTAGGCAGGTATTCATTCGCAAACCACGCCTTCGTGGCTGTGTTTGGGAACATTTGCTTATGAAATTGCCTTTTTTGAGAGGCTACATATGATTTATTCCAAGCTTCGAGATGGGGGGGGGGGGGTATTATTTTGGAAAAAACGAAATAAGAAAGTTTTAGGGTTACTTGTTCAGCAGATGGGTTAAGGTACGAGGTCTTAGCTAAATGATCTACATGGTCGTTATCCTTTATGTTCCTGTGAGCTGGAACCCACATGAACGAAACGAACTTACTTTCTTGTTCCATGCTCACTAATAAACGCACTATATCGACTATGAGATTGTGTGTTTTTCCATCCCCCATTGTGGCACTGTTCAGACTGTTGACCACGCTTTTACTGTCGGCCAAAATCAATAACTTGTTATAGCTCAAACTTGAGGAGTATCTGAGGGCCTCAAGAATCGCATAGAGCTTAGCCAAGGTGACTAAATTTTCTATAGGTGCCGCAGATCACTGTCCTTCACCTACGTCACGAGCAGTCCCAACCGCCACTGCGCTGGACCCAGTACATTATTAATTGTTATTGGGTTGTGATTTTTGAGAATTCATAAACTTCAATTTCAAAATTAACTTGCTCTGCTGCTCTGGGGTGAGCAATCGGGAGAAAAGGACTGCTGGAGACGTCAGTCTCCACCCCTCCCGTCCGATGGACAGGGGGAAATCTGCGGCACCTATAGTAAAGTTTAGTCACCTTGGAGCTCAGATGTGAATATTGGCGTTTCGGGTTGTAGAACAAACTGTTTTCCTAATTTAATCGCTGGATCGTAGATAGCGCACCCTGCTGAACCCCTGTGAGAGGCCGATGCATCTGGGAATATTTGATAATGATTGGGGAACGCCTGCATTATTTCATCTTCAGATGTTTGGTTTTGGGACGCGTGATTTGTTGATGGGGAATTAATGAAATGGGTTGTAGAGATTTTCAGACCTGAGATGAATGATGAAGTAATAGGACCAGGTAGGCTGAATATTGGTAGCCTATTGTCTGAAAATACGTGTTGGCAGATGTTGTGGATTTTACGTAAACTTAACGTCAGTAAGGGAGATTTTTTTTTCTTCCAATATTTAGTAGTAAGATCGAGCTGATTAAGGGTTAGTATTTGATTAAATAATTGAGGGTAAAAGCCTTTAATTTTAAGGAGCATTCTGTCCGCTAATTACGATGCTAATAACGCTTACATTCTGGGCTAAAATTGCAAAAAAGCTCTCATTCGTGGCTGAAATTGAGAAAATGCGTAAACTGATGGTTTCTAATACAACGTCTATGCCAAAATTCAGAAAAAATTTCACAGGTGGTTTCCTCTATAAACGCTCAAAACGGTCAACCTCAAATTCAAAATGGTTGGGGGGGGGGGCACGTTAACTCAAGGGTAAAACTGAGGAAAAGCGCCAATTCGCGGGTAGAATTGAGAGAAAGCGATCATTCAGAAGTGTAGCAGCCACATTTGATTTTGAAAGAGCTAAAGCCATGAAATTGATTTTTGGAAGCGCCACATTTACGAAAATCGTCTTTAAAAAGAGCAAAAACCCGCGGAATTTGGTTTTCTGGGCGAACCAAACCCTCGAATTTAGTCATTTTCGGACAAGCAAAAGAGATGGTAAGGGGCCTCTTGGAGATTTCCGCTTAGGTTCAGGATAGGTCTGATGCCCAATTCGATATCTTCGCACATCGCTCTCAGCTTAGAGTGGGCGTTGTGTGTAAGCAAATTGCGCCGGCGTACCGGCAGAGGAGCCCAGGAGCGCGCGCAGTTTGGGCATGAACTGCGCAGCTTGATCGAAATTAAATTAATTTCAATAATGAGATGAAATTTATTAATCAATTTGAATGAATTATTTTCTTCCTCTTCATCCTTATCTCCTTCTTATTCTGTTCGATTTGTCTCATCCCCCTCCTACGCTTGATAATATTTCTCAAAATTTTCCGCCCGTTCTCGCCTTGATCCGGCCTTGCTGGTTAGTTAGAAACAAATTTCGCGGGTCTGCCTTCTAGCAAATATTTCTTGTGCAGGCTGGCTTATTCAAATAGCAAGAAACAGCAATTTCACGGTTTTTGCTGCAACGATAACAAAATTTAACACTGTGTTGACTCATTCAAAGAGTAATTTCACGGGATTGGTCTACCAATGAAAATAATTTCACCAGTTGGGGCTACCCGCAAAATTGACTTGGTGCGTCCGGCCTCATCAAAAGTCGAATTATGTGCAGTTGGCTCCTTGGTTCGTTTTAGCCAAATTTCGTGGGGAGGGATCACTCAAAAAACTAAATTTCATGGGGCTGGCTTCCTGAAAAAACCAAATTCCCGGAATTGGCTAATTAAAAACTCTTCTCTATCATCAAAAAGCCATGTGTTGGTTTTCGCTAATACAAAATCGTGTAATTCCGTTGTTGACCAATTTACAATGAAATTTGGTGGGGTTGGCTCATTAAAAAAAATCGTATCTCGTACGATTACGTAAAATCGCGGACCTCGTAGACGAAGATAACGTTTTGCGTATTTACTCACATATCTCCACTCCATACAACAGATGCAAAGGGCAGGGCCCTCTCCTCCTTCTCTATCCTCGCACCTTGCCAAGAAGGCAGCGCGCAAGCGCTCAAAGGTCCTTTTTTCATTTCATTGAATCACTCACTATACAGCTCGAGTAAAACGTTATCAACGTTAAGCTATGTCTCCACTTATGCCTTTTTGCGTGCGTCAGAGGCATGTGTCACAGCGCACGGAAACGCACGTGAGGAATGCGCTATTACATGCGTCAAAAGGCTGGAAGGATATCAGAAATTGCTGCATAGCTTAGAGGGATGCGTTGTTGAAGTGAAAGTTGAATAGGAGTGTTGAATAAGAGGAAGACGAAAGCGCACAAGTGAAGAGATAGCTTCAAAATTAATTTCGCCGGACCAATTCGAATGTAATTGTAAAGATTTTGGTTCATAATTTAAAACAAAAAAAAAATGAATGAATCACTTTTTTTGCTTATGAACTAGCCTAACAAAGCATCGACTGTTTTACCCCAATCACTTGTTCATTGGATCATTGGTTCATCGGTATCTATGAGGCGCCGGTCGGTTGGCCCTAAAGGCCTTGATTTTGCCCACAAGTTTCTTCCTCAGCAAAAACTGATGACAGTATAACTTCATGAAGACGTCATGCTTCATCTATCTATAGTTCTATAACAACATTTTCTCTCCGTCAAACATGTGTAATGATTTACTTAAAGAGAAAGCTGTTTTTTCGCTCTAATTTGTATACGCCCTCTTCACTCTAAAACTGGTATGGCAGCAGCAAACGTCGCAAATTCACCAAGCACAGTTCCCCAATGAAGCAACTCACTCGGAATACTTGATGTCACAATGAGAGCTACTTTCAACTTCCTTTTTCCGGAAAACTTCCCCTTCTCCGTTCCCTTTTCTTCTTAGAGCACAACACTCTTCATCTCTATTCCGCCTATTCATTCTTCAACCCTTCACTCCCTTTTTATGCATGAAAAAAGAAAGAAAGGCTGGCGCGGAATGAGTTGCTCCCAAGTTTATCGTTCGTTCGTTGTGCAATGATGACGTCAATAAACATATACCGGTTCTTTAGGCAGGTGGAAACAACGTGACTGGAAGACTGATGATCTGTTGTACCAATAAAATATGATGGTTGGGGCGTAGGGAAGGTTTAAAGGAAAAAAAAAAAAAAAATGGTTCGGAGGAGAAAGGAGGTAAGGAGTTTTAGAATCCATCCCGTAAAACTTTTTGAATATTTGAATATTAAAGATTCTCATCGTGAAATAAGAATATCCGAGCATGCTGGCATTAAAGGATGAGCATGAAGAAGCGAGACCTTCACCATCGAATACAAAATCCACTTTCAAATCAATAAAAATATGAAGTGTTTTGTTTATCATGCAAAGCTAAAAGAGGTAGAATCCTTTACCCAAATTCGAAGTAGTATGCCCTAAAACGTGGGCCAACGTAGGCGTTTCCTCTTCGAGCCACGCGTCCACACTTTTTCTGTAGAGGTGATACTGCGTTGCGATGCAGCGCAACCGAAATCGGCCGTCGTGAAACATGGACGACAAAGCGACTGTTTCAATTTCGAGAAGGGAGGTTTCAAGGCCGCCTCGCTCGCTTTTGACGTACCAGAATAGTTGCGTGAGGTCGCTTGGCCTGAGCTGGAAAATAAAGATTAACAATTAACAGGAGGGTTCGAAATTGTTTTTTAAAACAGCAAGATTCGCCGAGATAGAAATTATCCTATTTGGTAAAACTAGCAGCTCAGCAGTTGGATTAGTGGGTGGGGGGTAATACGAGATGGGGTCTCGCTGGCGTTACTAAACATATTAATGGAGCTTCCAAAAGCACGGGGAGTGAACCGTCGTGGAATAGCAATTATTTCTGGCGCGGAAGGAGGTTGGACTGCTCTAGGCGACACCCTTCCCTTCACACCCACCGTGAAGCAGGGTTTCCCTTGAACACAAACTGGCTGGAGAGTAGGAAGGTCTTTCCAAGGCAAATTCAACTCGAGGGTAATTAATTAGAAATGACCCTTAAATGAAAATGGTGTTACAATGATAAATTAACGTAAATAAATTTGCCTTCCAAAAACCTCGAACTGCTCCCAGAAAAAATGAAGTAATAATGCTAGAAATTAATTATTTTCTCATGCTCAGTTCGATACCTTCTCTCATCCTTCCCTCAGAACTTGATTTTTTGTTCAATCCCTTTAATAAAACCGTGTGAGAATATAAAAAGAAAAGTGAGAAAAACAGAAAACATTACATCTTCTTAAAGTACAACTCATAACTCGGCTGAAGACAATAAGGACCGGAAGGGGGTGAAGAGTGGTAGGGAGAGGGTTGAGCGAGATGGCTAGGGTTTGATAAATCTGATTTTCACGTCTTCGCTTCAATCTCGTTTTTCTCCCTTTCTTTCCCGGCGATACGAGGTCTTAGCTATACAGAAGAAAAAGTTTTACTCTCGAAGGCTATATTATGTTATATTACGCGCCTTGCGAAATAAGACTATCGTGGTCAGTGTGAAAAATGAGTGTAATAATTTGAGAGAGGGAAAATCAATGCCTGCAAAAGTAAGTAAATAATTACACAAATACATCCAAAGGCGAGTTTCAATAATTTCTTTTTAGTTCGACGGTCATCCAGGGAACGTTCATCGAACAGAATAGAAGAACGATAGATCTACACAGAACATTTAACGTTTTTGTAACGTTAAACAGAACGCTTAGAGAACGTTAATTCAACGTAGGGTTGAAAATGCTCACTTCTCAATCATCAGCCATAAAATGAAGTGACAAGTGAACAAACTTTTTTTGAAACAGTTATTTTTTTTATTTGTCTGACAACATGAAGAGCAGAACAATTTTCGTTGTACTGTCCCTTCATCACTTGACCGGATAATCTCAAGACGCCAGTCGTCGCCCTTCGTCACTCCGTTTTCATCTACAAACTATTTGAAATAATTATGTCCGCTTCTTGTTCCGCTAATGTCTTTTTGAGCCTCCATCCAAATTTTGACTTTTTCACTGTTCTTCAAGCTCGTAAAAGGCAAAAATTGTTTAATCCCCCAAACCAAGTTCCATCCCGAGGACACCGCCCGAGCACCACCGCCATCAGCTCACCAACCACTGCACCCCGCCACAATTCGTCCACCGTAACGCAGCCCATACCATTTCGATGGACGACATATATATCACACAGTAATCCCTAAACCTCCCAGTCACAAAAAAGCTCCAAACCACTTCAAAGGTTCAGCCATTATGGTTGAACCTATGGAAATCACTAATCATAGTTAAGCTCCAACCAGTGTCAAGCTCGACCCTCAGCTCGCTGGAAACATTTTTTTTCGAAAGAAAATGACAAAATATGACCAGGAATTGAATATTAGTGTAAATGATTGATTTCGATTTATAGCGAAACAATAAAAGTTGCCAATTTTTTTGTTCATAAACGACCGGGCTGTGACTCGTGGCGTAGTTAAGGGGTTGTGACCCCTACCAACCCGCCGCCTCATGGCTGTTATCATGTCTTGCCCCTTCTTGAACTTCCCGTTCTCTTAAGTCCTATTGCTTGCTTTGTGGGAAGCTATATCGTGAAGGTCATACTTATGCTGTTATTACGTCATCAGTCTATCTAACCCAATCGGGAACGGACAGGAGGTAAGAGTTGGGTTATATTACCTTTCCTGGTTACCCCAAATTTATTACAGTATTGAGTGATTTATTCATATTTACTTAATTTTAACGTTCCAAAAGTTGTTTTATGTTTTATGAGCTGAAATTTAGGTCTAGTGTAAGCAATTGATCCACAGACGGTGATAGTTTCTTCCGGTTTTCAGTCACTGAGGCAGAACAGAATGTGTATTCCACACATCGCTCGGCCAAGAAGTCTTGTTCCTATGTCACTTGGAAAATGAATTTTGAATAGAGAATCAACACAACGTGTTCTTTTTATTCTATAATATAATACACAAATGGCGTTTATTCGACCGATCCAAAAAGAACCAAATGCGTTTGTTGGGTGCTACTCGAGGGCTGGAAAGGACCGTGTATCCTTCTTCAGATTCTTTTCCAGCCATCAGGGTGAGGTAATCTTCTTCAGCGCTATAAAAAAAGCACGTGACATTCTACGTTAAGCATTTCCCAACGCTCGTTTCACACATACGCGGTTTCACGAGTTCCCCGCGTGAATGCCGCTTTCTCATCGAACCAAATAATATGTACCGCACATGTGTAAAGGTGTACGCGGTCACTACGCGGCAGCCAAAACCGCGCCGCGTGAAACCTCGTACAAATATGTGAAACGAGCCTAACGCGCTATAGTTAAAAGTTAAGCCAGTTCAAAATTGATGGGATGGCAACGTGAAAGGGTTTAAAATGAAACTATT
Organism: Corythucha ciliata; assembly: GCA_038030265.1. Lineage (NCBI taxonomy): Eukaryota > Metazoa > Arthropoda > Insecta > Hemiptera > Tingidae > Corythucha > Corythucha ciliata. The sequence continues at coordinate 43,714,471 of CM075938.1, read as the reverse complement.
GCTCTGGTCCGACTATAGTCACCCATTCACGTTTACGTTCCTGTACCGACAATAAACTGTGAACTGGCCTTTTTTCTTGAATAACAACGGAAAACTCACTCTTGTCATCACAAAGCCCTTGTCTCCGGCATTCCGAACTCCCGAAGTACTAACTAAGCCACTTCTGTCGACGTGTTGCGGTTCAAGTGATTTCAAATCGCGAAATTCCTCTTGTGTGAATGCAGTCACCACGTCAACGAGGTAATTTACATTACCCAAGCTCGACATCGCCGGGAAATGACGGGCGTCTGTCGAATTGCCACTAACGAATCTTTGTACTAGAAAGGACACTATGATTGAAATAACTTGCCCGATTTTTATTGTTGACAAAATGTCAAATATTGAGCTGATTGGATGCTCACGAGCAAGGACCGGCACCGATTTATTTTCATTTTTTTTAGATAGCGGCGATCCTTCCTTCGATAATCCCCCAGCGTAATCACTTAAGTTCCATTTTTTACGTAATTTTGATGCCTACAAAGCCATCAAGACTTAGTTATTGAGAAAAAAAACCGCAGCAAGCTTCCAATGTAGAACTAACACGAACGGGGCAACCAGGAATAGATAAGAATGCAATGCCAATTCGATTCGTAACCTGCTGTGTCCTTTCCCAATAGTTTTAAAAATTAATAAAAAAATAAAGGGCCTGATTTTATTTGAACGGATCGTGTTTTCATGAGTTTTGGTACCCAAGCTATCACTACAGCATGATTTTGGAAATTGTGTTACTTCCTCATTCCGTTAAAAGAATCCGTCAAATAAATAATGATACAATATCGTACAAATTCAACAACAATAATTATGTATGTTGGGTATCTATTAGCACTTCTCATTTGCATAAAATTCTGCAACGGGGCAATTCATTTCCCCGTCTTCTCCATTTACATACGATTTAATTAAGAGAAGACGGCTGGAAATAAACAGCCCAAATGCAGAATTTGTGGAAATGGGAAACGCCGTATGTAAATGATATCAATATGTATATATGTATACAGGGTGATTCAGGAGGAATGTGACAAACTTACACAGGTTATCTTGCGTACCTGGATGCACAAAAAACGTCACATAGACACATAGGCGAAAATGCTTTGGTTACGAGATATGAGCATTTTACCGTTATTTCTTAGTTTAATCAGTTTTTACGATAATTGTCGTGTTCACGGCTCGCTGTTGGTGGTTAGACAAAAAATTACGGTGGATTCGGAAAGAGGAAAAAATCCTGTTCCTAAAACCACCATGGAAATAAAAAAATGACGCTTGCGCGTGGCTATTTCAGCCATGTGATTTTTCAAATACCTGCTGATAAATTTCACGTCAGTATCAATCAGCTGCTAGTGCACGCATCGACGGGCAAAGTTGTGGAAAACTACCCCGTTCTGTGTACTTTCGAACGGTGTCGTGATAGTTGAAGTTTGCAACCCTGCGACTTTAGCAATCATGTTCAAATGCAAAAAAGTGTAAACTTGCCTGGTTAAAACAAACCGAATAGGTCAGGGTAAATGTTCTTTCCTTGGGGTATTGCGTTCCTACGAGCATGCTCGTCTCAATGCTTGAAGAAAGGATTCAATTGACAACGAGGTTTTCCATGTATGGTTGAGGTGGTGGATGAACAGCGTTAGGGTGAAAATGATGGACTTGGACATTTCACCTTGTCAGATTCAGCCGGTACCCGTTGTAGCACTCATATCTCTCATTCACGAAGCTCATTGCGCATCGTTTGTCCGTCCAACTTGTATGAGATCAATTTAAAGAACGTGTAAGTTGAAATAACAACATAACATCATTGAATTAAGTATTCAAAAATTCCTCCCCCTTTGTGAAAACTCGGACGCTCTTTTCTGCGACGCTCTCGTGGCTCGAAGAATTTCGGCATGTCATTGTCTGATCGATTCAGCACAGGCTACAACTTTGTTGATCAGCTGCTCGCGTTTGCTGGACTTGTGTTCTAATACCATTGCCTTCATCCACCCCAAGAGACAGTAATCGAGGGACGTTAGGTCAGGAGACCCTGCAGACCAGTTAATTGGTCCTCCTCGCCCAATCTGCTGAGCTGAGCTGAATCCGATAAGGTAGAACGGCCAAGTCCCGTTCAAGTCCTAACGCATCAGTTCATCCACGTCCACGGCGTCTCACATGGTGAGGCTTGCGTTGTGAATTGAATCCTTACTTCAAGCGTTGAGAGGAGCATGCTCGTAGGAACGCAATACCCCAAGGAATGAACATTTACTTTGACCTATTCGGCTTGTTTTAACAAAGCACGTTTACATTTTTTTGCATTTGAACTTGATTGGTAAAGTCGGAGGGCTGCAAACTTCAACTATCAAGACACCGTTAGAAAGTACACAGAATGGGGTAGTTTTCCCCAACTTTACCCGTCGATGCCTACACTAACATCTGATTGATACTGATGTGAAATTTATCAGGCATTCGAAAAAAAACTACTTTTTTCGCTTTTCACATGTCTGAAATAGCCACGCGCAAGCGACATTTTTTGATTTTCACGGTGGTTTCAGGAACAGGATTTTGTCCTGTCCTAATCCACTGTCATTTTTGTCTAACCTCCTACGGTGAGCCGTGAACATGACAATTACCGCGAAAAGTAATGCAACTAGATAAAAACAGGAAAATGCTCATATCTCGTAACCAAAGCATTTTCGGCTATGCGTCTATTTGACGTTTTTTTTGCGTCCAGGTACGCACTATCACCTGTGTAAGTTTGTCACATTCCTCCTGAATCACCCTGTATACCTAATTATTATATTTGTTCGTACACGAGTAGATTGTTTAACAGGCGAGTGGTTTACCTAGTCCAGAGCTTTAACGAGGGATTCAGAAAAAACAACGACATATTCTCGAGCTGGAGCTTATCCTCCAGACCGCTGTGAAGTAGTCAAATAAAGCATTATTTACAGACTCAAGTGCGGCTGCTGGCCCTAAAATCAAACATTTTTTTTTTCTTCAGAAGAATCAATCGTTTGCCTAGCCATGCCCAGCAGCTGCCCACGATCTGTTTCATTTACCCAACTACTTCCACAAAAAATCTGATTTAGGCCCCCAGCCAATTAAGCCCAGCACTGAACAAGGTGTTGCTCCAGGACCATTATTGCTCAAAAAATCAAAATTTCAAAGCTAAGTGAGCTTACAGCTTGCTGTTGAGCTCCTAAAAGTAACGATACTGCCAACAAATTAATTTTGTTCTCTCTAAATTAAGACCAGTGTCTTCGTTATACATATTTACAAGGCGCGTATACCTTGTTGAGGAGTGTCCAAGACAAACCGGTTTCCAAGACAAAACTGAGTAACCTTCTTGTGTTCGTCCACACACAGAGAAGGCAGGTGGAAATGAATTGCCTCGATGCAGAATTTTATGCAAATGGGAAGCGTTGTTAGTTTCAGCCCGAGAAGACGGTTAAATCTATGTTTATAAAACTGATCGCCACTTGAACGCACACGAAGCCGCGAACCGTTCGTGAGCGATTATATCGATGAAAGTTGTGACCAGGTTATGCTGACTGATTTGATACATACTTTTTCTTGAACCTATAAGAAACAGATTTCATGTAACTTTTGTTGTTGGTCAAACCAGTAAAACCGTGGTCGCTCCCTTTTTTCCGAACACCCATTTAGAACACAGTTTACTTTGGAGTTCGATGTGCTTTAGTTGTTCGAGCAATAAAACGTATAGAACTGGGGACACTCATGAGTTAGAGAGAAGAGGGTGGAGAGGCTAGGGCAGAACACTTTGCCACGCTATAAAATTTATAGTCAAGAGCACCAGTTGGCCAAACCCCTCAGTTTTACGTTCTTACTATAGACGCATACTATACAATACTGCCCTCCATTCTCACGTTCGTGTGAAACAAACCCGGAAACAATTGGAAAGAGAATATTGGCCGTATTCAGAGACCTTCCTTAACTTAAGGCCGCCTTAAAGTGCTTCAAAAACAGGTGATGCATTTTAATAAACCGTATGATCTTTGCACAACTTAAGTCAAGGCTCCGATAAGGAAGGTCTCTGAATACGGACATAAGATTAGTCCGTTGGAAGAGGAAATCCTTTATTAAAAAACAATCCCCCCTGTGAGAATTTTGGTTTTTTTCTCATTCATTCTCACAAACTATCTGCACAGCACCCAAATATTGAACGGCGAACCAAACAAAATGATAGGTACTCAACTTTTTGGGTACGGGCGAGGAAAAAGTAAACGAAAAAGTATTCTGAAAGAATAAAGTTGAAAAACAGGAAAGGAAAATATTGCAAGCTTCATGCTGCCTTTTTGTGCAGAGATCCATAAAAAAAATACAACCATAAAACCATTCGTTGTTTTGACATTTTGGTTAAAAGACACTCACCGGCGAATTGTTCGCATAAAAAGTTAAATTAGCCGCTGGAAAGGACGACCGCGACGTGCAATTGGCTCTTATCTTCTCTCCTAGGGAGTATTTGTTCTTTTCAACTTGGATTTCAGGCACCGTCACAGGTTTTTCTGAAAAAATAAAAAATACATTTGCAGAATGGGGCGATGAAGGGCCACATATCCTCGAAAGGATGAAGACATCTTCGGTATAGCGATACATGAAATAATGTAATCAATTTTTTCATCGGAATAATCGACGTGAAATGCATGTCTAATTTTCCACCTTCGGTGTCTCTATTCTAAATTTAATTTAGACAGTCCCGTGTAGCAAGTTGAATTTCAAAAATGTCCTCCTGTCTTCTAGCAGTGCGATACAAGTACTTTATTATGTACATTGAAGTTAACGTGAGTTTCAAAAGTTTTCGCGCTCCCTTTCACTTTACGTAATGTGCGTGTTACACATAATATACTGCCTTTACAACTAAACGACGCTTTATGTTATACAAGTGACATTTGAAATACTCAGTAATACAAAAGCTGTTTTATAATATGCCAAATGCCCTCCCCCTCCATCGTCAATGAATCTGTCATTTTTTAAAAATGATGAAATATAAAGACAGGAGAAGGGGAAAAAAAGGAATGGGTCTATTCTATTTATCGCATTTTGACCGTTAAGAGAACAAGAGTAGAGTGGGTTGAACAACTCACCAATGACAACGAGGTTCGCCGTTTTGATAGCAGTGTGAAATGATGGAGCGTCAGCTGACACCTCGCATTTGTAGAGGCCTGACATCTCTTTTTGCACGTTGTTGAGGGTAACGACCTGTGGCATTCGACTGATAGACCTTGAAAACAGGATGAGTTCAAGCTTTAGTTTAGATGGAAAAATTATTCGCTATAGTGTGGAGGGGGGCAAATTTATGGAAACAGGGTAAATGTGGAAATGGTTTATAAAATGAAACTACTTGAACGCTTTCCTTTGGAAACCATCTCAATGTGTCACCTGGCAGCGTGTTTACAATCCCAGAGTCCCAGTTCAGAGTCTGCTCTGAACTCGTAGGGGGTTTTTTGTGTGTGTCTACGAGTTCAGAGCTCACCAGCAGAACAACCGCATTATACGCTGTCTTGGATTACATCTGCAAGACTTGACTTTACTCATTTCAGTGCTCGGCCGCGTAGATATGTTTATTTTCATTTGAGTCTCGCGTGAAGGCCTAGTAATAATACCGTACCGTGGACCGTAGCTTGCTCCAAGGGTGAGCGGCTTTTCGCGTTACTCTGAGAACCTCGTTTTCGTGTTTTCGTTTTCGGTTGTTTCGTTTTCGGTCGAACCTCGGTTTCGTTTTCGAGTGTATTCGTCTCAACAATGAACGCGTTGGGGAATGTCAATAGATGGGTAGGGGATCACTGTTTTCATGAAGCTCAGGCTCAGGCCACGTATAAAAGATGACTCCAAAACTTACCATTTCTCCGAAACGCACAGCTTTCAATTAGTATCTCAGAAATTAAAACCCGAAACTTCCAATCGCGTGGATATTCCAGGCAGGAAACTTTCAATTCCGTAGGTTTTCGTCAGGCTTTTGGCGCTGTTTTTTGGTACCGACTAGTCTGGGTTCAGCCGCGCCACTAAATAGGCCCAGAAAGTGGCAATTTTGCCAATTGTGCAATTTTGCCAACTGTGCAATTTTGCACTTATTTCGCTCACGAAGTCATTTTTCGGTCGTTCATAAAGCTTTGGGCGATCTCAATCTGGGGGCTGCCTGGCCCGCGAGGAAAGTGGTCACACATAAACCAGTTACCGAAACCTGCAATTTCACAAAAATACCCAAATCTTGTTATGTCACTGCAGTCAAGACCCCAAACTTCCTGTTTCGTTGAAATTATAGTCCCTGAAACTTGCAATTTCATAAAAAATAAGAACCATATTTTTGTAATCTCGATGTTTATACCTGAAACTTTCCTATTTCGTTCAAATTAAGTCACGAAATTTACATTCTCACTGAAATTAAGCCCCTGAACATGAATTTTCGCACAAATTAAGACCCGAAAGCGGCTTTGCCGCGGATATTAGACCATGGAACTCCCAAATCTCCTGTGTAACTATTCGCTAGGCAGCCCGCCTATTGGATCCACTGCTACGGCAAATGCTGCTTAAATCAACATCCTAAGACCTGAAACTTCCAATTTTTCGATTATTCAGCTGGACAACTTGAAATTGTCCTCTAAGTAGGACCAAAACGTTACACGGCTATTTGTCGGGGTAGGGACTGAGGAGCAGTCGGGGACTTCTAAAGTGCTAACCGACCAGAAAAAAGAGTAAGTTCTGAAACTTGCAGTTTCACGAAATTAGTACCTGCAACTTGCAGTTTAGCGAAAATTGAGCCTGGAAACACCCAATTTTACTGACATTTGTTTTTAACATGTCAGGCCAACACGCGGTTGGTCGTGGCCGGCTAGTCCGAAGTCCGAGGCCACCAAAAAGAATCACAGATAGTCGAAACGTAAAATTAGCGGCTCGTAACTTGGACTTTTTCTTACAGCATTTTCCATTTCCATAAAATTATGATCTAGAGCAATTCATTTCCACCCGTCTTCTCCATTAACATAACATGTTTTAATTCAGGGAGGACGTGTGGAAATTATTTGCTCTAGAGCCGAATTTTACGGTTATTAAATTAAGACCCGAAACTTATATTTGCACAAGAATCAAGGCCCAAAGGGCCAGAACTGTCAATTTCACGTTTATTCAGCCGGGAAACCTGTAATTTTTTCCAAATAAGGACCCGCAATCGCTCAAATCAGGACCCGAACATGCAATGCAAATCAAATGATTTTTTTGTTTTTGATGGCGTTAGCTCGGAGGCCTTAGTCAGAGGTGAGTAGGTTATACGGGGTGGTTTCTTTCCTGGAGGAATTTCTATAACATCAGGTAAATTTCATTATTCTTGGATGACAGTATGGTTTGGTAATTGAAAGGATTCGTCAATAAGGCTGTCGGAAATGAATTGAGGGAAAAGACAATGAATTCAATTTTATTTTTAGGGCGTTGGCTTAATGCTTCTTTGACTTCTTCGTTTCCAAGAAGCAATAAGCCAAAGCCATAAAAATAAAATATTAATTCAAAATTGGGGGCATAGTTGGGACTGGTTTGCCTATAGGGTTCACGACCAAAAAATCCTGAAACATGCAGTTTCACTGAAATTAGGACGCGAAACTTGCAAAATCGTGAGTATCCAGCCAGAAAAATTCCAATTTCGCGGATATTTTCCTTCAAAATGGTGCAATTATGTGGTTATGCGCCAGAAAACTTTGGGCACTGTCGTGACTGGCCACTATATGAAAGACCCCCGAAACTGGAAGTTTAGAGGAAAAAAACAAATACGAGAAACTGTCATTTTAACGAGAATTAATAACGAAAACTAGCAATTTCAACCAAAAACTGGTAAACTGAAAGAGCCGAACCTACATTTTTTTAAGGAGTCAAAGGCAAAATTAGTTTTTGAGCTAGCCAAAACCAAGAAACTAGGTTCGACATGCACTAAATCCGTGATATTTCGACTCCAAAAGAGCCCTGTGAACCCACGCATTTTAGTTTTTCAGTTTTAAATTTAGCAGCTCTCAAAAGCATACGCTTGGGGAGAAATAAATTGCTGGGGTTGGGGAGAATAGCTTATGTGAAAAACCCATACCTGTGAAACTGCTATTTTGATTGAGTCAACCCTGCAAAAATGGCTTTTTAGGGTCTCTATTTTGCGAAATTGACTTTTTAATTTCGCGAAATCCACGAAATTTAGTTCTGTGAGCGCCAAATCCACAGAATTTGGGTTTTGAAAGGGCTAAACCCCGCACAAAATAATTGATTTATTCAAGTGGCAAATGCACTGAATTGTGAGCTGAATTCGGCCATTTCGTCTTTACGGTAGCGGAGAATCACGTCTAGCTGTTTCATTATGCTTGGGTGGCGGTGGGGAGGATCTTGCCCCCTCCCAGTATGTCGCCCAGAAACGCAGAAACGCCCAGTACGTCAAGACGCTTATTGAGGCAACATTCCCTTCCGTAAGGAAGAGCCTTGCTCTGGATTCAAGAATATTTGCTTAAACGAACAAACGACCACGTGAAAGATTCATTTGTGGATTCATGAAAGATTCATGTGGTTTGGGCTGAAACCGGCTGTATTTCTCGGTGGGCATGGTTCATAAATCAGGCCGAACCAGGTCTTGCTCGAGAAATGGTAACTTTGATAAAATTACCCTCCCCATTGGTGAGTTGATAACCCCTCCCTTTGATCCGCTTTTGCTGAGCTTAACGCTACTAGCAATCGCCACCCGGAAGGTATATGTATAGCAAAACACTGACTGCCGGTTCCGGGTGAATGAAGTCGCTAGCCGAACCCTTCATGGCCAGAGAATCCGTCATTCTCGTTCTCACTATTCTCGTTCTCGCCATTCTCGTTGGTAAACCTCGAGCTCGTCTTATAGAGTTCCGGTACCCATTCAACGCTTACCTTGTTGTCTTGGGCCACTAGACAAGGGCTTTGACGGTAAACCTCGAGCTCGAAACCGGTGCTGTTGTTATTGCCTTGATAGCATCCGACAGTCCGTGACCGTGAGGATATGGATTTGGGTACTTTGATTGTCCCTCCGTTTTCAGCAGCGCAGGCTTCCTAGAGATGTGGGCAGGTTCCGAGCGAGTGCCACTCCCTACCTTTATGAACTCAGCACCTGTCTCGTCCGTACGTGAACTATAAATTTTCATTGTGATTCTTCTTCACCATCTGCCCCTCTCACCATCACTATGCGTATGCGAGCACCCTGACTATGCGAGGTGGACAGCAGGGGCACACCAGGTGTGGGACAGCAGTTGTTCAGAGTTCTGGGCTTGACTTCAGTCAACACATCCATGATCTTGGAGTGGCCACTGCCAGTAAGAGTCCCATCCCTCCACACACGACCCGTTGTATGCCTTAGGGCAGACCCTATTAGCTTGCACCGAGAGATATAAAAATTATGATGCCTTATTCAAACGTTCGGTAAGAAGGAAGATGAATAAGGGCAGAAAAGTGAAAAGACAATTTTCCAGAAATAAGAATGTCATTATTACCGCGATCACTGTGAGATTTTCCAGTCAGCTAATTGCGATTTGCACAAAATTTTGTACCGGGAGATTTTATCTCGGCGACCTCTTTGAATTAAAACACTCGTCTTGTCCCACAAAATATTCTTGAGTCCCGTCTCGCGTCCCCCGAAAAAAAAAAAAAAAAAAAAAAATCATATATGTTACACGAGACACATGGACACTTCTCCGTACTTCTTTTAATGTACACGTCGGCACATCAGCCATTCTGTGGTTCCTAAGTCACCTATAATTTCATTAATTTTTTACTCAGCAGACCACGACATTAAAACCGGTCACCTAAAGTTAAACGTTGTATGACCTCCCTTAGTTTATTTTCTTTGTAGAATGTAGATGGGCATACATTTTTGATTGGGTGATTGTGGGGGGGGGGAGGAGGAGAGAGAGTTGGACTGAGAATAATGTCCCTGGCTTGTTTTAAATTGCAATCCCTTCGTCATAAAAAGGTGGATTTCACTTTGGGAGGTCGTTTTCCTGTGATATCCTCCGACCCCCCTCTCTGTCACATCGTATTGTGCCTCTCCAACCAAAGGGCTCGGCTCCGAGCTATAACTTTTATCACGGTTTTATTGGTTTGGGACAGCACTGGAAACAGTCTCCTTTACCCTAAGCCTCTCCCTCCCCATCGCTCCGTTGCGCCTATCTTTTAGCCATCAGTAGCCATAACTTTACAGTCTGTAACAATTTAATCTGTCCGTGGCTGCGGGGGGGGGGGAGTAACAAAAGGCTGGTTTGAGAGAGTGAGTAGGGGGAGACCGTAGTGAACATATGGGGGCAGTGGAATTATTACCATTTCACCTATTCAAAATAGGGAGTTTTAGCACCTTTCCGATAAATCATCCGTTAACCTCATATTCAAATTTCAGCCAACCAGGTATTTCATATCGTAGCAACGATTGATTGAACGCTTGCGTCATCTTGTTGACCGGTGGTTTTATCTTATTTTATGATAAAACTCACCAATATAAAGTATACCTGAATGCGAAATGTATAAGAGTGCAGGGAAAATGGATTGCCAAGGGTTATGACTCGGGCTGTAATGGCCAATGTTCTCTGCCCTCATTCTGACTTCCTCAAGGTTATTTTTCAACTTATTTAATTCAACTTCTTAATTTAATTTTGAATGGTCGCTGTTACATAATGACGATAATGGCGGGGACATGCGAATGTCCCTTGCCCTCTTTTATCTTGTCAAACAAGTTCCAACCTCAAAATCCAACTTTGCCTTCAGACATCATAACAAGAAACAAAGTTTCATTGCAGGCTATTATTTCCTTTTCGAGTTTCAAGCTTATATCGTTTTACTATCCTAAATCCCCTCCCTTACTTTACCACCTCATACTCCTGAAATTTCGACTAGTATTTGCATAAACTGCCGATATACACCTCTGCACCCGCACTACTGGCAAATCCTTCGGCGTTGTCGAATGCAAGCGCGTCATGCATACGCATGAGATTTTCTCCCCGCTCCTCCGTTTCTTGTCCACAGACTGGATATGTGTTGGAATATACGCTTTGTCGCTTCGCTGGTTGCATGCGAGACGTTTAATACGACCCGAAAGGCGGCGAATGTTACGTGGAGTGACGTTATTATTTAAGGGTATTTTGCTTGGTGCGGAAGAATCATGGTGTTTACGTTCAAAAGACGTTAGGAACTGTTGTGTCGAGCCAAATCAGTTGCGCCCAGATGGAGATGCATTCTCACACAATTGGTTGGATCTAAGAAGTTAATTATTATTGTTGAAGTTTTACCAGGTTTAATTTGTGTTTGTGTTCAATGACATGAGATTATCAACAAATTGATTGAAAGGAAAACAAACATTTTATGCTGCAACTCCTCTGAATAGCTTCCACATATTTGTCAACTGGGAAATTAGTTTAAAACAGCTATGAGGGCAAAGAGAGTTTCTTGCTAAGAATGATTAATAGAAATAATTTATTTTACTTTGTTGAGAGAACTAATTTTTGCCGAGCTTTAAAAACACACACTGCATAAAGTTAATCCCTTGTTTCCCTAAAATAAATAAAAAGTTTCTCATGATTATTTTTATTAAACCCTTCCCTCTTTCTCATCCAGCCCCACACCACTCAAACCCTTGTAACAACCTTTCCACATCTTTTCAACTTGGTTGAACTTATTTCAAGAGCCTTGCTGAAAGTGTCAACTCAGGGTTTGTGTTTCCTCAGCCGAGAGAGAGGAAGGAATTTTTTCTTGCTTACCAGCGCTCTCCTCCCCACCCACTCCAAAACCTCAAAATGAAAACTCTTACTTCTTTTTGAATTTAACTTTTTATTTGTTTAGGATTGAAAATTACCTCATACAGGGTGCTTGTCAAATAAGCGAGTAACTCTGATGGGTGATGGTGATGTATCACCACTATTTGTTGTTCGTGCCGTACTAGCAGAAGCGATATTGATTGACTTTTACTTTAAAACCCCTTTCTTCCCTTTCTGTGCCATTGAAAAAAAAAACCTCTCCTTCTGGTCTTTCCCACTACCTACATCCTTTACAGTTGATTGATAGCATACATCAAGAAGTAATTAATGGGCGAATAGGGTACTTCGGTTTTAAGGGACTACAATGTCATTTTTTGCCCTATAACGTAAGACCTGAAAGAACTACGTACTTGATCGTCTAAATCAAAAGGAAATAGGAGACACTTCTGAATTAAACCCAGATTTTATGTATCTTACTCATTGCTCTCCAAGTCCACGATCCATGAGAAGAAGAGCACAGCTTTTTGTAGTTGAACCACATTAGGAGAGAAACCACTAAAGGCGTGGCCACCCGTTTAAACTTGCCTTCCGTCATAGTTCTGTTACACTTGCGAGCAAGTTTGAACGTTTGGCCACGGCTTAAAACCAAGAACAAAAAGATTTGTGTTTCAATACAAGCTTAATTGAAAATGTAGGTTTTAGTAGTGAAACCTACTGCGTACACCTTCCTCGTCAGCTCTAACCTGACTTACTGGCAGACTTCCTAGGTAGTTTTCGTTTGGAAATCGTGCAAAAAACTGAAATCTCAGGCCTTGGAGGCTAAAAAACCTGAGCAGCTTGGATCTGAGTCCAATTTTTCTAAAAAGCAGATCCAGCCCTAAAGGCGACAGCCACCAAATAAGTTATTATGAACTCAATCGGAGATTACGAACAATCGGTAATATATTTTCAGGGATTGCAACCTATGTCTCACCAGAATCTGGGATAACTGCTCAGAGAAGTGACAAGTTTCCATCGTAATTCTTCACAAACATCACTGCCGAGGAATGTGTCCTCTCCATCCATGCATTTTTCTTGAAAGCACGTCTTGGATCTGGGGAAACCTGCCAGTTTTCCAGCCTCTAATCCGAACAGAGTTTCCACTTTCCTCCTATAGACCAGTTCATTCCAGCTAACATTAAACTTGATGGTTACAGGAAATAATAAATGAATTACACTCTAATATTAAGATTTGTTGTTGTAAAAACCACGAGTAATATACTTTTCGAAGAAACGTGCGAGGGAGAAAACGACGGCACCCCTTTTAGAACAAAGAAAGCTTAATGGAAGAACCCTGGTGCTCTTTAGAAATAACGTCCTTTTCATTCATTTCGTGTAGCAACTACCAGGTAACTTCCTTTTCTGTTCATTTATTACAAACGAGCTCACTCAGCGAGTGGTTGTCGTACTTTTATGTCTGAGGTTATAGAAAAATCTGCGTAATCACTGAATGGCCGGGGAAATATCGCGTAAGCTGAGAACCTAAACGCCTATTGTTATATCTTTTAGAAATAGGAACGCGTATCGAATATTATGTATTTGTATTTATTTGAAACAAGAAACGGGAAACTGGGTAAAAAGTGCGAGAACTGCTCGCTTCATATTCGAAGAAGGAAACATGTGCCATGGGTTAATAATCATGGACGTAGGGTCATTACAGTCTCCCTCACTTAGTCCGAAGATACAATGGTACTAATGTGAATTACGAAAGTTCACAATCGCGTAGATGGATTGGAGGACGACGTCGACGTTCTGATCGTCGGAGTTGAGAACGACCTGGGGGTCAACCATGAGCTAGCGTAAAAATACCGGCAAAACGCGGTATCTATGGCGTTATAACATTATTTGTGATAGAGCGTCCTTAGTTACCGCTTGCGTTAATTTTTTAACGCTAGCTCATGGTTGACCCCCTGATGGTCCATTTGACACGTCATAACGTAACGGTTGACGGATACTTGAATCAGGGATCAGGCGATCACTAGGCGACTGTAGTATTTCCGTTGATGGAACAATGGTTTGAGCTAGAAGCCATAGTGGTGGTTGACTTGGGTTTTCGTTTCCTTCTGGTCGAGAGGGTGATTCTTGGCCTCCCGCTTTGGTTTCTGGAGAAAATGACACCATCTTATTTAGAACGTTAGTTCTCCTCAACTGGTCGATGTGACGTTTGTACGTGTACCCATCGTCTAGCTTGATAATGTAGTGTAGGAGTCCCAATTTTTGTAGTACAGTTCCAAAACGCCAATGAATTTTTGAATTTGTGTAGTATCGAGATTGGACTCGGTCGCCGACGTTTAAAGAACGAAGTCCAGGAACTGTTGATTCGTTTTGAGGAGTTTCCTTGAATGGCTTGATGGCGTCCAAACGTATTCGAATTGTTCTGCCGAAGTAAAGTTCAGCAGGGGATTTCCCCTCGACTAAGGGAATCGCTCGGTAAATTTGTAGAATTTTCTGGATTTTCTGCTGAAGGTTTCCCGGTTCATTTTCCATAGCCGTGAGACGATTTTTTAGGGTGCGCACGTTCCTTTCTGCAAGCCCGTTTGTTGCAGGGTGTCCGGGCGCGCTGAATTTCTGAATGATAGCGTTGTTTTTGCAAAAAGTGGTGAATGTCTCACATTTGAAGATAGTTGCATTGTCTGAGACAATTATTTTGGAAAACCCGTGAGTCGAAAATATATTTTCCAGAAGTTCGATGGTTTTTGTAGCAGTCGGAGCGTGATAAGATATCCAGGCTTTGACCCATTTTGATTTGGCGTCGACGACAATGAGAATGTGTTTTCCTCCGTCCAAAGGCCCGGCATAATAGACATGAAGTCGATCCCAGTTTGTCTTTGGTTCATCCCAAATATGTAGTGGAGCTTTTGTCGGATTCGGTTGATTTAAAGCACAGGATTCGCAAGAGCTTACAAGTCGTTCGATATCTCGATCTAGGCAAACCCAAGTGCAGTATCGCCGAGCAAGTTGCTTCATTTTCGTGACACCAACGTGAGTACTATGGAGCTCACGCAGAATAGAAGCTTGTAGAATTTTTGGGATTACGGCTCGATGTCCTTTGAAAAGAATTCCTTGTTCGAGTGTGTATTCGTCTTGAATTTTCCCCTCGAGGAGATCTGCTTTAATTTTTGAAAGTTCTCGGTCCGCATTTGTCTCCCGGGCGATGGTTTCGGCGTCTACATCGTCCGAAGAAATTTGAAAGAGGGTGAGAGCGCAAATTTCTTCAACTTCCTTGTTGATGATAATATCCATTGTTTGAACGTCTTCCTGTATTGGTAGGCGAGATAGGCAGTCGGCATTTGTATTGTCAGCTCCTCTTTTGAGTTTCACCTCGTAGTTGAATCCTGTGAGATAGGATGCGTAACATAGAAGTCGTGCTGAAGTCATTGCTGGTAGCTTAGCAGCCTGGTGAAATATTCGAGAAAGGGGCTGACTGTCGGTCACTAGCTGGAATTTCTGCCGTAGAGGTAAATAAAAAAATGGCTCACAGCAAAGATGATGGCCAAGGCCTCGCGGTCAATTTGGCTGTAGTTACATTCTGCTGGAGTCAATGCGCGAGATGCAAAGGCAACTGGGCGTTCGTGTCCATCCACGATGTGAGAAAGTATGCCAGCGACTCCCGTCGGACTGGCATCGCAAGTGACCACAATTGGAAGCTCTGGATTGAACTGGTAGAGGACCCTGTTACTAACAATCTCTTGTTTGAGTTTGAGGAATGCTGCTTCACATTCCCTAGTCCACTGGAATTTTTTATTTTTTTGAAGAAGTAGACGTAGAGGTGCAGTTATTGTGGACATCTTGGGGATGAATTTTGAGTAGTACGTTATAAGACCAAGGAAGCAGCGAAGTTCTTTGACGTCTGTCGGTCTTCTCATTTTTGAAATTGCTTGAACCTTGTCAGGACTTTTCAGGACCTCATTTTTGCGAATAACATGACCGAGGTATTTTAATTCAGTTTTGAAGAACTGGCATTTGTTTTTATTCAGGTGCAGATCATATTTTTGAAGTCGTGTCAGGCATGAACGTAGACGCGTAAAGCATTCTGATTTCGTTCGACCATAGACAATAATGTCGTCAAAGAAAGAGAGCACGCCTTCGAGATTTGAAAGAATTTTGTCTTTCTCGCGGTTGAAATCCTCTGGCGCCGTTTTGACTCCAAAGGCTAGGCGATTCACTTTATAGGTGCCTTTGTGCGTGGAAATGGTCAGGACTTTAGCACTTTCCTCATCCACCATGAAGTGCAAATACGCTTTGAAGACGTCAAAATGACAGAAAAATTCCGCATCTGTGAGCGCTGCCAGTATGTCGTCTACTTTTGGTATTGGGTAGTGTGAAGATATATTTGAAGGTTCACTGTGTTCTTGTACTCAACACATAAGCGAATACTCCCGTCCGCTTTCGGTACAATAACCAGAGGGGAACCCCAGTCGCAGTGGTCGATTTTTGAAATTATGCCTTCGGCTTCTAAAGTGTCCAATTCTTTTTCCACTTTTTCTCTGAGAGCGTACGGGACGTCTCTAGCACGTAGAAAGATGGGTTTGGCATGTTCTCGGAGTTGCAGAGAGCAAGTGACACCCGGAACGCAACCAACCTTAGGTTCGAAGATTGAAGGGAATTCGGCTAGAATGTCATCTATATCTTCATTCCCATTCACACTGTTAATGAAAAAAGGAGAGTGAAGCAGAGAGTAGTCGAGTTCCTTCAGATTTATTCCCAAATGACGGATCCAAACGCGACCCAATAATGGTGAAAAATCATCGGGAACTATGTAGATTTCTTCAGTCGAATAGGTGTCTTTGTAGCGCACCTGTACATCAAGTTTTCCATCTGGGACGAAAACATTATTTGTGTAGGATCGGAAGGCCACATCTGATTTTTTTAGTTGTTTGTTGAGCTGAAAGCGTTTGAATTGTGAACGCGGAAGAAGAGTGTAACCAGGGGGCCTGTTCTGCAAAATTTCATAGTGTTCCTAGGAATATCCTTTCCACCCGTCCGACCCGAATTAAATCACATGTTGATGGGGAGAACGGGTGGAAAGAGACAGTGACAGTGACAGTCAAAAGTTATAGAACAGGCCCCCAGCTCCGGAATCAACTTCGAATTTCTGGGGCTGTCCTTCGATTTCAACTGTTACGAAGTATTTCTCAGCGTCTTTACTCGAGTCTTTGTGACCGAAAATATCAACTATTTGATTAAGACTCGAATACTCAGTTTCAACTGAGTTAGTAGGTTGACTCGGTCTGGAAAAAAATTGTTCAGAACTTGAAGGATTACGAGTTTTGTTGGAAGCAAGTAGTGTTGTGAGGCACACTTTGGCGACATGGCCCTTCTTTGTGCAGCTCTTACACGACAATGACCGTGGGTCAGTGCGGCATTCAACAGTTTTATGATTGTTTCGGCCACAGCGGACACACATTTTATCGATCCCCAAGCGTTGATAGTCGACTCTGGATTTTGAACGGGGACGTGGCCTATGAGAATTTCTGGGTTTCTGAAATTTTACTTTATTTACGTCCTCAGTATTAGCGGTGCTACAGCTAATATTTGCTTGTTTTGAACTGAGTAGCCTACTATCGACTTTGGAGGCTTCCAGGGATAAAGCTTTGATTGAAGGAGATGTTCACGGATCGAATTATCCCGTATTCCACGGATAAACTGAGCACGTAGAAGAATATCGGCAATGCTTCGTTCACACAGACATACAAATTCACAGTCATTAATGTCACGTCGAAGTAGGGCGACAAAATCAGCGATCGAGTGATTTGCCTCTTGATATAGGGACATGAATTTGTGTTGAGCAACTAAAACATTTTTCTTTGGGCACAGATGCTCTTGAAGAAGCTTAATCAGCTCATCGTAGGACAAATCAGTGGATTTCTTGGGAGCACTCAAAGAAACAAGTAATTGATAGTGATTTGAGCCGATGGAGTTGAGGAGCATCTGCTTACACAGATCCTTATCGGCAAAAACTCCTTTCATTGTTAGGTAATTCTCAAACCGTTGAACGTACATTGGAAAATTTTCTTTTGAAGGCGTGAAATTTTCGAATGGAGGAATCAGAATAGCGGCGGGTGTCGGTGTAGAAGAGGGAGAACGGCCTGAGCTGCCTGAAGAGCGAATCGCTTCAAGAAGCCTTTCCTGGTTTGAAGTAAGCGAAGCCATGAATGCGGCAAATTGTTCGGCATCCATGGTGTAATTAACGATTCGGTACTGGTACTAGAGGTAGTTAATAAAATGTAAAGTCTTTACCTTGTTATCGAAGAAAGGAAAGAAAAAACAAAATCAAATGAATGAGAATCCGTCATCGTAGTGTCGGGGTGAAAGCGGTTGCTACGGACGCGGAGTTTTTTTTTTTTTTCTTCTTTCACGCACTTGTCCTCAACTTTAGAAAATGTTAAGTTCCGTTTCTTATTATCCTCGTCGCCACTTGTTATATCTTTTAGAAATAGGAACGCGTATCGAATATTACGTATTTGTATTTAAAAACCAGAAACGGGAAACTGGGTAAAAAGTGCGAGAACTGCTCGCTTCATATTCGAAGAAGGAAACATGTGCCATGGGTTAATAATCATCGGGAACTATGTAGATTTCTTCAGTCGAATAGGTGTCTTTGTAGCGCACCTGTACATCAAGTTTTCCATCTGGGACGAAAACATTATTTGTGTAGGATCGGAAGGCCACATCTGATTTTTTTAGTTGTTTGTTGAGCTGAAAGCGTTTGAATTGTGAACGCGGAAGAAGAGTGTAACCAGGGGGCCTGTTCTGCAAAATTTCATAGTGTTCCTGGAATATCCTTTCCACCCGTCCGACCCGAATTAAATCACATGTTGATGGGGAGAACGGGTGGAAAGAGACAGTGACAGTGACAGTCAAAAGTTATAGAACAGGCCCCCAGCTCCGGAATCAACTTCGAATTTCTGGGGCTGTCCTTCGATTTCAACTGTTACGAAGTATTTCTCAGCGTCTTTACTCGAGTCTTTGTGACCGAAAATATCAACTATTTGATTAAGACTCGAATACTCAGTTTCAACTGAGTTAGTAGGTTGACTCGGTCTGGAAAAAAATTGTTCAGAACTTGAAGGATTACGAATTTTGTTAGAAGCAAGTAGTGTTGTGAGGCACACTTTGGCGACATGGCCCTTCTTTGTGCAGCTCTTACACGACAATGACCGTGGGTCAGTGCGGCATTCAACAGTTTTATGATTGTTTCGGCCACAGCGGACACACATTTTATCGATCCCCAAGCGTTGATAGTCGACTCTGGATTTTGAACGGGGACGTGACCTATGAGAATTTCTGGGTTTCTGAAATTTTACTTTATTTACGTCCTCAGTATTAGCGGTGCTACAGCTAATATTTGCTTGTTTTGAACTGAGTAGCCTACTATCGACTTTGGAGGCTTCCAGGGATAAAGCTTTTTGAACTATTTCATCGAAAGATTTATTTTCTGATTGAAGGAGATGCTCACGGATCGAATTATCCCGTATTCCACGGATAAACTGAGCACGTAGAAGAATATCGGCAATGCTTCGTTCACACAGACATACAAATTCACAGTCATTAATGTCACGTCGAAGTAGGGCGACAAAATCAGCGATCGAGTGATTTGCCTCTTGACATGAATTTGTGTTGAGCAACTAAAACATTTTTCTTTGGGCACAGATGCTCTTGAAGAAGCTTAATCAGCTCATCGTAGGACAAATCAGTGGATTTCTTGGGAGCACTCAAAGAAACAAGTAATTGATAGTGATTTGAGCCGATGGAGTTGAGGAGCATCTGCTTACACAGATCCTTATCGGCAAAAACTCCTTTCATTGTTAGGTAATTCTCAAACCGTTGAACGTACATTGGAAAATTTTCTTTTGAAGGCGTGAAATTTTCGAATGGAGGAATCAGAATAGCAGCGGGTGTCGGTGTAGAAGAGGGAGAACGGCCTGAGCTGCCTGAAGAGCGAATCGCTTCAAGAAGCCTTTCCTGGTTTGAAGTAAGCGAAGCCATGAATGCGGCAAATTGTTCGGCATCCATGGTGTAATTAACGATTCGGTACTGGTACTAGAGGTAGTTAATAAAATGAAAAGTCTTTACCTTGTTATCGAAGAAAGGGGGAAAAAAAAAAAAAAAAAATCAAATGAATGAGAATCCGTCATCGTAGTGTCGGGGTGAAAGCGGTTGCTACGGACGCGGAGTTTTTTTTTTTTCTTCTTCTTTCACGCACTTGTCCTCAACTTTAGAAAATGTTAAGTTCCGTTTCTTATTATCCTCGTCGCCACTTGTTATATCTTTTAGAAATAGGAACGCGTATCGAATATTATGTATTTGTATTTAAAAACAAGAAACGGGAAACTGGGTAAAAAGTGCGAGAACTGCTCGCTTCATATTCGAAGAAGGAAACATGTGCCATGGGTTAATAATCATGGACGTAGGATCATTACACCTATTGAGGATGATATCTCGATGTCTGCACTGACACGTTACACAGTAATTTATATCCTTCATGATATCTGTTGGAAATTGAAGCAGAAATAATTGATTATTAGATTAGCAAGAGAAATTAAACGTAGGTAGGTACCTTTTCCATCTTATAACAAAACGTTTGTCCGATAGTATTACCCAAACACTAAACAGTCATGGGCTGGTTGGAAAAAGCAATACGAGTGAAGCGACTTGCATTGGAAAAAATGTACGACGGAATAATGATCCGGACCAGCATCGACAGCCCGAAAAAGTACGAGTCATGCGTTGGATGTGTCAATGCTTGTTCCAAGTGTTTACGTCAAGGCTTTAGCGCTCGTATATCATTCAATTGTATTCTTATTGGCGACAGAAACGTTGAAACGCTCGATACTCTATGGAAAAGATTTGGTCGAGAGGAAGTCGTAATGTTTGCTTAGGTAAGAGAATTGTTTGTATATGTATCTAAAATTCACAGAACACGTATCTACGATCACTAACACCCTAGTCGTCACATCAATCTGTGTAGCGATGCTTTACCCTGTGGTAGCTTCGTGTCCAAACTATATATGTAGAATCGTTCATCCATGAATGGCATCGCAAACAGTCGATTTGGACAATAATTAATTTCTGAGAGCAGAGAAAAATTGAATCTGCTTCGTTAGTTCATTCGGACAGAAGCAAAATATGGCCGTTTCGAGTTTGGCTGCTCCAACATGAAAATCGGAAAAATAAAATTGTTAGACAGCGGACGGCGTCTGATTTGCACACGTGAGCCAAGTAATATTCGTGTTTGTTTTGAGACGTCACCCAGTGACTGTGACGATAAAAAGATCAGCTATTGCAAAAAAGATGCTTCTTATTTCAACGCCTGCCGTTTGGACTCTTAAGCAAGCCTTCATGGTGGACACAAATAAGGTACGACGTCATAAAAGACGTCTAACGTGAGCAAAAAAAGGCGTTCTGTTGAAAGTTAATCTGTGCCAGTTGGGCTATAATCCTCTGACTCAATTGTAAAAACGGATGACCACCTGAAGCCATCAGGGCGTTCAACACGCGCTCACAAAAAAGTTACATCCGTCTACAAACATCTTTGAATACAGGAGTACAGCGCACAGCGTTGCAAACCGCAGGCACATTCTTTGTTCGGTGTAGAAAAAATGGTGAAAATAGGTCATGAATAACATTACGAATCCGTGAGCTTAGCACGGAAGAATGGACGTAGTGTGCAAAAAGTTCCAATTTTCCAGGCCCTCGAAGAAATATGTTGTATAATGAAGAAAAAAATTCTGAGGTCCGTGTTCATACTCGTCATTTAACCAAGTATTTCCTTAAACGGTTTAAAATCGGTCGTTCTAATTTGTAAATTACCTGTTTTGAATCGAAACAAACAACTGCTCAGCTTGAGGGACGACTATAAATGCCCTAATGCTTAAACTTGTTAGAGGGTAATTGTAAGGAGTTTATCGAGTCGAGATCAAGTTCCATAGAAGTAAAGACGCCAAAGACTTTCTCTGCCCTGAAGGAAATCCTGTTGTTTAAGCTATCATCATCTGAAAGGTGGGGAGGGGTTCGAGGGAATACAGGGCGCCGAATCTTTTGATGCTGTCTGGGTGGGCTCCACTGGACCGATCTTCCTTCACGGGCGAGGAAAACCACGGATTTGTTTATTTTCTTATGCCCTAATCCAAGCTGATGGCCTTGAATGGTGTTCCCAAAAAATAACTATTGACATCTTTCATAAATACAGCAGAGCTCTTGCCGAGCTAAGATGAACTAATGATCTGGAGTAACATTTGACAGGTGTCACTCGCTTTGTTTTGTTTATTGTGGTGGTGAGAATCAGAATCAGAAAGAAATTTATTGAAGTAAACCGAATTGAAAATTGAAGGATACCCCAGGAGGTCTTTTCACTTAATCGCCACATGAGCGCTGGTGTATTTATGACAGTTAGGAATATTTGCGTAGATTCATCGCGAGACGAGATCGGCCTCTATGTACAAATTCATTAAGAAATCGAGGAGACAATCTAAGTTCCGAGACCCTCTTAACAACTCTCACCTTCACCTCCCACCCATTATTTACTTTTGCAGGGTTAAACAAATAACTGGAGTATCCGATTTTAAACGCACTGACGAAGTGTCTTCGAACTGGAGGCCTATCGAATACTTTTAGAGATGGGACGCCAAGAACGTTACAGAGTGAGTATCTGCGGGACCGTTACTGCTCGGGACGAGAAGATTCACTTCATGATGCGTGAGAGTGTAATAGTTTTAATAGGTTGGGACATAATTAGAAGAGGATTGACTAATTCCTAGAAGAGACGGATAATTTCGAGTAGTCAGAAAAGTTGGTTTAATTAGTCAATTGCAGTGGCGGAACAACACCTATTGGGGCCCGGGGTGGAAATCTCTAGGAGGCCCTTTAGTCTGTGATTGAACTAGGAATATACTTTTTAGTAGTGTTGAAGTACATATTTTTCTCAATTTTAGCCACGAAATTGCCTCCGAAAGCCGTGTAGGTACGTGCGTTTTCTCAATTTTATCTGCGAATGATTGTTTTTTCTCAATTCTATGCTACCATATTTCAATAGCTATAATAACTGAATTATAGCTTTTTTCTCAAATTTTATCCGTGAATTAGCTCATTTCCTCATTTTTATCCGTGAATCGGTGCTTTTTATAAGCTCTTAGCCGTGGAGTTGCTACAAGAATCCACAAATTAGGTAGCGTTTGAGTGCTCTTTTTCAAATTTATCCGCAAATTAGCAATTTTCTAAATTTAAGCCGTGAATTGCCGCTTTTTTCAATTTTAAACACCAATTCGTGTTTTTCTCTATTTATTACCCGCGAATTATCGCTTTTTCACAGTTTTATCAGCTTGAATTAGCTTTTTTTCTCAATTTTATTCCCCCAAGTAGCCTCAGGAATCCGCGAGTTGGTGTTCTCTCAATGTCAGCAGTCAATGAGCACATTTCTTAACTTAAGCTGCGAATTATCGCGATTTTTCTCGATTTTATCCGTGAAATCGCAATTTTTCTTATCTTAGCTGTGAATTAGAGTTATCCTTCACTTTCAGACGCGAATTCGCGTTTTTCTCTGTTTCACGCCGTGAATCAGCGCTTTTTCTCAATGTCAGTCCCAGCCCTGAGAATCCGTGAGTTGGCGTCTTCTCAATTTTGGATGTGAATTCGCGCTTGTTCTCAATTTCAAAGCTGCCAAATTGTAACATTTTATCACAATTCAGCCGTGAATAGCGTGTTTCTCTATTTTTAGACACGAATTCGCGTTGTTCTCTTTTTTATCCGTGAATTAGCGTTTTTTCAGTTTTAGCCGTGTGAATTAGCGCTTTTTCTCCATTTCAGCCCCAAAGTTGTTCCAAGAATAGGCGAGTTGGCGTTTTCTCATTTTCAGCTGTGAATTAGGGTTTTTTTTTCTCAATTTTAGCAGTGAATTAGCACATTTTCATAATTTTAGCTACGATTTTTAGCCCTTTTTTTCAATTTCATCCGTAAAATCGTAATGTTTCATACCTCAGCTATGTGAATTATCGTTTTCCTCCACTTTTAAACGCGAATTCGCTGTTTTGTCTATTTCAGTCGTGAATTAGCGATTTTTCTCAATTTCAGTCCCAATGTTGCCCCAAGAATCCATGAGTTGGCGCTTCTCCCTTTTAGCTTTGAATTCGCGTTTCTTCTCAATTTTTATAGCTTCTAAATTGTAGCACTTTATCACAATTTTAACTGTGAATTAGCGTGTTTCTTCATTTTTAAGACACGAATTCGCGTTTTTCTTTTTTTCTTGTCCTTGAATAAGCGCCTTTATTAGTTTTAGCCGCTTGAATTAGGGCTTTTCCCCAATTTCAGTCCCGATTTCGCCCCAAGAATTCGTGATTTTGCGTTGTCTCATGGATATTTCTCAAGTTTTAGGCCCGCTGCAAATTGTGGGTCACCCAAGCTCAAAAAACAGTTAAAAGACTATCCATTTTCAACTGTTTTTGGAGCTTGGGTGTCTGATGCGCTTAATCACAATTCTAGCCACGAATTAGCGTTTTTCTCCATTTTTGGGCCGAAAGAGCTATAGTTTTGCTCAATTTCAGGCAGTTTGTTCAATTTTATAGTTTTTTTCTTTCAATTTTAGCTGCGAATTAGCACTTGTTTGTGTATTATTTCCACAAATTGGCGTTTCTTAACTAATTTTTCTCTCGCTAATCGAATTAGCGTTTGTCTCATTGCATCGCGAAGTTACTATAGTCGAAGAAACTAGTCGGCAAATGGAATACAATTGAAAAGAATACGCGTTTTCTCAATTTCAGCTGTGAATTAGCACTTTTTCTCGATATTAACAGCCGCAAATTTTAGAATTTGTTTCTCAATTTCAGCCGCGAATCAGCGTTTTTTTCAATTTTACAAGCGATTTTAGCCATTCGTTCTACTTAAAAAGCCCGACTTTTTCATCTTTAAGCTTTTCAGGGACCCCATCCGAATAGGGGCCCGGGGCGGTCCGCCCCCTTCGCCCCTGCCTGCCTCGGTACGCTAGTAACAAACAACATTATCATCAACAACAACTACAACAACAACAACAACAACAACAACAACAACAACAAACAAAAACAATATCAAAAGAAGTAGTTGGCAGTTGCTATAACATACACCAACCAAACTCCCACCATAACAAATTTCTGTCTGATCCTTAAAACCCTTTCCATTCAGTCCTTGCAATTTACGGTGGTCCCTAGTGCCGCAATAAATTGAAGCAGAATAAGCCCTTGTTGATCAGATAAACTCCATTTCTGCGCTAACGCGCTCTCTTCATTGGACATCGCCTTCCAGCCAATTGCCAGACTAATTCAAACATTTTCACCAACGAACGTGTTAAAAACAGTTCTTTTATCTTCAAATTTTTGCGAATGACATTTTACTTGTGAAACTGAGATATCTGTTGTACGAGCCATGGAGAGAGTTCGATTTCGGTTTATAAACGTTCGTTCCATAAAGAACACCTGTACAACAAACCGTGCGGTCTCTAGAGTGAGGATTGGAGGAAAGCGGGTGTGTGTTGAAAAGGGTGTGACTGAAGGTAAAGCGCGGGGAGCTCCGCCTGCTGTGAATTATTCACGCTCCGTTTCAAACAAAAGTTTTCAACTTACTCTCAAATTGCGACCCCCCCCCCTTCCATCGTTCAATCGTTTGCTTTCGAGACGTCTCGTTTCGCATTTCAGCGTAATAAGTTTGCCCAAACCGGGACTGCACTCGTTTCTAAGCTCTCTGAGTGAGAGCCCCTCCCACCCCTTCTCTAACGGTATAATCAAACGTTACAGATTCAAGCTTTGGAATCAGATGAAAAGTGAGGAGAAGAGGATTGCTTGGAGGCTTGGGTTCTGAAGCAATTAGCGTGCGTTGAGTGCGTTGTAGAAGAGGCTGCGAATTCTGCGAAACTCTGAAAGTCGAGATTTAGAAAGGCCAAACGGGCCTGGTGATTGGGGTTTTCAGAAGACGGTTGAAGGAAGGGATTAGTATAAGCTTAGAATTGTGTTGGAAAGTTTCTCTGCGTTGTTTTGAACCATTAAGCATTCTACCCCCTCTCCCCCCTATCACACCCGACCATTCTACGCTATTAACAATGATGTGCGGTCTCGTCAATGTACATTTTGCAAGTTGACTCGGTCATTACCAAGATTGAAAACCCTGTCCCACTACCCATCCTCAACCTCTCCCACTGTGCTACTCATTTATTTAGATGAGATATAATTAATCCCAAGAGAACAAATGCATATTCCCCAATGCCTGATGATAGCGACTTACCCAACTCAACAATGAGTTGCACGTATGGAGGTGACTTGGACTTGACAAACACGGCTCAATCTGTCGGAAAAATCTGGGCAGTCTTGCCGACTATACTTACAGTTCTCTCTTAGAGTTCTTTGAATGATTTGAATCTCCCTCAAACGTAGGAAAACATACGTACAGCCAAAATGAAAAATTGAGAGTGACATAATTGCAGGCGTCCGAACAGTTTAAAAGGACATCTTCCAGGATTTCAAACAACCAGTTTTTCCTAATTTCATTAGAAAAAGAAAATAGAGTAGGTAAGGTAGCTATTTGAACTGTCATCCTGCAAGCGTGGTAAACAAGCTTACATGATGCGTTCCTCGAAAAGGGCGAAAACTGAAAAGAGCAATGAGGAAGACTCTCGACCCAACGGAAGAGTAATATCATTGTCTTGTAAAAAGTAGAACTTTT
Source organism: Corythucha ciliata (assembly GCA_038030265.1). Lineage (NCBI taxonomy): Eukaryota > Metazoa > Arthropoda > Insecta > Hemiptera > Tingidae > Corythucha > Corythucha ciliata. Next base: position 43,688,003 of record CM075938.1, on the reverse strand, counting down.
TTTGGACGTAAATAACAATTAGTGTGAAAGAAAAGTAGACAGTGCTTCAGTAATGTCAGCGGGAAAGAGCTGAGGGAAATTAAAAATTCCTGTTTAACAGTTCAGTCGCTCCTCAAGTTTCTTCAAAGGGTAACAAAAGAAAAGAACGTACTTAGCGAGGGTAAATGCTTGCTAGACGGTAAGCTTCGCATTTTGCACAATTTTTGTTCTTACTGTGGACTTTTCGGCTAGATAAAAATCCCTTTTAGCTCGATTTACGCATCAAGGCTGGAGCACACGCTTTTTAAATTCGATGTAATGGAAAAATCAGATCTGTGAATGATTAAATTTCGTGTTGATTGTTGTTTAATTCAAAGTGGATCGTTTGAACGTATAAAAGCTATGTAAAAAACTTCCCTCAGCGGATTTTTAGAACACTATGAATAATAAGCAGTTTCAAAGATTTTTAGGTGCTACCGGGTGGGCCATTTTCCCCCGTTCGACCAAAAACCAGCTGAACGCTTCACCACCAAACCTTAATAATCAATTCTAAGCCGGCTACACACATGCTTCAAGGTCGATTCAGACTATATAGACATGAAAAAATTCCAGCAAAGTCTTTTATTTGTTATGTTCACATTGCTCTGACAAGAATCATCCCGCGTGTTTCCACGTCAGGTCCGGGCAATGTGAGTGTAAATGTCATGCAGGTCGAAGCAGCGGAAATGCCTCTAAGTCTAAGAAGGCGTACTCTCACTGATAGATAGATACGTTACGAATGTGGGATCATATAAACCCGACATAGCAGGAAAATTGTCGCAGTTAGTTAGAATGGTCACCAACTATGCTTATTGGCGCAGCAAACCTCAACCCCTAGTTGTTGAAAGCTTTCTAGCCATCGCAGAACACAGCACGACTGTGTATACATACCACACTTTCCCCATTTACGGGAACAATTTTAGCACGTTAATCAAGGAAATAAACACAGCCATCTTTCCAGACTATAGTGAAACCTTGCCAAGTGCTGTTAATCTGTATTTCAGGAACGACGTTCAAAACTTAATCCCCAACCAATCCCTAATCTATACAGACGCGGCCAAAAACGAGAAACTTGTAGGGGCCGCGGTGTATGACCCATTAAAAAACGTAACTAAGCAGTTCAAACTACATCAGTTCATGTCAAGCGCTTCTGCAGAAATAGTTGCGGTAATTGAGGCTGTTAAATGTGTACAGTCCCTCCCCGCAAGAAAATACGCAGTTTTGACTGACTCTAAGAGCCTGTTAGATGGCGTGAATAAACGGTACGAAGCACCGGAAGTATCATAAGTAGTAAACCATCCCACATTATCACTCTAGCGTGGGTGAAGGGGCATGTAGGCATCACCGGAAATGAAATCGCAGACAAGATGGCCAAAAGAGCTTCAGACCAGGGGACAATCGCCCCCTATAGAACACCCTCCTCCGATTACATGGAAAGATTACAAAAAGCCGTTCTCGAAACTTGGAACACCCAGTAATCAATCAAATGAAGGGGCCTTTTTCAAATCGTTTATGACTCGAGTAGGCAATCCCCCTTGGTTCTTCTCGGCTTCACCAGGTAGCAAAGAGATGAAAATTATGTGCAGATTACGTTCAGGACATGTGCCTTGAAGAGCTTACCTGGCAAGAATAGGCAAAAAAACCGTCAGAACTTTGTCCAGTGTGCCAAGAAAAAGATATGTCACATGCCCTACTCACATGCGCCAAATACATAGAGCAAAGACAGAGGTTGCTGAACGAACTTTACCATGTTCTAGAATCGCCTTTTGATTACGGCACCATTTTGGTCAATGTTGATCATACAACTAAATATGTCACTAAATTCATAAAGGAGTCGAAAATCAAAGTATGAAACAAAATAAATTAGCTACAAATTGTGATGAGACACAATAACCCAATAATAAAAACGAACACGTATTACACATTTATAAAGGTTAGATAAAACAGTAAACACTAAACAGTCCAAGTAACAAATTATAATAAATATGTGTAACAATAAAATAGCACTATAAATAGTAAATGAAAGTAATATAAAACAATAGTTTGTGGCTGTATGGCTAAAAGCCAATGAAAAAAAAAAAAAAAAAAACGTAAACAAACTCATTTTCTGGAATTTTGTATCACACGTGGGAATGTGTGTTCCCACGTCACGTCTGAATAGTCTGAATCGACCTTTACTAGCCAAACGACGAGCAAAATATTTTTCAATTTTCAGTTGGTCGTTTCTAGGCAATTGCTAGAAATTGATTAACATTTTGCTCGTTACTAAATTACAAACACTCATGTTCATAGTCGCTTCTTGAAATTAATTCTCAAAGTAACCGCCCAATCAGTTTTTGTTTAGAAAAAAATCACCCGTTTCGACGGCCACTTGAAAAAAGCCACGTTTAAGGGTCAAATTCATAGTCGTTCATCGAGGAATGTATTCCCTTGAGGGATATCAAATCAGTCATTCTAATTTGTGAATCATCTGTTTTGAATCGAGCCAAGGGAATATTTTCCTCAAGTGACGACTATGAATTTGGACCTAATAGACCAAGAGCCAGCGACGTAAAAAGTGCAACCATTTGCATACTTTTCTTACCCAGCGCATAAAATCGAGAATAGTTCCTCAATAGTGGGAAAAATTGTCTGCCTCCATTTGGACGTGACGAAACCGGTGGCAGTCGGCACCAAAGATTCACTTGTGGGAGAAGTAACAAAAATTCCGGCCAGACGGCAAAGACGTTTTATTCTCGTGATAACGCATTGGAAAATATTGGGAAATGAATATTACGTTTCATGCTCACGGGTACTGCGGCTGCGAGGCAAAGGAAAAGTCGAAAACCCTTTGATTTGAAGTACTGCATGTCGGTGTCAGGGTATACGGGGCCTATTTGAAGAAGAGGGACGAAAAATTCTAGTATCGAATCCTTTTTTTTTATTCGATTCATTTTGAAAGATCCCATCGGCTGTACTCCAAGAAGGGAGAGTGTCCTAACATAACCTCACAATGGTAACAGTCCCCCGCGAGAAGAAACCTATCCATTTGGCGTCACATACCCCCAACAATTATTGAGAGTGTCCCTTCTGTACGTTAGTACAGTAATTATTCTATGGTTCCAGCCTATAATTTCGGGTCCGTGACGTAGACTTTCTAACAGGGTTTGGTAGGCGAACTTTCGTCATTAAGAATAGTTCATCCAAGTAAGTGTGAAACGTTTCGGACTTCCATTACTATTTCTCATTTATGTCCGAACGAAAACTAAAGAACTGGAGTGTGACACGTCGAGCTTTTGGGCTTTCTCGGATTAATCGGGATCCATTGCAGTTTGCCAAAAACAATTTTTAAAGCGAAGTCTTTTAATGGTTTCCTACTTGTGCACTTTTTACACTCGGACGAACACTTCTGAATTGGGGACGGACACATTTTTTTGAACTTGGTTGGCATCCAAGTTTTCTCAACCATGATTGGTGCGGATTCTTCGTTGCCACGTACATTCATGCTAGGCCGGGCGAGGGTGGGATTTCGACTAAGTGCGGCCGTTTTCAGACCATCCCCGACTCCGCGATGGCACAAATTGACATACCGAACCCAGTTAGAAAGCCCAAAACGTTACGGACATTAGACAGGAACATTAACAAAATGAAATGCCCTAAGAATTTCGAACAAAAATATTCATATGATGAACAAAAAAGTGGTGAGACGTCCGCCGATATAGGGAAGTGTGACGTTATGTGGATATTTTCTACAAAGCATATACACGGGTAATAGTAGCTGGTTTCATGCTCCTGCATGGCAAAAGCGGCGCTTGCTAAATGGTTTTTATACGATAAAAAAACAGTTTATTGAGCTACAAAATACTGACTATCGTTTACTAAATAGAAAGTTTATGGTATGAAATCACCAGCGATGGTGTTCGATACAAATATTTTGAGGTTAAATAAAAATAAATTCATCAAAGATCTCATGGTTGAATACATCTAATCCAGCAGGAGAAAAAACTGCCACTTCATTCCTCCTATAGACCTATTGCAGGACACGGCTTTGCTTTAAGTGACCTTTTCTTCTTCATTTACTCCTATTTTTTAAAAATCAAATTGTATTTCACGTGTCATTTCGGAGCTGAGTTTCTATCGTGGTGGTGAAAGGGGAGGGTTTTCGGTGTTTTCTTAGGGTTATCATATAAAGATAAAATATACGGTTCTTATGAAACTTTTTGACAGTAAAATCAAAAGAACATTCTTAAACACATTGAACATTTTATGCCTTGACGTAAACGTGTCCTCTTGTGTACTGCAGGGCTTTATGTCCACGTATTTCCGGATCGAGTAATTTCATTATTTCCTTGTTGCTGGCAAACACACAGTGACAGTTGCACTCAGGGCAATATACATATACAGGGTGGTCGGTTTTGAGTAGCAAAAAAAAAATTGGGTAATAGTACACCAAAAATGGGATAAAAAAGTCCTATTCGGATTGTGGCCTATCTCTTTTTGTTTTCGAGTAATAATTTGTTTAGTGATTTTTAGGCGCAACAGTATTTTTCGCCGAAAAACTGTTATTTCTCAGCTTCTACTTCACTTTTTTTCAAAAGTGATGGCAGTTTCGTAATCTACGGAACATTTTCTACGGGATGAACGCAAAATCAATATTCTAAATTGTCAAAAACGCCTGAAAACGTAACGTTTTCGTTGCGTTAATACAAAAAAACCAAGAATTTGACTTCACAAAACAATTTACTGTGTCACCAAAAATAGCTCCACACGTTGTCAAACGACATAAAAACTTCTCCGTTTTCCCAGCTTTCCAACGGTGTACTCGAAAGTGGAATTATCTCCCTCCTTTGACGAGAAAATTCGAAAAGAAGCGAAAAAGTCATACATTTTGGGCTAAAAATGTGAATAATAACAGGTGCGAAAATTCATTTGTTTGGCTCTCTTTCTTGAGAAATCCAAGCGCTGGCACAGTAAAAATTAAAATGTATTGCATTTGAAGAATAAACAACAAACAAACAAATTAATAAAATGGACGAAGAGGTGTGCGAATTTAGGGCGTCTGCTGGTCGGAGAGCCCGATTAATAGGCCCACATTTCTTCGAAGGAACGGGGCAAGGCTACCTGCATTTCCTGCAAGTCGAATTGCCACGACTTCTTGAAGGAATGGACCCAGAGCTGAGGGAACAAATTATTTTCCAGCAAGACGGTGATTTCGGTCTCCGGCGATCCCAGCCCAGCCCTGAATTCGCACACCTCTTCGTCCATTTTATTAATTTGTTTGTTTGTTGTTTATTCTTCAAATGCAATACATTTTAATTTTTACTGTGCCAGCGCTTGGATTTCTCAAGAAAGAGAGCCAAACAAATGAATTTTCGCACCTGTTATTATTCACATTTTTAGCCCAAAATGTATGACTTTTTCGCTTCTTTTCGAATTTTCTCGTCAAAGGAGGGAGATAATTCCACTTTCGAGTACACCGTTGGAAAGCTGGGAAAACGGAGAAGTTTTTATGTCGTTTGACAACGTGTGGAGCTATTTTTGGTGACACAGTAAATTGTTTTGTGAAGTCAAATTCTTGGTTTTTTTGTATTAACGCAACGAAAACGTTGCGTTTTCAGGCGTTTTTGACAATTTAGAATATTGATTTTGCGTTCATCCCGTAGAAAATGTTCCGTAGATTACGAAACTGCCATCACTTTTGAAAAAAAGTGAAGTAGAAGCTGAGAAATAACAGTTTTTCGGCGAAAAATACTGTTGCGCCTAAAAATCACTAAACAAATTATTACTCGAAAACAAAAAGAGATAGGCCACAATCCGAATAGGACTTTTTTATCCCATTTTTGGTGTACTATTACCCAATTTTTTTTTTGCTACTCAAAACCGACCACCCTTATAAGATTTTGCATACATTCATGCTAGGCCGGGCGAGGGTGGGATTTCGACTAAGTGCGGCCGTTTTCAGACCATCCCCGACTCCGCGATGGCACAAATTGACATACCGAACCCAGTTAGAAAGCCCAAAACGTTACGGACTCGACATTAGGCAGGAACATTAACAAAATGAAATGCCCTAAGAATTTCGAAGAAAAATATTTATATGATGAACAAAAAAGTGGTGAGACGTCCGCCGATATAGGGAAGTGTGACGTTATGAGGATATCTTCTACAAAGCATATACACGGGTAATAGTAGCTGGTTTCATGCTCCTGCATGGCAAAAGCGGCGCTTGCTAAATGGTTTTTATACGATAAAAAAACAGTTTATTGAGCTACAAAATACTGACTATCGTTTACTAAATAGAAAGTTTATGGTATGAAATCACCAGCGTTGGTGTTCGATACAAATATTTTGAGGTTAAATAAAAATAAATTCATCAAAGATCTCATGGTTGAATACATCTAATCCATTTTGCATGAAGATTGAAAACCTATTTTATCTCAGCGAATCCCAAAAGTACCGGCTTCACGTTTCAATGATTTTGCGAGTCGACGTCTTTCATTTCCACAGAGTACGTGATGAAGTCTTTTAAGTGTGATATTGCCAACCAGTTCACCTCGAATTTAAAGTGATAGCATGTTAAGCAAATAACTCATTTCTTGGAAAAAGTAAGCGTTGCTGTGATTCTATAGGGGTTTTATTGATTAAAATTGTGTTAATTTTGTAGTGTTTGATATTGGACGCGAGGTAATGTAAATATTGGTTTATAAGAGAGGATCCTTTTCACGTTTTTTTCCACAAAAAATTCAAACCTGAATCTTGAAACCTTTCAATAGAATCAGTAGTATTTCCTAGAAGTCACTTCCCAGTTTATACACCGATAGCTTTATACATATTCTTGAAATCCGCTCCCTTTCGCCCCGCACTATATGAGCCGCTGAGTCACGTGATTTCAGTGAGGCGGGCGATTTAGGCGTTTACAGCTGGAAACGCCTCCTAGTGTCCTATCTGTGCGTTTTTAGCGAGTAGGTGACATCGTGTTATTTAGATTGTCTTATAGCGACAACCAACAGAGTCAAAAGTTATTAATGGTACCTCCTCCTGTATATCCCTTCCTCCGTGGTATAGAAAACGAGCGATTCAAGCGTAGATCAGCTTGGTAAAATAATACATGGTTTGATTTTGAGTAGCGTGAAGCGCGTGCGTTTTGGCGAGTAAAATAAAGCGTGCGTATGTAGGGCATGCAATTCAGTTCCCCGCTACAAATGCTAAACCTGTTCCAGCCGCTACTGTCATGCAGGACAGTTGGACAAAGGGTTGCAAGTACGTAATACAAGTTGATTCATAAACTCTGGCTGTACGCCTTTAGGATAATTCGGATTTAGGATAATTAGGGGGACGAGAGGAAAAATAATGTATTGATCCATCGGTAAGCGAAGTGACCCATTGATGATTAAAAAAACCTTGCTGGAATACGTGAGCTTGCGCATGCTTGAACGAGCAGCATGAAGGTTCGCCCTTCTGAGGTTTTGGCAGCCTGGGTCTGTCGTCATGTGCAGTAGCATTTACAAAGATATAATTATCACGCTCCAAAAGATATTTCTGGTGGGAATTATCTGGAAATGATCTTGCAAATAATGCTTGCATGGCGTTACCGAATGGCAGGTGTCCGAACACAAGAAATTGTAAAAATCCACGTCCATAGTGAGCCGGGACTTCTTGATGCGAGGAGGGTGCTCGTTAACAAAATACAAGACAGAACTATGTAGGTAAGAGATGTGTTCAAGGTTTCAAAGCTCTCTTCACTTTCCTTTCGCAAACCCAGCCAAGGCTGAACCATTCATATCTCTCGGATTGTCTTGTCCCTATTTCCCCTTGCCTTCCTGTTTTACCTTTTTTCCAACCTATTCCCCACCCGTTTTCCGTGACTCAAAAACAAACCTATAGCCTTTTCTTTCTCGAAAATATCACCATTTGAAGAAGCCCCTTTGGATTCAGGCACGAAAATTGATTTACTCCGTTTGAGTGAACATCATTTCCCGCCTTCTCACCGTGTCAAGAACTGTCGCGCCAAAAAGATATCCTCTAACTCCACTCTAAATTCCTTACTTTTTAAATTTATTGAGACTTTCTTTATCTCTTGGAAGTATTCCTGTGCGAGGAATCATTTTCAATAAAGTGCTCCGTTTGGTGGGGTTAGGGGTTGTAAATACAAAGTGTGTATCTGGTGAGTCCGTACGATTTTATCGACGTATACCTTTCGGCAAGATAACACCTCATTCCATATTATTCCAATTTATTACAGCCTCGTGCGCGTTTCCTCTATTTTTTCAATCATTACAGGGCAAGCTACAGGTCCAATTATAGGTTTGTTATTCTCTTGAGACGTATAGTGAATTATACACCCGTCCCCTTTAATCATTTTGGGTCTCTTATCTTAACGCACAGGCACGTGAACTCTCGAACATTAATTAATGATTTCAAGTGTAGTGGTATAACTGCAAGGGGATGATGGGGTGCAATTAACACTTTCAGTGTGTTTTTAGCCTTGTAAAGTGGAAAACTTGTTGTGTGAGTTGAGAGTAGTAGATTCGCATTAAATTCAAAAGATTATCATAATCATGGAGGAGAGAAAAGGAGTCTTGAAAGAGGAATGAGAACTTGTAAACCTATATTGAAATTTGAGTAAAAGGCTGGTGGTTTTCGTGGCTCATATCATATATAGTAAGATTCTCACGTCTGTGGAGAATTACGCTGCGTGATTCGTAAATTCTATTTGAATGCAATGTGAGTGAGATAAGAGCACGAAGGAATTTTTTGTTACGCGAATTTGTAACCGAAGTGTTACCTATTGTTGACTTCATTTATAGATTTGAGATGGAGAGGTAAAGAGGCTGCTCTACAGAAACTGTAGTTTGTTTTTGCGGGAATCGATTTAGATTTCCCAGTGTCTAAATGGGGGGGGGGGTACCTTTAATTAAAATTGAGAAAACTCCATATTTTCTTGGGTTCTTCGAAATGTTGTCGTAATTTCCTCCTCCACCAAATAAAACATGGCAAGTAAGTTATTATCCAGGGGTTCTTTCCGTATCTCATTCCTTCTCGCTTCACGCTTTCAAGAGCGAAAACCCCACAGTGATGTAAAGTGGAAGAGGCACCGCAGTGAATTTACGGTGATTAAAATTCGTTTGTTTAACAGCTACATCTCTCCGGTTCACCCCGTGCCTCATCTTCAAGTCCTCACTCCCACGGAAAAAAAGCTTCATTAAAAACAGCACTGACGAGAGAAGAGGGGCTAAGCGTTGACATTTCGAGGAGAGGGGTTTAGTTTTATGAAGAATCGTCCTCCCCTGTACTTTTACAACAGTAACTCCATGCTACCTAGTCTTGACAAGCATAACTTTCTAAAAATGGGGGAGAAGCGCGAACAAAAAGCATTAATTATTTTTTTTTTATATTTCATCCACTTCCTATTCGCGTATATAGGACTCGACAGTAAGGTACTGGGACTTCAAAATTATGTCAACCTCCAAGCTTAGCCTGCACCGTCACCACGCTCCCCTCGCCAAGTTTTACAAGTATACAGCTCTGCTCATGCAGATGCAAATTTCTTTTATCCTACTCCCTCGTTTCATTTCAAAAATACATATATCTTTTTTTCACGAGAGTCTGTTTCACTGAGTTTGTTCCTCAAGAATTAAAAAAAGGAGCCCAACTGTTTTTGTCCACACAACGCCAAAAGGATTATACCCCAAAACCGCGCGTTGCAATAAAGGGAAAGTGCCCTATAGTGTACAAGGGTGTGAGGTAGAAATGAAATAGATTTTGACGGGAGATCACCTGCAATATGGCGGGCAAGGAAAATTCTTTTTTTAAATAGCTTAGTTTTTTTTTGAGGATGTTGAAGCGATTGGTTGTGGGGCGGGGGATTTAAAAAGTGGGTCTTGTTTTTATGGTGTAGTTGTATAGGTTTATTCAATGGAGGAGCGAGTAAGGGTGTCATGGATAGGGATGAAAAGGACTGTTTTGTGGTGTGCATGAATGTAGTGGAGAGAGAGATGTGTGCAGAAAAAAAAGAACGGCTTAATTTTTTCTCTTCACTCTATGGGGTATTTGTGTGCGCGTTGGACTCATGATGGTGAGAAAATCTGTGTACTGGGTGAGGTATTGGTTTTAGTAAATAAAAGGGGAAAAAATATTTAATATAGGGATTCACGGGCGTTCGTTTATTTTTTGTGGGATTTGGTGCGAACATCAGCTTCCTCGCTCTATCCTCTCCCGAGCCTCTGTTTATTTATGCGAGGATTTAATTAAACGAAGAGAATTATTTTTCGGCGCCTCCCCAGCCATTTAATAGCTTTTATTATCGAACGGGAAAATAGCTTCTACACTGCTCTTTGTTGTCCAAAAAAAAAGGTCTAAATATTTGAAAAAAAAAAAAAAAAACATCATTTTCTACCCTACATGGCCAGGAAACACCCCCTTTCCTTCATATATTCTGCGCTCGCGTTGGCAACTCGGCCATTTTGCTACGGTTTGAGCCCGAAATGGATTCTTAAATTATTATTATTTTTTTAAATTAAAAAAAGGAAAGTATAGTCCACACTCTGATGAGCTCTCGAACGGGTTGCTCGATGTTAAGATCGATTTGTTCAACAAGAATGCGTACTATATAGAATAATTTCCCTACGGTCACTATTGTTAGATTTACACATTACACTACACAGTGATAATAATAACTTTTAATAGAAGGGGTAAAGGGGAAGCTCATTCGACTATTCTCAAGGGCGGGCGAGAGTCCATTAGAGTGTGGACACTGGACGGTCCGGACACCGGAGAGAATGTACGGAGTCTTGTTCCTGGGACTACTGGGTTCTGGGGAAAGGGTCCATGGGACCTTTTCCCATTGTGGGAAGGCAACAATCACCGTAAGACGTGGGATGACCCGACACGTGCAAGGTCAGGTTATCGCCCCCCTCCCCCATCGGCTGTTGTCAGACGCATAGAGATATAATATAACTAGAGCTTGAATTGTCTATTGCGCAGCGGTCCATGGCTGACGTCTCCAAGAAGCTTGAGTTAACTCCAAAAATCCATTGCTATTGGTTGAGAAAGTACTGGTGGGGATGTGGATGATGTGAAGGGGGACTTTCTTTAGCCTTCAACTCGTCCGTGTTGGACCCCCCTGAACCGGCACTAAGAGATAAGAGATAAGAGATTATGAAGTGCCGGTTCCTCGCCTTCCATTCGTTTCAATTTTCGAAGCCTTGTGATGTTGTCTGTTTTGTTTTGATCGAGAAAAAAAGAAGTAGCAAATTCATTCAGCTTTAAAATGACTGCTGGCTCATTTTCATAACTTGATTAGAACCGGATATATCCTTAAAAGTGCCTAACTTTTGTCCAAAACGTCGATTTGGGAAATGTTCATAACAGAGGAATTTCTTATTCTTGAGTCAAATAACTTGACAAGATTTAGTTTCATGTCGGCCTAGATGGGCACACAACTATCATAAAAATCCGAGATACGAAAGTCCAACCCTTGGTTGATTTGGCGTGGAATTGCCCTGTATAAAACTAAACTTTTTCATAATTTAATAGTGATTGAATTGGAGATTTTCCACATGTACTACATATCCTATTGAATGCGAAAATGGGTGTAACAGATAAAAAAAAAACATTTTGTCCAAAGGTAAAATGTACTTATTCAACGCGCTTTCAACTCGTTACCCTCCTCAACTTAGAATGTAGAGATGGGTTTCAAGTATAGAGAGCAAACTACACCCCCTGAGTTCTCAAAAGTTTCTTGTTCTCCCCACCTTTTGAGACAGCCAATGGGAAGAGATATTAGGCCTAGTTTATTTAAGTTTGCGCATCCAATGCCCCCTCTAGTAGTTATAATTATCTCTATGGTCAGACGGCCACTCTGACAACTCTCATCGTGGACCCAACGAAGGTGGACGTTTTACAGAGGAGTGAGCTTCGGATAGCACTCTGAGAAGGACGGATTTCCCTGTGATGATGGACCAGAAAGAGGAGGAGCCCCATAAACACACTTCCATCGAATCGACATCGAATCAACGTCATTCATCGAGTCGATGATCGATCAAAAATCGAGTCGACATTGCGTCAAAAATGTCCCGCGATTCTACGTTGATTCGACGTCGATGAGTCGAAAAATGAACGAATTAAAATAGTGTTTGAGGTATTGTAACCGATCTGGCAATTTACGTAATCTAAAAAACATTAGTTTTAGGAAGCTCAATAACATAGTATAGGGAACTTGACATTATTTTTCAAAATTTGGATTTTCTTGAAGAGGGTTCTTCTGCAAGACCATTGCTCGCATAAAACATTAAAATCAATCAAGGATCTATTTTTAGCAATGTTTTTAAGAAATATCGAGTAGCTGGCGCAATTATGTCACGATTTGTTTAACGGAACCCAGGGGTGTGGGGTTTTTACCTCGGCCTAAATTGTATTTAAAATTTATTGATTCCATTCAAAATTATGTTTAAGTTTGAGTGGATGCAGTCGCATAAATGAAATGTACTTTTTCTGACAGGCTACAGCTTTCGGAACAATAGTTAGGGACATCAACGTAGATTCTACGTAGAATAAAATACGCCTACAGCTCAATGTCTCATCGATGTCCCATCTTGATCGATGAAACAACGTATTTGCATCGAGTTGATTTCAACGAATATTTTACGTCGAATAAAACACATCGATAGCTCAACGTTACACTGATAGCGTATCATGGCCGATATATCAACATTATGGTACCGAGGCAAAATCGACGTCGATTATACGATGAACTATCCTCATCAACGAAAAAACGTCTCTACACGGTGATTCGATGGAAGTGTGTTTATGGGGAGGTTGGTATAAAGGGGAGATGAAGGGGAGAAGACTCCTCTCACGGCGAGTCATGTGCGCAGGGCGCCAGATGTTTTCGCTGGTTGGCCCAGAGAACCCCCTCCAACTGTTTTGTATCTCGCTATAGAGCGCCAACTTTTTCAAACCACATGAAAGGCCCAACCGCAGCCGATCTCCAAACCACAGCCAAACTCCAACTACATTGAGGCCCCAACCAAAGCAACGCTCCAACCACAAGAAAATCCAACCACAAAAAGCCAAAGTCAGAAATTCGCCCGGGCAAGTTCTGGCAAAAATGATTAAAATCGCGTGTTTTGAAGTTTCTCGACACGGGGAATCCGATAATCAAAACGGATTTCCGTTCACATGAGCCGTTGAAGGGGTTCTCACTGTGATGCCACTTATTGCACGCGTTCGGAAAGAGCCCCGCATTAAATTTGACGCTCATGGAGTCACCACACAGTCGACAGGCCTGAATTACAACAATGCTCTAAACCACGGTAAAACTTTAAAAAAAAAAAAAAAGTATGGCCCAACCCCGGCCAGGGTACAACCACGAAGGAGGCAGGGGCTTCAGAGACATCTTCTCCCGCATTCAACAGGTAATTAATCATGAGAGTGAGTTAATTAGAAAATAATAAAAACGAAAGCTACGCTCGATTATCATTACCCATACAAGTATTTACCTCTTTCACTGTGTATAATCCTCTCTTTTGTTTTGAGGGATTCCAACGGTAGACACTTGCTATAATAATTCCTGTTAATACCCGCACTTCACCCAGCCATGATAATAATGCAAATAACGCTATAAATATAATTCACCTCTTTACTCTCTCCTTTTTCATAACAAAGGGAATAGAAATTCGAACCTTCGGGTAAGCAGCTCGAGGAGGAGGATTTCAAGATAA